>WARS01000052.1:2761419-4142129 GCA_008933995.1 Datnioides undecimradiatus
GTTGGTCTTTCTCTTTGCGCTTTTCTTCGTACTCTAGTCCGTTTGTTCTTCTCCACACCGTGTAGTCTGTTAGTTGACCCCCCCCCCTCTGCTTATATTCTTTACCCATTTTCTGTTTTATTTTTGTTTTGTTTTTTCCCCCGCCCGCTTTCTTTCCTCGTCCCCTCACCCCGTTTGTCGTCTTCTGTCTGTTTTGTCCACGATCCACCTCACACATCTGCCCCCCCGGCCACCACAACCTGCACCCCTGTATCCTGCACCTGTCACCCATTTCCTTCTAACCCCTTACACCCACACCGTCCTCACCTTCCCCCGACCCTTCCCTCCCCTTCCCCACCCCACGTCACTCACAGTCCGGTCAGAGGGATGAGCTGGAGTGGCGTCTAGGACAGGAGCGAGGCGTGGAGCCCCAGAGCCAGAGCCAGGGTGGGGGCCAGGCCCAGAGCAGGGGAGCCACGGGACTCACTAGGTACCACAGGCCCCTGGCTTTAAGAGCAGAGGTCAGTGCCTCCTCCCTCCTCCATCTCCCTTCCACCTGTGGGACTGAGTTGACACTGGCTCCACCATGAGCCCCGTACACAGGCCTTCTGTCGACCTGGACTCTATTTTCTAACCATTTCAGCTGATTCAGAGCCCGAATCTGGTTTCTCCTCTGTAGAGCGATGAGTCCTTTCTCTCCCATGGTGAAATGTTGCGATACTGCAGCTCTGCGCGGCCTGTAGATGCTCCAAAACTACCCAAAGCATGTAATTCTCAATTTATTTAGTCACATTTACGTCACATCGTGGTCAAACCTCAAGCAGAGTAAATGTCGGAAGAGAACGAGAGTCCAAAGTAGAAGTTTTGTGGGTTTTTGGCGTTTTGTTTTTGAGCTGTCGGCCCAGAGAAGCAGCGCACCATGGCATGGAAAGACTTAACTTGCCCTACAGTGAAGTAATGCACAATATTTACAGGTACAGGCCAGTTCTGTTCTGATTTACTGGACACGAAATATAGATATAAAAAACACAGTTTACCATACCAAACAAAACTCAGGCTCTGAACGTTGCCAGCCAATACATGTGAAGTGTTTCGGAGCATTGGTCCGATTCTGAGTTTACAGGGAATCAAAAGGGTTGGTTATGATCGGAAGGTCACTCAGTCCAACATGTCTAGTGACGCTCCAGCCACAGTCACTTTTTGATGCTGAACACGATTTCACTTCATCCACTCACTCTACTTTCACACTAAATATCCACTCCTACAGCCACTGAGCTTTATTTTATTTATTTTATTTTTTTTTATTTTTTACTCTTTTGTTTTTTGGTTTAACATTTTTCTTGCTGCTTTCTTAAATCAGTACCGTGCGCCCCTGGACAGTTTGTGATTGACTTACTCCTTTGATGAGCGAAAGGAGACTGTATAAAAGAGGAGTTTCTGTTTAAAGTCATTTCCTGCTCCAGATTTTTCAGTTGCATGCTGTGTTTTATATGAATTTATCTGCTGACTGACGGTTTGCCGCCCTCCAAAACAGCGTGAGACAGCAGCGCCATGCACAGCTACAGCATATCGACTTGTTAGGAGTCTGTATGGACTCAGTGATGCCCTCTGGCACCGGTTTGCCAACCGCCGGCTGCACTGTCATGACTCGACTCAGCAAATTGAACCTATGCAAAACTGTGCAGCTTGCACAGAGGTGTCACGGTCGCGCTTTAAACAAGGCACACCGAGGGACTCAAAGAGTGCAATCAAAGAGGCGAGCGGTAACGTTGCAGCCGCGCACACATCAGCTCAGATCGGTTAAATCCTTCAGTGACTCGGCTGTTTAATAAACCGGCTGTGTAATCGCAGGACACTGTGATTCATAATCGCTGCCTCATGCTTGTGTTCATAGAGAAATTGCACACTGTTATGTAATGCAGAGTACTGGCAGCGGTGATGTGACACACTACTATTACAGTTACAGATCCAGCACACACCACACTTCTTTGTGCCCCTGCGCTTTCTGCCGCAGTGTAATCTCTGAGGTGAAGTGAATGAATGGGAAAGCAGCTTGGATATGGCAGGATTAGCGCTGCGCTGTCGGCCCGTGCGATTTGCATTTGACATTGGGCTGACAGGGAGGTGATCCAGGGTCAGCGCACACAGAACAGCTCAACTTACTGCTGGAGGGCGCACTCGACGCCCGCACGCGTCGCAGAAGACAGAAATGGCGTTATGAACCTCTGCAGGTCCCAAATTGTCAGAGTGCGCACTTGCAGGGATGTCCAATACACGAGCTGAAGAAGAATCATTACATTCAAAACCATAAACATGAGCATCTCATCTCCCTGCGAGCATTTTCCTGTAGGAGACAAATCAAACTCCACGTGCTCCCAGCTCCTATCGCGATTGCGCATAAGAATTCATGATTTGTTTATTTAAAATGCATTTTTTAAAACATAATAACCATCAAAACAGAAGGAATAACACACTAGTGATTTCATTAGCTTTATTTTGGAGCTAGAAACCATGATTTAGATGAAGCTTGTACGTTTTTGAGCTACTGTGAGTTTTGTTGACAGTCACTTTCTCAACATGCAGCATTTATAAAGTGATCTTGTCATTTAGCACTCAGCTAGCCACTCTCTTAAACATAGCAATAAGCACTGAAAAACACTCATTTGTGTTGTTGCCGAAAGTGAGATAAGAGATTTGATACCACGCCCATATCCCTACTTTAAACACAAAGTTAGAGCCAGCAGCCAGTTAGCATAGCTTAGCATAAACGCTGAAAACAGCTAGCCTAGCTCTGTCTAAAGTCGCAAAATACATCCAGCTCATCTAAACATCAGTGGTAGTAGTTTGTGTAACCCACACAAGTACTGAGGCTACATGTTGTGGCCTTATGATGGGGGGGGGGCTTATGAGCTGCAGGGAACAGCGACTTCCTGGAGTCTCTGGTTGCTCGGCAACCTCACAGTGTCACAGCGACATCAAGACTCCAGGAAGTTGTTTTTACAGATGTTGTGAGATGTTTTTTGATGACTGGACAGAGCCAGGGCAGCTGTTTCCACCTGTTTCCAGTGTTTATGCTAAGCTAAGCTAAGTAGCTGCTGGCTAGAGCTTCACATTTAGCACCGAGTGCCGTCGAGATTCTCGTCTAGCTTCCAGCGAGTTTAGGATTCATATACTGTCATTTGAGGCTTGATCAAAAAGCTTTGATGCTCCTGGATGAAGAAATCTGGAGTCGAGATGGAAATGTGCAGCATTAAATTATAATCATTTCCTGAGATGCTGCAGAAGAGAAGACATAAGAGGGGTTTCTGCTTGTGTGGAAGTCAGATCTCACTTGAGGGCTTCTTCAGGCCTGTTCAGTGAATTTTTGTGTTGCGGAGAAAAGCGAGGAGAGTAAATATAATCAAGAGTAATCATCACAAACACAAATCCTTGTGATTTTGTTTGACGATCAAATATAGCTGTAGTGCGAGACAAACGGAACGATGGCGAGATGCAAATGTGTGATGCAATTTATCCAAAGTGTTGGTAAAGTAACTTTGTGCTGTGCTGTTGCGGGTTCAGCTCCGGGACACGCCTGCCTCTGACATCCAGTTTCGTCTGGATCACGAACGAAGGCTGAGGGCGGCGACGGAGGAGCGGGAGGCGGCCGTTTCTCTGCCTCAGGTACAGCAACGCAGTCAGTCACGCCATGTTTGAGCACCTTCGGGTTAGGAACACGAGCGTGAGAGCGCCGGCGTCACACTTCACTGGCTCTGCAATCTTTGCTGAGGTTTGAACATGATTTTAATTAAGTGCTACCAGTCACAGGGAGGGCAGAAAGTTTCCAGAAGATTTCTGATTTGTGTCAAACCAAGACAGTTTCCACTAAATCCACATTTTTGGTACTCTCATCAGCCCAACCTTGCACAAGATGTTCGAAATTTGATCAGCGCGACATAAATAACCACGAAAAATTAAGGCGTTTGTCATTTTAAGCCCACAGTCACAATTAAGAGCTGAGACAGTTTGTCAGTTCTCATATTTTATAAGCAAAAATGCCAAAAATTAGGCTGCTCTTGTTTCTTAAAAGCAGACAAATTCCTTGGTATCCCGATCTTATGCAGCTATATTTATTGTTTGGTGCATTTTTTTAATGTTTTTGGATATTTTTGGACAAATTAAATATAGATTTTTTTAAAATATGACAAACAGACGTCTTGTAAAGTCCCTGTCAAACCAACAGACTTACTAAAGACCATACAAGAACAAATTATTTATATATTAATTATGTAGAGACATGACCAGATGCTCACATGTCACTGACTTACCTTTAAAAAGTAGTTGATATTCTGAATTTAAAGCTGTTTTCAACGATTTGAATCGTTCGATCTTTTCCCCCGATCCCTCCCCGCAGCAGGAGGACGAGCGCTTGCGTCTGGAGGCCCAGCGCGGAGGCCTGGAGCTGCAGGGGCTTCAGAGTCACGAGGTGGCCTGGACTCAGGAGAGAGCCATGCTGCAACAAGAGGTCCGCCTCTTCCGACGCAACACCATCATCTTCTACATGAAGCTCAGGTGGATCCTCATGCACTGGAGGCTTGGCCACAAGGACGGCTCCGGGGAGGAGACGCCGCACCCAGAGGTGAGTCAGTGATTTGCTTTTTCGGTTGCACTTGCCTGTGATTAACTTCAAATCGCCTGAATACACACTGTAGAAGTGCTTCTAGTCCAAAATGTCAGATTGGAGTGCTGACCTACTCGTTTTTTATTATTATTAACCACATCAAGGATTTAACAGCCAGTCTTCATTGTGAGTTTTGTCTTATTTATTTATTTTTTGATGAACAAGTGACTCAGTCAGTGTTAAAATGGTCCAAAGTATCTTTACTTTGCTGCTTTTACCAATACCACGTGTTTAAAACAACACAATATATGTTAGTTGTACCTTTGACAGCACTGAAAGTATAAGCTATAAAAACAAAACAGATCTGTAATCAGATTTTCAGCTAGAGCAGGGGCACAAACGTTAAATTATACTGCAGACGATTCAACCCCTGTTATGAAATACAGGGCGAGAATCCCGTTACTCTGCAGCGCCAACCGTGCAGCTGCCATATTGCGACGCGTGTCGTCAGTGCATCAAGGTTTAAAACTGTGGTAACCTCATCCTGAATCACTTTCAGCCTTGTGGCAGTTTGAGGTGCAGGTTCTTCTGCAGGACTGACTGATTGCTCAGCTTGTTGATTCATCGATTCATCTTCTTGTTGTCTTCTCGGCCTCCTGCTTGACTAAACTCCTAATTTGTGAGGTTCAGCTTTTGTGATCGAGCTCCGCGAAGGAGTCCCCTGTAACTGCTGCTCATTCCTCAGCTGAACGTCACCGCTCGCCACCACACTGGTCCTCCAAACTACATTTGGCGTCACCATAAGCATAAAACGCATCCCTTCGCTCCGTTTCCTTTTCATTTGATCCTATTTTACTTGTTTTTTAATGCATTTGATTTATTTCTCTCGACTCTGCCCTGACTCATCAGTTTATTCGTGCAGCATCTTGTCGCGAAACCTAATTTGCGCCTGCAGATGGTGCAGCAGTGAGGAGCCCACGTGTACCTTGCAGGATGTTTACCACACGTCCTTGGCTTGACATTGAATCCCAACAGAACATTTTCTCAAGTCGGGTTTATTTTTAAAACCCTTAATCACGGTTACAGTTGCAAAGTGCCTGGTTTTATAAGCCGGTGGAAGCAGGAAACAATGGCCCAATGGCTCACAGACGCTTGTCCCTGATTGGTCTGCAGGGGATCACTGTGCGTGTTGTGGATGCTTTGCTTTGCAGTCCTGTTGACTGTCTTGGAGTGATCGCCACAGTGCTCTGATGCTGAACACGATGGCAGAGAAAACACAAAATCATAAAAACACACATACGTAAAAGGGAAACACCGCCGAGAGCGAGCTTACGTTCAATAATTCAACCTTTAGCTACGAAATGAATCTATTTTAAAATGAGCTTTGCGCACACGGGACAATGAAAGTGGCAATCCAGCTGTTAGCTGACATTAAAAACATATAGACCTGCAAAAAATATGGATTAAAAGGTGAAATGGTAAAAAAAAAAAAGAAAGAAATGAAAAACAGCCGAAGAACTGAAGCGATCAGACTTTGTTAACTTCTGCTACAGTTTGATCCGTCAGAGCTCGAGACTGAGACTTTCCTTCGATTAAGGAAAACAGCTGCTGATCAGAATAGAGAAGACATACCGGCTGTTGTCCTATAAATCACAAATCCGTACTCTACCCTTCAATAATGTTGTTTCCAGTGGAGTTTTGCTGCTGCAGGATGCATGAATCTGGTGCACGGGACATGTAAATACAACACTAAATACACAGTCAGTTGAAAACATGTTGCAAATAACTAATGTGTTCTCACAGATGACAGGTGTGATGGAGGACTCTGCTGGTTTTATCTCACGGCAGTCTGAGGAGGCTACCAGACGTCAGCAACTGTTGATGTAAATGATGAGAACAGCCAGAAATGAGGGCTTTCGTGCGACCGCGTGTTGTTACGGCCCTGCAGCGATCCCTGCGCAGAGCCACTTTGAGCTCAGTGAGTCGGTTTTCGCGTTTAACCTTGAGACGTTGATGAAACATCGTCATCGGGGTCGCGTCAGCCTGAAACTGAGTCTCAGTGCTTGCCTCGTACACCATGCCAGCAGCAGCGTCTCCAGTGTAGTTCCCAAATACTTACAGTACAGTAGGGCTCCACTATTTCTGCATTCTGGCCATTAATCAGGATGAGAACGAATCAATGCACAAGTCCTGTGTATTTTGGAGACTAGGGAGTGGAGATATAACTGAGAGAGAGAGGCTGCAAACTCTGTCTCTTTACAGTTTGAAGGTACGAGCGCGTGTTCAACATCATTCTGAAGTGTTCGCAATCCCTCCTCTGCAGACCTTTGTCTTGTCCAGTCTTGTGTTAAATGTGTGTGTTAACGTCTCTTTAAAGACAAACAACGAGCAACTTATCAGTTTCTTACAGGGTGCAGAAATATAAAATCCTCAACTTACAGGTGCAGTTATTCCAAGGAAGCCCAATAAATACATGAATGCGACAGTTTGTTTGTGTGCATCATGGAAAAAGACTTATCCGCGGTTGTGTCTCTGCCTTCTGCCCCGTTGCATGCTGGGAAAGGCTGAGCAACTGTGAACCCGAAACAGACTGTGTTGGACCAGAGAGACGAGCGCATGAATTAAAACGCGGGCTTTTCCTGGCTCTGTCATCTGTTCCAGTTTGAGAAGTTGGAGGGCATCCCAGAGCTGGGAGTGATAACGGAGCAGGCGGAGGGCGCGCCGGACCGAGACGACAGACTGTGTTTACCGCCAACCCCGGGGGACGTCCCCGACCCCGGTCCCATCCTCTCGCTGCAGTCGCCCGAGCGACACCTGCAGCATCAAAGACAGGTACGCGCACCTTGACGAAGCATCCGCCGCTTTTTATCTGAAACCAGCCGCTCCTGTGACTCCACCACTACTCATGAACCTCATTTAATATTAAATTAGGTTCTAAGTTCATCGGCCAAGTTGTGATCTAGAAAAGCTTGCACACAGTTTCCAACGGCTTGAAATCAACACACTACTTTGCTTTAATGTGTCTGTGAAACACATTTAGTTCCATGGAAATCATGAATCCTGTGTTTACATATCGCTGGCGTGCACTGCGGGTCTGGAGTGAAACCGTACTGTGGTTTCCTGAGCTGGTCGCGGTCGCATCGTTTCTTGGCTGCCGGTTTTTAGATGAATTGATGCCCAAGTTTAAGGAGCTGCAGGGAGGTTTTGAGTTACAGTGCTGACTGATGGCATTTCCTCAAAACACAACACAAACAAATCCATCATTAAATTCAAATTATTCTAAAAACCAAGTCCAGCACCCCCCCGGGTGCGTGAGCGCGCTCTGATACGTCTGAATTAGCAAACCACAACTATGCGCTCGCTGTTCGTTCGTTGTCCAGCCAGGCTCGTGATGCTTTAACATGCAAATCTTCAAATTAACCCAGTTTTAAAGTAACAGCAGTGTGACGGTGGCTCGCAGCATGCGTTATTGTAAAGCTCTGATGTAATATAGAAACACAAAAACGCACAAATGAAGGTTTCATGCAGAAGCAAATGCACGAATACGAAATTATATTTAAAGGAAAACATACAGTTCAATGCTCGGTAATAGTAGAAATAGGAATAGTACAATCTGTCTATATTTAAATTACTCACACATAATAAAACGATATACCTGAAAAGTTGTACGCTACGGGTTTTGAGAGTTTGGGCGTTTCATTATTTTGCTCATTCATTTTAATTGTCTTCAAATGAATGTCTGGCAGCCGCTCAGTGGAGCTGTTTGGCATGCAGATGAGATTTTTTTTTGGCCTAGATAACAAGTTAGAGGCAGTAATTATTTTGAGTACGCCCAGTTTTGGGCTCATTGTTCAAACAAAAGCATGGACTCGGTGTTACATGCGGAGGAGACAACAGGGGCTGTGTTCCTCCGGCTGCCGAACGTTTCACTGGAGGACATTTTACCCGGACGTGGCGTGTGTTCAGATCTACTTTCACTACGCTATGTCCGCCGCTTGTGCCTAAAGAAAAGTGTTTTTTGGGGGGTTGGATGCATTATTAAGCAGCCCTAAGTGCTCGACTTTGTCCTGTGTTTTGATTTTTCCACAACACCATAAAAAAAAACTGTCCGTGCAGTGATCTCCGTGTGCAGTCCCCCCTCGGTTTTAACAAGCGTGCCCGGTGGACTATATTAAGCTTCATGCACGAGAGCAGAAATGCCGACTTGCTTTAGTAAGCGTTTGCACACATGGCCACTACAGCGGAGCGGTGCACGAGCGCAGATGATAATTCCTGCAGCCACAGCGAGATAATGCTACGCTAAGCCGTGAGGAGGTCGTTGGAAGTTTTCACTGAAGGCTTGGATGTAATTTAGGGGAAAATCCTGAATCACTCCCTCTGGTGCTGCCAGCGTGTGATACTGTTGAACTGCAAATACTGCAGATGAGCTAATGAGGCTTTTCCCCACAATGGTCGTGGACGTTCGTCACAGATAGTGCGGTAAAGTCCTCTCTGTGCATTACAGTATACAGTATGTGTAGCTTGTATTAAAAGTGGTTAAATGAGGACTTCACGATGACAGGCTTATGATATTTATCTGAAAAACTGAATTCATCACCTCACTGCAAGAGGTTTGACCCTCATCAGGACCAGTACTCTCGAGCATCACGATGTTATGTTGCATTGTACTGCAGTAACTCTCACAAACACTAGCACTAATGGTGGTTCCTCCTTCTTGAGATCTTTCTTTCAAATATGTTTTCATCAGTGAGTCAATTGGATGAAAACGGTTTTTCTGATGATGCATATTGAAATACACAGCAGCAGAGCTTGAGGGAATAATAAAGTCTCTTGTGGTTTTGTCTGATGTAAAAATAACTCCTGGTTACGCTCAGACTGTGTTGAAGTGCACTGGCCTTTTAGCACCTGAGCTCATACCGCGCTCTCAGCAGTGGCTGGCGGAGCCGTTGGCGCCGCGGCGATACCTCGGGGTGATGTTTTACTCGCAGACTCCTCTGTGCTTCGCCGCCTCCTGCCAAGACCCGAAGACTGTCTAGAGCGGGACCACCGGAGGCAAACAGCTCTCCGCACACCTTCCACTGAGCAGACACTTCAGGAATAACACGCTGCTCGCTTCACCGTGACCCAGTGGATGTCGCTGCTCATGCAGCCTGGAGCCATAATAAACCCAGGATATTAAACGTGACTCAGTAAACTTACTCAAACCTTCTGCATCGTAATCGGACTGAGATAAATCATAGCGCTCCAGCAGGTTTTTGGTGCAGCTACTCATTTTAACAAATCAGTTAGTTGGATAACAGAGAGCAACCTTATATTTACACATATATGTGCATGTTTTAGTTGTTTGATGGTGGGAGTGAAGACAGGAGCGATGGGAAAGGACAAGGATATAAAATGAGGACAGATGGGAAACAGGATGGAGGCGTTCAAGTCAAATTGATTTATAAAGCACTTACAAAGCAGGTTTGTCCTAAAGTGCTTTAAGGACACAGATAAGAGGCAAGATATGGAGTGAACGTGCTGCAATTTCCATGTTCATGTGTGCTGGATTAACCTTTCCTTAATGTGTGTTTTGTGTTTTTTTGTTTTTTGCATGAATTCCCTCCGTGCAGTTTGGGGAGAACCGGCAAGTGCTGCAGGCCCTGCGGACGCTGCTGGAGGAGTTTCGGGAGGAGCTGCAGGAGGAGGAGACGCGGCGGTGCCAACTGCAGCAGTCCTACGCCAATGAGAAAGCCGCCTGGGAGGTCAAGTGGGCAAAGATGAAGTGCCAGGTCGCCCAGGTACAGATGGCGTCTCAGCGCCCACCTTAAAGGGACAGGACACAATCTGGTGTAGCGTTCAGCAGGCGGCAAGGCGACAGTAAACATGTTGCCTCCTCCACGGATGAAATCCCACTCAGGGCAAACGGCTAACAAGTCGAAAACAACAGACCTTTTGTTTTTTGTTTTTTTAAATCTTTTTCACCCGTCGTCTCAGCCGCCACCCTCCTCTCTCTTTGGGCCAATCAGGGTCATTTTAAAAGCGCAGCGCCGGAATGAATAAGCGGCCAGATATGAGTCTTAATCCATATCACAAGTGACAAAACAAATGGAAACCCTCCAATCTGCAGTCACCCCTCAACAGTTGAATTAAAAGAGGAAGGACAGCTTCCAGTAAGACAAATAAAATGATGAATCACTTGCTTGGCGCTATGTAATGGGTATATTCTGTCATTGTGCAAACTAATTAATTCAGCACTGTGCCTAATGGTTTGATGTGCCTCTAAGCATTTCTTACTGAACTCAGAACAGCTGTTAAAGCGCGCTCTTATATTCCAGATGGGAGCGTAAACACTTTGTAGATCTCGAATTTAAATATGAGCAAGTGATACCAGTCTTTCTTGTGCAATAGTTGACTTCTGCATCAATATCACGAACGTTTAATTTGCAATTACAGTAAAGGCCTCCGAGACCGCGACAGACAGTTTGTCTGCGTTCGGACCATAAAAGACCAAAAACAGCACATTTTTAAAAATCACGAGGGGCTGAGACGATGAAGTTTGATGCAGAAAGACCAGTTTGAGTAACTGATCAATGAGTTTGATGGCTTATCAGATGCATAAACAGCACAAAGCGGTTTATAATATCGTATAACAGTGCAAAAAGACAGGTAAACCATTGAATAGCGCTGCTTATGATGAAGTTATCCCAGTCTTCTCAGTGTTTTCAGGTAGCATAGGTTAGATTATAATGTCACTGCAGGTATAAACTGTCTCTATGTCGCTGTGGTCAACTCTGTTGTTAAATGTCCTGACACCTGAGGGCGTAGGTTTGGTCGTGGTTAAGCAGGCGATATTCAAAGAGAGCCCGAGTATAAACAGTATAAAGCTGTGTGTGTCTGTGTAGTTTGTCTGTGTGCCGCGTCGCTGAAGCGTTTGTGCGGCGGCAGAGAAAAACAGCGTGTGTTCTCGAGCCCTCGGGCCGCCGTTTCAAAACCAAAGGACGCATTTATCAATCAGAGCAGTCACGAAAGAGCGACGCGCCCGCAAAGCGGTAAACATTTTTTTGCGAATTTATGAACCAGTCTGTGTCGAAATCAGCCGGGGGAAGATGCGTAGACACAGCTGCTTGCGGCTCACTCGCTCTCTCTCAGCGCTGCCCTTGGACAAAATTACATTACGTGTGCAGTGCGGTGCAGCCAGCAGACGAAAGGTCATCTGAAAGACTGCGTTTTCTCCCATGCTGGAGGTATGGACTGTCAGCCCTGATAGCTTGCCGTTGTCAGTGCACTGATCAGCTCTCGCCCCCTCCGTCTCTGACTGTTCTTATTCCAAATATTAAACTTGCAGCCTTCAAACCTCCCCTCCAGACGCTGCTAGCACAGCGTGCCTAAACCAGTCGTCTTAGAAACATGGCCTCTTATCTAATATGACTTCAGTCCAAAGATAATGTTTGGCTCAAGCAGTGGTGGTACCTCGCGCTTCATAGCACCTGCTGCTTGGGTTGCAATTTCATGGTAGATGAAAAGATCAAGTTTGCGCTGAGAGGAAGTGAATCTGTTTGGGGAGGCGCAGCAGCGTGGCACAGAGGGATATTGAATCCACGTTGCTGCAGATGTGCATCGCGGTTGAAGCCTTATTGTCCCCCGTGTCTGATTCGAACACCAGATTGTCCTCCCCTGTTAGAGGCAGAGCACGATCAGGACGGCTAGCCAAAAAGGTTGGAAACGTTAAAAATCAGTTTGAGGATATTGAACATGTTGTTCCTTGACGACCGGGTTGTGAGATAAAGTTTGAAACCAGAGGTCTTTTCTCGGCTTTATCTGATGAACTACGGGTTTTGGGACCAATTAAGCGGCTTGAGTTATAGGAGGATCTTTCTCAGTCTCTTAATCTTTACAGCTAGAACATGGTTCATATCCTTGCACGGAGCAGAGGTCGCTGAGCGTCTAATTTGCTTAGTTTCCTCTGATAACAGTCCGATAGATGATGTCGAATTCGTTTCTTGCTCCGATGTATTTCGTTCCGATTAAGACCTCGTAAATTTACCCTTTTTTTAAATTTGATTCCTGATCATTACACAGCTCATCAGAGCAGAGCAGAGCTGGAAATTACCCCCACCTGTGTTTTTATGCGTGGATATTAGAAGAGATTAGGATTTATTTGCGTCACTGTCACCAGATATTAAAGGTAAGGCTGCTGTAGACTGATCCACAGTCAGTGTATTACCTACAGCAGGAGCGCTGGCGTGGGACACAAAGAGATCAACTGCTGCAGAGGAGGTCATCAACGAAATGCATTTGAGCCATCTAAAAGATCAGTTTCAGTTCACGTGAATGTGAATTCACCATATTTTCACAGCTTTGGCCGTTTTATTTATCTATCCACCAGACTCCTTTGACAAAAACCTGTATTTTAGCTTGCATAGAATATGGGTGTTGCTGCTCCACCTTTTCCCTGATTGGTTAGTTTGTTTGCATTATTGTGTGACTTCAGCGCTTTAAAGTTTTAGTTTGGTTTAGCCAAAGAGCCGTAATAGCGCTAACAAACCAACCAACTGAGCAGCAGCAGAGCAGCAGCTCCCGTGTTCCCGGAGGTAAAATTACTGTTTTTGTCAAAGGAGTCTGGTGGATTTGGAGAAACTGAAACAAAGGACTGTCTGACTGCAAGTTAAAGTGAAACTATTCAAAACAAAGTATATAGTGTTGTGTTTTATGTGATATATATATATAAATACGATACTAAAATACATTTTGCAGCTGACTGCGTCCACGGTGCATTGATTTGCTTCCTGCACCACTGCAGCCTCTCCAAACTGGGTGCATGCAAACAGCCATCTACTGTAGGTAACACACTGAGTATATACAGACCACCACGCTTCAGAAAACGCCGAACTATTCCTTTAATATCGCTGCTCACGCAGACTCATGTTTCCACTCTGCTCGGGTCGCTGGCAGAGCGTGAGGTCTCCTAAATAACTGTCTATATTTATAACGTCTGACGTCTCGGCTCTTAGCGTTCAGTCAGCAGCTATTAACATCCACGTTATCCTCCCCAGTGTGTAATCAGACAGTTTTAAAACCCAACATAAAAGTCTACAAGACAAACATTTGTGAATGGGACTTGTGTAAGCTGATGTCTAAAGACAGCCTTGAGTTGCTCTTCACGCAGCTCCAGTGCCGCAGACTCCGGCTTGTACCATTATGTTGTGGGATCAAAGCTCTGCTCTGCCCAACGAGGAGAAGCTTCACTCTTTCGCTCTGCAGCTTTGATTATTTCTGCAGAACATCTGAATCCTCGCCTCGTGTCTCCCCGGCAGCGAGGGGTCTGAAATATAAATTTTAGAGCCCGAGCTCAAGCCTGAGCGGCGTGTCCCTGTCGGCTGCAAAACAAACACTGACACTGTGTGAAACCCTCTCGCAGTCTCATTGGGTTTCTTTGTAAATAGGAGAAGCCGTGCAGAGGTCTGTGTCTGATGGCGTGTAACTGAGTACATTTACTTAAATACTGTGTTTAAGTGCAACTTTGAGGTACTTGTACTTCACTTGGGTATTTCCGTTTTAGGAAACTTCATCATTCTACTCCACCACATCCGTCTGACAGCTTTAGTTACTAGTTACTAGTTCCTGAAAATGCATGCACACAAACAATAATGCTGCAGTAAAATTAATCCAGAAACAATGTTTTGACAGTGTTGACAGTAAAATACAATAGAGGAAGTCCGGTCTGAGTGACAGGTCTGTGGCTTTGAAGGCTCGTCATTTGTATTTGTGTCGTCTGTTTGTCTAAATAAGCACATCACTGAGCCATTTCATCAAGAGCTTGCTCGTAATTTGTCTTCATTTGACGTTGTGAGACGGCAGACATGTTTCCTGTCATCGGCTTAATTATTAGAATAATTATTATCATTATTTTGTTGCTGTGTGTGTGTGGCTTGACTTCCCGTCTGTTGTGGGGTTGGAGTCTGGTTTTATTCTATTGCACTCGAAGACCAAAAAAAGCAGATTGAAAGATCAATAAGTAAAGATCAGAAGTACAATATCTCAGACAATACTGTTTGGGTTTGTGCAAAACTTTGTGAAATGATGCATCGCACCACTTTGCAGGCGTATTGATCCACAGGAGGGAGGGCGCGGCGACAAAAACTGATCAAAACAAGTTTTTGCTTTTTTTGGTCACCTTTGAAGTTCATCAGAAGTCAAAAAAACATATTTTCTCATGCACCTCCAGTGTTACGTAGATTGGTTTGCTTTTATTTGGAAATCAAGTGGCATCGATAAACATGTTATTAGTTTTCTTTTTGCAGTGTTTTGTGAACAATAGGGACTATTTCTTTGGTAGAAAGAAGCTCCAATCTAAAAAAGTGTTGTAATTTTGGTGAAATGCTCCTTTAAATTGACATTTTCCACATACGCTCTGCTGTTTCTTTGTGTTTGTCTTCAGTGTTTGTTTGTATTTATAGTGCACTGCATGATAATGATTGAACGATGACTAATCAACCCAGCACCACCGTGTCTTTGTTCCCTGACCAGCTGGAGGAGGAGGTGCGAGGCAAAGCACAGGGAGGCGAAGGGGAGCCGGCCTCAGACCCCGAGTGGGCCTTGAATCAGGAGCGTGAGGAGCACCGGCGTCTCCTGGCCGAGAGCCACAGCACCTCCATGGACCTCCGCTGGAAGCTGCAGCACGGCGAGAAGAGGTGGGGCCGCGAGAGGGCCGAGCTGCTGGAGCGCTTCGACCGGGAGCGTCAGGAGTGGGACAGCAGCATGAGGGAGCTCCACCGCAAGATGGAGAGGGTGAGACGGGAGGAGGTGGAGGGCTCACATGATCTTCCTCAGCAGGGGGAGTTTGCACAGTGGTCTCAGAGTTGCAAATTTCCATTTTTTCAGATCACTTTTAGAGACTTTTTGGCTCAAAAGGTGAAATTGAAAGTTCATTCCTTAACTAGGAAACAGACCACACTCACACTGTGAGGTCCATTTAGTTGCTATTCTGGAGCTTTCGACCGAATCACCAGGATCAAGTTTCCAAGATCAAGAAAGAACTTTTATTTTGAAGTTGACTTTTGCATTTCATTTCAAGTCCTCGAAGTGCTAATTGCTGATAATTGATCAGTCTATAAAATGTCAAGGTGATATCCTCTGTTTAACAGTCTTAAAGTAAAAGTTATTTATTTTATAAATATTCGTTTTTACCTTCATGTACACCGGACAAAAGCAGGAAGTCTTCACATTTAAGAAGCTGAAAACAGCAAAAATGTGTCGTTTTTGCTGGTTAGGACGGAAAATCCTTAATTGATTGATTAAAATTAAGCTTTTTGAGAAGTGACTAACGGACTTTTCAACCCGTTCAACATTTAAAATCTATTGGTTTGGTTTATCCTTTTACTAATGACACAAAACAAGTCATTTAAAGACTTGACCTTAAGTTTTAGCACGTTGCAATTCTTCATTTCACTGTTTTTAACTATTTGCACATTCTGATTAACTGAAAACTCACTATTAGAATAAAAGACATTAATATAAGCTGTAGGTGCAGGATATGAAGCCGTTTTAGACTCAACTGCCTTCAAAGATCCAAAAAGACAAACACGACTTGAAGATCTGAAGCTCTCCCTTGTTAAGCATCGAATGTGTGTGTTTGCGCTTGAGTAGATGCGAGAAGCGGTGACAAAGCACCCAAGGCGATGAAAAAAAAAACAGAGGATTACTGAATAATTGATGTCCTTTGTGAGATTTAATTAGCCGAACTGCAGCGTCTCACCTCGCCCGTGTGCGATGCTCGGCGCGGGAGGCCGGCGCTCGTTGATATGATTTGGGTGTGCGAGTATTAACATATAAAGCAGGGGAGTGAAATTATAACGACAGGAACACACCAACAAAGAAAAACAACAGAAAAGTGCTGAGGCACCGCCGAATAGAGACACTGAGCAGGAAGCAGAGATGCATTATTCAGCGACGTTGCGGCAAACGATAAAGCTCAGGTCACCAAGTGTGCCGCTCAGACCGGCAGCGTGCAAGTGAACGAGTGATGCGGCTGCTCGCCTTTAACCCCGAGCCTGAAGCACTTAACCCCCGAGTGTCGCATGGTGGATTACTCAGCAGAGGAATACTGAGGAGAATAGTTTGTTATATTAAAAAGGGGAGTAATGGGTTTTAGATGGAGCGTAAGTGTGACGGTCCACACCAGGAGCCCTGCGTGTTTTAAAGAGCGGGACCAATCAATCATCAGGGCTGATAGATCTGTACCCGTGTAATGATAAGATACAACACAATGATGATCTGTTAGAAACAGCGTCTCATTATTATTAATATTATTATTAATATTATTATTATTATTGTTGTAATTCCTCAGAAGTGATGCAGGTAGGTCAGGATTTAAAGGAACAGTGTGACATTCGTTTTCTGGATCTTCAGGTTGGACAAGTGTAAACGCTCAGGCTGTGACCAGAAGCTGATTAGCCTAGCTGAGCACAAACATCTGGCCAGAGCCTGGCTCACGGTTTCAGGCAGAAAGGCCGTCCAAATAAAAGATTTTTGACAAAATCCGTTTCGCAGTTACAGTTTTTGTTGCTGCGTTTCATAATTAGTTATTCTCTGTGCAGATGCAGAGAGAGCTGAGCACGCGGCGTGGCGAGGGCATGGACGTCAAAGACGGCAGCTCAGGCCACAGAGGTGTGTTTTCCCCTCAGGACAGCCCCTGCAACGCCCCGCGGTCGCCTCGCTCTCCGCGCTCCCCCTGCACATCCACTCCTGTCCCGCCCACGCGCTCCCACTCTGACTCTGAGGCCATGCTGGAGGAGCAAGGGGCTGCGATGAGGCTGAAAGGCCCAACGGAGAACCTGTTCCTGGATGCTCTGACTCTTGACCCCCTCGGTGGCCTAGAGGTGCCCGCACCCTCTAGACTGGAGAGTGAGAAGAGGTTCCCCTGCATGAAGGAGGTAACAGATGCACCCGTCATGAGAAGTCAAACCTTTGTTGATCAACACATAACTTTACAGACAGGTTTATAACACAACAGAGATTTAAACACTACAGTTAAAATGATTGGCCAACGGATGACATCGTCAGTCGTTAAACGGCAAATGTTAGCATGCTAACACTCTAAGACGATGGTTAATATAATACCTGCTTAATGTCTTTGTGAGGACGTTAGCATCCTGAGTTTTGCATGTACCTCCATGCACTGCTGTGCATAAGCGCAGCCACAGAGAGCCTCTAGCATGGCTGTCGACTGCTGTTCAAGATCAACATTGTGATACACGCTCTATCTTTGGCTCTTTATAGACAAAGTCATAAGCTCAGAAGATAAATTGTTGATGAATTAATCAAATAATTAATGAATTGATTGATAACAATTGGCGAATGCATTAGCTAGCTGCAGGTCTGGCCTGTGTTGAACTAAACACAGGACTTATAGGACTTCACAGCTCCAATGAAACATAAAAAGCATTTGGTATTCTGTGATGAAAACCAAATATCCAGTGCTCAGATGGACGATTTAGAGATTAATGATTAATTAAATACAAGTTCTAATTGAACACAGACCTCCCTCGCCGTCTTTTTAATTTTAGCTGAGAAAAGTGTTTTTATTTAGCTTAAAGCAGGACTGGTTAATTTCTTTCAATTTGATTTTCATTAAACTACATTTGACCAAAATAAAACTGATGGAACTTGAGTTTTAATCCTAACACATTTATTAGGATCTATTAACGCAAGACTTTAAGGAGTTTTAGTGAAAGTAAATCACAGTTTGGGGCACGTGAAAATCAGTCTTGCATGAATTATTCAGTATCTCTGGGCTATTAACATCCTGTCTACGCTGTGCTGCGCTAATATGAGCCAAAACGGCATCATCATCCGTCTTAATTTGTTTGTTTTGTGATAGACCGTTCTACCGCCAGAAGCCCCCGCCTATAAATCATCGAGACCGAACCCTTTTTCCGCACGATCTAATTGTTGCGCCTGCTGTGTTTCAGGCCCTGAATAAGATTTCGGAGAGAGAAGGCGACGCCGAGTACCCGGAGGAGGAGATGAGCGGCGGGAGTCTGCTCAGGTGAGTCAGACTGAGTTCAAACGGTCGAATTATTCTTTAAAAGGCTGATGCATTTTCATGGACGTCAGCCACGAATTCATCACCAGGACTGTCTTGCACATTATTCAGCCTCCTGCTGCATTTCCGTCGCTCATACATACACATCGGTCCCTCTGGAGATCGGCTGTTGAGTCTATTAGCCGTTACATGAGGCGACAGTGAGTGTGTGTCTCCCCCCCGCCTCCCGGGTGACTTTTCTTTGAAAGTTCCTCTTATGGCCAGGAAGTGATCCGGTTCACGATGTCGCTGAATAATTCAGACAGTTTTGAAACACTGAAAAGCATCAAGTTGCTTTTCAGAAAACGTACGCGCACGTTCAGGGTTTTGTTTTTTTTGTGCAGCGGGAATATAAGGAAGATGAGATCATGACTGAGTTGAAGTAAATGTTAATGGACTCTGTGTGTGTGTGTGTGTGTGTGTTTGTGTGTGTGTGTCCTGTACAGAGCCAAGTCGGTGTGCTCCATGAGCGACTTCCAGCGGTTAATGGACAGCTCGCCGTTCCTCCCCGACAAGACTCGCCACGGGGATCAGGGCCAAGACGACGTCACCCCGCCTCTGTCCCCGGACGACCTCAAGTACATCGAGGAGTTCCACAACAAGGGCTGGGACTTCCCGTCATCCACCTCTGGCCCGGGTCCTGCTCGGGAAGCGTGGACAGAGAAAACCCCCGAGGCCCGGGGAGGGGAGCCCGTTCATGATCCATTCCAGCCGGCCTCCTGGTTCCTCACCACCAGCGCCACCCTGACCACCAGCACCCTGAGCAGCCCTGAGCACTGCCACAAGTCCCCGCTGAGGGGCAATGGAGCAGGGGCAGCAGGGGTGGGAGTGGAGCACTGTGGGGTTCATATCCTCCACAGCCCGACCAGACCGGGGACAGCTGAGCGCCCTACTGCCCAAGACCCGGACTTCCTGTACGCCAAAGGGACCAAAGCCAGGGGTGGAGGAGAGGCCGGGGTGGGGGCCAGCGGGCCTGATGAGGTGTTCAGCAGCGGGAGGTGGGCGTGTGGGCTTTTGGAGGGCGGGGGATTAAGGACTTCTCCTAACCAGTCGCCCATCTGCCCCACAGTGGGCTACACCTCCTCTCTGGAGCTGCAGCTCTCCAGGAACATGAGCGACGACATGAAGGAGGTGGCCATCTCTGTGAGGAACGCCATCCGCTCTCCGCCGGGGCCCGTCGTCCGGGACACCGCCTGCCAGACCAACGGATTCACCACGCGAGGCACCCAGACCACCCAGACCATCAGTGTGGGTCTACAAACAGACCTGCTGAGGAACCTGACCAGCAGCCCCCACCGGTGCCTCACGCCAAAAGGTGGCGGCACGCCTATATCGTCCCCGTCACGCAGCCTGAGGAAGGTGCAGTACTCTCCTGTCGTCCAGAGTAAGTTTGAGCGACCCTGCTGCTCGCCGAAGTACGGCTCACCCAAGCTCCAGCGCAAACTGTCCACGTCCAACAAGGCCGAGCTACCCAATACCAGCCGGGCGCCCACCCCCACCACACCGCAGAAGGGCAACAACGAGTCGGCGTGGGCTCGCTCCACAACCACTCGCGACAGCCCCGTCCACACCACCATCAACGACGGCCTCTCCAGCCTCTTCAACATCATTGACCACACCCCAGTGGCGTACGACATGCAGAAGTTCAACAAGTCTCCCAGCCGCTCTCGCCCGAACCCCCCCTCCGCCGCCGAGCCCAGCCCAGCTCAAGGCGACCTCCGGAACGTGCAGGAGTGCTTGCGGACTGCTCGCGGGCGCTCCCCGAGCCCCGTGCAGCTGATAGTGGAGACGCAGGGGGACAAAAACCCAGAGGTGGTGAGCATACGGCAGGACCTGTCGGCCCCGCCGGGCTACACGCTGGCTGAGAACGCGGCCCGCATCCTTAATAAGAAGCTGCAGGAGCAGGGCATTAGAGAGGAGAGGAGGCTGCAGGCTGGAGGACAGAGCGGCCACAGCAGAGACAGCAGCAGGCAGGCCGAGTCAGACAGGGGACAGTCTGGATGTATGGAGGTAAATATACAGGCGCACTGGATCCATCGCTTCATCATTCATTTGATCTGGGGCCCGTGTTTTATGACGCAAAGATATTTATGACTTTGCCTCGGATTTTCCATGTAACGGTTGAAGACAAACTTCAAAGTATCTGTGGTTAATGAGAGAAAGCGCTAATCGACCTCGTTGTAACATCACTAAAATGTTGATGCTTTCCTTCTCAGATCGAAAGCACTGACTGATGCAATGGTAATGTCAAAACACTTGACCCTCCTCAATAATACTGAGCTTTCCTTCGCTGCCGTGTGTAGACACTCTTTGAGGTTTCTTCTTCTCCTGTACTTTCTTCTTCACTGTAGCGACTTTTCTTGTGGCGCTGCTTTTGTTTCTTTGCTTCAACTATCACCGAGGCCCGACCGAAAACCCGATCCGTGTGTCTGATTGCTGGAGAAGTGAAATTAATGATCTCACGGTAAAGATCCAAGTGGGATCGGAGATGCAAAACTCACATAATTCATCATTATCAGCAACTTCTAATTAAATGTTCAACCCGGAGTTTAAATAGTCCTGGTTTTTTTGAAGCCTGTATCAGAGTAAACCAGGAAAAGCGCTATTTTCTTTGATGAAATTAGCGCCCGGACACGGTCGGTCGGGCCCTAACCACCACCCATTCAGCTGACCTGTGGAAAAACAATAAACGACAGACATAAATCCATCTTTCTGGTCATGTTTAAGTGATGAAACAGAAAGAAAACTGCACGCAGGTTCACAGTCTGTGCCGGCACGCCTCTCATCTGCCTCTCCGCAGACAGATTAAAACTAGGTCAGCTGTACATTGAAACGCTGCACCGAGCAAATATTGTATATTTGAAAACACAGCATGAACAGTAAGCAGCATAATCCCACATATGGTGATTAGTATGCCCGCTAACATCAGGGTTTCACCAGCTGCTGCACGCTGATCTGCAGAACAGACAGTAAGATTAGAGTCTGACGTGAGATTTCATTCACCAAATGAGCAGAATAATGGATTGTGACAGCACTTAAGCGCACAACATGTCAATACTGTCAATGCAGGGCTTGATATAAATCATATATTGCTTGTTTTTTTGTGTCTGAGAGGTGGGAAAGCAATTAAAAACTAGATCCTCATTCACAATCCCACCCAGATGAAATGCGGATGCTGAGGATACGGATCACGTTTTTATATTTTGCAGGAGTTGTATGCATTGGGAAACAATTTGCAGGGAAAACATGTCCAAATGTTTAAAGCTAATCCAGTGAATTAGGATTAAAGGTAATTATTGTTTTAAATGCAGACATTTGGTTTGCAAAATCAAATGTTGATTTGCAGCGGCACGTTAGCTCGAGTTAGCTACGCCTTCGTTGGAGAATCTCTCCTGCTGGACAAAAGGCCTTTCCTCCCATCACCCAGTGTATATACCGAATGTTTGGCGATGACCAACACTCTGCGACTGACCTACATGTACCTGCATCAAGGTCAACGTCGCCGTTCGCCAGTTTGTGTGTGTTTTCCAGGTCCAAAGTGAATGGGTGTGTGCTAACTGCTCCCTGTGTGACCTCAGCCGCCCTGTTGCCCCCGGTCGAACTCTCTGCCGTTAATGTTTCAGACTTATTTTCCTATTTGCCCGATTTGACCAATTAACATTTCCCGCTCTATCTTCCCTCCTCCTCCCCCCTCCCCTCTCTCCTCCCCTCTGGGTTTTATCTCTCCCTCCTCCTCCTCCTCCTCCTCCTCTCCCTCCTCCCTGTCCGCTGTGCTCTGATCCAGAACCACACTGTCATACTAACAACTCCTTGGGGACTCTAACTCTGCTTGTCTCCGTGATGTAAGTTCCTCTTCCACCTCCTCTTCCTCTACGACCTTTGGCGGTTGGTTCGCCAGCCACACGGACCTCTCACCTCACGCCCCGCAGGCCTCCCCCCTCCCCTCCCCTCCCCTCCCTCCTCACCCTCTTCATCAGTGCATGCTTCACAGGACGGCAGAGTGACAGTGTGTGAAGCCATCGGAGTGGTGTCAAAAGTTGTGCGACGGCCATCCATCTGTTACTTGGTGTAAATGAACGCATGCTCACTTTCTTTGATATGGATCATTTGGTTTTTTTAAAGGACCATAATGGTGTTTTTTGCATGTTTTAGACCATTAACCATAAATCACATCTACTGTTTTCCAACACCATGCCATACATTTATAGATTAGTCGTTTTAAATTCAGTATATTCCACCAGCACGGTATGAAAATCAACTTTCACAGCTGACAGCAGCCACTGATTGGATCAACTTGAATCTGCAGCTTCGTAGTTAAAGACATCACATATAACCAATTATTCACTTTCTGTTACTGTTCTGGGAGGAGAACAGCTAATGCCGACAGCACATGCTAGCTTTGCTGAATCCCTGTGTTAGCTGACATTAGCCGAGGCTAATCGTTAGAGAAAACCCTGGAACACAAAGATAAGTGAACATCAATTTGGGACTTTAGCATTGTTGTCTTTACAATGCAAGGTGACTCTGAAGGTCATGCACAATTTTAAAAATCTGATTTTGAGATAATGTTAGCATTAGCTAAGGCAGGCTTAATCCTGGGCAGCTGCCTTAGATTAGCTAAAATAATACTCAGAATAGCTAAATTACTGTGGATAGATAGTTAATCAAAAACATAGGTGCTAATTGGCTATGAAGAGTGATCCAAATGTGTTATCTTCTCTCAGCGCTAGATTAGCATGCAACAGCAGCATTGCTCTGATTTTTTTTTTTTTTTTTAAAAGACTTTTGCATTGAGTTTAATGCAAGATCTAAAGTGGATTTCAAGTTTCAGCAGGTTGATTGTCATACCATGCAGAAAAGAAATGAACACATTTTGACGGTGGGCGGGATCCTGCAAAAAAAAAGAAAGAAAAAGAAATAAAAGCCGGTATGGTCCTTTAAAACAAACACAGTTCATGTGACTCAAAGAGTCACCAGATTGTGTCTTGATTACTGTTTTTACTAAATTTTTGTAAATTCAAACGACTCCAAAAACCAAAAAAAATGAGGCGACTCTTTTGGACGTTTCACACCTTCCTCAGCGCAGGTTATTCTGTTGTCTTTTGGGACCCGTACGGCTGTAATCTGGATTATTCTAACGTTGTGTCTCTACCAGGTCCTCCTCTGTGTGTCACCATGTGTGCGACTGGATGGACTGTGATGTTTCCTCGTGATGTTTTACTCTTTCCACTTCACCCTTTTTGTCCATGCAGTGTTTTCTTTCTTCTTCCCTCTTACAGTTCCCCTTAGCCATGTCCTCTCACACTAACAAGTCCTCCAAAGACTAACCGAAGAAGACAGCTGCTAACACTCATCACTTTCTGTACTCTTATCACCTGCCGGGGTTGTGTTTGATGCCTGGTGGATATTAACTGGTTACTCTGGTCTGTTTTGCATGCTTAAAGGAAAAATCCACCATCAGACACCTGTTACGCACCAAATCACAGCCCGCGATGGAAGTTAGTCTCCTGGTCTTCCCACTTTTCCACAACCTCCCCCCACCTACTTGCAATTCAGCGAGCGATTTCCTACAGTGCACGAAATAGCTATGAAAAATCAAAAATGTCTAAATGTTTTGCATTTTTACGTGGGAGGTGGCTGCAGCAAGGAGTTTCTCTGGACTGTTAGTGCTAGAAGAAACTGAGATTTGAGAGTCGGGATGTTCTCGTAATCTGTTTTAAGTCTGATGACAATATATTATTAAAGCTTGTGCATTGTGACGAGGGTTATGTGATCTTGGAAATGCTGCAGACGGTGAAGTCCTGGCTCTGTTGCCGCTGTTGCACGTGCAACGTCTGCAGCATCGTTCGCATACTTCCCCGCATAATTTGCGAGCACCCGCAGAGACGAAACATTCTAAACAATAATGTAAGTCTGAGCGAAGTTCAACAGCAATATTTGTTTATTTCACCTCATTGTTTTCGTTTTCCCGTCAGAGAAAATGCCCTTCGATCACATATTTCATCTGTTTCCACTGCAGCTGCACTGAAATCTCGCCGTCTGCAAGCATCCAAAAAGCCAAAATGTGCCCACAAGTGCACGACACGGTGTGTTTTGACAGCGTCGCGGTGTTTTAAGGTGGATTTCTCCTTTAAGACTGAAGCTGCTGAGAAGTCAGGGTATGATGTGACGTTGCTGCTGTCTTAAACAGCCTCTCCTGCACTCTGACTTCCTGTACACATTACTGCTGCATGATGTGTGGCGTTGTGTGATCTGATGTACTGGCGTCATCTTGGGGAATCTTGTATTAACCCACAAGCCGCCCATTAAACAACCACTTGTCTGTATTTCCGGCGTGCACACGATCCATCACGTGTATTCGTAAACAAATTATTTATTGATGGTGGCGGGGGGGGCGTCCATCACTCTCTGTGACTTGTTTTCCCGCCTGTTCAGCAGGTTGTCTGGTGGATCCATCTTTTCATTCACACGACTGATTCTTCCTTCAGTTCGTCCTCCCTCACGCCACCGCGGCCTCGGCGCCGCGTATTTTTAGCAGAACTAGATTGTTGCTTCGCGGGCTCGGTGTCCCACCATCCTTCAGCCGAAATCTAACGCCTGGAGATGAGCTATTTATAAATCGGGCCGGTGGTGTGATGTCCCTGTGTGATCGTTCACCCAATCACACTCTGACATCATTCTGAGGGGGAAAAGAACACTCACCCACACACACTCACACACACTCACACACACACACACACACACACACACACACACACACACACACACACTCTTCTTTACCGTCCTCTTTTCTTTTCCTCACTCTTTTCTTTTTCATCCAGGGGACAGATGCATAAAAGTTATTTCCACACCATCCATCTGCGTGTGTGTGTGTGTGTGTGCAGAACAATAGAAACATGCAAACACACCATCCAACCACATTTATAAAGCTCCTTGTTTGCAAGGAGATGTTCTGACTCAGCTCTGTGGTCGTCTTTGTAGCTTTATTGTGAAGAGGCTGCTTCCTTCACACGTCGCCACTGATGAGCATCGTGCATTATGGGTGACAGAGATGAGGGAAACACTCACCTGGTTACAGCCTGTCATTGCACAACACGCGGTGGCTGCATGATTGCACAGTTGGTTGTGTGACAGTTAAAAACACTGTGCGTCGATATTACAACGTATCTGTTAAAATGTGGGGTTCATTACTTTAAAAACGGGGCTTTTGCTGATTTGTGGCGCACCTGTTTGTTCGGTTTTCAGGAGCTTCTGCAACATTAAGTGTCGACTTCTCGGCGCTTTCTAGAAATTTAAGTAGTTACAGTTTTTCAGTGACCCTTGCGTCGCTCTGCAGATATTCAGGTGTGCGTCATTGAGGGCCGCTAATCAGTGAGCGACCGAGCACCGTCAAGGTGTGGCCGTCCTGCAGTAAACGACTGGCGCTTGTGTGTGCGTGCGCAGGTAAATGTCAGTGTCAGCGGTAACTAGGCAATCCTAAATGACTGTTTTTGTTTGTGTATTATTTGCACGCCGGCACCTGTTTAGCTGACCCCATGCTTACCTGAGCAGATGGTAAGTTCCAGTCAGGTGATGCTGAGGAATGAAAATGCCCGTCGCCGCCAGGCTGTGGACTTCTCATTTTACCTCAGCTTTAACTTGTGTTTTGTTGAACTCCCTGAAGTTCGTTGTTTTGCGTCCTGGGCTTCGTCACGCAGCTGCTGCATCGCTCATCATCCCTTATGTGTGAGACACATCCACATCTTTTCAAAGCCTCTAATCTTCTGTCCCCTCTACATACGTGAGGGCAGCAGAACATTAGAGATGCGTCCGAGCATCATCGGCTGCAGCCTCAACAGTTACCATGGAGTCTTTGGTGATGCGAAGGTTAAAAACAGGACTGTAAATGTGTGGATATGATAAAACTGGGCTGAAGAAATGAAGTTGGTTGATATTTAGGTTCCATATTGGCTTTTTCAGAGTGCAGATGGTCCTAACATGAAGGTCTATTAATACAGCAGTCACATACGTCACCTGGAGTCTGGGTCTTTAGCTTATCAACCAAAATACTGTAGTAGTGCATGGAAACAGCAGTTTTGTCTCAACTCAGAAGCCACGTACATGTTTATTAGAGAGCTCTCAGCAGACAGGGTGAGGTTGTACGGCTGCGCCTAATAAACTGGTCCTCTACTTGTTTAAAATGATGCTTGATGAAAATCACATCCTCCATCTTTGACACATTTTCTCGTCCGCCCCCTGCTCACTCCTCCCTCGCTTTCTGCCATTTCTCGGTTTAAACGTGTTCACTTCCTGTTTCTTTTGGCGCCGCTCAGCTGCAGATGCCTCGCCGCTCTGCTCCCCCCCCCCCTCTCTCTCTGACAGCTCCTTGTCATTGGCAGGACCTGCCTCGCTCTCCGGTGGCTCCACCCCTGGACTCCTGCTTCCTGAGACCGGCCCGCCCGGCCAACCGCCGACCCCCGTCGCGCTGGGCCGCCCACTCCCCCTCCTCCTCCCCTAAGTGGAGCGAGGGCTCGAGGAGGAGGTTCACCTTCCCGCCGCCGGGACACCGCAAGCCCATCCTGGAGGGCGAGGAGCCAGCGTGAGGCCATCCTCTACCTCCTCTCACCCTCCTCCACCTCAGCCTAAAAGACCCAGTACCTCAGAAACCCCCCCCCCACCACCCAAAGCTAGAGACTCCCAAGAGACGGAGCCTGAAAGGGGGTGGGGGGGGTCGTGATCCACCCAGTAGCACCAGCTGACCATCGAGGAACCAGAGCTTCTCCACAGAAGAACCTGGAGTGTACTGTAACATCATCGAAAGACATAAAACTACATTTTCATATGAGGTGCCTGCACACGCTTGAGTTAGCATCGCCCCAAACCCGTGTTTATACGTCCCGAGCCCTTTTTCAGGTGAAAACCTTAGGTCAGCTGTTGCGTTTGTACGAAGTTTACGCCATTTGTTTCTCATCTGTTTACACTTTTTTTGTTTTTTTTGTTTTTTTTAAACACAAGATGTCTTTTACGTTGTCCTGCATCAATTCACGTCCAAGCTGTAATTCTCTTTTTTCTTTTCTTTTTTTTTTAAAAATAAGAACAAAATTAAATTTTTGTGTTGCCGGCCTTTGAAGCTTTGACTTTTCCTGTTCGGTTTCAAGGAGAGGACAGACAACACAAGCAAACAAACAAACAAACAAAAAAAAAAGATTTCTGCTTCATCAGGTCTGAAGCGGAGATACATGATGTCATTTCTGATGCTAATGTAATTTATTTTTACGTTGGGACGAATGTTTGGCTCTGTGAACGCGTAGGAGGCGGGGCGACAACAGGCGGAACAACCCTTATGCATATTTGGAAGGCAGTTGTACAAATATCGGTCAAATATTTGCATGCCTTTTGAACACTAGCACTTTAGTGCATGTACATACGAGCTCTAGTCATTTGTGGTCACTCGGCTCCGCTGCGGGCCAGAAGAAAAGGACAAAAAAACAAAAAAACAAAACGTCGTCATGGGAACTCTCGAGCTGTCGTTTTTGTTGTCACATGATTTGCATTGACTGAAATGAAATAAGACTTTTTAAGTAAATTATTGTACCTACCAGGCTGTCTTTGTACAGTTGTTACTATTGGATATGAATTTTTTTTTTTTTTTTTGGTTCTTTTGACAGGAAAAAAGGGACTGTGGACAAAAAAATATGAATGTTTTAATGAAAAAGTCTATGTCAAAAAGTCTAATGAGCTATAGTCTTATGTAAATAGTAAATGGTAATAAACATGAATGTGTATTTACAAGACCTCCTCCTCGTCCTGCGTGTGTGTGTGTGTGTGATGCTTTATGCTTATCTCTCCATGATAAAGGTTGCATACAGCTCATGATAGATTATACGTGCTTTCATTAGACCTGAGTTTGTGCTCTCTGGCAGAGCCTGATCCTGAACTGTGTGTGTGTGTTTGTGTGTGTATGTGTGTGGTTGTGTGTGTGTGTGTGTGTGTGTGTGTGTGTGTGTGGATTACAGTTTGCAGACCACAGGATTACAGTGGGTCAGGGGGGACAGACTCGCACAGAGACAACGTGAATAAGAAGATTGTGTCCTCCCAGAAGTCAAATCCTCTTGCATCACGGTCATACATGTGCCACCTTACTCATGTTACTCAGCTTGTCACGCAAGATAAAGACCCATAATATAAAGCCTGACTTTTCAAAAAGTCGCTTATTTTTGGTATTTCTTAACACCCCCTCAGCTTAGTGTCTATATGTAATGCTATTTTCTGTGATATCTCTGGTTTTAGATGCTAGTATTTTGAGGCCCCTGACACTAGCACAGACAGCAATGATTTTATTATGATTTTATTATTTTATGATTTGCACCTGTGCTTTAACCTGCGGTGACATGTCGAATGATGTTAAAAAGAAGAAACGCTGTTCTGTTTGTGCACAAACGCCAAATATCACGTTCAGGAGCTCATTTCAAAATAAAAGGTGTCGACAGGGTCATGGTCATGGTTAACCAGTCAAAGTCAGTTACAGTTACAAGGTCAGTACTTCAGTAAATGCACTTAGTTACACTCCACCACCAGTTAGAGAAGACTGAGACTAGGCTTTCCAGCCATTAGGTGAACTAACCCCTCAATAAAAATGGAAAAGGTGTAACGTGTGAATGTTGAAGGTGGAGTCGCCTCTGGAGTGCGACGCTGCTTCCAGCTGATAGAAACAAATATCGCAGATTTCTCATTTTACTCTTCCAATTTTCAGCTTTTCACATCTGAGCTGAGAATACGGCCCGCTAATTAAATCAGTAAATTTAAAAAAAAAACGGGTCGGCCAGAAACTCTTTTATTGGCTCTGAGGGAGCGAGGCTGATTGTGGGAGAGAGAGGGAGTGATAAAGAGGGAGAGGCAGAGAGCCGGAGGCCTTCGTAT
The DNA here is from genome assembly GCA_008933995.1 of Datnioides undecimradiatus. Lineage (NCBI taxonomy): Eukaryota > Metazoa > Chordata > Actinopteri > Lobotiformes > Datnioididae > Datnioides > Datnioides undecimradiatus. Next base: position 2,790,963 of record WARS01000052.1, read on the forward strand.
ACCTTTCACAGAGTTATAACGATGAATAATTAATGCGGCCCAGCTGCACGCTGGGAGCTGCTGATGGCACTGAGCGGGTCAGCGAGGAGAAGAAGGAAAGGATGCTCTGCTTTTACTTCCATCCGCCCTGAGAGAAACCCACCACTGCTGAATAATTTACACCAGCCCTTAAGTCCTTGCACACACACACACACACACACACACACACACACACACTGCTACTCTCTAAACACTGGACTCTGCTTTAATGTCTGATGTCAGCTGCAGCAGGAAGGGCGTGACCTCTGCGAGATCGAAGTCACACCCAAATACAGACGCTTATCCCGAAGCAAACGGGGAAAAGAACGAGTCCGCTGTAAATTTAATGTGCGGCATTTCCAGGAAGTAAAGTTTGCGCGTGTGTTAGATCTTGAGTATTAACAGCAATGCACAGCTTTGCATAAAAAGAAGACGTCACTTGATGTGTTGCGTTAGTTTTAGGACAAACATGAATTACTCTTCTATTGTAGAAACGTGCTGGTGTCACAATAAAGTTTATAATAAAGTTGTGCTGTCAGTTTTGTCAGTCACCTGGAAAGCATTTTGAACCGCGCCAACACGACAAAGCCAAAAACCTTTTTGCTATATTTTGTTCTGTTGTCAGTCAGACATTCACTTCCTGTCCAGCCGTCGTCCCACCCCTTCATTCCTCACTGACGTCTCCGCACCTGCACACCTGTTCCCAGTTCGCTCATCAGCTCCTCAGTGCACACGACGCCTCTTCGGCTGCGACATCAGACGAGATACTGCAGCTGCCGTGATTCACGCTTTCTCTGGGTGCCTGCCTGCTTTTGCTCCTTTACCCTTGACTGAGCAGTTTTTTGTCCAGGTGAGGATTTAACAGACAAATGTGTTTGGAACCGAAATGTGAAACGTATAGTACTAAATATGAGCATCATTTAGCCCACGCTTCCTGTATTTGCAGTGTGTTGTACATCTATAATCAACCAGCTACGTGTGATGTTTGCACGTCACGTTGGTAAAGGTGTTTCCCTCATCTGTCTTTGCCCGAGTGATGGAGTGTATGCTGAAGCTCCATCAGACACCACTGAACCGAATGAGTTGCAGAACTCATAAAAGTTACTTTCTTCTCTGTTTGCTTCCAAATCTGAATCATCTGAATTATATTATTCATAAAAGTTATTTTAAATCTAACAGTTTCTGTTTGAATGAAGGATTTAATACAAACTGAAGTGCTGAACATCCCAGGAGCATCTCTGAACATGATGAGATGATTTTAGGATGATTTTCAGTGTAATGCCATCACCTCCTCCTCAGTATACGTCTTGTTTCTGAATTTAAAAAGCTTCGGGCCAATGTTCGGTGCTGCACAGTAGCACAACAATAGGTTTGTAGGTTCAATCCACGTCTGAGATTACCCACAACTTTGCAAAGTCACCTGAAACTGATCCAATTAAATGATAAGAAAAGCTAATGAGGCATCAGAGCAGCTACTGGACATTTGTCGGGACATTCAGCGGCAAAAAAACCTGCTGATCTACGCTGGTGATTGTCAGGACGCGCCTGTTACCTTTCAAAACAACAAAGTCACGTCGTCTCCTGAGGAAGTTTCAGACCTGTGGAAACTTTCTAACGGCTCGTTGTTTTCACCGCTCGGATCATGTGGCCACGACGGTTTGAAATCTAAAAGTGCTGATCCATGAATAAATCAAAACCGCGTGACGCTCGGCGAAAGCCAGATCTAATTTCACTGGTGGCGGGAGCTCTAACAGAATTATCAATATGAATTAGTTTTTATTTCTCGCCAAAACAGGGGTGACAGACAGTTCAGATGGGCTTTTGAAGTACGCAGAGTTAAACCGTGAGTGTCTAACCTTCCTCGGCACTAATCCACCTCTGAAAATGAGGCTGGTTTTGAATATTTGCTCTGACATTTGACTGTGATTGAAAAAAGATAAAAAGAGTGATGTTTTCCTCTCCGGCTGCGATGAATAATGCAGCGGTGGCTGTCTGGGCGACGCTGTCAGATTATTTTGAACAGTTGGGTTTTTTTTTTATTGCCTCCCCTCGTGTTCCCAAATCTTTGCGCGTTTGACTAAACAGATGAGACGAGCCTCTCGTTCTGGAGTTTGCAGCTGCCGTCGGAGGAGTCAGCTGACGGTTGAATCTGAACAGTGTGGAGGGTCCAGTGGGTTTCACGCCAATCTGAAGTCAGAGGGTAGACAGATGTGTTTCCTTTTGCAGACTTGTTTGTGAAAAAGCAGGATTTTCTAGAAATGTAGTTCTTTTTAAACTGAAGTAAAACTGCAGCCGAGAAGAACTGAAGTTGGGGACCTGACGACGTTAAAACTGATTCATCATGTCAACATAAACAGTAAAACACCTAAAGTCTGCCCTTTAACACTTCAAGAAGATGTCTCTCGGGTAAAAAGAGTACATTTTCAACACTTCAAGTTCAACATTGCTTTGCTGCTGTCTCTGGCCCAACAGCTCTGACCTGTTCCTGTGTTTTTGAGGTGCTTTTGCCTGTTTGGACCACCGTCATGTTGCCGAACTGTAAAGGCACAGCTGTGTTAGCTTTTATCCATGGATGAATCAGTTTAACTTGCCCAAAAATGAATGTTTTGATGTAAATATTGAGCTCAGCTGATGTTTCAAACAGTTGCTTATTTTCACATCCAGCAGCTTCAGAGCATCACAATAATTCATTAGCTTTTGTGTTTTTAGCCACATGACGTGTGTTAAATCTCTTTTAGCTCAGTTTTTGGTCTCTACCAACTCCTGAGTTAATATTAGACTCTTTAGCCGCTAACTGTGTGCTGAGCCGGCAGTGAACGCAAGCCAAGGCTGAAAATGACATACAGAGCACTGTGAATGAACCAAAACAGTCAAGTTGTTCAGGTAAGCTAAGCTAAGATAACAATAAAACCACTCTTAAATAAAACTGCACAATTTGAAGTTTGGTCGTGTTCTCCAAGATGTTTAGGTGCATTTATAAGTTGCAACAGTTTTACTGATGTTCCAAATTAATAACACGGGGGAACACAGTTTTTGTTGAGTTAGGTCTGACAGCTGTTTTTAACTAATTTTTGGGTGCGGAATCCAAAACTGATCTCAGTTTTTCTCTATCACGTCAAGTTTTTGAACTATAGGATCCTCTTAATTCCTACTACGCTAGCTTTCTGTTTGCAGATATTGATAGTACTGACCTATTGGGAGCTGCACACACCTCTCACCGCACTGTCTCAATTGTGACTGCACAAACAAGTTGCCACGTAGCTGTAGATGAGTCCAGTCGTAATCAGCTGGCAAGTCTTACTACAGCTAATCAGTGGAATTTTGCTTATCTGGAGGGTGAGCTGTGGAGAAGAAACTTGACGTGCTAGAAAAAAACTGACTGCAATTTTGGAATCAGCATGCCAATTTTAGTTTTAATCAGCATAAAAATCTAACTCAACAGAAAAAAAAAATTCAAATTGTTCCCCGGTGTTATAGCAGAGAAAATATATTAGAAATAAAAAATGTAATACTTTATATTTTATAAGTTTGTAGGTGGTAGGACACACCAGTCAAATGGATTTTTGCAACTTAGCAACCCAAGGTTAGCCTCATTATATACATTAATACATGTTTATTATCCGTTATAAACTACTAGAAACAGTTTTTTCCATTTACCCTTTATGGAAGTGTATATATATATATATATATATATATATATATATATTATAGAAAACTGAACTGAAATATCAAGGATCTGTACATGAATCAGTGCTTTTTCTTCAAATATTTAGAAAGTACTTGGAGTAAAGTAACTAACAGCATGTACAATCTGACATGGATAAAGACGCATTTTATTCAATTTTACTAAACTGCTCCCGTTCCCGTGCGTCCCGTTGACAGAATTAACCTTTCCAAGGCTCCACGCTGCCTCGTTCATGCAATCTGTCAAAGTGGACCCCAAATTGCACAAGCCTGCAGCTGTGGCGAGGCCTCCGACGAACAATAAGGCGGCACAATGGGCCCGGCTGTGCCATTAGCTGAGAGGTTGTCATGCCAACGATACAAAAAGCCTCACGCTCGACACCGGGCAAAACGGTTTGGCCAGAGGAGAATTCATATTAAGCAGGAAGAAAAACTGCCCGAGGCCCTTCACTTCTCACCATTATTCTGTTACGTCATTATTCACGCGAGAAAAAAGTCTGTCCCCGTCCTGAAGCTCCTGAAGTCCAGAGCTGTGGCAGCTACTGGTGTGTTCAAGCTGGAGAAACAGCGTGGCAGAGGCTGGGTGTCAAGTATTTGTGTCTGTCTGTGTGTGTGTGTATGTATGGGGGGGGGGTTAGCTCTGCAAGAAATGCTCTATTGTACGAGCAAACAGGCAGCCCCATTGTGCGGTGGAGTGTGACGGCCGCTTGAACCCTGAACTAAAGCAGCAGGACCGTCGCTCAGGCTGGCGTGGAATCAGAAACAATATGTCCTGCAAAACGCTCTCAGAGAACATGAAACCAGTCAAACAAGAGATGAGAAATGTGTCAGAAAACATTCGTGACTGACTTGTTTTGGAAATCAGCAGTGGAGAATCAATCAATCAAAGCTCCAACTGCAATTAAAGTCTGCATTTAGGATTTCCACTTAACTAAATGTAATATCAGTTTTAAGCTGTGATATATTACCATATATGACATTTTTAGATTATCATTAAGATTAATTCTTGTGAGTGAAGATGCAGCTGGTCGAAAGTGGAGTTAATTTTAGCTTTTATATGCAGTTTGAGGTCAGGCTGGCTTCCTAAGGTTACAAGATAAATCTGAGGGTTTAGCCGATTGATTTCTGAGCAGGAAAAGCATACAAACATAATTCTGCAACTGAAATTTCTCTAAATTTTGTTTTTCGTAAACAGGTATATGTAATATGGCAAAGGGCCTCAACAAGATGCATCTTTTTTGGCAACCAGTGGTTTAATCTTTAACAATCCTCCACGTTTTATTGACTTTTTCTCATGAAGAGCACGAATCTGCACGGTCCCTTGCAACTATAAGCTGTCAAATAAATGTAATGGTGTGAAAAGTACAATATTTCATTATGAGATGTTGTGGAGAAGACATTTAAAGTAGCAGAAAATGGAGTATTCCCCAAATGGAAATACGATATTCTGAATATGCGAACACTTACAGACCACATTTCACAAGTTTTCGGCTGATGTTTGACCTTTGATTGACCTCTTAACATGCCCAACGTACAGTACCACCATTTCAGAAATAACAAACGTCCAGCGGGCTTCAAGTTCAGTTGGACCATCTGTCTGTCTTTTGAAGAGCAAAAACAAAAAGATTCATTCATTCGTTCGTTCATTTGGTGCCTCCTTGATTCATCCTTTGTCTGTGTAATTTGCTTTGGACGTGCCCAGTCTCACACACACACACACACACACACACACAGAGCGCTCACATCTTTGTGTCACTCACAGTGGGGCTCTGCCTCTGCACAGGCTGGGATGTATAGTGCTGAAACCTCCCGAGTCCCCAACATCAGGTCTCTCTCTCTCTCTCTCTCTCTCTCTTAGGGCAGTCCACATCAAAAAACAATGATGAGGGATTTGGGCGATAATCCTCCGGCGGCTCAGGGGTTGAGGAAGGTTGTACAGACGATACAATGCTTCACACATAATAATGCTCCGCTCTTCCTTCCAAATCAGGACAGAAACGCGCACAAATGCATCTGCAACACTGTCCATTTATAATATGTGTGTGAATGCCGACACCCTGGGTACCTAACCACACCATGGTGACCCGAACCAAACAAAGCGACCAACGCGGCGTCCAAAATCTGTTTACATTTTCGATTCAGAGCAGGAGTTTGAGTGTTTAGTGGAGGCGACGCAAAGCATCCTCAAACAGTCGGTCTGCAGGCTAAAAACACTCAGCCTTTGAGTGTGCTGTTACAGTATTCACCCACAATGCAATGCAGCTGTTCAGAGGTTGAAAAAAAACCCCAAACTAAATGTGGACGGTGGTAAAACAGCTCCAGAACAACTCAGATACGTTATAAAACCTTTGAAAAAACATTTTTAATTACATTTGATTGATGTCTGACAGCATAAGTCCTCCATCACTTCCCTTTAGTGAATTAGTATAAATCTGTATGTTGTTTTCTTACAAACAAATTTCTAAAACAGTCATATTAAGCTCATAATCTACTGTTTACACTGTATAGAGCTAGCATGTAATGTAGAATTGAGACTATATAAAACAGTTAACTTTGACTGGACCTGATTTTTGTCTCCAGATGGGAGGCGAGGCCCCGTAATGTCTGACCAAACCATCGTCCCCATAGCGTCTGCAGTACAAGTTGATGTGTTTAACGATACGATATGATAAGGTATGTGTTTATGAGGACTGATGTTGATTTATCAAACACTCATGAAACCTGATTAGACTGTTTTACATGTCAGTCATTTTATATCACCGTCCCTTAGCTTCTAGCCAAACAGTGAGCACTATAATGTAGAATTATGTCAAACCGTAAATGTGAGTATTAAGCTGCAAGGAGTAAGAACGAACCATGCAATTAATATGAATCAAAATATTTGTTAAACAGCTGTGTGAACAAGGTCTAAACAGCATCTTTGTTTTGAGTTTCTGTTTAGTTACTTTCTGTTGTTTCTTGTCTACTCACTTCCTGTCCTTGTCCCACCTGTTTTTCTAGCGTCACCTGTGTAATTTAGCTGATGCCTTCACCTGTGCTTCGTTCGTCTTCCCTCCCTGACGTGTATATACCGCGTGCCATTCCTATTTGCTCCCTGCCACTTTGTCTTTGTACATGCTTTGAGTTCAAGCCAAGTGTTTTCTTTTCTGATTTCCCTGGACTTTGTTTGAATTGATGGACTCTGTATTTTCCCTGCCCCTTCACAGATTTATTTGCCTTTTTGGGGTTGTGTTTCTGGTTTTAACCCTGGCTGCCTCGACCACCGGTAAGCCTTCTCCTTTTGTTGCTTTTATGTCTTTTTAAAGTGTCTGTTAATCTTGACGGGTTGGGGAATAATCAGAATGGATGCAAATGTAAAAATCCAAAACTGTATAATAATATATCATACATGTAATCATAGCTGACCACTGGATCTTTTGAGATTAAACACAAATGCTGCCAAATATGAATGAATAACTAAACTGCGATGTCCACATCATGCCTCTCATATCAAAGGTAAACAACACACATGGAGGGAATTTGAAACTCAGCTGAGGAGACTGAATTTCACAAAGTCGGACTTTAAAGCATCAACAGCTGGAAGGGAGGGGCTGGTCGCTGCTGACACAGCGGTTCGGACAATGTGACAGTCATCATCAGGCTCCTGAACAACAGAGGATGATCACATTATGGCAAGTATTAATCTGTCTGAATTCAGATGGACTCTGACTCTTCTGGGGGACTGTTGGGGCCATGGAGTGATGGAAACACTGTGTGTGTGTGTGTGTGTGTGTGTGTGAGAAGGTGCACTGATCCTTCACTTGGTCAGCAGGTTACCAATATCTGCAGACCGCCGTTGTGACCAGAAGGAGGAGGGTTGGGGGGGGGGTAGAAGATGTGGTGGAGGAGAGGGGGTGGGTGGGAATGAGGAGGTTGTCATGGTAACCACTCCTCCGCTGCTGGGGGGGTGATGATGTAACATCGCCCATCGCTCTGTTACTGGGCTCTTTTCTCCTTGTCCTCCCCACCTCCACGCGCACACACACACACACACACACACGGCTGCATGCATGTGACATGGAGAGGTGTAGAGAAGCCAGCGAGGGAAGTCTGCGCACTGTTACATGACCCGGCATTATCAGTGAGATAAGAGAGCAGTCCCTCTGAGTCGCTTTCGTAACAACCTGCTGCACTAAAAAACACATTGCTGTTCTTCTTCTTTCTTCAAACCCACTGATGGTTGTAATTTCAAAAGAATCCAGAGCACTTAAGATAAAAACGGCGCTCTCTGTTCCCTCAATCTTCCTCTCCCTGCTGCGCTGCACATCATCAAAGCTGTGTGTGCTCTGTGTATCATTAAAAGACAAAAGGCAGAGAGCAGCGGCATCGGAGCGAAAACAAGGCTTTTACAGGAAACCATCAGAAAGCAGCTGCAGAGGACGATTCCAGCCACATGAGGGCGTCAATCAGGCGCCAAACTGATTAAGCACTTTATTCTCAGATCATAGATATGTACATCAGTGGTCAGTCAGGAGACGAGCTCCGTCACAGTGACTCGTCTATTTCAGATTTGCAATATGAGACGTGAAAGACTTATAAAAGTGATTCTGTTTGTGGTTTGTTTGACTTTCTTGGCCCAAATGCAAAGCAACAACAGCCCCGTTTCAGTGCGTCTACACACAAAAGAATGATTTTTGACTTCTCCGATTTCTTTTCACCGCAAAAAAAACCCCAATTTTTAACATTGTTCACATTCCCGCCCCTTCATTCAGTCCCAACAAGTGCGCGCAAACACCCAAAATGCTGATCCAAGACCAGCGGTTTGTGATTTGTCTTCATCTGTGTCCTTGCAAAGCCAGAAGAGAGAGGGGGGGGGATGATGAGGCGTCTGTTCAGGCTGCAGCTTCACATCTCTGGCTAAACAGCACCTCCACCACTTTAGGGTCGGCCAGGGTGGAAAGGTCGCCCAGGTCCTTCTCGTTGCGGGCGATCTGCCGGAGGATTCGCCTCATGATCTTCCCTAAATGAGTCCGAGGCAGAGGAGACAGACGTTACAGAGGAGGAGCGAGAGCGGAGGAGGAGGCCGTTGGTCTACAGAGGCGCTGAGCTGTTACCTGAGCGGGTTTTTGGGAGCGCTGGAGCATTTTGAATGAAGTCTGGCGTGGCGATTGGTCCAATTTTCTCTCTCACTGACAAACAGAAAAGGAATCAGAACAAAGCTCACCTGGACTGAAATTAACACATAACTCCTGACCTGGGATCTGTGAACCACTGGAGTAAAATACTAATAATATATTGTTGATCTTTAACTGATGATTTTAGCATTAAACGCCCTGATATCTACATCATTCCTATAAGAACCCTGATATTAAAGTTAAAACCTCCTGTGCCGGAGCCTCACCCAGTCTCTTGAGCTCCTCCACCAGCGCGTGGTTGAACTCCCGGCTGGTTTTGAGGGTGACGAAGCAGTAGAGACACTCGCCCTTCACCTTGTGCGGCCGGCTCACCACTGCAGCCTCCGCCACAGCCGGGTGCTCCGTCAGCGCCGCCTCCACCTCCGCTGTGCTCATCAGGTGGCCTGACAGAAGACAAACCGTGACTTTATAAAAGACAAATAAAGGCCTCTGGGGAGGAGAAGGCCTTTTTCTAAGAGAATTTGAAGTTGTTTTTGTGATATTACATAACAAAGATGAGAATAACTCAGTTTTTCTTATTGTTCTTTTCTTTTTCTGAGGTGGCAGATGTGGCAGCGCAGTACCTGACACATTCAGCATGTCGTCTATTCGTCCTGTGATCCAGTAATAGCCGTCTTTATCCCGCCTGCAGCCTGCGAGAGGGTAAAAGAAGTTGTTTTACAGCATTGTTTCCCCCTTCGTGAGGCTCTCTAGTGAGAAATCAATATGCTTGGCATTTGGACTCTTAATCCAGAGACTGTTTTTGCTGCCGGCTCACCGTCACCAGTTACATAGAAGCCCGGAAATTTCTTGAAGTAGGTGTTCTCGAAGCGTTCTTGGTTTCTGTACACGGTTCGCATTATTCCAGGCCAGGGCCTCCTGAAAACCTGCGACAGACCACAGACAAAACCGAGTGTCACTGCTGCTGCTCCTGATGTTGCCGTTAATAATACACCTGATAAGAAACTTTAGACAGCACTGTTTAAAGGACAGTTACAAAGTGCTTTAAATAGGAAAATCAAGATCACTACAGTTGTTTTCAACATTGTCAATATTCAATAATTCATAAAAAATAATGAAAAAACATTTTAAAAAAGTAAAATATGCAAATAAAATAGAAATAAATGCGACTAATCCTAGCATTATTAGTTTTAGACTAAAAATATCTGTTGGTTTTACAAATAATACAGTTTTTAATGTGCTTCAAACTTAAAATCCACCGATAAAAGTCGCCAGCAAGCAAAAGAAACCCAGAAAGACAGTTTTGAATATGTTTATGTGCTGCTGCATCCGAGCGTCCCTCCAGGGATGAGTAAATAAAAGTGTGTAAGGTCTGAATCGAAACTTACGAGATAACCCTCGGCCTCGCCTTCCAGTTCCTCCCCGTGTTCGTTGAGGATCGTGGGCTCAACTCCGAAGAATGGAAAGGTCTGAAATATGAGATGCGGATTAAACGTGAGATAACTGTCAGGGTCTCCTTAACCTGGATCATAACCTGCACGTGCAAGGCTGCATTTCCAGATGCATAGATGCATTTATAGCCACATACACAGGTTAAACCCTTTCTTCCCAAACCAACACGATTCATATGGATGTCACTCATTGGAGGAGATTTACAGGTGTGTTTAAGATTTACATAAATGGAGAAGATGTTGTCACTTACAGCAGCGCCCGGCTTCAGCGGCGTGGCAGCAGGAAGAGGAGTCAAAACGTGGCCGCCCTGCGGAGACATGAAGTCACGTCTGAAGCTGAGTTTTGCAAATAGCCGCTTCTGTTTTGTAATTTATGGGCTTCATAAGCGTTGAAGTGAATGTAAAAGCAAACCAAAGTTACTGAGGTCATTCATAAAGACACTGAGCAATCTTAAAAAAATAAGAGATAGACAGATAAAACTAATAAAAGACATCATGCGGGACACCATCATACAACACTGTCAGCACAAAACAGTGCAAAACAACAAAACAAGGGTGTCTGTTGTGGATACGTGTGATGTTTAACAGTGCAATGAGCGTTTTGTAATTTCTGGGTGGGCTGCTGATTGGATTTGTGTATCAACGAGGCACAAACAAACTTCTAATTTGGTTTATTATTGGGCGGAGCTCGATGGAGATGCTGTACGTTGTTTTAGTCTCTTGGTTGTTGGCCGTGTCTGATATGCAGCTAATGGTTCATTGTGCGTTGCCAGGGAAACCGACAGCACTGGGCTTTATTTGCATCGTCCTTACATCTGGAATTCAATCGTACAAGTCAGAGGTGATTATTATTCGTTAACTGTTGCTTTAAGTAACTCAGTCCGCCGCGTTTTCCTCTTTTAAAGTAAACAGCATGTGGACTGAAAACTGTGTGTGTGTGTGATGGCCGGCACTTACGGTCTCCGTCTGCCAGAAAGTGTCGACCACGGGACATCTGCCCTGCCCGACGGCCTCGTGGTACCACTGCCACGCCTCCGGGTTGATCGGCTCTCCAACAGTACCCAGAATCCTCAGGCTGGAGAGGTCATACCTGGTGGAGGCAAGTTAGACACTCTCCCGTCAGATGTCCTCCATGATCCATCATTGGGTTCGGTTTATTTATTGTGTCTGTGTCTCATGTGTGGATTGCTGGGTTTTCTCATAACTTATCTTTGTCTGTAGCTTTAAATTGCAGAGGTCAGCTTGAGCTGTTTGATTTGCTCTTTTCCTCTTAAAGTGCACCAGACTGATTCGATTAAATGTTAAGTGCATGGCCCTGGAATCACCTCAGAGGCCTTAAAATCCCACCAGTGTAGTTTCATGAAATATGGGCTCACAAAGAAGCTGTAAATCACCCTGCTTCTCAGCTGATGTCCCTCTGAGGGTAACTGTCCTCTGCTTTCATCGACAAGCTAAACTAGATGAGGTTTTCATTGATCCCAACATCTTTTTTGATTGATTCTTGCAAATTTAGTGTTGAAAATGCAGGAAAAAGACGTGCTCGCCCGGTGTCAGTCACATCATTATTCAAACAGTTTGGCTCAGCTCTGCACTAAGGAGTTTGTTACGTAACAAGTGGCAGCAGAGAGGGAGGTCTTCTAAAATTAAAAGGTGGAAATTTCCGTTTGAAACCGTTGTCAAAATACACCCGGACTCCTGCTGCAGCTTCTGGAAGGTCAGGATTTGTCTGAGCTGCCGTGACAGCGAGAGGATGCAGACTCTTACTTCTGCAGAGGTTCACGTCCGTACTTCATCAGCAGGCGGATGGCTGTAGGAGCCGTGTAGAACTTGGTCACTTTGTGCTTCTCGATGATCTCCCAGAACCGTCCGACATGAGGGTGGACTGGAATCCCCTCAAACTGGAGAAAACACACACACACACACACACACACACACACACACACAAGGCCAGGGTTTGGTTGGTTTCCATCTTTATTAGTCCACTCTGTGCTAAACTGGTCCATCTAATCTCGTGTAACAGGAGCAAAGTCCCCTTCAGACTCACCAGGACGCTCGTGGCGCCGTTCGCCAGCGGCCCGTAGGTGATGTAGGAATGGCCGGTGATCCAACCGACGTCGGCGGTGCACCAGTACACGTCGTCATGGTGATAGTCGAAGACGTACTTGAAGGTCAGCGACGTGTAGAGCAGGTACCCGGCAACGGTGTGGAGCACGCCCTGTACCGCAATGGAGGCAGCAAAAATAAGGGAGGCACGCACGCGGGTGTGTGTGTGCGTGCGTGTGTGCATGTGTTTGTGTGTTTGTGTGTGTGTATAAGAGACACAAAATGCAACAACTCATGAGGAATTGTGGTGCTTTTAACTTTCTAAGGCTGCATTTACGACTTTCCGCATTTAGAAAACCATCGTTTCTCACTATTTCCCAGCGGCGACAGCAGGTTATGTAAAAGTCAGCGCAGTTAACACCATTACAGGCTCATCACAGCGCGGTTTAGAAGATGTTTGCTAAGCCACTCGCTGCTTTTCTGCACTTAAACTGGTCTCTTGCCTACGCCCGCGTCTTACCTTGGGTTTGCCGGTGGAGCCGCTGGTGTAGAGGATGAACAGGGGGTCCTCAGCGTCCAGCCACTCGGGTTCACACTCTTCAGGAGAGTCTCTCATCGCATCATCCCACCACACATCACACTCTGAGTCCCAGGGGGTCTGAATGCACCAGTGCAGCATGAAACACATAGAGAACCACTCATTGCATCGACTCACACCGTGGCTAAAAGCACAGTTAGGAACACACCACATCAGTTTTGGACTCAGTCTTTCATTGTGTCCTTTTGGAGGCTTATTCTGAATTGGAAAATGTGTTTTTTGGGGGACATTCTTGTTGTTTTAGCCTCAAGTGAAAGATTACACAATTCCCCGTGGGCTGTGGAAAGTGGTGCTGCACAAAAATTTGTCATCTGCTGTTTTTCCCTCTTTTCTCTTTCTGTGGCCTGTTTTGTTTTTTTTGTTTTTTTTGTTTTTTTAAATGACACCGATGCTTCAAAGTTCACCCCAAGTCTTCACGATCTGTGTCAGCGCTGTGCCGCTTTTGGAGTCTTTTCTTCGGAGACCAACTATTTCTGTCCGCCCTGCTGCAGGGAGTGGACTTAACCATGTGCACCTTTCAGTGTGAGGCCCTGAGAGGCTCTGGTATCATCTGTCGAGCTTTATTTACTCAGTGATGGTACAAATATGAAATTTCAAAGTTGCAGATGAGAGCAGTTCTTCCGATATTGCAGCAGCTTCTGAGAGAATGAGAGAACAATACATTTAAACACACAGAGGGTTTGACGTATCACTCAGTTTAGTGTATATTTCATTTGGTTTTTGCTGCTGCATCTCCAAAATGTCAAGTTTTCACGAGCTAAGATAAACAACCTGAAGTAAACTTGACAACTGGCGATTTGGAGACATTTAATTTGTGGAATGAGGTGACAGCGTGTGTGTTACTGCAGGTTACTGAGCTCATCCAGCTAAACTCAAATCGTTCAGCGGGGAACTTTAAAAACGAGATCATACCTGTAGTTTGTTGCACGCAGCGCCGCTTTTTGTCCTCAGTGCGTGGTGCTGGACGACCAGGCACTTAGTGACACTGGATGATGCTCTGTACAAAAGTTAAAAGGTGCGTGAGACAGTCGGCATGCCACAGGGCAGTTAGAATCACTTCTCTTTGTCTCCATCTCATCTTCTTACTTCTTATTTTCACCTGCCAGGTTCATTAATATGGTGCAAAATTAAAGATTTGTCTTGAATTATGAGAAATGTTTGCATTTCTGAGGTAGCTGCAGACGTGCAGTATAGAACAAATTATATAAAATACAATAAAAAGTACAAAATATTAAGTTAACAGTAGCTGTGCTCAGTGTTTGGGTTTAACAGTGTGAGGACAGCATTTGGAACACATTTTATTCTCCAATGATTCTTTTAAACACATCTGCACCACTGGTCCTCTGCCAACCCCCATCCCCAGATTCCCAGAATGCTTTGTTTCCCAGCTCACATCCCTTCCAGCTTGTGTTGCCGCAGAGCGGACGTGCAGCTCGGGCTTCCCTGATGACTCTGAACCCCCGTGTTGCCCGGCAACCCTGTAATGTGTCAGCCGGGCACTGTGTATCCTCAACATCCCGTGATAACAGCTGATAGGGCTTTGTCTCATGTGTGTGTATCCTGTAACGCAGAGTCCCATTACCAGCAGCTAGTGCAAATAAGGGCGGCTGCCGAGAACCGAGGACCTGTCGGCCTTCTCAGTAGGACCTACTTTTCCCTGCACTTCTCCAGAGCCTCGTCCACAATCTGTTTCAGGTTGATCAGCTTCTCTCCTCTATAAACACCATCTGTGCATTAGAGATGGATGGAGAGGGAAGAAAAGGGCGAGGGACAGGTAGATGAAGAGATATATGATAAGGTCTATGAAGGCTGTATTTAAACAGTGAGTCACTTTACATCTGCACTGCCGCCTAAGTGCTGCAACGTGTCACATCCTGGTGCTGCTGTGTCGGCCACTGCACCTACCTGCTGTCACCAGGACGCTGCTCTGGGCGTCCATGATCCTCTCGCACAGAGAGTCAGAGGAAAAACCTGCAAACTGAACACGAGAGAGACAGATAAACAGGGAGTACGGGAGGAGGCGTTGTAGCACTTTGTGACCTATAAAGGATAACGTTGTAATCATCAAAGATCTGGAGACGTGACAACAAAAGACCAAGAAACATGAAGTGAGTGCAAGTAGAATATTGGTAATAATCCCATATTATGCAGGAAACAGACACACAAGCACAGTAAACATATAATTGATTCATTAGCCTGGTTTTCCAAACAGATGAAGCTACAGGTGTCTAAAAACCCAGTTGTTGTGTGACTTGTCACTGCTGGACAAACCTTTGGGCAGACGAAATAAGACATTCACCATCTTACAAATAAGGAGTTGCATTAATAAGTACTGAGACACAGCTCTGCAGCTACAGCTATATTTGATCTGGCATATTGTGGCTTTGGTTGGCTAACGTTAGCAAACTTCAGGTTGAGTCAGTCCACTGACTCTTCACTACTTGTCTTAACTCTTCACCATTACTCCCTAAGTGTAACTTGCGGTCACAGTAGCTGAGCTTCAGCAGTAGTCACATAGTTTTGCTTTGTGTCAGCTTCCTTCCTGCTATCATGTAATGTCACCTTGTGCAATGTTACATAACGAACCAGACATTTATAATTAATCTTTTATTTGATTGTCGTTTGCTGGGCCGGCTGCCACGCGCTCGTGTCCCGGCGAAGGTTAAAAGTTCACAGAGTACGAAGTTTCAGTGTTGATGACAGCATCGTGAATCAGGCCACTGACGACCCCAGACTCAGCAAAATGTCACTGCATGAGCGGCGTTGGCTGTCCTGCCTGGCTCCATCCATGATTTAATTTCATGCCAAGCTAATTTATGATGAATATTAATAGTCGCATGAGAATCCAGGAGGCTGGCCAGGATCCTTATGTCGCTGAGTGATAAAAACCCAGAGCTGGACTATTTACAACAATGACCAAGCACAGACAAGGTCGGTTACATCCAAGTCTGCCAAAAAAAGTCCTTTGCAAGTCATAAAACAAACCCACCCTGGAGCAGGCGGGGATATTTTTAACAGGGCTGCTAACCTTTGTGCAGATGGGGAAGGTTGAAAAGCTAAAATAGAGTTGGCGTGCTCGCAAACCAGCACTGACTCTGATGCCTTCTCAAGCTGGATACAGCCAGTAAATGTCTGACCCATATATTGAGTGCAGGTGCTGCTGGCGTTGTGTTCACACAGCTGATAACTACAGGAGCAGAGCGGTCTGGACTAACAGAGGCAGGCAGGAGCTCGGGTTCAGCTGATGCTTTCCTCCGGGACAATGGGGTCAACATCACCAAATGCTGCCAGCCTGAGTGTTCACTGTGTCATAGACGACAACGAAACAAGTGTCTGAAACTTAATAACATACATTTTTTTAACATGCTGCCATTAAAAGACACCACATCTGCATCTGGCAAATCCCACATGACACCAGGCTGCTCCTTGTACTACCTACCACAATGGAGTGAACAGCACCTATCCTTGCACAGGCCAGCATGGTGTAGACCAGCTCTGGGATCATGGGAAGGTAGATAGACACCCGGTCTCCCTTTTTCACACCTTCAACAAGGAAACAAGCAAAGCATATGTTTTGTTTTTATTCTGGGCCTGCGTCTCAACTCAAAGCAGCAATAGCAGCTGAGGTTTAGGGTGAAGTCCGGCGTGTTGGATACGGTCCAGATGCTGTACTGTATGTCTGCTATGCAACAAGTACATCGAGCATACCGGGCACAGAGCCAGAGCTGGTGAGTTGCAGCATGCTGGTTGTGGGCCAAATGGCAATGCCAATATTTGTCCTTGTAATTTCACAATGTTTGAAAGACTTCTGGTGATACCTTTAAACCCATAAATGTGAAATAAAAATATAGATAATGAAATGTGATAATGTTGTTTTAATGTTTTGCCAGGATGAACAAAATGGCCTTCACGCCTCAGAGGTCGTTTTTGTCCCTCGTCCCTCAGGAATCCCTCAAAATAAATATGTTTTGAGCTTCTAGACAATATTTAGCCAATATTGTTGATATGAAAGAGTTTAATTTCTCACCCATCTGCTTCAGGACATTGGCGCAGCGGCAGACCTGGCTAAGCAGCTGGCGGTAGGTGATGGCCAGGTGGTGGTCAGGTGAGTTCCCCTCCCTGAAAAGATGACATACAAGAGGAGAAACACAAGCCAAATCTGTTACTATTGCACTAAATCTGATAATACAGGACTGTTTGTACCATATTTGATGATTATAACAAGGGTTAAGCCAAGTTCAATATGGTCATGAAATCCACCAGATACAGTGTTTCCTCCAAAAGTGCCATCTCGATGAGTTCTCTGAGTTCACAGGGGAGATAACCTGTTCCCGTTGTTGCAGGGTCTATATTGGGTTTGGATGTCAGTCAGGACATTTGTTTGGAAAACTATGTGGCACAATGTTTCATAGGCCAGCAGACAGCATGGTAGCACGCCCCGATGCAGGACCGATGCCAGAGCGCTGCAACAACCTGCCGTGAACCTTGTCACCAGGCTGGCGATGGAGTAATAAGCTATTACAGTGATGAAAGTGCAGCAGCTATCGATAACCTGAAGTGCACTGATGATGCGATGGCAGAGCTCTGTACTATAACGGATCAGGTTGGGCCTATTTGCCTAATTTTTTAGTGTCCGTGGTATCATTTTGTATATTTTGCATGTTACTACTTTGTGCAGCTGCTACCTCCTCCAGACTGGGGCAAATACTTGAAGCTCTTTAAAATCAAGAAAAATTCTCCTTTCAGTTCTGAATGTGCATTCAGCAAAGCCAAATTTCCACATTTAATTAATGCACAGTCAATTAATTTATATTTTTTGTGTGCTAAAGATGACTGAAGGTTGTGATTGTCATTATTTTTTGCTGCTGAAATCTAAAACTGAGTCAAGAAATCAGACCTAACGTTTAATAGACATGACAAAGGAGTCTGTTTTTACCTTAAAACAGAGGATAAATTACGGAGTTTTTGTACAAACAAGATTTAGGAAAACTAGTCCACGTCCTTATCTCTGCTAGGCTGGACTGCTGTAAGAGGATTTTCTCAGATCTTTCTAAAAAAGCTGCTCCTCATTCAGATTGCTGCTGCCTGAGATCTAACAAAGAAAGCTGAGCACATTACTCCGGCCCTCAAATCTCCGCACCCTCAGTCAATCGCATTTTTAACCAATACTGCCTATTTATAAATCCACAAGTGATCTAAGGGCTAAATACTTCAGCCACAGCAAGAACTCAGAAATCCTCTGAGGTTGTCTGTCATTAAGTCCAAGCGTGGTGAAGCTCCTTTTAGCTGCTGTGCTGCAGATACCTTGAGCAAATTCCTGAATATCTCAGACTGGACGCCGCACCGAATACTCCTTAATCAAACCTCAGAGTGGACTGAATGTTCTCCCACTGACTTTGTGCAGTGTTTGTGCATGTACCTTAAACGTCAGGCTGTTATTTATCTGTGTGCATTTAATCTATTTTTGTTTCATTTATCCTGCTGTTTTGATCTCAATAGCTTCTAGAGTATAATGCACTCATTTTCTGTGTACGTTCATATGCCTATGCAAATAGTGCCCCATGCATTTTCTTGTCTGAAAGAGAAAAACACAATGACACAGAGAGAAATCTGAGACTTGCAGTGACACTTCCAATTTACAGTTGGCAGCTAATAAATAACTAAACTATTGTTACCACCTCTAACAGTTCAAAGGGCTTTTTGAAGCAGCCCCATGGCTCTAGATTATACTCTAAATACTTTTATGCGTGATGTTTCTTGTTTTTTACCACTTTCACTTTCCCGCTGAGAGAGAAATCATGTTGTTGAGCATTTCTTCCAAGCACTTCACAGGGTTAAAAACAATGTTTGCTCAAAGGGTGACACTTAAGCCGGGCATGACAGGGGCACCTGTCATCACAGAAGATTGAGACCCTCGTCAAGTCAAAAGTTGTCTACTGTTTCACTGCTTTCGTGCTGAAAGTGGATTGAAGTAGCTCCAAATAACATGTCCGATAACCGATGTCAAGTTGCTTGCAGCATTTGAGACACTGTTACTAGACTTGTTTGGACAAGGTGTAAGTGAAAGTCATGTATGTGTTTGACAGCTTTTAACAAACCATCGCATAATGGCAAAGCTGACAGAGGCTATATCCTCCTCACATGGTGAGCTGCACCTGGCAGGGCAGACTCTCGGGCAGATACCTTACACAAGTGCTTTGACGTAATGCAAACAGTGTAAAGACACTTGTGTGGGTGATGGCTGGTCTCTGCCGGGCCCAGTTCCATTGATCCCTTATTACTGCTGAGCTTGCACCATTATTTCTTGTTTGCTGAGCGTCTTCGGTTGACAGAGCAAATATGTTCCATAATATAAAGTCAAAACAACATAAAGTGGAGCCTTTATGGTAATTTGTTGCTGGCGTTAGGTGGAAGCAGCAAGCTCCTGTAAGATTAAAGGTCATTTATAGAGAAGTCAGATTAAAAAGTGAGATGAACCAAAATACAGCAACTGGAAACAACCCTTTAGGCTCTCATAGGGTGTCTCTTATTGGAAGAGAAAGTCTGACAGGACTGGTTTAAGGCTTCATTGTAAAATGTGCTGCACCCCAAACAGATGTAATCTTAAAAACATTTGGCAACAAATCCTGGTAAATGTTATCAGAGCGCTGAATCACTGACACTGTGTTGTACTAGCTGAGTTCTGCTTTGGTGCACAGGGGTTGGCACTGGGGACACAACAGTTGCTATTGATTGGAATACCCGACATAACTGCACACGGTATTTCCCATCAAAGCCACTATTCATCTCAGAAGGACGTCGTTGCTTACCAGTAATAGGCAACCTTTTCACCGAGATTCCTGTCTTTCACGTGCCTGTCCAGGACATTGTAGCACATGTTGGTTTTGGCCCCTTCCATGCATTTTATATAAATGTTCCCTTTTGTCACATCAAAGTTGTACTGCATCATTGGTCCTGTTGCTGGCTTCTTCCAAAAGAACTCGTCAGCAATCTCCTTCCAGAAAGCTGAAACAAAGTGATACTCTATGTCAGTATTACAGAGCAGATAAACTCAGAGACATGCTGTATACAGGCCGGCTCAGAGGAGGGTGTAATGCTCAGAAGGACTGCAAGCACTGGACTAAAAATACAGAAGTGTTTGACCTACCTTCTGGATTTTCAAGAGACTTCCTGTAAAGTGCCAGATAAGAGTTGAAATCAGGCACATGAGCATCCCTCTTCATGTCATCAGGAGGGTAGTACATTTTGTCCTGAGATTCAGGCACAACCATTGTGAAAGGACAGATGTCGACGGCCCTATATCATCTGAGAGTAAGAATATGGGTTAATCTGGAGTCACTGCTGATCTGTCTGGATCCTCCTGGGCAAGGTAAGAACACCACAAGGCCTCCTGTACTGAAGCAACACAATTC
This sequence comes from Datnioides undecimradiatus, assembly GCA_008933995.1. Classification (NCBI taxonomy): domain Eukaryota; kingdom Metazoa; phylum Chordata; class Actinopteri; order Lobotiformes; family Datnioididae; genus Datnioides; species Datnioides undecimradiatus. The sequence goes on from WARS01000052.1 coordinate 2,811,283, forward strand.
AGCATGCATAAGACCCACCTCTAATCCCTGAGCTGCAGGCTCTCTTCGAGTCTGCTTAGGGCCAGAGCAGCCAATCGGCTTACATGGTTCAGCACTCCCACTTTTTCATTGGTAGAGCCCTCCCTGGCCTGTCAGTGGCATTATTTTTCCAAGCAAGGAGGTGGAAGAGGAGGAGGAGGAGGTGTGCAGCAAAATGAATGCTAGGGATTCAGGAAGGCATGGGGACGTTGACAGGGAGGGTGATGGGGGCTCGGCCTACGCTGTATATAGAAGTCTATAGTGCTGCTAGACTGAAAGAGAGAGAGAGAGAATGAAAGAGGCAACAACAATGTGTCTATTGACACCCAGTAAAGAAAATCCATGCTACATTAGGGCATTTTTACAAAATGCTGTTGAAATAATACCGTAAGTATTTTATGGATAGGCTCAAAAATTATTTAACTTGAGTGTTGTATGTTATAAAAATACTGTAATTGGGGTTTTTTTTTAGCACTTATGACCTTTGCTTTACCTTTACTGTTTGACTTGCTCAACATGTGCCATTATCACATTGTGTAACTTGTGAACTTTTTGACCTTTATCGTGTGAATTTTGAAGAAATATAGGGAAAACTATATTTTAAAGATTATATATTTGCTCTACTGAAACACACTATGTAGCATTGTTTCTCAAAGTGTCAAATAAAAAAAAAACAAAAACGTTTTTCTCATTAGTATCCAATAAGTCATTTTTATCATATGTAATAATGAGTCATTAAGATATTTGCTCGTTTTATGGTTTGGATTATTTGTCCCTGGTAAACGGTGGTAAATATGCAACGTGAGTTATGGTTCAGCTTACGTAACATAGCTGAGAGGAAATGTCCAAATAGCTGTTGGCATCGTTTTGTTTTTGATCTCAAATTTCAATCTGGGCTCGATTCAGTTGCGCCGCGACTGACGTAGCACCGCACGTCAGACCCTCTTAATCGAGCGCGAGCGCTTGTGTTGATATCGGCCGCTACTGTCCCGTCCATTTGCTAACGCACCGGGACCAAACTTCAGGCTCCAAGATGTTTTTGTCTGCTGCTGTTCGCTCTGCAGTGTCGCAGACGGTAAGATTGTAAATTACACTATGGTTTTGGGTAACAATAAAACTGCCCCTTTCGATCATTTGGAAAGAAAACGCTTTGACTCTTCACAAGGGCAAGCAGTGGAGGCCGCTAAGCTAACCAACGTTGGGTATCATTAGCATGCTAGCTACCGTAGCCCTCTGCTGTCAAATGTTCACAAGGTGATCTTTGCACAAAATGGGCAGTGCAAAAGAAAATTTACGATGGCCATATGCAGTTAGCAACTACAATCAACATTAATATATACATTTATATGGATTTGAGCATCCCTCTGATTTTAGATAGCCCTGTAAAGTGATTAAAATACGTAACTTGCTTGATGTTGGCAGTGTGTAAGTGTGTGAGCTGATAGTGTACTTCCCTCCGATTGGCTTTGATGTTCAGTTACAAGATGACGATAATTAAAGTTGATTAGAAACCAGTAGTACCCCAATGTTGCTTTGATATTATATTTAAGTGTCATGTGTACACTTGCATTTAACTACCAACATACAATCTGTATTTGTACCTCTATAGTGACAGTTATAATTAAAACCAACATATTGGTGTGATTGTGTGTTTACTTTCATTAAGACATCTCTTTGAATCAAATACAAACTAAAACTAGAACAGTCAGATTTGCACCTTTTTGACCTGTTATTCGTGTTAAGGTTTGTTATTGAAATTGAGAGGATGTTTATAATTCACTCACAATCTTTTAAGCACTGTACACAAATTATGTAAAATCAAAAACTTTGAACAGTCTCTCGTCATAAGAGGATGACCATCACATTCGCAGTTTTGCACTTTCAAAGGAACTTTTCTATTTACTGGTCCTTTCAGAGAATTTCTGGTCTGAAACAAGACATACCCACCATAGCTCTCTCTCTCTCGGGAGTTTTTGAAGATCAACCCACGCATTGACCGGCTTTCCAATTGTCTTCTTTCTCTGTGTGTTTGCAGGCCAGGCAGGTCAGGAATCTGCATCTGTCTGCTGCGCGCGCTGGAGCTGGTGGCATCTTTGTGGTAAGTGACCGTCTCATTGGCCAAGTTCAAAGATATGCAATAGAAATTAATAATCATGTTGTCAGTGCGCTTCACTGAATCAGTGACGGAGACCATGCCAACATAACAAAGTATACCAGCACTCTGTTTTACACTGTAATTGTTACCGTTACCATTATTACCATTATTACCATTTTGTGCTCTTGCAGCATGTTGCATATTGCAGCACTTTATAAACAGTTAAAAGGAAAATCTTTAAAAGTTAATACATTTTAAATGGGCAAAGAAAACGTGTGGCTGGGAACAAGCTCAAACACCAGCATTAAATCAAAATAAGTGTACTTTTTGTGACAGATTCTATTATTTGTGCATTGAACTAATTTTTTCTTCATGCAACAGGCCAGTTTTACTCTAATGTGTACACATAATACCATAAACCTATGACATTATAACATTAACTTGTAACATTAAAACTTAAGTGGAGCTCCATAAACTGTTTTTAACTGTTCTTTACAGGTGGATGGTCATATTATATGTTTAAAAATTAATTAATGCAATCAATAAATAACTCAGCGATGTTTATGCCTCCATTTTTGCTGAAATAATCCCAAAGGCATATGTTTTCCATTTAATTTATCCTGAGAGCTGCCTTTAGAGCCTATTAGAGACAAACTTGGTGACACAAACGGCACAGGTGATATTTTCAAGTAATGGAAACATGCCATGGTTTCATCGTCCCATGATAGTAAAGATGTTTTTGATCTGTGATTGGAAAAAAATGCAGTCTGGCTGAATTGTCTTTGAACCACTTTGCACCAATAAGCAATGTTGTTTTGACGTATTTAACTTGAAAAAAAAACCCATTACACTTAAAGATGCTTTTTATTAATTGCACAAACAATATTTGCTGCTCACAAGGGGGCAGTGTGTGCAGAATCAGAAATAAGTGTTATCTGTGCTGAGTCTTTTGTGTGGCTTTACAGCAGCACCCGTTTCCCCCTCTGGGCTTACATGATGATTTATTGGACAGTGACTAAGCATAATTATACTTTTGGTGTAAATGATATTAACTGCCATCCTTTTAACACTGTGGTCTTTGTTTTAGCACAGAGATACTCCCGACAACAATCCTGATACTCCTTTTGAGTTCACTGAGGAGAACAAGAAGGTGAGCCTGGCATCTGTGTTGGGGAGTACATTTAGGGGATGTGCTAATGTGCTTTTATTTTATTGTTTATATGAAGCCTGTGCCAACAGGCTTACTCTCACACCGGTAATGGCGAGTTGCTGTTTGCATATTTCTGTTATTAATCTTTGAATTCCCCTTTCAAGCTAGCCTGCGATTCTATTTTGATCTAAAAATCTGAAACAGGGGTTTTCTGTCCAGATTTGGTTAATTTTGTATTTACCGCTGTAATGGAGAGTAAAATGTGATCATTGCCTGGTCTCTGTCGCCAAGAAAAAAACCAGGCTTTGTCAGACATTCAGCTCCATCGGGCTTTTTAAATTTTATGTTAAAAAGTGCAGGTGATTTTTTTTTTTGAGCATAGTTTGCTATTATGGTGGTCTGATTGTTGTAGTATGCAATGATTTTTACTGAGAGAAACTCCACAGTCATGGTAAAATGTCTTTTTTTTCCCCCCCACAGAGGATTGAGGCAGTTATTTCTATGTACCCTGTTGGACACAAGCAAGCAGCCACCATCCCAGTGTTGGATATAGCCCAGAGGCAACATGGATGGCTCCCTATCTCTGCCATGAACAAGGCAATAAGACTTTTCTTGTCTTTAAAAAAATGATTTTTACTAAAAACCATGCAACAGTGTGTGTAATGTGTCATGCAAAGGAACCTAGCTGAATGTTTGCAATTGCTTTCATTTAGGTCGCTGAGGTGCTGGAAGTTGCTCCCATGAGAGTGTATGAAGTAGCGACTTTCTATACGATGTTCCTGCGTCAGCCTGTGGGAAAATACTTCATTCAGATCTGCACAACAACACCCTGCATGCTGTGCAACTCAGACAGCATCCTGGAGGCCATCCAAAACAAACTGGGTAAGAGATTTTCCATTTTACCACAGGACACCAATATAGAGATGAAAATGCACGTGAAAACATTTTTATTGTGTATGTTTGAGATAAACAGAAGAAGATGCAAATGTACAATTGTCTCAGCAATTTGAACAACAATGACGTGTAGCAGCAAAAAGTAACACGTACAAGATTGAATCAAGCCACAACTGCTAACTTGTTCTTGCATCTTCATATCTGATATGCATGTTGTCATAACTTACACATGGTGTTACAGCTATGTAATGTCTGGTGACACTGCTTCAAATTAAAAAATACTTATATCATTATGCTTTCATTTGTTTTTCCACAGGTATCAAGGTTGGAGAGACTACTCCGGACAAGATGTTCACGCTAATAGAAGTGGAATGCCTGGGTGCCTGTGTGAATGCGCCAATGGTCCAGATCAATGACAACTACTACGTGAGTACTTGACCAGTTCTGTGCAGATGGCTCACCTGTTTAACATTCTAACTAAATTTTCAAAATTCAGTTAAAACCTGAAATGAGTTTTGCAAAGAATGTCTGCAAGAGAAGACATCACTCAGACCCCATATTTCCCTTTAAAAGCCGACGCAGGTGTGATACAGTCTGCACTTAAACGGCTTGCAACGGATGTGAAAAGTGCAAACTGTGACAGAAAAATAATCTTAAATTAATATTAATATGGCTGGAGTAACGACACTGACTCATTCATGACCTCATTCGTGTGGAAAAACAACTTTTCAAAAGTCAGATTTGAAAAGAAAGCCTTCCTTTTTAGATTTCTAGTTTTAAATAATCTCAAACAAATTCTGCTTTCGACTGCCATGGGTAATTTAGATTTTGCAAACTTAGCACAAATAAAATGACCCAATTAAAGTAAATACGACTGAGGAGGGAGGAATTTTCTGCAGCATTGCTGAGGTGTGATCATTAACGGCAGAAAAGATACAGTGTGTTCACACCAGAGTAAAGTTGTAGTGAGTTTAGCATCTTATGTGAATAATTATCACTCAGGAATGATTGCAGTCTTTAGACATTAGATTAATTCAGTCATCAGTGACACACACTTTTATTCAAGGTGGTACAGTTTGCCAATAAGCACGTTGTTTATGACTTGATCCGCTCTTGATGGACAAACAGTTAATGATTTAATACAAAACAACAGAGAACCTTCTTTAATATGTCTGGGAAATTATTAAAGTATCAGAATTAATTACAGCCCTCACAAGGTCCTTGCAACACTTTCCTGAGTACTCCCGCCTAACCTTCCCCACTCTCTCCTAAGGGTTGAATTTGATCTTATGAGATGGTGCTCGTGCAAACTGAGGCATGTGAAGAGCTGTTAAGGGTTTGATAATCCAGCATGAGACCACTAAGAACCACGCACTACTCTGCCCACTTCTTATTTATTCTCTTTTTGTCTTGTTTCCAGGAGGACCTCACACCGAAGGACATTGAGGACATTATTGATGACCTTAAAGCCGGCAGAGTCCCACCACCTGGACCCAGGTACGTACAAAATACCATTAGGAATTAGTTTTATTTTTCTAGTTCATCAATGAAATGTCTTTGTAGATTTTTCCAAAACATTATACATACACTCAAATGTTTATATATTTTATTTATTTATTTATTTTCCTCTACAGAAGCGGACGTTTTTCATGTGAGCCTGCAGGCGGCCTGACTTCTCTGACAGAGCCTCCTAAAGGACCAGGCTTCGGTGTAAGAGCGGACCTGTAGATGTTTTTGGCCATATTTGTCCGTGAGGCTGATATTATGTTTATCTCAAACATATTGTGTAAATAAATTGTTCATGTACCTATGCTCTGGGTGTCAAGTGTGTCACTTAGCAAGATGGGAGAGGGGATAAAATTGAAAACCGATCTAATGGATAAGATTAAATATTCATTGTTTAGTTTATGGCAAATGTAGCACGTATTAGGCACACTCAACAGTAGAGACTGAAATATCAATACACAGGCCTAAAACTGGGTATTAAAAAATAGATATAAATGTTTTTGATTTATTAATAATTTATATTTTTCAGATTTAATTTAATTAAGTCTTAGCTCCTTGTATAGGCATATGAGTGAACAAACTATTAGTAAGACATAAATACCATAATCCTAAATATTATAATAACACAGCCCAGGAAAAGCCCAGTGCAAACTACAACTTAAATAATGTGATGATGTATTTAAATTAATACCTTTGGCAGGATTAGTCAAAAAAGGAGTAGTGTTACATTTACTAAATAAATTATGGTAGACTTCTTGTATGGATTGTGCATGTATACCTAATGAAATGACTGGTTGGTGTACAAACAATTGCACTGTGAAGAGCCAATGTGAATTTCACAAGTGCAGCTGTGGCGCATAAGATGTTTACGTATGAGTCTGAAATTTCATATTAGTCATATACAGTAATATTAACACATTAGTTTGGATGAATATATATTACAGAATTATTCAATATGTGAATATACACTGCAATTGATGAAGGACAACCCAGTTCCATCTTTGACTCTTGTAGTTTCAAGCATTAATAACGTGGTGTGACAGTTAATAAGATGTTTCTAAATTAAACTAAAATCACAACTAAATTGGTCATACCCTCAATGTATGTTTCATCTATCTATGAAGATATCTTCAACTCACAAACTAGGAACTAAAATGCGGATATCATTAATTAGAGGCTATACCTCGATACGTAAAAGAAACTTAATTCTTTCAAACCAGGCTTGATTACAGATACCTAAAATTAGCACTTAGGCGAGCCAAAATGTAATTATAGACATCTGTGATTTATATTTTGACTAAAACATGAATTCCAGATATATTTAAGGTTAATCGTGGTATTTTATTATAAACCCTCCTGCCTTTAATACACATCCCCCTTTCTGCAACTGCCTGTCATTTCCATCACGCCCCGGTGGCGTTTTCGTGTCTAGCCGGTGCCCCTCCCCCACACCGGGTTTCTCTTGCGACTTCCAAGCCTGCTCTGCAACATACAATATTATGCATCACGGCGCATGCGCACAATGTACACCGCGACGCAAATGTCACTGCGCAACCAATTTCAGTGCTGGCCGATGCAATGTATTGGCGGGCTAAAAGGGACAAATAACGCTATCGGTTTATTAATGAATTTGTGGCCAAACTATTTAGACCTGCTCGCTGGAGAGAAAGGAGTCACTACTCCGCTGATAACCTCAGCCGTGATCTTCGAGAAAGTTCTCACTGACCGCAACACAGCAGCGGAAAAGATGACGTCAAGTGTCCATTACTGCTCTCCCTTCTCCATTCCTTTCAGTCTAAATTCACACGCCAATAGCCGTCACTAGATGACACACAACGCCACTAGCTGCCAAGATGTGAAAGCACAGCTAACTTTCTTAAGGTTTAACGTGCGGATTTACTCACAGCCTTGAAGAAATTAGAGTTAAATCGTTTAACACATACCCATCTCTGTCTATCCAGCAGACGGAGGAGACCTTATAAGCTCGGTGGGGCTCAGGCGGTCACATGTCTCCTCTCGACCAATGGGAGCAACGCTTGCATGTTTTGCAAGGCTTTTCACCGAGAGGACGGGCGACGAACGGCTGGGATGTTTTCAAAACCAGCGATGAACGTCACACAGCCGTAGGCTACGGTCAACGTCCAGTATTTAGGAAATAACTGTTTATATTGCGCAATATTCACATATAGCTGAACCTGAATGTGTCGGTGGGAACACGTAACCCAGTGTGAAGGTAAGCGCCAAACAGGGTTTGTTGTTTCATTGCCTCAGATCACAAGGGCTAAAAATCCTAGTTAACGTTAGCCATCTGGCTAAGTTCTAGCGCGAGCAGGCTAACGTTAAGCTAACGTGAAGTAAACTGCGTGCGAAAATGGAACGTTATGTGTCTGCGTGGGCTTGGTATAGTTGTGTGCCACGTGCGTTACACACATTGAGTACTTTTCTCTTCACTAACTGAAATTTCACGCGCGTCTGCCTTTTAGTAAGTCGCAGTCTTTTTAAGCGAGGGCACAGAAAGGCGATAGGAAAATGTCGGGGCGAAACAGAGTGAGCTGGGTTAGCCCGAGTCAGCCAGCCAGCCAGCCAGCCAGCGAGGCTATGTAGGGCTGGAAACGAGCTCGCTAGCTAGCAAGATTAAGCGCTGGGGAGGGGGAACGTTGTGAGGGCAGCGAAGGGGCTGCAGTGGGCTTTTGTCTCGGGCTGTGCTCTGCTCTCGTATTGGATATTGTCGTTAAAACCTTAAACAGGAACTTGAATATTGTTTATACAGCCCACCGACTTACATTACTCAACATATTTGCCCATGGCGCGCATTGCAGGGCATAATGTTGGCTAAATATTACATTAGCTCGTTGTGTTTACCAACCATAGCCAAGTTGAACATTTTAGCGCTCAACAACATATTGCTGTCTGTGTGTTGAAGGCAAGCACGAGCGACATTAGCGCGAGGTGGGTGGTGTTGTCTGCAATGATCTCGCCAACGCCACCGTTTATTTACACCCAGCTCAGTTGTAAAGCATAATAGCTGTAAAATCTAGAGTAAAATATAGTTATGGTTTGCCAATTCATACAAGGAACTAGCATAGCTCGAATAACTAGGAGCTTGCGCCTCCCAGCCAATGACTGTGACATCTTGGGGGTGTGTTGCCTGATACAAAAGCTGCCTGTTTTTTAGATGGCTGTCCGTACAACGACCGCTCAAAATCCACAAGACGTCAACCTTAAATTTAAAATACCTCAAGTTAAAAAGCCATTTTGAAGAGACAACATTTATGATCACTTAAGTGACGTTCATTGAACCGTCCCAGCATCACATTCACTTCTAAATTGTGGTGAAATTGTCAGTATTGTAAATACTGTTCATCTTGTGCATATACACTCACAGGCCACTTTATTAGGTACACCTATTCAACTGCTCTTTTATGCAAATATCTAATCAGCCAGTTGCACCAACTCAATACATTAAGGCATGTAAACATTTTCAAGCTAGTACAGATTTGCTTGAGTTCAAACCAAACATAATTGGTGGAAAAAAGGTGATTTTTAAGTAAACGTGGCACAGTTGATGCCAAATGGGCTGGTTTTAGGGTGTCAGAAACCGCTTATCTTCTGTGATTTGCCTGTGCAACCACCTCTAGGTTTTACAGAAAATTACCCTAAAAAGTAAAAACCAATAATTGAGCAGCAGTTCTCTGGGTGGAAAATGCCTTTTTGATGGCAGAGGTCATAGGAGAATGGAGCTTCTAGAACAGTAAAAGTAACTTAATTAACCACTTACTACAGTCACGGTATGTAGAAGAGCATCACTGAACACACAAGATGTCGAACCTAGATGCTGATGGGCTACAGTTTCGATTTTTGCTGCATCATTCAGATCATAGGGTCAGAATTTGGTATAACAACACAAAGTCATAGATTCATCTTACCTTGAATCAGTGGTACAGGCTGCTGGTCATGGCGTCTTAGTGTCGGGGATATATTTTTGGCACACTTTGGACCTGATAGTACCAAATGAGCATTGTTTAAAGACAGCCTCTTTAAGTAATTTCGCTGAACATGCCTATCCCTTTATTACCACCCATCCACTAATGGCTATTTCAAGCAGGATAATGCTCCATTTCACAAAGCTCAGATCATCTCAAACTGGTTTCCTGAACGTGACAATGAGTTCAAAGCCTTCAAATGGGCTCCACAGTCAGCAGATCTAAATCAAATAGAGCACCTTTGGGATGTGATAGACATTTGGTAAATGGGAGATTCATGTGGGTGTGCAGCCAACTATTCTACAGCAACTGTGCGAAGCCATCAAGTCAACACGGACAAAAATCTCTGAGGACTGTTTCCAACACCTTGCTGAATATCTGCCACAAAAACCAAGGCAGACAAAAGAGGAAGGGAAAACGAATGCCAAGAAGTCATAATTTTTTGTTTAAATAAACACATTAAAAACACAATAATTGTAAGAAAAAATGATAGACTATTTGAACAATAAAATCATATATTCACAGAGGATATTAAATACAATATTTTGTCTTGTGAAATATTTTTGTTTGTAAGGCAGATTAGTCTTTTACCTTAACATAACAAGTTTATTCCCTTTGTGGTCACAAGAAACCGTTATCCTTTTTGTTTGTGTGCATACTTCAGAAATCAATTACACTTGAGGAGAAAAGCCTTGTGTCAGTGATACAAAGGAAAACATGCCACAATCGCTGAATGATTATGACATAAACGCAATGATCCAAAGAGAATTAAGTTGTTACGCTAACAACAAAAATATTTCTCTTGTAACTGCAAAGAATAACAATAAAAATCTTAACTCAAGCTATTTCTTGACCCCGATACCATCAAAGCCAAACATTATTTGACCATTTGCTATTAAATTCTAACTATACATTGTGCGGCATTTGTGTTGTGGGATTATTCTATCTAGTCACCCCATATTTTTTACGCTGATTCACATAAACTAGTTTTAAGAAGCTGCTAGGCAAGTTTGTCAAGCAAAGTATCATGATAATTGAACGTTTTTGTAGTCTTCATTTCAGCTAAAACTGAAAAGTACATTAAGTAACTTCACACATAACATACCTAAAATGAAAAAGGTTGAACTCATTGAAAATAATGAAGGTAGTGTACTTAAGTATTTGAATGACCAACTGCATACTTTCAGTCTCCTATGACTAGTCTAAAGCACAAGACTTACTCCCTTTTTGCATCGGTGTCATAATTACAGGGTGAGATTATTCTCTGGCTTAATGTTTTAGTTCCTTTTTATGAAGACAACACAGCAAGCAAAAATGCTGCAAGTCATTGTCCAGGCAGTGCAGACATTACAGAATTCTTTACTACTATTACAATAGCGTATCAATAGTTTGCACAGGAAGTTTCTGGTTGATTGTACGTGGTGGGCTTGGCAAACGGCTTGTGTGTTAATTCTAATTAGATTCACAGGTTTTCCTTATCCACAAAGAGTCTGTGTTAATATCTGAATATTCAACTGCATGTCCAAACCAAAAGGACAGGTGAAAGGATGAAGAAACAGCAACTACATTTGGCAGCTGAGGATGCATTCGGGTGGTGATTTTGTCTGAGAATGAAGTTCCATTGTGCAAAAGGTTGGATTGTGTGAATAGGGTCCGGGCAAATAATTGATATTGCAGTGTATTACCATACAGTTTCTTGCAATGTGTAATGGCATCAGTACCGCAGTATTGATGTTGCGTCATTGAGGCCGATGGTGTATCCTTTTATTTTCTGCTGTCACTCTGAAATGTTCAATCTTCTGCCAGCGTAAAGGTGCTTGACATTGAAACGACAGCTTGTGTTTACATTTCCTGAGTGTGGAAAAGGCTGCATCTTTAAACCGCAATATTAACCTTAGAGAAACTTAATGCAGTGATTAAATAATAGTATGGCCCAAATTGCTGCTAAATTTCTCTTATATTTTACTTGTAATTCTGATTAATCTCATGATTCATCCTTAACTCATTTATGTTAAGGATTTATATCTTTTCTGTCATAGTTATTAGGCAAAATAATTAACGCAGATTAAACAAACTACATGTTACTGAATCTATTCGACTGTCATGTCAACAAATGAACAGAAAAACCACACCTTCTTGTTCTGTAAATATCCAACTGTATTGCTTAAATTAAGAATGGTCAGGTCTTGGGTCTTTAAAATCCACTCATTACAAAGCTCATTTTGATGCACCACATGAGGATTGGCAACAGTTTTGCTCTCTGGATTGGCAGGTGTTGGTTACCTTGACCAGTATTGCTGTCTGTATGGCATATCCATTGGGTTCTACATGTACTGGTCATGCATTCAAGCAGTGCCATGTGTTGCTTCGGGCACTTGCAACATTATGTTCAGTGAAGTTTTTGACTGTCATGGCCAACTGATTCATGAAACCTTTAAATCTCAAAGCACAAACCACATGCTAAGGCAGGGTCCAAAATTAGCTTTCTGGTATTTCCGTCAATGGCTGTCAAATTTACCGGCCAAAATATTTTTCAACCACCTGTAAAACTGAATTTTCATAAATGTGATGATGTAGTTCTTTTTTATTTTAATTACTTTAACAATTTTGAGTTATTTGGCAACTCAGTTAATTTAAAAACAGCATAAAAGAAATGAAAATTACTTATGTAATTTTTTTTGTTGCTGCCCCGCTGTGATGCTACTCTGCAGATATTTCACATCTAGCCAGGGAGTAGATTTGGTCTGTTTGAAATATTATTTTCTCCATCTATCTTGGCAACATTCAATGCCAACATTTATCCTCTGATCTCACCCGGATACATTTGAGTGACAGGTCTGGATGCACAAAAATCAGATTTTCCTCTAATTTCTGCCAGATTGTGAAAATCAGATGAGGGAGGGTCTGCAGTCACATCAATTTTACACGAGCAGCCCAGGCACATGTTCATGGAAGCAGAAAGGGGGTGAAGAGGCATTGCAGATGAATGTTAAAATATTGAAGAGGATAGAAAGTTTGTTTTGAAATAAGTACAACTGTTATGTACGAAGTCCTTACAACCTAATGCCCAGTCTTTCTAAACTGATAAATTGGCTAATTATTTGTAAACATTTTTTGAGATTTCCTCGCCTGGTCAACATTGGCGCATAAAGAGCCTACTGTGTGCATAAATAGGAAACCTGTAGCTTTTCCAGACAGACTTGAAGCCTCTTAAAGGTATTGACCAAGGTGCTGTAAAGCAGGAACAATTATGTAAGGCCTTAAAGTATTCCCTGGCTTGCTGCTATTTCATCATTATTGATTTGTTTTCTAGTTTTAAGAATTGGTGGATAACACATAACATGCTTTTTATTTTATCTTTTACACTTTTGCAACCATTAGTTGCTTACCATAGCTAACATGTCCCTATTAAACTCTTTCTGTGTCACACATTTTTATGCAGTTTGGGCTGTAAATGCAGATCAGTGAAATTGAATAGATAGAAATATCCCAAACTGCACTCCTCTGCAATTATGAACAAATGTTGTCCGGCGCGACCTTCATCTCACTGCATGTTTGGGCTGTTTTTCATGTAACCAGGGGTCAGTATGACTTCTTAAGGTGGTGACCTTTGTGCTAAAGATGTGTATCATGGCTTGGTCCTAGCTGCCTTGGAGAAGTTAGGACTCACAGTTTGCTTCCCAGGTCTTGTGTCAACTTGTAGCATTTCTTCAGAAAAACATACATTGAAAGACATGAAAGTATTGGCTTTTTATTGTTTTGAGTGATCACGTCAGAGTGGTAATTTCAGGGAAACCCCCCAAAACGGACAGTTTCTTCTTCCCTGTCAGCTACGTGAAGACCAGAGTGCCATCAGTGTTAACAAATGACTCTCAGTGATTTTTGTGGACTGTGTCCATAATTCAGGCAATTGCCCATGAATTCCTCCAATGTGATCATAGGTAGGGAATGCTGCATTTAAAGATGTGATAAAGGGGAAAAAATTCCAAAGACAGAGAGATGAAGGCAGAAATGATCTGTTTCCTCTATTTTACACAGCTAGAATTTCTGCCCTGTATCACTTTCACTTCAAGCTGTAAACCACATTTATTGTGTTGCAGTTCAAACAAGAGTGAAAACACTAGTGCCGTTTATGATATGAAGTGCCTCTAGCCTGAGCTTATGTGCAGTTGGCACCGTCAACCGAGCGCCTGCGTCTTCGAGAGGCCCTGCAAGTGTGCATTTTGTGTTTGTGTGTATCTTTGTGTAAGGAGGGTGGAGCCTCCCGATTACACAAAATGTGCTGGCCTTTGCCAGCAGCTGAATGTGTGCAGATTGTTGTTTTTGTTTGGTACGCTGAATGCAGTATCTCGGTGCGTAACGGCTGATGTTGCTGTGATAATCCACCATGTGCTTTTCAAAGACTGACAATTTGAAAGCCTTTGACCTTCCTGCAAAAGAAAACGGCTCAGCATGACATGGTGACAACATGGTTAAATAATTCTTTTATTTCTCAGGTCGCTAAACTTTAAAATACCTGTAGTGATCCAGCTAATGAATAGTCTCTAATTTAACTTCTATAAGCTGAAGATGATCCTAGCAGTGGTGTAAACATACTTTAGGTTTCCTGTTGTCACCTGATGTGTTTTTTAATTTTATATTTTATATTTATTTATATTTTTATATTTTAAGTTTTTATGTTTTACCTTAATGAAGTTTTCCTTTCTGTCAGTTGAAGTTCGAAGTGCAGAAAGAAAGAGTAAGGAAAAGCTTGGTTGTAATATTTCACTGTGCCACGTTTTTAATTATTAATGAGCCCTTAAAGTGTTCTTTTCTGAATGAATATTGAGAAAAATGAGCATTGATATTTTAGGGGGAAAACACAATTTGACAATGGGTCTGTGGCTTGCACTCTTCACTGCTTGGCTGCTTTCACTTAACCGATGCCTAAGAAAGCAGTCATATCCTGTTTACTCTGGCTCTTACAGTGACCATGCTTTCTGAGGGCCTAGGACCCTTCTGAGGACCCTCCTTATGCAAAATAGGTTAATGAGAATTTTATTCATATGCCAATTTTCATGCATGTCTTTTTGATGGGATGTGTTGCATCTGTTTCTCAGTGGAATTGTGCATAGTATTTCTCTGACCTTGAATTATATTTTGTAAATGTGGTCAAATTGCATAAATTATTGACAGTGGTGTGGTGCACTATTCATGTGCATTTGTTTGTTTCTGTTTACTAGTGTTAAAGTTGAGCTAAAAACATTGTGGCCATATCTATGTATTGTGCTTAAATCAACTGCATATGTTTATTAAGAGAGCTATATGTAGTGTCATCTAACAGTATTTCCAATAAAGTTTAACCTATGTTAAAAATAGATTATAAATTATTTGCCTGTAGGTTGAAAGTTTCACCAAATACTTTAGCGCAATTTAGAACAGGATTTTAGTTCTAGCACATTTCAATACACGTGTTTTACAAAAAAATCTAATTTTAATAGGTATTCGAACCAGTTGCATGTTCAAATTTGTTCAGCATGATGACTAATGTTGAATATAACTCACCACACTGAAATAGAATCTAAACAGTCTCTAAAACAAATTCAAGGAAAGATTTTTAATATGACTCACTGTCCTGAATAATGTTGTAAGATCTTAACCTACTTTAAAATGTTCCTAAAACCTAGTTTATGTTGTTGTGCAGTGGTTAAAGCAGCAGTTGAAAACATGCCCACCCTTCAGGTGATCGCAATTCATATTTACACTAATACAGTGATGAAACTTCATCTGCCAACATCAGCAACAGCTGTAGTTACTGCATAATGAAGGAGTAATTGTTTCCCAATTGGTCGCCTTATAATTCAGATTTCCGGATAAGAAAAATGCATAAAAACATCCAAATCTGGATTCAGTTTGAACCACGTCCATGACTACACTCAGTAAACGGTGTGATTTATTTTTTGTTGCTGTAGCTGCTTCACAGGAAAAGACCTACGGTAGGCCCAACAATAGTTACTACGTCATTAACAAGATCAGTGTCAGAAACATCCACTTCAGCAGTCATGAAACCGTGTAGTCTTCTGTAGGCTTCTTTTGTGTCGGAAATGATCTTAATTGTGCGTTTTACACTGTTGTGCAGTTGAGTATTAAAATGTGAGGTGGTTAGACCGCCTGTCCATATTCTATAGCAGGTCGATAGTAGTTGGAATAAATTACCAGTAAGGTCTTGTTTTTAAAACTCAGATGCTGTAAAATGGCGCAAGGAAGGTAAAGGCTGAAACTCCTGATACAGCAAATATACAGAGAGAAGGTGTTAAATTTGCCTGCCTTGACACAGAAGCTTATCTCTTTGACAGTGCCTGGGATAATGTCCTTTAGGCCCACACAGTCTGACGTTTTTTAAAATGGAATACTTGAGAAACCAGATCGATACTGAGGTATTGATATGCTGGCTCCTTGCCATGCCTACTGTAGAAGTACACCGACTCTAAATTGCTAGTATGGCTGTGAATTAGCTGTTAACTGATGGAAAGGATTTCATTTCAGTCCTTTTCCCTGTGCATCGAGACCACAGTGTCAAAAAAGTCAAAATTATATTTGTAACCAATACAATTGATTTTGTTATTTAAAACACGGTGATCCAAATTGTGATAGGCATTTCTTTCCAGTTGTTTAGTTAAATCAAGCAAATGACTTGCAGGTTGACTAATGATAAATGTTACAGCCCTATCAGCTAAATGCATTAATTTTTACTAAATTGCTTAAACTGTGTAGGAACAAATTAAGCCCAAATTAAGAATAAACACTGAGCTTTTAACAACTAGGTTTGACTTAAATCTTTTATATTTTCTTTCTTAGTAATGTGAATACACTTTTATTGACAAATAATCCTTTTGGTCTGAGGGAACATGAGGGTTAAAATGAGTCGTCCAACCTATGCATTTACTTTTTTTTATTATTTAATTTGCACAATAAAGTAGTAACAGTTAACTGGCTGAGTGTCTTTTGTGAACGGTATGACTTGTTTATCTGCACTGAAATGAAACTTCCTGCTGCACGACTGCTGATCAGAGACATGGTTTGCTCAGTAGGCTGTGTGTTTCTCCCAGTTTGAAGATGGAGATGCTGTGTCAACCTTTACACGCTGGCCTTGCAGAGGCTTACTCTGGCACTGCAAAGCTGTGGGTTTGGCACAGCTCGAGCAGCCATGTGTCGAGCTTGTGATCGGATCGACATCTCATCAAGCCTAATAGGATGTGGCAGGTGTAGATGGAGTCATGTCTTGAATGTCATAATGAAAACTGACACAGCGTTTCCCTCATGGTTTATTTTTCAGACTGGGGCCTGCTAGTTGCTCATATTGACTTCCTTCATGATTCCTTGCGGTTGTGACACCTTGTTGGAGATGTGTTTTTTTGTTTTATAGGCATTTAAGTGGCTTCAGGGACGCAGATGACAAAGCAATGCTATTAATTTGCCAGGTGCAAAAGATATGAAATTGATATTTTGCGGAAATATGTCATGCTTTCTTGCTGCCCTGAGTTGTTAAGTGACCACTCTCAGAAATTAAGCCTTACACTGATGCTTTTCCACTACAAATAAAATAAATTAATCACTTTGTTTATGGTTCAAATTCATGAATTTGAATTCCATTCCTGGTGTTTAATGCTCTGTTGTTATTAATTGAAGTTTCCTTCAAAGTTGAACGGCAACAGTCTCCCAGTGTTTGGCTCAGTCATGTGAGCTTGACGCTGTGGTGGAAATAAGAACAAGACCCACGCCTAGGTCCTAACCTTTGCTCTAATCCCTCCCCCATTCCCTCTCCCCTCCTCTTTAACCCATAATCAGCAGTAAAGGCTTCATTGTTCTTGTCCGTTTCTTGGGTATCTGATCATTAACCTACATTCAGAGCAGCGGCGGTAGGCTTCTTAAGGCCCTAGGAGTCTCCATCTGACCGATTTTAAAGGGCGTGTTTCAGTGGGCCGAGCCTTATTCTCCTGCCAGTAAAGTTAACCCTATTTACGCCTCTCGCGTACAAACATTAGCTATTTTATTAGGCTGTTGATTTGTGTGCGAGCCATGCCCTGAGCCTCTCCCTCGTAAATTTGGAGCTATTCCTGTTTTTTATGGAAGCTTTTAAGTGATGGATAAGGCTGTGAAACAGTTCAGCACTCAATCTTACATAAGAATACACATTTAGGACACACAAAGTACATTATGCCTGGGTCTTACAACAGCTTAATACTTGGATTAATATGAATTAAGCGAGAAAATTTGGTGTCCTGAAAGTATTTTTGCCAAACTAAAATCATTTGTCCTTAGTTAAACTGAAAACTGTGCTTGATTAAACATAAATTAATATGCTCGACTTGTGCCTTTTACCAACATCATCCGTTTACCCACCACTGTTGCCAATGGTACACCATGCTTTTCCCATGCGGAAGAAGTTGAACCAGAGCTCACCAACTCTTCCCAGGAACATGACTGGCTCATTTATGCAACCCAACAACGACTGGAATGAAGGCCAGACACTCTGTTTGGAGGAGGCGTGTTTTGTCTGTCTGGGGTTAGGGTAGTGAGAGGTGAACAGACGCCTTGAGGCATCCAGTGTCACTTGCTGTTTGTTTGTCCATGTCGAAATATGCCTTCAGTTCAGACGACCCAGTGACGGGAGGAGCAGAGCTGCACTTTTGTTGTGCTTCAGATTTTATGCTTTTGGATTTCAATTCAGGCTGAAGTGAATGAATCTGGAAAAATATTGCAAATAGTTAAAGTTTTTTTTACTTTTGTTAAAATGTTGACTTGGATCCGTGCTATGTTCAGTGTAACACCACAGCAACAACTCTATTTAAAACATTCATGCAATGTTACTGCTGGGCATACTATTATTTTTCATCAGTAATTAACCCGGTATTCTTTTATTAGTACATCTTTTGTGCCATTAAAAATGCAACACATTTAATCGCTAACACCACCAGTAATGACCAAACATTGAATTTAATGTTTTTAGAAATGCTTACTTGGGCATACAACAACAAATCCAACGTTAATTTATAAAGACATTAAAAATAAGACTAACATAAAGATATTTGATATTTTTGCATGATAATTAAAATACATTGTGTATTTTAAAAATGGAGATTAATAAATTTGAGGAATAGTTTATTTTTTCCATCATTTTAACAATAATTTGGATTACTAATTCTATAGAATATGATTTTCTTTTTTGTTTTGCTGACAGGAAGATAATCCAACTGGACATTTCTAGGGCACATAACATATATGTCGTCCAACGCGTGAGGTAATTATATATTGCAGACACATACACTGTTCAGTATTAAAACAATGTATGCTGTTGGTCTGTGCGCGTGATCATGTTGAAGATGGCTGGCTCTTTGCTGGGTATTATTGCCTTCTCTGCCCCTCTCCTGTAGTCTCGGTAATCGGGCCTTTGCGCCTGGCTTTGTCCTGCTAATCATTAGGGAGTCGGAGGTGGAGGAGGAGACGAAAGCTGGGAGTGGATGCACAGCTGAGAGAGACCTCCCCCATCATTAAGCCTGATCGCATACAGGACCACAACCACGTGACCGGCTGTTTACTGTCGCAGCAAGCGTAGTGCATCTCCTTGAGCGTGTTAAAGGATTTGCCTGCCTCCTATTGTATGAAAAAAAAAAAAAGGCTCTGGATTATACATAGATTTCAGATATTCTTGCTAATAATCCACTTGATTTTATTTGTACTGGCGTACAACATTATAAACTGGGTGATGCGTGCAGGGTTGTTTTCCAGTTGGTTCCTTTGTGTGTGCAGACGTAAGTGCAGCCACATGGGAGAGCAAGGGAAAAATCACATGTATTTTCCACATGGTGTGTGTGAGAGCTCGCAGCAGGCAGTACTCTGGAAGCTGTAGTGGAGTAATGTTGCTGCTGCTGCTGCTGCTGCTGCTGCTGCAGCTGGTGGTGGTGGTGTTGGTGGTGGCGTACTCTGTGCTCTGTGTGTCAGGCTCAGCGCTATTCTTAGCCCTCTTCCCTCCCTGTCCCATCCTGCAGTCTGTGGATCAGGTTACTGTACTGTGTGTGCTCTCCATCTAGCCCAGCCACACCAACACCACCACCACCAGCCCCCATCTCCTCAAACCCCCAAACTGCTACACTCACGCAAGGACGTGCACTGAAGCAACCGTGCTGCTGTCAGGGCCAACATGCTCCAGCACTACAGGGAAATGGTTGTTATTGTTGTTAGCCAGGAACCAGTGCAGTTAAAGTGCAGGAACACCAGGTTATAAATAAGTACAGAGACATCTGCTTCTCAGAAGGACCAGTGGTGCAGCAGCACACTGGGGATTTCGCTCATTTAGTTTAGTCGGTGCAGGTGGATATGAAGAAATGTAAAAGTAAGACCTATAGGAGTATGGTTTAAAAATACAGATCATAAAATCTGAAAAGTAAATTGACCTGTGGCCCTGATGGCCACTATGTTTAGGATTATCCACTAAACCTGTGGAAATGATGGGGCTACATGAGAATTCAGTGACTCCAAAAGGACAGGTTAATTAGTTAGGACCCTACCTTGTGAGCATTTTCATCATCGGTCTAATCTGTATATCTTTATTTTTGTTGTTTTTGTGTCTGACTCATTAGAAAATGGGAAAGAAACTACCAACATTTTCCTTAAACCCAGTGTGACATCATTAATGTCAACGCATTGGTCATTGTAACTGACTCATTGTTTCAGGTTTACAATGAATCCAGGGGTTGATTTAATAGAAAACCACAGCTAGTAATATTCCTAATAATAGATAAATTGTTAATTGTCAATTTATTAAGCAAAAATGCCAGCCCTTCTAGTAGGGAGATGATACTTGGCAGGTGAATCCGTAATGATTCGGTCATTAGTTGCAGGGCATGTATATTTTGTCTATTCAGTGTCTTCTTGGCTGCTAAATAATTTACCACATCACTGATGTTGAGGCCAAAGGAACTGGCAAACCATCCTGAGTGTCTCTGGTGTCACATCTCTCTCTCTAGCACGTCACTTTTTATACAGTTGTGATTTTTGCAGTTTTATAGTTTGTGTCGTTGGATTCATGTGGACTAGGTATTTGTTGCTATCATTGTTTTCACTGCACAGGATCCAATGTCAAACTAATCTCAGCTTTAGTCTCTGTGAACTGCAGCAGTCATCAAGGCAGGGTTTGATCTAGACTTGAAACGGCCCAAGGTTAATGGCAGAGCTTGCAGGGGCTTATGCAGCCCTGAGCTGCTCATGAAACGCAGTGAATGCGAATGCCAAACTGGCGAGAGCCCAAATACCTCTGTAATTATAGTCACACCCTCCTCGCCTCCTCTCTCGGCCAGATTGGAGTCCTGTCAGCGTTTGTTTTCTGGTCTGGTCCCGGGCTGTCCATACCGCTTTAATACCCCCCGATACACTAGCCTCTTTACACCAACGTGTTCACTGTGGGCTGCTCAATTCTCCCTTTCAGCTGCCTGAATGACAGTGCTGCTGCATACTTGCTATCTGCTGACTAATGATGGACCTCTCACTGGCCTCGGCCAAGCAGCAGCAGGCCCGTGTGTTGGAAGAGTGATACCTGTTAACACCGTGCCATTACTCAGGATTGGCAAAAGTTGAAACGGTATCCGAGGAAACAAAAAGTTGGATTCCTTTTGAGAAGTCATCACGACTTATTCATGGTAATTTAGTGGTGAGACAAACCTGGCTGCAAAATGTTTTGAGAAGGCAAATGTCATGTGTAACTTCAAATGTGCCCAGTATCATTTTAAGAGTATTGTAATGTTTATGTATTTGAATCTGAAAAAACTTAATTTTGATAAAGATTAATTGCATATTTACCTAATAAAATAAAATTAAATGAAAATAGCTCAACTAAGTTATTATCATAATACATTAATTAGCCGTTTTTCCATTGATTGTTTGATTAAGTAGATAATAAAAAGTCACCATTGTAGTTAGCATCTGCAAATCACTTGATTTATTCAACTAACTACCCTAAACCTAAAGCTCTGTAATTTAGATTGAGAAAGGCAGCAAATCCTCATGATTAAGAAACTAGATGTGGGAAAATTTGGTGTTTTTCCAAATAAAAAAGATTCAGTTTATTTAAATAGCCACACATTTTCTCTCGTGTAAATAATCAGTGGAAGGATCCGATCATATCAGCTGTAAAATAAATACGCTGGATCCAAAACCTACGCAAGATCACAGGGATCGTGTATTCTTGAAAACTCAGTTAAGGAAGATTTACTACCAGACATTTAAAAATGTCAACCGCAAAACAGGTTGTAACAACGGCAGCAGTTTCCTTGTCTTTTTCCTAATGCGTGGCAGAACAGCCACTCCATTAATGCCTGTCTCGGAGTGCTTTAGCTGCTTAAACATGTAAGACTCGTGGCTCTCACACAAATCCTTGACCCGCCATATAATTGCGCCATGTGAAGGTGTTATATATGAAATGCAAGAATGAGAATGTGCTTGTTATCTTGATGACATCTGAGAAATGAAGGTCTGCGGGTTGTTGTGATCTGTTTAGCAACAGGGGCAGTGTGCTCATACCAAGACCTGGATTGATTGTCCTGTAGTTGTAGTCTAGTGTGTGTTGGTTTCCTGTGCTGTTCCGACGACTGACATGTTTGATTCTCAACTCATAAGCTGCACATTTTAGACCAGTTGCTGCTTCCAACACGTCTGTTATGTTACGTTCTTGTGAGCCTTTCCGCCTCAGCTGTAATCGGAAAGAAGACGCTTTTTCAAGAATCTGTTTACATCCAAGGCTGGTTAGCACAGCAAATCCCTTGCTAACCATACATGTACAGCATATGTAGGATAGTGTTGTGTGTAGTTTCGCCTCAAAGGATAATTGTTTTGTAGTCCCCATCGTAGCCACAAAGACCCAAATGACAGGATGCCTACGTTTGTACAAACATCACACGTGGATGTGTTAGATTGATGGGGTTTTTTTAAAAATGTTTAGCAAAAATGCCAACATGCCATACGCCAGCTTCTTAAATGTGGGCTGATTTCTCATGCTTTAAATAACAAGAGTTTGTTGAATGTGTTTGCATTTTACACCTCTGGTCTGACATAGAAAGATGACATTTGAGACTTAATCTATATTTCTTTGCTCAATTAGTCAAGTTTACACCATCTACTCTTATAAAAGACTAAGAAAGCAGCAAATATTCACACCTGAAACACAACTGCAACCATGAAAAAATTCTAACAAACGATTAATCTATTAATTTCATTTGAACAAAACGGCACTCATTCCTGATAGAGAAAGCTAGCTTCTGATTAGAAGAAACCCCCAGAGATGTTGTGAAAATGTATATATTCTTCAGCAAGGTGGTTTGACAGTAGAAGTCCTTCTGCTGTTTGTGAATAAGTACAATACTATCTGAACAATCATACCAGCGCTTTTCTTGGTAAGTTTAAGGTGTACTATATCGATTTATTGTTGAGTTGTTGTTGGATACAAATTGAGTAATGGGGCAGCCCCATTCATCTCTGAGGCAGCTTCACAACTCATCAGCAGCTCTCAGGTTTCCAAATATAGAAGTCACTGTTTGAGGTGCTTTCGTAGAGCCAAGAGATGCTGTTTCTGTAGAATTAGATGTTTGCCAGGGAGTGAGTATATAAAAAAGGCAGGGAGAGTTCATTGGAAGTACACAAGAAGAAGGTCTTGTGACTGAATACAGTGATGTTCATGTGACAAGATAACTGACACATGCCATGTCGGCTTCATGCGCATGTTCAGCTGAGTGTTACACTTTCTCCATTCCCTGCAGGCACCCACATTGCCCCCATTGACTCTGCTGCGTGTGTTACTACACTGACACAAACCACATCAGAGAGACGCTTGGTTATACTGAGTAGGCCTCAGTGACAGCATGCAGGGATGTTTCCTCGCAGAACTTTTAAGAGTCCCTAAAGCTGTGATTCATGCTGCTTGTGTAGTTGTTTCCTGCCTGATCTTTTTGAGGTCAGTCTCAATTGGTAAAGTGGAAATTTCAGTAAAAATCCCAGATCAGTGATCCACTCAACATATATCCTGAAACACAGCTGAGTTAGACTTTGTCGCAGTCCTGTTTGATACAGTGCCACTCCAGTCCTCTCTGGGGCTGAGTGACCTTTCTTTATTTGGTTCTTGTTTCCTGCAGATGTTTGCCAAAAGCCTACCCTGTAAACAGTCTCTGTATAGAAATGTCATTTAATTGTACCTACATTTAAACGTGAGTTCTTGTTCCTGCCAGTGTCTGGTGCAAAAACACTAGGTCCAGTCATCGTCTCAGACCGTGACTTGACAACGTTGAAATCCTTCTCACTGCCGCTGTTTACTGTCCCCAGGTGCATGATGAACCTGCTGCGCTGTAGCTGTCACAGCTAGTCAGGTGCCGCACCATGGCCAAACCTGGGAGCGACAGAGATGGAGCCATGGTGGATAAGCAGGCGGGGAAGAAGGTACGTGATCAGAGACACAGAGCAGCACCGACGACAACTATCATGTTTCTTTTTGTTTATTCACTTGGTCCTCCTCCATTATTTAACAACTGTAAAGTATGTTTATTGTATGTAGCTACACCCATTTTTTTGGACTTGTAGATGTTCAAATTTAGATTTTTTTTCCCCTGAACACTTAAAGGGTTCAGAAACCATTCTTTACCTTGGAAACAGTAGTTGACCAGTTATAATGTCTGTACGAGTATTTTTAGTCATTCAGCAAGGCCAATAAATAAATCCAACATTGTTTACCTGAGACAAATGTCGTAAATTAGTCAGCATTAAGGGCTGTGAGATCACAAGGCAGACTGGCTGTTTTATAAAGGTGGTGCTGTGTGCGAGTTTTTATGTGGTATGTCTGCACCCGGTTGGCTCTTGTTTCATCATTGTGAAAAATGCTTTTTCCCAGACCTTTACAAATGTCTGTGCAACATGTAAGCGCACTCATTGCGAACGCTGGATCACTGTGCTTTTTATTCCTTCTTTATGTAGACATGCGGGTGCAGGCAGGGAGCACATCTAACCTCGTAGCCACACTGTTCTTTGCATCTGTTTGCTCTGTAAAATCCACTCTGCTCTGACAGCCATGCGCATTGACATTGATGTTAATATTGTCATTAGATCAGATGTGATTCACTAATAATCCTAATAATATACTTTTGCATGTGGGTGAATCAGAGGTTCTCTAATGCAGGGATGTTTCTGTTACTCCGAACAGCACTCAGTGAATATTTACTCATGCTTCACTGTGCTTGTCTATCGTCAAACAACTGATGCAGATATGTTGAAGTACATGGCACTTAATGGAGAGTGTGGTACGTGAGTGAGAAACTGCAGTGAGGTGTTTTGTTTTTTTTTAAATGCATATTGTTATACAGACACTACATACTTATCCTTTTCTCCATAAATGAGAGAGACAGTTTATGTCTGCTTTTATATTTAAGGCAGAAGTGCTTCTCATCCTGACACTCCTCTAACACTGCCAGACACTTCAGCTTTGCACAGCTGGCACATTGCTTCACCGAGATCAAAGAAGCACCACACTGCAGACATTTTTCCTCCTGCCAGAAATGTATTTTACTGCACCAAAGCGCAGCTCACTAAAGTACTGGTACCGAAAGAAAGCTTTGTGTGCAGATCAGAGTGCGAGAACCCAGTAACTGGAATTCAAAGACATTTTGATAAACACATATCACTGGTGTAACGCTTAGGCCTAACACAGTGGCTGCCATCACTGGTATTTTCTGTATCCCCACCCCTGCTATTAGTATTTTCTAAAGAATCCAGATACCCTCTCCGTGCATATGCAAAACATATTTTAACTGATGAAAAGTCACATCCATAGAGATGAATCGCAGCTGTACGTTGGATAGATTAAAACCGACAGTTTGTGTCTTGTGACAAGGAAGTTGTTGTGATTTTAGCTAAATTGTGACTTACCGTTTATTAAGCAAAGAAAATGCAACTCAGCCCAATGTTGTGGTACTCGTCTTTAGCATTGCTATGTAAATGTGGGTTTTCAATGTATGCAGTTAATTGTTTTTCCTCTATTTCATTACATTAGACCTACATAGCCTTGACTCAATTACTTAACACTGTTAGAGCTGTAACGTATATTTATGCTTAAGCTAAAACCATTTTTGGCTTTAAATCCTCATGATGTCACCTCCTTTTGTATATTAGCATCTAACATATTTGTGAAATTATTTGGTATGAAATATTAAAATGTGACTAAAAAGGGCAGCTTATGTAATAGTTTGTAATTATTCTGACTTAAACCTACAATATGTACCATGTACCACACATGACTAGACCCCTGCTATATATTTTGAAATGTGTGTTTACATTATCCAAGATGTTTGCAACCATTTTCAAACCCACAAAGACATGTAATGTTAACCAAGTTAAAACTCTGTTATTTTGTTTGGTTGCTTGTCAATGGCGTCACCCCCTTTGCGCACACACCACTGTTTTAGTTAAACAGCCATAAATTGACTTTTTACCAAGCTTCAAATCGCATTTAGATTGAGATTTAGATCCTTGTCATTCTAAACTATAATATTTAACCTTATAAAGGTTTTTAGTCATCTGTTCTTGGGATCTTGAGATATCGGAGAAACAAGCTGAGCAGACATTAACAGCCGCTCACCTTACAGCCTTCCCAGATGTTGTGTGTCCGCTGAAAAGGTTGTAGAAACACTGAAGTGAAACTGCTTTATTCAGTGTGTTGGTTTTTTTTAATTGGTTTTAATCACGGAGTACATTTGTTTGGGTGATTATGAAACCTTTGCAGACAATTTGGCTCTCTGTAAAAACCAATTTTTGCCAAAGGAAACCTAATTTCCTTGTTTTTGTTTTGCTTGAAAGACCCCTAGAGGCAGAGAATTACATATTGTACATACAAGGGAAGTCATTAATCTTGTAAGTATTAGTATTTAATGCTGTTCAAGGAGTTTGAATACCAACAGTGTGACAATTCGCTGCAGCATGCCCAGTGCCATTACAATAGAAGTCTCCCTTCTGTAAACAAAAACTAGTCACTCCTGATCTTTTGCTCTTCACGTCCCTGCCTTGGGAATAAGATTTTAGTGAGTCATGCAGGCAAACCTGCCGTCTGCAAGACCCAAACAATACACTACACAGACATAACACAGCCTGCAATATAATCCCTCGGTATCATGTTTTAGCCAGGTTTAGTCACATTTTTAATGGGGCTAGTTCAGTTCTTTCGTTCAATGTCGTGATTGTGTTGTTTACATTTTCCACGTAATTCACAAATGTGCCCACATCTTCGCTCCATTTGACATTTTTATTTCCTCCTTGCGTCTGACAGAGCAAAGACAAGTTGTCCCCTTTTACCAAAACTCCGAAGCTGGACCGGAGTGAATTGCTGGGGAAGGAAGGGAAAGCCAAGTCTTCCATGAAGCGCAAGCTCTCCTTCACCGCCAGTCCTCTTCGAACCGAGGAGCGAGACTCTGACACCGGTAAGAGCTGTCACTGCTCCTCCCTGCCCCTCTCTCCACAGCCATGCTGCTGGCAGGCTGCCATGTTGTCACACTGCCCCCTGGTGGTCCAACCTTTTCTTCAGGGGCTGGTTGTTGGTCAAAGGGCTTTGGCTTGTTTGGCAACAGGAATCAAATCTGACCATCCTGAAGAAGTTGTGGCGTGTTTGACTGAATAACGAGAAGTAAACTAAGTTGTAGAAAAATGGCTACGGGAACAGGTGACTAGAGTAAAAAGAGTAAAATCAACCTGAATGTAGACTTTCTTGTTTGTTCGCTGACATATGAAAATACAAATTCATACTTTCTGTAATTTTAACATGAAAAGAGTCAAACCAAAAATTAACTGACAGTGGTCATCTGTGTAGCCGAAGCCTGGCATAGCTCGTAGCGCCATTGTTGTCATAAAAACACTTCCTTCATTCCTCTGAACATTAGCACAATGTAGCTTATTTTGAGCCGATTGTGAATGCACCATCCTGCTGCTGTTGATGTCTAAGGTTCCAAATGATTATTAATACACCTAACAACAGCACGTTTATCCCTTTTTTTTAAAAAAAAATAATGTTGGTTTGAAAGCTTTAGTGATTTACTAAAACTCTTAATATTAAAGATAAAATTAAACCATATTATACACATATTTGTGACCTGTTCTTAAAAATATATATGTCTATTTTTGGGCTGAGGGCTGCAGGCAGGGTTGAAAAGTCAGACTAATGCATCATTTGTTTTGGTCTTTTAATAGAATTGGTTGCCATCAATAAACATTTTTTTTAAGAGCGTCCTTCTTAGATTGTTTATTGTTCATGTAGTCACAGTTCTTTGTAACTGTCACACTCAAGATAAAAGGCTTCACTCAGACAGACAATGTGAACCTGGGGTCTTAATCTTGCCCCTCTTACTCATGTAAATAGACTTTTGCTCTTCTGTCATTTAACCACAAGTCTAACTATATGTTTACATCAGATTTGAGAACTAAAAATAGGTTAGTTTAACGCTGAGCCTTAATTACAGTAAACAAAGTACAGTAATGCATATTGCAGACTGTTTGAAGGCCAGCAGATTCTCCTTCATCTCCTCTGTAGAGCCGAGCTCAACATAATGATTTTCATTGTGTGGTCCTGCGTCATTCTAACACACAAGAACCATCAATTTTCAGTATAATTTATGTTGCACAGGTTATGAAGCTAAACTAGCATGGAGGGTGGCCTTTCTTCCCCCTTCCAGCAGCCTCTCCCTTGTGCCTTTCAGCTACAGCGTTGGGCAGCTGTAGCTGTAGGAAAGTAGTAACTCCGCTGACCGCCTCGGATTGGATCCTCTCTCCTGTCTCCTGTGTTGCCATGACTCATAATCTGTGCGTGGAGTCTGCCTTTGACTGTCTGTTTTTGAGTACATGTGAGATGAGGAGGGTGTGAGAGAGAGAGAGAGAGAGAGCGAGTGAGAGTGAGCGTTAATGCAGTGCTTTCCCACCCTTCCACTCCCCCTCCCACCCCACCCCTTGCTCTCCCCTCCCCATCCCCTCCTCATCCTCTCTGCTTTGCACTGTAGATGACTCAGACCCAGGCCAGTCGAGTGAGACCTGGGGAGAGAGATTAGTGCCTCCCTGCAGGATATACGCAGGTAATCGCTGCAGCCCGATCCTCAGCCCCCGTATCCTCTACAAGTCGCGTCACCCACTCTGCGCCACTATGCTGCTGTAAACACACATGCACACATGCACGTGTGTGTGTTTTTTCGCCCTGCATCTGCCCCGTTACAGCTCACGCATGTCTGTGTTTGGTAACAGCCGACCGATGGAGACTTGGGGGGCGGGCGGGGGCCTCGAGGAGTGCCGTCTGCACTTGGCTGGCTTAAGAGAATGCTGTCTTTTTTGTTTTTTTGTCCCCTTTTTCAAACCTCATGCTTGTCATCTGTTTCTCCGCGTGCAGATACAAGAGAAGGACGAAAAACGGTGTCACTGTGACGATGAAATTGCTGCTTGACATAAAACTGGATTTTTTTCGGGGGGCTGCCCTCTAAATTATTTCTTGGTTTTTGTTGCAGATAAAGATGGACCAGACAAGAAGAAGGTGAAAAAGGAGGCTGGGGGCAAGAAGTCCCAGGCCAACCTTTTGTTTGGGTATCCGCTGTCGGAGCGCAAACAGATGGCTCTCCTAATGCAGATGACTGCCAACAGTCCAGGTTTGTGTTACTGCCCTCTCACCTTAACCACATCCACAAGATGGCTCAGAGTATATTTACTGTTGGATGAGTCGTGCTACCGAGCGTTTGCTCTGTAATATTCGAGGCTGTTTGAGAAAAGGGCAATGTCTCATATTTAATGTAGCTGCTCAACTGGAAGGAAAGCAGCTCTGTGTACTTTCCTAGAGATATTGTGCCGTTGCCATCAAATATGTAACCAGAGAATTTGACTGAGATCGTTCTTGTGAACAGTAGGTTCTGAGAAGTTGTTAGACAAAATCATTTAGCACATACCTCACACACACAGACACAAGTGAGCACAGGTTTCCAGTAAAACCAGTGTTGCTGTGGTTGCTCAATCAAAAGCTTTGCTCATACATGAAACAGTGACATTTTGGCAAATAAGCTCATGTTTGTCTGTTCAGTACGAAGCTGGAGCCAGCGGACGGCTAGCTTAGCTTTGCATAAGGTCAGGAAACAGTGCAAATGGTTAGCCTGGTACTATCAGAAGCTAACATATTCCTCCTGAGATCTCTAAAAAATAATTAGAACATTTTATCTTTTTTTATTTTATCTGTACAAGAACTTATGGGTAAAAATTTGCACAGAGCAAGTTGTTCCTGTTTATTTCTTGTCTGTATGCTAAGCTAAGTTAGCCACTTCTGGCTGTAGCTTCAGTACAGATATGCAATAGATATTGATCTTCTCATTTAATGTGTCAAAAAAGCAAAGAAGGGTATTTTCTAAAATGTTGAACTACTTTTTTTTAATAAATACCTGCTGAAACTTTCACACTAATATGAACACAGTCTTTTATGTTCCCACTAAAACAAATATCACTGCGGTTGCTCAGTGCACATTAATGCAGCTAGTTATCTCATCCTGTGACACTGCTTTTGCTTCAAGCATCAATTAAATGCTTTTCTCTCTGCCTGCCTGTGTTCAGACTCTACCCCCAGTCACCCCTCACAAACGACCCCTGTGCAGAAGAAAGTCCCCAGCAGCGCCTCGTCTCGGCAGAAGGACAAGGTCAACAAGAGGAATGAGCGAGGGGAGACTCCCCTTCACATGGCTGCCATCCGGGGAGACGCCAAGCAAGTTAAAGAGCTCATTAGCCTGGGAGCCGATGTCAACGTCAAAGACTTTGCAGGTACGTAGCCCCCGGGAGGTGATCATTTAACAGCTTTCATCATGTCTGTGTCATAGCTATTAATAACATGAAGCTAACTAACAGGTGCTCATTCAAAGGCGACGAGATAACGGAAACAGACTACAGCGAGCTTGTTATCACCGTGTGTGTGCACGCACGTGTCGTGTGGTTTCATTTTTATTTGATCTTCCAACTGAAATCTACGAACATTTTCATGTGTAAATTGAAAAGAAATGGCTGCTCAAAAGTTGAAATTACTAGCAGCTGTGACCTACTTACAAAAAAAAAGTTAAAAGTCTCCGGCGTTGCTGTTTTCTGTCCTCGCCAGGTTGGACTCCTCTTCACGAAGCCTGTAATCTTGGCTACTACGATGTGGCCAAGGTCTTAATAGCAGCAGGTGCAGAGGTGAACACGCAGGGTCTGGACGACGACACGCCACTCCACGACGCCTCAAGCAGCGGGCATAAAGATGTAAGGGCTTTATTTAAGTTGGTCCTGCCACAGTAATCATATAATGATAATGATTATTTTAAAGAACAAGCACAGCAATGGGTTGAAATGGCTTGGTCACACTGTTCATCATATAAAATACAAATAAATGAAAACAGATTTATTACATTAAAAGTTTGTAACCATGTTGGGGTTTTTTTGTAACTTTAAATTTTTACCTTTCTGTTGTTTTTCCCTGTTTTTTATGTTTCTTGTTATGTTTTGCACAGATCGTGAAACTGCTGCTTCGCCACGGTGGGAACGCCTTCCAGGTCAACAAGCGCGGGGAGCGCCCGGTGGATGTGGCAGACTCTCAGGAGCTGGAGCAGCTACTGAAGGGAGAGGTGCCACTGTCCGACCAAGATGACACTTCCTCAGGTACGTGGAGAACGATGCGGCGCTGCAGTGTTTGGCTTAAGACGACCAGCTTAAAGTCAAATATTAAAATGTTTAGTTTAATGTTGCTGGACATTTTTATTTACTGCACCTCGCAGAGCAATGTGTGCATGTGTTTCTATTAAAGATGGACCAGATGGGGCTTTAACACCACATGTCAACAGTGTGTTCAGGGCTTCACCTGCATTCATAGAAATACATGTAGTCAGTTTTACACCCATTGCTACACATTTAGTAATTTTACTTTTGCCACCAAGGTGAATAAACTTATACTGAAGTGATTTACTGCTTAAAATAGAGCATGTAAAGTTAAATAACACCTGTATCAGCTGCTGCTGTTTCACATGGAAGAATCAAAGGGTTTTATTGAGGATCATGTTAACACTGATCCTCTCTTCTCTGCAGAGTCGGAAGACCCGCCGTCTGTCAATCCGTCCAGTGTGGATGACAACATGGAAGACTCTGATACTGAAAAAGACTCTGATGGCAAACCAGCCACCAAAGCATCATCGTCCGTGCCAGGGCTGGATGAGTATGAGTTCAAGGATGAAGAAGAGGAGGAGGATCTCAGTAAAGCCCTGAACGACAGGCACATCCTCCGGAGGGAACTGCGGCAGCGGGAGAAGGAGGACAAAGATAGGAATCATGTGGCGGGGAAGCAAAGTGGTAAAGGGGATTCTTCCTCGAAGCCCAAGAAGCAGAAGGCGTCTCGCGTCCACTGCAGCTCGGACACCTCCAGCGACGAAATGGAGAGCCTCCCAGAGAAAAGGAGTTCCCCCACCTGCTCCCAGAGCTCGGAGAGCGTCAAGGCCGAGACGAGGTCTAAAAAGGAGAATGCGGAGCAAAAGGATAAGGGGAAAGTAAAGAGGAAGAGCAAAAGCCAGAATAAAAAC
Source organism: Datnioides undecimradiatus (assembly GCA_008933995.1). NCBI lineage: Eukaryota > Metazoa > Chordata > Actinopteri > Lobotiformes > Datnioididae > Datnioides > Datnioides undecimradiatus. The sequence goes on from WARS01000052.1 coordinate 2,843,539, forward strand.
AAGGAAAATCAAGAGGACGGCAAAGAGAACAGCAAAACGTTGGTCCTCTCCCTCGCAACCGTGTCCGAGGGCACAGACAAGGGTCGTGAGGAAGACTCGTTCAAGATGTCTTTCAGTCCTAAAGATGACTCATCCGTCCACCTCTTCCATCTGTCATCCATAAAGTCTCCAAAACTGAACCACAGCCTGACAGATAAACAAACACCACTCAAGCAGGAAAATACTAAGATGTGCATTTCCATCAGTGACAGCTCATGTCCGGTGGACGGCGTCAAATACAACCACTACGCAGACGCAGACTACTGCACTGAAGGCTCCAGCACCAAGGGCTGTAAGCACAAGGAGAAGAGCAAACACCAACAGAAAGACCCCGGTGTGGACGGGGACGACGGCCATTCGAGTCCTTACAAAGACGGCAGCATAGGAAACAGTATAGACAGCGCTGAAGGTGCCTTACGGAAGACTGACCTGGACGGCAAAGTAGTAAAGAAGCATAAGCTCAAACACAAGGAGAAGGACAAACACAGGAGGGAGTATGAAGCAGAGCGGAGCCGCCACAGACAGAAGGAGGCCAGGAAAGACGGCCACAGGAATTTGGAGTTTGACAGAGAGTTCTGGAAAGAGAATTTTTTCAAAAGTGATGAGACGGATGAATCTCTGCCAGTGAAAAAGGAAGGTGAAGACAACAGCTCACTTCAGAAGACCTCTGATTCCTCCCCTGTCAAAGATGAGAGAAATGCAAAGGAGAAGCACTCCGGCAGCAAAGAAAAGAGGCCGAGAGAGGAGCGAGAGAAAGACAAGGCCGTGAAGAAGGAGCGGAAGGAGGCTGCCGGTAAGGAGGAGAAGGTGAAGGATTCGAAGGCGAGCGAGCGTGACGAGAGAGTGGACTGCCACGGCTCAGGGCGGATTCCCGAGGAGACGCCGCAGAGCAACAGCATGAAAGAGGAAACAGAAGAGAAACCCATAAGCGGAATCGCGGCTGATCAAGAACAGCTGGAGCCGTCTGAAAAGGGCCCGCGCGAGAAAACTGACAAGAGGCTCCCAGGAAAGGAGAAGGATTCAGAAAAAATGGAGAAAAGGCATCCAGAGAAGGAAAAAAAGGTTAAAACGGAGCACTCTGACAAAGCTGAACCACAGAATTCAGTGGATCGTTGGAAGGAAAAAGAGAGGACGGGATCAGTTTCTTCCCACTCGCCCGGAGATAAAAACTACAAAGAAAATGAAAAACTGAAATCTTTGTCCACAACAAAAAAGCACGAGGACGGCAGAAAAAATAAAGATAAGTTTGACAAACGTGCTGATAGGGAGAGGCAGGACAGAGAATACAGTGTTGGGGATCACAGGGACAAGGAACGCACAAATGCTGATAAGAAAGTAAAACCTCTGGAGAAGACCACGGATCATGGTAAATCTGATCGCTCCAAAGAAAAGGACTGCGACAGGAAAAAGCGAGAGAAAATAAAAGACGGGACTTCCTCGAGCTCCAATCTAAAGCTGCTTTTAGAAGAAAAGAAGAGCTATCTGTCCGAGAGCAGCAAGTCCTTATCGACAAAATCAAAGGAGGATGTTGTGAGAACACCTGAGAAGGATCGAGACCGGAGAGACCGGGAAAGAGACTTGGATAAGCACAAGGACAAGGATAAGGATCGGCACAAAGACCGCTCCCAGCAGGCCAAAATCAGCAAGGCCAAACCCAGCGAGACGGATGCAGACAAAGCCAAATCAAAGGCCTCGCCAGCAACACGAGACGCCAAGCCCAAAGAGAAAAGGCTTGTGAACGACGACTTGATGCAGACCAGCTTCGAGCGCATGCTCAGCCTGAAGGACCAGGAGATTGAGCAGTGGCATCGCAAACACCTGGAGAAAATCAAGCAAAAAGAGCGGGAAAGGCTCAAACAGAGGCCTCTAGCAGACCCAGGCAAGTCCAAGCCTAAAGACCGAACTAAGGCTGAGCCGTGCTTGAGTAAAGAGCTCATTCGCTCTAAAAGCTCAGAAGCTTCTGATGTCCACGGCAGAGAGAAACCCCTGAAGGATGGCGCCAGCCCCAGAACGATGTCGCTGGATGGGAAGAGCCTGCCCTCCATCAGCTCAAAGGTCATGTCGGCGGTGGAAAACTGCCTGACCAGATCACCCAGACCAGAGAGCGAACGCTGTGGCCTCATGTCCAGGTCGGTGTCTTTGGTTTCCGTCGCCAGCTCAGAGGACTCGTGCCAGGCGACGACATTAACGCCCCGACACGTGGAGTACGATTCTGACATGAATCTGGAAGCCTCAGACTCCCAACCTGCATTCCTCCAGTCTTCCCTCGTCATTCAAGCCACCAGATCGCCGTCCGTTCACGACAAAGATTGCAACAGTCTTCCAGATGTGCCGCAAAGTAATCGGACGCTGCTGCCCGGCAGGCACGAAACGCCATACCTCAGGGCCATTCTGGACGAGGATGCCAACTCATCAACCGAAGGTAAAGCTGTTGAGAGTCTGTCGAAGCCCGGCCAGCCTACCGAGGAGCTGAGAACAAGAGAGACCTCAGCAGAAACGGAGGAGATCCTCGCGGGTCAACAATGTACGAATTCAGTTGCTGATTCAGTCGCGGAGAGAGAGGGAGGCGTGCCACTAACGGCAAAAGACCCTGAGAGTAAAAACCTGACTCTTCCAGAGTCTAGCGGCTCTCAGTCAGTGTCATTGGAGCAGAAAACTCCTCCTTCCTCTGATCCTACTGCAGACAGAGACATCCAGTGTCTGCCAGAGAGTTCACAGGCTGAATGTAGTAACAAGGATGCCGATCAACCGTCGATACCAGTGGCTTGTCTATCTGCAGAGCCTTCAGCACCCGCAAGCATGAAATCCCTCCAGCAAAGGGAACCAGTCCCTGCTTCTGGTTTGGAGAACGTGCAGCAGACAGAACAGGCCGCCGCACATGTTTACGACCACAAAGACAAACCTGTGGAGGGAGCTGATAAGGCCGATCAAGAGAGTACGGAAATGGTTTCAGAAAGCTTCAGAACAGAAGGTGTAGGAAGTCCTGCTCCGTCCACCAGCTCGCACATTCCCATCTCCACATCAGGGGAGTCATTGCAGGGCAATAGCAAAACAAGCTCAGAGTCCGAGAGTTTGCAAGAGGAGGCGGATGTAAATAACAAAGACTGCAAGAAATCAAGACCTTCCAGTGACGCTGCAGGTTCGTGTCTCGATGCTCAGATGGAGAAGGACAGCGCGCCCGCTGTGAGCCTTGAACACAAAGACGAAGAGCTGACTGATGTCTCACAGAGCTCGGAGAACAGCAGCGCCGCCGTTTCGGTTACAGCTGAGAGTTCGTCAGCTGAGGGCTGCCTGGCTACAGAGGGCACCGCTGAATCTCGAGCCGATGCGGGCTCAGAACCAATGGAGGTGACACCCACTGACGAAAAACCCGAGTGCTCTTCATCTGGAGAGGAGCAGAGTCAAAGCAACATCACGTCGGCAGGTCAGACTGACGGCAGCAGCAGCAGCAGCACCTCAGGAAGCTCCTCCCCGCAGTCTGGAGACCGGGACTCCGATTCTTCTGGGGCTAAGGTCAAGGTTCGCTCTGCAGACGAAGACGTGGACGTCCACGTTCCACATCCACGCAAGAGAAAGATGCCTAAAGTTTCGACCTCCCAGTCGTGCTCAACGGCTCAGCAGGAAAAGGAGCGAGGTCAGCAGTCTTTGGCTGCCATTGTGGACTCTGTGAAGCTGGAGGAGATTCAACCCTACCAGACAGAGAGAGCCAACCCTTACTACGAGTTCCTGCACATCCGGAAGAAGATCGAGGAGAAGCGCAAAGTGCTCTGCAGCGTCACCCCCCAACCACCACAGTATTATGATGAATATGTGACCTTCAATGGATCCTACCTCTTAGATGGGAACCCGCTCAGCAAGCTCTGCATACCAACCGTGAGTTCTTCTTCCTGTCTTTTGACGCTTAAACATAAACCGACCTATTCATATTACAGGAAACGACACTTAAACCTGATTTCACTCATGTGTTCCGATGTGTTGTGTCACTGCAATCCAGAGTGTTGGATTCCAAAGGACAGAGAGTCTTGTGTTTTAACTTTGATATCAAAGACAGTCGCGTAGAGATTTGAAATCGTGGCGTCCTACACTTTTACACACAACAACTACACACAACAAACCTGTTTTCAAATGAAAGCAGTCAATCCAACTCTTCATGTGTGTGACAGCACAGACGAAGGATTGTGTGACCGCAGATGTGTGATTTTCACGTTGAAAGCAAAAGTTAAACTAGGCTTAAATCTGTCTGCTGATCAGATTTGATCTGTATACGTGATGAACTTTCTTTCTGTATTTTTGCAAAATCATTTTTTTTATTGAGCTGCCGACAGTCGCCAGGATCAGATTTCCTTGCATGCAGCTCTGGTGATGGTGGTGACTCATCAGACATCAAATTGCAGAGAGTGAAGTGTTTTGAAAAGTCTCCGTCTCTGCTTTGTTGGAACAGATAACTCCACCTCCGTCATTACCCGAGCAGCTGAAAGAGATGTTCAAGCAGCAGGAGGTTGTCCGTATGAAGCTCCGACTACAACACAGCATTGAAAGGGTTTGTAGTTTTGCTCTGAGAGCTTTTTGTTTTGGTTGGGTTCAGTAGCTCCAGACATTTTTAGTGCCACTTGTAGCAGCTGAAAATAGAGCAAATTGTAAAAATGCCTTATTTGGGAAGCCTGTCGATGTTTTGAAGCTGTCTGGTATGTTAGACTGTAAGTGGGCTCAGGATGCTTGGTCCAGATGCTTCAACACGACATCCAAAATTAGATTTTCAGCATTGATTTGACTTTTATTATTTCCTCTTTCAGGAAAAGCTGATTGTTTCAAACGAACAGGAAGTCTTACGAGTCCACTACCGGGCGGCAAGAACGCTGGCCAATCAGACTCTGCCTTTCAGTGCCTGCACAGTTTTACTGGATGCCGAAGTGTACAACATGCCTCAGGACGTCCAGGTAAGCGGGGCAGAGCTGTGGTCACGTGTTACACCTGCGGTCGGTTCCTCGTTCGTGCGTTTGACACGTTGTGTGTTCGCTTCACAGAGCGATGACGGCAAAACGTCGGTGAGAGACAGGTTCAACGCCAGGCAGTTCATGTCCTGGCTACAAGACGTCGACGACAAGTTTGATAAACTGAAGGTGAGACCGCTGTCACTGTTTTCACGTGAGGTGATGAGTAAGGAGTGATGTTTGACGAATGCCCGGAGATCAAACCGCCAATCTTCCGCTCAGCAGACGACCCACTCCACCTCTGAGTTGTGCCCGGTCACTGAGCCTGTGTTCACCTGCGCCAATTAATTTTGCTTTTAGCCTCAAACTGTGGCTACGTTCCTACTCAAGTCAAGTTGTTTTGATCTGTTGGTAGTCGGGTGACCGGCTGAACTGCGACGCTCAGCTTCAGGCTGTTTCTTTAAACCTGTGGTGTCTCAGTGCCAGATATAAAGTATCAAGAGGTGCCTTTCCTCTACTGCGCAAACACCCGTTGCTTTTAATACACATAAAGTAAATAAAGCTGTCAGCAATCAGCTTGGAGTTGATTATTATACTTAGTACAAGGAGGAATCATAGATGACAGGAGCGTCAGACTCCGGCTGCCTGTAAACGAACCCGGCGGCAGGAAACACCAGACGACTGTTTGTGGCAAAGGGAAAGACTGGGAGACAGACAGTCTTAACTGGGTCCCAGTGGCTTATTTTGAGAGCTATACTAGCTGAAAGTGAGACGACTTGAACAAACAATGGTCTCCGTGTGTGTGTGTGTGTGTGTGTGTGTGTGTGTGTGTGTGTGTGTGTGTGTGTGTGTGTGTGTGTGTGTGTGTGTGTGAGAACTGAGCCTCTGCCAGAGTTGGATTGCTAAAAATGTAAACACTCTGTGGTATTTGGTGAACTCTTGTATCCGGATTACTGTCATTTTTATCAGATTACGGTTGTACGACAGCGTATTAGTCACACTGAAGGTATGAAATAATAAAAATTGAAGATGGGGGAGAGTTTTAATATCCTGAGAAGAGGAAAACTGTTAAACGTACGAGAAAATCCCATAAATTAGCAGGACGTTGTGGGAGGGCTTTTGTTTGTTTGTGCCTTTTTTTTTTCCTGTGTTGATGAGCCACGTCGCTTCCCCTCGGAGGGTTCTGCTCACGATAATATTGTTATTCCGGGCTAAAGTCAGGAGTATTTCCTCAGATTACAAATACTGCAGGTATAACACAGCAAGCAAGGGGCGATTTGATCGAGATCGATCCGACCTTAAACTTAAAACAAAAACTATTTTCTCTTTATCACAAAGTCATGGCTGTATTATCTCTGGATCTAATATAATAATGTGTTTAATGCAGCTTGGTTGTTACAGGAAGTTCTGAAATGTTGAGATGTTCTTGATCTAGACTAGTGTCTGTATTGTTGGTCTACGTTCTACCGCCTTGACGTCCACATTGACCTGGGATTTGTTCACATCCAGTCTTTCTTCTCCGGGGAAAACCTCCGTCAAGTATCCTTTCACTCTGTCCATCCATTGTTTACGACGGAGGGTTTTCAGGCAATAGTCAGGCACCCTGAAACAGGTTTTACTCTCTGTGATCGTTAGAAGACCACCTCCTTTAGTTTACGTGATGGGGAACAAAGTCCACACGTCTTCTTGGTAAAAATATTCTTTTATCGAGGCGACGAAACAAAACGTGAAACAGCAGGTTTAAATTGTTGCAAACGTGCCTGGTAATCATTTTAAAAGCTCTTTAACATTTCTGTGTTTGACTTTGTGCCATTTTCTTGGCAAATAGATGTTCTTGGTCCAAACAGGAACATCTGGGTGTATGAAATGATAATTAAGTGCTTTTCTTTTTGCTCCACAGACATGTCTGCTGATGAGGCAGCAGCACGAGGCGGCCGCCCTGAACGCCGTGCAGCGGCTCGAGTGGCAGCTCAAACTGCAGGAGCTCGACCCAGCCACCTACAAGTCCACCAGTATCTTCGAGATCCCCGAGTTCTACATCCCGCTTGTGGAGGTCAACGACGACTTTGACCTCACCCCGATATGAGCCGCAGGACAGACATGCTTTGCCACAGCGGTGGCCATATCGCGGACACGACGAGGAAGCCCTGCGCGTTCGAGGAAAAGGAAATGTGAAGCACTTAAAATGTGGCGGCAACACAAAAGAGCACTTACAAAAGAGACGAGATTACTCCAGGAGCTCTTACAGTCCAAACCGCCACGAGGACGAAGGCCGACTGGTCCTGGGGCGGGGGGCTGCTGAAGCCCAGGGAGCAAAGACCAAAAGCCAGGTTGTCGGGCGGTGCGGGGAGCTGCAGCAAGACGCAAAGTGTGGACGACAACCACCTGCTACTGCTCCTCATCAAGCAGGGTCACACAACTGAAAGATTTCAATTGTTTTCAAAGTGAGTGTTCATACATTGTGTACAGACTGTGCTCTTAATTTTTTAACTTATTTTATACATAAACAATTGTGCATTTGTAAATAGTCATGTAATTATTGTTTTAAACCTGTAAAAACAAAAAATAATAGATATTTTGATTGTAAACTTGTTCTGTCTCATGTTTTAATGGACCAAAGTTGGTTTTTATATCGAGTGTCCTCTTCGTCCGTGATGTTCTTGTTGTTGTTGGCTTAAAATCTTAAGCATGTGTTGGCTTTTGTTGTGTTTTTGGTTTTTTTTGTTTTTGTTTTTACTGTTTCTTCCTTCCTCATCTGGAGTTCCACGCCACAGCTGGTGTTTTTTGACTTTGGCAATTAAATGCTGTGCATGCGTTGCGTTGTTTGTACTATTTTCCTAAAAAGCTGTACTGTGGACTTAATTGTGAGGTTTACTGAAGTGTTCCAGCTTTTTCCTCCTCATTTTTCCTCTTTTTGTTTATTTTTGCGCCATTGTGTTGCGTCCTCCTTTTGCGGCCTCACTCCTCATGTGTTGTCCATTGTGTCTCGTGCACATTAAAGTCTGTTGTGGCTTCCAAGGAAAAAAAACAACTTACTTTTACAGTTTCAATGTGAGATCACAACAAAACCTATTTTTTCAACATAATGCCTTTTGAACGATAGTTCTAAAAAATGTCTATTTTAATATTTACTTGTTACATGACTTGTACATATTTGTAATATATAATTGAATAAATTTTATTTGTTGTGAAATTAAAACTGCTGGTTTTGGTGTCATTTATCTTCATTTTACATTTTAGATTCAGTTTCAACTTCCCAACTTTGTGGATTTTCTGTTTTTTGTTGTATCATCATTGTAAAATTCATATAAATATTATTCATTTTATTTTAGTGTTGGTAAAACAAATTTTATTCCTTATCTCCAGCTCTAGAAAATTCAAATGACAGACTATTCTGTTATTTTCTACGGTAATCAATAGATAAATGAATAAATATGTAAGACGCAGCACTGAAAGACCTTCAGGTTACAGGTTGCAGTATCGAGCTCAGCCAGTAGATGCCGCTGTACTCAACGCTGCACCTTCAGTCCACTCGATCACACTCAGACAGCATGAGCTACAGACGAGGCTCAGCTGTCTCACTCAGAATCTGACATGCAGAATAAGTGAAAGCTAATATTTCCATAGGTAAAAATATCAAATAAATAAGAGTTTGCAGCCATGCAGAGTTAAAGTTAACTATTCTTTTTAAAGAATAAAGCTTTTCATATTTCTTTTTTACTGGCTCTAGATGCAATTACAACACAATTTTCGACTATACTATAACGTTTAGTTCCACTGTGATATAAAAATATCTATAAATATGCAAATCGTTCAAATCAACGAGTTAAACTAATTAAACCTACAATGGAGGCCTCACATTTCTTCATCGCACCCATGTAACCTGCACGTTTGGGCCATGATCGGCTTTCAGATGCAGAATCCTCCTGGTATGAAAACGTTTTAACGGACTCAAACTTCAGCAAACAAAATACAGTTTTCACATTGTTCCTATCATTTATATTATGTATGCAGTAATCCGCGTGGTGTCATTTTGCATACCTGTGAACGCAGCATGCACTGCAGACTATAATGCATTCATATCGTGCAGATGAGCAGCGTCACGTCGTTAGTATGAAGGCTTGTGTTTTGCAGTTCTCAGATGCAAAATGCAGAGAGATGCACATCCTCCAGCACGGATACATATTTGTACTTCAGTGTAGCAAACAGGTCCAAACCTCGTGAACGTCGCGCGAAGCTACTTAATCACACCTCTAACAATGAGGCACGCTGTTTAAAATCACGTGACACATTTTACCACATGACGGCGTTCTTACCCTTCGCGTCGTAACGTGGTCATTTTCGCGGCGTCACAGGCTGAGTGTAATTAGACTGCGTCACTGCCTCAACTTTCCCCTGAAACTGCTCATTTCAGCCCACAAGCGTCGTTTCGAGCGCATGACGCAAGCTTTCCTTCAGCTCAGCCTCGTTTTCTTAGGCTTACATGCGAGAATAACGTTAGTTGTGTTAAATTAACTCGGCATCTCTCTTGGTTTACATGTTCTTTGTTCAAATGGTTCCCTCCTCTGAAATCTGATTGAAATTTAAATGGCTCAGCCTCGGCTGAAGGTGTGTCAGTCTGCTGCTCGCTCATCTTCTTCCTGCCCCGCAGGCTGGAAGTGGGGCCCGTTGTGCTGCCTGATGAAGTTGCACGAAAACACGTGTAAACACCTGTGGAGCTCAATGGCCCATCAGAGCGCCTCTGCAGAGTGGCTACAAATGAGCGCGGGGGCGCTTCTCAGCGGGAGGTCCGCTCAGCTTCACAGCTTCCGAATCGCCCTTTCTCACCTAATGAGCGCACTCACAAGGCCGCTGATAAGACTGCAGACAAAGGGCTGTTTAATGGAGTGGGGGTGGCTTGAAAAGAAAAGATTGGCTTGGGTAAAAGAGGACGAACAGAGCCCAACCGGACCTGCAACCGCCGGCTAGAGTTTGGCTTAGACGGAGATTTTACGCACAAGACATTTACGCGCAACGAGGCGCGGCTATAAATGTAAACGTCTCTCGGTTGTGTTTCCTAGCGCGACTCAGGCGGGTCATTCATGCCTGTTACCCCGAAGAGACTCAGCCGGTGTGTGTGTGACCTGAGGCCCGGTGTTTGCCTCCACAGACGTTGGGTAGAAAATGGAGTGTGTGCCTTTAAGGCGCCCGACTGCCTGTCGCTTTTTGCTGCGGAGAGACTGACGCCCTCTGGACACAGTGGACACTTGAGCGGCGGCAGAGCACCATCCTGGAGAAGTTCAAAGAGAAAACAGCCGCACTCTCTCTTAAAAAGCAACGTCGCCAGCTTGTTAACAGCGTCGTGGTGAGTTTGTAGCCTCTTCTTTCTTTAGTATTTCGCCGTGCTTTCTGCGCTCGGCTCTCTCGAAGCGGCGCGCGAGTGGGGCGAAGTTTTTGGTGTTAGCGATGAGCATGAAAGAGGTGAAGAAACGCGTTCAGGACTGAGGGAGCTCATGTTCCTCACACGTTTTCCTCTCCGTCATGAGAAATGGAACAATGTGCAGCAAAGTGGTGAGGCGTAAAAGCGCAGCCGCTGCGTTAGACGGTGTGTTGAGGCGCGATACAAAAAAACAATACTAGGTGAAGGAAGCTGATGTTGCCAGATGTGTGTGTGTGTGTGTGTGTGTGTGTCTGAGTGTGTGTGTTATTCCACGGTAACGTGAGTGAAAGTTGGCTTTGAATGAAATGTGACGCAGGCCTTTATTAGAAATGTGATGCTCACATGTCAGAGTTCGCCTTGCATGACAAAACTGTGATTTCCACGTTTAATGCCGACATTCTGCTGCATTTTTCGAGCCTGGTGTGAGTTTGATCACTAAAGTTCACATTTGAGATCCGCAGCTCAGGTATAAAATGTGTATGAATGCATGAAGCATACACATACAGGGAGTAAAGATGAAAACATAGTCTTGATCACTATTGTTTTAGGTTAAAATCTACTGAAATTCAACAGCATACCGAGCTTAAAAGGTCTGAATCAGTCAAATAAACTGACTCCAGCTCTGTGTGAGGAAACCCTCTCTGCTGTTTTACATATTTAAAGTGTTGCAATACTTCAGTGTTGTGTTATCTGCTACGCACCAACTGCAGCACTTCACTTTCCCTCCTCGCACCGGTGAGGTTTTGTTTATTTGCCTGTGCCCTGGTCTCTGAGGTCGTGCCCCGTTGTCTTTTGTTGATGTAGGTGTTTCCAGTGCCGTGCTGGTGAGCCGTCAGGATGAGGCCCGGTCAGCTGATCCTCCCCGCCGCCGCCGCTCTCCTCTTCCTGCTCTCAGGGCTGTCTCTGACCTGCGGCTGCAACAAAGCCCTCTGCGCGAGCGACGTCAGCAAGTGTCTCATCCAGGTAAAGGGCACCTTTCTCTGAGTGGGATGCTGAGGGTTCGGATGCACCAAAGAACACCTCAGCCCTCACCTCTGAAGCTCGGCTGGAATCAGTTTGCATACTTTCAAGTCGGAGAGCACGTCAAGCGATGATTAAACTTCATAAAAATGTGGTTTGCGTCTTCAAAAGTCCCACACTCTTAATAAATGCACACAGAGCTGCGTTTTGCTGCGTCGCTGCTCACAGACGTGCTCCACCGTCCTTGTGTTGCTCCATAGCTGCAGACAGAGAGTCGAACCGTATGAGTGTTGAACTCAAACGCAGCTTTTCTGTTGATTTAAAGTGGGAAATTTCAATGTGAGCGCAGCCAAGTTCAGGCCTTTCATCCCCTAGTGTTACAGCTGTTTTGTGTAAACAGGGGCTGTTTTCCTCTTGACAAGAGCACGAATTAAACGCCGTCCTACCGCCGGAGTTGAGTTCAAGTGCGGAGCTGCAGCCGGGCAGTCAAAACCGTGTTTTAATAGCGCTTAAATTAGCATTAAACTAGCAGGACGGGCTCAAAACTGCGCAGTGGCATTCTTTCGACTGGTGGCTGAGGAAAATCTGTTTCAGCTGTTGTGTTTTCGTCTTTAAGCAACTCGGTATCGTGCAAGTACTTCGCATAAAAGCAAATATCCAGCGGCGGCCAAATACAAGTCAAAGTCGGCCCGAAGAACAAAGATGGCATCTGTTGTGAAGAATGCAGATGCATTCCTTCGATAAGCCAAGAGAGGTCTGCAGGGGAGGTGAGCGGCGGAGGAGATGTGAACCTCACCGCCCAGCACACCTGCGCTCTACCTGCAAGGCTCCTGCAGGTCAGTCTGAGGGCAGGCTGTGTCCAGAGTGGAGGATTATGGGTAGGATGGCTCGCTTTGCCTGATGCGAGGTTTCTGTTTGTTTGTCTCTACCTTTTTTTTGTTTGTTTTCACACCAGCCCCCCCTGACATTTGGCTTTCTGGCATCACTTCCTGTATGTCAGTTTTTCCCCTCACGTCTGAAGCCTGGCGGCGGCGGAGGGGCGGCGGGGCGGCGCCTCCTGGTTTACACACATTCTGTCATGCGTTCTTGTTATTTTGAGAAGAGAAAAAACATCAGGAGGTGTTGGCTCGTCTTTCCACCACCTGTCACGTCTGATCTGAGCTGCCTCATGTCCGCTCTGCTGCCGGTGTGTGTGTGTGTGTGACCAGCTGTGCGTTCAGTGGTCCTGCCTCTCCCATTAGCATCTTTTAAAAGCACTGTATTTAACCCCGGCGGCCGTTTCACCTGTGTGACCTCAGTCCTGGTGCCAGTGAGCCACGGGTATGTTCTTTTTGCAGGGGGTTGAGCTTGATCGTGTTCTCGGCGCGGGAAGTTCTGGCGTTTTTGTGCAAACAGAGATTTTTATTTGGATTGGTGTTTTAAAACAGAGCTGCAACAGCGGGCTGGTTATTTGATAATGTGTGTCTTTACCTCTCTGCCACTGAGACAGGAAGCGTATGTGCTTTTTAACAGTTTTATCAGTTTTTAACATTGATGTTTTATAAATAAATATTTAGTGGTTCTAAATGTGAGGATTTGATGTTTTCCTCTTTTATCAAATATTGTAAATGGACTCTCTTTGGGTTTTGGACCTTTGGCTCTGAGGATTTATGTTTTTCACTGATCGCATTTTAAAGGTTTAAAGTGGAAATAATGACAAAAAATGCCTTTTTTTCAAGACAAGACCACGAATTTAGCGAGTACTGCGTGTTTCGCCTGTTTTTAGTGGCTCAAATGTGCAATGGCTCACATCTGAAAAGCGGAAACCAGCCAGTGTCTGGGGCCTTTGGCTCTATACACGACTTACTTACTGATTACTAACTGGTGACAAGTTTCATTCAGACGTTGCCCTCCCAGTGTTTTACATGCGTCTTTCATGCGCCTTTGCATCCGGTCAGTTCTGCAGATTAGAACCAACATATTTAATAAAAGCGCATCACGTTGCTGTAACTTTCCAGTCTGCCTTAAAGCAGCGTGACTCTCCAGAGGAAATGAAGTCTCTGCAGCACTTTTTATAGACCTCGGGCTGTTTTTCAGCATTTTTTGGGCACAAACTCATTTTTTACCAAACCACAAAACTTCTGTCGGTCCCTTTTTGTTCAGCTGCCGTAAAAGGCGACAGAGCGTTTCTGCCCCTTCCTTGGTTCTTCTTTCCTTCCAGGTGGCTTATTTCGCCTGATGAATCATTGCTCGGGACAACAAAGCTCTGTAGCTTCCGCGACCCCGCCGACACCAACCCGCTAGCTGTCAGAGGCGAGAGCGATTGGTGCGTGTGCCGTGAAGGAGAAAGCCTTCCGCCTCCAGCCCCTCTGTGGAAGCTCCATGTTGCTGGTGATTAGTGGGATCTGCTGTCCGACGCTCGCTTTTACGCTCTGCTGCCATCTCAAGTCATTTGTCTGAATTCCCCAAAACCCCTGAGGGTGGGAGAACATGAGAGTGGGAGGGAAGGGAGGGGAGGCTAAGGTCAGGAGGAGGTGTGTGTGTGTGTGTGTGTGTGTGTGTGTCTGTGGGGGGAAGGTTGGCTGAGGGAAATGTACAGTCGGGAGAGATTCACAAGCCGCGGCTCTGTCCAGACCCGGGCTGTTTAGCAGGGCGTGGCAGCAGATTTCAAAGCGAACACACAGCAGCGGTCGCTCGACGGGACGAGGCAGCACATGTTCACTTTCTCTCCAGAGTCCTTTTGTCTGACTGCAGCTGAGTTTCGACTGGTTGCACCAGTTTTCCGCCTGAGAGGCAAGGGAAGCCCAATAAAGGCCGCACGGACGCCGGCGTGAGCTGCTTTAAGGCCTGAACTGTCGATGCCTCTTTCTCCCTCTGCCCGTCGGATGAAAGTCTAGGTTTTCTCTACGTGCGCTGTTAAGATTGACGAATCATTAGCTTCACGTGTAATTTGGGGCGAAGCCAACCAGGAACTAAAATCCCACAGCATCCACAAATTCACCCATTCATGCCTTTTAACTTTTAACCAAAGCAGCAAAGAAGTAACAGGTAGTGACGATTTGAAGGGCTGGTGTGCGCAGAGCCGGGCGAGCTCTTCAACTAATGCTCTGTCCAGCTGCAGCTTCATAATTAAAGCACAGACATGAGGTTTCTTCCCATCACTACTCTCTCTTGGCGAGAGAGTGAATGTGTATTTAACTTTAATGGCATCGGAGCGACAGAGCTGCCTCAATCTGGGGTTTTTTCTTTTTATTTTGGAGAGATTTAAGCTAGCTGACAACCCCGTGGACCAGATCTGTGTTAGAAACAACGCTTAGCTCTTCTTTTTGTTGCTCTGTTGCCTTGACGACAGTTTGTTTTTGCTGCGCTACACGTCTGACCTCAAGCAGGGATACGCCCGATTCACCGTCCGTCTCCTGACTGTCATCCTGACTCCTCAGCTCGGGGCGTTAGTCGTTGCTGATCTCACATCGAGCGCTTTTCCTTTTGACGCGCTTCAAATATGCAAATCACTCTGCATTAAACTCGTGTGAATACCTTTTAGGTCCTGTGCTACCACACCGGTGCAGATGACAGCAAAAACACCGCATTCTGTTATGCTAAGCTAAGCTAACTTCACCGCCCTCTGGCTTCAGCTCCACATCCACACAAGCCTTCCTGTATTTCCCTTTTTATTTTTTAATTTCCTTGATTTGTGAAATATGAGATGCAGCCGTTTGGTTTAGGTTTTTTTTTTATAACTCCACCTTTCAGAGTCATAATTACTCATGGGATCAGATCTTGATCAGAGGTTTGGGGATCGAGAGGCTGGTGATTAAGCGAACTGTGTGTGGTTTTGCGATCCCTCACTGGTGAGTCACCGGAGAGTCTTTTATCACTGCTGAGACTGTTTACGTGTAGGAGATGGCCTCTGCGAAGATATAAAGGCTGAGGGGGGGAGAGAGACGGAGGGAGTGAAAGACAAAGAAGAAACATAGACAAGAAGCGCAAAAGGGAAAGAGAGGGGGAACATGTCGAGTGAGGAGAGGGGGAGGAAAGGGAGGGAGGAGACTGAACAGAAGGAAAAAAGCAAGGGAGAAAGGGGGGAAGGAGGGAAGGAGGGGGGAAAGTGTTGTTGGGGAGGGAGCAGCAGCCATGTTCTGTTCTCCAGGTGTTTTCTTCTCCCTCCCTCGGTTTCTCCCCCCTCATCGCGGTGACCTTGACTTAGAGGAATGTGCTCCCTGTTCTGTGTCAGGAGAGAACAGACTGGGGCGGGGGGGGGGACTCCTCTGGCAGTCTCACCCACTTTTCAATCCCACCTACACGTTTCGGTTTCCTCCGCTGTCTCTGCGTCCTCAGAGACGAACTGAAGCCCCCCCTCCTTTTTTTTCATGGTTTAAGTGTTTGCAGAAGAGTTATGGGATCACCAGAGGTTCCCAGTGTTTTTGGATGTTTGCAGAGGCTCTTGTAATAATATTACCTTCTATAAAAAGCAACATGAGAAACTCTGCGAGAGCTTGTTTTTTTTTTTTATTCCTGTGTACGAAGCGCATTACAAAAACGAACCCTGCGAACCAGATCTGCGTTTTAAAAACTGTAAGAGGGCGCCTGAAAGTGTCTCAGCATGAAATGAACAGGTTCTCTTTTCTGTGTACCTGCAGTTTGTGGAAACAGCAACTTTTAGTTCTTGTTTCTGTCGCTCTGTTGCCTTGTTGAGCCTTGTTGTACGCCGCACAAAGTGGGGATACGCACCCGGCGCACCTATTTCTGTTCAACTATCGTGACTCTGACCCCTCGACTCGGGGCGTTTGTCGCACACCAAGCGCTGATCTCGCATCAAGCGCTCTGATTTCGACAGATTTAAAATATGCAGCCCATCCTGCATTAAACTCGTGTGCACGCTTCCTGCGTTGGCTAACGTGAAGCCGTGGATCACCACTTTAATGCAAATTGTAGTTAAAAACACTGTAATCTAGATGTTTTCTGCTGATACAAGTTATTGGTTGTGGATATTGATGCGCCAGCGGCTCAGTGCACCCTTGACTCAAAGGTTCATTCTAGTTTATAAGGACTCGGGTCTTGTTTTTGTAGTTTTTGGGGGATAATTGCCACCAGCTAAGTAAACGCAGCGATCTGGGGATAAACGTCTGCGTTATTGATACAAAACCTGTGTGTGTGGTTTAAACACTTAAACCGGTTTTGGTGAATGCACTTAGACTGGGTCTGAACGTCGAAGACTTTCTAAAACGCATGAAACAAATGAAAATCAGACCTTTGTCACTGTCATTTTAAGTCTAAACACTTGATTCAGACACGAGCAGTGTGAGTTTAACCTATAGGACACTTCACTCTCTCAGGATTCGGCCTGCAAAGACAAACGGGACTGCGTTGGACAGCTCTTCTCGCCACACATCCTGATATGCAAGACAAAAATGAAACTGTACTGAAAGCAGCAAAATAGAAGCAAAGTTGCTTTTTTAAGTGTTACATCTCCACTGAGAGTACCGTCTGCTGAGCTCTCAGCGAAGCAAAACCATTCGAGAAAGTGATTGGAGCGCCGCGGCCCTCGACGTGTCAGAGCCTGCTCAGTTCACGAGCTGAAATACGGCCCGGGTTCATGTTTTATCGCAGCGTCCTGCAGACGGGCGAACGCACTCCGACAGATACCACACATGTCACGTGCAGCGTACAGTTGCGCCGTCGTGTGACGGCCTGCGCCTCATAATAGTCAGTGTACGTGAAGCAAACCTGCTGTTGCTCTTTCTGTTGATGATTTAATGGTACGTCTGTTATTACAGAGCGTCTGCATGGTGTCTGTCTGCTGTGCTGCCACTGCACCTCTCAGGCCTGGATCTTTATATTGCAAATGTAATTTTCATGTATTTTGATACGACGATTGATTTTTCTCTTAAAATTTATGAACTTGACGGAAAATTTTGCTAAAGTTTTGACCAAAATTGTATTATTTAAGAATTTCAAAACCCAGTATTATGTCAAATAAACATCAGATTGGACAGATTAAGAGTCAGTAATGAAGATTAACATTAGAAATTCATAATCAGGCCTAATGGAGCACAGTTTTGAATCCAAACAAAATGCAGAGGATGTTCCTCATCGCTGTTTTCGTGTTTGTACTAACCCTCGTGTTTAACTGTAATCCTTTGGGTTATGGACCACAGCCTAACAGCATAACTCCTCCCAGTTTACTGTGTACCATCACAATATGTACCAGCACATTCATGTAGGGAGACCAAGATGTCAACCATGAGCATAATGTAATGTATAACTAATAAAAGGTAATAAAACGACATTCATTTTGACAAATTATGCTGAATATTATAGGCTGTGATTTAAAGATTTTCATTTTGTTTTATGGCACTGACGCCTCGTTGCTGATGCGTGTTTTTGCAGGAGCTGTGCCAGTGTCGTCCGTCTGACGGGAACTGCTCGTGCTGTAAGGAGTGCATGCTGTGTCTGGGGAACCTTTGGGAAGAGTGCTGCGACTGCGTGGGTGAGTGCACCGAACGTTAGTCAGCACGCTGTTTCGGACGCTTTAGCCCTCGCTCAGGTTCAGACTGGCGGCTCGGTCCGACACGTGGCTGCTGAGCTCGAACGCCTGTGAAAGAGATCAGTGGCGTCAAACTCTGCAGTTGCGTCGCATAAATGTGAGTTTGTCAAGTTTGTGTTGACTTAATTTTAAAGTTTAACCGCAGGTGTTTCACTGTTCACATGTTAATCCAATGCACGATCTCTGACTCCGCATTGCTCAGTTCATCCTTCATTCGAGGCTTCGTCGTCTGTTGCCAAGGGAGCTTGTTTTCATGAGAAAATCACAAACACAGAGGTTATTGCTAAATATACGGAAACTAAAAACAAAAACCTGCGATAAAAACTTCATATCTGTGCAAAGACTTGCTTTTTCTACCTAAAGTTGGACTGGGCACGTTGATTTGAATTTAAAAAAATAGTAGTATAACTCAGGTTTTATTAATTCCAAGTAGGAATAAACACTTTCTAAATGGTTTATAACAACTTTTAATGTTGCTCTATGCTGGTTTAAAGACATTTTTACCAATGTGCAGTTAGTGCAATCATAACTTCTCCTGCAAGGACATATTTTGTATTATTACTCCAAAAATCCACTTGTTTGTGCCCACAGGAGGTGTTAGTTGTTGACATATACATAAATAAATACTTAAATCTGCTTACAACAACATTACAGAGTGTTATAGACCAGTTATTTATTATTAAATTAAATTAATGTTATTCAAATGTGTACAAAATGCACAGCGGCAGTGAATGCAGTTATTAAATATCAGTGATGTAGCTTCGACGTGGTCAGTACGGACAGAACCTGCACAGAGCTGATAACAGGAAGTGAACTACAGGTGCAGTCAGCCCCGTAATTGATCACACTGTGCTTAGAACATCTTCCAAATGACTCTGGCACTGATCTCTCCTCACACACACACACACACACGACGGTCTTGTTAGTCTCCCAGTCGCCCCGCCATCGAGCACTTTCTCTCACTTGAAGGTCGGGAGACACGCAGGTTTTAAAAGGAGCCAGTTTGTTGGGAGCGTTTCTGCTCCGATACAAGATGAGTGTGAGCTGAGCGAAGCCAGACACGGAAGGTGCCTCCTGAAAGGTGACGTCGTGGAGGTCGATGCGGAGCAGAGCCGGGGGGGAGCGCTGTTCACCGGGGCGGAGGATATTAAAGGAATACTGCCGCTAGTCAGCAGCACCTACGCATGTGGACAGGAAGCCTCGGGGTTTTCCAGAAGATCAAAAGACGAAGAAGCCGGAGGAGAGAGGGGACGAGGAGGTCGACCTGCCCGG
Organism: Datnioides undecimradiatus; assembly: GCA_008933995.1. Classification (NCBI taxonomy): domain Eukaryota; kingdom Metazoa; phylum Chordata; class Actinopteri; order Lobotiformes; family Datnioididae; genus Datnioides; species Datnioides undecimradiatus. The sequence continues at coordinate 2,862,686 of WARS01000052.1, forward strand.
GTGAACTTTGACTCTCAGCAGAGCTGCGGTGGGGGTGAAACTCCCAGCGAGATCCAAAACAACCAGATTTATGAAGCAAGAAAACATTTGGCCCGTGAACGCGTCTCTTCATCTGTAACAGGAACTGGGGCGCGGAGTCAAAGAGTGGGGGCACATTTGTAAAATGAATAAAAAAATGTGTGAGAGACTCAAAATCAAAGACCAGGATCTGATGAGATAATACACATCGGGACATGTAAAGGTCCCCAAACCCTGCTCCACTTGGGCAAGGCTCCTGAACACGGTTACTTTGACCACTAATAAGAAATGGGTCGGCTCCTTTTTAGAGTTCATTTTGAAAATAAGCATTTTGTTTGTTGTTTTCTGTTGTTTTCTGGTTGTTTTGTGTCTTTACAGTCATACTGCACCTCACTCTGGTTGTCACTGTGGTCGTTCTGGTTGTGTTGTTTCTGTTTCGTTGCTCTGCTGCACCTTCTTTCTTATTTTTACTTCTCTGCTGGTGGCAGAGTTTGGTCCGTCTCAGTATCTCAGGAACATCTCGGGGATGAACTGATTAGATTCTGGCCTAGTTATGACTTTCACTCAAACATCTATTAGGATTAAATAAGGAAATTCTAGCATATTAAGATATTAGACATAGATACGTGAAGACTTGACTGGTTGGTGGTGCCACTCAAGCACAGTGCAGTAAATCTAGTTTTGTGTATCTCTCTAAATGTCTTGCATCTCTAAGTCGTAGTTGTGCATCTCTTTCTTGTAGTTTTGCATATCTTCCTGATTGTTTTGCATCTTTTTCTTTTTTTCCCTACTTGTCAGAATAATTTTGTGGGTCTCTAGAGTCGATTTGGTAACTTTTCATCATGCAGACGTTGTGGCCGTTCTCTCCACGGGGCCCCTGGTCCTGTATCTTACTCAAGTACAGGGGGAGCACCGGTAGGGGCCCGTGCCACTGTTGGCTGCCCCTCTGGCCCCCGCGCCTGTGCAAACCAGAAGGCTGTGTGCACGGCTATGACAGACAGATATTGCTGCACATGCTGACAAGGAGGCTTTATTAAAGCTCTTTCATGTGGAACACAAAAACAAGTATCTGACACGGAGCGCTGAACTCGCCGCTGCCGCCGCTGCACAGATGTTGCGGTGGTGGAAAGCACGCCGAGGAGAGCCTGTAGCTTTAAGCGAGCGCATTTCTCATTTATATGTTTTTATGTTTTTCCTTGCAGCTCTAGCCTTATGACCAATTTAAGTAAGTTTCCACTCTAAACATGTTATCTGGGCCAAACTCTGGCTACTTTGAAGTGTGTATCTGCGAGTGGTTAGAGCGGCCCAGCGGAGGAGCGGCGGGGAGAGGACAGTTTGTATTTTAGAGGAAGGGAGGAGGGAGGGAGGGAGGACCCATGTGTACTCTTTATCTAAAACAGCTGCTCTGGCTCAGCTTTTAGCATTGGTCTGTAATCCAATTCCTCTGTCAAACTCGGTCCCCCATTAAATGATTTACCCATTAGCTGTAATTCACTTTGACTCATTTAGAGGGTTTCGTAGATCATATCTAAGGATGTGGGGACTTTGTCAAGTGATTACTACTGTATTTGGAAATGAAATGAAGTGTTAAAAGGACCTTAATTGAGACAAGATACTCTCGACAGCCCTGTTTCTTTTTTTTTGGTCACAAAACTGCCTTTGTGAGTTTGAAATCACGTGTGAAATCTTGTCACTGTTGCGTGTCAGAGTCTGGTTTTCTGAGATTTCTGCCTTTTTACCTAAGTCAAGGCTGTTAGCTCGCATTGAGGACCAGCAACATGTCCTTTACTTCTTTACGTTGAGCTGAGTAGTTTTCTGAATAAACAGAGAAATGGGTGCTCTAATGTGGTCTAATGCCAGAGTTTAATTAAACTTGGTTTGTATGCTCATTGCATTAAAATTAAAAGGAATTCAATGTTGTCTTTGCAGGCACAGTGTCACAATTAGTCTGGATAATCCACAAAGTACACTAAGAGTTTTTATAAGGACCATTTCTGCGCTAGGAACTAATAAAAACTATAGCCTGGATTATGTGGAGTAATTGGGACTCATTGTCTGATAATTTAGTTTTTCAGTGATGTAAGTGCAAGAAGTTAACCCACACTGTATTTAGGACTACAAACACCATCTCAAACATGCAAGCACAGGTAAAACTTCCTGCGTGGCCAAATAGAGATGAGCACTGTTGCAATTTTTGTGAAAATGACCATTCGATCTCTTCGTGCATCTTTTTCTGTCAGGGATGTGCAACCCCAAGAACTACAGCGACTCTCCGGCCACGTCGAAGAGCACCGTGGAGGAGCTGCACCGTCCCATCCCCTCGCTCTTCCGTGCCCTCACCGAAGGCGACGCTCCGATCAACATGAAGGTGGTGTCCTTCCCCGTCGCCGAGGAGCTCTCCCATCACGAGAACCTGGTGTCCTTCCTGGAGTCACTCGACAACCAGCACCAGAACGTCTCCGTGCCTGGCAACAGCATCCACGCCAGCTACGACACTCAAGGTAACATCTGAACAATCGGAGGCACTTCTCACTGACTCCTTAAATCCAAATACATCCACGAAATAAGTCAAAAAAGTTGTGGATATTTCCAAAAATGGACAGACGACCTGTGGTGTCATATATCTACTCACTGTAGTTATTGTAAATTTAATTATGAGGTACATTATTTTTATTTTATGCTACTTTATACCGTTGTTTCACTACTTCTCATTGGGAAACATTGTAGTTTTTACTATAATACAGTTTAATTTACAGCATTGTGGTTAATTAAACTGCCAAATCGTTTATAAAGTGATAAAATTACCCCCTTTGACCAGCTACAGCAACATTAAAATGCTCTTTGCATCAATAACAATGATCCTATGATGTAATATTAATATGAGGCTTCCAGGAGCTCGACTGCTGCTTATAATGAGTGCTTCAGTGATCTGTGTTTTCCTTTACTGCCCATGTTTTAAATGAACACAGCCCCCGTGGCTCCAGAGAAAATGGGACAAAATTCCCGAAAAGCCTTTTTGAAAAGAAAAAATCAGTAAATAATTTAAATTATTTGTCAAGAAAAGGTAAAAAACACTGTCTCGTTCTGACTTCTTTAAGGTCAGAGTTGGTGTTTTTCACATTTTATATCCTGATAAACAAAAATCCCAGTAACTCGAAGATTCTCAGTCTATGTGTCAACTTGGGCTCTCGGAGACTGAAATAAATGTTAAAGAAAACGATAAAACAATTGCAGTTGCAGCTCAGTTGGAGAAAAGGTATCCAGGGTCATGTTCTCCTGGATATTCTGCGTCACAGTGGCTTTGAGCCTCCGTGTGAGCACTTCATAGTTTTCTGGACTTGTCAGCTCCAGTCAAATTTTTCATTTGTGAATTTATGCACATTCATAAGATCCATGCAAATCAAATCAGGCCCAACCCAGAGCTAAAGCAGACTACAAAGTGTTGAACAAAGACCAGTTCGGGCTGGGTCAGGTTCTCATCCTCTCAGGAAGGACACAGCTGCCAAAAGACCTCTAGTTTAGGGAACCGTATGCGGTTTGAAAGTGTCGCTCTCTCTCTGCTGCCATCTTTTATTTATTTTAATATGCGGCTGTGTTGGACGTCTTCCTCTAAAAGCCAGTAATATATAATAGGAGTGTTCCCACAGAGCCGAGCAGTTAACTCATTAAGCTCACCAGAACATATGGTCGTACTTAGTTGCAGCAAATTAATTTCACCCCTCTAGTAAAAGTAGGAAGGGTTAAATGTAATTACTATAAAATGGTGCTTGTTTTTATAAACCACGTTTACAGGATCTGTGACTCACACCTTTTTTTGTGTTTTTCTTATTTCAGAAAACATGTGCACCGTGGTCTACTTTGACGACTGCGTGTCCATTCGTCAGTGTAAACTATACTGTGAGTCAATGGGAGGATCCAAGTACCGCTGGTTTCACAACGCCTGCTGCCAGTGCATCGGACCGGAGTGCGTGGACTACGGCAGCAAGGACGTGAAGTGTATGAACTGTCTCTTCTGAAGTGCGGGCACACATTGGTACCAAATGTCTGGGCCATACCAGAGGACTGAGGGCAGAGGAAACTATGACTGTTATGTGTTAGCATTCCTCAGTTACCTTGTAAAATACCCCCTACACCCCTCCTCCTACCCCTGCAAATTGTTTTTATTCTGCTGTGATGTTTCACTGTATATTTTTAGATATGTTTTAAATAGTGTTTTTTACTAGAGGTGTATATGAATAATGTATTTTTACAATTATGGTCTGCTAAATCCCAGTCTCATGCCAAATAAAGAAAAGTTTGGTGACATGGACTGCTTTGTCTCACGGAAAAATGTCTCTGATTTGAAAATAGATTCTCTTCTTCTATATTTTCTTAAAAAGATGTGTAAAAAAGATTGTAGCACGAGTGGAATAGTAAATGTTTGCCTACCCAGTTGCCTGTCTCCTGCTCTAATCTTAGCCTAGTGTTGCCCGAGCCAGGAAACGCATCATTTCCTGGGGAAACAAAGTTGTTATTATACCATTCTGGTCCACAGGTGTTCCAGTGCTCACTGACCGTCTCATGCAAGCGGAGGGGAAAGGGAACGTTTACTGATGCCAATCTCTCACCGCCACACACAAATGCTCTTTGTGATGCCAGTGCATTTTCAAAAGACAGCAGGGTGCCCTATCACTGATTCTGTTCCCAATTGGCATGCAACAGCAGTTTGCACAGACTAATGTACCAGAAGCACAATGAGACCTTGTTTGTCTTTTTTTTTTAATGGTTTTGAATCACGACCTCATTTCGCCATTGCAGCTGTGGGTTTTGAGCGGACGGTGCCAACAAAGATCAGAGGAGTAATGTGTTTCATATGTCAGGATGACCAACGCTCTTCTGAGTCCAACCACTGCGTTTGGGAAAGTACACATGATTCAGAATAGCAAGTGGTTTCACCAAATTTAGATTACGGTTGCTATTGAAAACATTGTTTGACAGTTTCTCTCGTGCACAGGCTTGTATAAGAACAGACGTGGTTAAGCTCTAAATGATACCGCAGCCTAAACAGTCCTCATCAAGTCCAGATCATCCTCGGCCAGGAAACCTACATAGACTATACATTTGCGGTGAAACGCCGAGGAATCCAAGTTTTCCCCCCCTTCGAACTACACTTCCCAGTATGCACTAGTTCCAGCGCGCAAGCGCAGACGCGTTTATTTGGTATACAGACATCCGGAAGCTCCACTCTGAAAATAAGCGAACGGGATAGTACTTGGTAAAGTTTCTTATCTTTTGTGTTTAACGTGTTCAACGACAATACTGTTGCTGTTAAATGCATTTTGGCACACGTAGCTAACTCTTTATCTAATGTTAGTTTAGTCTGGACGAAACGGCGGCTTTAATTGTGACGGATAGGCAGGCTAATCAGCTAGTTTAGCAGGCTGGCAGCTAGCTGAACTAACGTTAGCATATGGGCCCCTCCATTCAGAGGAGAGCTCTTACTTTCTGTCTGGTTAAATACGTTAAAAACACCTTAATTCACCGATACAGAAACAAATCCGGGTGTTTTCACAGCACGTTAATGATATGTGAGCTCGTGTTTGATTAGTTTTTCCTCTAGAAACAGGACAAATCAAGGGACTATTGAGAATAATCTGCCCACAGCGAGGAAAGATTAAGATGTCAGACAGACAGGCGTTAATCTCAGTTTTTGTGTCAAGACAGTATAAACGAACGTAAAGCTGTTGCGTTACATCATTTATCACATTTGTCTTTTCGTAGTGCAACGTCTTTCCTTGCAGCAACTGAAAATGCAAACAAACCACTTTGTTGTTTCTACTATCAACACGTAACCTGCTGACAGTTTAAAAAACCCATCACAGACGTAAGTGGTGAAACAAAGATGATCTTTTTTAAAACTCAACACCCTTGCAGTCCTTGCGTTAAGTGATCTACTTCCTAAAACATGTGGAACCTGACGGGGAGCAGTTCCGCCTTGTGCTTAATTTGGTTGTCTAAGCATGCACCCCATATATGCTTATTCACAGTCATCGGGGCTGTGCTGCTGATGAAGTTGGTTGCAGTTTGGATTTTGCTGACAGTGGGTGTCAGAATTGGCTTGACAGAAGTAGGACGTGGATGTGGTTGTTCATATAGCAGAGCCCCATCTGGTGGGTGGACATTACTGTTGCAGTTGTTCTGTTCATACAGTCAGCATTAAAGCAGTAAGGACAGACAGAGAGAGGAGGAAGCTGGAAAGGGCTACAGCTTATTTTATTATGATTTAACTGTCACATCAGTAGAGCTGCGTCAGATTGTGAATGTTAGTCTAGATGGAAAATATTTTTTGCATTAATCAAAGCATCCCTGAAGAAACAGTTTATGCATCTTTGAGTTTGTAATGTTTATGTTTGTATTGTTTATTTGTAACTGTAACTACAGCTGTGTTGTGCACTTAATTTATGTGGACTGACATAGTATCTAAACTAAGTGCACAAAATGTCCTTTACTAAAGCCACAACTGTGAATTGCACTTACATTTCCACTTCAATGGTGTTTATACCTGGTTATGCTAATGTACATTTGGTAGCTATAAGCTAGCTCTGTTACATAGTTATAAGCTGCTTCTGTTGTGCTAAGCAGGTATTAGTAGAGCCACTTAGCACCTGTTTTGTGGATAAAAATATTTTTAACCTTCATTTAATCAGATAAACTCATTGTGATTTGGATCTCATTTTCCTCCTCAGTACAGCAGGGGAAACGTATTTACTTATTATATCTATATGGTGAAGTCCTGTAAAATAGGTTTGTCAAGTTTAGTCCATAATATATTTAAATACGTTCTGTATTACTACAACTCAACAAAATATAAAAGCCTTGAAAAACTCGTAGTTACATAATTAAGGTGTCAGTTGTTATTTTTGTCCTCCGCAGGTGTGATGTAGAGATGATGTGCCTGTCCGAGAAGTGTTAAGGCCAGAGCAGCCATGACTGAGTGCTTCCTGCCTCCCAGCAGCAGCCCTGCAGAGCAGCGCAGGGCTGAACACCCAGGGGGTGTGGCCCGCACCCCCAGCTCTGAGGAGATCAGCCCCACCAAGTTCCCCGGCTTGTACCGCACTGGGGAACCTTCGCCGCCTCACGATGGCCACCATCACGAGGCACCAGATGCCTACGTCTCAGATGATGACAAAGAGCACAGCAAGAAGAAGAACAAGTTCAAAAAGAAGGAGAAAAGAAGTAGGAAATGATGCTCTTATTTGAGCACAAGTATTAAAGTTGAAATGAAACTCATCAGATCCATTAATCCTTCATTTCTAATATTAAAACAAGGTTCATGGGTATGAGAATAAGGTGACTTCTAGTAACACTGTCAGTAGTTCACTAGGTGAATACCGCTCTGGTAGATATTTATTTTTTTGTGAAACTGCTCACCACTAACAGTTTGTTTATGCTTTGTTTTCACAATGTAGTAACACTTTAATTATGATGTAACATCTCATAACAATATAATAGCATGTAGCAGCCTTGCATGCAAAGGTTAAACTTGGCATAATATGGTGGGCTTGCTGATGATTGCAGCGATTTTGCTAAAGAGCTTGAACAAAACCCATACATTCAGTGACTGTTAAATGTTCACTATTGAGCTGTAGTAGTTTTGAGCTTAACAAATATTGTCTAGGTTTTATTGACAACAAGAAAAATGTTGAGGATCAGCATCCTTATCATTTAACATCTGGACACTTCCAGGAACATACAGGTCATCTGCTCCAGGCCACTGAGCTTCAGCTTTAGAGCAACCGAATAACTTTGTAATGTTGCTGAAGGTCTCCTCAGCTGTAAAGAGAGCTTCCCACTTTTCCATCCCTTTGTCTGTTGTTGCAGCTTTACTGTGAATGTTTTTCACTGAGTGGGATGTCAGGCTCATTGTCCTTTTAGTATCAGGGTTTTTCCATGACTGTATTTAGCTCCACCAGTGTATGGTTGGAGAGAGGAAGAGATGGACCGTTTCAGAGTACACCCACAGAGCCTGGTGAAGGTGTGTCTTAGGCAGAGGTGTGATAAACAGGGTGTGTTTCAGGGGAAGCCCCACAGTAGTGATAACTGGAGGAGATAAAAACTGTGAAGAGGCCACTTAACTGTGTTTAACACCGTCCTGTAGCTGTTTGCTGGGAGGAAAAATATTAAAACTGTTCCTGTTCTGGAGAGAAGAAGCGTAAGGTGCAGTGGGAGCTATGCTAAATCGGTGACTGACCTCTTTTCTAAGTCCCCATTCTCCCCCTCCTTTGCTATCTCCTCTCTCTCACACATCTCCCTTCCTGTTTCTGTTTCACTGCTATTATGGTTCTGTCGTAGGAGGAGGATAAGGATCCAGGGGTGCTTCTGCCCTCAGATCTAACCCTATTTTTGCCTCTTCCTCCTCTTCCCCTTTCACAGCGGAGGGTTACGCCGCCTTCCAGGAGGACAGTTCAGCAGACGAAGCAGAGAGTCCGTCTAAGATGAAGCGCTCCAAAGGAATCCACGTGTTCAAGAAGCCCAGCTTCTCCAAGAAGAAGGAAAAGGACTTCAAAGTGAAGGAGAAGGGCCCCAAGGAGGACAAGGCCAAGGATAAGAAGTCTAAGGACCTCACGGCTGCAGATGTGGTTAAACAATGGAAGGAGAAGAAGAAGAAGAAGAAGCCGACAACCGAGGCAGAGCCAGTCCCAGTGGAGACCCCCACCTTCAGGCCAATCTTTGGAGCTCCTTTGGCTGAAGCTGTAAAGAGGACAGCTCTGTATGATGGTATCCAGCTGCCAGCCATCTTCAGAGAATGCATAGACTACATTGAAAGTTACGGCATGAAGTGTGAAGGCATCTACCGGGTCTCAGGTATTGAGACTGTGGGAGCTTGTTGATTCATCAATCCTGCGTTCAGTTACAAGTACAAGTAGTGTATAAATGTATCACAATGTTTGCATCTCTGATCGATACTCACTTTAGATTCTCTTCCACCCAGGTATTAAGTCCAAGGTGGATGAGCTGAAAGCAGCGTATGACCGTGAGGAGTGCCCCTGCCTGGAGGAGTATGACCCCCACACGGTTGCCAGTCTACTGAAGCAGTACCTGCGCGAGCTGCCGGAGAACCTGTTGGGCCGGGATCTGGCCCAGCGCTTCGAAGACGCCTGCGGTCGGCAGGTAGAGGCCGAGAAGGTGGCAGAGTTCCAGAGGCTGCTGGCCGAGGTGCCGGCAGAGAGCAAGCTTATTCTCTCCTGGCTCATCACGCACATGGACCACGTCATCGTCAGGGAGGCGGACACCAAGATGAATATTCAGAACATCTCCATCGTCCTCAACCCAACCATACAGGTCAGAGTGGAAGGGTAGATCAGTGGACTGTCAGCTTAATGTGGACAAAGATAATGTAAAGAAGTAAAAATGTTGCTGAGAGTAGCAATGCAACAGCAACATGCAACTAATTGAATAGAAAAGTGGGTCTTGGACTCAGGCTGGGCACCTCAAAGATAAGGACCCTCCCCTTAGCAACAAACCAACTGAGTTTTTATTGGATCAAACAGTCAGTTCATCTCTAAAACCCTGGCCCAGTTCAGTGAAGCTAATTTATTCCCGTAGGGGACGTCTCTGTGGCTGCTCCACTTCCTCTGAACCAACAGCAGCAGTACCCACAACACTGTTAAATAAACACTTCTTACAATTAATGAGGGGAGCCCAGGGTCAGTTTAATCAGGCCAAGTAAATATGCAGGAATTTGTGGTGTGGTTATGATTCGATTTCATGTGACGGGTCATACAGACACAGTGCAAACAAACACTATCTCACATACACAACGAAATGCAGTTTGTGCATCAGAGCTCACCGATTTGTTTACATTCTGTTTAGATCGGGAACCGTGTTCTGTACATGTTCTTCACACACGTGAAAGAGCTGTTTGGAGACGTAGTCCTGAAGCCGGTGGTGCGGCCGCTCCGCTGGTCCAACATGGCAACGATGCCGGCGCTTCCTGAGACCCAGGAGAGCATTAAAGAGGAGATCAGACGACAGGTGGGTTTAAGTCCGGCTGCAGCTGGTTTGACAGATGACAGAATGGATTGATGGAAGGAATAGTTTGATAACTATAAAAATAGAAATATTCAGTTTCCACTCTCATGTCTGTCTGTGTAATATGAAGCTGGAGCCAGAGACAAACAGGAAATAGTCCCATAACCCTCTCCAAAACCACAACCTGATGTTTTTACACAGATTCTTCTATGGATTTAACAACAGAGATGTAACATGTTAATTAGTGAAGGTGCCGTTGAATTGAATATTTGGGTCAGATGCAGACTAGTAGTTTGCTTGTTTCCATGGCTTATGCTAATCTAAGCTAATTGTCTCTTAGCTCCTGCTCATTTTAAATAGACAGATACGACAGTGTTTTCAAATTTATCCCTCACAGTTTGATCTGTCAGTCGCAGCTTAAATGTGAGCCTTCCTGCTTTTCTCAGTTTTACATCATTGTTAATTGATAAGCTTTGCATTTCGAACTGTTGAGCTAAAGAGAGGATTTGAGGACACCACTTTGGGTTTTGAGGACTCGAATGAGCATTTTATTTACTTTTTCAGATATTTTATAGACAAATGTGGTTAATGTATTGATCTAAAATATGTTTTACAGATTATTGGATAGTAGAAACAATCGCTAGTTGCATCTTTAATCAATTTAGAGTAGACTGTAGTTCAGCTTTTTGCACCTGCTTAATGATGCATTTGGTAAAATGTGTACATACTGTTTATTGTATGTCCTAAAAAATGAAAAACTACATCTTCAGGTATACTGCTGTTTCTGAGTTCTCAAATACAAACCTTACTTTAAGTGAGCAGATGATGAATAGTCACCACTATACATTGGGAATGCAACGGTAAATGCATGGCAAAGCAGCAGGAAGTGAGCTGCTTCTATTTATATTACATTGTCTTGTCAGCAGTGCTCTTTTTTTTATCTTTGCCTGTCAGTGTGCCTGGACATAGTGTCACCATGCGGCAGATGTTCCTGCAGTTTAATTTATATGCCAGTGAATGCAACACACTGCAAAATAAACAAACACCGGCGACATTTAGTCTCGTGGCCTCGTTGTAAATGAGCAGCTTTGTCAAAGTGAACTTTCTTTTCTCTTCAGCTGATTCCTGAACCTTATCAGTTGAATGGTCATCATTCAAGGACCACACGTTTCTTTGATGGCTCTAACTCAGGAACTGGGACTTGTTTGACTTTTGCAGCCATTCCAGCCATTGTTGTGGACCTGAAATAAAAATGTGTTTGTGTTTCAGGAGTTCCTGCTGAACTGCCTGCACAGGGACCTGCAGGCGGGGGTGAAGGACTTGTCTAAAGAGGAGCGACTCTGGGAGGTTCAGAGAATCCTGACTGCTCTAAAACGCAAACTGAGGGAGGCCAAACGTCAGGTACATTTTGTCTGGATATTGTATGTGCACATTTTTACTATTATCTAATACGATAATAAGAATGATCTGATTTAAAGCAGGCAAATGTATGTAAACATGATGGTTACCTTCTCTTACTTTGTATTGTTGCACTGTGTTGTAATTTTTGTACTGATGCATACACTGGGAAGTCAGTAATTTGCCCATTTTGTTTTATTTCTATATCTTTTCTGCTTTGGTCTTTTAGGAGTGTGAGAGTAAGATAGCCCAGGAGATAGCAAGCCTGTCAAAGGAAGATGTCTCAAAGGAGGAAATGACTGAGAATGAAGAGGAAGTCATCAACCTCCTCTTAGCACAGGTGAGTCATTCAAACACACACACACTTGAAGAACAGAGGATGTGCTTAAACCAACAAAATACCACAGAAAACAAACCTGTATACAGACCTGAAACTCTCACTGAGCCCCATCTGTGCCAACGTGAGGTAGAATAACTTTATGTTTTGCCATCTTCCTCTCAAAAATCAGGAAAATGAGATCTTAACAGAGCAGGAGGAGCTGATCTCTCTTGAGCAGGTGCTCCGCAGACAGATCGCTACGGAGAAGGAGGAAATCGAGAGACTGCGAGCAGAGATCGCAGACATACAGAGGTAAGAAGAGACTCACGCCATTTTAGCATGTTGTTATATGATGTCATCACATGGACTAAAGGTCTCTTGTGTACCTCAGCCGGCAGCAGGGTCGCAGTGAGACAGAGGAGTATTCCTCAGACAGTGAAAGTGAGAGTGAAGATGAGGAAGAGCTTCAGATGATTCTTGAAGACCTGCAAAAGCAAAATGAGGAACTGGAGGTGAGAAGAGCACTCAGGACCGAATGTTTGTGTTGCGTTCTGACAGAGTGAAGTCTTAAAGTGCACATCTGATTATTTGTTATTTTCTATACTTAGTTGACAATTTCAGGTGTTGTTGAATTTGGTTGTTTTTCTTAACATGCCCGCCTGTGTTATTATTTCCCTGTAGAATAAAAACACCCACCTGAACCAGGCTATCCATGAGGAGCAGGAAGCCATCTTGGAGCTTCGTGTCCAGCTTCGCCTACTGCAGAGCCACAAGCTGCAGCAGGAACTGACTGTCCAGCCGCCGGTCGAGCAGGCTCCGCCCACACAGCCGAGCCCAGAGCCCCGCAGCGAGGAGCAGAGCAAACGCTCCGTTGCAGCGGCGGTCACCGGTGCAGATGCCGCTGCCTCGGCCAATGGCAAGGCAGCTAAGGATCCTTCAAAGCCCTCGCCGAACAAAGACAGGAGAGACACCAACATGTGAGATGTCAACTCAGTGATTTATCTTTGGTGGCTCTGTGCTGCTGTACGTCTCCACCGCTGGTCAGTTGTCCCGTAGTGTCACTCATTATCCACTGGAGATTTGACTGTGCTGGATCCATGAATTCATTAGTAAATGTGTCCAACCAAGTGGCAGCCATGGAAAAATCTGGTGTTCCGTTTTCCCATGAAATATAAAAAAAAGGCAGAAATAGAGCAGCTGCTGTAGAAGACAACTGGCTGCTGAGAGAGACTAGGTGGACCGTATTATTTAATTCACAGTGCCAAGCCGGTATGAAGGAAGAATGAGAGGGGGTGGAGAAATTAAGGGATTCATAGAGCAAGTAAGGACATGGAGGAGAGAAGAAGAGGTAGGCGCCTTGCCAGCGCATGACATAATGTTTATTTTTTTGCTGGTAACGGCTCAAGAAATGAGCACAGAACAGATAAAATCTCAATCCCCACGTCTCACCATGTCCCTAACCTAGATGCAAATTAGACATGTAAGGATAGAGACCACTGTGCCATAACTGAAGATGCCAGACTGGACACGTTTCCCCAGAGAACCACTAATGCAAAAGCTCTTTGAATAATGAAGAATTTATGATTGGTCTATCTATATATTATATATTTAAGTAGTATTCCGAAGAATACGGATGACTCTTCAAGATTGACATTAATTTTAACTTTCAGCTTTTTAGTAATATATGAATATATATGTATAAATATATTGTAGATGCTTTCTTTTCTTTGACCAGCAGATGCACATAAAACACAGTGGCGTTGTACCTCGCAACTGACCAGTGGATGAAAACATGAACGGACAACAAATACGCAACAAAAGTATATCCATCACTGCAGCGTGTGGACAAACAGCTGGAGGCAGCGTTGTTACATTCACTCTGTGAAACAGCACTTTGCTCAGTAGTGCAATCATCCTGTTATTTCTGCCTCTCCCTCTGCACAAACACGAAAATCTGGAAAATGACACATGTCCAGTTTTATGGTGGAATAACAAACCTGTACCGATGATTCTTGTCAGAATGTGTGCAGAGACGTGCAGGAGGCTTGTTTAGTTTTGTTGTGTATTTGTTTTTGTGTTTTAAACTCTTGGTGTGTGGTGGAGTTGTCGCTCATGACATCAGTTGGAAGTGAGTAAAAAAAACAACAACTATTCAAGATTACGTCAATCATTTCATTTCACAGCTGATCCATGACTATTGCAAAGTGCTGTCATTGTTCAGTGATATTTAAAGCAGAGGCATGGCCTGACTTACTCACCCTTTGTGTATATTATTGTAAAATTGCAAACATACTGTATTTTCAGCTCTTGTGTTTTGTCATATGTTCTGTTTTTTTTTATTATTAATGACTTGTATGGAGTATGCTAGTGTGACTGCCCCTGCTTCAGTCACGGGCAAATCAAAGCAATCTCATCTGGACTCATGATTCAGTGTGTTGTTAATCCTGTGATTGAAACAGATAATGCTAGATTGGTCTCAGAAGCTTCTCATGAGGTTATTTTCATATTGTTCTAAGCTTTTGTAGCTTATTGTTGCAGACAGAATAATGCTGTGAAGAATAAAGTGTCCATCCGAATGATTTATTCGAGTCTCTGTCTCTAATGTTGACCTTTTTGCTCAACTATGTTGGCTGAAAATGGTGGTGCTTCCTATTTTCCATTACACATTCTTTAAATACTTTTCCCTCTCCCAGCGTAACGAGGTTGTAAATCAAAACTCTGCATCCATTTTAAGGAAATGTGAAGCATGTCATTGTAGTGTCTTAACTCAGACTCAAGGCCTTATACCTTAGAGACAGTGGAAACACCCGACTTTCTTGTCACTGCTTTATGCTGGTTTCTGATTTGGAACGAAGCCGCATCAAGAAGCACGAAACATACAGGAAAAAAAACCGGAAGCACATTAAACTCATTTCAAAATTAAAGTCTACAATTGACTTGATGGAAATGCGTCGGAGGTTTGTTTGTTTGTCATGTTTTGTCTCTCCATAATAAGATATTAATCCTATTTGTCTGAGTAAATCAAAATCTAGTATCAAAGCTTTCTTGGTGAAACAAAGACAATGTTCCTGCACATGAGGATTACTATTCACATTCGTTTCACACGAACAGTATCATTAATACTAATTAAAAAATCCCGGTCCAAACAAAACAAGTGTTTGGTCTAATATTACTTCATTTGGATGTTTTTGACTGCCAAATAGAAGAATGATTTACAGATTTTGACACTAGAAGGCGGTTTTCACCTTTATATCCTGCAGTCGTTAATTTTCCCTGCGGTTATGTTCAAAGTGCATTTCAGGCATATTTTAAGCACGAATACAACTAGTTTGGAAGCCTATGGTAGTCCCTTATACATCTTACAAGTGTGGCATTTAAACTCTAATTCTGCAGTGTACATGCATGAAGAAATGGCTTGTGGCTACACGTCAAGGTTTTGAAATAATAAGAGACTAAGAGTAAGTGTACTTTAAGACTTTTTAACAGGGTAAATGAAGCTTTTGTGGGGAAAAAAACCATATTAGTCTAAATTGACGATTTTTAGATGTCTGTTGTAAAGTCCTCTTTTAAAGCATGGTCACCGTATATATTTTTTTTTTATATGAAATGGGTTTATATCGTATGTTTTCATGTTTCTTATGTATTTACACCAACCTGCCAAAACAGAGAGACAAAGATCAGAGTGTTTTTAAACGTTCCAAAAATGCCCTGTCACAGAAAAATGGAATGTTATCATCATGGTCCAGCCTAAGTTATAAATAGGCCATAAATATACATCAAAGAACACTGTACTACTCATAACAGAACTCATATCTTGGAGTTACCAAAACCGGTTACCAGACGGATCTGATATAGTGGGATTTTCCCTCAAACTCAGAATTGTTAAAAGGAGCTTTGCACTCATGGAGCAACCAAACCAGCAAAGACAAGACCCTGGGACTTCCAGGACTTCCCTGAAGAGCATCGTTTTGTCTTTGATCAAATTGGTTTTTGTCACCACGCTCTTATTTTTTTGCCATCAGATCCACAGCAGTTTTGTTTTGCATCACACTGGCGTCCTTTTTTGGTCCGGCACTGGGTGAGGCGCTCACTAATTGCCTCTCCAGACGAGCCATTGCAAAGTTCATGTTTTGGACTGTCAGGCTGCTGGGACACCTACTTTTTGGTGTGGTGTATTGTATTTTTGTTGCTGTGCTGAGTCTCTGTTTTTCTGTCATGCTGCTTCAGTATTTGCATGACAACAGTGACTTGGTTTCATTTAGAAGCTGCCAACGACCCTTCTAAGGACTCTCAGAGCTGAACACCTGCTCTCGCTCTTTTCCCCCAACCGGTCAAGGCAGATGGCCGTCCACCTAGAGCCAGGATCTGCCCAAGGTTTCTACCTGTCAAAAGGAAGTTTTTCCTTGCCACTGTTGCCAAGTGCTTGCTCATGGTGGATCCGTTGGGTGTGTTGGTGCTATATAAATAAAAGAAAAAAATTGAATTGAATTGAATTGAATTGTTTGTTGCTTAACATGAGGAGATAAGATAAGACTGAGGATCTGAGAGTATACACTTGTTCCAGATCAACCAGTCTAAAGACAACAGAGCTGGGAGTGCGAAAAAAAAGAGTCTACTAAACTACAAAGGAGGCTCATTGAACTGTCAGATCAGATGCTGTGCAAGAGGCAAGGTCTGCACAGAGAGAAGCCCTTACAGTAGTGAAAGTTGTTGTTGACCAGCAGGCTGCCATCTTAAAGGCCCCGCCTTTCATTTATATTGAGAAGACAAAAGCTACCAGTGTCCAAAGTGTTCAAGAATGTGCTGTGTCAATGCTTTTCAACTCAGGAAAGCATCTGAAGAGGACTGCAACAAAGTGGACAAACAGCACCTGTAAGAACTTCTTGCAATAGTAAGGAGGCTATATGTTTGAATGCACTTTTTCATGCCTCTTTTGACAATTGAGTGACAGCACAGTCACAGTACTTTATTTTAAAACCAGATGAAAAATGTCAAAATAGGCTCTTTCTGGAGCAGTGAGGAGAGCTGCCTCTGGCATGCTACTGAAACAACCTGTGGAGTGTCCTGTCAAATCACAAGTTGAAGCTAGAATGGTGGCGATCAGCTCCCCCGGACGTGACACACCGAATCTCAGTGCAAAGGAAGAGGCTGAGTCACAGAGTCAAAGAGTCAAAGATTTTGATAACACAAGTGACCTTGTCAGGCTGGCTGACAGGCAGATGTTTACCATCCCTCTAGTCACTGAAACTCTGGCTGAAGGCCGCTAAGTGAATTTCCAAGCGCTCATAGAAGCAGCGCCTAATGCAAGTTTTCTTTAGTGCGGTTTGTTGGCCAGAGTCATGGCAAAGACAAAGGTGGCAAAATTCCAGTGAGGATCACCAGCACAGGTGACCAAACTGCAAAACATGATGCCAAAGTAGTCACCTGCAGCAAAACAAGGAAGGTGCTTTCAAGAGATGTGGTGGAGTTTGAGGCATACAATATTACTGTATGCAATTTCAGCAATAAATTTTGGATTCTTTTTCTCTGAAAAGTAAACCAAATAGTACCCTGGTTATTTTCTTTTAATTATAATCCTTATTTACTATTTACTACAGAAGTATTTATCTGATTACTTTATCAACGGATAGAACAGTCAGCAGAATGTTTGATTACTTAAGTACAGTGGTGATGTAATAGCTTGGCACTTCACTATTTGTTAGGATCCTTGTTGGTTGTGCCCCACAGCTAGTTTTCCTGGTGTCCACATTCAAAAACCCATACACTAAGCATTACATGTAACACAAATGACACACATGAACATACGTCTGTGATTGTATATTTTTTTATGTTACACTATTGTATTGTGTTTTTGATGTATCTGTGACTTTTATGTTTTCTCTTGAAAAAGACACCTTTTATCTAAATACGCCTAAACTGATTAACATGGTCGGAGTCTGCGGGTTTTATTTTGAAAGTCAGAACCGGAAGTTCTACTAGTCATTTACGCCACTTGACAGTTCAGAGTGGATGGTCAGCCTTGTCTGTTTCAGGGGCTGGGTTTCTCTTTTATCTTAGAAGAGGAAAAAAAACTGAGTTTTCAAGCATGACGAGACAAAGACACTGAGTGAACACTGACAAATAATGATTTAAAACGTTCACAACTTACCATGGCCATAAGGGAGCTCAAAGTTTGCCTTTTAGGGGTAAGTGGCAGATGTTTTTGTTGATCCACTTTTGGAAAAAAAAAATCCTTCTGTCTGCTGCGAGTGTGCGTTAACTAACCGACAACATTATGGCGTTAACAACGGTTAACTGCTCCTCCCGACACCAATAATCCGCTAACGTCGGCTAACTTCACGGTTTAACGTTCAGAAAACTTTTTAAAATTTAACCATAACGTTGGTAGCTAGTTGACTGAAAAGCAATTAGCTAACCGACCGGTGGGCGCAGCAAGTCATTTTACAGCTTTATCCTCGTCGCTCGTGGTTTTTTTTTAAATGTTTTAATCGACTAACTGTACTCCAATGCATGTTTTTCTGTTTTTATAACGGCTCTGACAGTTTATCATCCATTACGTCATCACCAGACCGAACGCTCACGAGCGACAAGCCGTTAGATTTCCTGCTGCGTTAGCAAAACAGCGGCGGCCTCTCTGTGTAGACGCCGACAGGGATGTTCGTGTACAAATTAGTCGTTTATCGATAAAGTTAAAAGAAAGTCGGAGCCCCTCAAGGCCACATTAACGTTTAGCAGGCCTGTGCGTTCCGCCGCAGGCCACTGACACGGTAACCGAGCGTTTTCTAAGCCAACTTAACTGTACGAGCCAGTTTTTTGTTACCCCTGGAGGCGACTGTATTTATACATGATCCATGTAAAGCCAGGATATGAGTTGTCATTGTTCTTGGATTACCAAACCGACACGGAACAAACATGAAATGCATTTAAGTGATTGAGAGATGTGCTGTGAACATTTAAGTAGTATTAAGTGCAAGTTTAGAGCTGTTTGTTGACTATTTGATTTGGTTTGCATGTGACCGATACTGGTGACCCTGTGTGTCTGTGTTGAGAGAGCTGTGACTGATATGAAAACCGTCTGTTTTCAGGACACTGGAGTTGGGAAATCCAGCATAGTTTGCCGATTTGTTCAAGATCATTTTGACCACAACATAAGCCCCACAATAGGGTGAGTGCATTGCCATACAAGTCTCAAGAGATGGGGAGACAAATTGATTAAACAAGATTAAAATTATGAGTAGTGAGGGTTTTTTTCAGCGTAAGCCATCACTTTTATCTATTCCCAAATAAAGCTTGGGCTTGTTATTACAGTAGTCCAGTGACTGATTCCCCTGCAGTCAAGCTCAATTTGACCATGTGAAGTTTCAAGTCAGGAGACTTTTTCACAATAAATATGTAAATCTCTAATCCAGAGGTGTCAAAAATACGGACACAAGATGGAAAAGTCCCACCAAGTGGTCCAGGCTGGCCCCCTGGATGACTTTGCAAAGTATAAAAACAGCAGAGAAGTCAACTTCTTCAATAAAACTTTCCCGCTATTCTTTATGTTTCCAAGTATTGTTCTTGTTTTTTGAAGACATATCATGTTGTTCAGGTTTTGTAAAAGGAAATGGAAACTTTATTAAATGTGATCTTTAGCATACTTACTTTCACAAAAAGGGCAAAAAGTTTTTATTATTTATTGGTTATTATGCAACAGTTTTATTGGTCCAGCCTACTGGGGCTCAAATTGGGGCCATGTCTAGACCATGAATTAAAATAGTCTTACACCTCTGCTCTTAACAGATTTTCTATACTAGTAAAGCCAACTGACACTTCAGTGTGTTTAAAATTCAGCGTGAGAAAGACTTATTGAGTTATTAAGTCATATCTAAACAAAGGTTTGAGCCTGCCGTCACCACTGTTTTCATTTTGTTGTTCTTTCTTGTCTGATGATGGTTTTGTGTGTCTCTGACTCAACACTGCATTGTTGCTTTCAGGCAACATGGGTTCAGTGTCAAACATCTTATTTATTTCCTGCTGACATGTCCTAATTTGCTTCCTGTGCCTTTTTAAAGAACATGCTTAGAAGCATTGTTGTGAAATGTCTCTTCATCATCTGCAGAGCATCATTCCTCACCAAAACAGTGCCATGCGGGAATGAACTGCACAAATTTCTGATCTGGGATACAGCAGGACAAGAAAGGGTGAGTACACCCGCAGCTGAAATTCCTCATTTACTTACTACTAACTTTAAGTTAAGGCACATGACTCTAACGAATCATGTTTTTGAAAAAGTTAATTTTCCGTCACATTTTTGCAGCAGGAAGCTTCGCTGTGACACAATCATTTCACTGTCAGTGGTCCTCATGACATAGAGTTATTATTAGGCGTGAAATAGCATGATTCACAGAGGGTTCAAAGGCCACAAGACTGTGGTATCATCACAGTGATTCATTTAATGAAGGGTGAGGGGCGTGGGTGTTGTAGCTTGACAGATATGCTAACAGCATGGAAAAATTAGCAAGCATTTTCTGCATCTGTGTGAAAATGATGCCTTGAAACCTCTGTTTCTCCAGGGGTGTGCGGGACTAATATTACACTTGACCGTTACACAGTCAGAAATATCCATGTAGTTCTACCAAGAATGAAAGTGCAGTATAAAGACACTCTACTTTACTGCTGTAGAGTCAGGTTTTGATGTGAGGACCTGCTTATTGTTTGTGTTTCATGTTTTACCACATCACAGAGTTGATGGGATGCACATTTCTACTGACTGTGCAGTCGGTGGTAATGCACGTCAACAGCTGGTGGTGGTAAAGTGCTGTAAATACGGCAGTGTGCTAGTTAAAGAGAAAGGGATATTGAACAAAACAATACAGGTGGTGAAACGTTAATGGTCTGGATGTTTTTCAGAGAAGGAAATGCATTTATTCATGTTTGTAAAGGCCTTAGAGGTAAATACACTGCATATTGTTGTAATGTAAAAGTGTTTTAAATGATAACTCCTTAAGGTACATCTAAATACAATTATAAGCTGTATGTAGAGGCTGTAAAGAGCTTTCTATAAGAGCAAACTTGTACATACTGGACCAGCTTTCATGGTGAGGAGTTGAAACTTGTAAGGAAGTCATTTTTTCCATCGGACACTCATCCCTTAAGAATGTATGGGCATAGTCTACTCACAGTACAGAACACTGTGTCAGTGTTTTATGGGTTAACACAACATGTTTAATGATCCACATCTAAGGTTTTATGCAGTTTAAATGGCTGTAGATGAATCTGAAGATATCTTTATGAAGCAATGATAATGTGTTGTTTTTGTGTTTTTGTTTTTAGTTTCACTCATTAGCTCCCATGTACTACAGAGGCTCGGCTGCTGCTGTCATTGTCTATGACATTACTAAACTGGTAAGAATAACAATCATCTTTAAATCAAAGGAATGACTTGACATTGAGACTTGGGTTTGGTGGTGACATGATCCCAAATCTCCAGACCAGATGACAAAATGAATAGCAAACAGCCCCTTTTCTGCCTCGCTGACCGACTTCTGACGGGCTGTAGCGATGCCCTTCACTCGTGCCACCGGTGCAAGGAAGAAGCTGGTTTCACACTATGAGCCTGATGTAAAATTCAATTACTTTTCCATCACTCTGAGATGCCTCGCTTCCATGACCTACAAATGTCATTCTTTCCTGGTCTGTTAATGGAAACTTGTCTGAAAAACACCAGCCAGTGCGATGCCATATTCTCTCATAAGAGAGCCTCTCCCACAGTTGACCGGTTGGTTTGTTCTTGTTGTTCAGGACTCTTTCCAGACACTGAAGAAGTGGGTGAAGGAGCTGAAGGAACACGGTCCAGAGGACATTGTTGTAGCCATAGCAGGGAACAAGAATGATTTAGGAGACATCAGGTGGGCTCTCTTATAAATTAAATATTATGGTGATAATATATATACTGGACACTAGAAGCCACATTTCTCTTTTTTTTTATTACTATTACAATTAAATAAGCTTCTTTCCTGTTCTCCTGTTTTACTGCATCACTTCCTTTTAAGGCTTTTGAAGCTTGAGACGAGGTGTCCATGTCTTCATTCACAACAGAGACTCATTGTTGTGAACAAAACAATATTGTAATCTTCCTGCTACACCTGTTGTGTGGCTCAGGCTGAAGTCCACTGTCCCAACAAGATCCTATTTCAGTGACTGTCATCGTGATCTTCTTGTAAGAAGACTGTAACTGGGCTGGTTGTAGAAGCCAGTTTAGGCTCAATACAAAAAAAGAGTTAACATGAACATAGCTAAAGAAATAACCTTTCTTAGACAACCATCTTTGAGTGTGTAACCTATGAAGTGTTGAACTACTTTGCCTTTTGAAAATATTGTCCCTGCAGGCCACCGTCAATTCCGAACAACAGCAGCGTCTTTGCACGCATGTTCCTGTTAAGACGTAGATTTTTGTGTGTGCTTGCTCTGTGGAAGATGACACATGTCTAATATAAACAGGGGAAACTTGAAAGATTATATTTCATAACATATTTTTATATTTCTCATAAAACATCAACTCCTGTTCTATGTATCATCTTTGCTAGCAGACGTCCAGAGTGAACTAACCTAAGATGGAGTGGAATGAACGTGTTGATTTGCCTTGAGACCCTACTAGAATACTTAGCATCCTTCTCTTTCACAGGGAAGTTCCTATGAAGGAAGCTAAAGAGTTTGCTGAATCAATTGCAGCTATTTTCATCGAGACTAGTGCCAGAAATGCTGTCAACGTTGAGGAGCTCTTTCAGAAAATCAGTAGGTTTCATGTCTGCCTTGTTTGTTGTGTCTGTGTCTGTGTCAGGTCCGCCTGGCTGTCTGTCAGCATATCCTGCACCATTTGTATTCAGCCTTTTTAACAACACTGGAGGCTGTTACAGATGTTGTTTTATCATGTGGTCTCACATGTGATGGACCATTTTAATGTCATAACCCAAAAACAGAAAAATCTTTAATTCAGCTAACTTAATATAACTCTACTCTATAAATCTACTGTTGATGTTATGTAGGGATTATGGCACTTTTGTCAATGTGCCTTTCAGCTGCATTAATATCTTTGTACATTGTAAATATGCTTCTGTCATAACATGGGTCAGACTCACTCCATTGTATTTGTTGTTTACGACTAAAGTGATTTACTGTAATTAAGATTGTTTGTGAACAATATCTCTTTCTTGTGAATAACCCTTTGAAGTCTGAATGATTTGGTTTTAGAGTATTAAAATGAGCAGTATCCCTGGTATTTTGCTTTGGCCAGCCTGCGAGTTTGTTTTATGGCTGCATGTAGTAGATATTTACCAGGATGCTCTGCCAAATACAATATTTTAGTAATAATTAAACAACACATGCTTTAAGTTGTTAAATCTACCAAGGCAACTCCGCAAATGACCCCCCCCGACACTGTGTGTTTAGGTAAACAGATTCCACCCCTGGAAAACCCTGAGGTGGACAGCAACGAGTCCTTCAAACTCACCAGGCAGCCTGCTCCGTCCACCAGGAGGTGCTGCTAGTACCAACAGTGGCTGATGACATTACTTCCTTCAGCGCCACGGACCCCACCAGCACAGCACACAGTCCACAATGCACACAGTGTCTTACTCCAGGGAAAGACAAAGACAGTGGACGGGCAGAGGTCAGCTTGCAAAGTGTGGTCGACTGCAGCAACATTAAACAGAAAAGCACCCACCATCAGTATTACATGTGTCATTGCACATTTTATTTCATTTAATTGTAGCAGTATTGACTCTGATGAGGTCAGGAAGCAGTTTGTTTGTGTTTTACCTGCATTACATTGAGATTTCTGAGTGTGTGGTCGGCCGTTTTGTCCCATTTTGACTTTAAAGTTTAGCTTTTAAAGATGGGTTTTGACTGATGATGCAACTTTATTTTCATGTCAAGAGTCAACTCTTTAGATTTTCATCGCACTGTGGCTGTTCAATCACACACAGTAAAATGAAAGTTTGGCTTTTGTTTGGATTAGTCATTTTTATCAAGGCTACACCTTTCCTTTGTGGAGCTGTTTGGTTACATGTACACGTCACTCTTGTGTATAATTGAATTAGAATATAAAGAGGTTGTCGAGATCAAACCTTAGACGAGCACTCATGTCTGAAGCTCGAATGCAGCGGCTTTACATTCCACTTCGTCATGTGTTTGCACACACATTTGCTGTATGAGTTAACTGTTATGCTGCAGAATGAACAGCTTAGAGGCCTAAATTGTAATTACAGTATGACACCCCCTTCTGAAACACTGTGACCAGTACTAGAATTGTTTACATAGAGATTTGTTAAAGATGTTTTCTACATGCTGAAATGTGTTGTCTGAGATTTCACTACAGGGAATGACTGCATACGACTGCCAAACATGAGTTTTCTCTGTATTTTTTTTTTTAACCTGAAAATAGCTTACATTTATTGTGTTAAGAGGAGAAAAAACCCACATGTATTTTACTCTAAACATGTCTAAAGCGGTTTAAAGTCCACACGAGCTCCATAACCTAAACAGACTCTAAGAACGTATGGGCATTTAGCCCTAAATCAATCAATCTTAGCTTGCAAAGCAGTGGACGAACATAGTACTTAGCCCAGTTGCGTAAACTAAGATAATCCATATTGTTTGCTGCCCTTGGTGCCCTTGGTTTTGACCACTCTGGGAACTTATAACCGCACCTTTGCATCCATTTAAACAGTATTAATTAAATACAAACAAAACAGTTATGGTGAAATGGTTACAGACCTCTTAACACCATTTGTTTCCATATTGTTGTACTTTGGGTAGTACAGATTAAAAAGTCTGTTATAATATGCACATTTTTTTACCAACACATGTGAATTGAGTTGGTGGAAAAAAAATAATTGAATTTATACTTTATCGATGCAATTACAGTCTCATTTTGGTGATGTGTACATTTCTCTTTACTGGAAAGTCTTACCAAACTGCTTTCAGAAATATGCCAATTAATGTGGCCTTGCTTACTGGATAGAAAATTATAGTACATACCACCCAGAAAGTGATGTAAACCTGACTTTTTCTGAATCTGAATTAGGGGCTGATTGGATACAATTAAACAAAAAGCAGATTTTGTCAATGCAGTTTGGCATGATTTTACTTCCATACAAGAGATAATGACATACTGAGCAAAGGAATTTAATGAGAGGGTAAATTTTGACGTTATGAAGCGATTTCATGAGTATTGTATTTGTTGCCACGAGTGCCTTTTGTGTATGTTTTTCTAAACAAATGTAGGACACGGCAAACAGTGCATACGGCGACAATAATGCATGAATTACTTGACTAAACTGGTACAGACTAACTGTATGCATAACAGTCAACTATGAAAGTGCCATTTATCTGCAGCCATCCTTATACTGAATGCCTAAGTCATGCTTCCCTGTATCCTCTGTAGGCCAGATTAACTTTTATATTTTAATCCATGTAATAAAGTAGTGATTATTCTATTTTCGACTGTTTTTAGCGTCTGATTTCACGTCTAAAGTTTTGTCGACAGAGACCAGAAAGATGAGTTACAGAAGAGGGGATTCACTAACAAAAGGTCATGACTTGGATTAAACTCTTGACGTCATGAGAATGTGGTTTGCATCTCAACTGAGTCACACTGACACCTCAGAAACCTAAACTGCATGAATATGACACTAGTTAGTTGCACAACATAAATAAAGCTTATACTCCAGTCACTGTAAATTACATTATGAGGACAGTGAACCTCGTTTTTAATGGCAATTCAATTTTTTGCTCTCTGATGCTAGAACCTCCCGCATTGAAAAGGTGGCATTGCTCTCCCACTACCTGTTTGGTCAACCCCAAAATAAGAAATACTTAACAAATTAATGTGTGTTGCACATAAATGGTTCATGTGACCTTTTGAAAAGCTGTAAACAGAGCACACATCGGTGGATTACCCCCTCAGCAGCTTACAGAGGGGAGGGCTACACTTCTTGTCACGAAGCTGGATTTAACCATAGCTAAAGTTGTTAATGGTCTTTAAAAGAGTAAACTGGGATATTAATAGTTAAACAATATACTTAGATTCTTTCCCTCTAAGAAGTCACATTATCAGTAACAGAAAGTTTGCATATTCTTCTTTTTGTCTTCACTTCATTTACAGTTCTATTGCTGCCAGCTTCCATTAACCAGTAGGGAAACTGCACCTTGATGCTTTTCTGCACTGGCTTCAGCATTCAAACACGAGTCTATCATCTGAAAGTCATCCGCCAGTTTGGCCTGTTTGATTAACAGTAGTAATGGGTGGCTAATGTCAGTCATCAAAGTCACACAAATGGAAAATATCTCTTTGTCCATAGCCTACTTTTTTTCTATATGACTCTTTTAAAACCTAGATATAGTTACTTGTGAGCTGTTTGAAATTTACAGCCAGTCTCTAAAAATAAAAAAATCATAATTAACTAAAGGTAAGAGACTACTTAACTGAACATAATACCTGACTGACAGTGGAAGTGGGCAAATAGACACACTTATTGCAGTGTTTTTGGTGATTACATATAGAAATCCTGTATATTTTATGAGTTAACTACTGAAGCAATTCCCTTCGTCTTGATAATGAAAGAGAACCGGAAAATATGCGTGTGGATTTAATATCTTATCAAAGATATATTTGTATCTGCATGGATGTGGGTCAGTATGTAACAAGAAATCAGTGTACAGGAATATCAGAGACGTTTGAGACCATTTTTAGTGCTAACTACTTTTGTTTTTTGCAGTTATTAAATAACCAAATTAAAAAGATTTCTATCAAAATTTTTACTTAGCCCATGTGTTTATGTAGAAATGAATATTTATTGGATTTGTTGAAACTCTCAAATATTTAATTGATGTTAGAAATGTTGCATTTCTTAAAGCATTGTTGTGCTAACAGACTATGTCACATAATACATAATGCTAAATACAATTTAGTAATAATTAAAGAATAAAGAATATAATAACTTTTCATAATCACACACTTTGAGGGTTGTGTTTATTATATAAATTTGTCACAATTAATTGTTTCCAAGCAGGTAAAGCTCAATGTAAGATTGCCATGTGTTGATAACACGTGATTTTAAGTGTAGGGCTTAGTTTAAAGAGAGAGGAGAAAACTAATAAGTTCCCCATGTTTAGCCAAAGTTGCACCTTCTTGTGTACAAAATAGCCTCATGGTGTGTATTTTGACCTCAAACACAGATCAAGCAATTTGCATCTAACTATGTAGGGGCCAGGTCCGGACTCGACTCGTTTTTCTTCCCAACATTTTTTCAGTGAACACGCAGTTTAACTAGTTTACTGTACCATAATCACATCAGTAGCTGAGCCACGAGGGCGCGCAACAGGGTTGTGCGCTCGCGCGTTCAAGTATTTGTACCCACATGCTCGTTCGCAGAGCTCAGTCAGCATTTGACTCAGTAGTGGCAGGGGATCTAGGATTTCCACTTGTCAGTTACTCCCCGATACCGAAATCAAGTGCATCCCCACAGCTAAAATGTCAAAGTTGGATCAGGTCCTTATTCTTGACCCTCCCTCCGACCTCAAATTCAAAGGTAGGTGAACCGAAATCTCTCGACGTGTTAAATGTCCGGCGAGTAGTGGTTGGAGAATTACCTGACTGAAAAGATTTCACACTCCCTCCAGCGAATTTCGTCGCTAGCAAGCTAGCTAGCATTCACCGCCATTTTAAGTTAGCCACGGACGAGACGGGCCGCTGTGTCCTCGCGCTGTAGTGACGTGGATAGCCGGCGTGGCGTGCATCCTGACCGCTTGCCATTCATGACAAGCTAACTGACAACACCTAGCAAAGGGGTGCAGGAGTGTGGGGCAGTTGTCAGTGGTTGTAAAACGGAATTATGGTGTGCATCATATCAGCTAGTTTAGTGCTAGCAGCGTGAGCTAACTTATTAACGTTATGCTGTTGCTAGTAGTGTTAGCAACAAGCAAACTGTTGTTTCCTCGGGGCTCATCTTCCCTGAAATGCTTACTGCTCCCAACCCGGACGTAATATGAAAGGAAATTAACTTTTTTTTTCTTACCGACAACTTGACACACCTCTGGCAGACACTTAACCAAGCCAAGCTGATACAGTGACTGACAGCTGGATTTACAAACTTGGCTAGCATTACCAACCTACACACAGTTGTCAGCAACACTTGGCACACGTTACTTCGTTTCTTGTAACTCCATTAACCATAAAGCTACAACATATATGCTGAGTAAAATATGTTGACGGGCAGCATTGTTTTTACACCACCATTAATAAGAAACCAAACTAAACCTCACATTAGGTTAACATTGATTGCTTGCCCGGCAGTGATAACGTTCAGTGATGTGTCAGTAACGCGTTGGCTAATGATAGCTAGGCTAGCTGGCTAATGCAAAAGTTGATATCTAGCTACATGGTCAGCTATTCTCCAGCAACAAACTATCTTAGTATGCATTTTGCACCTGGTCCGATAGCTTCAGAAACAACTGGATATAGTATAAGGTGCTACGTTTGCATGATTTCAACTGTTGCTCATGTTAGTAAGTGATTGAGGTAACAGCTAGTTAGCAGTGACTGGGCTCAAGTGTCAATGTAGGTATTAACTCAAGGCCGAGTTATTGTACAACTGTCTTGGTAAGTGAGTTTATCATGATCAATATTAATTTTTACCCAGAATTCATCCCTCTATTTCTTGTGTTCGTTCCAGTTACTAATCTGTCCATGCTGCAGGCATTATTGTCAGTGAGACACTGTTTTATTGTTGCACATTATGTCACCAACAATCTTTCAGCCCATTGTCTTGCTGATCCTAAGAGACTGATTGTTAGTTAGGTCTAGGTATGAGTAGATGCCGATTGAAGCCTGGACTTGACAGGATTGTTACAAAGGTCACCAGTTCACATACCAGACCCACAGAATAGTTGGGTGGGGTAAAGTCATTGGGATGTTTTGATGATTATGTGTCCTACGTGAAACTGCTTCGTCACATCTTTATACATGCAGTTCAGTTCATACACCTGGTGGTGACACAGGCTGAGCAGACACAAGAAAGCCCCACGTTGACCCCAACACCTGTTATCATGCTTTATTCTTAAAATGGTCAACTCTTTATGCTGCCGTTAGGCCTGTGGTTGCATCTTCATGTGCATGATTTGTTGTTGTGATTAGTGGCTTCCTGCATGATACAGTTTTGCATACATAGTCAGTGCAATTGCAAGGGGCTACAGCTGACTGTCAACAAAACTCATGGTGAATCGACTTTAAAACTAGTTCGTCAAAATGTAGCACAGCAGTAGTAGTGCTGACTTAAATCTTCGGCTCAAATATGCATTTAGTTTGTGCAACAGGTTACTGGTGCATTTATGGACACATTCTTCAGTTAAATAAGTAAAGCTGAGACTAAGATGTATGACTGGACCGGTCAGACCAGTAAGTGTGTTTTGGATATATACAGGTTTGGATGGAGTCGAGAGTAAAACCAAACTATAAATTAGCTGTCCTTAAGATGAACCATGATATTGATATTATTGGGATGGCAGAGACATGGTCCAGCATAATCTGATCATGGACCTCATTTTACCTGATTAAGAAATTGTGCTCTACTCCTTACTGATCAGTCACAGGGTTTACATTTTCTGTCATCAGATTAAACTTTTACCCTCTGTATACTGGAAAGGATGGAAAGGGTAAATTACAGAGTTATGACAAAGGGGATGTTGGTTTTGGTAATCCATGAATTGATAATCAATCAAAGAACTGTTCTGTTGTATTTTGCTAAGAACAAAACATGAGGAATGAGGAAGAGATGTAAATCAAAATGCAAAACAGTTGCAAATATATTGGTATTTTTGCTTAGGAGGAGGATAACAAGCAAGTTGACTTAAAGCTACACAAATGCTGCTCTAGTTCAGTTTGAATTGTCCTGATTTTTTTTAACCTGCTTGTGTGCAAGCCTCAGTCTGAATATAAAGTGTAATGCAAAGAGCTTGGTTTTTGCCCCTTGAACCAGGATAATTGTTTAGTTCACTGACATGAACTGGGATGAAATTAAATATTAAATTGATCAAAGCTAATTCAAAACTCAGATTGGAGGGCTGTCTGTATTTTAGGAGGAACACAGAGGAAAATGAAATGGGTCTTATTCTGTCTTTGGGAAGCAATATGAGCAGAAGGAAGATGACCACAGCTCCTTCGCTGTCACAGAGGCCGAGCTAAATCGGTCTGCATGTATCTGAGAGCTGGTCTGTTTTAGAGCCTCTGCTGGGATTCCTCCAGCAAGCTAGAGGGGGCAGCCCTCCTTTCCTTGGCTGGTATTTTTAGAATAGGACTGGCCTGGGGGACCCTAACTCAGCATACATGCAACGAGATGAGAGAGACGTTGCTAATGCTGCATGAGCAAAGGTGGCATTTCAGAGTTAGGCAATGGATGCAGGCTATGTGGGTGTATACTGGATGCGCACAACCGCTTTCCAATGTTTTACCTCTTGCTGTCTTGGTTTTTCAAATGCTCACAGTGTCTAAAACACAGCATGTAGAAATGTGTCAGTTAACTTTCTTCTCTTAGGAAGCAGTTACTCAATTGTCTTAGGTCTGTGTGTGTTGATTGAGGGCGTGATACCGAGTGAACAAACTGAGTCACAGGTTTTATCACTTAAGTGTTTCTCATTTTAAAAACAGGTTCTTCTCCTGACAATTTCATGTGTATGGTGCATTCATTAAAAGTGCCTGTTTCCTGTTGTCCCACCAGCAGACACACAACATCAGTAAGGCTTTATTCAGGTCCAAAGTCAGGAAGGATGGTTGAAGGCTGTAGTCCTCATGCCTGCCATGTACTTTTGAACTGTGCCAAATCACTGGAAAGATAACCTGGGCTGCAACTAATTCATTTCATTGACAGTTAGTCTGCTAATTATTTTCTAGATTGGATGTGTTTTAAAGGATTGTGTCTTTAATTTTTTTTGTTTTGTCACCATGAACCCCAAAATAAGCAATTTAGTATGATATGAAATAGAGGCAAGCAGGAAAAAGCCATATTAGAGAGATTTTGCACGAAACATTACTAGAATGAGAAATTGTTTGATTATCAATATATTTATTTTTCTGTTGCTCAACTTATTGATCAGTGAAGTACTTGTTCAAAGATCTTAATTGCATCCAAATAAATGGATTTTCATCCTTGCTCTTAGTGAACCTTAGTGAACATTTAGATTTTACGCTCAACCAACATAATTGATAGGCATAAGATAGTATTGGATCATGATAGGCATAAGATAGTATTGGATCATGATCGACATAAGATAATAGTGGATCAAACTTTCTTGCGGTAACCACTTTTGTTATAATAACCAGGTATGGCAGAAGGCACCTGCTGTGATATTTCCTGCCAATTATTTAAAAAAAAAACCCCCCAGCAAAACTATGCAGTAAAACTCAGGAAGGAACATGGATATATCACATGATTGTGACACAGCTCAGACATTGTACATGCGACAAGGTTTTTCAGGTTTGTAGGAGTGCCTTTTGTGATGCACCTGTGTTGGAAACAACGCCCCAGTCGTCATAATAACTCTACATGTTAGCTTTAACTGGGTGGAGCCACTCCAATCTGGTCATGCATTGCTTCTTATCTTGGTGTGAAGGAAGGCTGAATGTAGCTGTAAAAAAAAAAAAAAAAAAAGTAAGGAAAGTCAGAAGAAGATTTGAATATTATGTTTTTACGTGTGAATGCAATGCAAGTTAAAAGAAAACTCTGTATTATGTGTATAGACTTCTTCATAACTTGACCTGCTGCTCTCAAAGCACAAGGGACACACCTGAGGATTGTTTACAGAGTTCATTTTGAAATACATTGGCTCAAATCAGAAACTGAGTAACAATATAAACCAACGGTTAACAGGTAAAATGTTATTTTGCACAAAAACTGTAATTTGTTCAAAGACTTATCATAAGAAGAAATTCAAACAGGTCAGGCATGTCAACGATAAAACAACTATAGCATAATCAGGATATAAATGTAACATATCCCAACCAGTCAGTTTTGATTGTCCATAAGCTGCTTGCCCTACTTTTTTACCCTGTGTAACACTTTGGCTGGTGGCTGTAGCTGTTGACAAAATATTAAACTAAGCTCATCTCCAGTTTGCCAGATTGAATCCACTTTTGAACATATCTCATAAAGGCGCATCCATCAAAGGATCTGAGGGCAAAGTTGTTTATCATGAGTACTCTACCTTCAAATGCTTGACAATTTGTTAACAACCCCTGGATACATGGTACAATTTCAGTGAAATCCAAGTTTATGTTAGAATTTGCAACATCAAAGCAAACACTTGCTGGGCAGCTGGCAAATCGTGTAGGAGGTAAAATCAGTAGATCTTAGCTGCAGCAACCACACATGTTAGCTAACCGTTCATCATGGGACATCTTTTTTCCAGGCTCCCAGGCTAATTGTGTTGATCCAGTTGCGAGTACCTCTGACTTGGCGTCCAGCTGTGTTTTCGACATGACATGGTTCATCAAAGCTGGATGGTGCTGACCATGGTTAAGGACCTAATTTGAAGCAAGCTCTGTCACAAGATGGAGGAGTAACTATTGATCTCCTGATATATGACCTGAGTAGGGAAGGACCTTAATTCCAAATATGAACATGGGACATCTATATGAAATTAGCTGTTTGGAAAAGAATCTTAATTGATTCAAGTCAGGTGGTTAGGCCCATCTTGTCTGGAGACGTATGCAAGGAGTGCAGGAGATTTTGGAGATCCTCATCTTCATGAATGTCTCATGCAAAGCTTTGTGTTTTGGGGAGGTAGTGTTTTTCCAATATGGCAAAGTTGATTTAAACATAAAATATAATATTTACATTACAAAAGGTTAAACTGCCAACAGGCAAGCATCTTCTTAAACAAGGTGCTCCTCAGGTATGCACAGTGTCATGTAGACAAGTTTGAAGTGGATGAAAAGTCTTTAGCAATGCTGAAACTAAGCACATTGTAGGAATGATGGAAAATATATTGCAATTATGATTGAAGCACATAGATCCCCAGTTTTTTTAGAATAATCTCGGTGAAACTATCCTCCAGACCAGCTCCAAGCCAGGGAAGTCGTTATTCAATTACTTGTCGTAATCGTGTAGGCCTAATTGAGTTGTAGCCTGACAGTAATTTTTTGCTAATCTTTTTAAAGTCCTTTTTGAAATTTGGCACCAAACACTGCCGCCCTGTCTCTCTTCCACTGATGAGGTGTAACTAGAGATACTGAATTTCCTCTATTGCTTGTTTCACTGTAAACATGCAACATATCTAACCTACATGTTCTGTTTTTCATATTTCTGCGGATTCCCACTGCAGTATCGTGTCTCCTTGGCAGTTGAGAGATTTTGGTTTCTCTTGTCAGCCAGGAAAGATGTTCTTTCAGTGGTTAATCATAGCAAAAGCATGACTGTTCAGGTTGAGATCTGCACTGCTTTGTGTATTTCTTTAAAAAAAAATATGGCTACAAGGGAATTTTCAGTTGCTTTCATTTTCCATTTGCGGCAGTGCTACTCCAGAATGCAAAAACATGATGCACTTGTGTTTGTTATGCTGTGTCCATCAGGTCCTTTCACAGATGTAGTCACCACCAACCTCAAACTGAAGAACCCTTCTGACAGAAGAGTGTGTTTCAAAGTGAAGACGACTGCGCCGCGACGGTACTGTGTACGACCAAACAGCGGCGTCATCGATGCAGGAGCAACTGTCGTTATCTCTGGTAAGAATTCAAATATGAGGTTTTATTCATATACAGTCTCTTTTCAGTGATCAGACTTCCCTTTCGTCAATGAAATGTTGTGAATTGAGAGAGACAGCAGGAAACCTGAGAGGGATACTGTTTCACATTTAAAATTGCACAGTACATACTACCAGCGGGCGCTAGCAGTCAGTGTTTGGCATAAACAAATATTGATTTTTGTACGTTTTGGGAATACAATGCATTGTGGGAAGAGATGAGGCTTATTTCCAAAAAGTAGGTGCTGCAGAAGAAGGTGATAGTTTTCTGTAAATATCTTTCTGCTCAAACAAAACAGATGATACAGTTATTCAGCCATAATGCAGAGAAGGCAGTAAGATGATGAAGGTTAAACAGTCCAGGTAAACAAGGTTTTTGTGAGTGTTTCTATATTCCTAATAACCACAATCACTGTAACCTGTGCAGAATACTCAAAATATCTAATTGAATATTGAATGATATGTTAGTTATGTGAATGCCTACATCCAAACCTCAACGTGTTGATTCAGTTCATTGGCCGCTGATAAGGGTCTCCTAGAGTCAACAGTACGGGACACGCCACTGAAACCACAGGTTACAATGTCCTACAGCCAGCAATAAGCTTGGCTTGTCAGAGCCCTTTAAAGAAGCAGTTCAAACTGTTTTATTTTAATAGTCACAGAAAGATTGTCACCACGCTACCATGTTGGTGTCAAATATCTGGTTTTAAATGGGAACTAGTAGCAGAAAATCAGGAATATAAGGGCCATCTGTGGAAGCACCCTGTATAAATATCAGTGGAGTTGCTTTTAAGGTCAAGTAAGCGTCAACGTGGGTATTTTGGTTGGTTTATCGAGGTGTCACATGAGAGAAAACTGTCTTGCCCAAATTGTCTGTGGCAGCGTTTCAGTGTACTAAAGCTATATTAACTGAGCAACACGCTAATGTCAAGTCAAACAGGCTGACCAAAACGATAAACAGTTAAATAACATACAAATGGAAATACCTTGCAGCTTTCAGGTTTAAAGTTGTGTCACAGACAGTCTGTGCCAATCCATCCATGAGCTTGCGCCGCTGGCAGCCCTTGCGTTCAGACCAGTCCAGTGGTGTTGAATGGATTCACGGTTGTCAAGTCATTGTAGAAACCTTTTCATTCATATGTCCACCAAAAATGTAGTTACTCACCCAGGTCTATGTGTCCTCAAATGACAGTTGTTGTCTTTTGCCTTCAACAATCAACACAGGGAAATTGTCATGCTCTGGGGGCAACCTTCAAATCTAAACATAACATTGGCAGGCAGTGAGGTAGATCTAGGCTTCAGTGGGTTGGATTGTCACTTGTCACCTAAGGCTATATAGTGATGAAGGCAAGTAAAGGAAATCACGGCTGGACTACTGACACGGCAGGTCGGGAGCAGTGTTTCCCATCAGAGAGAGTTACTTGATTTGGTGTGGACTTGGGGCTTTTTAACTTTGCAGACCTTTTACATGCCCAAGAGCTACAACACATTAAAGAAAAGGGAAAAATCCTAAATATGGCTTCTGTTTTAATTCAGTCTGACTACAGCTGCTGCTCTCTGAAGGGCGAGCCACCCATCAAGGCTGCACAGGAGAGATCCTTTGATCCTATTCAAATTTTGGCTTAAGTAACTCTTTAAGTGGACAGCGACATTGGTAATTCATACAGGAATCCTCCAAACTAAATTTGGAGAATAAACAGCGTGCTCTTGAAACTGTACAAGAGACAGTTCAATTAGCTTATGAAAGAAAAAGGCAACGACATGACTGTGATCAGATGTCAGCCTCTGGCCTGCAGTGCGGGTGAAGTGTAAAGATTTGAGATTGTTACATCAGAAATAACATATTACATTTTGTCAAATTAGATTGTGAACAGAGGTAGTGTGTTGTCAGTCTGGAGTTTGTCATGCTGAATATTAGGTAATCATGTTTCTGTGAAGAGATGACTTTTGCTGAAATGTTTTGTCCATCTTTCCGTTACAGTCATGCTACAGCCCTTTGATTATGACCCCAACGAGAAAAGTAAACACAAATTCATGGTGCAGACGATTTTTGCCCCGCCAAATGTTTCTGACATGGAATCATTGGTGAGTGATTTTTATTCTCTTTAATAAAATGTTTAAGTTTTTAAACTGAAAGACAAGTTCTCATTGTACAACAGCTAGTTATTGAGCCACTGCTTGGAAATCCACGCACCATCGACGAACGCTGCTTCCATACCTGCATTACGCTGAATAAAACAAACTCGTAGTCCTTCTTGCATAGGGGCCCCACATTATTTGCCAGGTTACTGAATTTGCTAATACTAAAAATAAACAACCCAAACCAGTTGCAGTTTTAACAAACGATCCAAACCAAACAAAAAACTGATCGATTAGAGGTTATTGAAGCAAAGTCAACTGATTTCCAGTCCCCCATATGGAGATATTTTGTTTCCTGCTGCTAGGAGTCACTGTTGACCACAGTTTACAGTAAACTAAGTCCTCTTGCAGTGGGAAAGCTCCGAACATACTTCTATTACATGTGTCAGCTGTTTCTGCCTTAACCTTTGTCCATTTTTAAATATTTAAGATAAATCGGGATTACTTAGAGGGTTTCTGCTGTTGAAGACGTAATGCGTGCATAATCGCATCAAAGGGCATGCACTTAATATTTTACAGGACTCACTGAAAATCTGCCGCCATTCATCAGAAAATCTGAAACTGGTGGTCGGTTCCAGCAGGTTAATTGATATTCTGCAGAGTTACCTGCAATGCAAAACTCTCTGCACTTGCACAAGACCATTACGGTAAAAAAAAAAAAAAAAAAAAGCTAGAGGTGTGTTCTCCAGTTGTCCACCAGAGGACAGCAAAGGCTTAGTTAGTGAAACAGGCACATACCCTGTGGTTGTGTTCATGAACTGGCTTGTCCGGAGTGATGGGTGAAATCCAGGAAGTGAAGGGCAACACAGGTCTGATACACAAACTGAAATCTGAAAAGGCTCCTGTTTGATCAGATGAATGGGTTTAATGGCATTAATCCAGCCCTTCCTAGTCCTGTGCGTTTCACTTAAGATTCTTTTATTTAACCTTAAGCAGTTCTGTGCTACATGAGCAGTTTAAAGAAAAGAAAATGTCCAATGTCTAATGACTTAATGGAAATTTGTCTTTCTAAGAATACAGACCCCCAAATAACCGATGGAAAAATGTTCACTTGTGACAGTTTGTGTAGAATAATGAGGCAGGGGTAATGACTGTTTTACTCAAATGAAACTGTGCATGTTTTATGTTAATGTCCATAGATTCAAGGCTGCGTTGCATGTGAATAATATGAAATAGGGTAAAGTACGTGTATGCATATGTGTGTGTGTGGACAGAATCCAGCTGCTAGCAGTTTGGGTTGATGAATAACATGCCCATTTTTCATCTGCACCAGTGGAAAGATGCAAAACCCGATGATCTCATGGATTCCAAGCTGAGATGCGTCTTCGAGCTGCCTTCTGAAAACGATAAAGTGGTAAGAGGCGCTGCTGCGTGTTTAAAAACAGCACATTTCCACATAATCTGAGTTGTAACCTGAGGTGTGGTTTGTGTCGAATGCTGAACTTCAAACATTTGCCGGATGCCAAAGCTTTCCATAAAAGCAAAACTTTGGAAATAATCCACAGCTAGAATCTCAAATAAGTAGAGTGTGAAGGCCAAGGCACCCTGTCCCAGGTGTAAAAGGCATTAAAAAATACATTTCCTTCTCCCGTTTATTGTACATTTCTGTTTCTTTTTACAAACACTCAATAAATTATCAGTTCTTCCTTCCAAAGCCTCACTTAAAATACTTTTTCCCCTTTTCAGATGATGAAAATATCATTTTTATCAGGCAGATCTGAAGGACAGCTGATAATGAAACTCCTTTTTGCCAGGTGAACTGATCACCTGGAATCTCCAGGTGTGCACACAGCAGTCTGGACGTTCCTCAGTTCAACAGAGACAGTTAACATAAACAGGAAATGTAGTAGCACAGTTAGAAAGTGCATTAAAAACGAAACCGCCACCACAAATATCAAATCAAAGTGGACTGACTTTAATTCGGACTGGCTTTCACTGAGGCTCAGCGTTTTATATTAAAAACTGAGTGTGCCTCTGTTGAACAGCCAGGCAGAGTGCTGCTGCATAAGTTAAAAAATATAAAACGACTTCTCCTTAAAGAAAAAAAATTAAAAACTGTTTTGAAATTAACAAGTGACACCTAGATACTCCAGCCTAATTAAAGTTGTCACTGTAAAATACGCAAAGGTTCTGAATTGTTGCATGCATTGTTTGCCTGCATCTGATTGTTGTGATGCACAACAGCCCCAGTCTGCAGATGCCTCGTTGCATTGCATCTTGCATTTTTGCGGCTAACGTCACCTCTGCCGCCTACATCGAGCCCGAGTGCTCCACAGCTGCTGTGAAGCCTCTCAAGGTGAGAGGAGAAGCTCTGACAGATGAACAGTTTGATGTGGGTTGCTTCCCTAGTTTACAGTCAAGCATTGAACATTGCGATGTGCTTACGCAATCGCTTGAGACTTGGCTCTCAATGTGACTCTAGCAGTGGAGTAATGTGTTTCTAATGTTTTGCCAATCACCAGACAGACAGGAGACACACAAACTTCAATAACTCATCATCAGAAATGACTACACACTTTGTTCAACACCTCTGAAAGAGCCAACAACATCCTGAACATCATAAGCTGTCCAAAGGCAGGATTTATTACAGGGCTGTTGTCATGGATTGCATTAGTTTGTCATCAATAAACCGATGACTCTGAACACTGGGAGCCTGTATTAATGAGCCCTTGGTGTAATCAGGATTTAGATAAGCTGTGCTGCTCAGCAGGCCCTCGCAGTTCAGGTGAAAACGCCGCCCAGGACAGATTTAGCTTACGCTAAGAAGCTACAGGGTGGATACTTGGACTGCTGAGTCAGCAAAGTACCTGCTCTGTGCTTTGGCACGTGTAGCACGTATGTTATGTGCTGCACGTTGATGAAATACTGTAGGGTGCACATACAGTGTAAAGTGTCACGTTAAAATGCAGAAATGCATGTTTAGACCTGCATTTTCACAGTGTGGAAGCAAAGCTGGTTACCACTACCTCGTAATCTTGTTAGCGGATCATAAAGTCTGCCATTTTAATTCACATTTGCCTGAAGAAAACAGTTCCTGATTGGCTGGCTTGTTCTTGACAACATTTAACATGTCAGGACTGAGAAAAAGGATAATACTCTTCAAGGTAAAGCTTTTAAAATCCAGTGTTGTTTTGTTGGTGGAGAAAATCGGGCTGAGACGCAGCCATGTGTAAGTACTGTCTGTTTATCTTTTTGGATGCCTAAATTAATAAGCCGTCTGTAAACAACAGCAGCTCCCAGTTGGTAACCCCGGTCTCAAGCCCACACCGTCTCCTCCGTGAGAGGAAAAGTTCAGTGTTGGGTTTGTAACTTGAATTGTGGCATAAGGGATAAGCACATCCTACCCAGTCTGTGTGTTGATTGTCAGCCTTTGACTACAATACAGTAGTTGTATTTCCATTACAAAGCCCTTCATTTCCCCAATGCCGTCATGTTGTCTGTCCCACAAAACAAAGCCACATCAAACATGACTTCTGGAGGGACGCATTTCCTCCCTGGTCTCTTTGATCTGGCGCTTCTGAGCTTCTGGGCCTCGGACAAGGCTGCCTTTCTTTGGCACGGGCCACTGTCTGGAGGCTAACCTCCTTACTTAGCTCAGGGCATGCTGGATTTCACTTCAGCGGTTCTCTCCCTGTGCTCGTCGGGCAGAATGACGTGGAGGCGACCAAAGCAGCCCCGGTGATGAACTCTGCGAAGGCCGACCCGTCAGCGGCCTCGGTGCCTGTCTCCGCCTCCGTGGACGACACAGAGTTGAAGAAAGTGCTGGAGAAGTGCAAGAGGCAGCAAGCTGAGATTAACAAGCTGGTGGACGAGAACCGGCAATTAAAGGTGAGACGTGTTAATATACAACATTCATAGGATTCTGGTGCAGTTTACAGTCGGTGGACCATAATAAGTGATGTAGTCTGAACCCTGTTTTAATCCCAGCGATGTCATGCTGCTCATTCAGGTTCAGCCTGTTGCGTTGAATCTGTTGAGGTCCTGTCTGGTGACCTCTCTAAACAGACTGATTATGTTTTAAAGAAAACATGGACGTCGGCCATGTTTTCTTTAAAACATAATCTAATAACAGTGCGAAGCTGGAGCACCACCAGCTGTGGTCTAGTCTGACCAATCCAAAACACACTGCATGTGCGATGCTAATTGTGAATATTAATTCCCATGCATATGTTCTTATTCATCGAAGAGGTACAGTTTTAATTAATGGCAGCAAAATCAGTAAATATTTGAAAAATTGGGAGTAAGAAGACGTTTTTCTCTACGTCTGAGTGAGAAATGAACAATATTGATACTTTGCCACTCAGATGTCGGCGCCCACAACCAGGTCACGTGGTTTACCCGCATGGCTAAACCAAAGTCTAGTCAAAATGCATAAAACATAGTAAAGATGACTGTATTTCATATGGTTTTGTCAAAGCACTCAAACAACAGAGTGCTTGCGGTGTGTAATGAAGGCCTTAGGAGCAGCTCAGCAGTTTAAGGCTAAGATGGATTAAATCATTCGTCAGTAGTCACTGGCTGAGAGGGACGGGAGTGAATACACTGATTTTAGTGACTTTTAAATTTGTGTCTGCTGCATAAATATTAATATTGATTGTAATGATTACTCTCACTTCCACTGGGCATTAAAAGGGATCTGAGTCAGTCAGTCAGTCCTCCAATAGAAAAACCACAGATGTCAGAAGACATTAAAACATCGGATGGAGAAAAAAAATGTTGTAATACCGAAAAATTGGCCGTGCAATTAGACGAAACAGAAGATGCAGCAGGAGCTCCTCAGTTAACGGTCCGTGCCGGATACACGGGATGACGGCATCAATGAGGAATTTCTTTTCCTTTGATCAGCTGCGAGCACATCCGCAGAGGGAGCACGCTAGCCCACGCATTTACTCGTCTGAAAGATGGGAAAACTTGATCGGATGAATTGTGTTGGAATCTGTTCTGAGTATCACGGGATGCGGTTCTGGGTTTTTAGCTCATGTAGTTAAACAGGAGCTTAACGTGGACATCAGACACACGAACAAGAGGCCGGTGTTGATGCTGATCTGTTGACTGACTTCCAAAATCACATGACCTTAATTCCTCTGTTACAGGAGGATGGTATTAGAATGAGAAAGGTACCCCGCTCAGACCACATGACGTCAAACTCAACCAGCCTCCTCGGCCGAGAAGCCAGCACCGCCTCCCTGCCCTCCCTCCTCGTCGTCATAGCAGCCATCTTCATCGGATTCTTCCTAGGGAAGTTCATCTTGTAGACTGGGAGATGCATGCCAGCCGTATCCCCCCCCCACCCCCACCCCCGCCCCGGCTCCGGAACGACAACAGGCCTGGAAAAACCCAAGAAGTCTTTCTGTTGACTTTGCCATATCATTGGTAGTGTGGCCTACAGTGAACACATCTGTACAGCATCATTTCGAAGGCGTCGCCTTTTTACGATCTCACACGGTTAGTAACACACACAGAGAGCTGAGAAAAGAAAGGCGACAGAAAAAGTGATTGCTCCCTTCTTTTTGTTTTGTTCTCTGTTTTGTTTTTTTTGTTTTTGTTTTTGTTTTTCTGGCTGGATTATACAGATAATGTGCCGGGACAATGAAAGATGTATACTATCAGTGAACTTGGAAGATGCACCTAGAGTTGAACCATGGGCAAGAGGCAGTCAAAAGATTAGGCATTCTTCTCTCTCTCTTTCTCTCTCTCACTCTCTCTCTGTTTTTAATAGGAATTGAATGGAACGTTAGGTGTCTTGTAAATGTTGTTTTAAATCCTTTTAAACAAAAAAAAGGAAAGAACTTCCATCAAAAATGACCTTGCTACCTGTTGCTGGAAATGCCTCTGAAGTAAATTCGTTCGGTTTGTAATTTCTACTTCTTGTCTTGGAACGTCCAGGTCCAGCTGGGGATATAGGTGCCTCCTTCTTGTACATTTCTGTCCTTTTCCTTTTCCGCACAACACCAATTCAACTTTATATTATTATTCTTATTCTTATTATTATTATTATTATTATTATACAAATCGTATATTCCTTCTGAGGCAAATATTGACTGAAATAAGGTCTCCATTCTTAAAATCCTGTCCCATGGTATTAAGCATTGAAAAAAAATAAAAATTAAAAATGTGGTTTTGATTGATGGCCGTCTCTTCCTGTCTCCCCCCTCAGCGACGCGCGCTCGGATACTCATTAGTCCGCTGCGCTCGTGTGCCAAGTTTCCTGTCATTGTTGCCGCCGACGTTTTTTTTTCTCGGCACGAGGTCAAAGTGTGTGTGTGAGCTGACCACGTGTTTTAATTACACTTGACGTTTCTATCGGCTGTAAGGTGCCAAAAGTTTGAAAGCTAGAAACTGCTTCTCAGCCTCAGACGTGAGCTCGAAATGAAGAAAAATGTGTGTAAAAGTTATTTTACGTGTTTTATTCACTGACCCGGGTAATTAAGGTGGACGTTTGGATCTCTTGGAGGTTTCTCCTTTCAGACTGATTCAGGAAAGGAGTTCAAATGGTTCCATGTTGCACCATTAGCAGCTGTCAATCAGCGCATTTTGAGGTTGTCCTGCCAAGGTAATTTGGTACATTATGACATGCTGTGGATGTCGAGCTCTGCAGTGGTCATTTGGCCCCAAACTTAACTCATTTCAGCATGACGGCTAAAATACAGAACCTTCTTTACAAGATGCTTATTTTCCCCAAAAGTGAAACCTGCAATCATTTTGTTAAAGTGTAAAGTAGTGTGATTCATACCGACTCCTGAAGGACGGGGTAGCGTGGGAAAAAGTCCACTGGATTCTTTTTTTGTGTTTCTTCTTGGCAGAAGAGCGACGGAGAATAACACGTTACAAGGTTTCCTGTGACTGTGGAGACGGACAGGCTGAACGTTGCGTGACTGATGTGTCTGTAGATCAGCTGACGTCTCCAATGGTTGCTTCTTATTTACAGTCGTATATCAGCGTTTGCATGTACAGTGTGCTGGCAGTGAGCAGACATGTAAAGTAAGCCTGAAGGAGGTTCTTACATCCATTGTTGTTTATTGTGAAAAACTGACCCGGCTTTCGGCAAAGCTCAAACACAGCCCCTAATCGTCGTGCATAGACAAGGATCAATCGTTACATTTTATACAAACAACGAACGTCAATCGAACTGCTATTTTGAACTTTTGCCATCAGTTAAACTTCATAAAGAAAAAGCAAAATGCTTAATACTTCACTTCCTTCCTGCTTTGCAATATGGGAGATCCAGTGGTCCATCTACAGGACACTCAGAAAAAGCAAGAAAACAAATATTGTAGCGTTCTGGTTTTGGGATATTTCACATCTGTTGCCAAGTGCTTGGTTTTAAAGGTGCTGCAGCTCAGTCAGTGTGTGTGTGTGTGTGTGTGTGTGTGTGGTAATTATCAGAAATGTCATGTTTTGGTATCAGACGCACTCAAAACCTATTTACCTTTTTGCTTTTTTGTTTGATTTGAGTTTTTTTCAATATGCTCACCAGGTTTTCTGTCCTCTCCCGCTCACAGCTTCTTTCTCCGCTCGTGATCGCGCAGGGATAAATTCATAATGCAGGAGGCAGATTTCAATAGTCTCACAACGGGAAAACATCCCCATCCATTCTTTGTTTCATTATGCAGTGGAAGAAACACTCAGATCTTTTAGTCAAGCCATAATACCACAGTGTCAAGATGCCCTGTAACCAGTAAAAGGCTAAAAGAGTAAAAAAAAAAAAAAGTACTTGAATCAAAATCGACCTCAAGCACCAAAAGTATTAACGAAGCAGAATGGCTAATTTCACAATAACAAGTAATGCTTAACCTATTATACATGTCATAATTATATTCAAACCAATAATCTGAAGAATCGGGGTAATTAAAGCTTTCAAATGTAGTGAAAATGTAGTAAAAAATACATTTCCCGAAGAAATCAAGGGCAAGTACCTCAAAATGGCATTTATGTATGCCGGACTGACACACACTTGCTAATTAAATGAAGCTAAGTAGATGTGGCTGCTTAAGGGACAGTCTGTACACAGAAAAAGTAAATTATAACTCGTCAACTTGATGAATTTCACTGAATCTCATGAAGGAATAAATAAAAAATATGCTTCCAGACTGATCGTAAAGCCATACGGGGTACGTAATAACGATTAATCAACACTGAAGAGTATCAAACCTTTAATCTCATACATGTATCCAGTTACAAAGACACTTCCTGGAGCCTGACACAGGGTCTTTAGTCCGGGACTAGAATCAGCAAATTCATAAACCCGCTGTGAAGATGTTGCAGTTTGGTTTTTTCTTTGCAGAAATCAGAGTTTAGTGTCATTTCTCTTCTCTGACGAACCGTCTGAAGGTTCCCGTTTGTTAGATGCACGCTGCTAAAGTCCCTAACAGGCACTGATCCACCGTCCAGAGGGCGCCGACATCGCAACGAACATTCTTTGGGATCACAGTCGAGAGGGATGCTGATACTGCGCCACACCTGCTGACCTTAATCCCATGGAAGGTATTTTGAATTTAGGCTTTTCTCAAGTTTAGAGACGACGTTTAGGAGCAAAGAAGACTTCATATGTTTAAAGTTGTTTCACAGGTTCTTCACTGGAAAACTTCCTCCAGGAGATGAATGACAGGTACTATGTGACCGACCACACATCTTTTACTGTAGTCACACCAAGGCTCAGGGATTCATGTTACACTGTTAATATAAGGGAGCTTTTCAATGTAAGAAAGTGCCAAATTGTGAATATTTACCCTTTAATTCCAGTTATTATTAAAATGACTAAACTCCTTTAATTCCAGTTACTTGTTTGCAAAGTTTATACTAAAGCACAGACCTGTGTAGAGTGACACTGTGTTTTAAGTTAAATAACATTGATCTAAAGGGAAGAAGAGGGCTAATTAATGTTTGGAAAGCCAGGCAGATGGTGATCAGCACATAATTCTTGCACTGACTGATAATATGCGTCTTTAACCGCACAGTAAAGCCTCAACGTGCTCCCAAACAGGATCTAAATGCATGTATTTAAGTCCCTTTGCATATGTGTTCCTTGAACGTGGATAACTGTGCGACTCGATGCCCATGAAGTGCCAAATTTAGATAAATCCTGCAAATACAAACCCGTTTTTATAAAGGCAACAGCTCATGTAATATTTAGTGTTAGTGTTACAGCACAGCAAACTGGGAAACAATCAGATTTATGGGGATGCACTGGAACAATATTCTGATGATACGATCATAAAATGTGACGGTTTTGTGAAGTCCAACCTCCTTAT
Source organism: Datnioides undecimradiatus (assembly GCA_008933995.1). Classification (NCBI taxonomy): domain Eukaryota; kingdom Metazoa; phylum Chordata; class Actinopteri; order Lobotiformes; family Datnioididae; genus Datnioides; species Datnioides undecimradiatus. Next base: position 2,907,596 of record WARS01000052.1, read on the forward strand.
TTTGTGATTTATAGCAAATTGTGAGAAAATATTAAAACGTCTTGTACACATGAAGCATTTTGTACACGTAAAATATTGGTCAATTGGCGTAAATAAGATTTTCATGAACTAGGCCGTACTGCCCGGCCGTGTGACGCAGGTTTAAATGCACGACGTAATCGCCCCTCCAGTGGGAACAAGGTCAAGTGTCGGCCAGTGTGGAAGCAGCTCTCTGATCAGCACAGGGGGAATAAAGCTGTCTCTTTATAGTGAAACACAGGCAGCAGATGATTTTATTGTGTCCAAACTAACATGAGCTGATTGGGGGAAAAGATGACAGATGACTGCAGCTGAGTTCGCTGTACTGTAAGGCAATATTCAAAGAAAATGCTGTAGTAAGAGTCGCGTAGTTCCCTTTTTCCTGTAAACAGTGACGCTCCACGAGCTCGTCCCCTCCAGACAGGGAGTTTCTTGTCAAGACTTCATTGTAGAAAAAGTTTCCACACATCAAATCGTGTCTTTTTTTATTTGCAGTACCAAGAAATGACTTGATGGTTGTAGGTAAATACGCTGTATAAAACATACTCTCAGGTCTGTGTGGATATATAGACATCTTTGTGTATTTGTGGAAACACAGACAGGTCGGTCTTTGGTTTCCACTGTAAAGTGCAGTTTCTGTGGTGCAGCAGTGTCAAGTCTTTGGTGGCTGGGGAGAGGTTTCCGAGGATCAATGGCACCAGTTTTCATCCTCTTTCACAAAATGTTTTAGCTTTGCCGTTTTTAAAACGGGCTTGTCGTGTCCGTTTGGAGACAAGCTGCGCTCTAGCTTTGCCGGCAGAGAAGCATAGACATGACAAACGCGACGAGAGCCGCAGTGACACGTTTCTGCCCGTCGCTGTGCAATCCTGAGCAGTCGTTGTGATGTGGCAGAGGCCGGTCACCGTCATCTGCTCTGCCACGGTCAGATGGCTGGCTGCTTGCCGAGCACTGCACCAGTGGCATCTGGTAGGAGGTGGCTCGCTTCTCCGGCCGGTCCGGGCTGCAGCCGTCGCTGGGACGCTGGCCGTTGTAGAGCAGGTAGCGGCCGTGGGCGTCCTGCTCCATGCGGAAGAGCTCGTATTCTGTGTGCGGGAGCCGGATGCCAAGTGCCACGCAGCCATTGGTTACAGTGACGTCCTGCTCCACCCCGACCTGCCAGGACCCCTGAACCCCACACTCATTACCGCTGAAGACGTTGAGCAGGGACGTGGTGGCAACATCCATGGGAGTTACTCTCATGTGGTTCACTGGAAGAGGAAAGACAGAAGAAGAGTAAAACCACTGATCCTGTGTTTGAGCTCCAGAGTAGAGACGCTGTGCTGTGGACAGATCAACCAGATTTAGCCTTTGGGATAATTTTACCAAAGCAAAACAGAGGTAATCATCTGAAAGCTCATCTTTCCCCGTCTGTCGAAAAGATCTTAGAACAAAAAACTAGGGTGAAACTGTGAAGACGTGTAGCTGTGTGAAGGTGACAAACCTTCCTGCCAGGACCTCTGAAATCATCTGCTACATCACATTTCATGGATCCAAATAGCACAAGTCTGTGATTGCTTCTTAACTTGGAGCCCTAACTTCCTGGAGGCTGCACTGGTTGCCTGGCAACCTAATGTTAGAAGACTCCAGGAAGTCACTGCTCATAATGTAAAGCCGTAAGCTTGCTGAGAAAGTATCAACCGCTTACCTTTGAAGACAAAGTCCGTCCCGCCCATGACTCGGGTGGAGTGAAGCCCTCGGCTGTAGCGTCCGCGGGCGTAGATAGTGAAGGTGGGGTGTTTACACACAGGGTCAGAGTAGTGGTAGTAGTGGCCCTCCCAGGTGTGGTTGTTGTCGTGGAAGATGAAGTGACGGGTGAGGAAGAGGACCTCGGGGCGAACTTCACAGCGCTGGCTCACCCACTGACCGTACAGCCCGACGGTCAGGTCGGCACGCGGCGGCAGGATGGGAGGGTGGAACTCATCCGAGCGGTAGATGATGCGGCAGGCGATGCAGCCATGGTCGTGGTTCTGGGAGAAACAACGAAAGGTATGATGATTAAATACGGCGACTTGTAGCTAATGACTGAATTTTGTTGGAGATGTTAAACAATTAATATGACACACTACTGTTTATTTTCATGAGTTAGATTTTAAATACTGACATTAATAGAGACTTACATTAAAATGCATTCACAGATAATTCTTTTCTCCCACAATGTCACACAATCATTTGGCGCATATGACCTGAACTATGGCACAGTGGCGTTTTGGCTCTCCATCACGAAACGCAGTGATGTCACAGTGAGTCACAGCAGGTTTTTTGATTGGACAAACACAGCTGTCGCTCCCCACACGTCCTGCTCATTGAATCTGGTGCCTGAAGGTAGAGGATCACTGTTTTGTCACAGTTGAGGTTCAGCACATCGCAGACGGTGCTTTACAAGCTGACAGTACGTGGACTTCCTGGGAGTGATCCCAGTGTGGCGGGAGCACTGCGAGCAGTGTATCACATAAGTTAGCTACCTTGAAGGGCATGTCGGCCATTTTTAAATCAGATGTGAGTCCCTTCTAGTGTACAGACTGTTATGGAGACACTGTCTCTGTGCTGCAGCTCAGCATGCCATCTGACAAATACACTTGTTGATCTGCAGTAACCCAGTATCACTCGATATTGTTTGTGCTGTAACCGATTCAATTAAAGGCCCACACTAAAGTTTCCACAGACTGTCAGTGTGTTTAATGCAGTCGTGTGAAATGTTTTTTTTTTTTTTTTAATTTAATCCATCGTCACTATATTGCATCATGAAATCCACATGAAGGACGTCTGGCGCCTGTTCAGAGGTGAAGGAGGAAAAACTATTTCCTACAGTCTGAACCTCTCGAGTGTTGGAAGCCAGACAAGGTTCCAGCATTTTCTCAGGGTGATCGCATCGTTTTACCGTAAAAAGACAGATGTCTGCTCAAACCGAAGGCCCCGACAACAGGAAGTCACGCAGGGAACGGCGCGTTGAACTTTCATGCTACTTACGAACAACAGCGGGGTGTCTTTTATTCGCCGTCATATTGAGGGGGGGGGGGGAAAGAGGAGCATGAATGACCATTAATCATATTCAGTTCATATCAGACTAAGTGAAGCCCCCCGGAGCAGCATGTGATCATAGCGTCCACAGACAGGACAGCTGTGGGCCTGACGGATCCGGAGCTGGGAGAAATCAAACTGTGTTCCACAAAGTCTCCTCCAAAGACCACACTCCAGGGAGGTCAGTCGAGTTTTTGTTATTCGAGGGTGGTCAAAATTTAAGACCTAAACTCCCCAACCCAATCACTCTTTTTCCCAGACAACACTGCGTCCGCTTGGGATTTATGGGGAGTTAAATTATAATAAAAGAAAATCACCACATCCTGCAGATGAGATAATCCCAGCGCAGCTCCACAACCGCCTCAGAGTGAGAGGTTAATGGGACGAATGGAAGCGAGGCCTCCGGTGAATCCAGCTCTGAGTATGAGAGCATAGTGTATTTTATTTTATACACACACACACACACAGGTTTGTATCTCAGCACTTGTGTGTCTGTGTGTGTGTGTGTGTATATATACATTTATATATAAGACAGAGAAAAAGGAATAAATTCAGTACCCAGAGAGAAAAATACAAACATATTTTATCACGTGTGTATTTTTTATATATATATATCTCATGATATAAGAACAAGAGCAGAGGGAGGGAGGCTTTAGGTTGCAGGTGTGGAGAACATGTTCCAGATCTGCAGGAACTTCGGGCTCATAAAACACTGATGGATCGTCTGGGCTGGAGGAAAACCGCTGACTATGAACACGTCTTCTTTCTGTGGATCTATTTAACGGCACCGCTGTTCATCTAAAGGCAATTTATTGTGCAAGAAGTGCTTATATTCCATAAAATACATAAAAATCCAAATGCCACGTTTGAATCTGATTTTTTTTAAACCCTTTCTGAACATAATACAGAGCGCTCTGCCTCAATTCTGGTGTTTTTATGTTAACTCTAAATAAAAACTTCCAGGTGGTCCAACAAGATCCATTATTAAGGGAGAAGCTTGTATGTAGCCTGACAGGCAAAACCCAGGGGAAAGTAGCTCTTAAAGCTTATTGCTCCGAGCTCATTGTAATAACTCAATGTGGCACGGATGAACACGTCAGCTTCTAAGTAAGAAAATCAACCTGAAACAATTAACAGTGAGTGCAGCGTATAAAAAGGTTAATATGTTAGTTTGTAAAATCGAGCAGCAAGCGCCACGGCTGAGCGTTAAAGCCAATTCAGCGCCGCCTCCGGCGGGCTGCGCACAGCCCGGCGCTTGTGCAATCATTTGCAGGTTGCAAATAAAAGTTTTTACGGGTGTTGTGACACCACATTTCATCTCGAACACGCAAAATGATGATTAAAAACCCAATTTATGGCTTTTACAGGGACGGTTATTTAAGTGAGAACATTTTTACAGACCTCAAGTTGTAACGCAACATGACTAACAAGGCTCAAAATGACAGCCTTCTATTAAGAAGTATGAATGGATGCATCAGCTTTGCAGTAACTGAGGCTAAGCTACAGCTAAAGTACAGTTCAGCATTTTGGATTCCAATGTTTTTCAGTTTCTCACACGAAGCTACAGGCGTGTTAGCTTAGCTTAGCATAAACTCTGGAAACTGCTAGACTGGCTAAGATGAAAAGATATGAAAATGCGTTTAAACAGCATATTTAAAGATCACTAATTAACACATCATCACTTAAATGTAGCCTTAATTAACACTTAAAGCCCAATAAATGACACAAAGTGGTGTTTTTTCTTGGCGCCACATTTACACAAAAGTGGCGCCGATCGTCTCATCTCACTCCCAACAAAAAAGCCAAACTGCGTCTTCCCGGTTTCACATGGGCATGTTTGGGTGTGTGCCTTTGTTTACAGCTCTCTCAGGTTTAGGCTCTTGGCTGTAGTGGTTGGTATTTTGCTCGCGTAGCCTGAGCTGAAACTTCCAAATTTGGGGGGTTTTTTTGTGTCTCTGAACAATAACCAATGAAACTGAGCTCCACATGAGCACGCCTGCATTTAGTGAGAACATCTGATGTAAAAGAAGTGAGTGTGGATGGTTATCAGGAAGTAAACAAGGGCAAAGAGCCACAACTTATTATTGATCATTAGTTTATCTCGTGATTTTGAAATGCCCCAGGTGGTATCATCTTGGTTTATCCTAAACAACACACCAAAGCTTCAAAATATCCAGTTTCTGTCTAATAAGATAACAATTAGCTTTTTAATTTAACACATTTTCATATTTTATTCTTATTTTTCCTCTCTTTTACTTGCAGTGCTAGTTTTTCTTATTTTCTACACAGTATGTTTTTTGTTTTGCACCATAGCACCAGAAACAACTCCTCATACGAGACACAGACTCTAGCTCTGTGTGTAAAAATGAAAATGAAAAGGGTGCCACATTGTTTTTTTTTCCTGCCAAATCAATTAAACGAGCGATTAACTGTTGGTGAAACTGAGCAGCCCTGAGATCTAATAAAACCAAAGTGGTGCGAAGGCAAACGTTTTCTCAGTTTGGGTGGATAAAAGCTCAGAAAGAGCGTTTTTCAGTCTTTTCACTGACTGACGGTGAATGCTGAAGGTTCTCAAGCTTTTACGTGACATTCGAACGGTGCAAAACATGTCTGCGGGCAGGTGTCCCGCTGCACAAAATATCCAACTTGTACAAGCTTGTGTTGCAATATATTGTTGGCTCTTGATGCTGGAAGCAAAGCATTTTATATCCTTTCTGGAATTGAAGAAAAATGAGGAAATGAGGAGGGATATTACTGCCCTCGCTTCGTATAAATTGCATTTATTAATTTAGTTTTTTACTACCACATTTGGCAGGAACTTTTGTTTGAACCTACATACAAATGAGCTACAATCCAAACCGCAGCAGATCCAAGTGGAATTAGAGCTGAAACTCAACTTTGTTTGGCAGCCATCTTTCTCAATTTGGGCTCTTTTTGAGGATCGCCACCACAGTTCAGGGGGAAGATGACGTCCAGAAGCAAGAAGCAGAAACTACGTCAGGCTTTAAAACACATTTTGGTGGCATCAAAGAAGCTACACCCATGTTTTTCTGTTGGACCGGCATCTCTCCTGTGAGATGGCTTTCCAGGAATTCATAATAAGAGTCTTATCTTGGGCTGACTAGCTTCATTGCTTGAGTTTTAAATGCTTTGAAAGGCTCACATGCTCACAAAAGTGGCATCAAAAAGGAAAACACAACAAATCAAGCTCATGAAAGCATAGCACAGCATCAGGTCTGAGCCTCTGCATGAGTGAGTAAACACAACCGACACACGTCACCAACAACAACAATATATAAAACACAGATCTCCTCTTAATGACGATCATAATCAAGCGGTCATTACAACCAGGCGACGTAAAAAACAGGAGAAACAAACTTTAGCGTCAAGTCTTGCCGCCTTGCTCTTGCATCACCGCTGAGATCCACCCAGTAACCACAAATGAACACGCTGGCACCGGAACACGTGCTGGACCGGGACCAGTTCTGGGTACACCGCTTAAGATTAATGGACTGGATCGTCACCATGGCAGTAAAAAAAAAAAAAAATCCCTGAAAAAGAAACCATCACAACCTCAAGAGATGGTCGGATTTAGTGTTTCTCTTGTAGGAAGGACTGAGGCATTTTCTGCATTTTAAATACTTCAGTTACTGTATGTGCGTAGTTGATGGCCGACGGGGCTCGAAACTGACCAAAGCTGTAAAATTAGTCTTTTACTATGTTCAGAAAATGCCTATAATGCAGGTTCGTATCATTATAGAAGCGTATTACCCAGCTTCATTTCACCCAAATTATAGTACAAAATACTTCCACACTTGAACTTAAAGCCAAAACAGATAGTTTAGGGTCTCTGTGCTGCGGGGCCTCCACCCATACACAATGGAGGTTAACTTTATTGCTCGAAAAGCGATTAAAACCTGCATTCATCACATTTTCTGGCGCTTGTAGGAAGTTTGACATGCTGTGAACACAACGCAGACATATTATCACCTTTATGTTTATCATATATAATACAGCTGATGTGCACTCAACACAGTAATGTTATTAAACCATCAATTTAGACGTCTTAGAAGCCTTTTCACCAACATTTATTTTGTTTTTGCTCTAGTCTTGGTCTCTACCGACTCCTGAGAGAAACTAGATGGTCAACAATGATCACTGGTAACTCTGTTTGTTGCTAACTTTAGCCTAGCGTGAAGCAGGTGGATACATACTCGGCTGCAGCCGGATACGAGATTAACAAAACACAAAACAATGAGCTAAAAGACAACAAAATGCCCCATAGAGCTGTGTGAAACTGCAGGACTGAGTAGTTTGAAAGTTAAAAATTGTTATTTGACCTTTGTTTATAAAAGAGATATAGATTAATACAACTTTAACAAATTTCCTCAGGAACACAGAAACAATGCCCCTCTTTACTCTGCAACTGTCAACAGCTAATACTGGAAAAGACTGCAGAGAAAGAAGTACTAATGAAACCTTAAAATCCACAGAAGCTGTGGACAATATTTCTAGACAGAGATAACGTTGTTGCATTATATATCGACTCCCATATATTATATATTCGGTGGCATCAGAACAATAGATTTCTCCAAACCTTGGCAGGTAGAAACACAACAATTTGCACAGCTGGGTGCTGCTGTGATACGTGAGAAAATACATTTATTTGCAATTTTCTTGAACGTACCCTTTAAAATAAAAAGGCGGCGATGTAATTACCTTTGACTCCAGCTGCTACTTTGGAAGTGTACCTAAAGAGTGAATCATAGCTCACTCCAAACACCCCCGGCTTCCTTTTAATTCATAAAGAAAAGACCACATGCAACACTTTGATTTGAGCCTCAGGCATGCATGAAATCAGACCTGGTATGCGCTCGCTGGAATAATTCATGATTCGAAATACTAGGAATACCACATGTCGATCGCTCCCGGAGATAGGCCGGGTTTCACGTTGCGCCTCTGCGGGCCAGAGGGGCTTAGGGAGAGCAGCTCTGGTCATTACAGCGCCACGGGGGAGCTTGTCTGATCACAGCTCCTCAATCCACACCGTGTTTACATTCTGATCAGCAACACCGAGCCCCATCATCCCCATACAAATGGATGTTTATTTAGACAGTGGACCTGAACAGGATTTCATTGTAATCGCTGTAGAGGGTGACAGTGAAAACATCACTCTAGGGTTACACCCGGCGGGGAAACTGCTGCTCAGCAGTGTAAATAGAGAAATTACATCCCGTACCCACAGAGGAGGAAAGAAAGGGCTCTTTCTTAACGCTGGTTTTGGGAGATGAAATCAGCATGTACATAGTTTCTGGTTTCTACCAGTGCAAATGTTTAGTGTGCAAGGGCAGGATTGTTGACATACACAATGATCCTATATCAGATTTGGATTCAACAGTATATGTCTTTGGATGGCGGTTTGTTGCCACTGACACGTGACTGATTGTATCACAGAAGATTATAATGACTTACAGCATCATATGCTCGTACAGCATTCCTTGCTTTCTCTCCTGATCGGCCCTCACGCCTCTGCGTAGGCCTCAGATAAACTCTCACACAAGGACGCGGCCCTTCAAAGGTCAGTTCACGCTGTTTCTGGTGCGTGTGGTCTTTCTGGTGTGGAGGGTCGACGCAGTGGGAGTCGAGTTCAGCAGAGGTTCTCCATCGAGCCGTGTGCTCGGGACAGAAAACAAAACTCTACCTCCGGTGCGCTCCAACAAACACAACGCGCTGTGTTTGAGGATAGTTTGCAACTCTCGTAAGGGTTGCTTCACTACAGTTGTTGAAATACTAGAAAACTCTACTAAAGACGTCTGCAGATAATGTTTTGAGCTAAATGCAGCTGTTAGCATGCTAACATGTCCACAATGACATTGCTATCATGCTGCTGCTAAGCAGGTATAATGTTGACCATGCCCACCATCTTAGCATGTCATGTTAGCGTGCTAACATTTACTATTTAATGCAAATCACAGTTTTTAGAACGAACCCTGAGGGTGGGCATGGATGTATTTACCAAGTGTAATAAAAATCCGCCCAGACATTTCGCTCAAAATTACAAATGTCAAGCTCATGACAGTAAAAGTCTGAAAAGTCTGAGAGCTTTGAAGGTTTGCTTAAGATTTCATGCTAATCCATCCTGTAGTTGGTGAGATGTCCAAACCAAAGTAGTGGACAACCAACCAACAGACAGCAGCTATGAATAATCCGACATTTTCGCTCTACAGCCACAGCTCGCCATTCTTACCTTGGCGTTTTGCAGGGCCATCTGGTAGCTGGACGGTTTGTAGTACAGCCTCTGGGACGTCTCAGTGTGGATGTCTCCCAGAAACAGTTCCTCCACCAGGTGATCCAGGTTGTGGTGCAGGTACTGCTTCTCCACCCTCAGCAGCTGCAGCTCATGCATGGCAAAGTTTAGCTCCCGGGAGCAGTCGTAGCCTCCCTCCTCGCTCCACAGTTCATAGCTCACGTTGGGCTCCCAGGGGCCCTTCACGGCCCCTCTGCAGCTGCGGTTAAGCCTCTGGCTGAGCTCTTTGGCCACAGTGGTTGTGTGACAAACCATGTGAACACGGTGGAGGTGGTACTCCGCCTCCGTGCCGCCGCGGATGATCCAGGAGGCCTGGCGTAAGCGCAGGCGACCCCGGATCACCAGAGTGTAGGTGGGTTTGGTGCAGTGGTTGTCCTCGTAGTAGAACTGGTGAGCCTGGAAGGTGTTGTTGGAGAAGAAACTGTAGGAGCGTGTCAGGAACTCGGGACCTGGTCTCACCTCACAGCTGCAACAGAAAACAGATCATCTTTTTGTTTGTATGTTTAACTCCACTGTTGACTCCACACTGCCATCCATGTTTGAACCCATCAGCTATATGATAAAAGTTTAGCCTCTGGCCAGTATTTTGGAGGTTCCAGTGTAGCCACTAGATAATCTGATAACCGATATCCAGGCTAAGACTTCCTCATCTGTGCTCTGGTCATTGGTTACAGTCTGATGAATGTGTGAATGGAGACCTGATGTCAGATTGTTTCATTTATCTGTTTACATATGAATGAAAAAATCATCATCAAACAAGAGCAGATGGGATTGCATCCTGCCCCTGTATGCAACTAAAGATAGCTCAGACCTGAGTGGTCGGTACTACTCAGACAACAAACTGAAATAAAATCAAAACCTGAACACAGGTGAAGACTTTCAAGAACCAAAGTCTACAGATTCTGCTTTTATATGCAGAATCAGTTTAATTTCCATAAATCAGAATACACAATTGTCTACTACAAATATTGCTTTTATCACCTTCTAAGGCAGCTGCTGGTTTCAGTTCATCCCGAACATCAGAGACCTGAGGACTTTTTAGCAAAACCTTTCGGGAATCGAAGTTAAGGTTTGTTTGTGTGGCGTTGCAGGCGCCAACAGGAAATGAACTGAGAACTCGCTCTCTCTTTGTGCTGCATTCAAGGACACTCGGAAGTTCAAGACTCATTCTTCAGCTAATGCAAAGCACTGTTTTCATAGACGCACAAAGCTCTGACATAACTACTGTGAAAAATGTGACCTTGGACAAAAACAAAATCACATTTTTCACAATATTTAAGAAAGAAACACTAATCTGAACTTGAGAGGCAAGAAATCACTCTATTTAAGTATCTTTGCAGCGTTGTCACAAACATCTATGACAGGAAGTGCTCCAATAGCATGTTATCTTAACTAACTCAGGCAACATGTCATGTTTTAAGGCCCATGTTGAAGCACAATGGAATAGCTGCAGTGGATTATGGATGTCACAACCAAACTCTGCATCTACTGAGTAAACTTAAGATCATAGGTCCATAGTTGTTTACCTGGTGGACACCCAGTGACCCTCTACGTTTGGAGGCATCTGTACAGTGATTCGGGCTCCGTTGTGAAGGTGCTTCAACATGTGCTGGCACTGGGAGTCTTTGACCAACCGGCCGAAGGTTTTCTCCAGGGAGAGACGGCTGGACCGACCGTCTGAGTAGTGAAGAGAGGAACCATCGGCCCAGACTGCGGGAACCAGAAAGACACTGACCAGGTGAGATTTCACTGTTGTTCATTTTAGCCATTTTGTTTAGGGGGTAAAAGAAGTACAGATTACATCAGAATTCAAGTGATGTTATTGTGCGTATTGTTTTTATGCGCAAATTCTGAATAGATACATGAAAATGAGGACAAGACATTCACAAAAAACAGATTTAAGACACAAAAACCATTGACCCTCAGAGCTTTGACTCACTGAAATGTTGAATAAACCACCGAAGAAATGAGTTTAGTTTGGCAGAGCTTGTCCTTTTAGATCTTTACGTCCTAATAAAGGAAGCACAGCTGCTTTGAAAGGAACTAATAAGACATTTTAATTACACTTAAGTCAAACAGAAAAAGGAGTTTTTAGTTTGAAGTTTGACTCTCATTCACTCTGCTTATTCAATCAGTCATGCCTCTTTGAAGTCTTCAGAAGGTTTTATGTAGTCATTTTAACTCATGTCATCTCTCTGGGATCACAGGGCTTTGGCAGTGACCTGCAGCACCTGGTGTGAGTGGAGTTTATGGTTTAATATTAGCTCAACGTGTGATGAAAAGGCAAGGCATTGAAGAACTGACGGGTGGCACCAAAACAAACTCTGAACTCAAGCTGCAAAGTGGAAAAAAGGCATGAGAGCAGCGCCGACATTTGAAATCTCTCATTCCCCACGCTGTTAGCGCACCCTTGATGCACCACATGAAATAACAATGCCTTCAACAATGGGCCGAGCTTAAGGGTATAAAATATCGGAAATGAAAGTATTTTCAAAGCCTGCAGCCAAAGAAAAGCCTTCAAGCTCGCATTCCAGCGGGGATTTATTCCATATAATACTCTAAATATCATCAAAATCTTCCCTGAAATATGAGGACTTTGCTTTAAATTCTTGCTATTGGACCTGACTTGCCTTGCAATATCATCTAACGCCTTGGTATGCCGCTGCGGTCGCCCCCGTGCTTTTAGTTTGAGACTAATAACGCGGAGGGAGGAACAAAAACATCTGATTAGAAGAAGCCAAAAAGCTCCGCGAGGAACAAAACTCCTTTCAGTTGTTTTACACCCAGCAAGGCAGCGACCATGTGTGTAAATCAGCACATCACAGCGCTGCTCGGTGGAAACACTGGACTGGAGAGACTTGACCCCCCCCCCCCAAGACTCAGCTGGTGGCATTAGTAACGCTGCTCTGCTGGCTGGAGCTGTGTTCAGATTCAAAGAAAAGGCTTCACAGTTTGCTGCTTTTTATGTGCGAGTGTGTGTTTATGTGTGTGTGTGAGGCCTTTTATTTCTTTTCTTTTTTTTCCCTTTTTGCACCTGCAGTCAGGCCTCAGCTGAGGGAAAAAAGACCCCGAGTGGCTGCAAACAGCTTGTTTTCACAAGGATCAGAGCAGAAAACTACCAGTAAGTCTGTGTGTGTGCGGGTCAGACAGTGCTTCTGGTTTAATAGCAGGTGGAGTTCAGGTTATAACCACATTTACACGCTCAAAACACAAACGTAGAAGGTGTATTTTGAAGTACAAACATGTAAACAACTTGCATAATTAATCGTTTTCAGTGTTTAATATTGTGGTTTTCTGGACAACCTCACCAGAACTTAATTGCCCAGTTAGATCTATTATTATTCAGATAAATCTGATATTTAGTCGGTTTTATGTCTCAACAGCCTGAAACACAACACAGAAAACTGAAAATCCTTAAATAAAAAAGGTATAAATCAGATTCTTAGATCATCAGGATGCCGGATGGTATCAGATCTGCGGCTGGCTAAAGTGGTGAAGTGGTAAATGAGAATGCATTTATGTATTTGTTTGTAATTTGGGTGAAATGACCCTTTAAGTATTTGACTTATACAACGATGAGGGGTGCCAGAGGTGAGTTTGATTGAAAACTGCAGCCAAAACCCTGGAAATGATGAGCCATGTTGGATTGAAACACAACAATATCAACTGTTCTATGGATTCTGGGTGACGTAGGCCCCTGGTAGCTTCATACTGTGCATGCATGTTAAAGCATTTTGGATGTTTAGTCGGAAAACGCTCCTCTTGAAAACATTTTAAGTGGAGACAGACAAAGTGGCGGTCACGAAGTTGACAACACAACACAGGAGACACTGAGTTTGTTTCCACATTTACACAAAGAATCAATCAGCAGCACGTCAGAAATGAGAGAGAAGAAATAAGCACTTTCACTGAAGAAGTGATGTGCTGTCGTGTGGTTTTATGGACTGATGACAGAGTTTGAGTAATGTCATTTTTCAGGCATCACAACGTACACTCAACTTTTAATTCATATTGAAAATAACTCGTCTACTGTCAGCTCAAAAGAGAAAACTTAAAGGGACAGTTCGGGTTTTCTGGAGCGGGGTCATATGAGGTGCTTATCTAGAGTCAGTCAGGGCCGTGGTGCTGCAGTGGATGGAGGTTGAATCGCCCCCAGTTTGGAGAAGCAGCAGGAAAACTGGTGTAAGAAGCACAGCGACGTGCCGCTGTGAACGAGTTCAACAACAAAACTGTCTGAAAGAGTTTTTTCCTTGGAGAACACGAGCGTCGCTGCCTGAGTCTGTTTCGTCTGTAGTCCTGTGTGACCTCAGTGACTCCAAACGCACCCTTTAAAACTCAGACGATCAGCAACTCCAGTGGTCTCTCAGGTAAAATTAACATTTTGTCACTGGAGTCGGGTCAGTTGAAGAGAGCGTGGATGGATATATCGCCCTGAGTTTCATATTTTTTTGGTTTTGGTTGCTAAAATATGTTTTTCTTCAGTCTCGTCCACATCAGTACATTGTTTAGCTTCCTGTACCAGTGCTACTGCTGCTTCTCCAAACTGGGGGCGTGCCGACCGCCATCTACTGTAGGTAATACACTGACAATGAATAAGTACCTCAAACAGTTCAAACCCACTTCAAAAACACCTGAACTGTCCCTTTAAAGTGTAAAACAGTTTAACTATCTTCAATATCCATTCAGTTTCCTTCTCAGCCTCCAAACAGAAACAGGCTTTCCTACTTTTTCACCACCCAAAACGTTAACAATGCCGGATGCATCTTTTATTTCACTGTTTCTAAGAACAGATGTGGGTTAACCAAGTGTTTCAGTGTCTGACGTTAAACATGCGCAGCAGTGGCACACCTGATCCAGGGTCGGCAGCATCAGCCCGAGACTTGTTTTGAAAAAATGTCCGTTTGTGGCTTTGTGAAAATATCAGAATTATAATGCAACTTGAGCTTTATTTGGAGTAATTTTAAAAAACACAGTTACAAATCTGTTTTTTACAAAAGCGTTTTATTGCATCAAAGCCAAACAGAGAAGTCGAAATGGAAAACAGGCTCATGCGGACACAAATGAGGAAATGATTAGAAGGAGGTTATGTGTAGCCTGTTTGTAAAATTACTTTTTAAAGAGAGGACGCGCCGTACCACCCCTCCTCCTCCTCCTCCTCCTCTACACATTTAATGATGAATGTGTGAGTAGTGGGAGTTTCTTTCAATAACTTTCTTTTTAGAAAACCCAAACTCTCCCCTCATTATGGGAATAATCAGAGCGGCTGGACTCGAACCCTCTCCGGTCCCTCGCTGCTGCCGCCGCTTTCCCAAACTGCTGCTCTCTATCTAAATCAAAGAGCCCACAAAACTCCCAGAGCCCGAAACCACAGAGAACATTTCCAGTTGGCCCGATCCCACTGGTGAGGTAACGGCACTGGGACCCCTGACAAGCGGAGAGACTCCACATCGTTTATGGGAAGAGAAAAATCCAGAAGTGCCAGAGCGGAGACCAGACAAAGGGCTGTTCTTTGTGTTATCTTAGCGTTTGGCAGTGACCATGCAGGACTTGAACTTGTTGGAGAAAACAACACTTAAGAAGATACTGGTGCTGCAGTACTCTTACATTAGAAGGTTGCAGACATAATTAATGTTGTACTTTATGCAAACTAATGCATTCTTATCTGACAGCTGTAGGTTAGGTTGTGCAGAGTTGAGCTTTAGATTCAGCATGAAGTAAAAACTGCGGGTCTACAAGAGTCTGCAGCCATGCTAGCAGCTTAGTTTGCCTGCACTTGAGCTACGTGCTAACGTCAGCATGCTAACATCAGCATGCTAACGTCAGCATGCTAACATGCAAAGGTCAGCGAAGAGCAGGCACATATGAGCTTAGCATGAGGCAAAGCTCCCCCAAGAATTAACACTGCATGGTGAGTGATTTCACTGTTGTCAAGATGTTTTACTAAAAGTCAAAACTATGATCCTCAAGGTGGCGCTAGAGGAAAAATCAGGGCCTCAGCAGAGTCATGAGTGAGTGGCCAATCAATCCAAGAGATGTTGAGGTATTTCGCTGGATAAAATAAACGTCTGGAGGTGCTACAGGGAAAGTTTAGATCATCATCACGGATATCTGCACTAAATATAATTGAAACCCAGAACATGAACAAAAATGTCATTTCATAGCAGCACATGAGGTAAAGTCAGGTCACTGAAGTCAATAGGGTTCATCCTCTGGGGATCATGAACCAGTGCACCAAACTCTGAAAATTGCTCGTTTACACTTAGCGACGTGATGCATTTTATGGTTTGTCAAAGCTGAACTGCACATCAGAGGAGCAGCCAGCGTGTACAAGAAAAGAGACAACCCCATCTGTTGATGAACATCATGCGACATGGCTGAAAGTTGTACAACGGCTACTAAATAAACCTTGCAGGATGAGACTGTTTGGTCAGGGATCATAGTTTTTCCTGCAGGAAATGAAGAATATTCCTCCTCCACCACTAAAACACTGCAGAAACAGGTGGGACCCACTGGGCTGAATGTTAATCAGCATCGTTTGGGTCTCCTCCATCTTTTCCCTCCTGTTGCTTTATTTGAACTTGCAGCCGCTCCCTCTTTATGTTTCTCGAACTTATGTTTACGTGATTTTGGAAAATGTTTTCCTTGATATTAGATGAACTGGTTTTCTGACTGATGCCTCCGTCAGTTGCCTCCTGTTGCTTCAAAGCCTCACCAGTCAAAGTGTTGATCACCTCACCGGACAGCTGAAACGCCTGGTTTCTGCGACAGACTCGACTGATACATCAACAGGCTGATATCACGCTTTAAGCACTGGAGTTTGATTTATTTCTTTTGTGATGATGTTTTTAGAGCTTGTTTGTTTCCCTAAACATCCATCCATTGTTTTCATTGGCTGCATGTACATAATAATAATATAGTGTGTCTACAACATAAAGCAGCATGTAAGCAAAAGCTCTAAAAAGATAATTAACCCGACTAAATATTGCTTTAGTGCGTTTTTGACCCTTATTTATCAAATGTCAAACATTCTTCTGTTGTTGTCTTAACTGAAATAACATTTATAATTAAAGATTAAGTTAGTTTCATTTCCAGTGAAGTTTAATTTTAAAAAATAACCTTCTTTATCTTTTATTTACTGTTATTTATGATACGTATGATAGTAAAGTTTATTAATTTACTATATATGACGCCTCAGTACATGTCAAAGCTCCTTCGTAGCAACATTTGAGTGAATATTGATTTTAAAAATTATATTCATGCTTCATGTTTTAGTAAAAAACACTAAATTATTTATAATTGCGTCGGTGTCAGCGTCAGATGCAGCATGGGTTGAGATCTCGTCTGTAATTGTGGTTACATTGTAATTAAACAGCCTGGTTTCCCTCGTTGTTTTGTCTCTTTCCTGTCGTGGCAAATGCCCAGACTCACATCTTCGCAATCCAACTTTGCCACCAAATTAAAGAGAAACACGAGATGAACGCCGGACGTTGCAGGATGAGCCGTGACTCGTGCAAAGTTTAGTCGTCCTGCTGCACCGAACTGCTGAATATCTGCAGACGTGCTAAAACTTAAAGACCTCGCTGAGGCCGAGCTGAGGTCTTATTTGAGTCATATCAGTATGAAAAGGTGAAATATGAGCAGCTCCGTGTTTCCCCCTCTTTGTATGTGTGTCTCTTTTTAAACTTCAGCTCACCGAAAGCCTCTCTGAGGTTTTCTCTCCCCCCTCTCCAGTAAATCTGCAGCACAGTAAATTGTGGCTGACAGAGCATTTTCATTGCCACTGCGAAAAGGCTGCAATAACACGCCACTTAATTGAACGTTGGATTCACTTAAACACACTTAAGGATAAGTGGACTCCAAAATATCGTTTTATCTCAACCCGGTCATTTGAAGTTGCAGCCAAATGTTTCCTTCCACTGTCACTGGCAGCAGATGGATTGGGTCAACTGCAGTCCCATAATCCTCTGCTTCTCAGACAGGGTTTTCATCAGGAATGGATGTTTTAAGTGGCTCTTAACTCTCCCACTGCTTTCATCTACCCAGCAGCCCCGGGGAGGCTTTTTATTGCCTTTTAGCCTTCCAACATGTTCATCGCTGTGGCATGAGGGATAACTTAGCCAGAAAATATGATTATTACTGCTACTCCTGTTGGACACACAGACACAAACACACAGCAGTGACGGTAAGCAGGTGTGCTGAGGTGAAGAGAGGCCATGTCAGCTTTATATCTGACATGTATGCCCCACTGAAAAGGTAAAAAGTCATTAAAAATATCTAAAAATACGCACATAACTGGTGATTTCACTGCTTTTTATGTGACGGCTACATTTAAAGGCTGTGCGTGTGTTTCCTTTTCCACGCACGTGTGGAACAAAACACGTTTTTTTCACTCGTTGCGGACACACTTGCTGCACCGCATGGGTGAAACTCAACTCGTATGAAAGTGTCTTACCCAGAAAAGCGACGAGAAGCAG
Source organism: Datnioides undecimradiatus (assembly GCA_008933995.1). NCBI lineage: Eukaryota > Metazoa > Chordata > Actinopteri > Lobotiformes > Datnioididae > Datnioides > Datnioides undecimradiatus. Next base: position 2,925,452 of record WARS01000052.1, read on the forward strand.
CGCAGATGACGGCCCCATTCCGCACTTCACCGGGGACTTACACGAACTTCGATGGTCACGCTGAGGGGAGATCAGGGGGTTTTCCTTTTACGCGGCGTCCTTGTTTATTCCGACACAAATCCTCACATTGTGCATCCAGAGCGCGGTGGGAACACTCCTGTGGTATCCGAGCATCATAGGAAAACCTCCGGGTCGCTACAGAGAATAAAGCCCTCGCTGTACCTGCGGCTCAAAACAACGACTCGCACCGTAAAAGACGGCGCAAAGTCGGAGCTTCGCTTTTTCTTAGACGCGCAGGAAGAGTTTAAAGGTGGCGTTCGTGGTTAAAATGAAGCGGCTCGGTGGCTTTTACGCGCGTCCTCCGTGCGTCCTGCGTCCTGGAGGAGTGTTTGTCAGTGTGTTCAGAGACTAGACTCAACCACCCCCACCACCTCCGCACCACCGTACACACACGCCTCTGTAGAGATTTTATGGGCGTGGAGTGTGTGTTAAAGTTTTCTCCCGTTAGGTGCACACTGCAAAAAAAAAAAAAAAAGAAGTGCAGAAGTTGTGGAGATGTTTTGAATCTGTCTTAAAATGATTTAAAATTCACTTAATTTCACTATTTCTAAATGGAAACTTGAAAAGCGGCTTCGTTATTGTAGGATCATGACATCGCAGCGCCTAATCTCCATAGATCTCTTTCACATTATTTCAATAAAACGACCTAAAAAGATACTTTACAAGCAAAGTCCCGCATTTAAAATACCGGATGTGACCTTTTCATGCATTAGTGATTCTACTGCACTTGAAAGAAACCAGGTATTAAAGGTTTCAAAGTTATCCAAAGCAGATTATTAACATAGAAGAGCTAAATGTAACCTTTAAATGTGAAGAGATCACGAATCTCACATTCAGTGCAACAATTATACTTTATTAAATTAAACCTGAATATCTTATGTAATTAATGTTTGGGGTTTTGCAATAATGATGTGACTATCTTGAATTGTTTTGATCTCAGTCTTGTGTTTGCATCTGCTCAGAGGTGGCAGTCACAGAGCCAGCATTACTGTGATCCAGCTGTGCATACATGGGCGCAGAGACGCTGAAGTGTTCAGGTTTTTGAACTCATTAGTCGCTTGTTGGGATGTTTTACATGTTAAATTGGTTTGCACAGATAAAACAGTGCAGACCATGCTGAAGCCTTACCGTGGAGCTGTCAGTGACTTCCTGCTTGTTATCGCTGATGATGAATGCTGCACATTTTTCTTGACCGTTGCTCTCAAATTATCCACCTTCTCATCACAGCCTGCCTGCCTGGAGGGAGGATCGACAACAAAGCATTTACCTCCCAACACCTGTTGTGTGTGTGTGTGTGTGTGTATGAGAGAGACACACACAGAGAGAGAGAGAGAGACCTTGGCCTTGAGTCTCAGACTCTCTGTCTCTTCTCAACTTGTGGCTCTTTCGCTGTCGTCTCTGATCTTTTGACCCTGAGGCGAGAGTCTCCAGCTCCTCTTCATTCATCCACTTTGACTCTGAGCCAGCTGTGGTAAAACTGCCTTCAAACACTGATTCCATCTGCACAAAAGCATCAAACCCATTTTTCTTTTATGAAACCACATTTTCTGCCATTTCAGCTCTTACAATTACTGATTATTAGCCTCAAAACGTAATGGATTAATCTGATTTAACTTTAAATTGAGGCTTAACGGAACATGTTGGATGAAACACAGCCATGCAGAGCATCTGCTGCGGGTTTCTCTTCTTGTTTTGACGAATTTAAAAGGAAGAAGATCCTGTTAAAGCTGCAACCTTTAACACCTGTCCAAATAAACAGGCAGATGGCACAACATTTGCAAATATCATTAATTTGGTCCTTGTCAAACACTTGTGACTACATTACCCACATGCTTGACTGATCAACTGCTAACAGTTTGGTCAAATACTCAGGTGTGTGTCATCACAGTTGCTGCTTAGAAACACAAACTTTATCAGCTTTTTCAGGTTTTAAGGTTTGAATAATTCACTCAGTGTAAACGTCAGAGAGCTTTAATGGAGCTCTGCAACGGGCTGATACAAACTGAGGCTGCAACTAATTCTAATTTCATTAATGATTCATTTTTTTGATCAGAACAAGGAAATATAATCGTCTGCGAGTGCCCAGAGTCCAGGTGTCTTGGTAAATTGCTTCTTTTGCAGAGAAAAGCATCAAATCCTGAAGTTAGAGAAGCGTAAGTTAGAGAATATTTGTAGATTTATTTAGTCTCAGCAGCTCAGAGTCTCTCTGATACCAAACTTAAGGGCATAAAAGAGAAAAATTTGATTTAAAAGGGGTCAAAAACCTAAAAACTGTGTCTTAAAGGGCCAAAATATTTTCTTGCAGTGTAAAAAGAAGTAAACTTTAAAGAGAAATGATGATAAAGAAAGCGTACACAATAACGGTATTTCATGTGCTTATCCAATAATCCTCCAAACCTTAATCAGTAGAGCAATCCTCCACTCAGGGAGCTCTAATTAATTTCTATTGTCTGCAGTCTTAACCCTCTCAGCTGCCTCCCTCTATACGCTCCATGGTATTTGCTCTTTTTCCTCTAATCCTGGATCCACGCTCTGGGAGAGTGACTCCAGCCCTCCTCTGTCTCTCTCGCTCTCTCTTTCTCTCAAGTCCTTCTTTTCTCTGGATCCGGAAAAGCCGCCGAGCGAGATCCGGACAAACAGACTGACGGGATTTGCAAGAAGGCCGGAAGGGGTATTAATAAGAAGTCTGTATAGAGGAGAGGCTGGAGGCAGGGAGGTGAGACTGGGAGACTTGTTCTGGTGTGCTGACCCCTGCGCTGTCCTGTGTGGCTAATCAAAGCATCGCTGCTCCCTCTTTGTGCCGCTGCAGGAATGTGATCCACGAGAGGTGGAAATAAGACTGCTTTGTCAAAAGGCCCACTGGGACGGTCACAACCAGTGAAAGACCTCTAACCACTGTTTTTCCTTCATATTCCCTGCTGGGAGTGTTGATATTATCTCATAAGAACCTCAATGTGATTATGATTTTGCTTGTAAATGCTGAAAACTTGTTATTCTCTTTTTAAACCTCCCTCTTTTCCGCCAACATGTTTTTTGCATTACGCGTTTATCATCAGTGTCCCTAAACATGTCAGAGCAGATGAATGTGAGCGGGGACATTTCAAAGTCGCCGTCTCTCTGTTTCTGATTAAGGTCGTGTTGTGAAGAGCTGGATGGCTGCGCTGTTTTCTGTTTGCCTCTTTTCATTTTTTCTCCCTGTGGACGTGTGTGTCATTTCTGGAGAGAGCTGTATGAGGAGGAATGAGGAGGGAGTGGCGCACAGCGAACATAAAACTCACACTGAGTTATGAGTTGTTAATTGTTCGACTGGTTATCGTGCGTTACTGCATATCGGGCCGTATAGCAACGTGTTTTCATCTTGACTCGCTAAATACAAGTAGAGCGCCCCGAGTTTTTAAACACACCAGATTTCTTTCTTTTGAAACAATCTAAAAACCTCAATTCCCACAATGCACTTGAAGGGTTCTTTTCCTGATGAGCTTGGTTTTAATTAGTTATCAGATCTTATGAAATGACAGGCTGTGCGTGCTGGGGGTAGATCGACGTGGCGGGACCTTGATAACGCGGCTCCTCGCGCTGATCACAAGTGACGTCGCCCGCCCCAAAATGGCAGCACCCTCGTGCAGGAGATGTTGGCTTCGTTTCTGAACAGTCTGTGGACCCACCCACGTCCACACTTGAATAACCCCGGTGGCATCACAAGGATTTATCGTCTCAGACTCTGGAAAACTCCTCCAGAGCGATGTGACTGTTTTCACAAGCTGATCGGGCCTCGTCAGTGAGATAAAAACATAGAAACTTAAGTACTGCATTTGACCCGCGTTTGATCCAACGTGAAACTTAGAGAAACTCAGCAGTCAGACAAAGAGACAATCATGTGTGGTAGCCCTGAACCCAGCCGAGAAGGCTCCTCTCCAAGTTTAGTTTCAATATGGCCGACATCTGCCACTGCACAGACAATTGAAGCAGTACAGTTAAATCAATCCAGACCAGGAGCGGGAAGCAGAGAGACAGAGAGATTGAGGGGGGAAAGAAAAAGCAGAAAGGAGGAGCAGGAGAGGAGGGGAGGATTTCATCTGTGTTGCATTGGTAAATACTCCACTGTGCGATGAGAGATCCCATTGTGTGGAGCTGAAATAAAGCAGCGTGCAGGGTCAAGGAGGAACCGTCCCTGAGAAAAGAAAGATCCCAGAAACTGTGGAGAAAATGAAGGGACAACATCCAAGGGAGAACACGCGGAGGTTGAAGAAACAGTTCCTGCTGTCTTCATCTTATTTTCTTTCCCCTCAGTCTTTTAGCAGGTTTTTTGTATCATTTATAAACTTCTATGTCCGACACAGTAGCTAGAAAAAAAAGTCCCTCCCACAGGAAGACACAGATGTTTCGGGAACTTTTGTAAGGCAACGAGTTTTTGAGTGATTGCTTCCTCCAGGAGGCCTCCAGGTCTTCCTGCGGGTGAGAGGTGATTGACAGTGAGCAGAGCGTAACGTAATGCAGCGCTGATATGAAAACACCCGGCTCTCGGCGCAGAGGAATAACGATAAAACCGAAAACACTGACAGAACCAATAAGCTGTCATGTTCTCAGTGATGGATTGTTTACCATAGGCGATTTCCAGGACGGCTGAGGTTGTTTGTCATAGTGGACGAGAACGAGCGGCAGCAGACGGCTCCTTCTGAAAGGAGAAAAACAACAAAATAATAAAAATGGAAAGGAGGGGTGAAGCCTATTTACTGGCACAATCCAAAAAAAAGATAAAAGCCTTAAAATTCACAGAAATCCATGATGCATCACGACCCCTTCTCCCTCTAAACCGCCCTAAAAGAGGCCCAAACTGCTGCTCCGCCATGCTAGAGGCAGGATTCTTGTGGTTTGTGCGGCCTCTGGCCCATCCAGCGGCCTTTGGCCTCGTCTGACAGGCCCCTGGTTTGTCATCTGTGGTGCCAGCTGCCTGGCGAACACACAGACCGACTCGACACTGTCCTGCTCCATACGAAGCAGGCGGAGGAAGCAGAGGTCTTCAGCCGGCTGAAGCTGCAGTGATTTATGCTAAAAGCGCAGCCATAACCGTAAATATACATGATGGATTCTTCTGGGCACCAGGAAACCAGCTTTGTAGTTACTAAGTGTCTGAAAACAGTGGACACAAGAGAGTAGAAACCACTTGAAGATGTAAAGCTCGGAGCGTGCCTCTTCGGAAGTTACTCTAAAAACTTTGGGAAACCCCCTCCCTCCACATCCTTCAACGTCAGGCTTTAATGGGGGGCTCCGACCAAGAGTCTCTGAGACTTTCAGGAAGTAAGCAGGGCAATACTTTAAATGTCTTCTAGTAGAGACGGTCTGCAAACGTGTGCTATAGTCCTACTATTCATTGCATCCCTCCCCCTTGATCGGTCACAGCCGACTTCGTGATTTTGGACAAACCTGCTATTTTTCAGCGTAAACCGGCCCCGATTGTTCTGGACAAACCGCCGTCCTTCACCACAGCCGAGCTGTGTCATTGTTTACATGGTGGCTCTGCTGGTAGCCGGTTCGGAAAGACTCATCTTCGTCCTCGGTTTCATGCGTCAACAAAGAAAGAGCCAAAGTTGGTAACTTGTATGAATAAATCAAACCAGCTGTGATTTATAAAACCTTTAAGGAATTATAGTGGTTTGATCTTTTCCACCTGTAGTTGAACCACCAGTGGCAAGAGTTATGTCTGTTTATAGTAACGGGCGATGGTTGTAACCGTTTGATCGCTAAAAAGAAAAATGTAATGTAATTTCTCTTTAATTTCTCTACTGTGGGATCAATAATGGATTATCATACTTGATCTAAATAGTGTGTGTGGTTCTCTAGACATGGCAGGCATCAAGGTGAGTCAAGTCTGAAGGAAATATGAAGGATCGGTAGCAAAAAAAGGCCTTTTGTTATCAAAACCTCAAACTTGGTACGTTTGTCTAATAATCTGTGGGTTAAATAATACAGGAACCTGTGAATCAACTCTAGCATTTTGATGTTTTTACCTCTTTGGACCAAATAAAGGTCCAGACATCAACAATTTCCATTGATTCCCATTGAAAAATATTGCCAATATTCTGCTATCAGTGCAAAGTCCGATTGCTGCTTAAGGTTGTAGCACGCTGATCCCACTGGTCCCACTGATTTAATGTAAAATGTTCAATGTGTCCAGCAAGTCTGCTTGCTGTCCCAGCTCTCCGTCTGGTTTAATACAACATGTGTCAGCAGCATTTGCTCAGCATTGTAATGTTTGCAGGCAGCTTTTCACCAGTTGGCAACTTGCAAACAAAAGAACATCAATAAATAAGGGTTCTGTTGAAGAGCCGCCATGAAGTCACATATAGAGATTTCATTTCATTCCTGTCCAAGTGGTTTTCCCCTGGGTGCGACAGGCAGCTGCACGCATCAAAGACTCTGGCAGGAGACAGAAAAGCTGTGAAACGCTTCCTGACCATCCAGCTGCTCACAGGTGGCAGGAAGATGACTGGAGCGCAGCCTCGTGTATCAGACGTCTCACTGAGGACTGGGTGCTCAGGAAGAACCAGAAACACGTTCATCATCTTTGTTTCCAGCCGCGCCGTCGCTTTTGAATCGCTGAAATTTGGTGGTGACGGCTTGATTTACAGCAGGGAGATGGACGTTTAAAGTAACAAGAGGAACTTCTCATGTAAATAATCGCCTGTTTTGACAGCTAGTGCTGTTTAATGAGGGTTTTATATTTGCATGCTGGGGCCCTCTTCACTAAAGAGCATCTTATGCTGCACAAAATTATACATTTGATGATTATGGACGCTGTTTGAAATGCAAAGACGTGTCTTTAATGACAAGATACTGGCACTGATATAATTATTATACATAAAGCTTGAAAACACAGCAAAATAACAGTAACAATGAAGGTGTGGTGCTGCGCTATTGGGTGGAGGAGATCAGCTGATGTGCACACCTGATAACTCAAATGAAGCTTGGCAATGGCAGCAGGAGGTCACGAATGAGCATGTGTGCGAGAGTTAAAGGAACAGTAACTGAGAAATGGTCGTACAGGCCTTAACACGCGCGGGAATGATCATGACTGAACTTTAGAGCTCTGTGTCGTCATTACAGACTAAATTCATTAATAAAATTGCACTTTTTCTACTAATGTGCTCTTCTACCCCGATGCCAAATTCTGCTGCAGTTACACGAGTTAGATACTGAAGCCATTAATCAAAACTACCGAGGATTTCACTTCACCTCTTCAGTGAACACTCTTTCCAAAGTGGTGTTGACTGATTTCTTATGGAAATGTCCTGTGTGTGTGTGTTCTGTGTTGTTGCGGCTCTGCAGACAAACTGAAATCAGTCTTCTTGTCTATTAATCCCGCTTCAAAACGCCAGAAGATGGGAAAAGATTGAAAGCATTTCTGTCGCCACTTATCAAATCGTCACTTCTTAAAGTTTTACTAAATATAATTCGAGGTAGTGGTCGTCTCACGGTGATAACTGATCATTTATACATGTTTTTCTTTTATTTAAAATTCATTTAAGCAGGAAAAAAAATGAATTGAGTTTAGAAACCATTGGCTGAAGGTCACAGTTTGTTGACAGTGTGTCCACTTCCATGTCGTGGCATGCAGGAAACCAGTAAAATGTCCCTTTTTCCCTTTTCTTGCATGTTTCCTGAAAAATGTCTGATCGTGATGCAAATTTCACTAATCTAAATTCATTCAGGTTTTCTAATCACCTTTATATTCTAAATGTTTTGTTTAGGCTTATGCATTTATACAAAACAGTTACAATACATAACCCACCAACGTCTCTACAGTATGGTGGAAATGTGAGCTCAGGTTGGTTTTTCCGCTGCAGCTCCTCCCCTGAGTGGACTGACAGGTGGATTTGACCTCTGCACTCACAGTTTCTCCTGTTAGCCCGGAGCAGGAGGGATTATTAACCCTTCATTGGCTTTTCAGACTGGTGAGGTCGATGGTGTTGGCCCCCGCGCTGATGTTGTGCGGCCGGCATGTTTATTTCACACCGCGGCGGCCGTGCAGCTGCGGGACATGCTTCACTTTTTATCGTGTTGTGTTACGACTTTATATTGGTCTTTAAAATTTTATCCACCAAGTCCACAACCTCTCGTCTCTGGAGGCTGTCAAAGGGGGATTGTGGGAGGAAATCACTGACTGGTGCAGAGAGAAAGCAGGAAAACTCTGGAAACAACTGGAAACCCTTAATATAATAATTTTATGACATAAAACAATGTTACTGGGTGATATTTTTATAAGTGAATAAATCAGAAATGGTGGACATGATGCAGGTCAAGTGGTTAAATCCCTTTATAATTAATTATTATTACAGACAGACGTTATGCTACAACTTTACATGTGTTGACTGGAATTATTCACATTATTCTGACACTTATTAAACCAATAACCCCAATATCAATAAACAATAATGCTACTACTGCAGTGTTTTAGTGGAGGGATAAAAACAGAATTAAAGTAAAATGATCAAATGTCCTGAGACTGCAGTACTGGTATATATCATATCATTAGATTATTATTGTTGATGCATTCATGTTGCCTAACTAACCTAAATCCATGGATTGAAATGCAAATGATTTTCTTGATTGATCAACTGATTGTTTTTGGTTTGTTTTGTTCACAATACTACTTTTCTCAGACTTATATTCTAATATCCTTGAAATTCTTCAGCACAAACTGAAATGATGAAAGGAAAAGCAATCGATCAATCGACCGATCATTGCTGTGCTTTGTCATGCTTTGTTTGCAAAAATGTTGTTTCCTGAAGTAACCTGTGATTAAACCTGTTAATTAACAGTGGTTACGGTGGGGTAACAATCAGACTCACACTTGTGTAAAGTATAAAGCGTCATGAAAATAACATTTTACTTAAATAAATTATAATTATGTCAGATTTGTGTGTAACTACAGGAAGGTGTTGCTCTGCGCTGGCGGGTGATAATGCTTCAGGTGCTGTCGCCCGACAGCGCTGCAGCACTGGTGGGTTTGAACCTAGCACATACGCTCCACCCTGCGGGCCGACGTTACTTTCATCTGTGACTAATTTAGATGCTTCAGAGCAGAGACAAAATGCAATTTAATGGTAATTCATTACAGTTCGCATCAGTTGTCAAAACGTGTCTGTGCCGACGGGAAATTTGTCTCCGAGTCTTCAGCTGTCGGGCACAAAGAGCAGCAGGAAGCAGCAGGTACGCTCATGTTTGTGTTTTGGTGCCTCTGAGTGACGGGCAAATTGCCCCGGGGGTCACATTTCAAAACGTACCATCACACCCCTCAACATTTGATCTCCTTTCTGTGTGTGTCCGTGTGTGTGCGAGCCCCAGCCTGAAGACAGGAAAAGCATTAAGAGGATTTTTTTGATCCCAGTGATCTTTCTCTCCGTGCGGATTTGTCTGCTCGGGGAGCACATGCAGACGGGCAGAGGTTGAGGTTTTAAGCCACGCCATCGCATCATTTCACTGACATAATTGTATGAAAAATGATGTAACGCTAATACAGTAGAAACTGACAACAAACTGTGGAGCATGAAAACGTCTTGCCAAAGCCTGTCGAGCAGTAAAAAGATGAGCGTGGGAGCCAAAGTCAGACTATCTGCGCGAGTGAAGCGGTCAGGGCACGGAGATTGATGGATTCTCAGCGCAACACCACAGATGTGCGCTGCAATCTTTCCATGAGCAAAGACAGATTTGTGGTGTGTGTGTGAAACAGAATTTGTCCCAGATTTTCTCTCTTCTTCTTCCTGCCTCTTTGCTCTCCTCTCTTCTCTGCGGGCTGGATGGAGGGAGCTTTGATGTGGCACTCTCTCAGTGTTGTGACCGCAGGCCCAAGAGGAACCAGATGCTCTTTGGACTGGCTTGTGGTGCGGAGGCATATATATATAAATAAAATAAAAAAAGGGGGGGAGAGATGGGTGCAGGGCTACAGGGTGGTGGGGGGTGGCGGTTGCTTCCATGCCAGCCGAGTTTACTGTAAAGTTTTCTGCATCAAAGTGGACAGAGGAAGGAGTCTCAGAGGGCTAACAGTCTGCAGGAATGTGAATGCACAGAGATTCACTGACAATCGTCTCTCAATTATGGCATCAAGCACACTTCCAACTATCATTTCAGGGTTTTACAGCAGGAAAACGTCGAGTCATCGGCATACGAGAGAGTTATATTTGGGTTCACGTCCCCGAGAACAGCAGCAGTCAAGAAGAAAAGCTACTGAAGAACATAGATTTATTCTTTGCATTCAATAAAAACTCAATAAGACATCTGAAGTGTGTGCCAACCAGAAAACATTAAAACATGGAAACATTTGTTGTGCCCATATCTGAGGGTTTTACACTGATATTTTTATACTAACAGACAAGAAGCAATAGTTTGTGATGGTACCCAGTGCGATCGCTCCATCTTCACAAGTTTTATTTTTAACAGGCTGGAAAAAAAAACCCCAACCCTCACACAATTCATCAGACAACACGAAAACCTCAGCACACCCTGTGACCCAAACAACTGCAGTCAAAACAGCCTTTTTATTCCTCATATGTGCACGTAGGCTTGGAAGTTATTTAAAAATCTGGACGTGCTTTGCAGAGGCGCCAGTTATTGTCTAGCATCCGTAGCATGCGAGGAGACTTAGCCTGGTTAGCCGAGCTCCTGTAGTGTTTCTGATGTATTACGTTACAATTTTCCAGTTAGTTACAGTGAAAATGGGAAAAGATTAGTGCATCGAATGAAAACTGCACGCCAACGTTGTTCGTCTGAGGCTGAGTACGTCTGTGGACACACTTCAAACATTTAATTTATGAAGACATTGCTCAAATGACTCTATTAGTGGAACAAGACAAAAACAAATGGGAAGAGAGATTCAGGCAGCTTTTCACTGCAGACTTGGACCAAAGTATTTATCACTGTGACGGCAGAAAACACGGGATTTAAGCTCATGATCACAGCGATTGATAAAATATGACAATGAAATACTGTAGGAAATGACTAAAATCTATATATAAATCAACAGTGGACAACCAAAGTGATTGATGTTGCATTTGTTTCTTTCAACAGTTGGGCATTAGAGCAGGATATGACACCCATAAACAACAGAAACTATGTGTTTCTGAGAGAAAAAGAAATTTTATGGTGAAAAACAGTTTTTAATTTCTTCTTATTAAATATAAACAGTTTAATATCTTGATTTGTGGTTTAACAAAGAATGAAAAATCCCAATATAGCTCAGAATTACATGATTATGACATTTATATGGTCATTGAGATATTAATGATAACAGTTAATTTGTGATTAATATTGCTGTTTTTACTGCTTTAGTGCTCATTTTCAGTTAGCAAGCAGTTTCCTACATTTCCCACAATGACTTGTGACAACACCATGGGAACATGCCTGAACTTGCTCCCTCCAGCTGTGGGTTTTCTGTGTAGGTGGAGGGAGAGATGATGGCAGTAAGGGCAAGACAGCGGGAGTTATTCTGGTCTCAGAGCGGAGGGAAAACAGTGATGTGGCTGTCACACAAAATGCAGCATGTTTGGTTGTCTGTTGGTGCTGTGCTGCAACAACACAGTCGTGGTACACCGAGACTACAGTCCATGGAGGAACTGATCTCTCTTCCTCTTACCAGACTAACAATGTCCTGTAAAAGCAGTAAAACAGACTAAACAGCTAGTGCACATCTCCAGTGCTTGTTAAAAGTCGTTTTTCCAGGTTGACTTTTCCTTTAAGGGCTCCTCAGCTGGCTGAATATCGGCTGACACAGCACGTTCATACTCCGGGTCCTGCGTTTGAAGGTCGGTCTGTCTGACCACCAGGCCACCGACGGCCACATCCAGCATCAGCAGGATGACAGAACACAAGCTGAATCAAATCCGTCTCCCCCCGCGACTCTCCATAACCGCCCGTAACGTACCATTACAAGAAACCTCATAATAGTTTTGATTTATGACCCTCATGTGACACTGTAGAGTTTTGGAAGGAGGCCTACGGCGGCTCGGTCTTTCGGCGTCGACCACAGAAAACATAAAGGCGTACGTTGAGAGTTTTCGCCCGGGTCGCCGGTCACCGGGGACGTCGATGTAGCTGAGAGGAGCAGTGAAAGCCACAGACAGAGAGATTAATCTGAACTCCTCAAAATGATGCTTGTCTATCTCCGTCTGCCAGCAAAGAAGCACAGTCGGTCGGTGTCTCCACCATCTTTGCCTCCCTTCTTCCCTTTGCTTCATCTGGTTCTCTCTGTGGGGCAGACATCACATGAAGTGTTTATCTGACATGTCAAATAACTGTTTATGCAGCAACCCAGAGCAGGGCAGCACAATGGCAGGGTAACGGACGCTAGGATGCTAAGTACAATGGAACGATCCGACTGTTTTGATTGGAGGGCAATCGAACCCGGCGGAGGATAAACAGAAACGACTAAGAGCTGATTTTTTGTTTATTATGAGACAAAGACAAACACAGAGAGCAGTTTGGTGAGTGACAAGTGTTTGAGACCACTGCCGGGGGAGGGAAATTTCAGGGGGGGTTTAAATGAGCTGCAGGATCAGAGTCGCTTTAATCGTCAAGTGCAATAAACACAGCGGAGTTTGTCTTGTTGACATTGGTTGCAGAGGCGTGTTGACAGCTTAGAAATGTACAGTACAACCTGACTTACGGGTAAAGGGACCACATGAGAGCACACGTAGAGGGCAGTGAAATGCAACCAATGTCTAGATAAAATCAGACTGCAGGTATTATGACGCACAGGTTTGAAGAGAAGTGAAACTAAATTCTAATTATATTGCGTCAATACATTTCATATTATACTGAAAACTGAAATTTCATTGCTCCCAATTGAAATGTGTCTCCACAGCTAATGGACTACAGGTAGGCTACAGTGACATCATGACATACTTTGACTGTTTTGTCTACGGCACAAGAACAGATGTGACAAATTGGCTTTTTTTTGCCTTGTTATATTTCCAGCATGTAAACTTTTCTATTTCAGCCAAGCGTACGAACTCCTCTGCTGCATTGCCTGTAGTTTTGAGTTTCGGGTCTTTATGTGCAGATTAAAAATGTCCTTATAGGCTACTGTATGGAACCAACATGATGGATACTTGACTATTATAAAACTGACTGAATGATGTCAAGAGTGGTTGTGAATGGTGTAGTTCAGCCTTTGATGGCTTGAGTTATGCTTCTGCAGAAATACAAGTAAGAGTTTCTGTGGGACGAAGGGAGTTGTGGGTAATAGTAGGTCACATGGGCACAGAGGAGCTGACATACATCTCCCAAATGCTTGCACATCAATTAAGCTGATTGGCTGGTGCAGCTCCCATAATGAAGATAAATATGTATATATGATAAAAAAAAGACGTAGTATTATTCAAGAAGCAGCCGAGCAAACGACCTCCTTTCACATTTGCAGTACGTTAGCAAGTTAGCTTAGCTTACCCTTTATGTTCAAAATAGGCACATGAATGCCAACATCGAGAATGAAGTAAATAATCATAAATTTACATCGTTATTCGAAGTTTAAACAAAGTTCCTGTTGGCAATTCGACATCACAAGGGTTACTAACATGTCTCTGTAAACAGTGGTTCTTTGGCTCCACTCAGACAAATCACTGTGCTACCAAACCTGCAATATGCCACTTTAAGAGTCTTAAAATGCAGATTTTTCCAGTGAGCATCGAGTCAGATGAAAGCTGTTGACAGAAACTATGCCAGTGGTTTGTTTTATGTGGAAAAGTGGTGCCAATTTAAGGATCCTCTTTGGTTTCCCACTTAGAGATCAAAGGATCCGGGCTAATCTATCTGACTGGGCCCTGCTGTCTCCACGACAACAAGATCACAGACAGGAAGCCAGTCCTTCCTTCACGGGCGCTTGTCATCAACAATGCAACCACTCAGCAGCGTCCGACTCTCCCATAAGTCACTGTGTATGTGCACGCAGGCCTGTTTGCATTTTTGGATGCAAGTGTGTGTAACTCAACTCCGCAAAGCACGAAAACCCTTCTCGTTTTTCCTTCTGTGTGCGTTTGAGCACGAGGGCATGTTTGTAGAAATCGTTTCCCTTTCCATACACGGCCTCTGACACCCCTCTTTTTATCCTCAGGTGTGTGTGTATGTGTGTGTGAGAGTGTTGAGTTCAGCTTCAGTGACCCAGAAAACATCTTTAAATGCTGCCTTCTCAGGTCACAATGGAGCCTCCAGTGTTTGACCAACACATGATTAGAAACTAAGACTGAGCTTTTTTATTTTTTTGGCTCCGAGAGGAGACAATGGATCACCACATTATGTTCACATAGTCTCTCTTTTGGAAAAACATGTAATTTCTATGAGGGGATTCTTGCATAAAACTCTCTTTTTAAAGACATGCTCTCTGTGTAAGTTTGCCATAAAACAACACCAGAAAAAAGAGTTTTTAAGTCATAAAAACTAAATTCGCACCAACTCAAAGGGTTCAGTTTGCTTCAAACAAACTTGTTTGTATGAAACACAAATTAAAGCAGGAGTGTTTATATCTGTTCTGCATGGTAACAGGGCAAAAAGCAGCCCGTCGCAGGAGTCCAAACGAATGCTTTTCGCATTAAAATGTCTAAAAAACAGACCTGTATTATATTTTTTGTTGTGTTGTGTGTTTCCATTTTCCCAAATGTTTCTAATGATTTTCAAACCCAGAGAGATCTGCAATTTTAATCAAGATGTCAGTCTGTTATTGGTTTCATATGGTCCCCTGTTAGTGGCCACCACTGTAACTTTGTGTCAGAAGTCACAAATGGGCTCTTTGTCCAGTTTTCAGCCTCCGTTTTGCAACACACCTTTTGGATTTTGGCTGTTTTAAATCATATATTTTAAACAGATGAAGGATTTTAGTTATTAGATATTTAGGTATTAGAGGAATGGCAAACACTTTTTTCTGCCCAACAAAGTTGTAATTAGTTAAACGCACAAGGGATGAAAGTTGTTTGCGGAACGAAAAAGAGAGAAATCAGTGCTGCAAAGTCTGCTGCATGTTCACACCTCAACATAATTGCAAAACAAGACAGTTGTTGTTAAAGTGTCAGTGCATTGCAGGTTTTGGAAAAATCGTAAGAAGCAGATCCGATGATTGGACAAACAGTACGTATCAAACATACTGACACACTGAGAGAAAGGCTCTTCATACAATACTCAGAAGTCATACGCAGCCACTGAAATCATTAAACTTGTCCACGTTAGTCATAAACACATGCTCTTGTGTTACAACTAAACTGTAGAAATTGGGGGATAAATTCATAGTCCTTGTTTATGCAAAAAGGCCGTTTTTAATTTAGCCAGAGCTAATATGAGGCTTCAGCAATCTGGGTGAGTCAAATCAGCGCAGACAATCTCTATTTCTGGAACAAGAGCTGTCTGATCAAATTAAATGGTGGATGGAAAGCTTTGGTAGTTATCTACCCAAAAGTTTCCAAAGGGCTTACATCGTTTCTCTCAGAGAACACGTCCAACCAAAGATCACAAACAAATATCCTGCACCAACTCATCTGTGCTCCTTAAGGTTCACAGTTACCAGAAGGACCTGTGAGCTCAATGTGCAGATCATCACTTCACTCTCCTCCCGGCCATTGCCTGATGAGAACAGTGTGCCTGTGTGTCACAGACTTTTTGTCATCTTCAGATTGTTTCAAGCTGAATGTGAACAATATGATTTGGATGCCTGTAGGCCTTTTACAGACGCAGGGAATGTGGAGTCTGTGTCCCATTAAGAATCAGTTATAATCTTATGATTGAAAGATGGGATGAGGCTGTGAAAGCTGGGGGGATCAGCTGCAGTACATTAGAACTTAAAGCCTGACAGATCTTGCTATTCTGGGTTCAAGAAATAGATTCCTTGGTGTCCAAACTAACCGGATTTTTTTCTTCTCCTCTCCATCTTGTTTGCATAACATCAAGGCCCGGGTAAATTGAAAAGATAATCCCCATTCTTTTATGCCTTACTGTGGGGTATGTGGTGCTTTGTGCATTGTTCACTGAATGTGAAGCAGGAGCAGTGGGCGTGTAGAGAAAAAATAAAATACGAGCCCCGTTTGTGAGCTGGATTCACAAACAGTTTTTACGACTCGCTGTTTGAGCTTTTTTTTTTTTTAAAGTACAAGGTGGTTTTGATTTGCCCATAAGTACATAAACATTTGGTAGTACCACTTCAAGTCATACTTTATAAAAGTTGGTAGTAATAGCTTTAAAAATGGTTAAATATGTTAAGGGACAACTTTAACAACTTCAGGGATATCAAAATGTAATAAAGCCACTTTAGCTATGGGCCATTATCACAGCACTTCATTCTTGGTACACTGAGTAAAATCAGTCTTGCACCCTCTTTATTATTAACCTACTGCCATTCATAACTAGAATTTGATTGCTTATTTAAAAGTGACTCACAACCCTTAAATAAAAGTTAGCTAACTGAAGCTCGGTTTTAGTCAGCTTTTAATCGATTAAGCTAGCTAAAGAGTTAGCCAAAACAGGCTATCAGTGAATCTCTGCAGATAATGCAAGTGTGATAGCTCTTGTAATGATTGTAATAAGTATATATGGAATAAACACCACAGTGTTTGCACTCTTTACGAACTATGCACTTCCTAATCGCTTTACTGAAGCCTGTTTGATTCACAAGTTCAACTACGTGTTTGCTGTTATCCCTCTATTCTTAAAACGTACTTCCGGAGGGCCGCTCTTTGTTTGGAGATGAGGTCTTATTCTAAATTTTGCACAGCATTGCCCCAACACACAGTTTATAGTACTCAGTGCAGCTCATGAACGCATCTTTTCAAGGTTGAGACTACATTAGAGAAACTAATGCCTGTAAATATCAGGATTAGGGAGGACGGGCTGTCTGACTTTGACACAAGAGATCACAGTTTGCACCATATCCCCAACCGACAAGCGACATGGTTGGTTGAAGAGGGTTTTTCTATTAGGAGGTTTCAGTGGCCTATACTTCACCAAAACTTAAACATACAGGTATATCTTCAACCATAATTCAGTCAATCATGTACCCCTTTCCATAACTCTCTTTCCATTGAGGTTGTAGTTGGATTGTTCTGAAACAACCGGTTTGGAGGACGCAGGTGGGTCTTCAGTTTCATTTATGCTAGCCGTGGTGTGACTGACTCGCACGCCAATCAGCTTGTTGTGCTAACCTCATGTTGCTAACCTCACCACATGTCGCTAACGGTGCTAACAGTTTCCAGGCGGAACTTGCACTTGTGAACTTTGGTTCTGCATTGCACACATCAATCTGCATACCATGTAGCCTACGTGTGGCTGCACGTACCAGACTGCGCACCCCATACTGTGACAGTTCAGCATGTACCATTACATCCCTATCTGTGACAACAGTGTTTTGCATCTGGTGGGAATGACTTAATTTCTACAGAAAAACATCTTAGGGTCTACCTCAGCAACCGTACATTGTCTGCCCATCAGAGAGTCCAGATGAGATTCGCTCACCGTCACCCTCTAAAGTGAAATACTGAGTAAAGTCTGACCATCACATTAGAAGACACTGATTAAGAAAAAGTGTTTCACGGCCTGAAACAAGAGTTTATTGATGGCCGGGCCAAAGTGTTGTATGACTCTTTCAGCCATTAGGAGCCTGCAGAGGATTTGTCACAGGGCCTGAAACCGTCTCGCTCCATCCCTCCTCCCCTCCAGCCCGCTCTGTTTCAAACACTTCATTACTGATGAGTTGCGAGGCAGTGGATTTTCAAACATTTCACTGACTCCATCTCTTGGCAGGGCCTTTTTGTCTGGTCCCTCCAGCAGGTTGGAAACAGATGGGAGGAGTGAGCGAGGAAAATGTCGGACAGTATCTAAACTATCTCGAACACTTGCCTCATAATCTGTCAGAGTGCCTGTGACCTTGACTTTGTAAAGGAACCAACAGTGCAGCTGCAGACTTCAGTAAACAGTTATACTTCAAAATACTTCTGTTACCACGTAAAATCAATCAACTGAACTGTTTTCGCTGTTCAGTTTTACATCTACAAAGGATGACTTTGAATTTTAGGAGGAGTAATTTGTGGATCCTGGTATAAAATAACGACTTATTCAGATAAATACCAGTCCAACTCTGGTAACCCGCATAATTATTACTATAAAGATCTCACATGTTTTTCTATTTACCACTGACAATAGATGGTTTCTCAAAACTAGTGGGCAACAGCAGAAAATCACCCTTTAGACGAACTCAGTCATGTTTTCATCAGATTTTATGGAGAAGTAGTGTTATTAGTTTCATGTGGCGTTCCATCATCAGTCCTCGCTTCTTTGCCCTTTCATTTGTGAGGCCTGTCCAGTAGTACCATGCAGATAACGATAGAACGGCTCATGCTTTGTATCAGTTTTGTTTTTTCTTTTTTGTTGCGTGCACTTTGTTGCACAATGCAGGAAAAAAAGGGAAAACACTCTCTGCGACACATGTGCTGGTGGATTAAGCCAAGTAGTTTATCATTTATAAACATTTGGTCTCCATTTTCGAAATGCACATCAGATTTATGTAAAGGACAAACGAGTCCCCAACATTTGTGAACACTGACTGTTTCACCAAGCATGCTTTGTGAATTAAGAACACAAAGTAATACTGGCTCCAAACTGTGGTCCTGGGTCTGCATATCAGACGTTTCCCTCCATATTCACGCATGTTACACACGCATGCTATGCTGTGCTACGCTCACAATAGCCACAAGAAAAGATATAACATCAGTGCAAGTCAAACTTTAAGCATTTTGCTGAAGCATCTGCTTTAGATAAAAGGATGGAAAGGGTAATTTCCTCAAAAGCTATGATCCATATTTGGTTATCAGACACTGATCATCGGACGTCTGCCTGTTTTAACTCGTGTCCTCCCTTATGTTGCTTCAGTGTCACTACACAAGGCCCCTGAACCACCTGCCCTGGGTGCTTTACATCTGATCATCTGTGCAGAAAAGAACTGAAGTAAAAACACATTTTTTTGTGGCTGATTGTTTGAATAAGGTAAAGTTTTATTCTTAAGATCAAGAGAATTGCTGTTTTTTAAAAATACATTATGCTTTTTAAAATCTAATTACATTTAACCACCCGTCAGCTAAACTGGATTTTATATTAGAAATATTATGCATAGAGCTTTTTAAAACATCAACAGTAGATATTATAATCACTGTACTGTCAAAGTCTACCACAGGCCTCTCTGTCCTGCACCGCCTGCAGCCACTCCGGCCTGTAGTAACACACTCTGACTGCTGCACAGGTTCACATGTGCTGACTGAAAGTCGACCAGCACTCAACCTGTCATCGTGCTGTATTTCAGGGGTGTTTGACATCAGTATGTGTGGAGTTCCACAGTAAAAGAAGAGGAGAATGAAATTCAGGTCAAAGGGCAAAGGTCCACTAAGGCCAAAGCACGCCTGGATTTATATTTGAAAGATGCAGAAAATAAACTGATTTCTAATGGTAATGCCAAGAAGTCCATACAGGACGCAGAGGTGGTGGCTTCACCTCCAGAACAACGATAATGAAATCACATAAGCACACAAAACAAATACAAATCAGATTCTTAGTAGATGTAATATTTGATTTATTTACTGTTTCAGAAATAATTTTCAGAGCCAGGAATCTAATCTTGATTTAATAAAAAGATAAACAATGTGTGTGTTTGTATGGCCTTCTGTTTGTCTATTACAATCAGTTTACAGGAAGAAATAAACAAAAGCCAATTAAATCTTTTATCTGTTTAGAAATGTGCCTGTGATTTTCTTTTTGCTAAAAATGCTTTAATAGTTGGATGATTGTTGAGTAAGGGGAAGCTCTGGTATCTATTGTCAATATTAAATCATACTATTGACTGGTTCAAACACAGATGTATTTCAGTGCAGCCTAAATGACCAACGTGCATGTTTGGAGCTGCTGAGGAGGCCAAATCAGATACTACGCGACAGAGCAATCTGTATGAGCTCAAAGGCAAACTTTCAGCATTCCTCATTCTGTCGCAGACCACCCAAAAAGACCCCCGCGCCGCCTCCCCCCGGCTCACTCCCAGCTCACCCAACCCTCCCCTCTGTCTCGAGTTACAAGGCATTGCTGGTCTCCAAAAGAAAATGTCACAAAAAAAGGAACTTGAACTTCAAAAGGCGACTAATCTGAAGTAGCCCGAGTTAATCGTGTGCATCTGTTCCACAGCTCTGAGGCTTCTGACCCACAGGAGTTCTCGCTCTGCCGGGTGCTTCGCCATGCAGCAAGCATCGAACTCCGACCCAATAAAGACTGGTGAAATTATCACTAGTCAGTGTTTGGACGAAGAACCCCTCTGGTAACTTTTGTTGACAAAGCCACATGGGGAGACTGTCATTCGGAGGTTGCGGAGACTGATGTTCCTTCCAAAAAGTCTAATTTTATGAGACTGTAGAAGCTAGAAGAAGAGTATTTCATTTCATAACTCAGATGAATGATGCATTTTGGGAAATGTCAGTCACCAAGGAGCACACTAAACTTATTTTTTGTCACGCTTTAATTTTTAGACTTCACGAACTTTGTGTTTAAAGCTGCAGCTCTCTCTGTTGAACACGAGTCGAACTGATCCTCCACTTCCAACGTAAAGCTGCTCTAGTTAATAGATTTATATTAACAATACATCAGATCAAACATCAGTGTGCACTGTTGAATGTCTTTTCCATATTTGGCGGGCAGTCAGTGACAAAGCTGTATAAACCCAGTGTATTTAACGTGCCCATCATCAACCATCAGGCGGACACTTTAGCATTTAGCAGCTAATGAGCCAGGTCTTTCCCTCAGGCGCTGGTTAAGACAAGTTAAAAGGAGAGTTGGTCTGAAACGCACCTGCAAATGTTCACCTGATCAATTCAATGTTGGGTCTGCAGCTTGTTCTGTTGCTGCCCCCTCGCCTCCAAAACCTTAAAGTACTACAACTTTAAGCTTTAACGCATCTGACTTCATCCTGAAAAGTCAAAACTGCAGGTGACAAGTTCAGTGCATGCCTTTGAAAAACAACCACAGACACAAACTTTAAAAGACAAGTTCAGGCCTGAAATGCTTCGATGCCTAATACCTTAATCTTGGCAAACAAGACAGTAAAAAGTTTGCGTAAAGCCAGGCCGCAAACAATCTTTTTGTCTGCCAAATATTCCAGATCTGCTCTGATACTGCTTTCTCTTCAGGCAAAGGCCAAGCACGCCAGATGTTTCTTTCTACACAGTACGCACTCAGAAATAAAATAAAAAAACAATGCCTCTCTGTGTTTTTCAAATTCAGAGGCAATCAGGGATGAAAGTTAATTCTTCACCTTGAAAATGTATTATCTGTGCATGAAGTTTGCTCAGTTGTCATGGAGACGGCTCCGTTGGCAGCTGCTGATGCTTTTATCCAAAGTACTCTCAGGGCTCTTTCAATTTGCAGATGAAAACTGCATGATATGGATGAAAGCTCCACCCGAGAGGACCCGAACATTCATAATGAAGCCAATAAGAAGAAGTTGTAAAAGTGCCTTCTTACTGAAATTGCATGTAAGATGAAGATCACGTGAAAGAGTTGAAAGCTGCAGCGAAGGTTAGTGAGTGGATCTTTAGTTGGGGTCATTTTATCAAAGCATGTGTTTAAAGGGCTATGAAATTATTCTATTAATATTCATAAAACTCATCTGGTGTTGATAATGATTAAAGCTCCAGAGCAGCCTTTAAATGCACCCCTGGGTCAAACTGTTTTGCCAACTCGTGTTAAGAAGTGCAGACGCATTACCAAACATCATTCCTGTCTCAGTTTTCTTTCTAACGTTTCACTTTCTTTTTTCCCCAATTTCCTTTTTCAAGCAACAATCTCATCTTTAAAGACTAATTTACTTTCTCATTCCTTTCCGCAATGAGCAGCTGCACAGAGAGAAGCTGATTAAAGACGACAGAACTCACCTCAACACGGCGCAGCCACAGGACACGTTGTGTTCTGACTTCCCTCGGATTGGAAAACCTCTCAAAACACCTGCAGATCACAGCTGAATGGAGTCTGATTGGGCTAAATGCATTCTGGGAAATGTAGGCTAATCGCCCACACAACTAGGTGCATCAGACTCATAAGAGAATTACAGTATATGTAGTTTGATGTACTTCTCGCCCTCCTAATTGCACTTTAGGTACAAAAGGTGGCCTAATGTATATATAATGTATAATGTACAGTATATACTTCGACCTCTTGAACCCTTGATTTGCTACACACTGACGTTGTGTGGCCAAGCTTTGTTCAAACCCCTTAGAAATGAACCTTATATTCTTGTGGGGATCTCAAAGTTTCCAAAGATACCAAATATGTCAGACTAAATTATAGGATACGAACATAAAATTATGCACAAGACATCTGGTGCAGCCATCGATTAAGTGTTGGAACAAGCAGACACGACACTGTGGACGTTTTCTTTTACTTTAAACTACTTGAGGGATGCGTTTAGACAGCATGATCCTTTTCCATGCATGCCATTAACACTGGAAACACCCTTGTTTAGGTACATACATGCATTCCCATACCAGCACCACCTTGAGAAAGTCTCTTATATTTATTTTACCTTTCAATCTTAGTCTTACTGTGGTTGCTGTTTGAAGTTTTAAGGCTTGGAAAAGGTGTGTAAGCCTGTTTAAGTTCACCAGATGTTCTCCAGCTCTGCACTGAATCAACCCGCGTGCGATCATATGATGTGACACACAGGAGCCCGACGTCAACGACGTCAGCAATGACAACATTAGATTTCTCTCTGCTTGGGGAGTAACGACAGACCCCCAGCTAAACTGTCAGCATTCCTCGCTGTAGGACCGGGGCAGGAAAAACACCACCTATCACATTTCACCCTGAGCACCATCTTTGCCAAGCAGATAGCAACTCCGGTAACATGTGGCGTGCCCTTGAAGACTACCCCAAACCACATGTGTGAACTCCCCCCCCCCCTTCACACACGCACATACATACACAGGCAACCTGCTGTCGCTGGAGAAGGGGTGATTAGGGGGGAGGCCAAAATCAAAGGAACAAATCTTGAAAATTAAAGGACTTGCAGGCCCGCCATCTTTTCCTCTCTCAGGCAGGAATGCTTCTCATTAGACGTCTGCTTCGATGTGAACCAGCAACCCACAGATGCAGATTGGAGTGGGCGTTCGCGTTTCGAACGCTCTTCAGAAAGAAAAAAAATAAAAAAAAGAGAGGGCTCAAGCTCTTAATGTTTCCAGTGTGTCTGAATGGGTTTAGACCTGAGTGTAACAGGATGTGTTACAGGATATAATCAAATTGTTCCACAGAGGGGGCAAGTTGCAGATAAATGGAATAAATCAATTTAAGGGTTAGTTTGCCTAAATCACTGACAAAACACATCTTTTGACTTGTATGTGCAAATAGTTTTAGCCAAAGAGTTTTAAGATACCTTCAAAACCCACGCAGCCCTCCACACACAATGAGAGTGAATATGAATTTAGTTAAAAACTGTGAAAAACACACACACACACTGAGCAATACTGAGCTGTCCCAGGCAAAAGATGGATATTGTGAGAATAATACATTCTCACAATAATTTTCCAGTATCCAGGAGTTGACACAGTTTTCACAATGCAACTGCACACATCTTCAAACCAAACAGATGGAGGCCAACATTAAAATGACACAGACTCTGGAATAATAATAATTTAAAAAAAGGTGTTTGAGGCCAAAGATTATTTTTTGCGACATTTTCAAAACAAGAAAGCGAAGCGGGTGAATGACATGAGACGATGGCATGTCTCCGCTTGCGCTTCCTCACCAGACATTCATCACACAATCTGGCATGCCTCAAAATTGATCTCATACAGGCTGACCAAGATTTGATTAGAGCCATCTTGTGCCATGTATCTGCAAAATTGCTGGTTGCTGGCAGTTTGCATGGGGACGACTTGTGAGGAAGTAGGTCTCACATAAATAAAAGAACAAAAGCTCAGCAGATTAAACCAAAAAGAGCGGGCTGATAAAGAATTAGTGTAATGACTAGCCTTTTCCTTGGGTCAGGAACGAATTTGTCAGTGTCAGAGTTCAAAAGATAATGCACATTAATCTCAGGAGTGGCAGCTTCCTTTACTTTAGCTCCTGATCTGAGCAAGTGAATGTGGTGAGAGTCATAAAGGTGCTGTGAATAAATCACATCTCTTCCCCTGTTGTCCTCGTTCCTCCGAGTCCATGACATGATGGATAGGAACGACTTGAGAGAGGTTTACGTTTAAAGAGCCTCAGATATTACATCCGTTGCCCAACACCTATGCACATGTTTAACTTATGCGAGTGCGTATTGGTGTCTTTTATGTGTGCGGAAGGTGGCGGTGACGAGTGAGGCAGGAAGTTCACGTGCGCAGTGTGTCTACGTCTCTTTGGCCACATGCCTCAGGTTTTGAGGCCTTAGCTGGCATCAGCTTTATCGAGCTGGTGAATTATTCACAGCGGGAGCTATTTAATCATCCGCGTTTATTTAACCTTTCAGGAGGCCGGACCAACAGCCAATGGGGCCGTGTCACAGGTGTGTGTACTCTATAGGGAAAGGCATGCGCTAAGTGAGTGTGTGTATAGAATTAGAGTCAGCGCAGTATCCTGTTTACATTCACACGCTCCGCTCCTATAAGCCGTTACCGGTCTGTGGTTGGGTGTAAGTCAAGCTAATGTCCCCTCGCTTCTTTCTTTTGTTGCTCTTAAGCAGCATTATCTGTGGCATTAACGTCTCGCAGATGTGCAGAGAAATAGGTCACCACACTCGAACACATGGCACCCCATTTTAGCCTCTCGTAACGGTATCGTCATCGTCACTCCACCTGTTCCCTGCACAGTGCGTCCATTTTGTGCCGAAACAGCAACTGCTGCGCCTGGTGGGGGTTGAAATCCCTCTGAAAGCGGCCGCCCGACCTTCTCCCGACGAAGTGTTTATGGCAGCAGGTTGGATTTTAGGCGCTTGAGCTATGTGACCCCCCCCCCGATACCCCACTCGAATGTAAAGACGGTCCCTTCATTCCTCCATCAGAGCCCCGACCGTCGCTAAGCCATGGTTTGAAATCCTAGATTGTGGGAATATGGCCGCAAAATGTCCACCTTTCATCCCCTGCTTGAGTCTTTAAGTGTAAAGAGCTCAAAAGGACTTCTGGTCCGATGGTGATAAACCTGGCTTCAGATGATTTCCCAGGAAGTATGTGCGTAACAACTGCACACAACTGCTCATATCTCTCCGCCACTCGCTTTGTTCTATTTAAGTCGTTCAGTGTGCTGGCATGCACTACCTGGAAAATTAAGAGATTTCCTTTGAAACTGCCCCCCCCCCCCCACGCTGGTCTGACTGAACAAGCCCTTAACCACCTCTCACCATATTACATGACGCTGTGTGGTTGTTGCCAGATAATGAGCTCAAAACCTTTGCTGTTGACCACTTCTGGTGGTTTGGAGACAAGACCTCCACTGTTCGCGGCGCAGCTCTCTGCGGGTGAGCGCAGACGGAGGACGTTACAGCTGCTGATAACGCTGGCTCGGGGCTGATTTGAGTCATGTCTGACAGGATGAAAGTGGAGGCACTGAGGTTGAAGTTCAAAGTGGTAATCTCCAGATTCGTGTCGCTTTGATTTTGGTGACATCTGTGGCGCTAAGCAGTCATTGCCGTGGTGTTATTGCACCACACTTCCCAGCAATCACTTGTCAAACAGAGACTTTATGTCCTGTGAAGATTAAATGGTTTTGAGGTTGACGGGCGAAGTTTTAAAAGCTCCAATGTCCTTTAATCCCCCGGTTTGTCTCAATAGCACAAGCGCAGGGTGTAAAATGTGTCAGGCAACCATTGTGGACGGCACCGCATCGATATTGCAGATAAACAATGGCTCAAATGTGTAATGGGGAAAATGTTGCTGGTTTGATTGCGTCATGGGCGTGCAGTTCCCCTTGGCTCTGCGTTAAATGCATGCTACCTGCTCAGCAACAAGTGGTTAGCTTGTGAACAGCTAACTGCTAACTGAAGGTTGGTGGAGAACAAAACAGAGTTACAAAATGTGTAAATGGACTGACATTCATTTTGTTTGTTTGTAATTGAGGTGGTCATGTCTACATGCACATAATTTATTAATAGTTAATTTATCTATGCAGACACTTTACACTAATTCAGAGACTCTGAAGGTGTGAAACTAACATGTATTAATCTAATCTAACAGCAATTTGCTCTCATTAACCTACAGAGCCTCCATTGGCTTGTGTGGCACACACTAGCATTGACTCAATGCAATGATAGTGTGGCAGGCAAATGATATGTTAAGAAACTGCATGATCCACTTAAGAGGTGAGCCAAATTGTAGTACAAGATTACTTCGGGCATAAATATTATTATTATATATCATTTTAATTGTATTATTTATGATAATGATAAAAAATATAGAGAGAAATGCTAATAATAAAAACAAAGAAAGAGACCATGGCCAAGCAGACATCAGACATGTAGCTTATGGTAGCTAGCGTTAGCCAATGCTAGCAAAGTGTGGATAGCTATTGCTGTGTAACTGACAATATTGCGTCATTTAAAGATACAGCGCAGGACTTCTGTCTCCGCCCTGAGTCAATGGGAGTGTTTACAAAAACACTGTTGATCATCTTTTGCCATAGGCTCTGTCATGATCCTAGAAGATGTAGCTTAGTCCATAGCTAAAGTTGCTCGTCCCTTCAGCTCTGGCGTACCAGCCATTACTGGTTGATGTAAAACACATCAATAACAGCACACCAGTGCAGGGTGTCACACCAGACACCAGATTTTAAACATGTCCATGCAGAGAGATTTATCTAAGTTCTCCACTTTTATGTTTGATAATAGTTTTACATGATTTGATGAATTTCTCCTATTGTGATACTCATACAGCAGGTTTCAGCATTTTGCCATTATGCAACAACTGTCACTTATGGTCACAGTTCATGGTGCTTAGTTAAGCAACACAGGCTCACATTAAGATGCAAACATATTTTGGTTAAATGAAGGTTGAATAGGCCAAAGGCAGCTGTATACAGACAGTAAATAAAGGGGATCTAATGCAGATAAAGAAGGTAAGTTGTTGTATTTGTTGCACAGGTTAACATTATTTAAACAAAGAGACACACATATGCATATACCCAGCACGTGTTTTCATATCAAATTCCACAGAAGCGTGCCTCTAGTGATACCTCAATATTTTCTAGGACTCCCTCTGACCTAATGTGCCGCCCAGTGAGGGTCGTGCGGTCTGAGTGTCTGGAAGATGAAAACAGAAGACCCCTCTCTCATGAACGCCAGACCCCAACACGGCTGGCTGACATCAAAGTTACCCTGCACGCTCAGACACAGGCGAGACGGGGAGAGGCCAAGCGGGCAGAAAAACCGAAGAGGTACCTTTTATCATTTATTTTCCCTCAGCGGGGGGACATCCTTAGATTAAACACCAAAGTAAAAAAGCACTCCTGGAGAGACAGACTGAAGAAACAACCACTGATAATTGATATGTGAATATGTGAACACCTGCTGAGGGAAAAAGGGATGCAGAGGTTCTTGACCTCGCATACGGCAAAGTTTCAACACCACCATTGTTCTCCGTTCCTCGGCCGCAGAGGATTCACTTAATATTCAGCTGAATGAGACGTTTGCTTCACCTCCATCTCTGCTTTGACAGACCTTTAAGATAACACTGTCCCCGGTTGACGTACACCTCTTAAACAGCGAGACACAATTTGAATCTCAAGTGAGAAGGTTGACTTCTCCTTAAACGCTGGTGCAGTCTTCCTCTCAGTGAGAAACCACAGACTAACTCGCGATGGCGGAGTCACAATCTGGGAAGTTGGAGACGACAAGAGAGTGGGCTGTTTTCACCCCGAGTTACGTCTGGAGACGATTACAAAGGCGATTTGGAAATAGATCTGACTCTTCCAAGAGGCTTTTAAGTGAAATGCAATTTGTATCATTTCTTATGTCATGCAAGTAAATCAAGGTTGTCTACGCTAAAGCACAGAGTCTTTTGAAACTGACTACAGCGTGAGGTCGCGGGGGCAATCACTCAAGTCCTGTCATTGGTTAAACTCGCCGCGTTTATGTGTCGGGTTAAACGGTCTACTGGGGACTCATCATTGATTCCTTCTTAGTTTCAGTTAAAATACATTTGACAGATTTGGCTTTTTTGAAAAAAGAAAAAAGCATCAAAGTCGACAGAAACACATCATTACGGTACCTCTGTTTCTAAGATGTCTGCCACCTGCTCTGAGAGGTCAAGCGTGGAATAGCACGTATGTCAGGGCTGCGACTAACAATTACTGTCATTGTTGATTAATCTGTTAATCAGTTCATCAACTGGTCGATTAGCTGTTTGGTCCATAAAGTATAAAAAGTATAAAAACCCGCGGTGACAAAGTGTCAAAGAGTTTCAGTTTGCTGTCTCAGAGGACTGAAGAGACCAGGAAATACCTGAGAAGCTGAAAATTTGAATATTTACTTAAAAGATGGATTCAAAGTAATTAATTATAAAATAGTTGATTGATTGATTAGATGACAACTGAGCAACTAATGGTTGCAGCTCGAGTAGATGTCTTTTCACCATGATGTCTGTGCTGAACAGGTGTTACTCTTGTCCAGGTCTCTCTCTCTTTTGAAAAACAGGAGTCCCTAATCTAATCTAATATAATCTAATCTAGTTTAATCTAATCTAGTTTACTCTAATCTAATTTTATCTAATCTAATCTAATCTGATGCTTTTTGGTTAAATATAGAAAAATGAAATTAAAACATGTCAGTTTTTGGGGTTTTTTGTCCAAGAAAATCTGAAAAAAAAGAAAAAAAAAGACTTTGACTTTATGTGTGATTTTATTATCCATTGAATATCTCAGCTCAGATCTGAATCTGATCTTCTGCTGTCTGAATGACTACAGGGGAGTTATTAACCTGGAAATGTGTTTGTTTTCACCAAAGTTCAATTATACAGTGCCCCTCTGTTACGTATATTATCTATAAATAAAATATATCAACAGGAGCATGTTTCAAAACCCTCTGTGCCCTTATCAGGATTTAAATTTGATGAATATATACTGAATGATTTATCTATTATTTGTCAGCATAACATAATAAATCTAAAATCGCTTGTTGGACAGCAGGTTACTGAGTGTCCTCGTCATTACAGCTTCATTTAAAGATATTTTAAGTAAATCTGCGAGGTCTTTCTGACGAGATGTTTTGTAATCTCCTGGGTGTTTGTCTCGGTAACAGATCCCAGATTGTGGCAGATTACAGGTGACATTTTTTAAAATCAGATTACAGCGGCTTTTTTCCTCCTCATGCCCTCAGACACTCCCCAGATGTGGTCTCCAAAAACACGCCGCCTCAAGATCCGCTGGCGTGATCATCGAGGGAATTTCATTAGAGTGAGACCTCCATGACTGAGACTGATAACAGCAGAGGAGGGGAGGGGAGGGAGGAAGGAGGGGAGGGAGGAGAACAGCGTGCGCTGTGTTTGACCAAAGACAGCCCTCAGTTGTTATCTGTGCTGGCTGGTGGAGCAGGAGAGGACGGGAGGAGATAGAGTGGAGAGGAGAGGAGATAGGAGGAGGCCGGGTAGGTCAGTGAGAAAAACAGGAGGAGGTGAAAGGAAAATAAAAAGGTAGGAAAAGAGAAGAGAAGGGGGAGGAAAGGAAAGTGGGGAAGGAAGAAGAGGAGGAAGCAAGGACAGAGGAGAGGAAGGAGAGAAGGAAAAACTGGAGAGAGGAGAGAATGGGGGAGTAGAGGACATAAGAAAAGGATAAAGAGGAGAGGAGGAGGAGAGGATTACAAAGAAAGAAAAGAAAGGGAGAAGGAGAGAGTGGGGATGGGCAAGGGAAGAGGAAATGATAAAAGTAAAGGAGAGAAGAGTATGAAGTGGATGAAGGAGTAGGAAACGAGGAGAAAAGGGGAGAAGAGGAGAATTAAAGAGAAACGTGAGGCAAAAAAGAGAAACGTGGAAGCTGGGAGGAGGTGAGGGAACAGGAGGGGAGAGATAGGAGAGGACTGAGGAAGGAAAGATGAAGGGATGAGAGGAGAAGACAGGAGGACTGGGGAGGTGGAGGACACTGATGTAGAGGAAAGGTAAGGAGATAAGAGGAGAGGAGCAGCAGAGAGGTAAATGAGAGGAAGGAGGAGAGAAGAGGAGGTGGAGGTGGTGGTGGTGGGTGACGTGGGCCTGGACTCCCCACTGAGGAGTGATGTGATGATAATCTCTCAGCTGGAACATCTGGTCCAGCCTTGAACAATGACTCCTGCGGGCAGATCGCGGCGATGCGGCCCGGGTCTCTCTGATAACCCTCCTCCTCCACGGCTCCGGCTCCGCAGGTCAGCACCGATCAACAAAGACGCACCTTGTCTGCAGACGCACGGGGGTCACAGTTAATAAACCCGCCTTCCCTGTGGTCTGATGGGAAAAGGAGGAAGCGGGTCAGATAGGAACTCCTGTGTTTAAGGTGAGGAGTGAGCCCCGGGGGAACATTCCTCGGAGATCCTCCTCGCGTTAATGTGACCGAAGATGAGCCGTTAATCGAGTGTTATTTTACAGTCGTGTCACGGTCTTAAGTGCTGTCCCACTAATCACTCTAAGTGCCTGAATGTGTGTGTTTATACAGTAACTGGAGATGCACAGTTGTAAGATGATTTATACTTTTTCTTTTCTAAGGTTTAAAGATGCCTCGGAGATCAGATCAAGGACATAAAATGTCTCATGAAAAGACACTGGAGGACACGACGATCATGAAGTCCTCAAAGCTGAAGAAATTCCAGATGGTGCTCGAGTGGAGGACGACATCACAGGAGACTATATGGCTCATGAATGTCAGCAGCTCTGATTAAAAGCCATTCTGCTCGGGGGGGAAAAAAAACTGCTGGCTTTGCCTTTCATGCACATTTATCATATGGGATTGTTTGTATACAGTTGTTTTATTCTCCCCGTGTGTGTGTGTGTGTGTGTGTGTGTGTGTGTGACAGAGATGAGATGAATGTAATTAAAGTTTTTTAATTAGACGCTGTTCTTTTCTGGGAAGCCTGTGGCAGCGCTGGGTGGAGCCAGAGTGGAGACAGGAGGTTTGTGGTCTGGCTGAGGGAACCACGCCGGCCGGAGTAATGGAAACCGGGTGTTCACTGTACACATATACACACACATACATGCAAACACACACTCGCATACGCATGCACTCGCGCCCACACACACATAAACCGAAGCTGAAGAGAGAATAAACACACACAGAAAGCCACATAAAGTTATGCAGACATGAATCTGAATGCACAGCCCCCACAATACTAATGTATGCCACACACACACGCACACACACACACATTCAAATACATATATTCACTCGTGACTACCTGCATTATAAGATTCAGCCTGCTGACACGTAAATTCCCTAAATAGTGATGATGTGTGCATTTGCATGCACATACATGCATGCAAGCTCATGCATACATAAAAACAAATAAGCACTGACACACACACACACACACGCACCCTCCTCCATACTGATGCACGGTCCTCACGCACAGGCACGGATGAATACACGCAGAGAGGCACATGCATGAATGCACACTCATTCGCTCCCTGTCACTCACTCACGAACGTGCGTGCACACAGAGCTCATTATAGATGCATATAGCGTATACAAACATATAAACGCTCCCCGGTGCGTGCATGCACACACACACACACACACACACACACACACACAGGCGTGGATGCATGCTCACGCGCTCAGGCAGCTCCTCGCCCCCTACACCCTCCCCAGTCATTACACATGCATACACACGCACACATGCGTGCACACACATATAAATGCGCTTAGGCACATGCATGAGCACACACATAGAAACGCACAATAGGCCCTCATCACTCAAATCCCTTGGCACGCACACACACGCACACACACCAATATAATTGATGCACACATTACATTTCAAACCTCTCTACAAATACACACACACACACACACACACACAGCCCCAATCAGTTCAACAATGTGATACTAAACCATACCCTGCATCATTCACTGGGTTTAATGCACACACACATAAAGCAGGGCCAGGAAATGCAGAAAACAGATCTCGGGCATCTACTGACATCAGCGAGGCAAGGCCCGCCTTTTCCATTAGACGCTGACGTCAGTTTTCCACAAAACTGTTTCACCCTAAATTACAGGCGATCAAACCTTTCCTCTGTTGACAGTTAAGAATAGATCAATCTGAAGAAACGTGCAGCGGCAGGAACCGGCGTCCGAGGACGTCCTGTGTGCTCGCGTACAGGTACAGGCGTCGCCCAGCTGACCGCCAATGCAAACAGAGCTGGGAGTGTGAAACGGCACCGGCCTCGCTCCAACCACTAGAGTCAGATGTATGTAAATATATGGAAAACACCGAGGTGTGAGAGCGCATACATTTCACACAGTCGCCATATGTGCTTCTCAGTGAGCGCCGGCTCCCGGTAACTTTAACTCCACTGAGTCGACAGCGTCTTCAGTGTTGTTCAAGTCCTGGACAGTGAGCGTGAGCGGGTCAAACTGGGCAGCAACAGGTCAATCTCTATGAGGAGGGCACCATCTAGTGTTGCATGAAGAGTATAGAAGAGCTGCGGAAAGAGAAGCCCCCCCCACCCCCCCCCACCAACTCTGAAACACAGCCATGTTGGGCGTGTGTCTGCTGGCTTTATGTGGCGTGCAAAGTGTTTTCACCCTCACTGAGCGCCCGCGTCACTGGGCGGTTGGTTTCATGTCGGAGTCAGAGTAAAGAGCTGAACTGGAGCTGAATGAGCCCAGAGGTGCAGTGTAGTTCAGGGGTTGGGTGGTGGTGGAGGAGGACGAGGAGGAGGGGGGGGGGGGGGAGCAGATGTGATTGTTTGCATAGTCCAGGCTTATACACAAACCAAACCCTGAAGCTCTGCTGCATCTCTGCATGGAGCAAAGTTGTCCTGCAACTGAAGGCTCATTAACTGCAGCACTAATTTTAATTATCCGTTACTTTTTAGATCTGATCCATGCTCAGGGTTGGAATAAAGCTGAAAACTGCTGATCACAAGTCCTTAAATTGTTTGTTTTGTCCAACCAACAGGCCAAGGCTTGTAGATGATCAGCGCATTAACACATTGGACAAAGAAAAACAACAAATTGTCACAATAAAGAAGCTTGAACTCAACAATTAGCACATATTTAGCCTTTAGCCTTCACTTTTGACTAAAAGAAACCTCAAGTTCTCCATATTTTCTGCTTCTCTCTGAACATTTTTGAGTTTTTGACAGTCGGCCTGACAGAACAAGACACCTGAAGATGCCCCTAGATGTCTGGGTGGAAAACTGGGACGCTCGGCGGGTAATCGGCGGCCACATCTCTGCCGTGATGTCATTATGTAGACAAAACCAAACACAGAAGCTTCACATGCGGCACGCCTCTAAACCCTTCACCAGTTTGCACACCTGCAGCACCTCCTCAGGCCTGGATGTGTGACATTATGGATTTGGAGGAGTTATAATTTAATTTTTACATAGATTTAAATGTTTCGGAAAGCTTTTTTTGTTGTTGTTGTTGTTGTTTTTCACCGACAGCAGTATTGTGGTTTTACACACACACCTCAAGGTGGATAAGTCTGTGCTCAAAGTGTGGAAAATGACACCTTTTCACCACACGACAGAACAAACACTGCAACATTTGACCAACAAAACTAATGGGGCAGCTGCAGATTACTCCGTCTTTGCTGCTGCTGCAATCTGCATAAAACCTGTTTTTCCCCTTTCTTTCTAGAAACCCCTTCTTTCGCGTGCATCACTCCAAACGCACCCCACTGCAGAGTTCAATGTGCAGGGATCTAACACCGGGGCGTGACCACCCTGCTCTCTGAGCCCTCTTCCCCCAAAAAAATAAAAACCAAACTTTGCAAAAAACAATAAAACACAGCAAATGGTGTTTATTGTCAAAGTGTAGGAGTAGGACAATGTTATATGTGCATTATTCATTATTGTGTACTCTAATTGTGCAACAAACTAAGCTACAGTATATACAGACATCTATCATTAACTGTTGATAGCTGGATGACAGTTATACTGTATAACAGTAAATCTAGTTGGCCGGTTGCTTGGGCAGGACAGCCTTTAAAAGACAATCCCTCAGAACAAAAAAAAAAAAAGGGCCCAAGACTTTGGTATCATCTGCATAAAATGCAAAATGGTGACTCTTACTCTTACAGTGTAATATCAATCAATACAACTAAACACATCCATTAAAAACATCCACATGAATATACTCAATGCAACAAATGTTATGCAGAAAAATCTTTTTTCCCCCCACCCGACTCTGCTTCTCTCTCTTTTTATCGCCGTAAAAATCCATTAAAGGTTAAACAAACATTTAAATGTTACATATCCCGTAAAAAGTAAAAGAGAATAATGTTATGAGGACCCCCAGTCTAGATAGCAACGATGCTTTGTGAAAAATATATGTATAGTAGAGTGAACTAAACATTTACATGATTTTACAGGTGGAAAGAAAACATCGTTTTGACATAACTCTTTAGAATAATAATAATAATAATAATAATACAGCCCCACAGTCTTATGAACATGCTATGATCTCTGGTTACTCACTCCGATCATTGTCCGTGTGATCTCAGGCCGACGGCCCGTCACAGGGTTCGTGTTTGTGTCAGTGTGTCTACATGTTTTTTGAGTGACTGCCGCTGTGGATGCGTGTGTGTTTGTCTGTATGTCAGTGTGTGGGTGTCTGGCGTGTGTCCGCAGGCTCAACAGTCCCCTGAGTTGTGCGAATGTGGCCCGGTCTCCATTTTCCAGTCTCTCTGGTCGGTGGCGTCCCCCTGGCCGTGCTGGGAGGCGGCGGGAGACAGGGACATCTGTCTGCGGGGGTTGCCGCTGTGCATGGTGTTCCAGTGGCGCTTCAGATCCGACGCTTTGATGAAGGCTTTGTCGCAGGAGCCGCAGTTGAACGGCCGCTCGCCCCGGTGCTGCCGCTCGTGGTCTTTCAGGTGGGACTTGTGCTTGAAGGCCTTTTCGCACATTTGGCACGCGAAGGGTCTCTCGTTGCTGTGGACCCTCTCGTGCCTCTTCAGGTCGGGGCCCCTGATGAAGGCCTTCCCGCACACGACGCAGCGGTGTGGCTTGAAACCAGAGTGGATCTTCAGGTGCTCCTTGAGGTGGGCGGCGGTGGTGAAGGCTTTGGGACAGTGCTCGCAGCCGTAGGGGCGGTTGGCGGTGAGCAGCCGCTCCTTTTTGGCGTTGTGGTCCATGGGCTTGGCGCCTGCGCTCTGACAGGAGCCGTGGTCGCGGTGGCCGTACAGCAGATACTCCAGCTTCATGTCGCTTGAGGAGGACGTGCCCCAGCCGTGGCTGTGGGGGTCTTTGCTCATGTTGGTGTTGTAGTTGTGCGGCTGAGACACGTGGGAGCCCCCGGGTCCCATGCTATCCATGCCCTGATCGTAGAAGCTGTTCTTCCTCACCTCCTCCATGGCGAGCTCCTTCAGGATGGCGTCCTGAGCTCGCATCCCGTGGTCTCCCGGAGCCTGGTTCTCCCGGGTCTTCATGTTGGTCAGCTCACGTTTCTGCGTGCACAGGTTATCCAGGAAGTTGATCCCCAGGATCTGGCCGGATGACATCATCATATTGATGTCCTTCTTCCTAACGGCGAGCCTGGCTGTGTACATGTAATTGAGCACCTCTTCGAAGATATCGGAGCGGATAAAGTCCAACTCCACGATGGAGTTGTCCTCGTCGCTCTGCTTCTTGAAGAGCTTCTTGAAGTAGTTGCTGCAGGCTGCTAAGACACAGCGGTGAGCCCTGAACTCTATGTTTTCCACCACCACCACCACATCACAGTGCTCACCTTCCATCCTCTGTTGGTTGAGCATCTTCAGAAAGGTGGCTTTGTGGTCATAGTCGATATATCTCAGTAAATCAGACATGTTGCAGGTCAAAGTGGAGCAACCTGCAGAGGAAAAGACAGCGACCGGTCAAATGTTGTCATTTACACAACACATCGGGCATGCACATAACCTGCACAGCTGAGGGGTGGAGCTCTATTTGCATGCTTCTTATAGTGAATATATGCAGGTTGAGTATGGAGCGCGCATTCACACGTTATTGTGGGAATAGCGTGCAGCAAACATCGCGTTTGCTTACAGGTGGCCGCCAAAAATGCAAAGAGTAAACAAAAGTAGCTGAATCAATCATGCAGAAAGCCTTTGGGTAGAAACATAACGACAGGCCCGACAGCAATAAAAGCCGCAGCAGTGCTAATAAAAATATCAACGCCAGCAGAGACAAACACACGCACTTTGCACAACTTAACAAACGCGTTTTAGCCGCCGTGCTCGCGTGACAGTCGCGTCGCGTGCGGAAAGGATAACCTTAGCAGGAATATTTCACATTTCACTGCGCCCAGCCATTTTGGTCAGCAAGCCTCCATTGGCATGTTTCTGGTGTCTTTAGAGCAGTTCACAAACAGCGGAGAACACGGCGGCGAGCAGGCGAACAAAGCGCCACGGAGCGCCGCGGCGTTTTCTCCGCCGTCCGACGACACAAAGAGGAAATAAAAAACCGTTTAATACCCGAAGCCTGAACGCGATCCCTGTGTTGTCACGCAAGGCAGTCGACGACGATCCAGAGCTGTCGTTTTTCCTCTTCCTCCTCTTGTTGTGACTGTTGAGCTCCACAGGAAATGTGGCGCTGCTCTGCCGCCGCCTACAGCACCGGAGCAGGTACTCCACCGAGATCCTCTATGCGCGAGAGGATGACTCACTACACTGCTCCCGTCACCGTCTGTCCCTCCGGGTCAAAGATGGTTGGCTACATAAATAAACACTGCTTTAAGTATTCAGTATGTGCATGAACCGCAAACATTCAAAGTTTTTAATATATATATATTTAATTTGTGCATTTAAATCTTAATTTACTGTATTTTTATTCCAGTTATTTAATGTTTTCTTTAATTTATTTTCTTATTCTACTCCTTATGATTAGTGGTAGCAGCAGTAGAGACAGTATTAGCAATACTATTAGTACCGTTATTGTTATTGGTGTATGCATTGTATAATGTATTCTTATTTTTCCCTTTCAGTTCTTTTAAATCTATTTTCTCATGCACACATGGAAATGTTGCAGTTGCACTGTAAAGTGGGCATCTTCTAACAAAACACAAGCAACACCTCCACAAGAGCCAGCAGATCTGGTTTCAGTTATTGCTAATTATTCATTACAAATATATAATATAATAATATGTGCATCGCCATGTGCAAGATGTATCCACTGAGAAACAGCTAGAGCTGCAGAGCCAAAAGCAGCAGCGCGCAGAAAACCCTCAGTTTAAATAAGTCTCCAAACTTTGATGGGAAATTTCTGTGTTCAGGTCAAAGTCTAATTGTAATCGTCAGTTGGTGTAGCAGTGGGGTCACCACATTTCATTCTCAGAACATGATTTTGTCATAAAGTAATATTAACATCATATTTTTATTTTAAAATCAGCTTTCCATCTTCCTACTACAGGCTTTCCACTAACATCAGTGACCTGTGATTGGAGGTTATTTTGTCTCTCAGAATACTTTAAGACATCATGAAAATGTGTGTAACGATGACAAATAACTACAAATAACAATGTATAAGCACGAGAATAGAATAATGACGAGATGTCTAAATTAAATCATGTGCACTGAAGCAGATGACCACAAAAAACTTTCATAATGTGAATATTTATGTGTAAATCTTGCACTAACGTCAGATTAATCCGTGGTAATTTATATTAAGTGTTTGTTACTTGAGGATTGGAGAAGTAAAACAGACCTGATCTCCTAGATTTCTTAGCATTAAAGCCTTTAGATATGGCGCCTAATGTTGCACGTGCCCTAAGTAAGATCAATACAGTAACTACAGTAAGACGTCAGAGAGTTAACGGCAAAGACTGCTTTTGGTATAAAGCTTCCAAAGGTAAGAGGTCTGAAAATATTTTATAAAATAAATAAGAAATCAACCGGGCCTCGTTTTCCTGCACCCAGCAACAGAAACGGAGTGAGAGCTCTTACCTTTGTGCGTATCTCAGACACGCGCGCACGTACGCAGCGGGGCGGAGCTTCGGAGCCCTGCGTGCATTCAACATAATTACCTGAAGCTGTAAAAACCCTGCTTTAATTACCCGAAGGGCATTTCTTTTGACAGTTCAAATTACGCGTTCAGCGCATCTGCGTTAATGAATAAAACATCAGTTTCCGGACTCAAACGCCTCCCATCAACGCATTTATTTATAAATTAACTACAATTTAAACTTTTAAAGATTTTAATCAAATCTTGTTCATCAGCTTATTTTAGCGCCTGAGGGCACCAAATCTGTTCTGCTCTGATTGTTCACATATGCTGGTTTATTTTCTTTAGTCTGAACAAATGAATTTGCAAATCAACAAATTAATAAATTTGACATCAGTCTCATCAATTTATGAACTACCCAGCAGGTCACTGTGCATGGCTCACTGTTATCTGTAGGTTCATGTGATGAACACTGTTGGGGTGCTTGATTCATTAATCAAACTCATTTAAAATTGCAGTATCTCTGTGTGTTAGAATGAATCAGTGGATGATAAAAAGAGGTCCGCTGGTGACACAAGGTTCAGTAATGTGGTCAACATTTTATTATTTGAGAAGAAAACAGCAAATTAAAACAAATGCATTTGCCACTTTTTATTTCACCATTTTTGAAGAAAAACAAAACAAAACATGGCCGTACACGAACAAGGATTGGTTATTTCAGACGCAGATGTGGGACGCATACAGTTGACACGCGTTCGGGGCGGTGATGGTGGGGGTTGACAGATCTCTCTTGGCTTTGCATCTGATTTGGGCAGAGCGCGGCAGTCTGAGCCCTTTGCCTCACAGTCACACAAAACCTGGAACTTGTGCTGCGGCCGATCATCTACCCTGGGAAACATTCAAAGCCTGCGCAGGCACGTGAATAAAAATCTATTTCTCGCACAGAAACCTTTGCCAAAGCAAACCCTCTCAAAACAAAAACACAAAAAGCGCTGGAGTGGTGGAATCAACTGATGGGAAACAACAAAATACTGAAATGATCATAAAAAGGAAAACGCAATTCAAGTAGACGCGACAAAAACAAATCAACTGTGGAAGATAATTTGCTATTCTCCTAGGAAAGCTTCGATATGTACAGTACTGAGCTGTAGTGATTTCTGTGGTGGCACACCTGACGGAGAATCAGCGGCTCGTTGGAGTGGGTGAGGCGATGCTTGCTGGCAAATGAGGGTTGGCACTTCTACAGCAAGGTTAAATAGTGTACGCTCCCTAACATATACAGCCTACAGCGATTTTAAGTTTCTGGAGTGATGGCTTTGTTTCATAAATAAAAACGTTGCTACAATAATTATTCTCAGTATAATCATAAAAATGCATCAGAGTCATAAGGCAGTGAAAGCAACAGGTTTGCTCGCTGCACACAGGGATTCGGCGTGCAGGTGGGGATCGAGAACCCTTTTTTTTTGTTTTTTTTTAAAATAAATCGTACAGTTTTCAGTATAATCTTGCCGTTTTTGTTTGATAATGCGTCCTTCTCATGCAAAATGCATTTGTTTGTTTTGCAGGTGGGATGGTTGGCGACTAGCGGCGAGCTGCAGCATCTGGAGAGTAGGAGGCCTTTCTAGTCTTCTGAGAGTCCCGGAGGAATATGTGGAGTTCTGGATGTCGGGCTGTGGGGAGGCTGAACAGAAAACGGCCCTCGGTCGTTACTCCTGGAAGCACAGAGGGAATCGGCGGTTAGCAGCGTCCTGCAGACTGAGTCACACCCGAACCTTCAGACCTGCACTGAAACCTGCATGGTAAAAGGCTGACCCCCATAGAGATGCACAGAGGGACTGCAGAGTAACAGAAATGCGCGCGCACACACACACACACACACACATAACTTGGATACACACAGGCGTTTTAGGCATTTTCTGGCTGATTAACTTAAAAACAAAACGAAAAGCAACTATTGAAAGGATCCATTTTGAGTGTGACCACGAGCTTTGAGTCAGAAAAGGCTGAAAAACAAACATCATAACCAGTTTTCTCTGTCTGTAAACTCGTCACTTGAGTTTTAACTTTAGTCCACGAAAATGAAAACATGACACACGCCGTCCTTCGTTTACAAGAGCTGCTGTTCTGCTGTCAAAGAGAGATCTGGGTAAATTCCTCCTTCAGAGTGCCTTATTCTGGATTAAGGGTTAAATGAGGAATTAGACCTACAACCAGTTCTCCATTGTCCACTGGATTAAAACTGTTCACAAATAATTTGTTTTTGACATTTGGAAACTGTGTTCATGGATTGTTTAACAAGTTAATGTCTGTATTTAGTATGTTGAGGGAAAAACCCATAGGTTTTCTTTGCGTTGCTGTGGAAACCGTTGGGACATGTGGCTGCAAAGACCAAAAGGCACTGATTTCACGTCTTTATCACAGCTTGAATGACGGAAGTTTAACATTGATTTGACATGTTAACATCAGATTTATGCTGAATCGAAGCACATTTTGATGAAACTGAAGTTTTGAATCCGGTGGTGCCAAACATTGTGCAACTCTGTAGTTTTTGACGAGCCTCCCCTGTATGCAGTGCAACCATATGGAGGTTTATTTTAGGTTTTATGCTAAGGAGGGGAAGTCTAAACCAGAAACAGCCCGATGGAGGCAGGACAGCTGAAACACTTTGATTGATAAAGCGTCTGCCTGTGTTTGACTGAACAGCACCTTGCTTTGTGTAAGTGTGTGTGTGTGTGTGTGTGTGTGTGTAAATGTTGATTTTAAAGCACTAAAACTGTACAAAATGCCACAACAGTCTGTGTGTATCTACAGTGAAAGACAACATCCAAAAGACCACACTCAGTATCGTGTTAATAGTGTTACTCAGAAACAGAGCCGGGCTGACACACAGATATTAGACAGCACACGCGCGCGCGCACACACACACACGCACAGGACTGAGGGGCAAGGCCGCAGAAACAGAGCCAAGCATTCCCATCTGGTGAGTCACGCGAGTACACACATGCACGCTCATCCCAAACCCTGCGCCTTGGGATCGTCTCAGTCACAAGCGAGTTAAACAACAAGCTTCAGAGCCAAAAACAAAAAAAAAACCAAAACAAACAAACAAAAAAAAAACAACAAAGGTGAATCAGAGGAAACTGGACGGCTCTGGCTTCTGGAGACTAAAAGCTTGAGGGAGAAGGCGGCGAGGTTAGAACGCCATGCTGCTGCGGTGCAGTGGAATGAGCGGGATCCCTCGCGCCGCTCCACGCCTGAACCAATCCGCACAACACCGCCGGCGGACAAGTTGAAACACAAATGGCTGCATTTGTGAAAGTTTGTTATAACGCCGCCTTCAAGACCGCTCACCTATTTATTTTCCCCTTACCCTCCCAAAACAGAGAACGAGAGTGCAGCTGAAAGGAGCGGTGTGTCAACAAAGCGGTTCAAGAAACAGGGATTCACCCCGTGCATGGACATTTCTGTGTGGTGCAAAACTAATATTATGTTTATTCATGAATCATCCAAGATACTAAAGCTAACACAGTTAAAACTACTGTTGAAATTAATATCAAATCAGTCACTACTGTATTAAAATTCATGCATCTGAAGGGACACTTTGGGTTTTTTGAAGTGGCTCAATGAATGAGCGTGCTCCCAGTTTGGAGGAGCTGCAGGAGTAGCTGTGTAGGAAACCCGTTAATGTACTGATGACCTGTCAGTCGAAGTCCATGTTATATTTACAACATTTTTACAACTTCACCTTGTTGTAAAACAACTCTTTCCAACATGAAACTGAAGTCGTTTTGCTTTTCAAATCCACCAGAGCCCTTTAATAAAAACAGTAATTTTAAGGAGTTGCTGGTTGACTGCTGCCTCATCGATTGGTTAGTTAGTAAGTAGATCAGCAACTCCGGAGTGCTGCAAAGTAAAATCACAGTTTTTGTAAAAGGGGTCTGGTGGATTCAGACGCAGCAAAAGGCTGCAAAGTAAAACACTGAAAATATAACATGCACATTAACTGACGCTCATCTTTCAGGTGGCTAAAATACATTTTGCTGCTCACGTCCTCCACAGCACTGCAGCATTTAGCTTTACGCCAGTACTGCTGCTGCTTCTCCAAAGTGGGGCCGTGCCAGTCGCCATCTACTGTAAACACTGACTATGGAAAAGTACCTCACACAAACGCACTACTCCACTCTACAGCTTTAACGTATATAAAGGCGAAGCTACGCGTGTTTGAGCCATGCGCTTATGCACAACAAAAAAGCAGCAAAATGAAACGCCTTGCTGCAGATACACAGCCACCTGTGGTAATTTGAGGTTTAGTCAGGCTATAGGATGTGATTTATTTTTCATAAGAGCAGAGTTAAAATTGGACGAGAGCAGCTCTTTGTTCCCCCGAGATCAAATTTCAGTCGATGCACACCGGGCGCTGCGAGGAGCAGAAGCCGGTTCAGCTGGTATTTAATCGCTCATCACTGCCGGTGCCCTTTGTGTCACTGAACAATGTAGACAAAACAATTTGTGGGGAGATGTTTTGGACAGAACATCTCATGCAGGTACAACTTCTTCAACATAACTTCCTGTATATTCTATATTCTATCTCTAGGAAGCAGTTGTAATGTTGTATTTAATGCATGTAAGAGTTTAGATTTGTTTTATAATGACAGTTTGCATTAAAAACAGAAGCTCTGTGTTACATGTTTCTGACAGACGCTCAGCTTCTCTTTTTAATAGAGACGGACTGTGTGTCCTTCCAGCAGGGGGGAGTGTTGCAGTCAAACTGCAGAGGGTTGCATGAGACTGCCAGGAGCGTTACTCAAAAGGTTTTTAAGCCTTGTCATTACGAGCTGAGACGATAATATCCGGCCCGTGTGCACGCATGCACGCCGCACGCATCAGCCGACCTTTTCCCTGCAGGGGGAGCGGAGCTGGAATGACAACGGCCTGATGCATTAGCTGCAAGTGCTAAAGGAGCAGTGCCGTCTTTACGGGTGAGGAGAGGTGCTGATGGGAAAAGCAGCATGCCCAAGAAGATGGAGACCAGCTTGAACAAGAGGGGCCCAGTCCGACCAAATCAAAACCAGACTAGACTAGACTAACAGAAAAAAAAAAAAAAAGAAAAGAAAAAGACAGGGCCGGGACCAGGACTGGACTGGGACCTCGTTGTCTTACCTGGGTCAGTCCTCCCCCTCTGGCGTGATCTCTGTCTCTTTATGTACCACTACTTTGGTCACTGACATGTCAGGATGCTGCTCTTTAGCCTCCTTTATGGCCTGAGCCAGAGCCTATATACGGGGTGGGGGGAGGGTGCAGTGCCACGAGGGATCACCAGGGGGAGACAGAAAAATGGGGAAGGCAGGGAGGGAGTAGGGAGGGGGGGGGTTGTTGGATTGTGAGTCAATATGGCAACAGGGAAGCCACTTTTAGTCACATTTGTCAAACTTACAGCATTTGTTAACGTCACATCACGAGTTATTAGGTTTTGTTTTAAATGTCACGTGTGCTCAGTGGCCCTTCAGCATTTCACTTCTTTATTTCAGTTGTTAAAAAAATGTAATAATTACTGACTTTACAGGCAAAGAAAAATAACGAGCAAAGTGAAAAATAAATAAGAAACTGCGTGAAAAGCTGGAAGAGACCTGATCATGGTCGATGTCCGCGTCTCCCGTGATGACGATCCGTTTCTCGATTCTTGTCTCAGATATTCCTCCTTTCACCGTCTGACAGAGAGCACAAATCGGTCTTACAAACTACGCACAATCAAAAATACGTGGTGACAAACGGCATCTCATTAGATACAGTCTTTACAAATTCATTAACAGGACGATTAACTCTTATTCTTTAAAGCAGAAATGGTAAAACGATCTGGTTCCAGGTTCCAAAAGGTCTGTTTGCTGAGTCTTCTGTGATCGTAGATATCTAAATATCTGACAAACACACGAGTGTGTCACGAGGCATGTCTCTGTTACCAAAATACAAATACTTCCTTCCCCCACTCTGAAGCTAGTCTCTGTTTTAACCTCTGCAGTAAAGAAAACAGTCTGTGGTCGCGTTTGAGGCCAAAGGGACAACAGATGAACTCTGACCTTTGTGATGTGCGTCGTTGTCGTGGTGCTAGTGGTTTCCGAGGTGATGGTCTGAGCACTCAGCAGCACGCCAGGGTCTACATCGCCGTTGGTGTCAACCTGCAGACGAGCGAAAGAGATTTAGCTATCAAATCACATAAGTCAAATGTTATTCAGCCCTAAATCTGCAATAACTGATTTTTTTGGGCTACCTGTGGGCAGAGGTAAACCTTGAGAAGCTGAAAACACCTGACACTTTGCAACCTTAGAAAGCCGAACTGATGGTTGCTTGTTACACATCTATGC
Source organism: Datnioides undecimradiatus (assembly GCA_008933995.1). NCBI lineage: Eukaryota > Metazoa > Chordata > Actinopteri > Lobotiformes > Datnioididae > Datnioides > Datnioides undecimradiatus. The sequence continues at coordinate 2,969,937 of WARS01000052.1, forward strand.
AATCTGACGTCCAATCTCCTTTCTGAGCTTGATCTCCACCACATCCTGACAAAAACAGCTGCACACGCCGTGCATCTCTTAGCAGCTGCAGAGACAAAGTGCTCACCAGCCAGTTTATAACACTGGCTGCTTTTTGGTCCTTGGAAGGAAACATACGGTGGTTTTATCAAAGCTCTCTCCCCCCGATATGAGTTTGATGGATCAAAAACTGAGCTTTCACACCACAAAGACACTGATTATTCCACCCTTTAATATAAAAACTATCAGTTAGTGCAACTTAAACCAGGCTACAATCAGTATTTTTAATGTTTTAGTTGCTTTATGACAACTTTCAGCTTCCATCGTCAGTGTTCACCAGCTTAAAGGTCCTATTATCCTGCAATGTTAGATAGTAGCTGGTGAACACAGTGGAATGAAGTAAGGTAAACACTGGCTTTAGGCTCAACAGGTGAATTTAACTACAAATTAACAACGTTGGTCTATACATGAAGCCTTTGTAAGAAATAATTATCACCAACTTAAATCGTGGTAATATGTCGGTGTTGTGTCCACAGCGTGTTTCTGCCGCCCCCAAGTGGCCAAAAAGTGTCGGTTTATGCAACTTTTTAAAATGTTTTATATTAAATTTACAAATTACAGACACAGTCATCTTCCATGTCTGTCAAAAGGGTGGGAGATGCACTGTGGCGCTCGTTTGGTTAATATTTACCTCTGCAGACTCATAGGTGATGGTTTTTGTCTCTGTGTGGATCACAGGCGTCTCTTTGGTACCGGTCTCAACGGCGTCGACACTCTAAAAAGGCAAAATGGGCACAAGTGAGAGCCTGCGGAGGGAAGACAGCAGCACTGAAAACATCTGTTCTCTGGTTCAATTAGCTGCCAAGTCTGAATTGCTGTAGGTGTTTTTCACTTTGTGCGCGTCTCTGTTCTTAAAATGGCCCGACGTTGATCAAATTGACTCAAACAGATGCCGCATGCTTATAAACTAAACCAAAGGCTGTCATTGAAAGGCTTAAATCTCTAAACGAGCATGCAGTCATGCATTAGGGTCCCTGATCCAGTGAAGGAGAGGATGCTGGAGAATGCAAATCACAAGGTTTCGATCAAGTGTGTGCACCAAAAGGGAGGTCCCATGATCTACTCAACAGCAACAAACTGTGACGTTAGCGAGTTGCGGCGCACATCCATGCCTTCGTTTGAGTTTTGCCCTTGATTATTAGTGGCAGATTGTGTCTGCGGGAGGGGAGGGTGGCGGTGAGGTTAAGGGGGCCGAGGCAGAGGCCACTGGAGCTGACGCAGGGTTACCTCCGACTGAGACGCTGGTTGGGGTGGATGGGTGAGTGGGGGGTCTGAGGTGATGGGGTCAGTTTGGGTTGCCTCGTGTGAGCTGGACTGCTGGTCTTTTTGCTCTGTTTCTACATCTTCCAAGACTTCAGCGTGGACCATTTCTTCTTCTCCCTTCTCTCCCTCTGAGGCCTTACCGTCTTCTCTCACCACTGATGCCTTGACATCATCTTCTACCTGCTCTCCTCCATCATCATACTCCTCCTCCATCTTCTCCTCTTCCTCTGCTCCCTCCATTTCATCCTCTGAGCCGTCCATCTCAACATAATAGTACTTCTCTTTTGCTAAGGCTAAAGGCTTCCTGATGTCTTGAGAGGTCTTTTGTCCTTCGTCCTCCTCAACCATCTCTTCATCCACCTCCTCAATGCTCTCTTCTAACTCTGTGGGAGGCTCTTGCTCCTCAAAATACTGCACTTTGTTGGAGAACTGGACTCTCTTGCTGTCTACTTCTGCATGCTTTCTCTTCTCGGCCAGTTCCTCTTCAAAAGGCTCTAAAGATGTCTCTGCAGCTTCCCCTTCCCCATGTTCCTCCTCAGTTGACGGCAGCTCCTCTTCCTGTCCGCAACCTCCGAGGTAAGCAGGAGCAACAGCGAATCTGAAACCACCATTTTTGTCTTTTGACGTCAAAGCCTCGCCCTCCACGCCTGCGTCCTCTCCCTCCTCATCTATCATTTCCTCATTCTTCTCCCCTGCTGCTAAAGTCAGAGCCACAGATTCTGGTAAAGCGCGACTGTCATCTAACCCTGAATTTGTTGCCACCAGCTCCGCAGATGCACAGTGCTGAAGCTGCTCAGAAGATGTCGCAATGCCTGAAACACCTGATTTTTCTGGTGGATCTTCTAAGCTACTGCTATCTTCTTGCAACACAGCTACATAATCCAGCTCCCCCTCTGCACACACTGTCTCGACTGTCAGCTCCTCTGTGGCGTGCACCGTCTCGGCCTTTGCAGCCTCTGCGGTCTGGATATTCACCGTTGGCCCTGTCGACTCGGCTGGCTCCGTCTCCGTGGCAACCACCGCTTCCTCCTCTGGTTCAGCCGATGTCTGTGAATGTAAATGGTGCCATTAGATGTTTCTGCTTCACAGATAAATTAAAATTCAGTCAGAACAGGCCAGTTTCCCATCACACCTGATAAGACAGAGATGGTTACACATTTTCAGACTTTCACTGCGTACGACATGGTAGAATTACATAAAACAGGTACAAATATGATTGAAATCTGTGAGGGCCAGAGAGGAGTGGTCACCTTTTGAGAGGAGGAAACCCATCCCAGCGTGGACTGATGGGACAGAAGGAAGGACGGACACAAGGACAGAGAAAGAGAGGAAACAAAAGAGGACAGTCAAAAGTCACAGTGAACGCCAGACAAAGAGCAAAAGGGAGAGACAGAGAGGGAGGAAAAATGAAATGTATCATAAGGATTGTATGGAATACCATTGTGTTGCTCATTAAATCCGCTGAACCTAAATGCCAAGATGAACAAAATCCTAAAACCTCAAACGAAAATCCGCTTTTTGGAATCGCTGAATCCACCAGCAGCAAATTTCCACTAATCTGCTTTTGAAAAACAGTTTCTTAAGAAGAGCGAAATCTCTTTTTAGGTAGACCCATACAATTGTCTGTGCGACTCGTTACGGGGAGGCAGCGTTGGGGTGGGGGTGGGGGGGGGGCTGGGGATTTTTGGAGGATGAGGTGGGGAAAGCTGCAGCGGTGGAGCTGAGCCAGGGTTATGAAGTCACCGCTTTCAGGAGCTGATAACGGAGCTGAAATAAAGGAATGGCGCAGCTGAGCAAAACGTTAGAAAACAGAAACAAAAACAAACAGGAGCCAACCACAGCTCCTGTTTCTCCTCCTTATCAGCCGTGGGAGCCAGCTGGTAAGGCAAGGCGAGCTGTTTCAGCTGTCAACGAACTCAAAGACAAACCCAAAACAGTTGTATCAAAAAGAAGAAAGCAGCGAGGCTTGATTGCAACAGAAACGCTGGGTGTTAAGGGACCGTTAGCCATGCACAGCGCTCGATTACACTGCTGTTAGACTGGTTTGGCTGCTGCTGGAGGGACGATAATGGGGGGTAGGCTGAGGCTGAGGGTGGTGGTGGAGATATGGAGGGAGGCAGCCAGGTTGGTGCTTTTAGTATTCATACAGTACCACAGCCAAGGTTGCAGTTGAAGATTCAGAAACTGTGATGTGAGTCAGGCTGGACTTTGGCAGCTCCTGCTTGAAGGTGAACACTTCTGCTCTCTGCTGCAGAGCGTCAGACGTCTCCGCCTCTTTTAGCTCCTTTGTGAACACAGTGGTGACCTCCGAAGTCTTGGTCTTCACCTCCTCCGAGATCCACGACGCCATGGCCTTTTTAGGCGAGTCGACACCTTTAATCTGACTCATGTCGTCAGTTTTTAGCTCCGTCTTTGGACTCTGCGCCTTGATTACTGTGGTCTTGACTTCCATAACGACACAAGCGTCTTCTTTAGAGGCGGGTGTGTCACTCTCCACAGCTTCGGCCTCTCCGGGGACTACAGGCTCCTCTTTGTCACCCGCAGCACTCGCCTCCTTGCCCTCTTCTTTATCTTCCTGCTCCTTCAAGATAATGAGCGTCCCTTTCTTGTCACTGATGGCCTGGGACACTTCCTGTCTGACGGCTCCAGGGCTGACCTTCACCATCGACCTCTCTGACACCTCGTCCTGGGAGTCGGGGGTTTTCTCCTCCACCTCCCTGAGGGTCCCATCCATGAAGACGTCGTCGTCCATAGTGGTTGACAGACTGATGCCGTGTGGCCCAGAGGAGGTGCCCATTTCTGTTGCCATACTATCCACCACGTATTTCACCAGATATCCTGCCGCCTGGGGAGACACTTATTGGCTTATTGGACATGGATTGCTCAGGTTAATAGACAGAGGGCATCAAACAGCCAAGACGGTGAGAATAAGCTCGAGAGACGATTCATCTAGAAGTCACACACACGCAAAACTAAAACACAAGCGCACAAACCGAACCTTAATGTCCGGACATAGTTTCTAACTGGGTTTGTCTGCACAAGGGACGGGGCTACGAAACTGAAGAGCACTGTCTTTATTTCTATTGAGCACTCGATTTCCCTGCTAACACTCCTTTCATGGCTCGTCCTCGTGTATTTGCTGTAATGTCAAGGTGTTTTTTTATATTAGACAGCTGCAGGACCGTCGGCCAAACTCTGCGCTCCCGTCAAACCAACCTCTGGTTCATTCAACAGGCCTGTCTGTTGTTTCGTGAAAGTGTTCGTGCATCACAGGAAGTAAATTTTTTTATAATCTGCAGCAGCTGTTATTTGGTGCGACTTATTTGGGCAGGTCTGAACACAGTAATCACACTCGGTGCAGACTAAAACAAAGCCTGTAGAAGGAAATGTGATTCAACCATGAGCTGATTTTCTTTGTTTGAAAAGAAACCGAACCAGAGACGGGAAGAGGTCCCAAACGTACCAACTGACTCACACCAGTGCGAATGACCTGCGGGTGAGAAATCCACTGTGAAGACCAGTTAATTTTCTCTCTGGGACAATAAAGTTAAATCTGATTTGATGAATTCCAGATATTGATTTTTAAAAAGACTAAATACAAAACATTGTGGAGGATGGGTTCAATTCAAACATCAGAGAGGTGAGAAACGGGGGCAGGTGAAGGACATAAAGTGGAGACACTGCAGATCATTTCACACGTGAAAAACAAAGTGAAAGCAGTTTACCTCAGTGGTTTTAGGTGCAGCCACCTCCTTTGCCTCTTCTCCTGGGAGCTGCTTGTCCTCAGTCTAAAGAAGAAAGAGAAAACATGAATAAATAAGACAAGATCACGCGGATTGAGACGAGCAACAGCGGAGGAAGGATGTGTCCAGTGCGACTATTCACATGGACTAAACCCAGATCCCGCAGCTCTTCCAGAGAGACCAGCCTCTTTTCATTTCAGTCATGTCAGTCATGTTTGATGTCAGTGATTAGTCTTCAGAGACTTTAATTAGTACCACTCGTCTGTCCTGCATGAGTTCATCACATTATGTTACTCGAAGTTTAAAAACAACCAAAACAGGGAGAGACGCCGACAAAACCGCTCCTGGCTCGTTCGCAGACATAATGTCACCAAACACAACAGTCATATTACTGATTAACAACCGCACCATCCATAACCGAGACAAATTAATATGTTAATCAGCAGCCGGTGAGACAGAGCGAAGACATGAAGGTGAGAGACTTATTTGCGCGCTAACTCTCGGTGACTTTGCAGATTAATTCACGGTGCCCATACTCTGCTTTTATCTGCACTAAAGCCATTTAGAATATGAAATGAACTGCACCGGACTCATTTTGAGGTAGAAAGTATGGTTATCGCCCCGTTACGGTGAGTGGATTTACTGCACTTTGACTCGTAACGCAAACACTCTTCAGATTGATGTCTTTGTTTACGCAAAAACCTCCTCGGTGACATCATGCCTCACACACACATGCCGTCATTCAGTCTGCTGTCGACTGCAGCTTACGTCCTCCAGCGGCTCTATCATCGGTGCCTCATCTCCTCTGGGGGAGCGCGCCGGGGACGAAGAGAGCCTCTTCTCCCATTCGGTTAGGCCCGGTGTGCTGCCGCCCGTCTCCAGGAAGGAGCGCTTCAGTTCGCTGATGTTCGTTTGGTGCTTGACCATCTCCGCCGGAGGTGACGCGTCCTGCAGCCGGTCAACCATGACACAAGGAGATGAGGCCAGGGGCAGCGCGTGGGGAACGACGGCCATGCTTTATGAACACAACGGCAGCGTGCATGTCCAACGAATTCCCCAAAATAAAAACCCATAAAATGCAAGTTCTGAAATGGTCAACCAATACGACCTACTGCAGTACAAGCGTCATTCCTTGCATTTACAATCCACAGGCCTGTTTAAGAGGCCGTGCAGGCCACCTGAGCAACAGGTTGAGCAAACAGCAACATAATGGCAACTAAAGTCCACCCACGTGGCAGCTGCAACTAAAAGGAGTAGGAGCTTGTGCTTAAATGCTGAGGGAGCATTTAGGACCAGCTTAATTCAATGAAAATTAAATGATTTCATGCAAAGATACACAGATTTAGTTTTTTAGGTTCAGTCAAACAGATTACGCCCAAGTCCTGTTAGAAGTTAAGACCTCTGCAAACTCAAATCAGTTTAATTTCTGTTGCTTTAATTCTCAAAAAAAACAAAAAAAAAAAAATCAGGATGCTCACAGCAAGAAAACTGTTAAAGTAACTCCAGGAAACAGCATCAAACAGTGGCAGAGCTACTGGTAAGTTAAGACGTACTGTATCTGGGATCGGTTAGGAGTCTTCATACCAAAAGCACCTGCATGCACATTTCAGCCATGCATCGTTTTCTTACCAACCTCTAGCATCAGATTACTATGCTTGATAAAAACGTTTTCCCCTTTTACTCGTCTTATGAAACTATACTGTAAAAGACAAGAGAGGGGAGAGGAATGCTAGTTAAAAGGTGCTAAATTCAGTCTCTTTTTAGGAGAAACTGGGAGCTTTGTGTTGGACGGTTTGGCTGTAAATGACACGATGACATAAGTCAACTCACCGGAGAGTTGCGTTAAAAGCCACGGATTAGAAAAACCTTGAAAACTGTGAAATCTGACTCTTGGGTGGAGCAACAGGAAAAGAAATATGAGCATTACTCCACCATAGAAACAGAAGCACTTGAGAAATGAGCTGGGAGAGGCGTGTTGAGCAGCAGCGACAGCTTTGCAAGCCGCAGTCTGTGAGGTGAAATCAGGCAAGAGTGAGTGGTCAGTCTGGTGTGTGGTGTGATGGCGAGCGTGTCAACAGAAGCAGGGGCAGGCAAGCCAAGGCGGAGAGACGGCACAAAGTGACTGATGGCGGATGTTTGAGCGGCTCAGTGCATCTGGTGGCGGGGATGGTGCGATGCACTGAGCAGGGCCATGAAGCGAGCCCAGTGTACCTGAGTCCGCATCTCAGAGTCCTCATCTGCGTCCGACTGACGGCGAGCAAAGGGGAGAGGACAGAGAGCGTGAGACGAGGAGGGGAAGGGTTTCATTAAAGACACAAAGGGTGAAGGGAAAACAAAAGTGTGTAACAGCAGCAAGCAGAGAGATAACAGAGGGTGAAGGTGGTAAAGACCAACTGTACTGAGGAACAGAAAGTCAGCCTGACTCTCTATTGGCCAGTGAAAAGACATATTGATATATATAAAGTGTCAAGATACAAAAAAAAAAATAAAAAAACAGGAACAATGGGCATAACAAGATGAAATGCATGCACAACAAATTCTACTTTTCCTTCCTTTCAAACACTCACGACTTAACATCAGTTATATTCTCTGCTCCATCGCTGTGTTTTCATGCCTTAAGAAGAAAATAACACGTCTCTCCTTGATGTACAAACCTCAGTGGCTGTCATCTCTCCGTCAAAGGCAAAGTCAGTTTGCTCGCTGTCGGTCTGCGTTTGCAAAACAGACCAAAAACCGTTCCGGGAGGGCAAGCAAGAGAAACGACAAGAAGCCAACTTGTAAACCCTTGAAAACACATTAATCGTCGACAGAGATTCATCATAGCCACGAATGGAACGAATGGGAATGCACTGGTTGTTTCTGGAAGCTAGACGCTATCAGACAGCACTACAGATAAGTTCAGGAGGAGAATAACAAAAAGACAGAAAGAAACCAGAAAAGGCAAATGAAAAAGTAAGCAGGCAAAACAGACTCAGAGGAAGTTCAAACCTTCGGTCAGTCACTTTGACATTTGAATGTAAATTTGCTTTGGATTTGGACAGGGCTAAATCCTGGTGTACGTTCATTTAAAATCAGTACAGGTTGGTCAAACATCTCCTGTGTTGTTTCGGGTCCAACACGCCACATTTGATCATAAAAATTGGGTTTTCACGATTTCAGTTGTCGTACAGTAACCTGACTTTCAGGCCCTCCCCCCCTCCTCTCCATGCGTGTTGACGCCGGAGGTGATCTGGATGCATTTAACGGCCGCAGTCTCTCTGCATCACAGCGTGCATTGCGTTATGTCGATCGCCGCAGAAATAAACACACACTTTGGCGCTCCACAGTAAGCCGCTTTTAGCCCTTCTCATCCGAAGCTCAATTTGAATTATTCAGTTTAATTTGTGCTGCTTTGCTTGACTCGGACAGCAATGCAGAGAGACTGAGTGAAATGATAAGTATGGACGTGTCTCCATGCAGCTGATGTCGATCTGGTTAGCACTCACTGTCTACACTAACGTCAATGGTAACACTGAGATGGGTTAGGCACAAAGCTGTGTTTTTACATGTGAGGTTTGGTGAAGGATTAGAGACTAAATGAAGTTAGATGACTTCTTCAAACAGCTACTACCTCCAATAAAACAAGCTCAGTGAAACATTAAATTATATAAATGTAAATGGCTTTGCACTGCAGAAATGCAGCGACAGTATTTCATGGTTATTTGTTAGTGATGCTGCAGAAATCTCAAATGCAAAATGCATCAAAAATAAGTAAAAAGTCCAAAACTGCGCTCAGTATTTGTGTCTAACCCTCTCATGAACAGGTGGAGTAAACACGAGCCAGTCAAACATGAAATGGTGAAGACTTGCAGGTTCATCTCTGTGTACTTGTGATGTTGATGAGGATGTGGTCTACAGGATGAGAGTGTGACCGGGCAGAGATGAGGTTCTGAAAGTAGGAGAACTGACAGACACTGGGACAGACACAGTCTCCAGGTCGGCTCTGAACTGGTGGAACAGCAGAGCGAGATACAGGACAGGTTAAGGGGTTAACCTTCATAATGAACTGTTACTCTAAGCCAGAGGCGGGTACTGGAACATACAGGCGTACGCACACACACACACCTCCTCTTCCTCTGAACTGTCATGGTCATGGTAGCCCTGGGCTATGGAGGCGGTCAGGGAGGCTGCCTTGGGCTCCAGGTAGCAGAGGCACAGCGCCAGGGGGAAGGAGAGGGTGAGGGCGTAGGGGACGGAGAAGGAGGTGGAGAGCAGGAAGAAAAAGATGAAAAGGAAGCAGGGGATGAGCGACGGTGACTTAATGGGGAGGAAGTTCTGCGCGCACTCAGGGAGGAAGCGCATCTCTGACAGATCGGGGAAGGTGATGTAGCCGTCATCGTCCAGGAAGGAGGACAGGTCGGGCAGGTGCAGGGAGAAGGAGAAGAGCGTGCCGCCACGGCTCTTGCCCTGCTCCAGCCTCTGCTTGCGGGCCGAGAGCAACAGCGCCTGCTCGTCCAGCAGGGCAGCTTTGCGATCAGCGAGGGCTTGCCGGCGGCGGCACCCAGCGCTGCTCTTGGCCGGACTGACCGACGAGGCCCGTTTACGCGCATTCTCCCTGCGCCGCCGCCGCACTTTGGTAGATGAAACGGGAGATGAGGGGAGTGAGAGCTCGGAGCGAAGGGGGTCGGTCGTGTACACACTAGGGGAGCACTGATGGGAGGGAATGTCAAACGAAAAAGGTGACGTGTGCGTAAATGGAGAGGGGCGAAGTGTAGGGGAGGGGAGGTGGGGCGAATACGCATGAGCACACACACGAGTATAGTGTGGGGTCAAAGGAAGGACAAGAAAAGAAAAAGCTAATTAGTAAAGCGCACAGAAGATGAGAAGCACTCAGGCCTAGTCTACTGCAGTGGGTTGAGCTGAAAGCACCTGGCAGATTCTCATCAGCCGTTAAGATTAAGATTAAGAAAGAAAACAAAACTGAAATCTGAGAAAGGACTTAAAGGACAAAGCAGCTTCTAAGAAACATCCTGTTTCTTTAACAGTCTGGTGGCACATCTGTGTACATCACCTAACGCAGAAACAATTCAAGCCTTTAAAAAGTTCCTTTATCCAAATGAAACGCGGCTCTGACTGCAGCCGAGCCGTCTCACTGCCTTTTACCTTTGTGTCTTGTCTGAGCGGCGTGGAGACGGCTGGTTCTGGCGTCGCTGCAGCATCCATCTGAGCGTTCTCCTGCTCCGCCTTCTCTTCCTCTGCCTTCTTCTCCGTCGTTACCGTGGTGATAATGTCTCCCTTGGCGATGACTTTGGCTGCTCCGTCAGCGGCGCTGTCCTTCATGAGGGTCTCGTGGTTTTCCATAATGGGAGCTGGAGGACAGGAAGACAAAAAGGTGGATGTGACGCGACGGTGACGCGTTGCAGACACAGGTGGTCTCTTTTGAAATGTGAGCTGTGGAATAAAGGGTTTAATCTGCTCCTGCACACGGCTGTTATGACACCCATTGTGGCTTTGTCACTGCACTGCCAGACGTTTTGTGCGTGCAGGCTTTCAGGTGAAAATCACACTTTTTTTTCCCCCTTTTCAAAGAAGCGGGAACAAAAAAAAAAAAAGCTTCTGTCATCATTTCCTGTCACAAACAGCAGCAGCTGTTTGAGAAAGTGGGAAAAGTTTCCGCGTCACATGCTAAATAATCATATCTAAGCTTAGGAACATGGGACAAAGGAGACACATGAAAATGAACTGAATAACAGAGCACATGTGTTTCATCTTCAGTCGCACATGTGGCCGGTCATTAATCAGAACCGTCAGCCGCTCCTCACCTCCATCTAAGCTGCGGGACATGTTGTAGCGTTTGCTGGAGGAGCGTTCGAACAGCGGCGCAGGTCTGATGATCTGAGAGCTGGCCCTGCGGGTCTGAGCCTGCGTTCTGCCGCTGTAGCGGAACTTGGAGCCGAGGCTCAGGAACTTCTTTGGCGGCGCCTCGGGGGATACGAGCCTGCCGCAAGTTGAAAACACTCGCATTAATCACACCGGAAATAAAAACACAGATTTAAGCTACGCACTGTGAAACATTAATACTCCCACTCATTTGAATAGTCTCCAGAGAGCCTCCAGGCTCGGCTCGCTACTCGAAAGAACCCAAGAGACTTTTTTTTTTTCCCCCCCCTTAAATCAACACAAAGCGGCTTTGCACGATGTCCAAATGGCAACAACAACTACTATCAGTCTGAACAGGGATTCATTTCACTGCAGAGAAGTCATCTTTGTTATTATCAGCAAAGTCATGTTTGTACGGCATCAAGCAACAACAAAGGATGTCAGAGACAACAACAAAACAAACTCTGGAATAAATGCGATATGTAGTTTAACTGAAACCATACCTACAGTCAGAGCTCCTTCGTGCCTTACCTGAAGAAGGTGTGGTGCTCGACGCAGACCTTCCAGAGCCTTTTGGCAGCGCGATGATTCGGCAGTTTGAAACCAATCGTGCTTTCAAACTGCTCAAACTGCGACAGGGACAAACCACAGCATCATCATCATGTTTAAAGTGCATTATGATTTAGTTTTACATTACAATTTATATATATGTTGACGCAGCATTGTCACTGTATCAACATGTGAAGCACTGTTGAAGTCAACGACTCAAATCAAATAAAGAAAACTATAATTCATTGTCATTTCAACAATATTTACTTTCAGCGCAACTCTGGACTCTGGAGGGCTACATACAATAATAAATAATAAATAAAAAATAAATAAAAGTAAAAGCAAGTACTTTCACAATAATTGTTTTACTTGAAATGTTAAAACCTAAGACTAAAAACGTTTTTTAACATGTGCACAACTGAGCAGGCTTAACCAGCTTCTTTAAATTACTGAACGCATCTTCCCTTCTGCCTTTCCCTCATATCCCACTGCCTACTTTCTCTTGCTTGGTCTGCCAGGATTTTAAATCTGGGCTGGGATGGTGTCAGTGCCACCCTCATGCGTGTGTGAAGACTGTCATCAGTGAGCCTTGAGCAATATTCGTTTTTTATTCTGTTCACGGTGGAGAGAGCCGCCTCACTGGGAACGCAGGTTTTCCGTGTCTCTATGCAGTGAAGTCCCATCCTGCTCTGCCTGTGATTGGCTGACATTCTTGCCCTCACCTTGACCTATTTCAATCCTCATGCCTAAACCCAATTAACCCGATCCCACGATGGCAACGAGTACTGGCCAATCAGAGACAGGTAGGATGTCCCTTTTGCTGAGTGGCGGTGAGACCATTGACCATCAGTCAAAATGTAATATCTGCCAACACTAAATAAAACTCAATGATATGTCGGTTCTGGCTCTGGGTCCTATTAGTTTTAGGCTATAGGATGACGTCTGCCTCCAGAAAATTCAGTACTTCAGAAGCAATTATCAGCCAGCAGCAGCACTTCAGAGGTGTGATGCAGCTGTAAAAACGGTAAGAAGCTGATTTGAGAACTGCGGCACTGAGAGCACAACTGTTCACACCCAAACAGAAACTCAGGCTGTGAAGCATCTCTCAGAATAAAATACGGACCCATCAGCATAAGCTCTATAACTGCTCTCACCTCGCCGGGCCGGATTTTGATGTAGAAGTTGTTCCTCTTGTAGGAGATCTTGAGGATTTTGGGCCAAGCGAACCTGTTGATTCGCAACCTGTCTCTGTAGATGAGCAGGCCACTTGCACAAACTCCCAGCATGATCTCGACGCCCTCGGAGTCCTGGGGACAACACGCACCAAGAGATTACAAAAAAAAAAAAGAAAAACAAAACCCAAACCGCAGCAAAATAAGGTAACGTAAAAACACTACTAATGACGCTCCCTTAAAATGTGTCACAACATCTAGAGGTACTGACCACCGAAGTCGCTCTTCTTATATTTTTAACTCTACAGGATAAACAGGAGGTTCAGGAGCCAGTGCACAGCAGGGAAACGTAGAATTTAACAAGAGTTTGTGACGATAACAGGGTAAAGCAGGCAGGTGGAGAGTGGAATCAGGCATATGATGCTCTTATCTGCTCTACGCAGGCTGTGATGACGGTGTGTAAAGACTCTAATTGGCAAAAAACAAAAAAAGCAACAGTGAAGTCTCGGGAGGTGGTGGATGAAGCACAAAATGACGCTCTTCACTGCACAAAGCATGAGATGAGCAGGTGAAAACCAATGATGACGCTTTGAGAGGGAAGCGCTGGTCCAAAGCAGGAACAATCAAGTCTTAAGTAACAGCTGGAATGACATCTTTTAAATGTAACCATGCACATGTAATGAGTGGAAACCACACACACGCACGCACGCAGGTAAGCACATGAGATGCAGCCTCTTACCTCTCCCTCAGCTGGAGCCAAGCATTCATAGAGACTCCCTACCAACTTTGCATTTAATGAGAGAGGAGAGAAGACATATATTTTTCTCTTATATCAAAACTGACTCACATTTCCAAACAGCGAGCACTGATGTCTGCTCAGTTTGATCATCTCTGTCATCTCCTCCATTCTGATCTGAATCTGTGAAGGCAATATCCTCTCCATCGCTCACATCTAGGCCCCTTTTCGACTTTCAAAAGCGCTTTTGATAGCTGATTCATATCAGGACTGACGACTGTGATTTCCTTTTATCATGACAGCCGTCCTGCCGCCATAATCCAGCTTTCTCTCTCTCTCTCTTTCTTTCTTTCTTTCGGTCTTTCTCTCTCTAATGACGTGTTTGATCCCATCTGGCCGGCGGATTAGAAACAGCAAGGAAAATCATTCAAGTCAAGCTGGGCTCCAGATCCCGACCACCCCTCTGTCCCTCCACCCTGCAGCCCCCACCCCAAGCCCAAAGTCCACAGAAGCGGCGATGACATAATGTCGGTCAATCAGCGAGACAGCGGTGGCAATGTTAAACTGAGGCATTACTGTGGCAGCCGCGATGTTTTCTGAAGCAGCGGTGTTGCGGTGGCAAGCGTCGCTACTGACTGCGTGAGTGGAATGTGTTAGTCTCATCTCGCGTCAAAGGAAAATATCAATATTAAACATTTCACTTGCACATTTCTCAATGCGTTACACTCTCAACTGAACATTTTCCTGCGGACGATTGGTCCGAGGTTACCACACTTTATATCTGTACTGTAGACTTGAAACAACAGCCAGCAGTCGGTTAGCTTAGCTTAGCATGAAGACTGAAAACAAGGGGAACGGGCACAGACATTTTGAACAGTGGACGTGGCTTCTGAGGCTGAAAAGTGAAGCAAGTTGTGAAGCACCTTGCACCTGTAACATCTATAATGGCCATTAGGGGGCGCCTGATAAAATTCAATGAGGAAGTGAGTATTTATCACTTGATTTATCACAGTAAACACTTTCCTAATGAGTTTTATGGTCTCCACCACTAGGTTCAAGTCTTCTTCAGCAGAGCATGATGTTAATTTAGTTAACCAGTGTGTGACGTCCAGGCTATGTCTACTTCTACATACAGTCTATGAGAATAAGCTAGCACAGCTGTGTGCAAGGGTAGTCTCTTGATACAACGATGCAGCTGGTGGGAATGTTCTAATCAGGCTAGCTGCTCCCATCTGTTTCTAGTATTTATGCTAAGCTAGGCTAACGACAGCCGACTGAGACTTTGTATTTAGCATACAGAGCTGAGAGTGGTAATAATCTTCTCATCCAACGCTCTTATATTAAGCATGTGCATGACAGTGCATCTTGAGCCACCCACCATTACTGAAGACATCAGGGACGTCGTAGCCGAACTTTTAATTAAACATTTTCCAAAGCTAATTTGAGGAGTTAAAAAGTTGAGCGGCAACATTTTTTGAAATTAAAAATACCTGCAACGATTTGTGATTGACCTTCTTAGACACTGGATACTGATAAATAAGACACAATATATTCAGCTTGACGTCTGAGTGTGTTCAAAGCTCATTTTGACTTGTTACCTTGGCGTGGTGGAGGTCCACGCCATACATTGACAGCTTCTTGGCGTTTTCCAGGAAGTGAATCTCGGCTTCGGCTGGTGTCATCCCCCTGAAGGAGCGGAGCACAACCAATCAGACAAGGTCAGCAAGAGCAAGCACAGCAAGGAGATTTAAAGGTTTCTGCCCAATGTGAATAAGACTTGAGACGCCGACTCCAGTAAGATGAAAACGTGGGTAATTCACAGTTTTATTGCATAAAAGCTTTTGGAAAATGGTTGTTTTTATGGCTGCTTTTAACAGAGAACCACGAGTGCATCCATTTTTAGCATAGATTGTCTATAGAGAGACCCTAATCCTTGCACTGTCATTGCCTCGCTTCGTCTGCTGGGCTCCAAAGGGGACCGCATCAAATGACACACAAATCACTGTAATACAGGCAGAATGAAGGGCTCAGACAAAGGACAGCCAGCTACATCCACTTACAGGAAAACAAAAATCCAATGTCTGGAGACATGCTGTCTCTCAGAGCAGATTATTATTATTATTCCAGGCTGTAAGCTTTCAATCAGGTTGACTGAGTGGGTTTAAGTTATCAGATTCAGGGCTTAAAGGCACCAAATACCTATTTTACTTAGGCGATAAGGTCTCAATCTTCTGCCAACGTTGAAACTGTTTTGGTTGTTTCACATGATTCTCTTTTCTAATCAGCCAGCTGAATAGCTGTTTAAACTCTTTGTGACCTTAAGGCTTCAGGCTGCGAGTTTTCTGTAAATGCACAAAAGATGCATTATCTAATTAAACATGGGCTAATTTGCATACATTTCAGGAGGAACAAAAAATCTGTAACACTGAATGAAGCTTGTTCTCGTTTCATTTGTTGACATGGAGTCAAAGGTTTTCACAGAAAGAAGGTTTTCTATATCTCGAATTACACATTTTTGATATGTTTTTAGGCAATAAATAGTTAAATTAATCATATGAATCAAAAAAATCTTCAGCGTATGGATGGAAATAAATCTGGAGAGTTAAATGTATGCGACTGCTTCTCAAGTACAGATTTCAGACCTTTAAATATGTTTATTACATAACACACGTGAACATCCATCACAGGTGAACAGGATAAAACCTACAACCAGCTGATTACTCGCATTAAGACAATTAGTTTTTTGTATATAATATGATGTTTTTGCCTAAATGTCCAGAAGAGAAATAACTACCCAAGTGTATTTTAGTCTGGAAAACATGTTGCATGAAAAAAATGGGTTTTTTTGTAGTGTATTGACCTTAAAATTCAGTTTAACTCCATATAAAAAGAGTAAATGAAACGATGGCGAGACTAACTTGTAGGTCTTGTGGAGCTCCATGACCTTCTCCTCAAGCTCTTTGGTCTGGTTTGGTGCAAAGCGCAGCTCGCTGATGTAGTCGCTGCCCAGTTCCTCGGGGTCGTAGTCTCCCAGTTCGGACTGCGCCGTGTAAGAGCCGAGCACGGTGTGCGTGGCGAAGGAGCAGGGCAGGCGGCCCGAAACCACGTCATCTCTCAGCTGCAGACACAGGTAGTACCTGAGACAAGAAAACAAGATAGAAACAACTCATTTAGCTTTTTAAATACAATTTAAATGCATTTTTTCCCTATTAAACCACAATTTTCAATAAAAATTAAACTCACTCCCCTTATCAGATGACAACAGACACATTTTAAACCCAAAACCAGCAGCAGTCTACCAAAAACAGTGCCTGGCTCACCTTGTGATATCCTCGGTCAGCTGGGAAGGGTCTGGAGGATAAAACTTGACGTTGAAAGCAAAGTTCCAGGGACCAGCTGAGACGCAGGAAGAACATTAAATTATCTAAACAGCATTTTAAAAGTGGCTCATACCTCGACTGCCCGTCCAGGACAGAACACCTGTGTGGCTGTATTAGATAACGAGACTTACTCCTGATCTGCTTCTTCAGCTCCTTGGTGGGGTCGAGCCAATTCTGCAGCAGAGAACCACAGAGATTAATCAGACGTTACTGATAATCGCTGCTGTAAATGCATAAAAAAAGCATTAAATTATCATGATTGTATTTACATTAGAGATTGTGCTTTACCTTTTGATTCTCTACATCTCTGAACGTGATGCCGAAGTAGTCTTTCTCCAGCAGATTGAGGTGTTCACATACTTTGTCAAAGAGCTCGTGACCTTTGGCTCGTTTCTGTGACAGAAAACAAACACATTCAATACAGTTATAATTGGGAAAGCATCATTAAAAATGGATTTTACAAAGCTGTATAGTTTTTCTTGGTGTAATGTCAAAATGAGGGACAGTTAAATCAGAACAAGTTTGAGGATATGATTGATTTCAAGCCCCAGAAAATAATTATTTACCATGCACTCAGACTGAATAAAACATTTGATTAGAACAGTCACACGTATTTTGGATTCACTCACGCTTAAAAACAACACAATTAAAATAAGCACCAACTCTGAGGCGACAAACTAATGTTAGCTCGTTACTGGGAGTGTTAGGTTTGCTGACGACTGACCGTCACTGACATCAAGAGTGAAATATGACTTTACACGCACACCAAGCATTTTCACGTTACATTTGACAGTTAATTATAATGTTAAGTTATTCATTAATATTATGAAAATAAAAGAAAATATATCAGATCGTTTAAAAGTAAAATCCAAAACTTTTAATTTCTTATTTTAACAACATTAAAGACAAAGCATTTCTTTTATTTTTACAGTACTTTTATTTCTGTAAAGGATCCCGCAGGCACCCTGTTAATGATGCCAGTGGATTACATTCCCCTTCATTATCCCGACATCATTAAACCAAAAAAAACAAAAAAACAAAAACTAGTTTCACTGAGCAGCAACGTGAAATTAAAATTTGCAATTAGAACAAACAGCGCGACGGTGCAACTCATTTCACTGCTGCATCACAGAGACGTTCCTGCAGGGGAAAACCTTTAAGTTACCCGACTGGGCCGCTCTGGATCGATCCCGGCTATAAAAAGCACCTTTGTATAAATACACCCTCCCTTTCCTGAGCTCAAGGTGAACATCAGCTATGGGAATGCTGAAAACCAAATCGATTGTACGTCTCAAGCCGAGTGCCGGGTGTCATCGGCTGGAGCTCTGGTGCGTCTCCCTGGCCGGTGGAGGCTGGACCTCAGGGACTGATTCGTCCAGATCACATGAGATATTTTAAAAACGGAGAGCCACAACGTAGATGTCTCCTCTGCGCACGGATCCAACTCCTCATGTCTTCCTGAAACTGAAAACTGGGGCTTATTCCAGCAGCAGGAGTCACAACACTGTCACATTCACACATAGGCAGTGTAGTTAACACAGACTCCATTAAACAATGAACACACACGCATCTGGCTGGCAGGTACAGTATGTGATAGAGGGAGCAACGGTCCACCCACCTCCTTTCATCACTCGCAGCCTGCTTTCTCATGAGTGTCTGAGCGTGATTTTGAAACAGAGCCTCAGCATCGCGGAGTTAATCCTACCAGAACATCTCAGAGGGAATTAGCAGAGTCACGACAGACTAATGCTGCCTCACTGTGACACTCGCTTCACGACGGCAACATTTAGCTCTACGCTCACTGATGTGCCTCGCATCCTGTCTCCCCTGAGGGTGTTTAGGAGAAGCAAAACAGAAGGAAACTGGAGGGAAAATTGATCTTGCATTAGAAAAGAAACATGTTTCAAGATGCCATTATCTAATTTTAGAGAGCCAACAACAAGGAGGGGCTGCAGTGAGTTTGGAAAGAAGATCAAAACACCAAACCGTGCAGAAAGAGCAGGGCTGTGATTATTTTCATTAGTCTGCAGATCATTTCCTCGATCAGCTGATTGGTTTATAACATGTTGGACAACAGAGAAACATGCCTCTCACATTAGGGGTGTCTTGTGACCAACCAACCGTCAAAAACACAGATATATTCAGTTCACACTGCAGCTGTAATTATAAGGCAGCATTTACCCTGCGTGCATGCATCTGTCTTCCCTGTTGATGTAGGACAAAAGACGTGAATTAAGCTGAAGGGAATTTAGAAAATATGCCAATTATTTATAACACGACTGCAGCAGGATGTGGGATTTTTCTCCCCCTCCACTGAGACATGAACCGAGCCTGTGAGGTGAAGTGGAGGAGTTGCAGCAGTTCTGTCTCAATGAAAGCGAAGGGAAATGATTAGCGCAGACATTTTTCACCCTCCCGCTGGAGGAAATCGAGTTGAGCTGGAAAACTACGAGGTCAGGAGGATAAAAATGTCAAATCTTGACAGCCTGGTCCATTTTCAGATGGGATTGGGAGGAGGAGGAGGAGGAGGAGGAGGAGGAGGAAGCAGCCCTGGCAATTATCCGAGGATCCTCTGACCTCAATTGTATCACTGTGTCCGATGCCATAATCCGGCCGAGCTTATGTCTGCTGTGTTTCGCCCTCAGCTGTGAGGACACTTCCATACAACTGCAGTTTCAGACGAGCACTCCCACCGGTCCTTACTTCGCCTTACTGGTTGCTATGACAACACCTCTAGTAAGCAAACAACTAATTAGCCATGTTTGTGTCTGAATCTGTGTTGCTGTTGTTTTTTTAATAAGAAACGACCTCAGTTGCGTTGCTTGTGCCGCTATTATGCAAAATACACATGTGAAGTCATCGTTTGCGTGATCCTGAGTATTGTCCAACGGCAGCGTCACTCAGGTGTGACTCAGGCCGACTGCATCAACTCCCACGGCTTGATTTTGTATTATTGCACTTTATAATAAAGGCGCCTGACTCAGTCCCGACCTTAGAGACGAGGCGGCAACTCAGACCGAGACATGGGACCGTTAATACAGCGAGCTGCTCGAGCGCACTCAGTGGGCTCTTATACACACCGTCTGTCCTGTAATTATTTCTCTATTGTACTGCAATCCAAAGAGTACCTCCACGCTGCAATCACTGCTCCTTTTGATTTAATAAGTGATGGGGGATGTGTATGTCATATTCACATGTTTCAAGATGTCCTCGGTAAAAGGAAATTTAAAAACAACAACATTGGACTGACATCGGTGGCCAGAACATTGCTGATAAAATCAAAAAGAAGCCACGAGTCCAGTGTGCAGCTACTCTCTGAAACACTACTTTATTGTAAATGTGTGGATGCGAACATGACTACAATAGGTTAGAATAAACCATTTGATCTAGAGAATGTCTGAATATCACAAAGTCAAATCAAAATCAAAAGATATTCAGTTTATAAGAATATACATCAGAAACCTGAAGCTGCTGGAAGTAGTTAATGTGAGTTTTGTCAGTTTTTGGTTGATAAATGATTTAAAAAATGGATTTCTGTCTGTTCATTTGCTGTTGATTAACTGCATTCGACAGATTACGGGCACCCTGCAACAGCTTAAATGGCAGTTTGTGGGCAGAAACTCTGCCAATTTGGTTTATCTGCATTTTCTCTACTTGTTCCTTCTGCTCCATCTGCTCTAATCTGAGGTCAACTGCTCGTAGCTCTCCTCTGTTTGGAGTCAGTGTTGGGACAAAGTGAGGTGAGACTCGTGCCAGAGAAGCGTCAACACAAGCCGTCCTGGCGGAGGGAGTTTGCGGGACTGGGAGATTACAGACTGGTAAACAGATGGGACATGGTTTATTCAGTCCTCTACACTCGCTATTAGACACAGACACACACTGCTGAGGGCGATGTTTACATTTCTTCACCGTGTTTTTCTAAGAGCTGCACACTGCCATTAGAGATTAGTTAAATTAGGAACATTTATTACATAAAAGGATAAACCCCGTTGAGATACATCATCTCCCGACAGATTAAACAATAATTAGGACGTGAAAGTATGTGCTTCGAGACTGAAATAATCACTGAAGGCGTTCACGGGCCAATTAATCGTTTTCTGCAAGGAGCATTTGTGTGTTTTTCAACCGATCAGCTGAGTGTGTCTATGGCCTCACTGATTACTGCAGGAAAACACAAACTTTATAACTTAATGCACTGACTTTGGTGAAAAAGGATCATCTCATCAGAAGAAAATAACAGTTACAGAGTTTCTGAAGGGGCGAACAAAGCAACTGCTAACTGGTCAGCTTAGTGAGCCACGCAGCTACCGATCACATTTGCTGGGCCAGGAGCTCGGGGAAATGAAAGTGTGTTGATGCCTGCATTGCATTGGAGGTTTGTACCGTGAGAAACAGGAGGCTTTCAGGGCTGGAGCTGGTTGCTTTATCAACAAATGAAGCTATCGGTCTTTTAGGGAACTCTGTAAATCTCAGGGAGTCGAGGGTGGAGGCAGAGCAGCCGGGGGACATCAAAGGGACGATACCAAAATATATGTTCTCCAGATCAGAGTCCAGGTCAGGTTACCCTGATATGATTATGATATAAAAGTTAATTACCCTCAGAAACTGTAGAGGCGCCAAGTTGCAAATAAATAAATAAATAAATAAATAAAATAAAATAAAGCAAGCCAATGCATTGGAGCCAACCTTCCAGTCTCATGCATTAAAATCAGTTTACTTGTCACTGCTCAAGAATATAATTTGTGGCTTTACAGGATCTTAAAAAAGTTAAAGTCAACAACAATAAAACCCCCAAACAAACAAACCATAAGCTGAAGACCTGGGTGTATAGGAGTTGCATTATGGGAAATGTAGGATTTTGTAGGTTTTAGGAGCTTGATTCTTTGTCTCACATTCGAGACTGAAAAACAGGATGCATCTCTGCTTTAACAGCGTTACAGAGGTTGCATTACAACTATAAATTGATGGAATTACTCTTTAAAATGCCTTTTATATTGTTTAAAATCAGCGATCCGGCTTTTTCTTCGGTTGGTGCGAGCCTTTCATTTTACGTTCAGATAAAAGGATAATGCCTTAAAGCAAACTCTCGGACATATTTCATTTCTTTTAGAGCATAAGTGCATCTCCCGGAGCACATGCATCTAAATTAACAGCGCTGCAGAAACCCTTCCTGTGTCCGTCTCAAGGGCACAAAGTCCAGACTGACCCCCCCACACACACACATTTCCAGATCACTGTCCTCAAGAATCCCTCCTTGGCCGCGGTGGGATGTCGAGTAATCACGCCAACACACAGAGTCAATGACACTGATTCCCTCCAACAAATGCTCGCATT
Organism: Datnioides undecimradiatus; assembly: GCA_008933995.1. Lineage (NCBI taxonomy): Eukaryota > Metazoa > Chordata > Actinopteri > Lobotiformes > Datnioididae > Datnioides > Datnioides undecimradiatus. The sequence goes on from WARS01000052.1 coordinate 2,992,051, forward strand.
TCATGGTCAGAAGCCCTCACCTCCACCTCCACCAACACAGTCGGCTAATCCCTCGATCCAAACCCCTGGTGGGGAGGAATCTGCTCAAAGGAGATTTGAGTTGGAGGGTCTGGTGCTTCCTGTTCAGCCTACACATGTTAAAAAAAAACAGATGAAACTTTGAAACAAGGCTCAACTTTCCAGCGTAGAGAGTGAAACGTCAGACGAGTTCAGCGTTCAGATTGGTTCCTGAAGAGAAAGAACGGCCCCGTCGCTCACCTAGACTGATTGCGGACTCTAGCTGCACGAGTGGGGTCATTTCTGAATGCTGAATTCCTAAAAACTAGGAGATGATCAGAGAAACTGTACGACCCCAGGCTGCGCGCCGCTGCTTCGGCAAAGAAAACTAACCTCGCAAAGCAATTTCACTGGATATAAAAAGCAACCGTGTGGTGAAATGCACCCAAAACCTGACGAGAATTAAACGGAGGGATTTGCCAAATCAGCACAGCTTTATCCCGGCAGCCGCTCAATGGCGATCCAGCTCCATCGCGCTCAATTAAATTTAAGACATTTAATTTTTCATATCACTCTTCTGCTACGTTGTCCAGCCCAGAAAATAATGAATCCGCCCCACACCTCCCCCTCCTCCCATTATGATTAACAACTCAACTCACGCTCTATTTCTTCCCTGCACAAAGCATCCCATTTCCATATTTAATTTTTCCACATTATGATAAAAGCCACACTTGCTGGGGTGGCGGTACATTTACAACACAAAGACACGTGTTTTTCACTGATTGTTGGCTCTTCTCTCCTCACGGGGTTTATTTCTGGAGAGCCGATGAGCTTTGAAGTGGGAACCAAACACTGAGGAAACATCATACTATCCTCCCCCCCTCTGAGGACGACGCAGGGAAGCTTTGGAGGCAAAACGAATCCCCACAAAGCGATTTGACACAATGCATATGTTAATGTGCAGTGAAATCCATGAAATCCCGACTCCTAAGATGTCAGAATAGTGCGGTTTATTCCTGTTTTAATGCAACAGTCCAAGTATCATAAGACTGACACAGAGAAATCCCGGGCTGCAGCAGCGTGCTAATTGGTGCTGACAACTATCATTTTAATATTGGAATAAATTATTTAACTAGGCCTCGTGTTGTGTTGTTTGTTTACTTGGATAAATCTAAATCTTCTATGTTCAACCGCCTGTTTTATTTTGTGAAGACAAATCATAAAGAAACAAATGAGACTTCAGATTAAATAAAATTAAACCATAAAACTTAAATCAAGTTGCAAACTTAACCGTTTTAACCTGCTATTAAACTGCTTCAGTGAAACATCCGACGCTGTGAACACGTGACATGCGTTTCATTCGTCCATCGCATCTAACAGTTTTTACTATTTAATGGACTGAACTTGCTCGAGGACACTTCTTCATGTGGGCATCAAGCCACCGTTCCTCTGGTTGATGGATAAACCACTATATCTCACATAATTACACTAAAAATTACAATATATATAAAAAAAACCTCACTGAAGAATACTTGCTTTACATAACATTGGTTATTAGCGAGTTGGTGTAATTATCGTCATTACCGAATATCATTAGTGCTGCTGCTCTGCTGAAAGGCAAATAAAAATGACAGAATGACGCAGCAGCAGGAGCAATTTCATTTCAAACAACTATGTTAAGTAAAAAGCGCTTACATAATCAGTTTAGACTGAAACTGAGACTCATTTTCTCCCCTTTAAACACTTCATATGAGGAAGCTCAGTGGATGGATCCGATCTTAACCAAAAAAACAACCAAACAAAATGAGTGTGTTAAATGTGTTAATGTGCCTCCTGCAGCATCAGCTGACAACGCCACAACAACACGACCCGAGTCCACCACCTGCAGTCTCTCACCTCCACACTGAGCGTGTAGTCGGAGCCGTCCAGCAGGGTGACTTTACACTGCATCATCTTCACCTTCTTCACTCCTCTCAATGGAGACCTGGATAAACGGCTGGTGGACGACCTGTGGGATACCTGGTCCTCCTCCTGCAGCTCCTGAGAAGAAAAGAACAAGTGTTTAAGTAGTAATTAATTGAAAAGTCAATTTATATGAACAGCGGCAGTTCTGCACACGTCTGAAGCAGTGCAACGTCTCTCTGATGTCTCAACGGCATTCAGATCTAAAAAAAGAAACTGTGCTTTTAGGTTGAAAGAGTTCACAGACTGCAAATGAAAACCCCCCCTCTGCTCGACCGTTCCCTCACCCAACCGCCTCCCTAAATGTCAGTTTCTTAATGTAGTCGTCTTTGACAAAAACGCCCGTTCTGTCACATGCCCGAAACCTAAAAATAGAGACCAGGACCCTGAGTGAATGTAATCAGGTCCCACTGAGAAGAGCTAGAGGTGTGCTGCCATTTTGTGTCTTAAACAGAGAAAATCCAATTTTCCAGTTCGCTGGAAACAAAGCCCTTCCTGACTGACTTCATGCTGAAAAAGAGGCCTTTGGCTCCCAGACATTCTTCCTTCTCACTCACACACAAAGTGGATTTAATACCCCTTTTCATTTTTATATTGAAACATTTCTTATCTTGTTCCTCAGGCTATATCCATCACATTGTGCCAGTTCTCCCTGCGGACACACTCAGATGTTGTGATTAAGCGCACAAGAAAATGACTATGACCCTTCAGAGAGCATCAGCAGTAACGTGACGGTAGATTTTAGATTTAATGTAGTTTCATTTTTCCAGAAATACCAAAAGCACGTGTTTCAACCATTTCTGGTTGATTACAAGTTAATGACATCATCACTGAGCTCAAACTTCAGCAGGGAGCATCATCATCATCAGCTACGACCCAGAGACCAAGCAGCAGTATCGAAAGAAAGGTTTGTGCATCAGATCGGGAGGATGCGCTGGTTGTTTTCTCTGGCATTTGTGGGGTTGTGCATCCTAAATTCATCCTCCAGGATCAGACTGTGAGCAGAGAGCTGCACTGCACTGCACTGAGGCGTCTCAGGGAGGAAATAACCACAAATGTGTCCTGCTGCACAACTCAGCGAGCTGACTCACAGCAGCTCTAGCTAGCAGCTCCTGCGCGCTCGTCACTGGGCCGTACTGTGTTTAAGAAACAGCGGACACAGTTTAACTACGGTGTGATAGCACCTCGTAAGCACCACGGGCGGTAAAACTGTAAACTAAGGCCACTTCATTCGTGTGTGCACCCTGCTGGATGAGAGAAACGTCTCAGCCTGAGCATGTGTCTCGCAGGACAGACTGGCAGAGTGTTGCGACTCCTCTCAGCCTTGTTCCCGCCAGCTCACAAGGCGGTGACAAAGGCAGAGCATCATCCATCATCCTCAGTGTGACATGATGAGAGCTCTTTAATGCAGAGTGGCATATCCACACAGGTTACACAGAAAGTGAATTGCTTCCCAGTTCCTGTTCTGGCTCAACGTTATTACATTCATCAAAAATACAAGAAATTCAAACCTCTGCCTTTTCTTCCAAGCACCATCGTCAGGTTAAAATGTCTTTGTGAATGAAAACCTGCAGAACCAATCACACACCCATCAGCCTGACGTTGTGTTTAATGTTAATTAGTGAATGCTAGCCTGCAAACACGCTAAACTAAGATGGTGAACATGGCAAACACTTAGGTATGGAAAACATCCACGTGTGTGCATGCTAATGTTAGCATTTAGCTCAAAGTACTGAAAAGCTGCTAGCGTGGCTAATGTGAATCATGGAGAAACTTAAGCTCTTTGTCTACTTTTATAAAATATTATAAATATTTTGACTATAGTACATTTTGCCCCGTTGCCATACATCATGATAGAAACACGCTGCGTTGGGTCGGGGGGGCCTGTGAGCCTAAGTGTGCTCAAATCACAGTTACATGCACACAACACGGGATACAACACGTGGCAGATCATGAGAAGGAGAGAAAACATTTCTTTTACAGCGAGAACTTTGACTCCTTCATATACTGGGAGCTTGTAAACGACAACAACCTACAAATTTAAACTTCATCTGGTGTGGATCTTCTTCTCAGATAAGCTGCAGGTCTAAAACATCACGTTAGTGCAAAAACAGGATGGCCCGGAGCTAATCCAAACCACGAAGAGGTCGGAGAACCGTCACATACCAAACATCAACGCCGCCATGTCCTGCTCTCTGGGTTTCAGCCATCAACAGTCTAACTGTGGCTTTAAATTATAAGAATTTAAGTGATTTGTTTGGGATCAAAACTGCGCCTTAAACTATATCAGTAACAATTTATATGACTTCCAAGTATCTGTTCTGGTCTCTCCATAAAAACTGGTCTGGACTGGTCGTTCTGGTTTTCTTTCAACTAGTAAATCAGGGCATGAGCAGAAACCTGCTTTTAGTCTGAGACAGTTCCCTCCTTGCAGTTTGGAAGCACTGGAAATTCAATCTACAGATCGATTAGAGAGAGAGCCCACAGGATTGCTCAGGCCAACATCTGCAGACAAGCACTTAGTGTTCAGATAACATTAGTAGCTACCCGGGCGGCCTCAGACATAAAATGTGCAGCCTGCAGGCTACAGTCTTCTTCTGAACACGGAGCAGCGCTAAAAAAAGACACTCTGCTATACAAGTATATATAAAACACTGTATTTAGACCAAACTGATGGTGCTGATTATGAATTTTCTGTCCCCAGCCGACCAAACTGCTGCAGCTTCTGTTAATTTCATGGCTTTAAACGGGGGAAACCGAAACCACAGACTTCTCACTCGTGCCACAGCTGTGTGAAGTTATCTTAATTAGTACAATCAGCTGACGTAACGCCGGGAAGCAAAACATCCAGTTTGTTGGTGTGTGTGTGTGTGTGTGTGTGTGGGAGGGGGTATCCCTTAATCTGTGTTTTAACCACATTTCCAAAATAAAGGCACCGACTGAAAGAGGAGTTTACACGGCTGTGACCGCCATTGAGAACACTGAGGTCACGTCGTCAGTTCGCTAGTTGTTCATTTCCATTTTTCCACACAAAGGCACAATTCATGCAGGCGCGGGGTGAATGGTGTGTAATGTTTGCTCTAATTCAAGCCTGATCTGAAAAGAAAAAAAAGGTCACGTACCACAAAAACAACCCGTTCAATCAAATTACCTAAGTGTTTCACATGAATGTGGTAGAATATGGAACATATGTTTAAAGGTAAATTGAACTGGGGCTGGGTCCTCCCTTCGTGACTGCCGCCATGATGTGGCTGACCTGCTCTTTCCTGGACGGGGTGCTGTGTCCAGCGGCGGCGGGAAGCTGCTCCGGCTGGTTCTGAGGCGAGGTGGGTTCGGCCGCTTTAGCTTTCCCCTTCTCCGTCTCCTTGTTCTCCTGCTGCTGCTTGACCTCCGAGTCTGCTCCTGATTCGGTTGTCATGGTAAATCACGCTGGAGTGGAGGAAAGAGGAGGAGTGTGAGGAGGAGGGGGGAGTGGGGGAAAGGAGGAAAACGAGATGAGTCAGCTGACTTGTTATGAATTGATCTACTGTCGCTTTCTCAGGCCAGTCTAACGATGAGCTCCGGCTCTGATGCAAATGCAGAGATGTGGATGTTGTTCGACAGCAGAATAAAAAGTGAAATTAATGTAAGTGGCTGCGGTGCACTCAAGCCCCGCTCTCAATGATCTCACGAGTGTCAGCAGCTGATAATGGAAAGTGCTTAGACTGCTGGTGCCCTGGCATCCACAATATATTAAACAACATGCTCCATGTATTTTCACATAAACTGGCCCAAAACACTAGCACCAGAACCCCCGCGACTTATTATTTTCATTATCCATTAGGCATGTTCTCTGTTGCACGCTTTGGTCTGTAAAATATGAGGAAACACAGTCAGTTTACAGAGAAAAGCAGCAAATCCTCACATTAGAGGAGCTGGGATCGACAGCCGCTTTGCATTTTAGTGGAAAAATGGCAGAATCAGATAATTAATTGTCAAAATGGTTGCAGCCTCTGGTTATCATTCATTTTATGATCCGAGATGCAGCTTTACTCTATTTTATATCAATAAAACTGAAAAATATTAGATTCGAGCCGTTGTTCAGATAAATAACCTGGACTTGGGCTTTTCCCGAATGTATTTCTTACTTTAAATGTCATTTTGCAATTAACTGATAAACCATTTAGTGTACAGAATGACAGAAAGTGTGAACAAATGTCCATTATCGTATACTTAAGCTCAAGGTGACGTCCTTAAAGGTCTGACAACAGAAAGTCAGACTGCAGCTGGTCCGTCACTGCACTGATAGATTAACACTAACAGCTCTGAGAATATCAGAACAAATTGAATGCAACTGAATGCAATAACGCACCCTTTAGTTCATGTTGCCTCAGTTTCTGTGCGCAATATTTAAGCACCAAGTATCCGAAATGCACCAGCACGCGCCTTTCATGACCTTCTCCCTCTGTGAATAGCAGCATACCAGTGACAGATGGGGGTCCCAAGGACCTAAAACTGGGCAATGAGAGGAAACATCTAATGGCCAGTTGTACAAAACAAAGATGACAGATAGGGCGAATCGCACCGGGGCCCCTGAGCTTAGTGTACCCACAGGCTTTGACATTGGGATGTGGGGTTTGGAGGGCGTGCGTGTGTGTGTGTGTGGGGGACAGCAACACTGGGCCTCTGCTGCAGCAGAGAGTCTGGGGTTTGTACTACGGATGCCTGTCATTCTGCTGTTGGCCCGCTTCTCCCTGAGCTCTATTTATAGGGCCGTGTTTACTCCCGCGGTGGGAGGATTCAGGGGAGGATCTCTGACTTCCAGCCGCGGCCGAGGACGACAGCCTCTGGATCAACAAAGGCAACACTGTGGGCTGAGGTGATCCCCGAAACTGTTGACGTGCTGAATGAAAAACTACAACAACCACAACAACATGAAGCTGTGCACGGCAAAACACAAAAACAAGGAAAACCACTAAGCGGCGATTATACTGCAAGAATTCGCTTTTCGGGGTTCAAGATATTTTACGATTTGTAACAAGAAACCCGGCCCGGGGAGGAAACTTCAATCGCTCGCAAAGGCTTTTTTCAAAAACTAAATTTGGCCCACATGCCCGACTCCGTGTGTCCCGCTGTGAACAGGCACATAGCTGGATTATGAACAGCTGGAGTTCATGCCCACATCAGGCTTCCCTGTTGTTTTGTTCGTCTTGCACACTGCGATAGATGCACTGCTTCAAAATGCTTTGAATTAATCTCATATCGCCTCAGATTAAGCTTTATAGGCGCTTTTTAGCAAATAGACTCCACAAATGAGAACGTCACCTGGCTTGATATAATTTGCTAGCACCACTTACTGTAACGCAGAATGATACAGTTCTTATGCAACGTCAAAGCTTAATTCATCTTTGCTAATGAGCTGTTGGGTTTAAATCCCAAAGGAATTACTTAAAATAGGATTACACTATGAAGCCAAATCAAGCTCTGCCAAGTGACAAAACACAACACTTCAGTACAGAGGGTGGTCGGTGTTTAAATGGGCTCAAAGCAGCAGTTAATCTGGGAGTCTTGTGTTATTCCTGCCTTCGCTTTCACAGAAATCAGGAGCATCCCAGGTCACTGAACGCAACATGCTGATTGAACTCTTTCTGATGTTAAACTTCGGTCAGGAGCCATAAAAAGGTTGTTAGGAAAGAAGCGGCAGTGTGAATGAAGTGATGAACTCACTAGATTCAAAGTCCAAACCTTGACTTTCCTCAGAGCTGTGCAATTTATGATAAAACCACCTTCAAGGGCAAATTCAACTGTCATGTCTCTGCTGGTTTTGCTGTCACATGTTGGGGCGCGGCTCAGTAATCAGCTGACGGACGGCTAACCTTTGCTCCTCTTAGCCCTGCTGTGAAACAGGAACTATGGTAGGAAGGGAGGAGAGGAACATCTTAGCACCATAGAAATGGAGGAAGAATACATTCAGTCACTGGTGACAGGCACTCTTCACAGGCTCACACAACAGCCCACACAGTGGCCTTGTGTGTGGCCCCTTCGCCATGGACTGGCACATACATTATGCATTCAGAAAAGCCGTATTCACAACTCATTTAGTGCCCCTGGATTACGGCTCGTATACAGCAGCGGCTGATGATTGCACCAATGTAGAGCGTAAGAGTCGGTTTGAGTCTTTTAAATCTGATCCGCTGTTACACTTTTAAATGAATAAACAGGTACTTTTTGTTGCTGTACTGCTTTGATTCAAAGACATTCAACATCTCAGGCCTACACCCAAAGAGTCTTCAATTACTCCCAGAAAAAGCAGGAAATCCCCACATTAATGAAACCGCAACCAGCAAATGTTGTGACCTACTTGTACTCGAAACATGACTGAAATGAGTAAGCATTTGTAAAAATAGTTGGCAGTTAATTTTCTTTTAATTGATTAACTTAGTAATTGTTGCAGATATAATGAGAAAGTGTTACCTCTCTGTTTAAGAGTAGTAATAAACAGAGATAAAGCATTGGGAGAGATTTGTCTGCATGAGCTCTTTACAAAACGAAACAAGACGGAGCTCTAACAGGAGGTGATGCATGTGTTTCTTGCATCAGTAACTCTGAGGAATTACTAAAAACAGAACTTGGCACTTAACTGGAACAGTGAAAACCACCATGAATAAAAAGACAAAACAAAATGAATGCAGATAAAACTCAACGCCAAACAGCAAAGAGATCACATTTATCTCCCGGATCGTCACGTTTAAAAGCACTTCAGTCACCATCTTATTTCTCAGCTGTGATTAGAGATAAAAACCGATATTCTCAGTGATGGCGACAAGGAGAAGCCGTCCTTCGACGCGTCTTCCTCCAGAAACAAAGAATAATTTCATCAACTCTTTTCTGCCACAGTTAATCAAACTCGACGTCTGCTACTAAACAAACCGATTTAATCAGAAATCAAATCACATTAAGACGGGCTGGGGAGGCGACTCGTAGCAGTGGATACTCACGTCCACGCTAAAAGCTCAGCAGCGGTTTATCATCATGCATCCACGTTACATAATTGATCACTGGCACTAAATGCTGCACCGCCGCCTGCCTGCATGCAGACCCCAGACATTTTAAGGTCCATTTGTGATTGTAATGCACACTGTTGGAAAGTGGCCTGTGCACATGGACACACACTCTCACACACACACGTATACACACTCGCATGATAGGATGAGGGACTGCCATCTGTGCTGAGTGCCATTAGCCGGAGTACACCACAGCTGGGCCCATCCCTGCAACCCCTGCCCCCACACCCATAACACCCACCCACCCCAGGGCTTATGGAGGGTACATGGAGGGAGATGGTTGGCGTATTTTTGACACGTCAGGGCCCGTCCCGAGCAGGCCTGTTGCATACGATGCGACCCCTCCACATGGCTGCGGGGCTGACAGCTGTCACACACGAGCCCAGCTACTGAAACAGGATACCATGTAGCTGGTGTGGCCACTCAAATGAGACACCTCTGCGGGGAAGGGGAGAGGTCACAGATCCCCAAAGTGCTTTCAACAGTCCAGACATCACAACAACAAACAAATTAATTTATTGACATGTTTTGTCATAAATGCAACGTCCATTTGAAGCCAAACGTGTGCGTCCATTTAAGGTTTTCACTGCCATTTAACGTCAACATTAGATCTGAGGCAGTGGGTGACGACTTCAACTGCGGTGACTCATAACAGATGCTGCATTAGATTCAGCTCTACGTGCATAGAGTGCCACCATTAATGGCAACCACTGGTGAGAAGCTGCGCCATCACAACAGCTGACGTCTGATGGCTATCTGATCTTCTTGAGCTGCAAGATGTTTGTTTGTTGAGTAACTGTCATTCCTCAAGCAAAGATGTAAATATTTTGATGGTCTCAGCTTCTTCAGTGTGAGAATATACTGATGTTTCTGGTCTTATGTTAAAGTGAATGTGATCGCTTTGACATTTTTGAACTGTTTTATGACATTTATACACCAAATTACTATATATTAATCAAGGAAAATAATAAGATTTTGTTGACCTTTAAGTTAAATTGTTGACCTTTGAGTTAAATTAGCTAAAAAAAAAAGGTAAAATTTAACATGTGGCAACAGCACAACACTGGTCAACATGTCTTTATCTGATCGTCAGTCCACCCTAACTGGTCTGACAAGCAACACAGGGCAGTGGCCATTAGTCTACTTGGTTTAAAGTGAGGAACAATAACAAGTGACTGACCTCAGCTAACAGGTTACGAGCTAATGTCGGGCATCAGGCATGTGTAAAATGTTCCCCAGTAACGTCTCCCAGCTCAGCAGAGTCCAGTCCTGCTCTTAACAATTCAAGAAATTCAAACAGCCAGATCTGTTTTCCACCTCGGTGAGTTCAGCCAGAACATTCTCCAGCCCGGCTGCGGCGCAAACACACGAAGTGCAGAGACAGATCACGCTGTTTCAATTGGAGAGTCAAACAATCCCGAAAGAAACGACAACAACTCTGCTTAAGGTTCCTACCAAACAACTTAACAACAGTGACTCAACGAAACATCTCCACACAGACTGAGTGTTGGGATAAAGACATATTCTACACAATGTGGATGTATCTTATGTCGTTTTATAGCACTTTGTACTTTGATTTGATACGTGCTCCATAAATAAAATGTATAATTTATTACTTTATGTGATTATGTTGTGGTTTCTAATGTATTTTTGTACTTATATAGATCTATCTACCTTTCTATGCATCCATCCATCCCATCAGTGAAAGCTAACCAAGTCTAGTACATGGATCCAGCACTAACTCCTCCCTTTATGAAAGGTTTTATGTTCAATTTTGGTTTAAACTGTTTAAGTGAGATGTTGTTTCAACTTTATGATCACTTTGGAGGCTGTTGTCTGTGGTGCTGTTAATCTGTGTTGCATTACGCACCAAGTTGTGTCTGTTATTTAGCCTTACCCTTATTGATGGGAGTAACAGAAGTTAGGATAAAATGAAATAAAGTGTTTTTCAAAAAAAATGAACATGGTCACCTTCATTACTAAGGGAGTGTTGCATTAAACTGCATTAGTTTTAACCATCTGTACCCAATAAAGTGAGTGTATGAGCCTTTCATGTCATGTGACTGCTAAAATAATGGAGGTTGTTTGCTGAGACCTCCATAAAGACATGACGATGTCATAACATCTACACTGATATCAGTTTTAAAAAGCGCTGATCTTAATCTTTTTCCGTCTGAACTGGACGAGACACTCCACAACTCACAGCAGAACCTGGTGAAGGTTGAGACTCGTTACATGAAGGTGACTCCAGGCTCAGACCCCCCCCCCCTTTTTTTTTGGTTGAGGAGGCCATAAATCATGTAAGCTTGCTGCGTTTACATTCTCGGCATTACTGTCTCCAGCAGTGAGACGTTCAGGGACACAACAGATACACCAGCCACCTTACTGTTGTCTCAAACTCGACTGTGAACTTCACTGAGCGACATGATCATTGTTGTCTTTGTTGGTTTCCATGAAACCCAGGCACAAACATCACCAATGTGTCCAACAGAGGGACTCGAGTTACTAGACCTCACTACGGCTGCACGGCTCGCTCCGACAAAAGGAAAATCCCCTGTTAATGTAAAAGATTACGGCTAAATCTTGGTAGCTTGATGAAGAGCTAATAACTTCGGCCTATAGGGATTATGTAGTTTATGAGATTAGCTATAGGTAAATCAGCAAATCAGCTGTGACTTGATTACAAATAATGACCACAGGAGAGCATGATGTTGACTAGAAGCCGCTGGGTTGTTGACATCAGCTGGGACACGTTGACACCGGGCTTGTCTTCTGGGAAGGGGATGCATACCACTGAAACAAGGATGCAACTCAGTATCACCACAATTTTCCAAGCTGACCATGTTTACATCGCTTACTTTGTCCAACCAACAGTCAAAAAAAATCCAAATATCCAGACAAAACAAGTAAAAGAAGCTGTTGCTGTTTTGCTTTACATGACCTCAATGTACCTCTGTGGTGCTCAGTGGTAAGTTTACAGTGACCTAATCTCATTTTTAATAGTTTTTCCCTCAGCAAGGGGAAATAATATGGACTCTAAAAGGACAAAGACATGTTGTAGGAATCTTAGGGTTTAAAAATAAGGCCGACTTGAACAGACTTGGTAGTTCAATCCTGGAAAACAACACTTTTCTTAATCAGCTGGGGCCCTGCGTGTTGATCTTTACTGATATTAAAAACAAATGTGGGACAGAAAGAGCAGCATCCCAACTTGCTGCTAACAGGTTAAAGGAAATTCAGGCTGGGATCTAAAGTGCACTATAAAACACTGGATTTATAAGGGCCTGCAAACAAGGCGCTGCCTTTCAACGCTCCTGCAACAACAGCTTACTGTGCATCTTAATTAAATTGTCAAGTCAGACTCCGGCCATTGCGTTCCGTGCCTTCAAGGATGTGAGGATGCTAAAAGAGGATCCAGACCGTGTCACCCTGCCCCTAACCACGCCTACCGCACTGCAGATCAAAAACACCCAAGTATGTCGTCTTAACCTCGGACAATGTAGCAAATTGAACCCGTTAAGGGTCTTTAAATAACGGCTGTGTGTGCAGTGACTCAGCTCTCTCCCCACCAAACATGATGTAAATACGGCGGGTTGGTGGGGGGGAAAAAATGCATCTCCAGCGTCATTTTCCACTTTCCTGCCTCGAAACTGGAGCACGTTAGCCGACTGTACCTTGTTTCTTTGAGATACCAGCGCAAGCCTTGACTTTTACCCGCAAAAATAACGGCAGCAGCGCGGATCCCATTCAGCAAACGTTACAAAAACACACAACATATCGCTACAGTGTTGCGCACCGAGAGGCTACGATGCAAAAACGAAAGCGGGAGTATTAATGAGTGTTGTTCCTTACTTAGCCACGTCCACTCGACTTTTTCCAGCCTGACTGAATACAGTAGGAGTGTATTTTAATGTTAATTATCTGTCACCGGCCGGGGCTGTCCGCGCTCGCGCGGCCACAAATATGGCAAAAGAGGAAATAATACGAAGCGGCGTACGAACCGGGAAGGGTGCACCTCTCGTGAGAAAGCCTTCGGGGTGAGATTAGAGGAGAAAAGGCAGCAGAAGAAAAGGTCTATTACCAGGTAAACCGTCCTCGTTCAAGCTGGCCGTGCGGGCTGCACTCGCAGTGGGCTCCTGTTTCCTGACAGCGGTGCTACTCTGCTGCAGTTCCCCCTCTCCGCCAGCCTATCAAACTCCACTATGCAGCTGAGAGCAGAATTGTGGGATATCAGGACAGCCGGGGCATTATTTTAGCAGCACCCCCCCCCCCCCCCCCCCACTCAACACACGTGCACGCGCGCGCACAGACACTGAGCGTAGCAATTAATGGCACGAGGATTGTTTGTCTTTAACAAAGTAATCTGTATCCACATGAAGGTGTAATTAAATGGAAACTGAATCAGTGTCGGAGTGTAACGACGTACATTTACTTAAATACTGTACTCGAGTACAGTTTTGAAGTACTTTACCTCATGAAGATGAATTTCTCTAATGCGCACAGCTTTTTCCTTGCCATGAGCTTACAAGACGCAACTACGGTGGAGAGTCATTAATCGATTTGTTGATTAACAGAGATATAGTTATAATAAATTGGTTTAGCCATTTTTCAACAAAATATGTGATGTGCTGGTTTTCTGTCTGTTGTTTGGACAAAATGTGCAATATTACAACATTATCTTGAGAGTTTTTCAGTATTTTCACAATTATAATCAAAGTACTGAGTGAGGAAGTAATCATGGGATTAATCAATAATAATATTAATGTTTGTTAGCTGCACGCCAAAAAGTCAACAAAGTTCATAGAAAAATACAAAATATTTAATCTAGATTCATTTTCCAGGCTTTTGAGGAATAATAAGAGAAACAGCAGTTTAAGTTTTTGATGAATTACAACAAAATTTCAGTTGAGTTTTTTTTGTTTTGGTTTGATGATTCATGTTTAATTATCAACGCAGTTAAAAAAGAAAACCAGATTTTGAAAAATCATTTTCACGGCTCACAACAAAATTGGTTTTTGAGGAGAATTAAGGCTTTCACACCGTTTTAGAGACAAATATTGTCAAATATTTACCTCCCTGCATTTATTTTCCAACAGAACCAATAATTTATTATTAAGCTCACAATATACAAAGTAGTTTGAATAAGGTGCTTGCAATTAAGCATGAAAATACCAGTCATCAGCTGCATAATGAACACAGTTAATTTTGATTATCACTTCTGAACGGTGTTTAACTTGTAATGGAGTATTTTATATTTACTTGACTTAAGAACCTCAATACTCTAACTGCTTAACCGACTTCTCAGACTTACTGACTGTGTCCGGCCACTCTGCAGCACTTTATAATATTCTCCAAACTGGAAAACATAATCCAAAACATATTAAAAGAAGCCAAATAGTGAGCACACAATCACATCTGCTGCCCTCGTCCTCTACTGTAGGTACGTACATGTGGGCATGCGTGCACAAACACAGACATTAAAGCTAGTTTTTAATTAGTGTCTGGGTCGTTCCCTCCAGGGGATTTGTGGGTTTTGCCTCCCAGTGGGAACCTGACCCAACCCGGTCACCCATTTGACTTTTATTTCATCTAATTGCTTTCATGCTCAAGTCGTATGCCACATGCCAGCACTCACCGTAAACTATGCAAATGTAAGAAACGCAGTCCTGAACATTACCGGCTTCAGAGAGTTTTCTGCTGCAGTCGGACATGAACTCCCCGAATAGTGACGGATACATAGCAGGCATGCTTTGCAGATAGTGGAGGGTAAATGTAATAACACACACAGTGCAACCCTTATGTGCGTCAGCCAGACAGCTGGCTCCTCATCCAGCTACTAGCTAATTGTAGCACAGCTCATAAAACAAGCTCAATGACAACAACGAGGAATGTTTTACATTGAAGACATGTAATTCACAGGACAGTCCGGGGTGATTTAGCTCCCCTAACGTGCAAGTTTAAATCCCCCCCCAGCACCAAATTTGCAAGCAAGCATGAGTGAGGAGAGTGAGGTTTAGAGCTTAACAATAGACGTAACAAAATATTCCTGTAACCCTCGATGCTGGGAGGAGGAATAATAGCTGCGGTGACACTGTGATAACTTACCGCGGAGTCTAAAAATGTGTTTTTGCTTAGGCGACAGTATAACAAGAGGCAGCCTCACAGGTTTGACGATCATAATGGTCGCAGTGCTGGATTGTGTGTACTAATTTCACATACAGTGATTCCACCATTTCTCTAAAGATAGGCTCTTTCACTTCCGCTCCTCATTTCTTCTTTTTAAAAAGCACATACGTGATTGTAAACGGCTGAATAAAATGACACGTGCATTGAAACAATACATCCCTGAAAATACATTGTGTACAACAAGCAGTAACAACTACAGAGGAAGTCTGTTCTCTGCACTGCCAGACAATAGTTATCTACATTTAGAGCAGGTGGAGTCTGGCGCAGCATTGTCATGAGCCGACTGATCGTGTGAGACATTGCTCATCATCGCCCGGCTGGCCAGTGGGTGGTGACACTAAACAGTCTCACATTGGAAATGAAGCATTGCACACACGCTTGCTTCCAAAGGACGTGCGATTGTAAAGGCATTGTTTAAAAACAGCCAACTGCAGCGGAGCCTTTACTCACGAGTCCTGTTTATCAGTTAGATGGATTTTTCAGTTTCATCACTTTCAAGGTGGTTTTCAAAGACAAACATCGAACTCATGAAAAGTGAACGCAGTAATATGCAGTGGTGCACAGAAAACAGAGACACCCGTAAAAAGCATTAGTCGCCGTTCGACAGAGCAAAGTCAGTACACAGAGAGATCAGCGCTTAGAGAAAAAGTTCCTGAACCTGATCACAAACTTGACTTTTTGATTTAAAGCTGCACTGACGGACCTTTTAACGAGCAGTGGGCAAATTTATCATACATCGGTTTATACTTTGATAGAGGAAATATAAAAGATATGAACGATCTCAATCTGTAATTATCTCTGCGTCAAAACAGAAACATCAAAAGACATAGGCGCCGATGTTGCGAGGCAGTGTGGGATCATGGGACTTCAGCTCTGGTCCATTTTGCTGGTGTGCAGTTGGCTCGTTTGAGCTCTCGTTCGGAGAATCTGCTGCTCACACTTTTATATTCACGGCATTGTTCTGATTTTGCCAGTCCGGAGCACAAAAACAATGAGCTAATAGCTGATGGGAAAAAAGCTGCCATGGGTTTTGATTTTCAGTGGCAGCACCGGCACAGCTTTCCAAAGCCTAAAAGTATAGCTGAAAGGTAATTATTTAATCCTTATTTTATTTAATTATTCTAAAAATCACAAAAATAACAAGAAAAGTCTTTGTGTAGATTGGAAAAAACGTAGCTTCTCTGAGAACAGCACCACTGGAATATGACAAAAGCTGAAAAATACTAAAGCGTTTCTATTTTCATGTCTTTTGATTAATGTGTAATGAAAAACAGGCAGCAGGCAACAGGCCCTCCTCACTGCTGACCAGTTTTATTATTTCCTGTCTGACGCAAGTCAAAAGGCACTGAACTCTGCTGTCAGGCTGGCTGAGTTTTCATCTTTGTTTCTGTCTTTGGTGGATTTAACGTGCTGATTGGTGAAACGATCCACGGGGACGTTTGGATTCAGTGGAAATGCCTTTGAGGAAACGGCAAAAGACAAACCGGCGTAGCGATATCTGACTCATGCTGTCTGTGAGTCCTCGCTCTGTGCATGTATACTGAGCTGCAGATAAGTGTGAGTGCAAATCTATGACTCCTCAGAGCAGCCCTTGGTCAGCAGAATGATTAATACCGCACAAGACAGACAACATGTGATCTCTGGACTCGACTTAGCTTATGTGGCTGCTTAACTCCACATTTTTTTTCTGCTGTGCACAGACACTCAGTTCCCGTGCTGCTCATCTGCTCCGAAGCCTACCCTTGAACTGCTGTTCACCTCGAATCCACTCCAGCCCTGCAATTTTAACACGTATTAGCATAACTGGGCAACGTAACGTGGGATTATATGGCTCTCCTGCTTACACGGGAATCTGGTAGTTGGTGATTAAAGTTTAATTCAACTTAAGCATATGAAAAAAAACAATTAATTGTAGATTATTTTGAAGTTTTAGAGAAAACATATTAGGGTTTAATCAGCAAATTGTAAATATGTGTATATACACTCAGCTTCTAAAAATCAGTTCACCTCGGGAACCTCATTACAGCAATCCAATTCCCAGTGCTGCGGTCAGAACAAGCAAGCTGGCACTTCATCAATACATAATTATATTGAAGCATGTCCCTTACAATGCAAGGCAAATCACCCATGTGATCCAATTAAAAAACACAAGTGCGGGCCAGCAGTCGCTGCCATCCCAGGGGTCTGAGGTCTGAAGGGAGGGGGCAGTAATTGCTGGTCTAAAAAGGATCTTTGCCCAAAAAACACGAAAATCACATTTTATTTAGTGTTCAGGCTTTCAAAGCAGAGAAACACCATAAACACGTCCATACACTAGATGAAGCATACCGTATTTGTGCCAACCTACGCCAACCTGAATTAAAGTCATTTCTAATTACTCTCCATATGAATCCATTACTGAGAATGGAGACTTCATGGCTAACATGTTAATTGCTGTTTCCAGTTACACTTTGAACTGAGTGAACTCAAAGCGAATTGGCTGCAGAGTCACAGACCTAACCGACCAACCAGAGCTAGTATCCCCCCCGCTGCCCAGCTCTACTCGGCTGTGAACGCCTTCACTCCCAGGGGGCTGCAGGTCACCAAGCATACACGCCGAATTACTCTGTGATTCTGACACCCGAAACTGGGCCAGAGCTCCCAAATCAACCTCCTGTCATGAGAGCAAAAGTCTGTCTGTTCAACTTTGGCTGCCTTTCATGTGGAGCCAAGTGTTCATACTGCAGATTAACATGAAAAGGGGATTATGGTGGGGTTTTTTTGGGTCTTTTTTTTTTTGCATGCAAGAAGCACATCTTATCTTGCTGAATCGTAAATGCGGCGTGCATTTGTAACCTTTGGATAGCTGCGAGGCCAGTGATTGCGCCCGTCAAGTGATTGCGGACTGGGCATTTTTAGAAAAAGGGAGGAGCAGCATATGTGAGGCGTGTGGTTGGTGGAAAAAAAAAGAAAAGAAAAGGTCTGCGGCTGATTTTAGAGTCACTCTTTCCTTTTGGAGGTTCAGTCGTCAGTATATCAGCGAACATCAAAGAAGCAGCAGAGCACATAGTAACCGAGGTTCAACTTAATTTATTTACATAGTCCAGAAAAGGACAACTTATGTTCGACCTGAAAATAAACAATAACCACTTTAGTGTCCACATTAAGGCCATTACAAGAGGCTTTGACCATGCCAGCAGCTCTGTGAAGCTGCACTCCGGAAGAGCTGTGCTTGGAGTTAAATGCTAATATAAGTACACTAGAGGATGGATACCCACATTTACCCATGGGACACAACAGGCTCCCTTTGGTTCATACAAAACAATAGCTACAGTAACATGCTAACATAAAGTAGATATGCTCTTATTTTAGCATCCTAAAACTTGCACATAACACAAAGTGCTGCAGAGGCTGATGGGAATGTTGCTTGTTTTGCAGATATTTGTCTTATTTTGTCAGGACAGGATAAGGTTTTGTAAATGTCTGTCATGGAAATTCAGCCAATAGTTGCTGAGATATTTCTGTACCAGTGTGGCAAAACGACAAACAGATGGACATGGATGTCCTTAAAAGTTAAAGGCAATAGTTAGTCAAGTTAATCCGAGCAGATTTATCATATTAGTTTATAACGTTGTCCAATAAGTAACAAGAAATGACCAAACTGGATTTGAAGTTGATTTTCATCTCGGTCTGAATTAACCTCGGTTACAGTTTAAACACCAATAAAACCAAAGGATCAATATCAAGAAGGCCTATATTGTGCGTTTATGTATCAGCTAAACTTCTAAATATTGATACGACAGTTGAGCGGGACCCATCGAGCTATAATTCTCATTATATATTAATAAACTCAGTGACTGAAAGTGCATATTGTTACCACATTTCTGGCAGGAAACTAAAGTTCCTCCAGCACATCAGAGGAGGACTTCAGAGAGAGAGAGCCCAGACTGAATCTAACCTCCACTCTCCACTATAAATACCCTGTGACTGTCAAGGTGCCGTCGCAGAAGCTGTAGCTTTATAAGGCAAACAGAGTGATCAGGCAACGCTGGGAGATAACAAGACTCCCCAACAAGCTTATCTCGCCACTCAACAAGATTGAGCCATGTATGCGTTATCTCCTCCGGGCCTGAAGGCTTTGGCGGTCGCAGGCAGCTCTGCGCTCACGTGTCGAGATCAACTCACTCGGCTGTGAGCGGCCGCGCGCCTGAATCACCTGGTGTAGGTACTTTCGAAGCTGCATCGAGCAAATTCTGGTTTGAAAAACAGCTGCCGATCGAGTAACTGCCCCTGGCTCTCTTCATTTTATTTATTTGACTTATCGTAGCTGTTTGAATGCGAACACAGTGTCTTTGGGACGAGAAATCAGCGTTTTTGGTTGTAACTTTTAGACTCAAATCATAATTAAAGCCTGATTGAAGGTTTCACGTGGGAGAGATGTTTAAAAAAAATGATTTAGAGCTGAAACCATTAGGCCTTTAATCAATTAGTCAGTGGAGGTTAAATTAACTGGAAACTGCTTTGATAGTCAAGTAACTGTTGTAGTAGGTTTACAAGCGAAAAAAGTCCAAATGTAGCTGCTTTAAGCTTCTCCAATCTGACTAACGATGCTTTTGTCAATGATATGCGATCATAAATGGAATATTCTAGGATTTTGGACAGCATGTTGGATAAACATCACATCTGGAGATATTAACTTGGGTTCGGGATGAAGGTTTTTCAGTTGTTGAGGCCATGCAACAATATGAAAAATGCTATGTGAAGTGATTTAGATCCAAAAATAGATTTAAGTTGTGTGGGGAAATTACAGAAAGAGCTCAGGCCTTTTTTATTCCAGAGACTATCTACAGAAACCACTCTGCAACCAACCTTTGCATGTCTTATCACTAAACTGTGGTAATGGTGGAGAGTCGCAGACTATTTCTAACCTTTAGCCCTTATTTCTGACTCACACACACACACACACGGCCTTTCCACGTCCTTTATTTTGTCAAACACAGCACAATGAGTCACAGCATCAGGTGTGCTCTCCTGCAGCACATTGCCACCGCTATTGATCACCGACCGAACTGACAGGCGCATTGATTCAAATTCCTAAGACGAATGGTCACAGATAGTGTTCATCACCGCTAACACAACATCAAAATAACAGCAGGAAACTCTCCTGCGGAGCTTCTGAGAGCCTTAGATGTCCGCAGCAGGACAAGCAATAACTGTGAGCATGAATGAGTCTTTCCTTGAACCACGGAAAGAAGATTTAATCTTGTTATGTCATCCTGTTTGAGGTGCCGAGAGGACAGTGAAGGGATGACATAACAATCAAAGGGGAATATTTAGGAGGAAATGCATCCACCGATTCTGAGGAAAGGCCGCCGCGTGTCACACAGTGTTCAGCACCGAGCAAAACTACTACCTCTTCTTACCGATACAGGCCTTCGAATAAAATGACAGCATGTTCAGATGTTATTACCTGATGAAATATAGGCTTTTCGGTACATGTGCTGCATTCCAGTCGAAGTCAGATTTCGGAAATTCCCTGCTGCTCGCCCATAATTACAACCTTCCTGTGTTCCAGTGGCCCAGCTTGGAAAAACCAGGCAAGAAACATGGTCACCCACTAAATTTAAATACACTTTCCCGTGCTGCAGCTGTGATCGCGTGATTTACAGCACATACGACACTGTTTACTATCTGCAAGTGTAGGCTTTCTTTTTTTAAATGAACAGTTGTGTGAATATGACAGTCGTGACTTTCTACCAGTGCGTTTCCACTGTATGCTGCCAAGCTAATGTGCTGTGAGACAGTAGCATCCTGGAAACCTCTTGTTTTGAAATAATACATGTGTCTCCTACAGGGAACTCTATGTTAAACACCTAGAACGGGAACCTTGATCTGACAAGAACACAGAGAAAACTGTCTAAGTTTGTATCGTTTTAGTCGTTTAACAACAGTGATTTCTGTATTTTTCTGTAGTTACTGGTTTAAAGTGGGTGGGACTTAGGAGATGTCACATACTGCCATGCACCAATCAGGATTTGAGCAACTTCTAAATAAAAACAATATGACCGTTGGAAAATCAAACCTCAGCCAAACAGACAAATCATATTTATATTTTAAGTAGAGGTTAACTACAAAAATGCTTTTTGTAACAAACACCCATTTTCTTTGTATTCTTATTAAAAAGTCCAACCATGTTTCCTTCCCATAAAACAACAACCACTGTCAACCAATAATATCATGGCACATGGCGCAGAGCTTAGCTTAATGGTACATTGGTGTGACTTTGGGGATCCGCCTCGTCAAACCTTGTCAAAGTAGCGAAAACCTGAACCTAGAAGCTGTCGTCGAACACTGAATCACTACCGACAACTCATCAAAATGCAACATGAAATGGGTTTTAAAAGCTTTTTAGCTAGTTTGAGCTCTTTGTCTGACTGTCCCGCAGTTTTGATTCATTCTCACAGCTCGTCTTCGGCACAAGCCGGCAGCTGTTTCAGTTAACAAGCTCTAAAAAGCCACTGTATGCTACATGCGAGCTGGTTAGCGGTTCGAGACGCCGCATTTAGCAGCTAGGGAGCTGAATAGTGCCCCAAGAGTTGGTGGAGACCAAAGCAGAGCTAAAACAGAGTCAATATTGGACTTGCATTCATCAGATGGACACAAATGAGCTTTAACGGTCTGTCCAAGAGGATATCAAACTCTTTTATATCTGCTTTTATTAATCCACTGCCTTTAGTCCCAGCTCTAAACACAGCCAATTGCACGTTGTACAGACTGCCTACATGGTGTGACATAAAGCAACTGTATCTTCCTTAGTACTGTGTCTCTCAAAGACAAGTCAGTCAGACTTGGTGACAGCTCAGCAAATGGCCCTGATCACCCTGCAGAGAAACGTGCAGGACTGTGCTCGCCACGGCTGCCGCCAACCAATCAACCAGCCAGTCCCACGGACTTTGCACAGCCTTATCTTTCCGGTCCTGCACATTCACCCTCATCCCTCAAACTACACACACTCATTAAAGCTACTGAAGTGTAAGAACGACCATGTGGCGCTATAAAAAGCAATAGTCCTTCTTAAAAATAAGTGTCTAAAACATGAAAGATGTGACATTAAGGATGTAGTGAAGATGAAGTGCCTCTTTGTGTCAATGAATGAGAGTTCAATGGGAAGGGAGTATAACAACACAGGAGCTCTTCCTTCATTGATTTATGAATATATTTCTATTTTGGGTGAGGATATAAGAGGAAACACACGCTGTGAGGACTTCCCATTTCCGAACTGTGTGCCTGTGCCCAGCAAACTTTTGATCAGGTGTGTGTGTGTGTGTGCGCGCGTGTAAAACGACTTGCTCAGCAGTCATGAGAAGAACAGCATTAAGAAACAGTCTAAGAAAAAATGCTGACGTAGACCTCAGAGACATGTCACCGAGACTGAACACGATCAGCATGTTTAGAGGGCCTCAGACCAAATGCCACAGAGAAACAGTTGACAAGTTTCATTTAAAGCACATTTAACACCAGAAATGCCAAAGAAGTTGTGCTTTTATGATCTCTCTCATAACCTTTAACCCTTATAATGGCACATTGTGCGCCTGTTTGAATCTGTGGCTCAAACTGAAGCCACAGAATTCAATTTTTAATGTGCCATACTTCCCGCTTTTGTGAATGAACGCTTGTACTCACCATTTCACATTCCGAGTCACCGGGACAGCAGCGGGGTCAGGGTGTTTGAAACAGAAAGACACATGAGAAAGAAACAAAAACATTACCACAGTGGAAAAACGTTGTGACAGATCCTGGAAATTATTATTATTGTTTTTTTTAAAAAACATCATTTCCTGATGTTAACAACACTTTTAAGTCAATGCAGCTTAAAAAGTATCAGAAAAACTCAGCAAACGTGTTGATGTGGAGTGAAGTCACGCGCTGCCAAACACCGGAGAAACAAGCTGGGTTGAACACACCTTACCTGGATCTTATGAGACGAAGCAAACTCCCTGAACACCAGCTGAGACCAGCGCGTGTCACCGGACACTAGGAGTCCCGACGTGGGGCTCGCGCGGGCGGAAAGGACCAGACACCTGTAAGCGCCTGCTTTGGCAAACCTTCCCAGAAACGGGACGAGCTAATCCCGCCCCTCCCGACTCTTTAAAACGGCCCCCAAAGTGCTCCAACACAGGCACGCCCACGATGAGGCCGAGGCCTGAATGGAGCCAGCGCCACCTGCTGGCCGCTTCCGAGATGATGCGGAAGGTGTGACGTTGGTCTCTGTGTCACATGACCACTAGATGGCCTCATCAGGCAAAGCCACGGTGGATGGTTTATGGCAAGTCTGCAAAGACAACTCTCACCTGAAGCTGAACCGAAGAAGTGAAAAGAAGAAAAAGGTAAAGGCGTGAAAGTACTTTTACAAAATAAACTAAAAGTATGAAAAGTAAAACTACTTCTTATGCAGTTCCATCTCTCCTGTTAGTATTGTATTTTCATTTAGTGTGTTATTGGATTATTCTACTCATTTTTAGCAGCATTTTCATTATTGGCTTGTCAAAGTGGAGCTAATTTTAATTATTTTATATACTGTTGTGTAGTTTTAATATGTAACCATACCTTATATTTTCAAGATTATTGTACAGACTCAGTTTATTTAGGTCCACTGAGAGAAAACCAATGTAGTCTATTCCACCTGCATGAAGGTTATAGTGTTAAATTTGAATTTAAACTGAGGATTCAATTATATTTAGGATTTATTTCAACGCTGTTGTATTTGACTGCATTAGTATTAGCTTGTTACACCTAATGTGCAACTGATTATGTAATATATTAACCTGCACAGTAACTCATTATTATATCTGTCAAATAAACGTGTGGTAAAATAACTGTAAACGTTGTAAATACAGAATAGCATTAAATGGAAGTACATTAAATATAAACACCATAAATTTGCAAGTAAAAAACAAACAAATGTGGTGTCACACACCGAGGAAGTGCATGCAAGCATGTCAAATCAAAGCAACCTGGCATGCAGATACTTCCATATTCATAGCACTAGGGCCATAAAAATGACGTGAATCATATGTTGCTGCAAGACCTGAAGCCATTCAGTGTAGCATGTTTTACAGTGTTCCCCGGACGTCATGAAAACACCAACTGGATGATTTTAGCTGTGATGAAAATGGTACTAGAGAGTTGTTAAATCGATGCCAAGCCGCAGTGAGATGGTTGTAATGGTTCATGTTGTTCAAACACCTGAATGACACACTTGTAGCATTTTTAGTGTTTCCTTTAATGTGTCAACCAGCAAACACAGCTCTGCTGATGATCCCGCCCCCCTTTTGAAGATAGCGACACCAATAACAGAAGAGACGGTTGCAAAGGTCACTTATATGTTACTGGTCTCAGTCCAGTTAGCAGAGATAATATAACATCAATACCACTGCAGTCTCTCCCGGTAATGAGAAGTGCTGCAAAGTGCAGGAAAGCAAAATCTACACCGTCTGTTGGTTTGCCACACGATGACGAAGAAAAGTGCTTTAATCATTTTTTTTTACTCAATTCCGTAAAAGCTATTTGAAGCAAAGAAACATATTGTGCATTCACTGGATTTAGTCACACAGGGACACCTACTAGACCCAACAGGAAGGTGTTACAGTCAAGTTTATTCAACCATGAATGTTTCATATAAACAAGTGTGCACAGAGGGAAGACCTTGTCCCCAAGGTCCCGATTCCTAAACCGAACGTCTACCTGAGTTTCAATTCAGCTCACCTTTTTCACGTGGTATTCACATAACAATGCAGAGGAACAAATCTAGACTATTTCTGTGGCATATGTCAATGCTACAGTACGACATGTCAGGCAGAAGTTCTCAGTGACAGTTTTGGCGATTCTACAAGCTACAATGTTTGCCCTACTGTTATACAAAAGAAAAGGTTAAAACTCATCAGATCAGATTTTCTTTGCGTTTGTTTTTTACAAATCTTTACTAAATCTTCTTACAAGTCCTTAGTATTGCTCTTGCTACATTGAAAAAATAGAAAAATTACATCTGGATATTGAGCTGTGGGTGTGTTTATTTATAAAGAGCCTTGCTCTTCATGGCTATGTTTCAATAGTCCTTTAGCTGCTCACTCTCCACGTATCCTCTCCGCGGTAATGGCCAGCGTCACGTCAGCGATCGGAGAAGAAGGAACGAAGCAAAGAACAAGACATCAAAGAGTTTTCAGAGGCTCGTCACCAAAATATAATAATATTAGTCTAGGATTCTGCAGAGGTGCTGGGTGTCACCAGATCGTCCTCTCCCTGAGCTTCCTTGTCCTCCGCCGCTGCCGGCGCTGCCGCTTCTGCTGCTACTTCCTGTTCAGTGGCCACTAAAGAAGTGTCTGTGTCAGGGGCTTCGAAGGACTCGCCCCCCAGGTCAGTCAGTTTGATGTAGCCCTTACTGTTGGAGCGCTCCAGACGAGGGCAGCTGAAGCGCCTGGCTCTGTCGCCTTGGCGACACACAGACACAGACAGGCTGCAGCGGCGCGCGGACCTGGGCTGATCTGTGAGGGAGTTGAGCGACAGCCGTGACCCCATTGCCCTGGCAACAGGTGATGGAGGAAACAGCTGGGTCCACTGCGGCTGAGGCTGAGCCTGTGGCGCCTCCTGTTGGTCAGCTGTGTCTGCAGTTGTTTCCTCATGGCTCTGAAGGGGCGGAGGGGAGTCTGTAGTCGTGGCGTCGTTCTCCTTGGCGTCCGTCTCGTCAGCCTGCCCGCCACTAGCTTGTCCTTCCTCGCTAATGGTTTCAGCAGTAGCCTCTATAACAACCCCCTCCACTGAGCACCCTTCTGCCTCCACTCTCTCTGACTCCTCCACCTCACAGTTGTTCAGTTTGATCACAGGGAGGGTGAAAGCGTTCACAGAGGAGGTGACGATGGAGGTGGTCTCCCACTGTCGGGGCTGTGGGGCCTGCTCGCTGCTATTGCTGTAGTCTTTGTAGATACTGTAGACAGTGTCCGTGAAGGTCTGGACATCTCTGGACCAGCTGCGAGGTCGGCTGGCCAACGATGGCCGCCTGAACACCTCATCGCCGCCAAGCTCGCCCTGGAAACTGAGTCCTGTGGAGGGCCAGGAGCTGCGAGTAAGCATCCCACTTGCAGGGAACGACCCTGAAGGGCCCTCAGCGTTCCTCGACTGAGTGTAGTTCACCAAACCATTTAGAGGGGAGTACTCCTTTGACCGAATGCTGTGGAGATCTATAACCGTGGAGTAAATGTCCCTAAGGTTGATGATTTTGGTTTTCTTGTCTCGGTTTTCATGGAGGACTGCGTTTGCGCAGATGAAGAGGAAAATGCCGATTCCCATCACCAGCGGTCCGAAGACTTTCAGATTGTCTGAGTACAGGTAATTATCCAGAAAGTCACACAGGAAGCCACAGTGATGGGAGGAGTTGGGGGCGCTGCTGTTAGAATGGCTCTGGTTGAATCCATTTGTCTGGCTAAGCGGAGGCTTGTCATGGGTCGAGTTGGAGGAAACAGCTGGATTTTTGGTGTAGCTCATCCTGTTGGTGTGGTACGCTCCAGTTCTGCGGCGCTCCTGGTACTGCTGCTGGTTCTGGCTTGGCCAGTATCCCAGCACGGCCATGGAAATCCCCACCATGAGAACTACAACTCCAACACCAGCCACCAGACCGGCCGGGGAGCACAGATTAAGCTTCCCCTTCACCACCACCACGTCGTTCTTCTTCTTCTTCTTGGATTTCCTCTTCCGTTTGTTCTCCGCCCGGTTTTTAGAGCGGAGGGAGTCCTGACGCCTGTTCATGCGCAGCAGGCCACCGGTGGCGATCATGGTGGCAATTGGACAGCAGGCTTGTCACTCAACCTGTCGAGAGAGAGAGAGAGGGAGCATTAGGTTAATGACACACATGATAAGCAGGGGGGAATTACACATTAAGAGACAGCCGCAGAGCAAATATGTTCATTTCACTGAGAGATTACAAATATAATCCAGATTTATTATACGTACAAGGCTGGATTATCGACTTGACAAAGCGGGTAACTAACGCTCAGGGACCATAAAGGCACCGGGATCACTCTGTGATAATTATTGTGTTGTATTATGATTGAATTTACATTTAAACTTGATATAAACTGAATATTTTGGTTATTTGGTTAAGCACGGTTAGCGTTTGGTTATTTCCAATGATTTTTTTATGTTTTGGTGGATGCTCGTCTTATTGGTTTGAGTTGGAAAAACCTGATGTCACGCACTTCTGGGCACCAATCAGGATTTAGCAGCGTTCGAATCAAAATGTGCTGATGGTTAGTGGGGCGCTTGTCACTCAAATCTCGTGAAACAACACCCACGCGGTCCTGATTAAGCACTATAGTGGAGTTTTGATACCTGAAGATGGTTACATGGTCTTTTTAGTCATAAATATTTCATGCTATAGAGAAATACTTCAGATTTTAAGTTTGCAGCACAGCGTCCGTGCACAAAAGGCACATGCGGTGTTAGTCATCAGATGGTCAGTAGCGTCTATCTGCTGCTGCTGGATCTATAAATACAGTGATGTGAGAGAAACAGAGACAAAAACCCAAGTTGACAGCGGAGAACAAGGAGTGCTATTTATCTATATTCAGCCGTGCCGGTGCGATATCAGCCTATGAAAATGTAATGTGTCCAGACAGGAGGCCAGCAGGCATGTTCTCTCCACCTCACTCCCGCTTCCTTACTCTCTT
The DNA here is from genome assembly GCA_008933995.1 of Datnioides undecimradiatus. NCBI lineage: Eukaryota > Metazoa > Chordata > Actinopteri > Lobotiformes > Datnioididae > Datnioides > Datnioides undecimradiatus. The sequence continues at coordinate 3,019,937 of WARS01000052.1, forward strand.
TTTCTCTTTCCTGCCTCCTCTCTCTCTCTCTCTCTCTCTCACACCAATCTCTCCTACCAAACGCTCTCCCTCCTGCTTTCCAGCCAAATCCATTTCACCATCAACCGGTGCAGCTGTGCCTCAGGATGACAGCATCCTTCCATCACACTCAGCACATCACCAAGGCAAATTCGCGCGGTTTGTTGACACACTGACGCTGTCTCTGCCACATACAACAACATGTTTGCATTTTCTTTTTTGTATATTTTGGGGGTTTTTTTTCTGATTGCGCCAGCGTGGCGGCAGAATCTGTGGTCCAAAGGGCGACGGAGCCACTGTCACTTAGCGTGATTACAGACTTCTGCTGCTGAGTTTCATCCACATGTGGTGAATCATAATCGGAGGATAAGGCTGATTACTTACACGGGCTCTAGCATTCCCTCCTTGATTGTGCTGGTAGCCAGATATTTAATTAAGACTAATCACGCCTAATTGTGTGTGACTTAGGGCTTAGGTTCTTGAATAACTTATTCCACAAATTCCTTTCAGAGCAGCAGTTAATAAGGCGTTTTCAAAGGTTGCCCTGGGTGTTGCTCTCACAGCCCTAACAGTCAAACATAATGATGATGGAGGCCCTGGAAATCTCTTTATGATCCAAGTTATTACAAGCAGTTCCCACGGAAAGTGGAGCACAGAGCTCTGCACCTGAGCTTCGGCAAACAACACACCGGTGCTCAGCTGCTGTTTATAGCGACTTTCTCAGTATATCACATCCAATAACCACTCAAATGCCTCCTGGGCGAGAGCAAGTCAACCTGCACTAAACCTGACGAGGCGTAGGCGGCGGACCTCTCTCCATGTTTGGAGAGAGAAGGGCAGCGGTAACGTGGACCAGAAGTGGGTGTGGACGAGTCGGCTTGTTTCTCTGTCTGCGGTGCTGAACAGGAAGCTGCCAGCTCCCCGGTTTCTCTCCCCAAAAGCTGCCCGTCTGGCGTGATGGAGAGATGGAGAGACAGAGAGAGAGAGATGCGAGGCCGGCTTTACCGCTCGGTCCGTCCAGGCTGCGGGGGCGCATATTTTCGCGCAATGTTGCATGAGTAATCGACTGTTGACATTACGGCGCATCTGTTTCCCTTCTGCTGGAAAAGCCCGTGAAGCAAATACGAGCTGCTGTGGACTTGGAGTTGCCCTGAAATTATCCAGAGCCACGGCGACGCATCTCGCTCCAACACTAAGCCTAACACTGTATTTCTGGGCTCGCAAGGTGCAGACAGATGACAAACATCCACACCTCTTCCACGGCCTGACGAAGCCCATGCTTTCATAACTAACACTCTAACTCAGAGCTGTGTGCTAATGATTACACATTTATCTAAACGCACGGTGCCAGTCTCTGATTTGTCTTGGCAACTTATTAGAAATCGGGATTTAATGGCAACCTCAAAGCCATAAAAAGTTTAACCGGTTAAACAGATTCGCCTTTGAAATATTGCTAAATTGTCACTCCACTGCCCTTTTTTCCTTATGTTTCTCGTCTATTTGACAGATGGTGTATGAAAATGTCTCAGGCAATCAGAAATATCTCGTATGAAACTGCAACCAAATCACCATTTTAATCCCGCGGTTAAAAAAAAAAAGTAAACGGACCGGAGTGCGCATTTCTCCAGCGCCTTCCTGACATCAAAACTCTTGCCCGTCGATTTACTCCGGATTAAAAATACACTCCAACTAAACCCGTCACACAATTCAAAAGACTTCTCAAAACCCTTGCTCCTACCTCGACGCAGCGTGTCGGGAGCCAATGTGGAATCAGACGCGACTATTAAACACACAAAAGGAGCACGGATATTCCGCAGACGCATGAGGAACTGGCGGTGACTGAACATATAAATCACACGAAACAGCGAGTTCCTTACCAGAAATTGCGGCTTGACGATCGAGCATCTTCAAAGGCGCACTCCTCGTTCAGCTGTGCATGTCGTGGTGCGCCACTTTGGTGCCAAGGCTGGAAGAGTGGTTTCCAGTTGAACGCAGATTCACAATAGACCGACAGGGGCGGGCCAACTGCGTTTCTATTGGCGGTGATTATTGGGCAGCGTGGAAAAAAAAAAATAAAAACGGGGGCTTTAGGACATTTATCATACTGTATGTTATACTCCAAACGCTCCCAGGTGTGTTTTCTTACACACCTTGACACAAAACCTAATAAGCTGTAGAATAAAACCTGATTGTCTATTATACAGATTCCAGTCACTTAATGGGTTTTGCACACTGCTCTGGGATTTTTAAAAGCTCAGCCATCACAAAAGGCATATTCTTCCTATTTGCATGCACATTTACCCCTCTGATAAACATAATGCATGAATAAATTACTGCGTTATTGCCCATATGTGAGGTCTGAGAGAGGCACATTTAAACAGGCTACACTAAATTCATGATCTCTTGCATCATGTGCCTTCCTCCCCTACCTTTCTCCCCTTGGGTTACATTGCCATAATTGCCTGTATGCTGTGTCCCCATGTTTAACAAAATGAAATATGACAGAGTCCAGATGTGTTTCAGTGATGTGGGACTGGAGACAGAGGCAGGAGCTATACACATGGGCAGGAGGGAGGGAGCGGGTAGCATGAATAACTACGCTTTAGTGCTGATGCTCCAGAGAGCTGACTGCAAATTTATGACCCAGAAATGTGTTTTGTTTATGGCATAAATTAGTGGAAAGAACAGAGGAAACTCTCAGCGTGCGTGGCACAGTTGGAGTCAAAGTATACACGGACATGGGAAATAATCCAGGGGTTTTAAAGAGTCGTCTTTAATCCGTGGTGTTTAACCCGAGCTGTGGATGTCTGGGGGTCTGGAGCAGCTTTCAGTATAGCACTAAGCTTGTGCAATATAGGAAGATACGGTGACACACAACAGATGTTTCTGAGCTTCTGACAGGGGCTTACAGTGTCTGAAAACTCTGTTACTGCGAACAAACGCAACAAATATTCCACAAACATGTTGTTGCAAGATATCAAAGAGAGAAAGACAGCATCTGCTACTACAAAATCATTGACTGAGACTGATACTTATATTTTTTTGTGTCTTAATATAATATAAAATCCATGACATATAGGCTTAGTGGTTGGAGAGTTGCACAGGTGTCCTTTTACTCTTATCTCACCGGCCAAAAATGTACTGTACTTTCTAAATTTTACACTTTCTAAATAAAGAAATAAACTCATTTTTTGCTGCAGAACCCAACCAAAGCCGCGCCAGTCGACGCCCGTTCTCCCATCATCCACACATCAATCCCGATCAGCAACAGCTCATATTCAAGAGATTATTTCCCCCTCAACAACTCTTGAATCCAATCACTAATCAGCCTGAGAAGGTACGTGTAGCCTGACACATTTTCTGCTTCCTCTGTGTTTCAGTCTGATTCTACTTTTGCCACCCAGAAAACAAGGTGACAGTGGCTAATGCGCTCTGTGCCAAAGACTTGCCAGCACCTGTTCTGCTTAATTAATTAAATATATTAAAGAGGAGGGTGGTGGGGAAACTTTAATTCCTCAGTGTTTACACAGTGTAGGGCTGTTGAGAAGTGTTCAGGTTAATTGTTATGGGAAGTATTGTTTCCGTGACCTACAGGTGAAAAAGTACCAGATTGCAGACTCTTGCAGAAGCTGCACAAAAAAAATTTACATTATTTCTGCAGAGTTTTCAACTTGCCTTAATGACTCTACCCTCACATACTTAATCATTCCTTATCAAGACACCCCCAGGTAATTAAACTCACCTAGAGCACAGTGATGAAGTGGGCATTCTCTAACAAAGAGAGAGACAGAAGGGAATGGTTGAAAGAGAAAAGGAAGGGGAGCGATTCAGCGCCTTCGGTATGTCGCACTCTCCTAATACTGGGTCTTTCATCTTTGGGGTGGGGGCATTCCCATCCACACACTGCAGCAGTAATTCAATAATTCAATTTATTCCCCAGCGATCATATCATGTCTGTCACGGTTATTTAAGACACCACTCTCCCGTCCTGTCCACCGTGAATGATCCGTCTCCTATACACAGTTCTATCTATTCAAGCCATATGAGATGTTTTTTTCCCACCCCGATACCATTTTCTCATGCTTATCAAAAAATAGATCATCCTTCACACATCCAGGCTTCCCGCGAGACGGTGCACCACAGTAGGGCTCACATATACTGTAGTGTCAAAAATAGTTCCAGCGGATCTCCTCCTGAAATCTAACCGGCTTTGTTACTGCTCTGTATCTGCACAGCCAGAGCGCAGAAGAGGACATTCAAGCCATTTTGCTTTGTCCTACAGCCTCCTTTACTTGTCAGGCACTCTCTCTATGCACAGTATCCCGGTTAGCAGCTAAAAGAGATATATCTGAAGCGGCATCGGGAGCTGCGGGGGGTTCATTTCATTTCTTAAGCCTGGGCTGTACTGGCTAATTGGGAATGTGGAAACTTGGAATATGGGCTCAGCGAGAGATCAACTCCCTTCAGGAGATGTTGTCATCATTACCGCCGTAGTTGCTGCAGGAGTCAGAGGGCTTTGCAGTTGTGAAGATAAAAGCAGCGCTCCCGTCTGAGGCCTTAGAAATGAAGACACAGTAGCTGAGAGCTTTTACAGATATGAGGGAGATGATGGGCCATCAATTAAAATGGAAATAACTACTGTGGTTGGAGAAATCTGCCTCCTGTGTGGTTGGACGTGCATTCAGTGCTTAAAGCATGAAGCTGGCATCATTTTATACTTTTCTTGCAACAAATATTACAGAAAGACCAAAACCCAACGATTCATTGGTCCGTCTCTCATCGCCTTATGCCATCTGTTCTGTCTATGCCCATTGGTTCCAACTAAGGCCATAAATCTTTACAAATTGCCCATAAATATATAGGTTAATGTTTGCACAGAAGGTGAAACATCTGGGTGCTGTAGTTTTTAGCTAATGGTGCTCAAACAGAAATAAATTGTGCATTTATTAGGGCCTATTTTCATCTGTGGATGAACACACATTTGCTGCTGCAGAATGGTAAAATGAGGCGGCATTGAAAACAAGCTATAGCGACCACATTCATTGGAAGCCATGAAGCCAACAGAGGAATAAGATATATCAATACTTGTCAGTATTGATTCGCTGGATTTGTTGAAAACAAAGAATATCACTACACTTATCCTTGTGTAAAACCTGTTTTTCACACTCAATATATCCTAAAACCTGGATTATCTGTTAGATCTCCATGAATTCCCCAAAGGATCCCACTATCGAACTCCAACATCCTCATTTTTAATCCCAGTAGAGACACAAAATAGGGTCAAGAAGAAATAACAGTGAATAAAGTGCAATTTATAACAATTAAACATGGTCACCATCAATCTGTTGACCTCCAAGTTTGGACTGAAACTACATTTAATTTTTTTGCACGTTGGCAATTCACACAGTGGAATGGAAGACTTCCTCATAAATCACACCAGTGTTTCCGATCGTAACCATCATGTGCACCATTGTCTGCTCAGGTACTGCAGGGAGAAGACCTTATTTTGATGAATGAGCACCCAGGTCCATCTGCAGCTTCCGGTTGTGGCTAATGAGATGCGTGACAGCGTTTGCGACTGATACAGGTCATGGAGACATATGGGTATATCCAGTGCATTGCTATGTTCGGCAGCCATGCATCTCTGACATCACGTGGAGTACTGGAAATGGAACGAGACGCCCAGTCGTAGTGGGCACAGGAACCAGTGCTGTGGTTGGGTTACTGAGGAGAAAGGATCAGGAGAGCACGTAAGGATGGGAGGGTGGGAGTGTTGAGCAGCAGGTGAACACTTGCTCCCAGCGGGCAGCCTGGCTCCCACTGGTAACCCTGTTTCATTTCCACAGTATAAATGGCTGATGAATAGGCAACCAAGGACCTGAACGCGAATGGGGGCCAGCATTAACCCACATATCATCAGCTGGTAACACTAATGGGAATTCATGGGAAAAGACACAGAGGTAATATGTTCCCTGTAATGGAAGACAGCCCTAGATAGGGAACTCGGACACCTCTTTAAACCGAACCAAGTTGTGCCAAAGTTTGCCAAAAGAAAGCACAAAACTAGTTCTTTCATTATTCCAGCACTTTCTGTGAAGATGCTTATGAAGGGGATAATAAACAGCAATGAGCAGAGTGTGCACTATGTCAAGAAAAGACAGTAATTACAATCCTCAGCATCAAAAGCTCTGTTCCCTCTAAACTGCAGGATCATGAATCCTGTAGGCTGAGCAGCAACAAAGAAGCTGTTTTTCCACTGTTTAGCTTCACGGCCACATTTTGCAGTGCAGCGAGGCAGTTGCGCAATCAGAGCTGATTCTCGGGGCTTGTAAGACGCAAGCTTCATGGGATCACAGTGAGAAAGCCTTCTTTGATCTCCCATCCTAGATAATATAGGTCATCTCTTCAGGGAAAAACAACAAAGACCAAATGAGGCAGAAAATACTATTTAGCCCACCTCTGTGGAGCAAGAAGCAAATAGCCCCTCTCACATGCTGCTTTACGGACCACAACAAACAGCCTTACGGACCTATTTTTAGGGTCTTGAGCTTTGGCATTTTTAACACAGCGGTCCAACAGCTCGTGTGCTGACGAGAGAAAAAGGACGTTTTTTTTGTTTTTTTTTAATGTGAAATATTGCATCTGTCATTTCCTACTCTGCTGCCTGTATGTGGAGCCTGTTCAGACTGGGTATCCATGGCAACCGTTTTATAATGCCTCGCGAAACACCTTAGAAGAGCTTCCTTTTTATCTGGGCTGGAGGGCTGGGACAGAGGCAGTGGAGAATCAAATGAGAGGGCAAAAGTGACAGCTGACGTTGGTTGTACATAGAAGATTTTTTTTTCAGCTGACGTCTTCGTAAGTCGCCCTCTTCTGAAGGTGTGACTTGCAAAAAAAAAAAAAGCAACAGATAGGGAAAATAATGAAAAGAGCTCACCCCGAGAAACCAGAGGAAATATGATGACATGTAAGTTTTTGCAGCAGGGAATCAAATGTACAGGAAAAAACACCTCTGGTTGCGGATGAAGAGATCCTTCCTCTGCAAATTCTTATTTTTTACACTAAACATTGGTGGCAAATACATAGACAGATACCATCAGTGCATGTGACTCAGTGAAATATTCTGGCACTGACATTCACTGTACAGGAGCATGGTCTCTGGGTCCTGGAGGACGAGTCCAGTCATGTGGAATACAGCAGGCGTGAGCATGATGGGAGGGGGGCATACAGCCAGCTGGGTCTTCTGCAGGGGTGAGCCAGAGCCCATGCCAGGAGCTGACAGGACCAATCAGGGAAGAGCTCAGGCCTCATCCATGCATGCTAATCAGCTCGTCAGAGGAGCCGGGGTCGAGGGCATCTGCAGGGGTTCATTGCCATGGTTACAGCAGTAGTCACACAATATTACCTGAGCAGGTAAACCAAGTGGAAGGAATGCGGTGTCTTGGCATCGGCTACACAAGGCTCCACGACCTTCAGTTACGTCACCCCTTCTCAGAACAGTCAGAGGCTGCAGAGCAAATAAAGAATGTTTGGTAGCTGAAGCATTGTCAGCCACATAGCTTGATTAATGAGAGAATACACAACTAAATATTTTCCATTGTTCTCTCAAGACGAGTTGGGGTGGAAACAAGAACACTGGGTGTGATGAAAGAAAGAAAATAAGAACACAGAGTCTTAAAAACATGTAGGCTCTGGCAAAAGGAAGTCGTTCGTCATTTCAGCACAATCCTATAAGTGGATTTTAGGCTAATGTGGCCAGTTTGTCTTTTTCACAGCTACAGCTCCTATTTCTATTTTCAGTTGTGCGATACATATGGTGTTATCTCAACTTTGTGTCAGGTGATTTTGGGGACTAGGTGCTTTGATGGGAGACCAACAAGCAAACTCTCCCCAGAGTGCTCTTTCTTTGTACACTCTCTTTAATCATGTTAAAAGGCTCTACCAAAGCAAGAGTGACTCAAAAACATCAGCAAATGATAGATTGATGTGGCTGCTGGGATGAAATGACTTCATCAGATTATTCTGACTTTGGAGAGACAAATATGCTCCAAGTTTGACGACATGGATCCTCTCCAAAAAACTGATTTGCTTATTCATCCCACAATGCAGTCTTTATCAGTGCATATATTTACCCCATTAATCTCTATCACAACATTCCCAGTTGTGTAGCAACTGCCAGAAAACACATCTCCAATCAAAGGGGTTTCATCTCGGTGGTCGACCTAACACAACCACTTTTGACTGCTTTTATCCCGAGCATCTTTGAGGTCATTCATCTTTTCATATGCTAATGTTTTAATCAACATTTCCCAATGAATTAAGCCTTCGGAGGGCCACGGACTCATTTGTGTTATCGGGCAAATTAACCTCTACTGCAAGGGGGACAGCTGGAGGTCCTAACTCTTGGAGTGCATTGAGAAGAAAGTCATTTTTCCTCTGCAAACTCAGTGAAATGAATTGAGTGAGGACGTGTCGGCAGTGTAATCTGAAGAGAAATTCAGTTTCAGCTTCAGTTCACAGGTGATGGGTGACATCGTTCCATATTATTGACCTACATTCAGACTTTTCTGAACCACAAACCAGAAATGAGCATTAATATAAGACAAATCAGCTACCACGAGCATGATTGCCTCACTTCAACACACTGGCAGTATTACAGAGATCAAATACGTATTGATTATGTGTTGTTCTCATATCCTGGAGGTTCAAAGAGAGGTCACAGTTCTCACTGAGACGCAACCTGTCACTGATCTTCTGTATTAAAAAGGTGACATAAAAAAATAATGGTTAGGAGGAGACACAAACAGAGCAAAGTAAAGTTTGATCAGAGAGCAAGAAGACAAAACTTATATAAGGCATTTAATTAATTAAAAGAAAGGAACATTTTCTGTCTGCTTTTTAAATAATGTTAAGCCCCCGTTCATTATGGAGCAACACAGTCTGCTGTAATGTGGTGCAAAACACTGTAGCATCCAGCAGATACAAATTAAAATGATAATTTCACTTACGTTGTGTTCATGTCCAACCGATGAACTGAAATCCAATACTGATGGCCCCTCTAGCTCTCTTGTCTTCTTGGTCTACAGGGAACTATTTGTCTCCATAGCTGCTAAATGCTTGAACATGTTCACAAGCTAGTCGCTAACTGTGTCTGTCTGCTGTTTGGTGGGGAACTGTAGGAACGTTGGTGATCACTTTCACATAGGGCCATAATCAGGTCAAATATCAAACATTCCCAACACTAACATCTTCAAACCTAATGACAAATTTGAAGTAATTCATAAACATTAGCATGAAGCCATAGCAAACTACAATGGTGAAATGCTAATCTAATGATCAGCATATTAGCATTATTTGTGAGGGTGTGTTAGCATCCTGACACTAGCATTTAGCCCAAAGCTGTGCTGTGCCCAGGTGCAGCCTCACAGGGCTTCTAACACGGCTGTAGGCTGTAGGCTGTTGTTTTAGACGATGAAATCTGGTAAACTGTCGACATGGCTGTGGCACATGTGAGGTCAGAATGAGCAATAACACACAGATGTCTATCATTTGTGGTAAACCTCATTACCATATTCACTGGAGACCAAAGCAAAAAAAAAAAATAAAAAAAATAAAAATACACAGACATTTTGTGAGAGTACTGGTCATTATAGTAAACAAGACTCACTGCCAAAAAGCCTCCTAACATTATGAGTGCGAACAGCAGAACATGTTGTGTAAAACCACTCAGACATACCGTGCACTCTACCATTATCACCTTCTACTTGCTCGGGGGAGAGCGCGAGTGGGAGACAGAAAAATAGCGCGAGAGTCAGTGAGGAAGTGAGGAAAATACAACAACAAAGCACGGTGTACACTGGCGTGAGACCAAACTGTCCAGCGAGAGTGCCTACTCATCACTTTCCCCTGAAACACACTCCACGCAGTGGAGTGGAGCAGGACAATGACTGATCGGCTCTTTTTGTTTTAACCACATTATCGACACAGGCAGTTGCTTTTGTGCTCAGTTTGCTTTATGTTCATTGTGCGCAGAGTCCTTGATGTGCATCATCAACCCTTCGCCATAACAATAGATCTCCTGTGTTTAAAGAATCAAGTGACCTACAGATCTCACTTAAAGCAGCTATAATCAATATTTTCATGTTAATAATGTATGAACTCTTTGACAGTGTATTGCTAGAATCTGCAGCTCCTCTCTGTGTTACAGACCTTAGAGCAGGTTTCAGTTCATTGTTTAGCTGTCCAGCACACAACTTTACTGTTTTGGTTCACTGGCTCTCTCATAGCATTGTTTGCAGTTGCAGTGGGCAGCTGTTCTCAGAGGAAACGCTCTAAAAACCCACAGTACACTTTCTACTCAGCACTAAACACTTAGAGGTCAACATGCTGTGGAGCATTTAGTGGCTAATGAGCCACATATTTCCCTCAGGGGTTGATAGAGAACAAAAACAGAGTTCAAATTTGTATTTAGATTCGCCAGGTGGTCATAAAGGCAACGTTGCTCCACAGCTTCTGAATGCAGCTGTTTGCTGAAACATTTGGCTTATCAACTGCAGGTTATTATTCATTGTTATTGTATACTATGTGTGGTTAGCTGAGGTTTGAGATGTTCACTGAGATGCTGTGTATCCTCTACTTACTTTCTTCTTTACCTTTTAGTTTGTGCAGTTTCTCAGAGCTCTTAAACTCTAAATTGGTTCAAATTTGTCACTGAGGCATCATTGTTCCTGCAGCAAAGCCCCGCGGGGACATTCTGACACTGAGTAATCTAAACCAGTTTGAATTGTTCAAGGCCTAGTGCATGCGGATCTTTGTTCAGCCTAACTCGATGGCATCACTCACATCCTGCTGATTTTTGTCCTGCAAATTTATGCAGTGATTTCAGTCCCTTTTACACCTAATCTCAATGACTGTCTGCTGAAATAAGCAGCAACTTGTATTAGTCTCTGTTGTGTTCCTGGGTTCTTTAATGAAAGCACACTCAACATTCAAATAATGCAAAGTCTTCTAACATCACAATATTAGAGCAATCAACATGCACCTCTGACACAAAGACAAATGAATTCATTCATACTGTTGTATGATACAAATTGTGACGTGGACATTGGCATCCTGTGACTTGAATTGTGATTGTGAACAAGCAAACATTTTCAATTCGTTTGTCCAGTTGTTGTGATCACTGTAGCTTTTTATCCTTAGCTTAAGGAGTGGATCAGTTCTGCTACAGCTGCTCATCCACTTGTGACAGATTTGCCTGAAGCGGTTAAACAGCTCCCGTCAGAAGGAGGAGCTCCTGAAGGTAATTCCCACTGAGGGGTAGACAAATGTAATACCAGATGTTGCCTCCCAACATCTGGAGAGAGACGCTTCAGGACAGATTGGCCAAAGACCTCCCTGCAAAGCCTGAGTATGATGATTGAATGCTGACGCATACAGTTGATAGTAGGACGAGCAGGTTTAGCCCTCTAGGTCCTGATGGATGGATGGATGTGCAGGAGGATGGAGATCACAGGGAGGAAAGTGAAGGCACTGATCAGCTTTCTACACTAAATGAACCACCCTAGAGGTCTAAAAAACACATGTAGAGTGAAACAAAGATCTTCTCTTTAGGGCCTGGAAGATGCTGATGTTTTGCTTTCTTTGTTAACAGTGTAAGGTGGGGCAACAGTGGAAAGGCAGCTCAATTTACATTGAAACTGGAAATTTAAGAAATAAGATGTTCGTACACTTTGCTGAGGTGGAAAAGTCGAGAACGGGCACTCATAATAGTAAATAAATCAAACAAATCACCTGATCTGTGTGGAGCAATGAAGCGACGATGGTGATATTCCTCACATTAATGCATGTAATATATTGTGTGATAGAGAAATTTGTGCCACCAGCGGTTTATCTTGATCTCTGTAAAATTTGTTCTACACTTAGATGGAAATCTGAAAATATAAATCCAATAAATATAAAACAGCGCCAAGACGTTTTCTGATATCTTTGACTAAGTCGAGTAATTTAACTAACAATCCCTCATCTTCTCAATCAGGTCTCCCCTTCACTGAAGTTAAGTCTGCAGAAGAGGAAAGAGCGTTAGCCAAGAAAACTTCTCTGCATAAGACCTCTACACATCCTGGGATGATGAACCCCAGCTCTTTTAACAGACCCAGACATCTAACGAGGCAACACCAATTAGGAGACCTGGTGGAACCAAATGCCACCAAATGGACAAAGAACTGCTCGTCCTCCTCTGAAAGGACAAACAGCAGCAGCAGCAGCAGCAGCAGGGTTGTAAACGTCTTTGTCCTCACATTGAGGTCACCAAACAATGGATTTCCTCCTATCAACATCATCATCATCATCATCATAATCATCATTATCAGGATCTACAGCAGACAAAATGCTACGACTTGCTGATAAAGTATTTTCCAACTGTCTTGTACTACTTATGCAGCTGTAGATTGATGAATGAGGTGATATTGTTTATCGCTAACGTTTTCTCCACAGTGACCATGAGGTTTAGTTGGGGTCATCTTCATTGGCTCCTTCAGGCACATAACATGTAAGCAATGACATAACGAGATAACAGGATGAAGAACTGGAGTGGCAAAACACAACACTCTTCATCTCAAGGTGAACAGTTATGTAACAATCCTTGAATGTTTTGTTCATCACTAATTAAAACGCAAGGCACTGAAGTGTTTCCCCTTCAGCGATGAGAAGAACTGTGAGGGAAAATGGATGATTTTCATTTCGTGGCTCATCTTACTCTTTACTTTCACCTTGTGTGGTCACCCAAATTGCAAAAACTGGACTATCTCTAAGATTTCTGCCTCTAGCCAAATAAGTAGAGTTACTGAATTTCCTTTTGTGATGCACACAACATTAAAAAATGACCATTTCTTTTCAAAAACTCTGCCCCAGTTACTCCAGATAAACAACAGAACGCACTGTCAACATGTCAGCAGATGATCCCAATGAAAACAGCTTTCTTCTTGTTTTGAACTGACCCTTTATATGATTTATTTTCATAATTTACTCTTCTTTAAACTTCCTTGCACACATTTAAAACTGGTCCACTGCAAATGCACTGTACATATATGACTTCACACATCCACTCAACTTAATAAAAAAAGTGAGTCAGCTGGAGAGTCCAGTCCAGGTTACCTTGTCAGGCTTGTCTCTCTGACATCCACCGTCTCTATGTAGCTCCTAATTAGCACCCGATGAGCACACCGCACATCTAAGTGCAGCACCGCTCCTGATCTCAATATAGATACACTATCTTGACATCTACCTTCTCCCCCTTCGGCTCCCTTTGTCTGCTCACCATGTTGCGAGCAGCGAACACACAGGCAAGCTCAGCTCAATATAATGCGTTGGAAGATAAAGGAACTGACTCCCTGCCATGCCAAATCTATCCAGAATGCTATTACGGTGCCATGGCAACAGATGAAGACATGCGGGCCTCTCTGGATGGGGGCACCGCTGGTTCACTCGTCTTCTCTGCGAGACTGACTGGCAGGAAAGCTCCACGGGGCTGCTATGGCAACAGACTGATCATATGCAGAGAGGGGGTTGTTGGCTGCCACGGCAACATGGGGGCCAAGTTGTCGGTTTCCCCCCCTGAGTTGCAGGAAATTAGATTGGCTTTGATGGGGACTTGACCTCAGGCATATTCCCAATATCAGTTTGCATCTTGCATCATATTTTTGAAATGATGGAGATTGATGGTCCAACATCAGTGTATATGTATGTGCGTGTGTGTTTACGTGTGTGTGTGTGCACATTTGTGCCTGTTGGACCAATAAAAAACAGGGAGAAAGTGATGCAACATGCCCGCCATACACCAAACTAGGCTATCCACTTGTGGGTTGACACTCAGCTTGCAACTTCTGAAATATGTAGTCTCAAACTACTGAAATATGCATGCCACGTCTGTGCCCAGGAACACAGTTTCTCCAGCCTTCTCACATCCAGCCTCCAACCATGAGTACTTACCACAGCACCGGCAGACTCAAAAGGGGCTGACAATGCAATCACATCAAACTGTCAGGAGGAAAGGAACAATGTCAGGAGAGCAGAGACATCTTACTCTCCCTCTCGTCTCCCCCCTCCATCTGCATGAAAATGGAGGAAATATGAGATATGGATTTGCCTCAGATGTGAGTGCTCGACAGGGGCGCTTTTTGTATGTTGAGCCGGTCCACTGATTGATCGCTCGCTCCCCCTTGGCAAAACGCTCGATGGCAGGGCTGCAACCCGAAAGCAAATACGCTGAATTATTGGAAGTCAGCTCAAAACAGCTGCTGCATCATTCTCACGAAGGCAGTGCCGAGGATGAGGGAATGATGTGAGGCTATTCGAACGTTGGAAATCAAACAGTGTCGAGATGTGACCACGTTCAGATCAGGCGATGAGTCCGAGAGTGAAGCCGCACGAAGGCCAACTGTGTTGTAGTCGGTTAAAATATGCAGAATGGAAAGGCACACTGGGGCAAGTGAAGATGATGTCAACTCCTGCTCTCGGTACAGATTCACAGCCTGGTCTGTGCGATTGTTTGTGGTAGAAAAACACAGTGTTGGGGGTGTGGGGTGAGATGAAGGGGAGGAAGAGAGAGAGAGAGAAAGAGAATAATCCAGTCCCTGGAGATGGGAACAGGCTGTTGTGCTCCAGTTGCTTCAGCTGCCCTTTGACCTGTGTGTGTGTGTGTGTGTGTGCCTGTGTATGTGGATCTGCAGTTGCCATGTGTGTGTGCACGTGTGTGGGAATCTGCAGTGATGTATGTGTGACAGCGCCGCGGGGTTGTTTGTCTGCAATTCAGCGAGCATCTTGATTACGGGAAAATACACCACTTAATCTTTCATAGGCAATTGCGGAGTGATTAATTATTCATGGGTTTATTCAGCACATTGTTACATCAGCGCCAAGGAGACAGTGTGAGAAAATATTATGTTCATGAGTTTAATGTAGACATGGAGGGTGGAGGGAAAGACAAATGTAATTATCTGTCTATCTTCCCATCTGTCTTTGCCTCCTCTTCATCATCAGGTCATTTAACACATTAAACTCTTTTCCAAACTCCAATTAATTTCCAGGATTTGTGAAACAAAGACTCTGGGGAGTAACGTGTTAATTACTTGAACCGAGTGTGCACACGCACAGCGAATATTTAAAGCAAGTTTCGAGTGCTCTCCTCTAGCTGCTGTTGACTTTCGCTGACATTGTGCGGCTGGGAGCGCTGCCTTCTCTTCGCTGCCATCTCCTGGACATGTGGTGCCACGAAGCTGACACATCTGCAGGAGCAGCAGCGACGTTGCCCCTCTCAGTTGCATCTCATAAAAGATTCATCACCAAATGTAATGCCGACCATTTTGGAAAAAGTGAAACTTGATGACGTCTAGAATTAAAGTTAAACTCGCTGTCGAATTATAACTAAGGTTGTGGAATAAAAGCTCTGAGTACCAGTGAGTTTTTTCCTCCTTTGGTTGCTTTGAGTCACTTACGTTGTGCTCTTTCTGTGGATGTGTTGAGGTATTTTAAGGTCATTTTGTGACTATCATTATTTTGTGTGTCTTCAGGGACATTTTGTGTCTCTTTGGTGATAATCTGTGTATGTTTGTGATCATTTTGACTTTGGTCATTTTGTGTCTCTTTGGGGATATTTTGAGTCTCTCTGAGGGCATTTTACATGTCTTTAAGGTCATTGTGTGCGGGTTTGTGGTCATTTTGAGTCTGTCTGCGGTCTCTTCATGTCTCATCTAAAATCTCTTTATGGTCATTTTGTGTCTCCTTATGATCATTTTGCATCTGTTTGTGGTCATTTTCAGTTTCTTTGAAGGTGTTTGAGTCTCATCTCATCTGTCTTTGTGGTTGTTTTTGCATCTGTCTCTTCCTCTGCACAGATATAACACAAATCAATACAGCACACCCCCAATACCATCAGCCTCTTGGCATGTGCCCAATAGACCTGTTCAGTCATCCATCCATGCATACAGCAAATCATTTATTTATGAAGTTATTAAATATGTTATTAGGAAAATAAATTTGATTTCCATTTTTAAATTTTTAAAAAAGTTCAGTTTCCTCCTTATTCTTAGTTGCAGATTGCATCAGAATTAAATGACAGCGCAGCTCTTTGTGCATATGATGTGTCCATGTGTTCCCTGAGCTTCTGGACGCAGGGAACATCTGGTGTGAACTCTCCGAGCATCTCAACTCACATCAGGCCTAAGCAGCAGGGGCAGCTCCCTGTCGCCTCCATCTCCCGTCCTTTCTTCTCTCCTCACTCCAACTCATTCAGCTCCCTCGGTCTCCATGTGTGACCAAAGAAATAATTCAACAGCGTCCCCTGCAATGAAATATGAAACCATCCCTGGTGCCATGGCGCCTGGAGCTCTGACCAGCTGGAAGAGTCTGTAAAGGGAAAAGATGAGACCTTCAGCCTCCATGAAGATGTGCCAAGTACTCCTTCCTGTTATCCAACAGTGAGTCTTCAAGGTGCTGCTGCAGCCCGCAGAGACAAACCAGCGCATCAAGAGCCAATAAAAGCCAAATGTCACTTTTCTTTTAAGAACTGAGATGCTGTGAGCTGAGACTCTCTGTGAACCTACGGCATGTAATGCTGGGAAACATGGAAATGATGCTGGGTTTTGAACATAGTGAATTGCTGATCAGCCGTTTCTATTTCTGGGACGAATAACAGTAGAATTGCCAAGAGATGCATGCTGTTTGCATAATATATTCTCAATTAAAACACCTCATTTCATGCATTTTTAAAGGCAGAATCACTGAAAAGGGAGTTTCCACTGACCTCTTGTGGCTGAAAGCTTTAAGTCTGTGGTCAGCAAACGTGCTCTGTTGCAACTGCAGCCACACCGTTGTCAGGTCAGACCTCTACATCCGACCTAAAAGCCACAATGTGTTCGTGTTCACGCAGTTTCTTGGTAACATGTGTTCAAATTAGCTCCAGCTGTTCTCATTTGCTAGATTCACTGAACAATCAACGCACGTTGCTCCTGATTCATAAAGCCCTGCAGAGCTGTGCTGATTAATAA
The DNA here is from genome assembly GCA_008933995.1 of Datnioides undecimradiatus. Lineage (NCBI taxonomy): Eukaryota > Metazoa > Chordata > Actinopteri > Lobotiformes > Datnioididae > Datnioides > Datnioides undecimradiatus. Next base: position 3,036,997 of record WARS01000052.1, read on the forward strand.
CAGCTAGAAGCGAAGGAGTTGTCCATCAAACAACTTTAGATGAGCCAGGTAGTTCTAGCTGTTCCCACAGGCAGGAGACAGACGGCTTTTCTTAGAGGCTTTTATGCAGAAGTGCGACTGGTGATTTGAATCAGCGGACTGTAGCAATAAAACGTCGGGTTAATTATCCAAAACGCTTGTGATTATTTCCTCCATGGTGCTGCTGATGTGAATGTGCACAGCTGAAAGAACTAGAGTTATTTCATTGCTGTCAGGGTCTGAAGCCTCACGGTTTTATGGCTCGACGGTGGATGAAGAGTGTTTGGTACACCTGCTTTGTCCCTTGCGACTGAAGTGAACTGCTCCAAACCCCTCAATGCACATTTTGTGCTGCAAAAACTTGAAAATAGATTAAATGTTTGCCTTTCTTTACAAAAAACATCACATTTTTACTCTAATTTAATCTTTATTTTTGTCCTTTTGATGCAGTCCCACTGGAACTAAACACTCACTGTTCTTTAATTACATGGGATACTGACATGCAAGAATAATGTATGGCCTACTTATTAATTATCTTACAAATCACTTTAGTTTGTATTAAAATCATGTGTAACACCACACAAACACCAAACACAACAATAAAGTCAAAATCTGCTGGTTTCCCACTGTCATCCAACTTTCTGATGTGTCCACTGTTCACAGTAGTTATGGCACTCTAAATTATAAAGCAATTAAGCTCTATATTGACAACAAATACAGTGCAATTAAAACATAATTACAACAAGATCGACTGTAAATGCCGTTGTTATTAGAGACTGCTGAGACTGCATGGGCCTGTTTCTGTCCATCTGCAAACACTACCATGTACTGCATGCATCTACTTCAACACAACTATGCAAAATATGTACATTCAGCAATGCAAAGGGCTTGAAACATAAACCTGACAGTATTAGCGGGGGAGTGCACTTATGCAGCAACCACGGTAATTGAGATGTCAGTCATTGTTATGAACAGGTGTCTGCTGACTGAGGTGCTGTTTTTGTGGTGTTTTGCAAAACAGTTTAGAGGTGCACTGCTGGCACCATGCGGACTGGAGTCGCTTAACACCCACTACTCCGTCTCCCATGCGCCACATGCAGAGCGGCTGCTGAGCCAAGGGCGACACCTAGTGGTGAAACCTGGTCTGGCGATCTGGTGTTACTTCTTACTTTGAAGGCGGTTTGGATTTCTTTAACACTGCTCAAACCCTGCTGTTATTAATGTGAGGAAAAAATAACCTAAAAGGCAACGAGAGTACAGAGTTTTCACGTTTTAAAGAGCCATAACTAACACCTACAAGCACATCATGTCGAGGAAAGCTGAAAAACATATAACCATTGACAACAAATAATCACATTTTAACAGCGGCCAACGTGGAACAACTTTAACACATTTTGGTTTTAACAGGAGGGTTTTTATAGCGGTGGAAAAACGTTAAAAAGACGCCTGTTCGCAGCTTAAATAAAACGTAGACAGGAAAGCGTTACGCCAAACTCCCTTAAAGAAATGTCACATATTAAAATTCCTCATGTTTCCGTAAAAATACAAAACCCTAAAAACACAGGATAAAGAGCATCACATGCTTTTAGCCTTCTTGTCAATTCGGCATCAATTTAATGCGTACATATCAACCGTATTTCCGTATATACTTAACATTTTTAATTCGTCGCGCTACCAGTCTCCGTTGAGTAGCTGCGCTATTTTACCATGAGAAGACTGTGAGAATGAGTTGAACAGTTTCAACAATTAAAGATATCTCACAGAAATAAAAGCATGTTGGTTGATCAGGAACACGCCGATTTAAACACCGATCCCAACACCGTCAATTCACTGTCCGTCGTGTGTATGACGGTAAATAATACGTTTTTTCAGTGATTACTACGGAAAATACATGATTTGCAGCTCGATGTTTGGTGTGCTCCTACCTTCCGATAACATTTAACGTTTGGCCAAGACGGGAGAGGAACTGACTTGAGACAGCTCTGACTGGACTTTATAACCACCTTACAGATGATTAACTGTGAAGATATTGAACTTACAAGATCATGAAGTTTAGACACAGAAGCACACACTTGCTCCAATAACCGTCACTGCTAAAATCACATTGGCGCCATGTTCTACGTCATTTCCTCCTGCGAGTAAACTTGGGTTATTACGGTAATGGCATTACGGAGTTTTCCCACACAGAATTGAACATTTAATTCAGAATTAACAGATTAATCACTATAAATATGTTATACAAGGCCTATATAAAAGTTACAGAACATATTACCTCGGATTTGCCCCACATATTAACCAGGATAACAAGCTGATTATAAAAAAGGCCATTTATGACCCCCCAGGAACAGCTCTGAACAGATATATGCTTAAAATTGGCTCCCAACATTTTGTGGCTTATGAGCCTGTTTGAATTATACATTACTTCCTATATGTTGCTGCAACTGAGCCAAAATCTGTACAACTTAACGTTTTTATATTATTCTCCTTCATTCTCTGCAAGTTATCCGTCCCTATGTGATGTTAAGGTGTGGGTGTATTTCTTCTAAAATACCTGACCTCACCTACCTGCCTAAGATTTGACATAAATGAGGTGAGGTAGGTAGGTTGGTAATTTCCTTTCTTCTTCATCCTTCTTTGATGACGACGATTGTTTCCTCAACAAGTATAAACCAACATAAGGTGTATAATAATTACACAACATGACTCTGTATGAGTGTTGGCATCCCATGATGGCAAAGTACAGTGTACTGCTTGTGTCTGAATTTGCCGCAGTGAATTTATTATTCTGCCCTTTGCACGATGGCATGTTTTGCTGTGATGTAAGTGATCAAAGGAGAAGCAGGTGTTCCGGCTCTCCTGCCTCTCAAACCGACCACGATGGCAGTCGAGCAGCAAACACCCGCAAAGGTTAGTTACTCAGCTGCTAAGCTGAATTATTTGCCATTAGAAATGTCAGCAAATATGACATTTTTAAAAAGTGTATATATAGCTGAGATTTGCACACACACACACACACACACACACACACACACACACACACACACACCTCATACCTATTAGAAATGAAGGATTATTACTTTTCATGAAAGGTGACATGTTTGTGTTGTATTGCTGCCCTTTGATCAGGGTATGTCACCCTAAAAAATATGTACTTCTCAGTATAACAAAGCCACCAAGATGACTGTCTAACAACACAATGTATGTTTTGTGGCGACAGGAAACAGGAAATGAGTGAAGCAGTGAGAGCACAGGACCACCGTGTAATCCTTGTTTAAACCGAAACCCTGATGGATACTGTCTGCATCTGTCCATCAGGTGGCAGTGACGTACAATAGCACAACTCATAACACTACAGCTCCCTGTGCACTATACTGAGGAGTCAACCGCTAAGTTGACACACAGTGGAGTCAGGTCTCAGGTCCTGGTGACACTTCACAGTAGCACAACAAGACAAATGCATCAGGGCTCCTTCACTACAGCTGTTCTCTCCACTTTCCTCAGTGATTTGACGACATTAATGAAATTAATTGAGGGAAACTTCAGCTGTGCTCATGCATAAAGAGAGTTGACATGAACGTTGAGTTATTATCATTAACGATGGCCCCAGATGAATCAGTTCCTTCACTTTTAGCTTTTTAAATATCATCTAATGCGTGATGCACATGCATAAAGGCAGAAACACTGAACACTAAATACAATAGGGAGGTCAGACTAATAAAAAGTGGGTGGATCTAATTAACAAATGAGCCACGGATGAAAGAAAACAGACAGGAAATAGACAAACATAGGAAAATAAGGATGAGAGATGAAGGAAGCCTCCTTCAACATAAAACAGGAAATACCTGAATTGAAAACAAACCGTAAGAACTTGATGAGCTGAAGATGTTTTTTGACTCGCGTGACAAAATGAGACAGCGTTTATTAACTATTATAGCTACAACAACGTTTTTTAAGGCATGTACACAGGGAAAAAAAGTAAATAATTATTCATGAAGGATAAATAACCACACTAATCAGAACTGGAGCCAAATCCACATCATAGAAAAACATCCTTCACTGACTTTCCTCACTCTTGGAAGTCGTTCATCAACCCTATTTTTACTCTACAGTTTATTTATTCCTCCAGCAGTCAGCCATTTCCTGCCCTATTTCCCTATTACGTACAGTAGTGACTACATGTCATGATTATTGCATTATGTAAGTCTCATATCTGAGTGATCCAGTATGTGTCTGCTGGGGTCTTGCTTCAGGGGGTTTTAATGTCAGCGTTCTACCACTACAGTACATCTGTGGAGCCCTTTGAGTGCAAAGCCATCTTGAAAAGTATCAGAGCACATCTATGTGTTACAATAAATGGTCTTAGATCCTTTGATACAAGTTTCTCTGACTGAACATCAAAGGCGAATGCCGCTGATTACAATGATGCACATCAGACTTTACAAGAAAGGAGCATAACCTTGAATATGTGGAGTCTTTGGGCTGCAGCATTAGCATTTGTTTTTACCGACTACAGATGAGGCGCCCACGTTGTGCAGCCGTCACATGCTACACTCAGTTGTCAAACCAAATAAAGTCACACTCAAGCAATGTGTACAGATATGAGCATACAGGATTTAAACATAATTTTGCTGCAGGTTGTGACACAAAACATTTTATTCATCGCGCACGGAGCAGAGTCACATTTTACACCCTGACATCAAATTTTAATGGTTAGCTCTTTAGCCTCGGGTTTTTAGCAAAGTATTTACCTGATGTTTGTCTGAGCCTCGCCAAATAGTGTTTGCCTCTGCGCATTTTGTCCCGTAGCACTGACAAGTCCTGTACTGGGCTTCAGGGCTGTGGCTAAGCATAAGAAAAATGGACAAGGGAAAAGATGAAGAAACATGTTGCAACCTGTGCTGAGCCAAAAATCTGTCAGGGGAACAAGATGAGTGGTTATGACGCTTTATTTTAATCCTGTTTGCATAGTTAAGGCTATATTATGCTATGGCACTGATCATGTTCAGAACCTTGTACTCCCTCTTTAATATTAGGCCTCTTTTGACAAGACAGTGATTTTGCATTTAATTGGGGGTCTTTTGGAAAGTCTATCAAATAGTTATAAAATCAAAAAGAACTGCACCAGAGAGACGCAAAAGAAGATTTTATAAAAATGTTAAAATAATATCAGTGAGACACAAACTGACCACACAGCAAGACAAACTGACTTCATAGAAACTCAAACTGATCACAAAGACACACAAACTGACCAGAAAAAGACATGCAAACTCACAAACTGACTACAAAGAGACACAAAAGTGATCACAAAGAGATGCAAATAGACTACGAAGGGAGACAAACAGGCCACATGGACACACACGGTGCACAAATAGGCAAAAAAACACCTACACACAAGCACGACCCGACAACAAAGAGATGCAACAATAATACAAAAAGACATAAAACAACCTCAGTGAGACACAAAGGAGAGCAGGATGCGACCACAAATGATGTGACAGTCCGGGTTTCTTACTCCTTTGTCTCATAATCTGTTCACTATGATACAGTACTTTAGTTCGGGCAAATAACCAAAACACCAATGCTAGATTTACATCACTCCTTTTGTACTGGATACGACTAATGTAGTGTTGTGTTCGTGCTGTATTAATGTTCACTTCACTGGGGGGAGGGTATGCTTTTTACGTACGGGAAATCCTGAATGAAAGCTCGTCAGCAAATAGAAACCCTGACTCACCAGCTTTGGATCTCTGGCCCCTCTCTGCTGTTTGCGAGTCTTTCATCATGTATAACAATCACAGTTCAGCGAGGGCTGGCGAGCACCAGTATCCCCGTGCTGTTTGCTGATGCACTCGTGATGTTACGCACATGTTACATACGTACAGTTAAAGGCGTGCAAACAAATCCTGGCAGGCAAATGCATTTCATTTGATCAGTGGTAATGAGTTTTACTTCTGCTAGTTAGATTTGAAACAGTTGGTCAATTAATCAATTATTGCATCAATAGGAAATTAGTCATCACTTTCTTTTTTTTCGCAACATTTTAATATTTGAGTCATTTACGAAGGAAAAATGGCAAAAAGTTTAATATCTCCAGCTTCTGAAATGTGAATGTCTTCGGTTTTTTGTCTTCTTTTGCAGTTAAAACGTTATTATCTTTCAATTTTGGACATTTCAACGACATTTTAAGACAACAATCAGTCAATAAATCAATGATAAAATGAATCCTTACATACAAATCGAACAGCGGCTTCATCTGACATCTGCTTTCTCCAGCTTTCGGTTTAGACACGTTGACAGTACAGACGGTTCTCGCTTGTGAAAACAGGAGCTTGAATAGGACACGTTGGCTCCTTTGGCGATCAAACACGCTTCTGTTTTCACTCTACACAACGTGTTCCCTGTTGATCAATAGATACACATCTCTGCTCCGCAAAATTGAAATCAGTGGTCAAACAGGAAATGCAAAAGCCTTGTCTGAATGCAAACATCCAATATGTTTTAAAAAATAGGCCATTAGCCAAAAGGCATCAGTGGACTCACACAAACCCTTTGTTGACCTCTGTTTGTGTTTTAGGATTAGCTTTATGGGAAACCCATGCTACACCGATTACAGAAACCTGATAATGTGCCACCTTGTATATCAGGAGGTTTGTTTTAAGACACTGGGACACAGATTCACACCTGGAGCTTTCTGAATGTTAAATGTTCCTGTAAATCACCTTCCACAAGCTGAAGGTTGAATCCCGATGTCCTCATTCTTGGGGAACTTGGTCTTTAGGGAGAAGGTTTTGCTTTTTTAACACTTGCCTGCTCCACATTCACACCCGGAAACTGTCTCGCATAGCCCCATTTGTAAATCGCTGACCATAAACCAGCTCTAGTGGAGCAACATGGAAATATATGGATTCAATCGAGGATACAAAGATCGTAACCGCATTCTGGAGATTATTACCTTTGTCCCCTGACCATAACCCATCTCATTTGCCTTGGCGCTACTGCATCATCTGTGTTTTTGAAATAATTAATTACTGACAACGTGCTACGTTCTCAGGCAAACACACCAAAGCATATCCCATCATAACATGCATAAACTCAAGCACTGTACTTAAGTGTAGTTTTGACCTACTTGGACTTAATTTGAGTATTACCATGTTATAGAGCAGTACTTTGTATTCAGATGCAAATATGTTACCTTTTACTCCATTACATTTGTCTGACAGCTTTAGTTACTAGTTACTGTATGTGAAAACTGGACCCAGATGGTCCAGAGCGTAAGTAAATACAAGTGTTGTGGTTTTCACTTTTTTTTTAAACTATAAGACTGTTTCTAATCCAAACAAATACTTAAAAATACAACCCCAGAGAGACCAGCCTTGAAATTCATTGTCACAAATTTAAAAAAAAATGTTTTCTGAGCTCGTGAAATATTTAATTTTCAGTTAGATGTAGCTCTCACGGGACACCGACGCTGCAAACATATGATGATCTTATAGATGACGAGGCTTTGCTGCAGATTAAACCACTCAACAGCATGTAAAGTAGTTAAAAGTAGTACAGCTGTAAACATCTGCAGCGGTAAAATGCAACATACACATTAATTTAGCAGTAATATTAATCCAAACCCATCAGATTTTCCCATCAGAACAGTTTTAGATACTTTAGCGAGGTTTTGAATACAGGGCTTTCACAGCTGAACATGAAACGAACAAATCTGTCATTGCACTGATGCTTTCAAATGTCTCACTGGCTGGTCCATGAATGGCTGCTATTGGTTTGGATGCGAAAGAAGATGATGCAAAGGTTGAAAGTTGATAAACATCTGAACGTTCAGTGTCATTCACACAATCACAGTCCTTCACCTTGCACCTTCTAACATGTTTAACTGAATCACACATCCTTGACCTTATCATTTCCATGGATAGTGATGTTAGAACGTCAGTGATGACACTCTGTCAGACCATCAACGTGGTTCTTCTGTGTTCTCTTAGCTAGTGGCTGTGGCATCTCCAGTAGACCATGTCTAGAACTGGCACTTCTGCAAAACATCACTGCAGTCCTTTCAGTCCCCCTAATCTGAGAGCAGCAGTTATTATCAGTAGTGACAGTCTAACATCAACAGTGACAACAATAAATCCTTAGTCCGAGTACTTCTGGACATTAGACCTGCTTTCGACACCAGTTTATGATGGGGTCCAGGAAAGAGCAAGAGACTGGGTGGGTCTGTCTAACATGTTTCCCCCAAGGCTTAAATCATTCCTGCATATTCAGCATTTTATATTTACACTTTTACTTCATCAGTCATGAACTGTGCAGTGGAGAGTGGAGTCCCACAGGGCTCCACTCTAGGTGCTCTTCTATTTAACCTAAATGCTTCCCCCTGCAAACGTGACATCAGTTATCAGTTGTGGATGACTGTGTTTGTTCCTTTGAACATTCAGCTGTTTCATGTTTTATATGGAAAACACTCTAAATTGATTTTGTATGATTTAATGCTACACAAATAAAATTTTAATTGAACTGAAATAAAGAAGCTTGAACGCGACTTCACAATAAGATGATCTTCAAAATAGCGGGGGGATTATTTTTTTGTAACTGACTAATCAAATAATTAAGTTATCATTCAAGTCCTGTCTAAATTCATACATATTGATGTTGCATTTTACTGGTGCAGATTTTCCTACAAATGATCGGTTAATCAGACCAACATGCACTAAACCTGGGGCTTTTGGGGCTCCGGTGCTTTTGCCTGCTTTGCCTGACTGCTAATCCAGGCAAGGTGTAACGAGTATTCAGGTCTTCTACTTAAGAGAACTATCAAAACAACAGTGTTTCAGTACGCAGTTATAAATGAAACCCCCACAGTCAAAATCTGCATAAATAAATACAAGTATTGTTATCAGGCACCTTTCAAACAAAGTCCTATTTGCTAGTTTAACTGAACAATATCATATTTTTTCTGGATGCTGACTTATGTAGTGGAGAGAAACTACTCAAAAGTACAGCAAAGGAGTACTTCACCACTGTCAGTTCAGTATTTGAGTAAGTAAACACTTTCCACCGCTGGTAAAAATGCCCTTTGTATGGTAATATATTATGTCCTTTGGTAAATATTAAATCATTTGCCTGTTGGGCAGTGAATATATTAAGACCTTGTTGGAGACACACAGTCTACAGTAGTTGTTTGGCAGTTATTAACGTTTGCAAAACAGGTTGTGACTGGAAATTAGGCCATTGGCTGGTTTGTCACGCGTCCCCACCGTCTTCTCCCTGAATGGAGGCATTCATTCACCTGATTTTGAGACGGAGAGAGAGAGAAAGAGAGGCTGGGAGGGAGAGAGAGAGAAAGAGAGAGAGAGAGAGCAGATGTGCGACAGCAGCTCTTCACTCCTGCAAGTTTGCAGCTCGCGGGGACATCGAGGTTTCATCTATTTTAGGTTGACATTTTCATACCGAGGCTATAAAAGAAGAAGTGAGTCTCCAGGAGTCGCAGAGGAACAAATAACCTGGATTTGCGCGCATCCTCATCATCATCATCCGATGAGGGACATAAAGAAGACAGATAAGAACATGGAAATGTGTTGTAAGGGACTACGGAGACAGGAGACGTTCATACTCATCATCTTCTATCTTCACCTGTGCTGCAGACCTATAGTGAGTGACACGTTTCTATTCTTTAATCATGTATGCAGTTTTCCTGCCTGGGACGAAATACTTTCATCTATGAACTGATAAAAAGCAGCTCAAAGTGCAGCTGAAGTTGACCCTTTCGCTGCTGCGCTTCGCCTTCGAAGGAAAAAAAACAAAAACACATACTCATTAGGAAACGAGCTACTTAATTAAAGACCTGATGACATTTTTTTTAATTGCAGCGCTATTACCATCATTATCCACTGTCCTCATCTGGCTCTGCGGAGCGCACACCGCGCTTGGACAGTAAATATCCTCATTAGGCTCCTGACACTAATTAGCGGTTATCAAGGCTCGCGACCTGCATCCATCACCGCCTTGCGTCTGGTATCAATCAAAGGGACAACAGGGGTATGGAATGTAAAAATGGGGAGCACTATGGCTGCTCCAGATGTTCATTCTGCAGGGTTGAGCATTAATTTGCAAAAAGCACATGTTTTATAAATACTTATATTCTTATTTATGTTGTTATTAATTGAGTCAAGACTATCAATCAACGAGTTTCAGTTAGCGGAGAAATTAAAAATGCATGTTTATTTGTGACTTTTCAAGACTGCTGGCATCTTCTGACAGCAGGAGACACATTGACGATCCATCCAAAGACGAGTGTCTGTTGATGTTTGCTCGTCAGACTGTTTTTTCCCTTCACAACTCCTCCGAGCAAACCGGCGGACAGCAATGTGCGTGTGTCTGCTCCGCTGTAGATAACTTAAGTTCTCTCGCATTTTCAGGCTGAAGCAATTCATCCGGACTGCGCCATCATCTCAGAGCACCTGAGGGCTCGGGAGATTTGTAGCCAGACGAGGAGGAGCGAGGCGCGAAACGAGACCAGCGGTGGGTTCATGTGTGATGTGCGGAAACACATAATTTCACTGATAAACGGGGAGCCGTAGCAGCACAGCGGGGGGTTTTATTTTTACTTTATTTTTAGATTAGAAAAAGGATGAGTTTAGAGATGCGCTGGCGTGCAGGCGGAAGCGCGCACAAAGGCAGACATCAATGGAAATGATGTAGGTTAAAGTTTCTGCAGCATCTTTGAAGAGTTGAAACTACCTGGCAACTGTTAGTCTGTCCTGTGGTGTGATGAGTGAACATCGCAAACGATATGATCAGTAAGACATTCTTATGCTTTAAATGGCCAAATAAACTGAAGAAAGGTGAAGTCATCTTTTACTACAAAGGTAAAGAATTGACCTTTAACCTCCACCGACCACCACCTACTCCTGCTAGTTCTTTTGTAAAGGCAGCAAACCTGCAACTAAAAGGTTCAGAATGTAGGATTTATTGGCTGAAATGGAATTTAATATCAGTAATTATCTTTTCATTAGTTTATACACTAATGAAAAGATAATTACTGATATTAAATTCCATTTCAACTGAATATAAGACTAGTTGTTTTATTGCCCTAGAATTGGCACTTTATATTTATATAAGGAGTGACCTGCTTCCACAGTGTCTACAATGATTCTACAGCAGCCCGGACTGGACAAACTAAATACTCTGATGGTTTTCGCGGCCTCTGCAGGTTCAGCTACGCACTTGGTAAATGGAGTGTCACTTTGCTGGTTGCAGTCTGCAGCCCCACCGCTCTGTGCAATTAAATCCTGCACACTGCTCCTTGAAAATCTGACACTGACCAAAATATAAAAGTCTATATTTATAGTTGCTGGCGTTCATGTAACTTTTCACATCTTTAGCCAAGTTTTACTTGCAGCGTCAGTTTACTGGAGTTGGATCAGTGGTTGGCGAAAGGTTAAAGGCCTTAAAGTGCAGCAGAATTAACAGCTGACTTCCTGCAGTTTTATAAAAGCAAGTATTTTACAAAACAGGCACAATACATCTTTATTAATATCTGCCCATGTATTAAAGGTCCACTGCAGATCCCTTATAGGTTAAAGACAAACTGAAAACTCAATGTATTCCTCTGCTTCGTTTTTTAATTATTATCTCCAATTACGTCATATAAGTTGAAATACCACTGAGTTTTCTACCCTTTTATCAACTTGTAATTAAAAGGAGACACACGTTTGATGACTCATTTTGACCTTGGAGGCAGTTAATTAAATGTATCCAATCAAATGTGACTTTGGCTGACTAGTTAAGCGTACCTATCACATGATGCGCCAGAGTTGTGGTTGAATAGTCTTTATTTTGCTCAGGATGGTTCCTAACAGAGTGAAAATGACCTTGAAGTATCTCAGCAAAGAGAGCTGGATGCGTTCTCTAAATGCTGAGGGTGCATGAATGCTTCCTTTCGTATCCCCTTAAGTGTATACACTGAACCATCCTTTACAAAATAAAATGAGATCATGTCGTCCCACAATTCCTTGCGGCAGCCTTGTGTCAGCACAGTGGTTGTTTCCACAAACAAGTTTGAATCTGTGTATAGGCAAATCATGTTAATTTGAGAGTTAAACTCACAACACAAGGGTTTTAACTTGTGCGAAGGTCGATGTGAAATGAGGTAAGATGCAGTTTTGTGCTCAGATACACAGTGAACTTTAATTATAAAAACAAAAGATTAATAAAAACAGGCCTACAGTAGATAAGTAAATAAACTGGTGTCTGATATATGTGTATAGCATTTAGGAGGCGTACTGTATATGTAAAAAACAGGTACTTAACATACACACACACACACACATACACACACAAAACATGAACAGTAACTACACTAAGTATATTGCTGAAACACAGGTACCAACTAGATAACTTGAATCTTTGTTCTGAGACGATCAGTTTAAATATAAGCATTAGTGGCGGGCGGATCGATCCAAATATCGATATTATCGATACCAACGTTGGTATTGATACTGATCGATACCAGTGTAATGAGATCGATACTTTACTCTTTCATCACAGAGGCAACCTGGCTGTCTGTGTATGCGTAAGTGCCGCTCCTGTCACAGGAGGCGCACTTTGCTCCTCCTCCCCCCAGAATTTTTATTTAATTTTTGTAGTGTAGTTTCTGATCACTCTACCTGGAAAAAAGAATTAGTTTTAATTTGTCCTCGAGTGATAATTTTGTGCACTGTGTTTGGTTAAGAAAAAAAAATTCCAGACATGACAATGCTTGGGGGGGGGGGGTTGTTTTGCTACTGTTCTATTGTTTCTGCATTTAAAACAGTTCAAATTGGTTGCAGATTAAACAGCTACAACATTTAAGCAACGCTTACATATTTATGCTTAGATGATAATGATCAAATAACAATAACAGGACCTTTACTTGCACTTTAGATAATTTATGTTTCTCGTACTTCTGTACTTTCGCTTTGGTTCAGTTCAAATGAATAAACATATTAACCATGCTACTGCTACTTTTAATTAAGTTAATGACTCAAATACTTCCTCCTCTGTCATGTGGTAGGTGTCTGACAGATGAGGTTGCAGCACTTTTAGCAGCACAACAACTTTGTGATTGCTTTAATTAAACTTTAATTTCCTTGTGTAGTTCTCTAAGTTCTCCATGATGTTTTGAGAAACAGTGATTATGCAGAGAACGACTGAAATCTGTAACGAGCAGGGACATAGGATTATTACACCGTGTTGATATAATACCTAAACTGACACCTGTTCGTCCTCCTGGTGAGGCTTCACCTGCTTGTCCCTCCAATCTGACTCTTTGACTTCATTACATGCTAATGAACCTGGCGTCTCCCAGAGGGCCACACTGCATGCCTCCATAACGGGCTGCGTCACTGAAGCCAAGCTCTTCCACACTTCATCAGAAACTGCCCTAGAATAACAACACTCTGACAACTCCCCTCCGCGAGAGTGATGAACTTTAACATTTCCATACTAATTTGATCTTAATTACCCGCGATGACTCTGAGCACTGAAGCAACACAACCCATTGGTGCAAAGTTGTCATCCGCTGCTCATTACGCAGATAAACGTCCGCTGATGGATTCCACTGTCGGAGTTTGTGTATTTGTGCGTCCGTCAGTGAGGTGCCAGCCATGCAGGTGGCACGTAATCACGCAGAGTTGGAGAGTCATGCAGAGTTGAAATTTCTCTTTTATGAAATAATCAACAATGCCGTCAGGGGCTCCTGGTGCTAATGGGCCCAGACAGACATCATATATGACCTGCAGTGAAATGTTGCTCCTGTCTCTCATAATGCTCTTGGTGTTATTTAGGGTTGCAGCTAAGTGAAGTTATAAGTGATAATATTATGTTTTGTTTGATCGTTTAGTGAATGAAATATAGCAAAAATGGCAAAGATATTAAATTATAACAATATGAAATAGAGAAAGACAGAAAACCCATGTTTGACAACCTGGAACAGCATATTTAGCATTTTTTTTGGCAAAGCTAGCATTAGCGTGGCTCTGCAGAGAGCAGTGCTGATTTCTTGGTTGATCGTCCACCACTTTGGTGCAGGCCGACATAATTCGACAGCTGTTGATTGATTTGCATGGAATATGTGACTGATATTCATAGGGCCTCTTGACCTTTTATCTAATTTCAGCTTCCCCAGTGCTCTGATGATCTTCAGTTGTACTTTTAGAGCGTTTAGAGCTTATTAGCAAATGCTAGCATGCTAACATGCAAAACTAAGATGAAGTTCATGGTTAGCATCATCATTTTGTTACTTTGCTGACATTTTCATTGTAGTTAGTGTGGCTGTGAGCTATTATTATTATTCTTTGTTAAACAAATAAGCCATTGATCAGTAATTTAAACTGGTGTTCATTGTAACACTTTATATACACTACTCCATTTAGTATATAATAAGTTATAATACAGTTAGATATATGGACAATTTAAGAGTTTATTAATGTTATGTGGTGAGTGTTATACAAGAAAAACTTCTCTTATTTAAGATATAATTTTAATGATTTGTAATATTAATAACAAGTTATATTACAGTTTCTTTCATTATCTGTTTATACACCAGCATCCAAAAACAGAAGCAGTAGGATGAGTCTCAGTTGGTGTCAGCTACATTAATGAACAACAAATATTAGTGTTGGTAATGTATTAATCATTTTTTAAAATATCCTTTGCTCTGTTTATTCTGCTGAAATGATGCTGTACCAATTAACTTAGACTCATGAATTGATTAACCGCTGCGGCGCTCGCTTGATTCTGTGTTGATTCTGCAATTTAACAGCCGTAATACTGATTTAAAAGATAAGTGATTTAAAAGTGCTGAATGCTGAAGGTGTTGGATGGATTTTAAACCGCTAAAAAAAAACATGTTTATTATTTTTTCTTACTAATTAAGTAGTTTTTAAAAATTGTCCTTGAGATGCTTTTCACGCAGGAAAGTCCATTTTAGCACTTAGCCAAAAGAAAACGGTGAATTAAAAGAAAAAAACCCCAACAACCCACACTTACAATAAAAGCATCACACTACATTTAAACATTGAACACCGCTGATAATGGTGCTCGCTGCTTTATAAATGAGTGTGTCATCCAGTTGGTCCCTCAGGGTTGCTCACGTGTCATTATAACATTCAAGTGGCTAAATGTATAGTCTCCTTGAGAGCTGTCAATACACACCTAAGAATAGAGAGCTGCACATCGGGTGACAAAACCTTTTAGTTGATCTGAGAGGAACTTAATCATCCACCTCCTGACATGGCTCTGACAGATCGACACACCAGGAGATGCAGCATTATGGTTGCAACATGGTTATTCAAAATGCTCCCCTGTGATTAAGCCCGAACTCAAGATGTCAGTCCCAGTGAAACAGTATAAGTTTCCATAATTAATGGTTTTCACTGCACTCACTTTGTTATATGCATGAATGGGGACAAATGTTTCTTTTAACATAAATCATATAATTGTGCTAAAAATGAAATCTTTTCATAATCAGCGCATCACAGTTGTCACATCACTCTCAGTGTCTGTATGACTCAAATCCAGAGATCTGACTTGAAGCATCCAGGAGTGGGAGCTCCCTTATGGGAATATTATTCCACCACTTGACAGACAGTAAAACATCCATTTGCACTTTGAAGCAATCTAATCTATAAAAGCAATCCAGAAAACAGCTTGAAGTAAACAACCTAGATATAATCTTTATGGTTCAGATGGCTGACAAGGTTACACGGGCTTGTGTCTACAGCAGTGTTTTCATGCAGCAGACACACCAAAACGACAAGAAACAAGACATGCACGCTCGTAGCTCTGTAAAGCTGCTAACGTCAGCATGCTAACATGTTCATACAATGACAATGCTAATCAGCTAGTTATGCCCTCTGCACAGCCGGCCAATGTGACCTTAGAAATGGCTTTAAAACCCACATATATGCACTTATTTTGGTGTAAAAAGGGTATGATAACATGCCTTGCTCTGGTTAGCACACGGAAGTAGAGTTAAAGCTGATTGTAACATCATCAGTTTTGAAGATAATCCACAGTGCAAATTAAATTTTGACCCGATGATTGATGATTAAATGTTTAATACCATTAATCCTGCATGAATGGACCAACTGACTGACTGATCAACGGACCAACATAAAAAAAAAACTGTTATCTTAATCTTGATTGATTTCTGGCATGATAAATTCTAAAATCAGCATAGCCTCCACCGTTAAATTTCACAATACAAACTAACAACTAACGAGCAACACACAGAGTCGGTACGCTTCAAAACACCCACATTAATGATCTGTATGAGCCCACGTACTGTCAGTATCTCCTAATGCCAGCGAGCGACAACTCCCTCCTGAAAGCAGCACTTTTATCACATTTGTTTCCTGGATTGGCATCTTGTGGCTTCACTGCTGTTACTGCCCATGTGAAGCACCCACTGTGTCCTAACGGATGGTCAATAATACAGCACTGCATGACAGAGCTCTCCTATGGTTCATTTACTCAAGTACTTAAGTATAAGCCTCAGACACATTTCAGAGTGACCTATTGTACTTCCTACTTCACCGCATTCATCGTCAGTTTAAGTACTTTTTGCACATGGAGACACGTCTCAGCATTTGATATGATGCTGCACTTTAATCCACACAGTATTATAGACAGAATCTGAAATTGGGTCCATATTGATGTGTCACGTTTGTGCCACACCACACAGCAAACAGGGGAAACCAAAAGCAGACTATGAACAATGAGAGTTCAACTGATTTGCTGAAAAACAGCTTTGGCTTACAGGCTGAACCAGGCAGGCGAGGTTCGTACTAGGAGTCAGTCCAAACAGAGAAAGCAAATCCATGAGGGAGCAGGAAGAATTAAAGTCCAAGGAGGCAAAAGTCCACAAAAGCTTACGAAAACAGATATGCACTAGGGAGGGAAGGCTAGAAATGACACAGGGGAGACTGATCATCTAATTAGACCACAAGTGGAAACAGGAAACGAAGACACTCTTCAAAATAAAACAGGAAGCAAACCAAAGAAGCCATGACATGCTGAAGGACATCATCTCAAATCTTACTTATTTGTTAGTGATGGACCCACAATCACATGACATAGGTAGAGTTGCTGGTACGCTGATATGACCGTACTTTTAGCAAGTGAACGTTTGAATCCAGGCCTTTTATATGTAATTGAGTATTTCTACTTTTACTCGTGCCAATGAAGTATCTGAACACTTCTTCACCACAGCCTGCCATTTTTAAAAAGCGACATTCGGAGGCTGTTTCTTCTGTTGGACAGAGGCCATTTTTTTTCCTGTTAGGATTCTATTAGGATTAAACCCATCTGCGTAACCCTGAAGATGATCCTCCCACATGCAACATGCTTAAGAAGATGCTTCCCCTCTCACCAAATCTAAAATTTTACAGGCCGGCATCCAATCGTGGCATTAACCACAGCGAAATAAGAAACCACAATATCAGGCAATAAAATCTCTTAATCCCTGGTACCAATTACCTCAGCGCAGCACATTTTGTCACTGTATAAAGAACCTGCACCTCTGCCTGAGCTAAATCCCAGCAGATAGTTAACTGCAAGCTTGTAACCACATCCTTTATTTTCAAGCCCGCACTTCACTGCCAGTTTTAATCATCTTATCCACAATGGATTTCCTCCTTCTACAACAAGATGCAGTTGACAGGCGGCTCTTTGCAGCGCATTGTTTTTTCGGGGGGGATGTGATTAATTATGGCTTAGTGTGCATGGAAGCCCAAAACAAAGAGGAAATCTTATTTATATTTAGAGCGGACATGACCACACCAAGAGTTTCAAGTTCTCCTAAAGACGACAGGAGTTTACTTTTTCAAGGCACATAGTTTTGTCTTTTAAAGGAAGGTGTAATTCAATTTAAAAGTCCTGTAAGAAGCCAGTAATGTGATTTATGTTATAAATTACGTTTGTGCTTCTCCTGCTATAACGTGGTTAAATATCTTCCTTGAAAATTAGGTACAAGCTTTTTGGGGTTCCAGATTTGTCTTAACTAAAATGACTTTTGTGGTCCTCGAATATGTTTCTGTAAATATTTCATACTTTCATTTCACACAGCTTTGGCTCCCCTAAACAAATAATTTATTTTCTAGCATCTGTGTGGTTTTCTGAGACAAGCTGGAACAGGCAGAAATACGATTTGGGATATTTTGTGGGTGTGTGTGTTTTTTGTGCAGACTGAATCCAAGTTGTTCTCCTCTGGAAGAAAGCAGCTGATTACTGCTTTGTTAAATCCAGCCAAAAGCGAGAATTGGGGATATTACTTCTACACTACAGACAATAATAGCACGCTGTTGCATAGCACACTGCACAATCTTGCAGCGTGCGTCACAGGAGCTGAGTGACAAATAGAAAAAGACTTGCACAACAGAAACATAAAAGAGACAAATACAACTACAGAAGCATTTCATCAGAAGGGTCCACTTTAAGCCTGAAGTTTGAATGTAATCAAGTTTGGATGTGATGGAAATGAATGGGGGCCGTAAAACACACCTTCACTGGTGGAGGCTTTAATGCCAAATCAGCATTACTATACTCATGCTCATATTCAAACTGCACATGCCGTCGCAAACAGCTTAAGTTAATCGCTGTGCAATAATATTTTAACTGTATTTTAAAACTCCAGCTGGGTTTGTGCTGTATGGTTATAAACACAGTGTGCCTCCTTAGACTACAATGTAAAACAAAACTCATCATAGCTCACAAACTGTGGATGCCATCGCACAAAGTGTCAGCTCACTTTATCAGTGTGCAGTACAGTGCAAAGTATCAACAGAGTTTGTGTGACTGAATGAGCCTCCATGCAGAGTGTGACCCATAAAAACTAAATGGTTTGTTAGTTTGGTCCCTGATCATTATCACATTGTTTTGACCCATAAAGTGAGGTTGCACTGCATACACTGGCAGAGATATAAATACAATCAATGTATGTGTGTTTGCTTTAAAGCTCAACTCAACCTTTGCTTTAATAACTCAAAAATGATAATTATATTTCTGCTATAAGAACCTTTTTAAAAAATAAAAACCAGTGGAAAATATTCCCTTACTGATAAATGTAGGATTAGTAGGAAACAGTAAAGTAAATGTGCTGCAATCCAATCAACAAATATGAACAACGATGAATAAATGACAGAAATCCTGCATATAGAGCATTTACATAGTTAAACGTGAGGCCGTGGCATGTTTGGTGCTTAAGTCTCCTGCAGTGACAATTCACAGCAGCGCCCCTGAGACGACGACTCCATCACGCAAACACTCAGCTTAATGACAGACCTGAGATCTGAAAAGTGCTTTTCAACACAATCCCTCTGCCCCTGCCGTATCCTGGGCTTCAGGAACATCAGTCTGAGTCAGTCTGACAGCGGAGACACTGACGTCAATCATTCAGCTCCCAGGTCCCTCCTTGAATAACTGTGCACCACTGCCCCAGTATCGTTTCCCCAGGTTACGTTGGAGCTGACATCATTTTCGTGAGACCACCTGATTGGATGCAAGCGGTTGGTTTTGTGACATAGGGAAACGTTCGAGAGGGAGTGGATAATGGATTAGATACACTGGCTTTGTGCAAATGAAACAGGGCACTGAAGAAGAATTGATATTCACCCAGACAGACTGCTGCTCGTAAGTCACTGCTGTGTCTCACTTCAATGTCAGCGACCACAGCGGATGGCATATTAGCACCTCATTTTGATCACTGTTGATTTAAATTTGTTTTTTCAAGGATAAGTAATTAAACAGGCCCAAGATGTTAAATTGCATAAAATATTATTGTCTTTGGTTCAAAGATATCGTTTTCCATATCTTACAAACCAAATTGTCGTCTTTCACGAACATCTTCTTCATTTTAGCCAGGTTAGCAGTGTAGCTTTATAGATAGCAACGCTGGCCTGTTGGTTCACCAGTTTGGCCCAGGCTGAAAAATGTATGAACTGGATCAGCACAAACTTTTATAGAGCCATTCAGTAATTTTACCAAATTGCTGCCCCCTTTTCCAACCTGCAATCAGTCTCCATCGCCCTGAAAGACCAGGTGCCAGGTCCAGACTGAGGTGCTGTCCTCCTACAAACCAGGCCTATAACAGTTGAAAGCTTGGAAATGATCCAGTTTGGTGGAACATTTCTATTTTAATCAATGCAGCATTTCTAGCCTTTACAGCTCTGGTTTAGTGGCCCAGGAGACTTGAAGACAGTTGCATGGATTGTAAAATATCTCATGTGGTGCTACTCAACCACTCGAGCCTTTGCGTTGCGATGTGAGTCAGAGAGTGACAAACACACACGCAGACAACAGTCAGAGAGTGAAGCGAGTGAGAGGAAAGTTATGGCACATGTCATGCCGTAAAAGAGAAAAGCAGACGCTGAAAACAAAATGAATGAATCGAGTGATTCATATCTGAGACTGTGGCGATTAATGAAAGCTAAATAGTGAAGTCTTTTTTGAGGAAACGTCCCCACATCAATCCAAACTGAGGTCACAGAAAATTAAATATTCATTCAGCGCTGAGGCACTGCAGAGGGGCATTACAGGTAACTGTCCCCCAAAATCCAATATGGCAGACATTCCCGGTCCCTGGTGGTTTGTGACATTTTACCTTCAAACCTGTGCTTTTATGCCACTCTGCACTGATGATGTTTAAACTGCACAGACGCTACAAACAAGACCGGACAGGCAGCTGAGGCCTGAATGTCCAGAAACACAACTAAAGGTCTGCAGCCAAACTCAGCCGCTTTCAGGTAGACGCTAACATCAGCATGCTAACGTGCTCACAAAGATAACATGCAAAAGTGTTCACCAAAGTGATCACCATCTTACGTTAGCGTCTTTTAGCATGCTAACAAACTACAGTTGAGGTTGATGGGGATGTCGTTAGTGTTGCAGGTAGTTTTTGACCTTTCTGACCTGCTGGTGGTGCTAGAGGTAAAGCCCGGCGTTCATCAAAGACAGCATGGTTCCTTCTCTGAGGACCATGAACACCATCCAGAGCCCTGCTGCTGGCTTGCAAAACAAAGACTTTTAATCTTTTAATGGCTGAAGATCAAAGATTAAATTTCTAGTTTTATCAATTTAATAGTTTAGTTCTTTACAAGGACTCCCACAGATAAACTTCTAGTATTGCTACAAACTCTAAAAGGAAATCTTAACATCTAAATTGCTTTCCAGTCGACGGGTCAGAACATCTTAATCAAATTCACATAAAAAGGGTTTAAATATTACAGTGGTTCACATTATTAGTTCATTTATGCCCCCAGCTGTGCTAAGATTATCTTAAATTACACTTATCCTTACACTCCAATTAAAAGAACACGTTAAATGTATGGATGAATAAACATGATGGAATAAATGTGGCTCACCGACGTCCCGCTGAGCGAAGAGTAAAAATCCTGGTTCTACATGCCGGCAGACAGTGTTTATGTTTTAGTCAGAAGCCTCTCGCGGCCTTTTGAAACATTTTCATGTTCCTCGAAACTTAAAGTGCCTGAGGAGTTGAAACTTTTTCAGAGGAGAGATTTCCTGCTGAAAATGTATTTGACATTTGTTTTGGTCTCATTTGAGCCTTGGGGATAAATGGAAAAACTCCTTGAATTGCCTTTTTTTAAAAAAAAAAGAAAAGAAAAGAAAGAAAAATCATCTTCGCTGTTGACATTAAACCCGCTGTGGATGGAGGTGGCTGCACATATTTGCAGCGCCGCACACCAGGCTCACGATCACAGTGATTAATGTGTATCAGAATGGAGATACACACATCTCTACACTCCATTTGCCCCCTGAGACCACGTCCTCATTGATTGATATGTTAATTAGTCTGTAACTAATCCCAGATTAATCTAAAATCTGGACAGTAGATAGAAAAAACAGGTATGTGTGACATTCAGCAAAAGCTTTTACTGTAATCTGTCCACAGAAACAAGACAAGGTCCTGCTGGACTGTGGATAAGACCTGTCTGCTGGTTATATGCTCTAGTATAGATTTATTAGGCCAGGATTAACAAAAAATCCCTTTTTTATTACATGAGAAGAAGTCTGTGGTCATCCTTTTGTACTGTAGTCGCAGTGGTTTGTGCGCCTCAGGTGGGACTAAATGTTTCGAGTACTTTCTCAATAAAATGTAACAGCAGGAAGTCTGTGATGCTGCGAGAAACTCATCTCTCTTTTGCAGGAGAGCAGGACAGGAGTTTTTAAATTCATAGAGCGCAGAATGAAGCACTGGTGTGATTAGCATAAATAGTACTGAATCTGCTGTTCCTCAGTGGTGTTTGGATGCATGTACAGGCAGACAATAATGTCGCTATACTGCGGGAAAAGCAAATGTCTATTTAAGGCTTTATCTGAATATAACAACGGGCTGCTCCTCATTATAAGCGGAACAGATTCTTTTGATCATCCAGACGTTGTTCTGATGTGCACAACACTGAATAAAAAAACAAAACACAACATGCGTGCATTAAAGACAACATAAAAATATATCCTGCATGAGCCGAGGCTTAAGTTAGTCATGTGCTTTCAGCTAAATGATAACAACAGTAAGCTAACGTGCTCAGTGTCAATGCAACATATTGATATTTAGCAGATTTCATGTGCACTGTGTTCAACACCTCAGTTTAGCATGCTAACAGTCGCAGTAAACACAAAGTATTATAGCCCTCCTTGAAAAGATGATGGCACTAGATGAAAAATCACATTATTGCGATTCATCCTGAGGAGGACACGAATGTCCGAAGCACATTTCATAGCAGTGCATCCAATACCAGGGACCAAAGAGTTGGATCGACTGCCAGAGCAACATTTCCATCCGCAGACATCAGAAAAACATTTCAGAAAAGAGAGAATTGGATGATGCCTCCTCGTTTTCATGTTTCCATGTCCTCCTCTGAAGAAATGCATGTGACAGCTTCAGTCCGGCAGACGGCTGATGTGATGACACAGGAATGACAGAAAGCAATGACCTCTAAAGGAATTAAACATGAAAGAGGACAAACGCAAGAAATGATGAAAGCTTTAAAGAAAAATAATGGTTTGTTGGTTTGGTCTGTTATAGTGGCTGCTGTGAACGGGTGGACCAACTCAAATATGTTGAAGACCTTAAAAGGTCACTCCAATAATCCTTCTCCATTGTCCAGAGACAATGAAAGATGGCCAGAAATCAGGTTTGCTGATGCATGCAGCCCAGAGAGGTGACAGTACCCTTAGGTCTGCTCATACTTTGAAGATTCTTGATCAAAATCATGAGGACTTCAAAGGATATTTGGCAGAGTTGAGTGTCTCAGCTGTGTTACATGGTTCTCAGTACCAAATCTTAACAAAAGTAAATATGAAAACATCTAAATGATGGACTATTTGATCTGTGATATGGAGGCGTATGAGTCATACACATGCTAATTCATGCAGTTGCCTTCTTCTTCTTCTTCTTCTAATTGTTGTATGAAACATCAGTTTACATGAATGAATATGTGAATCGTTCATGAACACTCATGAAGTTGCTGAGTGGATGATTGTTTTTAACTTGTTAGCTCCTCCGTTGTTCATCCTGCAGATGAAGTTGGACAAACTGACAGTTGACACCAGCCTTGACCCATATTTTTTTGATATTTACACTGGATCAAAATTTGATTGCGTTGCATGTCCAAAGTTTTTAGTGCAAACCCATTGTTGTGGTTTTCTGGCTGCACAGTGGGAATAAGCCTTCAGGCTCTCGTGTTTCAGCCGTGCTGATTTTTAAATGTACCCAACTATCACGGAGATTGTGCCACATGGAGGAACTCGAGGAGGTGGACCCAAATGCACAACTTAAACAGACTGGGGAGTGAAAGCAAACGAGACACAAGTAAAAACCAATGAACTAATCAGGGAAAGGAAACAAATACAAGGAGACATGCAAGGGGAAAACTTTTCAAAATAAAACAGGAAGTCAACGAAAACATGGAAAAGTCAAACCCAAAGAAAACAAAAGCACCAACAAAATTCAGAACCATGACACGCAACAAGTTTGGTGTAGCGTCGGATGTGTTTTTATTAACCATAAAAGAAATTAATTCATTCTTTCTTTCGTTTTATTAAACTGCACTGTAATATGAAAATATTATATGAAATATGAAAACATCTAAATGATGGACTATTTGATCTGTGATATGGAGGCGTATGAGTCATACACATGCTAATTCATACTGTTGCCTTCTTCTTCTTCTAATTGTCATATGAAACATCAGTTTACATGAATGAATATGTGAATCGTTCATGAACACTCATGAAGTTGCTGAGTGGATGATTGTTTTTAACTTGTTAGCTCCTCCGTTGTTCATCCTGCAGATGAAGTTGGACAAACTGACAGTTGACACCAGCCTTGACCCATATTTTTTTGATATTTACACTGGATCAAAATTTGATTGCGTTGCATGTCCAAAGTTTTTAGTGCAAACCCATTGTTGTGGTTTTCTGGCTGCACAGTGGAAATAAGCCTTCAGGCTCTCGTGTTTCAGCCGTGCTGATTTTTAAATGTACCCTACTATCACGGAGATTGTGCCACATGGAGGAACTCGAGGAGGTGGACCCAAATGCACAACTTAAACAGACTGGGGAGTGAAAGCAAACGAGACACAAGTAAAAACCAATGAACTAATCAGGGAAAGGAAACAAATACAAGGAGACATGCAAGGGGAAAACTTTTCAAAATAAAACAGGAAGTCAACGAAAACACGGAAAAGTCAAACCCAAAGAAAACAAAAGCACCAACAAAATTCAGAACCATGACACGCAACAACTTTGGTGTAGCGTCAGATGTGTTTTTATTAACCATAAAATAAATTAATTCATTCTTTCTTTCGTTTTATTAAACTGCACTGGTTTGCCAACAGGTCCTTTAAATAATAAACATTTTTCAGCCAGCATGGTGACAAAGACACACAGTGTCAGGGGGGATTTATTGGCAGAATATAATTTAATATTCACATTTCAGTTTTCATCAGTGTATAATTAGGTTAGACTCTTGTCAAAACCCACCTGATGCAGCTTTAAGAGGCCAGTTCTCTCTGCTGTTGACAGGCGGATTAACAGGTTTCCCTCCAGAGAAAGTGCAAATTTTAACCTAATATACAGAAAAATATGCAAATATGAATGAATATTATTTTAATTGTCCCCATCCAGTGCAGATATGTGAATGAACAGGTCCATTGATATAAAAGCTTTTTCCAGTCCATTGAAGCATTGCAGAGGAAGAAGGTGCATCGAGAGGACATACGTAAAGGAGCACGAGTCAAACTGCAGATCTGATGCTTTTGTTGCACAAGTTTTCCACATCAGCCAAGTACAATTTCCAGCATTTCTACACACACACACACACACACACACACACACACACACACACACACACTAACACACACTTATTGACTGACCCTGCCTCCCCACCTGTCCATGTTTGCAGGATGCAAAACGGAGTGGGATGATATCGGATGCTGGCTGAGAGCTGAAGTCGGGCAGGTGGTCAACGTATCCTGCTCTGAAGTCTTTCAGCATTTCTCCAGCAATCAAGGTTGGTTTCCATGTCAACCGCAATCTCAAAAACAGAGAAAAGACTACACAAATCCCTTTCGTCCAATCAATAGCATAGTTAAACTAGAGATAGTAATGTAGAAACCCCATTATCTACTTGTACGCTGTCACTCCACCACTAACCATATTTATCTGTATTGTATAATCTGCAGCACTGATGCAGGCTGGAGTGACTCTGATGAAGGAGCACAGTATGAATTATTCATGTATGTTTGTTGGCAACGATATATGTTATGCTCTGGGAAGTTTCTGGCAGGAGAAATGACGTTAAATCTTGTCTGCAGGGTTCATACGTCACAGTTGTGAAACGACAGTGTCGATGTAAACCCATGGAGACACATTCTGAAGTTTTAATAATGTAACCGCGAGAGTAAAAGTGTTAAATATTTACATTTTATATTTAGAGGGTTTTTTTTTTTGACGCCGTTACTTAGAGAAACATCTGTGTTTAATCATTCAGGGCTTGAAATAATGAAGAGTTACATAAGAAGTCATTTTAAATCAATTATTCATCATTTGCAGCTGTAAATAAGTGTTTTTTGTCTTCTGATCTAAAGGCACACTGAGGTTGTTTGCTCTCTGGATTGTCATTATGATAGCCTCGTTACAGGAGATAAGGTCAGGATCATTAGGGAGTAATGTCTTTTCCTCTTAACCTTGATGGGAATCATGCCTCATTATGATCCGAGATCACTCAAACAGACCGGAGTCTTTTTGCTTTCAGTTGGCTGCTCTGGTTCCAATTTGCATTTCTGTGTGACTTTAATTCAAACAGTCCAACTCGTGCCTGCATGCGCGTCCTGCAGCAGCCTGCAAACGTTCAGATGTGCGATCCCACAAAGGGTGCAGGGAGCGATCCAGCTGACAAGCTTCTCCTCACACCCGCTGTGTCCAAATGGACGATAACCAGGAATAAATGTCAGTCGACTCGAACACGGACATGAGGGCGAAAATGTTTTGACTGAAAGCACTGATGGAGTGAAATGGTCCAAGAGAGGAAATGTCAGTGAGCCGAAAGTAGAGCGCACAGAGGAAATGACAACTTTCCATAACAATCAAGCTACAGTGTGTTGCTTATAATATTAGATACTTGAAACTAGGAGAAAAATTAAAATATAACAGTGAAAATACCATCAAATACACAGATGCAGGTGATTTGATGAGTTTGTTTGGATTTTGGGGTGCACTATACTTTTGTTTTTTCCATTTTGATTTGTTTCCTACTGTAAATTTGCAGAGTACAACCAGCTAGACACTCCTACACTTACCCTCTCCTGCTGTATGTGCAGGAGAACCTGTGGTGACTTTCAAAGCCGTGTCTGGGGCCTGTGTTTTGTTTGTCTATTCTGGGCTACTGTAGGGAAATGGCAGCACAACATGGCAGAGTCTGCGGAAGCCAGTCGCTCTCTCTCTCTCTCTGTAGATATGTTAACAAAGACATAATACAGGAAAAATGCCCCCTGCGACTATTATATTTTCTATTATAGGATATTTTTACTGATGCATCAATGTGTAAATACCTGTTGTTGATTATTTTAACAACCTTTCATGCTGGCTGGTTGTTTAATCTATAAATGTAGGATACGTGTACAGCACTTGAGTAAATAATCACTAAAATAATGACTTGCTGGTGACCTTAGTGAAGCATTTAGCAGCTAAAGACTGTAAATTTACCAGAAAAAGTTCAGTATATCAACATAAAATGTGGTGATTTATGCACATCTTGTTTCCAGAGGACCAAAAAATATGTATATTATACCTTATACAACATTTTGAAGAACCCAGGAACCTTTTCAGGAACTCATAGACTCGACTTGTGCTTTCACAGAAGTAGCTGGGGTCTAAATGAAGCTGCAGACAAGTTAAATGAGACAGTGAAGTATGACAAACGAGTTGAGCTTCTAAACTTGTAAACAGTTTTTGAATTCGTGCTTTCTGCTCCCACATCAGGGTTTGTTTACAGGAACTGCACCGCTAACGGCTGGTCAGAAATGTATCCGCCCTACGAGGAGGCGTGCGTCTTCAGTGACGACAGCGAGCCTGAATCGGAGGTATACGGACACGTCGTTGTAAATGTGCCAGTCACTTAACATATTTTTATTGTTTCTGCCCCCCAGCCTTTGCTTGTCCTCCCTCGCTGCTTCCTCTCTAATTCAGACCAACTTGTGGGTTTAGTGCAGTGGTCCTCACTGAGAGAAGGAAACCAACAAAGCAAAGCCAGATTTATCAAGAAAAACAGTTTGGGGGTCCAGAATCTGCAAAACACAAATAAATCTGTCCCTTATTCTGAATTTTTAATCCCTCGTCTTGTATTTTTTATTTTTTTTTACCCTGCAGTCTGATTTTAACTTTGTTTGATTAGCAATTGATCCAATTTTAGCGTTTGTTGTACCTAAACCGGCACCTGTTAGTTTGGCTAGTCCATCGCTACAACATGACGAGTGTTACCGAACAGGTGACAGTTTCACTCTTCAGTTCAGTCGCATTATTTAGATGTTTAATAAAAGCCCCCAAATATATGAAAATGCTTGTTTATAGCACAGTTTGCGGTGTGTAAGAATATTATGCATTAGCTGGGTTATCTTGTGATCAGTAGCTGACATGTTAGCCATGAGCTAAAGCTCATCCTGCATCAGGCTCTGTAGTTGTGTGTTTAGTGCAAAGAAAAATGCGTTTACCAAATTTTTGTTTCAAGAAAATTTTTTTTTTGGATAAAACATAGTCACAGCACTTAAATAAAAATCAGAATTTTAATCATGATTCGTGCTGTAGTGAGCTTTTCACCAGTTTCCAGTCATGATAAATGATCACACTGGCGAAAGCGCACCAGTAGTTGCGGTGGCGACACGTCACACCTCAAGCTCATCACCCATTCATACATTTGACGTCATCACAGTTTGCTCACGCTCTCCTTTTCTCACTGCTTCTCTCTCTCCAGACGAGTTACCTCTCTACGTTCAGACAGGTTTACACTGTGGGCTACGCCACCTCGCTCATCTCCCTCATTACAGCCATAGTGGTGTTTACAGCCTTCAGGTGAGTTCGGGACAGCACACACTGTCCTAGATACACACACGAGATGAGGGCAATAAAAGCGACTACACCTAGATGCTCACTCCCTCAATATTTGTGGCGTCAAGAGCCTGGAGAAGAGCTGTTTTAGAGAACAGTATGTAGCTGTAACACATCGGACAAAGATACAAATATCCAGATATTCATTTGATCAGCTGTCAGATCGGTTAAAACCAGTTATATGAATTCTAATGGATCATCTTACACATGCAGATTCATGCAGATGATTGTCTTCTTCTGATTGTCTTATGAAACACTAATTTACATGTGAAGCATATGTGAGTGGTTCATGGTCGAGAATAACTAAGTATCTGTTCGATGGATAATATCCTGTATTTTACAGATATACAGGGAAACCCTTGCAATCCCGAAACTGCATTATAAATCTGCATAAATTCAAGTATTTGCCATCAACAGTCAATCAGAATAGTTATATAGTGTGTGGAAAAGGTGCTAAAATGACAAACTCACAGTAAATTTTGTATTCTGAATGCTTTTACAGCAACTTTTAACTCATTTCTCCCTTTTTTTCTTTATGGGCACAAACACAAACAGTAGGTTCTGAGTATTTGATGTCTTTTAAACCCAAGATTTCAATTAAAAGTTACAGTTACAATTAAAAAAGTTGCATTAAACTACCGGCGGCAGGCAGATGATGCTTATTTAAACAGTGTTTTTCGAAATAGCAAGCTGCACACTAGCTGGTGTGTTTACACAGTGCTCTGAGAGTAGAGGCGGCAGCAGTGTCTGTAGGTCTTCACTGTAATGCAGCTTTAAGTGGCTCATTACAGATAAAACGATTTGTATATATATGTTTATCTTTTACTCTCCTTTCTGTCTGGTTGTGCTTCTTTCAGGAAGTTCCGCTGCACCAGAAACTACATCCACATCAACCTCTTTTCCTCCTTCGTCCTGAGAGCCAGCGCTGTCTTCATCAAAGACACTGTGCTGTTTGCCGACGAGACCCTGGACCACTGCTTGGTGTCCACGGTGAGCACGCTAATTAGCCAATAATGTTGCCGTCATGAAGCAGATTCCCACATCTGCTGTGTGATTGAGTTAGCAATGGTCAGGGACAGGAAAGGGGAGCGAACGAGGGGAAGACATGTGGCGAACTGATGAATGGCACCTGTCATTTCCAGCGAATCCTTGTCATTAGATTGGATTGATTAATTACTGTAGCAACAATGCAGAGCAGGTTAAACACAAACAACAGCAGGTTTGTTGTATTTTAATATGAATGAAGATACTATAACGCTTCCACTTTGTTCTGCAGTTAGTTTGGTTTCCTGGTTTGTGACAGCAGTGAATCTTCACACCCCCTGTGGCGACAGCTGTGGCCAGAGGCCAGGTTTTCCATCCATCCATCCCATTCTGGTTAATGCCACATCGCCTGGAGCGAAATACTGCAAATTTAGCACAAACGTCCACTTGGACTCAAGGCTGAACCGAACAGATTTTCTAGAGTCATAGAGGATCTTTCAAAACATATTTTGTCCTAATTATGAAAACATAATGCCAAATAGGATGAAATAAGGAAATTATTATTATATTATATTTATCTGGCTGACTGAGACGGACAACTGTGTGTCATTAATTCTTGTTTTCATTTGAAATGAGTCCATTCAACTTGTGGAGGAGAGTTTTTTGAATTTCTTTTTTTTTTTTTTTGCTATTTGCAGCTTTGTCAATACGATATATACAAATGAAATGAATACAAAATTAATTTTATATCATCATTGCACTACCTTAGTCTTCAATATAGAAGCATAATCAAAAGGTTTTTAAAACATATTCCAATGATTTACGTCTGCTGCCCTCGGTGCTTGGTAATGGGTAACACCATAATACATATAATATTTTGAATTTATTGTCAAAAAAGACTGTTTGACGCATTAAGGTGGTGAAAAAAAGTTTAATAATCAACCCTGCAGAGTGATCTCAATGTAGCACTGCTGATGGACACACTCTATTAATATATTTTTTATTGTATTCATACAAATAAATGCTATATGGCAGCGACATCAAGGCTCTCGTATAATGGAATTTGTTTGTGTGCAACTGCACTGAAAACCACTGAAATACAAATTTTGGTGACTTTGAATTGAGCTATTTTATGGTTTATGAGAAAATTCCAAGTTATTAAATTAACAATATAATATAAATAATATAATATAAAATAATAATATAAAAACCTGAAAAAAGCATTATCACAAATGTGAAAACAGGACTGTTTTTCTTAGCTCATAAGGAGCGTGGAAGTCTGGAAAGGCAAGTTTAATGGCATTTCAAGATGCATGCATTAAAGTAACAGAAAGTCATATATATAAAAGGACGGAATATGAAAAAAGATGTGTTTAAGGTGTAGTGCGTAATTATAAGATACCATTAATGCCCTTGCTGCCGTACAGAAAGACTCTACTAACACTTTATTTCCTCCATCTCTTCCTCTTGAGAGAAAGTTCCTAATGACTCATCTGGACCTCGCAGCTGTACCGTGTGCATGGCTTCAGCGTTGAATCACTTTGCTCTGTCGCATCCTCTCCAGACAGCGTGCAAGTCAGCCGTGGCTTTCTTCCAGTTCAGCATCCTGGCCAATTACTTCTGGTTGCTGGTGGAGGGCATGTACCTGCAGACCCTGCTGGCCCTGACCTTCGTCTCTCAGAGGAAATACTTCTGGTGGTACATCCTGATTGGATGGGGTGAGTGGACCGAAGAGGTTGCGTGTGAGGATGACAAAAGCCGCGACAGACTAACGATCAAGTGATGTTTGGTTACATTTAAACACATATACACAATAGCTACTCTTGGTTTTAGTCTTGTCTCCGCATGTTTCTGAGGTTTTTGAATTAAATCATTAGGTAAATCATGTAATGTTGAATTTGATAATGTAGTAGATACATACATATTTTGCTCAAGCTGAAACATTTCTGATTTGCGACTTCTGCACTTCTTCGGGTCGCCGTGTAGCATCTGAATACACCTTCCCATTGACTCTGTGAGCTATTACAGTGCCTTTGAAATCTGCTACACATTGTCATCTGATCTCGAAGTTAAGAAATAGAGAGAGGCTTTCTGGATTTACAGTCTCAAGGTACTGAATTGGAGTTAAACAAATTAATATTTAATCACTACAAAGAGTTTCCACAGCTGTCTGGATAAAGGTTTTGTAGTTTATTACCTGGTTTTGCATTTTTAAACACTCACAAGTTTGTTTCCTTGACTTTGCAGTGAAACTCTGAGACACTGATGATTTTATTGCTGGATTTTCACAGTTTTTATTGACTTCTTGTAAACTGTACATGGCAGTGTTCAGGAGGGGAGCTCCAGAGTCGCTGATCTGACGTCAGTTCATTCACAGTAGAAAAACAACACACGAAGGAGCCTGTGATGCATAAATGTCTGCGTCAATCACGTTTGGGAACTCCTCAAACTCAAAATTTGTTCTCTAATGGGCGAGCCAACCCCCATACTGATCCTACACGATAACGTGGCACACTTGATCCTGTGTGAGTGATTCAGCTGGTCATTTCTGAACCTGCTGTTTGTGGTGTTTTTATTTTGAGGATTTCCTGTTGTGTGTACCTTTTGTTATCACACAATATGCTCACGTTCGGGTAGGAAATCTATTCCCAGACAATAATTCGGCGACCAAAAATGGCTGCTCATGTTCTTGTTTCCTCTGCTCTTCCTTTGTTTTCTTCCTTATCGTTTGCTTCTCTACGGATGTCCTAAGTGCTTTCCCTTTGTGTTTTCCTGTATTGCTTGGTCACCTGATTTCCATTGTCTTCCTCTCCCCACCTTATTGTCTCTTTGTGTTTGCTGCATATCTTCCTCTTTACGCCTGTAGTGCTTCCACTGCGGTTCGACAGCCTTTGTCTATATCATTTCCATCCTGTTACCTCGATGTCACAGTCTAATCAAGAGACCGCATGCTGAGAGGTCTCCCACCAGCCGTGTGTGGGGCAGCCGTGGAAGTGAGAAACAGCAGCACACCTGAGTTTTTAAGACTTCCTGAAACTTTTTGCCTACAGAACATACGACTGCCAAAACAAACATTTCTGGAGGTCATGCTGATCTTTCTGCTCTCCTGTCTGTTTATCGTGAAAGTCAATAAAACCTTGTAAAGCTCAGCCAGCGCTGAGACAACTGAGATGGTCGCAGGAGTATTTCTAATAAGGATACAGATTGAACTTGGCAGGATGTGGTGAAGTGTGGCAGCCGGATGGATACTCCAATCCCCCTCTTTACATCTGTGCAGACCCAGCACACCTGTATCTACTCAGACAATCACACGCACAAAGGGACTAATAACCCACAGAGGGAGGGAGCGCAAAGATGGTGGAGGGCATGACAGAAACCTACCAACTCTGGTGATCCACTTTCAATCTAGTGCCTACATGAGGTTCACATATTTGGTGTTTATTGAAATGTCTAAAGAACAATTGGACACATAGATATGAAGATCCATAGGCATGAAGATGAACCCTGGTAGCGCTGGTCCAATTTATCATCTAGTAGGTGCAGAGAGAGGTTTATGACTAAAAGGCCAGACCCTCACATGCTAATTTAATAAGCTGGAACATATTGACTTAACAAACATATTAGCATAGCTCTAAATCTAAATTTAAAGTCTGAGATTGTATAGGAAAAGTTTATTTGAATAGTAAACTGGTTATTTTAATCCCAGTGCCACTCAACATTTGTGGCAATGTAGTCTAAGATTGCAGTTTGACACAACTTAAGACAAAACCAGTTTCAACAAAACGGTCTGTACTGAGGCATTTATTAGCTTCTGACTCTGGTAGAGTAGGTAAAAGGTGTAAAATGATCCCAAACCACGCACATTTTGGCATTTTGGCTAATTAATTTAATGTTTATTCACTGAGCTGCACCTGAAACAGTCTTAAGCCCCAGTCGGGAAGCCCGCCTCTCTTAGAAAACTTCTAGCATTATCACTGTGGGCATGTTAGCATGCTGACGTTAGCATTCCATCATTTATTCAGAGCATCGCTGGCTCCAAGAACAGCCTCCCAGAGCAGCAAGCTTTGCTGCAACCATCACACTTCATGCTCCGCATTTGATGGTGAAGGGTGATCACCTACTTCCAACACATATATTATTAACAGGATCACTCCTTTGTGATAATTAATGCCAAATGTGCATTGTACATGAGTTTGACTCCCAGCGGTTATAATTATGATACTAAATGACAGTCTCCATTCATTCGTATGTGCCAACAAAACTCATTTAGTAATGATTCCAACATAAAACTGTGCACTTGTTGCTGAGTGAAATCTGGACCCAAATATCTGCAACAACCCAGCGTGTGGGTGTGTGTTTGTAAGTGCATTTGTGTGTGTGGCCATCACTCAGTTTTCAGAGTGGCTCTGATGTGTGTTATCAGCGCCGTTCCGGTTTGTGCTATCTTGCTCCCTCTCTTGTCTCCTGCTTTTTATCCTGTGTCTGTTTCTTCTGCTGGCATGGAGATGCAAGAGGGAGACAGATAAGTTTGATAAACTGAGTAAGCACCGTGTTTTATATGCCGAGCAACATTTTCATTAATGCATTAAACATGTGAATTAGAGCTTTAACGTCAGATTAATTTTACTTGACAGCATCACAAGGCATCAATAATTAATCCCTGCTCTTATGTTGCAGGGCTCCCGTCAACGGTTCTTATACTTTGGGTGTTGACCAGATTCTTCTATGACGATAGAGGGTAAAACATATGACATGATATGCAGCAAAGCAGATTATGCTGTGATAATGTTGTGTAGTGGCAGTAATGCTTCGCTTTGAGTGAAACATAATTGTAATACTGAATCTTATGTGTCTGTATTTGCAGTTGCTGGGATGACACGGACAATGTTGGTATTTGGTGGATTATTAAAGGACCGATAACAGCCTCGCTGCTGGTGAGTGAGCAGCAGTGAAACTGTACCGCTACTGTCTGACTGTTCTCTAAGCCCGCCCCCCTTAGTGGCAGTTCCTAGGTAATGGCTTTGGTACAATTGGTAGAATTTTTTTTTAAAGGTTGTTTCACTTATCAGGAGCATTTCCTCCACTTTTTATGCATTTTCCAATTTTCACATTAAACCCTCTTGCAAAATTCAGAAAAACCTCGAAACATTGCAAAAGAGTTCTTACGCTACAGATACGTTACAGACAAAAACATCCCGTCCATGGCAACCAATGCCACTCATTCAGTGTCTTTTCTCAAATTTGTTTTCATTAAATTGTGTTTTTATTTCTCCAACTGCGTGAAATGTTTCTACTCCAGGTCAACATTGTCATCTTCATCAACGTGATCCGGATTCTGGTTCAGAAGCTTAAATCCTCAGCCATGGCCGGGAACAATGACACTGGGCATTTTATGTGAGTCACAAACAACAACAACAACAACAACAAAAACCCCCATTAAACTCCTGAATCACAAGACCGAGTTTTGAACCCAACTGAAAGGCTCGAAGGCCAACAGGGAGTTTGAAAGCACAATTTATTTTCACAAAGTAACAACACAAATACGTCAATAACAAATGACAAAATCTAAACATAAAATCACTCTTACTAGGAAAAATCTAAACTA
This sequence comes from Datnioides undecimradiatus, assembly GCA_008933995.1. NCBI lineage: Eukaryota > Metazoa > Chordata > Actinopteri > Lobotiformes > Datnioididae > Datnioides > Datnioides undecimradiatus. The sequence continues at coordinate 3,072,269 of WARS01000052.1, forward strand.
ACAAAAAGTCACTCGTTCGAGGAAACACATTCTAGGAATTTACAAAGTAACAAATGAATGAATCAAACCAGACAAAGTAACAAATGAATGAATCAAACCAGACAAAGTAACAAATGAATGAATCAAAACTAGGCAAACCAGGAACAGACGAGACAAGGCAGAAATCATGAACAGGAACAGGGCGCTGGTTGTCGGACGCAAAACAAACATGATGAACTGGGAGACGCGGACTTATATACACGTGAGGGAATGGGGAACAGGCGAAATCTTTCAAAATAAAACTTGAAATGACAAGACAATACAGACACCAAAACAAACTGAAAACTTGACCATCTTACTGAACCGTGACGCTGAATGGGTGGAAATTTGGTGACAATATATCTTTTTTTTTTTTTTAAAGGGAGCTTTCCTAAAATCCATACAGCAACAAGGATATATATAAATATCTCAGTAAAGTCAGCAATACCAGAAGCTTCTTCCCAAAGAGATAAGAAGAGTTTGGATTGATGGACGGAGCTGCCTCAGCAAATAGTGTTGGCAAGAGCGTGTATCAGCAGAGCAGCTAGTGAGGAGTGTCAGGCTATAAAGGCTGCCTTGTTCACTTGATAATGAGATTGGACGTTAGTTCCCAGCAGGTAGTCGTACAGCTGAGATATGGGCTATTGATTGCGGGGGAAGAAAGAAGCAGATGAAGTGAGGCTGCTAATACAGAGAACAAACGGCTTCATGTCGTACATGACGTTTATCTTAGCTCGGCTCCGGATCCTTTAAATATTTAGAAACTGAGAGGATTTTAATACCAGTTGAGAAATTATGAAGAATTAAAAATGTATAACGTAGATAACTGTTTCTTTATAAAATGATTAAACAGTTGAGGTGGGAGTTTACAGGGATGGTGTCATGAGTATCAATAATGCTATATGCTAGTCACTGACTTATAAAACAATGCAGTATTTTTACATTGGTTACATTACATTTACATTTTACATTGGTTATTTTAAGTTGTGTTAGCTGAATGAGCTAGCATTAGGCTAACTTAATAACCTAGCTTCATTGCATTTCTTAGCTCTTAGCTAAGAACTGTAGCCTCCTTAAGTACAAAGTGGAGGTAGGCTACATGAACATTACTTGTTTTTCTCCTTAACAGCATCTCAAAGGCAAATATGGTTTTTACTTAACTACATTTATCTCTCAGCTTGAGTAACTTGTTACTTGCAGCATTATGTAAAATAATATATAGAATACAGACAAATTAAAATTAGCTCCATGTTAGCATACAATGAGCACATTAATGCATCAGTGCCTGTAATATCATAATTATAAGAAGGTATAGTGTCATGCACGTAAATAACATTTCCGAACATTGGTGCAGGAGTCGTAATAGTAACAGCAGTAGCATAACAGTGTAGTATTGCTGTTTGCAGATTTCCCAGTGAAGTGCTTGAACAGGTGCTGAGACTTAAAAAATGAAAGAAAGAAAAGCCTCGTGCGTGTTTTTCCCTCCTCTTGCCATCTCTCACGCTCTGTGCCTCTCTCTGACTCTGCTTTTTCAATGTCCCTCTCACCAGTCTTCATCCTCTCCTGCTGCCGACGCTTCTGGGACTCGGTACTCTCCCCTCTGTGTGCGCGTGTGTGTGGATATGTATTACTCATGCTGTGGGAACGTAACACATTACTCAGTCACAACATGGGGACAAAATGAAAGTGCCCATATTGTATTTAATTTTGAGGTGAAGGCTACGTTCAAAGTCTGGGTAACTACCTGCCACAGCAAGCTAGCATTAGAGATGTTGCTTAGCATTTAGCAGTAAGATGTGCTTAAGTACAGCCTCAAAGCTGGAAGTTTGCAGTACCTCCTTTTCTGCACAGAATAAATTCAGAGACTTTAAAGTTTCTTCTTTCAGACTAAGAACCAGTTTTTCAGTTTAAGGTAAAACTGCTGAGTGAGGAGTTTTTACATGTCGGAAATAGGTGGCAGTTTCTTTGAAGAGTTTACTATGAACAGGGAAAGGAAGGTGATTTGATGCAATCCCTTGATAAAATGCTGAACTCTTCCCTGCAGTTTAAGAGAGAAAATGTTGTGTCTGTGAATCTGCTCCCAGAAATCCTGCTCTGCCTGCAATGAATCCCTCCTTCCTTTCAACATTCGGTCGGTGCAGATTCCACCTCGGATGAATTAATTTAGAATGAGTGCAGCGCATAAAAATAGCACCGGATACCAGAAATAGATGTCTCCTCTATCACCGTGCGACAGGATTGTTCCACCGGTTCAATGAGTGTTACGCACTTTCAAAAGCTCCATCTCTGTCCTGCAAACTTCAATCTGATTCAGACGGATCTGTGACGTTAACACAAAGGCACAAATCTCAGGTGTGACAAAAGACAAAACACAATCCTATTATGGGCTTGAAAATAATCTGACGTGGGAATTTTATTTTTTTTTCTCTTTAATCTTTCAGCATGATGCCACTTCTGATCAGAGTGATTGTTCTGGTCATTTAGTAAATTGAAGATGATGTCATGTCCTAAAAAAGTGTTCTAGTTTGACTGACTGACTTTAAATCTGACGTAATCAGAGAACAAACCAGGTGCAGACATCTCTGTTTGTGCTGGACTAGCTGCAGACTGCAACCAATGACGTGTAAATTTGTGATTTTTGTGGGATGTATCACAAAAGTGGGGTTATTCTTTTTGCAAAAAACGTTATTTGGAGCAAGTTGGTGCAATAATATAATGTCGCTACAATTAAAGAACAACATTTGCGAGATATTCAGGCTTCGCTGCTGAGTGCCAAGCTTTGAGCCCAGAGCGTCAGGGTTTCTGTTTGTTGACATTTTAATCTATTCCACTGATAGGCCTGATGACGGTGTCGTTTTAAAGGTCAGCGTGTTTAATAAAGATTCAGTATCTGCCACATCTGGGTCTACCTCTGATGAAACTTGGCATAATGCGTTTTGCTGTTGTATTCTGGCATTTAAAAACTAAAACACTGATTAGCCATAGACACCGATAAAACTTCAAAAGGCCACAGTTAACATTTTCTTCTGTTTGCTTTGACTCTTAAAGTTTTCTCCGTAACAATAAATATTAATTAGAAAAATGTGAAAAAGGTGCGGGATTAGGCTGCTTTGGACTGCGTGTGTATGGTTTGATCAGATTTCATTGACACTGGTCAGGCAACATAAGCAAATTGTCATCATGTTTCATCTATATTTGATTAATGCATTGGAGTGTGTGATATCACTTTTTATAAATGCTTAAAAATACAGACACAGATAAAACAAAAAATACATATAGTTCTTGAATGAAACAGTCCTATAAGTTCTCATCTTATGTTCATGTAGCACCCATTGCTCAGAGGATGACAATGTGTTTTCAGGGCCTTTGATATGGATTAGCACAAGGCTCCCTGGACTGATGTGTAGTCTTCTTTCCATGATTCCTTTGTTGTTTGTTTTCCTCAGGAGGCTGGCAAAATCCACCCTGTTCCTCATCCCTCTATTTGGGATGCACTACACAGTATTTGCCTTCCTGCCTGAGAACACCGGAGTGGCAGCCAGGCTGTACATCGAGCTGGGGCTGGGATCCTTTCAGGTACGAAACAATAGAGAGGGATGACAGGGTGGAACAAAAAGTCCAGATTTAAAAATCACAAAAGACCTCCAAAGATGAATTGCTTACACGTTCAGGGTGGACTCCCAGCAGACAGTTTGACTTGTTATCATAAGAAAACCACAGGTGTTGCTGATCACATTAACAATGGATCTATTCAAGTGCCTCAGTAAGACGTGACTGTGTGCCGTCATTAGTTTATTATGTACACATGCTTTTACAGTGACATGTTAAAATGTCTTCTATGAAAGATGTTTTTTTGGAATTAAAATGAATGGAGGGGCATTTTATTAAAGATATGTCAGTGGAGCAGTGGCAGGAAATGAATGGGGGGCTGTGATAAGGATCCAGACTTTAACCAGGGATGCTGCAGTGTACAGTCTGCACCTTTAGCACAACTCTACCTTCACGATTTCAGACAGGTTTAATGACTCACTAAAAGTTGTATAAGTGCAAGTTGTGCAGCATATAGACCGAAGGGCTTTTGGGCTGGCTAATGGGCTGACAAAACAGAAGACATGTCATTTAAAATTGATGCAACTAAAATATTGATATGAACTTTAACATAAAGTTAAATTATTAATACATTTAAGTGTGTAATAATTTGTCACTTGAAGTGTGTAAAATTAAGAAACATGTATAAACTAAACTGCAATGTGCTTTAACTAAGACTTATTTTGTTTTTAAAAAAAAGCACAATCTGTGAAAGTTACACCCAGGAACCACTTTGAAACTTCAGGGGAACTTTGGTATTTTTCAAACGGACTCCATTATTACATGTTTTGACTACTGGGAAGAACAAGTTTTGAATTGTCCTTTTAATTTTACACATTGTACCCTGTTTTTTGACTAACATTTTAATACTGGACCAATTTCAGAAACTGTTGTCCTCAGTCATCATTTGAACAAAACATAGGAAAACTGTGTGAATGCTGAAAAATACAGAAACTCGCTTTCCGGGCTGCCTGTACCTACAATTGTGGTATTTTAAGTGGCATGCATTATGAAACTGAAGAGTTCTGCATTTAAAACAGTCACAATGTGTTTTGTGTTGCAGGGTTTTGTGGTGGCACTGCTTTATTGTTTCATGAATGGAGAGGTAAGTGAATGGAGGTTTTTGAGATACTGACGTCTGACAAACTTTTAATAAAGACAGAGTTAATCTCTTAGCTGAGAGAGTCAAAAACATACAAAAAGCTCCAGTTTCACAATGTGTGTATTGCTATGTTGACCTCCAAAGTGTCTTTTCTGATACTGCCACAGCAAACAGGGGCAGCAAAGTCAGAAATGTTTCATTTGCACAAAATAATGTGTAGTACAGCTCTGCACAAATGCATTTTTCTGCAGGTCCAGGCAGAGCTGCGGAGGTGGCTGAGGAAGTGCCACAATCAAAATCATCTCACCCCAGCCAAGCGAAGTATCACTCAGATCACAATTAGAGCTCGCGGGGGGCTCGGGCGGCCTCCTTCTAGCGGTAACATCTCTTCAGTATGATTTTGAGAGACTACCCACGAGAGAAAAGTTGTTGTGTGAACATCAAGTAAAATATCAGATGCAGTCCTCAAAACTCAACCTGCGGATGACGTTAATTCAACAACCCTTCTGCGAGAAGACCATGATGAACACTGCTGAGTGAATGAAGAAATGTGTGTCAGGATGCTTTTTATCAGTGTAGGCAGCAGCTACGACCAAGACAGAATCCATTGCTTAGCTGTGGTCTGTCTTTTATGATGGTTGCAACCAAAAATTACTAAAAAAAGTAAAAGAACAGCGGAGATTGAATTGTAAAGATGTCATGGTGACACTGTGGAAAGACGAGGCCCACCGCAGAGACGGAGCTGGCCCTTAGCTTGCAGGAGAATGATTTTACACAGTTGTGTTTACAGTTTGGGTACAAAAAATGAGCAAATGTTGAGGGATTACACAGAAACAGCTGTGGAAACAGTGGATGTTTAAACTTGGCTAAATTATGTGAAATGAGCTTGACTTTGTCTAATTGTTTGTGCTGCGCTGAGCAGAAGCAGTTACGCTATTTCGGTGCAGGCGGAAAATATGAGCAGGACTCAACTGGACCGAAAGTGCCCATTGTTTTCTGTGCAGCGGTTCACCTGCTGCTAGGAAGAACATTTCAATCCTGAGGAGCCAAAAGGACCTGAGTGAATGTATTTAGGGCTGCGTGTTGGCTAGCGTGTGCATGTGAAGCTGCCATGTACTGTAATGGTACGTCATGTCTTTAAAGTCTTAATTTTGAGGAATCGTCTGCTTTCATGAGCCATCTTTGAAACACAGCTGAACACTGCATTTGTGAATATTTATAAGCTTGTTTTTTGTCTTCATCTGTCATTCTCTATGCAGTTGCCAGATGTGACAATCCTATTTTTTGGCACATTTGTTGCACTACAGGAGGCACCGACTTGATATGAAAGCTGTTTCCAAGCATTTACGTGGTAAAAATCAAAGTAGTGCTCAATAACTACATGAAGCATTTCAACAGACACAGTGTCTTAAAGGGATAGTTTGGCAAGTTTGGTTGATGTGAGGTTGAGCAACTCTGATTGTGTGTCTTATAGGGATGGTTGGGGTTGCATGAGGTACCTACAAAAGATGTGAGGAGGAGTACCAGTGTAGGAAGCAGAGCAATGAACTGTTGTTGACGGCGTTTGAGGTAAAATATATATTAACCACCCACAGAAGGCTCACTGAAAGAAATAAAAATAAATCAGGCAACCCTTTCCAGTGGGAAACTGATGCAGTTACAGTGCTTAATAAGTAAACAGAGAGATTTCCGTGTTTCAAAGGTCTGGTTCAGTTCACCAAAGTCACACAGTAAAACAAACAAGCTGATGAAGAACAGCAACTACATGTTCTCTAAGGTACAAATACTGTTTTTGTTAAAGAAGTCTGGTGCATTGTAAGAGAGCTGTATGATTTAAAGTTGAATTATTTAAAATATTTACTTTGCTTCAACATCAACTCTTCACCCATGTACGAGCTGCTCCCATTTTGATGACGGTAGTGGGGAAAAAGTCGGATACCTGCATCCTGAGTTTGTTTTAATTTTTTAAATACCATGAATAATGCACTGTACTGTACCATTAAGCACTTTGACTGTCATTGTCAGTAAACATTATGTTTTAATGTTGCACTTTACTTTATACTGAATATATTTAATTTGCATTGTTCTTGTGGATCTGGTGAGGCTCGACCTTTGTAGGGAAAAGCACAGTAATAAATGAAACATCTGTGGTTCGAGAAGTATGAACCGCTCTGTTTGTTTTGTAAAGTACTGAGTTTCATCAAAATGTTAACTTGGTTTCCAGGTGCAACTGGTGTAACGGGCAAAAGCTTGTTCAGCGTTTGGAGGAAACAGGCAAAACATAAACTGCTGGACCAAAATGGAGACATTGGGCGCAGAGGAGAGACAGTTCAATAGATTTAACGAAAAACACAAAGACTTACAGATGAATGAGGCGGGCAGGGTCAAAACCAGAAGAAGAAGTCCCAAAAGCAGATAAACCCAAAGTCTGTGAAGCCAGGCAGAGTCCAAAGAAACCATAAAATCCAAAACATGCAGAGGAGCGCACAAGTAAACACAAGAAAAATGGCTGGGATGCAAACAAAGATGAAGAACAAGGGGAAGACACACAATACACAGACACAGGTGAAGCTAATGAGCAAGTGAGAATGAAAACAGGTGGGAAAAGGACAGGAAGTAAGTCAACAAAGACGCATGAGGAAATACTCCTTCAAAATAAAACAGGAAGTGACTGAAAAGAACCTTAAAACCATGACATTTTGGGGCGCCCGTGTGGATAAAAATGGGAAAGAGAAGCATCAACTTGGCCTTGTTGTTCGAATAAATCCCAATGACCATAAAATACAACAGTTTACCACAGTTAGGTTTATTTTGCAGTCAAATTTACACAACATTGGACATGAATGTTGGACACCAGAACGCATGTTACACATAACACACTGTCACAGGTAGAACATAATAATGGATGAGGGTTTATAGATACTCTTTTGACATTTAAATTACTTATATGCGTCATTCTTATGCGAGTCAGTACATACACATGCGTACAGAATACACTCTCCATCGCTCACACACACACACACACACATACACAAGCGCACGCACAGTGAAAACAGTTACAGAAACATAAACATACAAAAACACAGTCAGAAACATCACAGGTCTTCGTCAAGGGGTCCACCTGTGTGCCAAAAATATACATATACAGTGTACTATATATATTTATATATATATGATCAAGAAAAGACATCATTTGTACACCATGGCAAATTTATAGCAGGCGACATTTAAGAGCAGCTGAGCAACATCGGTACATTCAAAAATTCATTGGCAATCAATAACTCACACACATACATTCAACACTTGATAAAACTGGCTCAACGCACACAACCGTCAAAAGGAAAAGGCATTTAAACACAGAGATATACACTGAGAATAGGTACATTTAAAGGAATAGTTTGATATTTTGGGAAATACACAAAATGTTAGCCTTCTTGTTGTGAGAATATTGATACCACAGAGACTGGAAATGGGGGAAACAGCTAGCTAGTAGACGTAGGTAGCCGCTAGCTAGCTGTTTTATCCAGTAGCTAAACAGGAAGTGTGTAATTTAAAACATCTTCAAATGTTCAAACACCTTTGCAACATATTTTCCAAAATGTCAGACTATTGCTTTAAGAAAAGAGGTCAAGGGCTTCTCTTTGACACATATATAAAGATTAGTGTGTTAGCGTCAAGCTAAATTAACTGTAGGAGAACAGGTGTGGTCAGGCTTAACTGAAATTAAAAGCTTAAAGTTGGTGCGGCCTGATTTTGTTATAGGACTAAAGAGTGCAAATGTCCTCCCACCTCGAAAATTCAGTCAGTTCACAGTTCGGAAGGAAATTAAAGTGGAAATTTGGGGGTTGAGAGGGAATCACTAAAAGAAAGTTTAGTGCTGCACATCAGGCTTTAGAAAAATCTCATTTGTAGGCTTGTTTTTTGATCCGTGTAAAGAAAAATTACAAAAGGACTAGATGTTAATAATGTTTAGCATGTGGCATAAATGCCCCAATTCCCCACCCGACCCCCACTTCTACCAAAATCAAGTAGTTACAGTTGCTCAAAAAGCAAAATCAACGCCAGGCAAATATCCCCCATGTCTACTTAACTATCAAACTAAAATTCTAACATTTGGCTGCCACCTTGTGGTAGACAAATATACAGCACAGACATGGTCAGTAGGGAGTCTTCTACTCCTCTTTTCACACAGTAACAGCTTTGAGACATGGTCGTTTCCATCTGAGCTGATTCAGACTCAGAGTGACGGCTGGTGATAGAACACGTAAGCAGCAGCAGAGTGGTCTTTATCGCACCCTCGTATGCACTTTGTGTTTTATCTGTCGCAGTTTTCCCCCTTTCTAAACGCCTCTTAATTAAAAGTACTACTTTTTTTTTTCTACGTCTTGTTCTTGTTACATTGACAGTGTCATGTCTCACTGCTTTGTCTAAAAGCAGATACGCAGACCTCAAGCATCTCTTCAGTAGTTTGTACCTTTTACCTCACTTTTTAGAGGTCGTATCTGTGTTTAATCCCTCACAATATCCTCTGCAGCTCTGGGCGGCAATTTCCTGTGAGTGTTTTTTTTTTTTGTTTGTTTTTTCTTTTTTCTTTTAAATCAGAAAATGAGACATTGTGCCACACGTCTCCCACCAGTTGGCACTGAATTTATGGCACTTTGACCAAGAAAGTCAACATCAATCAGCGTCATGAGCTCACACATCAGGCATACAACTAAATTACCAATAGGAAAGCATGAATACTGTACATTGAGTCATTTCATATGGCACTGGTTTATGGAAAATAAATATACATCCTTATCTGGTCAACAATATCATCAGTTCATTGTCATCAAAAGATACATTCTTTTAATCCACTCAGATGACAGTACAAAAAATAAATATCTTGAGTAAATATTGTGGATAAATCCTGCTATAAACACATTTTCACATTTCAACCTTCATAAACCATTTCCCCATGCGGACGGTTATTGTTTGTTAGCTTGTTTGTGCACAAACAAAAAGACAGAAAGAGAAAATGGGCGCGATTGTCAAGAGCGGTCACATTAAAGCCTTTCGGTGTCGACTGTAACGTGTATTGTTTCTATTCTGAAGCTGTTTGTTTGTTCGTCGTCAGTGCTGAATTGAAATGGACGATTATCTTAATTAGACTGTGATGGCGGTTGTAACCAAGAGGTTAAATAAAGCAGCGCTTATGGAGTCAAGTCTCGTCAAACTCATCGTGATTAAAAAGAAAAAACCCAGCAGGACGCGTTTCACTTAATGTTTAAGTTATTAAACAAGAGAAAAAGAAGAATTTCACCAATAAATGAGCAAAATATACACATATTTTTTGCAGCACACGATGATTAGTGATCCACAACAAAACACACCACTCTGTACATTCTTTGCAGGAAATGACTTTCTGCTCCTTTAAGATATATGTTCATTGTACTGTAAATGAAAGTGATAGCTATTTGTGACTGACTAGGCACTTTGGAATATGAGAGTAGGAGATGATGAATTCAAAAATGTTTTAATTAGCAATTAAATATGGCACGATGCACTGAGGCTCAGAGAAAAGAGCGCGTTGAGGGGTTGGATTCTCGATGCAGACAGTAAAATGCTGCGCATACAATGTCGTGGCACTACGAGAAGCTCTGGATGAAGGCATCCACTAAATGGCACCGTTAATGTTCACAGTTTGCAGGAACAGGCAAGTCTACGAAAAGGAAACTACTGTAGTGCAACTAAAAGCTCTACACTGACACTAGGTTTGAAATCACTTTTAGTACTGTGCTATCCTCTACAGCAGTGGTCCCCAATCGTTTATTTGTCTCGTGACCCTTTAAAATACAAAATCAAAATTCACTGTGATGTTACCCTCAAAGATAGCTTAATTTGAATGTATTAAAAATGAGAAACTATCTGGTGTTGCTCAAGGAAAACAAACAGAAATCCATTATTCTGTCATATTATGTTGTATCTCCTCGAGTTCACCTTGTGTCCCTCAGGTTGGGAACCACTGCCCCACAGTGCTCGTTCATTTTGGCACTATGTTCTTAATAATACAGTGGGTTTTTTTCCATTTAATACAAACAAATAGTTCAGAATATAGTGGGCAGGATCTTCTGGGTCCTCAGGATATGTGATGAAGTCTACAGATTTGGGCTCCAGTTCCTTTTGTTTGAAAAGGTCGTTACAATACTGCATTATGCAAAAACAAAAAAGAAAACGATTCTGATCAAGACACCAAAAGTAATTATTTACAAAGTCCATGAGTTTCTCTTTTTTTTCCAATATATCTGTTGACATACTCTGTACTTACGGCTGATTGTAAAAAAAAAATGTTTAAATCGAAGATGAGACATTTAAACAATGAGCATTTTTACAAGCAAGGCGAACGTTTGGTTGATATTTAACTTTGGACTTAGATCAGATCCAGTCAGTCAACCTGTATGGCACTTTGAAGCACATTTACTTTACACACCAACAGCCAAATATGACCCCCTACATTTGATGTTTAACATTTTTTTTTTTTTTAGTTGCGTTTTTGGCCCCAACTCTGATATACTTTATAAATTAAACAATAATAATGGCTGAACTGAAGGGACTTTGTTGTTTTTTTAATCAGTGAAGTGATATTTGAGTTGTCTGTAAGACTGTTAAGTGCATCATTAATCATAAAATAAAATACTTGAATAAATTCAATTACATCGTAGAGCCAAAGGAAATGTTTAAGTATGAAACTCAGCTGTGCACCTCGACTGAATCTCTGGTAAATGCTCTCAGAAATACCTCATTTTCTAAAGTCCAAACTACAAAATATAAGAGCTGTGAGGGGCCACTTTGGTCTGTTCTGGTTGGTCTGGATGTACATAAGTGGAACGGCACCTTGAAGCTGACTCCTGCCGATCAGATGCTCAGGTGGGAAGGCTGATGTTGGCGTTCTCCGCCAGCGGGCTTGACATGCGTATCTGGGAGCTGCTCTTGCTGAGGATCGACAGTTGAGTCCCGCCGTTCACCCCACTGCTGGCCAGCGAAGGGTGCCTTTGCTGCTTCAGGTCCACAGCAAAGTATCGGTTCACTGTCCAGCTGCGCCATTTCCTCTTGATTTCTGACTGCACCTTCAGGGAGAAACTTCACAAGGTCATTTTTAATGTACTTTAAGCTGTACCAGCTCCATGGAAAGGTACAGTACACTTGGGGGCGATAACAGCAAGTGTTTATTAATGTACAGCTATAATTCCCATGAAGCATTCAGGTGCGGTGTATACGAGGTTTGAGTATGAATGACAATTTATTATAGCAAAGCTGTAATCACATAAAATAAGCCTTCACATTTTGCATTAGAGACCAGCAAAAGAATCTAATTTATGTTATGTTATGTTATCTATCTATCTATCTATCTATCTATCTATGTATTTTAAATGCTAAATGGAGCAGTTGAGGTGTTTTTTTCACTTTTGGGTAATAATCAGGAAACATATTCACAACATTTCAGGTATCAAAACATATCATGAAAACAGGATGTTTATGAAAACATCACAGAGTGTGTGTGTTTATCATAAACGGGGACAAAAGCTTACCTCTCCATTGAGGAAACAGTAGAGGACAGCTACAACAAAGCCCTGAGAAGGAGAGTAGAGACAAAAGAGGAGAGGAAAACAGCTTGAGATGGGAATACACTTTCATTTATAAAACATAACTCATCAGCAAAGCTAAAGACAGAGTCTGACTGTGGGTACAGATAGACTTCAAGCATTTTCAGACATTTCTTTTGAGAGCTATACTACAAAATAGTGTGTGCTGACAGCTCTGAAAGGCAGGAACTGTTGGAAAATTGGCAATTTCAGTGTCCAGGGAACTTAAATGTACAGTCACCAGTGAACTGCATGTTGTCTGTTGGTCTGTAACATCTTTTATGGAGGAATATGAAATTACCGTCAAAGAAAAATATGTATATTTCTCTCAAAAATGTGTCAATCAATTGTGCAATCACTTCCCTTTTTGCATCAAGTAAAACTCATCAAAACCAAACCTGCCTGAGAAAGGAACGCACGTCGGCGCGGGAACCACCAAAAATGACAGAAAACATCATAAACATACTTTGATTTTCTTGTAAAGTTGGGCCCATCTGCTAACATGGAGTAGTGGGTTATGACTTATACTGCATCCAGCCACCAGGGGGCGACAGAGATGTGTTTCGTTGCCACGCTAACTCATTTTCACAGTGGCTTTGTTTCGAATACTAGTCAAGTTATCTCATCTTTGACTTATTTGTGATCACTATAATTAAATGTTTTGTCCAACATACTTTCACCGTGGCTTTAAGTAACAACTTCGACCTATTTGGAAATGTGTTTAACTCGCTGACAGCTGTGTAAAGTGAGGGTAGAAGACTAGGTGTGAATAGCACTTGCGCTCTCCTAGAGAGCCTCTTTGTATACTCAGATGATTTATTATCCCATTATGTTCTCCAATTCATCATCTGGTATTTCTCTTTAATTGAAACTGGACGTTCAAGGAGCTGTGAGGGCCGTAAAAAGCATACCTGGAAGGATCCCAGTCCCAGTTCAAAGACCAGTCTCTCTCTCTTGCTGACATCTTCAGGTGAGAAGGCAAACACAGTGTAGTGAATACCAAACAGGGGGATGAGCAGGAGGGTGGAGCGCGCCAGACGCCTACACACACACACACAAACACACACAGTTTAATACGATTGATGTGCGAGTCGAACACAAATCAAAGTCATGTTTGGCCGGTTCTGGTCAGTTGGATGTGATGCAAGGACGGAGCCACTGATGCAATGTCATGACACATTTTCTGACTTCTGTCGTGAAACCGCTCAGTTAGACGCAGGTTTTCATTTTAAGTCACAAAGACTAGGCTTTAGGCTAAAAGTGTAAAAACGTTAGCGCTTTTCAAGTCGAATCAAGGCATCGCTGTTGTTTAAATACAAACTCAGTCACAGTTTTATAAAAAGGTGTTAGGCTGCAGATATTCTTTATTTCTTTTTGTCAACAAATCCCATAAAAAGACCAAAATCAACAATGAACTGATCTGGTCCACCAGGTGATTCCTGCCTTTTGTCATAATGAACCTAAACAGTGTAGTTTGTTTTGAGTCAACGAACACATAACACTGTCCTGCTGCTGTAAAGACCCAGTAAAGCACCAAATGTGTATTCATCCGCTGCTAAAAAATAGTCCCCAACAAGTGCACTACTTAGTCCTTATGAGTGATGTTGGATAAATCTACAGTCACCACCTGTTTTAGGAAATTATATGTCAGTTTTTTCAAATTAAAACTGTGCACGTGACCCATTTTTAAAGATCTACATCCTCAGTAAGAATGAACACGTGGAGATTGTGAGCCACAGACGAGGTCGGGCTAGAAAGTATTGTGCGATTGTCTTTGGATTTGACGACAATAAGAAAAAATAACGAATAACACCAGCCGCATCCTTTAAGACTGAGGTTAGAGTGAGTGTGGTAATCCATTGTTATGTTAAGATTAAGACAAGAGACACAGTACTGCAACATGTTGCTGTAGTCACTCAGAGATTTATGCCTGTTCTTATCGCCGCAGCCTGTGTCGTGCAGAAAACGGCGTCTGACACACACAAAGGGGATGGAAACACACAGAAACACATGACAAATGACACCTCAGAGAAATGGAGGACACACATGTGCAACACGGTGGTTTTTACAGTGCAGTCCAGTGACGCCCAGAGGTCCTTAAGGAGCAGAGCAGCAGCGTACATACTCTGAACTCTTTCAGTGAGAGATGTTAGAAAACGCTGCGATCAAAAGACAAATGAGTCAGATCTTAAAAGCAAAAGATTTTTTTTACTTTTTGAGCAGAAGAAATTTGATCAATTTGGTGTGTGTGTGTGTGTGTTTGTGTATGTCTGTCTTGTCTATCTTTGTGAGGACGAGTAAAGAGAGGTAAAGAGCTGGTGTTAAGCACGTAGCTGTAATGGCTGAGATTAGAGTTGGGGGCTGGAGGATGAATCATGTAATTGAGGGTCTTTAAAGCACAGATGTACAAATGTGTGTGTGTGTGTGTGTGTGTGTGTGTGTGTGAGAGACAGAAAGCGTATACATTTGGGAGTTCAGACCATTAAAAAACTCTAAGAACCCCTGGTGTAAAACACACACAGACACACATACAAACACATGCGATCGACACAAGACAGACACACAAAAACATGTGTGTCGGCGGCCAAACACACACACACGCGCACACACACACACGCACACACACACACACTTACAGTGTGATGGTGGATAACTCTGACATCCTGCACGAATGCTGAACAGCCTGTGTGGGCTCACTGAAGCATTTCTGAGCACAGCTGCTACACAGCACAAAGACAACACAACAATACAACAAAGACAGTGTCTTTAGGGACACAGACAGTCTCTCACTCACACACACACACACACACACGCGCGCGCACACACACACACACCTCACACTTCTTCACACTTGGTCACGCACGCACGGGTCTGAGCAACAGATGAGAATGACATTATCTGCAGGGCCTCCAAAGGCACCGTCCTGTGGGAGCAGAACAGGAGTGATGTCTGGCTACAGTACAACTCCATAATGAGCCTCAAGCTTCCTGCCAACAGGTACCACAAATTAGTATATTCTGAGAAGCGTTGAGGACGACACATCAGATGAAGATTTGAAAATAGGACTGTTATGGCATTTACAAACACATGGCTTATGAATTGGAACTGAAATTGACTAGTTTTACAAGTATTAAATGGGAGTTTATGGGTGTGTTTTGAATGTTTGTGTGAAAGAAAATGAGTTATTCTATATTTTTCTTATCATCAACAAGCCCAATGCAAACGCCAAAACCATCAATGTTCTTTCAGTACTTCCCTCAGCCTGTCTCAGCGCCAAACCTGTAACTTCTGCCTGTAAATCTGTAAAATCAGGTCGCAAACGCTGTAGTCGCATTTTTAAAAAAGGCTCGTGAGGACGTGGTTAATTTGTCACGGGCTATTTTCGGCTGTGGATTTGTCGCCCGGGTGAGTATTTATGGCAGCAGCACAGTATACGTGGGACTCACTCAAAAATAAACTGCGCTGTTGTTCATCATAACGAAGGCGCGTGTCACGGAGTGCAACCGTGTCACTAATTTGTTTTTAACAATTTTAAACAACGATGTGCAGAGGAATGAGCTCTATCAGGGTTTAGCTGCACCGGAAGCAGCTTGTTGTTGAGACCAGTTTGTTTATAGTTTTGATATTCTCCTGTGATTTGTTGACAATAAGGAAAATATAGAATACTGACATGTACTAGAGATCCTGAAATCATGTTAATTCACTTTATTGATATTTATATACATCATTCTCTCTCTCTCTCACACGCACACACACAGTATTTACTGAAGACATTAGTGCATTTGATGTCTGCAGCTTACAGGTAAATGCTTGACTCGTTCCCCCCGATATCAGGGGACTGCAGCTTCTGAACCAGGATGATGATTATTCCAATGAAGAGCACAAAGTTGATCTGAGGGAAACACAAATGACATGACACTGCAGGGCGAGCTGTCAGAAGTTAAAGTGCGCAGGTGAGCAGCCAATACACAGACCGCACAAACAAGTCGGGATGTGTCTCACCATGATGGAGGCCACCACCGGCCCTTTGATCACCCACCAGAGGGCAGTGTTCTCATTTGTATCCCAGCATCTGGAGGCGGAGGAGAGAGAGAACAGCGCGTCTCAAGAATCAGTCGGCACGCTCTGATTCACTTTCCCTCCACGCTTGGTAATACACAGCTCCATAAAATAAGTCAATCAAAGGGCCATTTTCAGAGTAAGTGAGGTGGAAGAGAGGGTCAGAGAGGAGGACGGGATTTAAAATGGGAGCGGAGCAAACAAAAGAAAATCTAAATGACGAGTTAACCCATTCAGAAAAATCAGTCCAGTAACTCAAAACGCTTGCGTTTGCTTAATATCACATATATTATCATGTACTGTGCCCGAGAAGGATTAAAAAGCTGAGGACTGTGGCTCAGACAGGATGTAAACAAGAGCTCGTTAAACAGATATCGAAAGTCTCTATAGGCCTTATTTGTGTGCTTAAGCATTTAAACAAACATTGATTGGATTTATTCAATATGTCTTAACACACTGTAAAACATAAATTACCATTTCAATAGCATAGACAGTAAAGAATGAGGGAGCTATTTCCCATTTAGCTCTCATCTGTTCCCTGAGGGTAAATCTAAAGATGGAAGAGGAGTTTTACCCAGTGTCGTGAAAGTGGAGCCTCAAAACTGCCCAGACAGTGACACAGATGGTGGGTGTTCCTAAAAAAAAAAGAAGTTTTCATTAATAAAAGAAAGAAATACGCAGTTGTCACAGTAACACTCATTATGTCATAGATTTGGGTAATTTCAGTAATTCTTTATTTCAGTGAAATGCTAAAGTAGGCAGTGATATCAGAACACATGTTTTGTTGTTGTGAGCTGCTTCGTACTGTGTTTATCTGTAAATATCAGATAAGAGAAACTAGTACGGGCTGTTGGATTCAGCTAAAGAAGAATGATAGATACTACTTTAGCAGTGTTTTGCTGTTGACAACTAAAAGGCCCCGGCAAATAAATAAATACAAAACAGCTTCATGGTCCTTTCCCTGTTCCTCTAGGCGTAAGAAATGACAATAAATTGGCTGAATTCACAGTATGACCAGAAAGTGAAGTTTCCCTCTTTCCACCATTAATGATAATCACTCAGGAACAGACACTCACCCCATCCTACAATGGTGTACCAGTAGAAGTAGCGTCTCTCGGGAAAGAAGGTCTCCACCAGCAGAGTGAAGAGATACAGACCCTCAATGAACAGCCAGAAATAGTTGGACATGACACAGTAATGGAAGAAGACCATCACCGCTTTACACGCCACCTGCACGGGGTAACACGGGGAGACGTGCAGAGATCTAGTTTATCAGCGGATTCACATCTCTACAGCAACATCTGCGCTGCTTTGAACACTTCACCTCACTTAGAAACAAGTGCCAGCTCTGTGACAATAATATATTATAAACAAGGACCTAAAAATATATTTTTGAACCTGATCCAGGATGGGGAAAAGGATCCTGACACCTTTCAACAGCCAGACCGTTTGTAAGGTGCCACCAGACTACACTGACTAACAGTGATCTTAGCTCCAAGCGCGTTGTAAACTCTTCATTCAGACAAGACAGGAATCAAATAAAAGTGATCAACACTGTCGAGGTTGGTCCTTCCACTGCTTCAGCAATCACTAAGTCTGCTTTGGTCAAAACAAACCCTTTATTCACTGAGCTGGACGTTAAAATATCAGAGGAGGAGCGGCAGCGAGGGGGGAAGCTCCTCTCAGCAAGGAGCGTTATAACTGTGGTGTCCGATTAAACAAAAAGGATCTTACTGTTTAAAAGGCGAGTCTCTGCAGGGATCATTCCCATAATGACATCAACCACTTAGAAAAACAATCCGAGCCCGTTCGTGGCAAAACCAAATACTTTTAGTGGACGTGCACCGACGGTGCGCGGCGTGGCTGCAGCACACTCACGCAAAACCGGATTGATTTCACAATATTTATCCCCATTAGTCACTCAGACATAAAAACATGAGAAAATAGGGTCCAGCTTTAAAAATACCAAAGTTTCCCTCTAATGGTCGTGACCTCTTTTAAAGGCTCAATGCAATAAATGTCAGAGTGACAAACGTCCTTATTCCTGTAAATCACAGCGTAAACAGAGACGGTCGTCACTGGGGGCGGCGGGGTTGCAGCACGCTGCAATTATCCTAAAAATAATGTAGCATTTAGCAGCTGAGGTGGAGGCCCAACCTGCATGTCAGGTGGACTGTAATCTAATGACATCATGTTAATTAAAGAGTCCATATTCTGAGTGGGGTCAACCAATTACAGCACCGATCTGACTCCCAGAACCACGACGCCACAATGGTGACCTGAGATCGCCATAGCAACAGCGGTAAAGCAGCGGGTTTGACAAAAAGGGCAAAGCACCCATTGATATGTTAATGAGGCTGCAGCAGAAGATTTCCACTGGCCTCGCTGAAGCCATTAGCGTACCTAATTAGGTTTATTTATCATGGCTGCTTAACAAGAGTGAGCAATGTGTTGTTACCAGACAAAGACTAAGAGCTTGTTCTGCATTGGTAATCAGCGAGTATTAGTCATCTAATAGCATGTTTGCGTTTTGTTAAATTTGCATGTGATTGAAGTTGATTCAAAGGTGCATTTCAAACGGGAAAGACTGCGTTTCGAGTGTTCCACTGCCTCTGTCGTCTCATCTCAGACAGCGCGGCCCTGGTCACATTTTACACGCGTGCTTTTCCTTTGAGCGAGTGAGCGCGTGAGTGGCTGCACTTCCACGACATCCTTTGCTGAAGCTCTCTGGAACCGATTAAACCGATCATCTTGAGAACGCTTCTGCTCCTGCCAGTGTACTTTCACGCAAACTTGTCATACTGATTCAAAACCCGCCAGGCCTTATTTGGGCAGAGTAGAGATCAATTAGAATAATAAAGGCCTAATTTTGTAATTATCTGCTTCAAATGTGAATTAATAGAATCATTAGCCTTGTGAATTGAAAGTAACCCGGTCGACTGAAAAGCCATTTATGCGTGCGGTAGCTGCTGTTTCTGACCGTGTGCACGAAGCAGTGGTCGCTGTCCTCCTGAGCGTACAGCACGCCGTCCTTGATGAAGACCGAGATGGCTCTCAGGATGAAGGACACAAACAGGTTCATGTGAATGAAGTTCCTGGTGCAGTGGAGCTTCCTGGGGAGAAGAGACAGAGAGAACATATCAGGTCTTATCATGTGTTGACTCTTTAATGTTAATCAGAGCAAATGAATGAATGAATGAATGTGACTGTACTGCACATAATATGTAGTATATGTAGGCACTCAGATATGATATATAACATAATTATAACATATCTGTAATGAGCTAAAAGGAAAATGTAACGTGTTTATTAATGTACAGTTTTAGTCATAACTATGAAGACATACTTTCTATGATCACAGCTGTGTTTTCTGTCTTTATCACACACCAGCCTCTTAAACTAATTCATACAGTTTCATAAAGCATTTATCATAAGTTTATTAGGGATTTGTGACTGTAGATGAAAAGGTTTAGTAAACGTCTATAGAACAGGAAGGAAATGAAGCAGCATCTCACATTTTGGTTATTTTCATTATCAGGTCGTTTGCTGATTTATTTAAACGATTGTTCAATTTAATTAATATCCCACAGCCCTACATCTTACGTATTTTGTCCATACAAGACCCACTTTACTGTGACATAAGAGTCAGACACAGAAAATACCTATAATAACTGGCTGGAACTAGGCAATGTTTAGTGTTTTTACGTGAAAAATGATTGTTTTAAGGATATTGGAACTATTGTTGGGTATGAATAATGCCTGTAATACTAAAAAACATGCACAGTGCATAAAACACAAACACAAACGAAAGCTAATACTCATGGATTTGGTCATTTCTACTGTTTTTAGAGATAAATAAAATCCAAATCTGTTTGAATGAAACATATTCTCATATCGTGCTGCATGATGCAACACTGTGGCGCCCACCTGAATCTGCAGAGGATGACCATGGCTGTGGTCAGAGACACCAGCGATGTGCTGTAGCCGACAGTGTACAGGGCCTTGACCGAGGCGTAGTACGTGTCCTGAAGTTGGAGTCAAAGGGTTAATTCAGTGTGCCTGTGGTTAATTAACAGGAAATTTAGATGCTGAGGTAAAGGAGGTCGTACAGGTCTGGTGGTGTTGTCGTAGACGAAGCAGACTTCCACGTAGTGAGGGAACGGTTCAGACCAGCCGTCCTCGGTGCAGTTACGGCTGACCTTCCCCATCTCTGAAAGTAAAACATAAACGCCTGCGCTGACTTTGGATGAACGGCACTGAATTTGGATCCATTTTTAAAATAGTAGGTCAAGTAAGGTCAAATCAAATGAAAGACGCGGCTAATCACCATAGTCGGGCCCCATGAAGTCAAAGAAGAGCTCCGGACAGTTGACCACCACAACTTCACCGACGCTGGCCGCCTGCCAGCAGGTCAGGTTGTCCCACATCCATGGACACGCTGAGGAGCAAAGGACGAGGTAAACAGAGACACAGTGAGCATATCTGCTGTTATAAAGGTGATAAAATGATTCTGACACTAATTGAATTCAATTAAGCTGATTAAATCCAAGTTAGTGTAATTGAATCGGAGGTAATATAGTTTAATTTTCAGTGATATCTAACGTTTTCGTGACAGCCACACGCAGGCAGACATGTCTAAGAGCTCCCGGTCAGATCATTTTAATGCTTTATTTTAACTAGTCTGTCTTAATACTTCACAAAGTTACAACACACCGATTTAAAGAACATCAGTTATAGAGTCATGATTACAGCAGTTGCTCTGTTTTAGCTTCTCTGCTAACTCCTGAGAGAAGTGCTAGATGCTGCGCTGTGTTTATCAGTGAGTCACTATCTCCTGTGTGTTTATCTGCAGTTTGGCGATTAACACAAGGGTGTAGGGTTGGGTTCAGAGGTCTGGGAGAAACAATGAGGGCTAAACAAGAGTAATTAGACTTTCTATGCTGTATATTACCAGAAAAACAAAGTCAGTGCCTCTCTCAAGCAGGAGTAATAGGCCTGTTTGGATTTTTGGTTGCATACAGCCCTGACAGTACTGAAAAGCGAGGGGGGACATGTCTCCCCTGATCCCCGGAGGAAGCTACGGCCTTTGCTGAGCAGGCAGGGTACAGCGAGGTCTTAGATGGTTTTTATTTTTGCTGAAAACAGCTGCTCTATGGGAGCAGCGGGAGAGGAACAAAACAGCAGAGCTGCGCCTGGACAGGTAAACAATGAGCCCAGGGTAGCTATAAAGCTCCGCTAAGCCGAGGGGAGCCGCTGATTTAAGGGGTAATTCTCTGTAGGTTCGTCATTTCATCCATTATAAAAACACAGATTATTGTCTTTTTTCATTCTTTTGCAGTGCCGCCACTACAAAAAACATAGAAAGCAGGTTGCTGGGCAGAAGCAGATGTTAAAACACGCATCAGTTATCGACAAATACGCTGTCAGCATCACCTAACTTTAACCTCCCACCTGCTCGGATCATTGAAACAAGACAAAATCATTAAAAAAAGCTTTAACGTGTCTTTATTACAGCTGACTGCAGAGCTACTTTACCTTTCTACCAACAGCCCAGCCAGTCCCTCACTGCTACAAAGACCTAATGATGCAAACCTGTTGCTGTTGTCAGTGACAGAGCAGCTGATCAACCTCAACATCACAAAGAACAGTAACATAGCACTATGAGCTGAATATTATAACCATTGTGAAGGCAGGATTGACTGCAGGGCTGTTGTGTTAGACCACATTAGGTGTAGGTGCACAAAATAAACAACCACCACAACAACAAGTAAGAAGTTAAAAACAGAAAAACAGCTGATTTAATGCACTCATTGTTTATCTGACTGGGAGTAAATCTTATTTAACTTGTTTATGCTCAGGCGGTTTTATAGTCGCTGCTGCAGAGGCTGGTACAAGTCTGACTGTATGTGTTCACACGCGTGCATTTTGAGTGTGGGTGCATCTGTGTGTGCAGATGTTCCTGGACACGTGTGTGTGTGTGTGTGTCTGTGTGCATGTGCGTTTGCGTGTGTTTGCAGACCTTTCTCTATTCTGCTTGGCTCTCTAATCTGTTTTGGTTCTGTCTGGTGAGCCGGACACGAAGCCAATTACCTTTTAAAGGGCAAATCTGAGCCAAATGAGCCGCACTGAGCTGCAGAGGTAACCGGCTTAATAAAGCACTCTGTCTGCATCACCGGTGATCTCACACAAGATCCTGCAGTGTGCTGAATCTTCACTGGGCTGCATGGTATCCACGCATGCACACTGCACATGCATGGTATTGAGTGTGTGTATGTCCACACACACACACACACACACAAAGACATTAATTTTTTATTATAAAGCTGATCTTATCGAGCGACTGGATGTGATTTGTTTTTGTATTCTGAGTCATGGGGCGCAACAGTGGCAGAATACCGACCGGAGCTACTTTCCTCCTGAGCCACCGTGCACAACAAGAGCATTTATTCATATATTCATTCATTCTGAAATCACTTTTATTAAACTTTAAACAGTGGTCCATAAGGGAAAAGCATCATCATCAGCTAAACTCATACTGTGATTCTTGCTTTTGCAAAAAAACCAAAACAAGCTGCAGCATGTCTGGCTACAACTATGTTCATTATTCTGTCTGTGGATATTTCTTTCTTAATTAAGTGATCAATCGTTGTATCAAACGTCATTTTCTTTCCCACCAACAGTGCAAAACACATGGTTGGAGTTTACATGTATGATATCTAATGGGAAATGCAGCAAAATCTCACATTTTCTGGGGTTTAAAGCAAGAAATGTTGTGTTATTATGACGAAAATCAAAACAGCTGCAGAATAATTTCAAGCACTGTACAGGTTATTGAAGCGTCCCGTGGTGTGACAGCCATGTTTGGGTATCAACATCCAACTAAAACGTCACTAATTTCAATTTATCTTTAGAAAATGTGCCGAACGAAGATGTTTTAGTTTCTGAAACAATAAACACTTTGCAGGCTGTTTTACACCCACCATTCACTCCGCAGCGACTAAATTCAGCTGGATGCTGGCGAGAGACAGCAAATCATTATGCAGCAATTTCACATGGCCTGCAGACTAATCCGGGGCCAGAGGACCTCAATTAAAAATATAATAACAAATAAGTCATGAAATATGCCTTTAGAAATGGATCTTGATAAATTAGAAAAAAGAAAAACGGGCTGCAACCGGGCTTTTTCCTTTTTTCTAAAGCCCCAAGTCAGATTTCTGCAAACCAGGCGTTTTTATTTCCTCGCCAACGATTTGCTGTCAGCAGAAACACGGACTGGTTTCTTTTAAAGGGACAGGAGGAAACAAGGGTCAGCACGTGCGACCACAAGGTGAAGATGGTTAGCCCAAGACAAAAACAAACTAAAAAAGGAGTAAAAAAAGCAGCAAAACACCAGATTTTAAACGTTAATTCAAGTTGTGCATATTTGATATTTAGTTGTGAAAGGGAAGGAGACGCTGTTTGAAAAAGGGTTTGAACATAGGAAAACATTCAAGAAGCACATGCGGTTTACTGTGTGAGACTGAAGGCCCGACCTTTAAGATCTACAGATGAAAAACGAGCTGAACTCAGAGCCCCTCTCCCCGTTAAACTTGTTATCTTATGTACTAAATCTTTAATGTTTCCTGCTTTTTTCAAGGAGCCCGTGGCTGTCGGTGCGGCCGTGAGTCACGGTGCAGTCTGGGAGATGCAGTCTGTCGGGCAACTTTCATGCGGCGGGAGGCCTGCAGCAGTCGCTAATGAAAACCCACAGTCCATAGCCAAGAAAATAATTGCTTCCAGGAATCACATACCAGGCTTCCTGTTTTTTTGGGGGGAGGACATGTGGGAAAAATGCGAAAGCAGCTCAGCGTGATATTACAAGCAGACATTTGGTTTGTGAACTGTATATGTCACCGGTTGGTGGTTTGTGCTGTATAGCAGCCTTTCAGGGTGATGTATCTGTGAGATGAACAGGCAAGAAAACCGCACTCGTATTTCGTTACACGGGCCTCTATGACCTTCTCCAAACCGAATAAAAGATCGATGAGGTTATAAGACGAGCCTGTTTCGTTTATTCGTTCCCTCAAAGTTAGAGTCTTTTGCGGAGATGCACGACGTGGACAGTTCGATCACAGCGGAGGTGTGAAAACCGGCGGCTTCATGCCAGATTATGCGCGCAGAAGGCAGTGGCTCGCACATCGTCACCTACCCAATTCAAGGTCATCGCCGGGGCTGTGCAGCATGATCCTCTCCATGCATTTCTCATGTTCGCGCTTGATTATGCAGTGCTCGGACTCTGAGGCCACCTGGGGGAAAATAAAGAAAAACAAACAAAAGTGTCACAAAAAATGTCGACTATACTGAGAAACTGCACCACTGAGGGGTGAATTAAAGTCCCTAACAATATTTCTTGTTCTTGCCAAAGGGTTAAAAACATAAATACAATAATATAAAGGTCCAATCAGAAGTTCTGCAGCCTCCAGCTCCTCTGTTCTGACTCACTCTCACCGCGCTCAGCTTCGTTTGCAGCCACAGGTGAACAAGGCGGAGCGTTTAGCAGCTGAAGTGCCTGATATTTCCCACAGGTGTCGGTGGAGACTAAAAGCGCGTTAAAGGAAGAGTGATTATTGGACTCTCTGCTGAATATGTAAATCAACAGGTTAGCGAACACCTTCACTGTAACGGCTCTTTGTCAAGGTGACGGCCCCAGGTGGGCAAAAAAATAAATTAATGCATTAAAAAAAGGAATAAAATTGAAATTATCCAGTGTCCCTGAGTTAATATTACTTAATAGTCAAAGCATTTATGAATAGCCTCATTTTCTGTACCTATAATTAGCAAATCAACCTGTTCTTGACTTCTTGTGGAGCGATATTGAGGGTAAAAACAAAAATGTATCCGTCTTGTTTTTCTGCGTCCTGATTTAACAAGGCGGTGGATGGAGGAGTTTTAACTGGAGAGTCTAAGTAGTGTTGTATCCCGCCCCATGCTCTGCTTCATTCTGCTATGCTGAAGCTACGGACGCTCATAACGGCCTTTCCCTGAGACTGTGACCCACCAGGAGAGAAAACGCAGGTGTTGACTGGCTCCAAGGTGCAGTCGAGGAAACTATTTACCCAGAAGTAGAAGAGTTACTGCATGTCTGTATAACTCTATAACTCGCTCCGTTATGGCCAATCTCTGTTTTGCACCCTTAGCTTCCCTGCACGCCCCTTCCTTCACTCTCACTATGAAATGATAGGTGTAATATGTCCCAGCCCTCTGAGCCATGGCTGACTCATCACTCTATCTCTGCCCTCCAATATGAATTCACTTCAGGCCTCGCTGCCCAGATAAGATAGGGCATAAAACGTCTGCGAAGATGTCCTAGGGTCCACTTCCTTTCTTTATCGCTCCGCACGTGGGCAGAATTTTAAAACGCTGCATGAAATATGTGGAACATCGTCGGAGCTATCGTCTATCTGGTGCGATTTCATTTACAGTGAACATCTGTCAAATGCTGGGCCGAAACGGTCTCTGCCTCGCTGTGAGAGCAAAACAAAAAAAACAAAACACAAAGATATTAAAAGGAATCACTTTTTCGTGCTGTCGGCGGTGTTTGATATTAAAACCGACACTGGCAATGTTTGAAAGAAAGGAGCTCTTTGTACCCGTAGCGAGCATCCATGTTGCTAAGCAGCAGGTAACCAGCTAGGAGCCAATACGTATCGTAGGCAAGGCTTCCCAGAAATAAGAAATAATTGGATGCAGATGACTAATATGTGTTTGTCATGAGTGCAGACAGGCCAGTGAGATGACAGGGTTTAATGTGTTATTTATTTCTTCATATATATAGACCTGCAGCCTTGTTACTGAGCTGGATTAGCAATGTGTTTTTATTTTTACACTGATTACAATGGGTATTTACTCATTTTTGTGCAAACCTAGTGGCAAAGACATGTGGTACCACGCACACACACACACACACACACACACACTGCAAGCGTGTGCAGCTGTTGTGAAGAAGTGTATGTTCTGTCGTTCTTAGCCGTGTGATTGTGTCACAGCTCCTACTGTGCTCTGTCACACAGCTGCCGCACTGAGGAGTCATGAAATTCATTTTGGTGGCTAACAAACAACCGGAGACACACACACACAAGAGAAAACACGCTCACACCAATATCTCTGGAGCAGGTCATACCAGCGCTTTGTAAGTTAAGTGCAGATACAGACATCGGTGACTCATAACAGTTGGCATAACGTAGACATTAGTTGTTACCAGGATTGAAAACGATTAACTGAAGACCGATTGATGGGTTCTTAAGAACTTGACCTCATAAAATTTACAATCAAATAATATATAACTGTTTATAACTGAGCCTATACAGTTCTGAACGTTGTTAGGCTGTGCTCTCAGAGTAGATGCTAGATGTTGTTTTGGAAATAACGCTTTACTTGAAAAGAGGAAATAGGTAGAGTTCTGTCATGGTTCTGTGTTGAGTTTGTTTTGTTTCCTGTTTTATTTTGAAAAGTTTTTCCCTTGTGTGTTTCTATCTGCTTGTGTCCTGTCTTGATTAGTTGATTGGTCTCACCTGTGTCTCGTTTGCCTGCCCCCACCTGTCTATTTAAGTTATGTCATTGCCTTTGTTCTCTGTTGGTTCGTTGGTTGTGTTAGTCTCTATGTTCCTGCCTCGATTCCTTGTGTTTCCCTGCATGTGCTTTGAGATTCTGGATTTCTGGTTTTTGGATTTTGGATTTTGCTTGTCGTGATTACCTGGTTTTCGACCCTGCCTGCCGTGACTACCCGTAAGCCTAAGCCGAAAATAAACTGTTTAAATATCGTTGGCCTCCTTGTTCGTGTCTGCATTTGGGTCCTGCTCTCCCCTCGTAACCCAAGCCGTGACAGAGTTCGGTATAAGTCTTAATCCTGCACAAGATAATTTAAGGAATCTGATAATAGTTTGCAGCCTCTCTGAGAAAACTGTTGCGTAGCTAACAAGTAAAGCTACCTGATCATCAGGAAGCTACAGATGGAGCACCTGCAGGGAAAACCACAGCTGAGGGAAAATAAGAATATAATGTTTTTCTCCATAGACAACTTATTTAGTTTCAGCAAAACCAGTGAATAAAGTTTTGTATTGTAATCACTGAGACTGAAAGCTTGATGTTTTGTTTTTTTGTGCAAGCATAACACTTTTAATTATGTTAAGAAGCACAGTAATGTACAGTAATGTCTTATAAAGTGATGAAAACATGTTTCATCCTGTCTCCAGTCTGCATGTTATGCTAGGCTAACTAGGCTAATGTTACATGAGGGTGGTATCAGTCTTCTAATCTAACTCTTTGCCAGAGAGCAAACAAGCACGTCTCCCAGAATTAGTTACGTTAAATGATGCATCATTCTTTAAAATGACCAGTTACCAGCACTAGCTTGTTGAAACAAAGCAACTAGGAAGGATTTAGAAATGTATTAGTCAAGATCTGGTGCCACCCAATCCAGATTCACTGAGGTCTACTGAGGTTGTCAAAGCCTCAAGCACCGTGACAACACTGCATACAGATCAATGGAAGTGTGCATCTTATTCCGCCTTCCCCAGTCACTCCTCTCTGCTCCTCTCCTCACCCTTGGACAGATGTCTGTCCAGATAAATCGTCCATTTTGAAGCTGCAGAACCACGTTTCCCTCCCCAAGGCTATTTCCGAGAGCCAGATAACTCAGCAGCTCCCACGGCACCGTGCAGCACAGATAATAAAACTCCAATTTGACGTCGCAGACCACTGGCCCACTGTACAGACCCATTTGACACACAATAAGCGCATCACAACAGACGTATCTGCCACATCAGCGGCTGAAGGTCAGCTTGAGCCTGCGCAAACATGCTGGAGGAACACTTCCCCTATGTTACAGGGCAGGAGGATGTTTGTGACTGCAAGGCTGCCTTGTTCATCAGATTTTTAATGGCAATCACAAATAAAGGACCGTGTCATACGATGCTATATTTATGTTCCGAAAACAAAAACAGTTTCTGTATCTGTGTGACTTCACCGAGGACGCTGCTGCTGTGCTGCATCAGTGTGCTGAATTTAATTCCTCCCACACATCTTGCACAACTCCCTCATTCTGTTTTTTATTTCAATGAGACCTGCTAATAAAAGTGAGTCACAGCAGATGGATAGGCAGCTCTACGGTCAGCCGGGCCATCTGTTATTGTTCTAACAGGCAGCCAGTCGCCTTAACACAGAGCTGATCCAGGACCTGCAACGTATGCTGATGTGCTGATGCGGCATATGGTGGTTTCCACGCTTCCAGCGCCTGTCACAAGCACACCCGCAAGGCAGCGTGTGTATTAAAATAAACCAAATCTGAAGGTGGGGGAGAGCGGGGCTGATGATGGAGACGTGTGATTCTCTTCAACATGGATGTGCCTAAACATTCCTGCATGCACCTGAACGCCCACACACACACACCTTCACATGTCACCCAGAACACAGCTCATAGATGCACGCACACAAGCTACTCACCAAGGGCAGCAGAAGGATTGCAGTCAGCAGGTATCCTCTCATTGTCTCCCGTGAAGCGCTTGTATCCAAGAGGCTCCACAATCTGTGTGTGTGTGTGTGTGTCTTCACAGGGACGCACTGAAATTGCTCCCCTCAGCTGCACCACACTTCAGCATCAAGGGCTCTGAAATACAACACACAGAGGGAAAAAAAAGGGGTCCTGTAAGAGAACAAACAACAACAACAACAAAACACAAGAGCATCGTCACCGTGTCAGGCCACTGCATCACTTTTATTAGTTTGTTCTGTTGGTAGGAGCCTTAATAAGAAAATAAATAAGCAGGTATATGTTATTTTCATTTAATTTGATTGATTATGGCTTTTAAAACATGGTCAATTTCAGTTTTTGAGATGCTGAGTAGTATTCTCATTTATTCTTTAAACGGTGTACACAGTGTTGCCTAACACTGATCCCTACGTGTTTACGTGTATCAACTTTGTTTCTGAGAAAATATACTTCAGCATCCATGAGCCTCTGCAGCTGTTGCCATGGAGAGGAAGTCAGTCAGAGACATGAATCAGAGCTGCAGTGAATTCAGAACGGCTTCGTCGGTGTAGTTGAGAATAAAACACGGTGTAGTTGTTGTTGAGTTGATCCAGTATTTAAAATTCAATTCACCTAAACTGCGCCAATCAGTTTTCTAAACACTGTACAGCTCACATATTCAACTATTTATGTTTGTATGTTCAACTTTGATTTTCTTCCTCTGTTGGCCTCAGATCAGTGGTAAAAATGCTCTGCGCTGGCTGTGATGTTGGCGAGAGCTGTGGCGTCCAACTGGACAGGACTGCAGCCCTTTAAGAGGTGCGCCACTCAAAGTTGCAGCAGAGCTTTAAACCTCAGATGCTGTTGGCAAACGACACAACAGATGTATGTGATGAGGCAGATGTGACGGTAAAGAGTGATGGAAGACAAATGCAAACTTAACCAGGCCATGTCCCAGAAACTCAGTCACGCAACATTAAAAACACACCACGATCACGATTGCATGGCCACACGTGATCTCTCAGGAGCCATCGTGCAGTTTAAGAACTTAGCTGTACTGGACGCTACAGCAAAGTTTGATAAAGTTTGCCTGCGCCATCTGCACCCTGCGCCTAACTCACACTTAGAGAAGAGGACACCTGAAAGCAGCTTCAGCCTGTTAGTCAGCGGAACAAGACAATTTGTTCAATTATTAACCTGTGATTTTATATTTTTTGTCGTATTAAACCTTTAAAACGGAGTGACTGTCTTCTAAGGATCAGCCACTGTGTTTTTCGGAAACACTTGAAGTGCTAATTTGAAAAACCGAGAAGTTTGCTGCAACACAGCTGCAGGCCGAGAGAGCGACACACTTAGATACAAATTTGTGGGAAGTTTGTTTAATGCAGCATTCGATTCTGGAGTGGATTCATGTTAAAAAACAATGAAGTCTTCCCAAAAAAAAAGGTATTTCCCAAACGTTAAACTCGATAAATTATTCCTAAATCCACTCCTTTTATCTTGGTTACTTGGTTACTGTTACTGAGGTTCTGCCTTTCAGTTTTCTAGCATTTTATGGAAAAAGAATCAATCCATCAATTAATCAGAAGATTTAATGATAAAGAAGATAGCTGTTAGTTGCAGCTGCACAGAAATATTCTTACTGACTTGTCTTTAATTAAAAGTTTTGAGCAAAGTTTTATTAAATTCTTTTTTTTAGTAAACAACAACAAACATAAACCAGGAGCAGACAGGGTCTCATAGATAAAGTTTTAACTGCCTCACACACGTAAACAAACCCACACCTCGTCAGCGGGTACATATATAACTTCATATCTAATCCCAGCAGAATCTTAAAGCCATAAAATAACACCTCGATTAAATCACAGAGACGACATTTGTTGTTTTTCGCTGAGTTTAAACACAGCGGCAGAAGGTATGTCATCACCTGAACGTCAAATGAAGGCAGAGAAGCACGACAAAGGTGTGGATTTATGAAGGACAAGTTGATAAGCGAAGGATAGAAATTCAGAGGGATCGCATAAATTTCCTTTAAGATAACGAAGTCAGATCCACCCCTCCGCCTCGTGTCTTTCTCATCCGCACAGCTTCCTGAAAACACAATGATTCACTGCAAACACAAAACACTGGAGGAGACACACACACACACACACGCAATCCAAGAAAGAGCAGAGCACAAACACACATACACACACACACACACATCTTCTTCCTGAGCTAATTCATGCGCACACACAGACAAATTCCGCTCTGTGTCCCTTCCCTCTAGTACCGAATCCAATTACCTCTAAAGCATCTCTCGGATGCTTTATCATGTAATAGGACCGACCGTGCTCGGAGGAGAAACCCAGAGATATAGACGAGGGATAACATGTGTCAAGTAGGGCTGAAATCAAAACTGTCAGGGTGCACGTTTAAACAGAAAAACACTCAGGCCGACTGCAGACAGACACGGAGAGGGACGCAGTGACAACTTGGCAGACGTGGGGATGAAATAGCTCGGTTGCTCTCCTCCTCTTTACACCGATATGTTGCTGGGGGCTCCAAATGAAGTTAAATTTAACAAAAAGAAAAGCAGGGCTTGGTATTTAGAACAAATCCGTATGGCTTTGGTGTTGAGGAAGCGCTGGTGCAGGAAACAACAGAAGGGCTAAACATCAAACTACCCCGAGGGCAAGAAAGCAAGAGAAGCCTTTGCTTTGCTCAGCAACTGGATACATGTGAGTCACTTAGATCTGTGGAGCTTTACGCTGATGGGAACAATCAAATGGTGCTCAGCCCTGTAACTGCAAAGCTACAGGGTTTACTCAATGCACGGGTGGTACTTGTTTATTTTAATGAAGTATTCCAATAGGACAGAACAGGAAATCACAGTTTTCATGAGCTTTAATGGAGGCTGAATCCGATCTAAGGGGCTGAACTTGAAAGACCCCTAAAACGGATCATTCTCAGTGCTGATGGGAGGATTTTGAACCTCATCGACTTTAATTATCAGAGGAATCACTGGGTTGTCAATTAGCTGCAAGACTGGAAGTGTGTGTGTGTGTGTGTGTGTGTGTGTGTGTCTACAGATGTAGAACAAAGCAGGAGAAAGGGCTCCTTAATTATTTATCTCCATTGTAAAAGGCTGGTTTTAAAGATCTGCCACAACATATCACCTTCCTCCTGGTGTGTGTAGGATTCCTCTGAACATCGTGGCGCATTAATAATTCATTTTCACTATGAAACCATCGCGGTAAGACGGGAGAACAGCTTTCATTTAAACCCAAACGCCAGCCCGTTAATGCCTGTGACGGGGGACTGCATGTCTGTCAGCGTGCAACAACGCGGCCATTCAAAATCATTAGCTCTTGACAGCTTTGTTAATATGCACAGCTAATTTCCCCGTGCCATACTCACACAGGACACACAGGCTTCATTACAGGAGGAGCAGCTCGCCTCTCACGCACTTCTTCTTCTATTATCCTTTTAATTAAAAAACAGATTTGCGGGTACATCGGAGGAAGGCGGTCTTAATTGCAATCAATCAGGGACAAATGATTTCCCCCCTTCGTGGTGCACAATCAATAGGCTGATTTTGCCCAGCCTCTGTAGCCTTTATTTCCGCATTCGTAAACGTTTAATTCATCAATGCATGTGGGTGACCTTCGCTTTGCACATGGACAAACATCAGGGAGGAACGCGTCTCCTTTGGCGAACACTCACGCGGGACATTCACGCACGCCGTTAAACGTCTGTCTTTTGAAAGAAAGGGTTTTTGTTTAATGCAACACAGAGCCCCGGTTTCAGTGAAAAGCCGCTTAATTGATCAGCCGCAGCGTAAACCCGGGGTGTGAGTGAAAGCGCGCAGCACTCGGCGCGGAAAACAAGTCGAAGGAACTTACCGATGCGTAATTTTCAGAGGCGCAAATATCTGTACATGAAGCCATCGGTATCCACGGATCCCCGCGGTGTTTGGCTGTAAATTGTCTCACGAAACACCTTGTTTTACTCCTAAAACGGTTATCAGCTCGTCCCGTAAACGACAGGTGCCGTTGCTGCTGCTGCTGCTGCTGCTGTTGTTGTTGCTGCTGCTGCTGCTGCTGCAGGACGCACTCACCGCGTTGGCTGCTGCTGCTGCGGCACCACGACGAGGCGGAGGAGGAGAAGGAAAGGAGGAGGAGGAGGAGGAGGAGGGTGTCAGTTCCTTCGGGGTTCGCACCTCGTCAGACACAGAAGCAACAAACTGAGACAACAGTTTAGTCTACAAATGCAGCTGGAGGAGGAGGAGGAGGAGGAGGAGGGAGAGTTATTTTTCAAAGTCTGAAAACTAAAGGCAGAAACACACCTTTACACGTCTGCGCGTCGCATGCGTGGGACCTCCAGAAAATAAACTCGCTCATAAAACCGCCTGACATTTGCGCCTGCGCCTCTCAGACGCTCCTGAAGGCGCGGGGTCCGGTCCCCTGCTGGGTGTAATTTGTGAGGCAGTGACTCGGCCCCGTGATGCGTGTGACTCACGTTTGCTCAGAAGTTTCAGATGTGACTTCCCGCATGTGTTCCCCAGGAATCCAAAGAACACTGTGTTTCACTCCAGCCATATTCCCATGTAGGTGATTTGCTGTGGACTCTATGGCCGCTGGCAAGCCTTGTTTACTTTCAGCACCACGGACAGCGACCAAATATCGCCTCAGGGCGTCAATGGGCTCAAAAACAAAGCCTCAACTAGAGTCCATTACAATATTTTATCTGCAAATACAAAGCATTCTCAGCCTGAATACTGATTAGCTGCTTTAATTATATCTCAACAGGACTGCTGCGATCCAGGTAGGGGGTGGATTACTGAGCAGGCTAAAAGAGGCGCAAAATAACCACAAAGGGACACAAGACAGCCAACCGCAGACGCAAAACAAAACAGAAATAGATGTCAAACGACCAAAGAGAAACCAGAAGCGACCACGAAGACACAAAAACGGCTGCGGGGAGATGCAAAATGACTACAGAGAGATGGAAATCTTCAAAGAGACGCAGGATGGTTGCTTAGAAATAATGAATGACAACAGAGGCAAAAACAACTACAACATGAAGAACAACCACGAAGAGAAAGACAAAAAACAACAAGGGATAACAAATACATGCAACTTGACTACAAAGAGACAGCAACCACAAAGACACAAGGCGACTACAAGGAGATGCAAAATCACTGCTGTGAGATTTGAAGTGACTGGAAAGAGACATAGGAAATTACATCAGAGAGACAAAGATAACCTACCAATAGATGCAAAAGTGCTACAAAGAGACAACAGATGACTACAAAGATACAAAAATTGATTACAAAATGATTCAAAATGACTTCACAGTGACAAATAACAACAACTAAGAGGCAGACGGTGCCTAGAAAGAGACGCAATATGACCACAATCTGTCACCATACGACTACAAGCTGATGCAAAACATGTCGTTTCTTTGTTTGCAGTCATCGTGTGTCTTTGTTGGAGTGGTTTGGGGCCTTTTGTGTGTCCAGCGGCCCGCTCATGGCCATAGTTTACGTGGAGTTACAAATAGCAGAAAGTATTGTCAGCTGTGGCAAATATAATCAGATTATTGAAAGTTATTCATTACTTTATTCATTTCCTAGCTGGTAATTTATTTACAGTATAATTGAACCAGGGTTTAAATGTGAGTCTCTCTCTTTCTCTCTCTCTTCAGTTTCTAAACCCGGATCCAGGCGAGACAATTTCCAGTGGCAGCCATATGCAGGCTAGTGTTTTGAGTGCAGGGGTGATTGATCACCCAGCTGGGGCCTTTTGATGGGTTGGCCATAAATCAGTGAGACATAAAAAGTATTAAACCCTGCCGCGATGTAGATATTCTCAGAAAATAAAACAAAAAAATAGAAAAGGCTGCAATAACTGCACTTCAGGACACCAGCTCTATCAAAATGTATTAAATGTTGAGAGAGGGGGAAAAAAAAAAAAAAAAACCTCATGACAGAGGAACGGAAATGTCTGATTGGATGAAGCGTAGTGACGCATGTTTCCTGCCATTCCCGGAACATTTTAACACTGTTACTGGACCTGCCTCAAGGACATCCATGGAAATGCTCTCATTGAGAGAAATTAAAAAATTCTCTGCTGCTGCAGGGAGCAGTCTGCCGGCTATTTCCGCAGCATAACAACAGGTAAGACAATGGTTTGAGCCCTGTTTCCATGGAAAACACTCCAGTCCTCTCTGAACTTTGGACGGCGAAGCGAAGACGGTCTTCTGCTGCTGTGATCATTTCGACTGCGTGTGGGCAGAATAGCGACAGAGATGAGACTGAAGTGACCACGTTTGGAGGTTTTTCATCACGGGTCTTGATTGTGGTCACAGCGTAAAATAATCAATTCAGGGTTTCAGGCATTTACTCAAGGACACAGTGACATTGATTGCTGGTGCCATAATTGAAATGTCTGTCAGTGTCAAGGGTCAAACCGGCAACCTTCTGGCTGTTAAATGGCTTCTCCACCCGGAGACCAGGACCCGTCTGTGCGCTGTGTGCGTCGGGTTATTTCACATATTTAACTGGAGAGGATTAGGATTAGGATTGGGGGTAGGATTAGGGAGATTGTTTGCATTTTAGGGGTTCTTGTGCGTGTTCCTTTTCTCACCAAGCTCACATGAAAGCAAAGACAAGCGGCCAAGATTTTAATCGTACAAACAAACAAACAGCTAACTGTAAAATTAGATCACCACTGAAAAAGACACATCTGAACTCAGGCGGCCTAAACACTCCTCAGTGAAATCCCTTCTCACTTAATGCTTGCAAATTCAGTCTGACTGATCTTTGGTTTATCACAATTAAATCTGTGAAAATCCGACCGGTATTAACGATGAATTCACACCAACATGTCGGTGAGCAAAGATAATGAATCGGGTCAAAGTGGAAATGATCCGACTGATTCATGATTTTCAAGTGCTACGAATTCAGCCGTATTCATTTCTCATGGTAAAGTGTTCGGATATTAAATATGATTTATTCATTTGCTTAGAAAATTCAAGTTATTGTTTGCTTACACATAATTCAACATTTATAAGAGACCTAGAGTACTATGAAAACCACAGATATGAACAAATTAAGAAGGTTAAGAGATGTGAAGAAACTCAAATACCTACATTGACTTTGCCGTCCATTGCAAACAGCTGGATAGCTGTTGTCTCACTCAGCTTTGCTGCCAGATGTCAGATGTTGGTTTTTCACTTACTGGCTAACCTCTTGACTTGACGATGCAAACTAGCATTCGAGCATTAAACTCTACACAAATTACAGCATTAACCTGTTGTTTTACGCTCTGCACAGCCGCAAATAGATTTGACAGGGATGTGAGAACAAGCCCACGGACAGATGAGGAGAGTTTGCTCCTTCAGTTGCTATATTGAGTCTCTTGGAGGTGTGTATGCTCCATTGCGCCACCACTCAATGAGGCTCTCCACAGGACACGTCTCCCTTTGTGGTGTGTCTCTCCTCTGCCGTCACGCAACAATCAGACAGTTGGACTGCCCGGTGACTCGTGTTCGACTAAATGTGGGAGGGGGGCATCAAGTGGTCGAGCGCTAAACCCTCCTACCCGCCTCGTCTCAAAGAGGACGCCAT
Organism: Datnioides undecimradiatus; assembly: GCA_008933995.1. NCBI lineage: Eukaryota > Metazoa > Chordata > Actinopteri > Lobotiformes > Datnioididae > Datnioides > Datnioides undecimradiatus. The sequence continues at coordinate 3,108,775 of WARS01000052.1, forward strand.
GGGGAACCAGGCGAGACCTCATCCTCAGCCCCATTTCCATGTATCTGTCTCCCACTGAGCGTCTTACTTGTAGAGGATTAATCAATCAGCTATGCACATTTGAAAAGACAAAGAGGAGACTGCTGGTAGGGGATACCAAAAAAGAAAGAATATGGAGATGAAAAGACAAAATGTGGAATTTAGATTAAAGAACCTTTGACTTACAAGTGAAAAAAACAAAAACACCTACTGATTTTGACCATTTTGTTTCATTTTCTGGCCTTTTTATTAATCCGTTTAATGGAGAGTGCGCCCTGATCGAGAAACCACTGGAGCATGGCAATGAAGAAAACAAGAAAATTAAGAAAAAACAGATGCAATGGAAAAAAAAAAAAAAATTATGGCGCATAATCTGTGCAAAATGGTCTAATGTAAGTTTCCTTATTCAAACTTGGATATATTGCTTCATCAAGCTTAAAAACTGGGCATAAACGGTCTGAAATAGGTTATTTCCTTTGGTTTTGAAGTGTGATGAAGGTCGACATTGGCCAGTTTCTCATGACCACGCCATGTAACTAATAAAAGCTTTTCATTAACAAACGTACACTGTCACATTTTCAACCACTAGCAGCACTGTGGAGCGCTTAAACGTTTAGGTTTTTATTCCAAACATGCGCTAAGATGCACATGGTTTCACACTGTTATGCCAATCAACAGTAACACGTAGAGAAATGCAGCAGTGCACTGGAATCGGCAGTGAAGAAGAAGACCGTTAGCTGAAGAAATGCATTCAACATGTTGTGGGAGACCTCAAGCTCGACTTTGGTGAGCGACACAGACTTTGTTTGTACAAGAAGACTCCACGGGGCACCTTCAAACAGGAATTTCTGTATTTTTCAATCCTGGATCCAATTTTCCCGTGCTCTGGTGTCTGAATGACATCTGGGGGAAACAATAGGTTGGTTGAAATTGGTCCAACACTGAGCGAGGTGCCAGAAAACAGGCTACAATGTACAATACAGGACAACTACCCTGTATATGTTGTTTTTGCCACTGACAGACTCAGATTGTTGTTGTTAAAATTGTCCAACATTATGAAGCAGAGGACAACTCTTTGAGATATGGTGACTAGTTGCAGAGTTTGATGTTTTGCAGAACAGAAATCGTAGCTTGGTGTTGTGTAAAAGATCAAAAACGACTCGTGTGTGTCAACAGTTCAGCTTTCATGGGCTGCCTTTGTCGGATAAGGAGGAAATTGTTCTACAAGTAGATGCTAACACTGCTGTTCATACACGTTGCTGCTGACCATCCGGTCTGCATGGACACATTTTAACTGGTACGACCGCCGGCAGCCAAAGAAGAGAAGAAATCCTACAGAAACGATGTTCGAGCCTGGGAGAGCTGCTGCAAGACAGCGTGGAGCTAATGCTGTTAGCTGAAGTTGTTGTGTTGAATTGATATCAGCACACAGAAAAGCAGCTTTCATAATGTTGTCTGACAATTTTAACAATCTGAGTTCATCGGTGACAATAACAAACACGTACATTAACGATTGACAGTTGCCTTCGTACTGTAAATTGCAGCCCAACTCCTGGGTGGAGGGTCGCTCAACGCAGCACCAGATTCAAAACTTATGGTCTGGACTGAAGTTATTAAGAAAAGCGCATATTATAAAGTGCCTTTATTTAGCGCTGACCCACCATCCTGCGTTCAGTGTCATTAAAATAGGTGTTTTTAAATATTTAAGGTCCAGCGTGCAGCATCTCAACTCCAATCAAAACCATTACGACCACTAGTTTTGACAGATTACCGTAATTACCATAAACAAGGAGATCGCCGCCAAGACGACTGGCAGCTTCAACTGTCTTTTTTTTTTTTGTGTGCTGCCCGGTTAGCATTTCACAGGAAGTCTGCTGGATTGCTTTATGGCACCAAAAAAAAAAAAAAAGAAAAAAGAAAATGAAATCAAATTGAAAGACGAGGAGGAGGAGGAGGAGGCAGAGGAGGAGTGCTGCTGATCTTCCAGCACAGAAGGAGCTAATGTTTTCTCGCAGTGGCAGATGGTGAGATGAGCAAAAGGCTGCTGGAAGATTCTCAGCTCTCAGCGATGAGCTCTCGCCCTCTTTCTTGCTCTTTAAAACAAATGCACATGGACAAATGCCAGTGAGTTGGAGGGAGGATCTGATGCAACGTGTCTTCTGTGAAATGTGGCCTGAATTTTTACGAGGAGTGCGCGCTGACCAGCTGAAGACCATTTCTGCAAGAATAACTCTTCTTGCAAACACACTGTTGAATAGCCTTCAAGCTCTTGAGAGTTTGAGAGTGATACATCGAGGTAAATACTTAACACACGGACACTTTCGTGATGTTCAAACGCTCTTTTTTCCCCGAAGCCATCAGTGTCAGTACGACAGCGGAGGGCCTGCACCTCCATTTTGTGCCTGACAAGTCTGCTCAAAAGCTTTTGATTGACTTTAATGCGAGGCTGGCGGCGTGGACTGACTCCTCAGAGCATGCTGATATAATTGCAGGTTGTCAGAGGAAGGGAAAAGCAGCTCGACAAAAACGTTCTGTAATGGATGACACATGTCGTCACAGGGTCCTTTCACTAGTGTGGGAGAGGAGAATGACAAATCGTGCATCAGGAGTCTCAGTAGGGGAGATTTCAGTGCGTGCGAGGGCCTGAGTGCATGTTTCTGCTGCATTGTCGGTTACTGTGTTCAGACATTTCCACAGCTGCCAGTCTGAGCAACAGTTGTACATAGAGGCAGATTAACCAGAGCTTCTGAGTTATGATTTGCATAAACTATATTTACTGCAGAATAACTATCGTATCTTTTAAAACCACAGTATGTGTCAGTGTTGCATAACCTTTGAATACACCCATACACGTAAATACCATTTATGTCAGTGTCTTTTGGACTTGTGAGCATTAAAACAAACCAGTGGCTACATATGATCCCTTCTTACTGGTTGCATGTGTCTACCATTTATTCTTTTAAATTTGAGTTTGAATACGTTTTGAAGACCTGAAATACTTTCGAAACGTCTCATGGTCGTCACTGTTTCATCGATAACCAGGTGCTGGTGCTGTGATGGAGACATCTTTATCTAAGCGCTGTAAGCTCGGCTGCAGCCGGCAAATAAGCCGCCGAACAACTGCAATCACTGGGTTTTATCGTGATCAGCGGAAAATCTGTGCAAACACTTCGCAAAGAGTTTAACTAGGATAAACTTTAACCAACTGACCAATAGCGGGTTGCATTGAAACACTATCTTGTGGACTTTATCTCCGTTGGAGCAGCTGATCTACAAGTCTTTTCAAGAAGTCATTACATCACCAAGTCTCCAGAACCAAATATTTCAGGACGACACACAGGTCGGTGTAGCTGTGCCTTTTCCTGCTGTGACCAGGCTTTCGCGCTGCGCTTGCTGTTGCCACAGTAACTGCAGCCAAAGCAGGACTGAAACCTTAAGGATTAAAACTTTAAAAATAATAAAAATAAATAACTAAATAAATCGTATCCTCTCTCAACAACCTGCTGAAGCTTACGGCCCCTTACATGATTGTTTCATCATCTTTTCATTCTCACCATGTTAATCTTTGTTTGAAAAACTTTTTTTTTCTACATCTACAAACTTGCGTGTCTCTTTGTTTTCTCAAGTTGACAAAATAATGGATCCGTGGCTTTTTCAAGCCAAAATACATAAACTACCACATCAGGGACTAATTGGCTCAAGGTTCGGCTTCTCTACACTGTTGTTATTGTAAACAGTATGTGCACCATCAAAGAGACATTTGGAGTTATGCTTGATTGTGTCTCAGATATTCCACGAAATGCTGACGTGAGAACACACACAAGTGCACCCAAGACACGTACTCCAGGTGTTTTGTATCACTGTTCTCTCTTTTGTCCTCTTTCTACTGGTTTAAGGTTGAAAACGCAGGACGCGGATGTGGAAAGGGTTGCAACACGCTGAGAGCAATATTCAGCAGACGAGACAATTGGAAATCAAACCATTTGGAAAGCTCTAATTTTATATTCAGCTCGGCTGTGTTTATTCTAAAACACTGCGGCACTGATGTCTTTGTTTTCACCACTATGACTTTCATTTCTTAGTCATCGCCTTGCTAATGATGGCAGGAAACAGCATTACAAACTCCTCCAAATGGCGTTTTCACAGGTTGCGTCTAAACTTAATGGTTTGTTTGGAACATTATGAATCTCCTGCACTCATTAAAGTTGAGAGAGAGACAATTACGGGTAATTCCCACCTCCAAGTCAGTGAATAATGATGCTAAATGCACCTGAATCGGGACGGAGAGCCGAAACAGAACGCCATTCTTAACCGATGACAACAGTCGCCGTGAGTAAATCTGAGTAATTGTTTCTGCTGCAGGCTATGTCAGCTGTAAAGTTGCACCTACGGGAAAACATGGGTGCTTTTTATTTCAGACTTCTTCTCAAGCATTGATGGTCATTCTAAACATTTACTGACAACACCCCAGGACTTCAGTCAAACAGGTCCACGTATGGGCAAAGATCTGCCACATTGATCACTGTGCAGTTGCCCAGCTGATTAATGGTTGCCATGTGCTACGTGGTAATCACTGTCATTCTGCTTTAGACAACTAATTATAAGGCGAGAGGAAGCCAGCTGCATGACCTCCAGGCTTTGTTCGAGCAGCTGGAGCTTTCAATACGCTACAATGACCATTTGGCCCGTTCTGATGACTGAGATCTCATGAATCTCCCGAAGCTACATCACAGAATTATTACTGAGTGCTACTTGTTGGTGATGTACTGCTCAGTCCTGATCTATAAAGGTCTTAGACATTTCAACGGATGGTTGTCTGGACGGATGTGTAGGTCAGTCAATCAGTCCTCTGAAATATAAACTACTGGATCAATAAACAGGAATTTGGGGGCTAAACATGCGTGGTGCCCAGAGGATGAACCCCAGTGACTTCGTTGTCTCTTTTGTGATCGTCCCTTTTAGCTAATGCAGTTTTTGTCGTAATATGTGCAAAACTAAACGTCAGTCATATCAGAACAGCTTCACTTTGGGTTTACTGCTAATTAGCAAGTGCTACCATGCTAACACACTAAAATAATGGATGGAAAATACGGTAAAGACTGCTAAGCATTAGCATGTTAGCATTATTATCGCTAGCACTTTAGCGACGTACTGACGCACTTAAATAAAGCCTCGCGTTAGTAAATGTGCGCTCTCAGTCTGATGCATATCATCACCAACCACTTCAATGTTTCTAATTTTACTTTTATTTTCCCGCCTCAGTCAGGCCTGACTGAGGCTACCCCTGTGGCTTTCTTGCAGAACATTTTCACCTTCCTTCAGCTCTCGAGCAGGAGGCCTAGCTATTATTCATTAGTCCCTTTTGAGTCTTTCAATGGTGTCATAACTGCTCAGTTCCTTTTCTTTGTACGCACTCCGCCTTAATCACGGACTCATTCATTGTATGTCTGAGCTCTTGTCTCTTGTTGCGCACATCTGTGTAGTGTTTTTTGGCGATACGCCTATTGATTTTATGATTTTAATAATATATTTGTTGATTTATAGACCTAATAGAGGCTTTTAATGTGAGCTACCTAATAAAAGGGATCACAGACTCCAAAGGTCATACCTGAGACTTAAAGCCCATCTCTGCTTCTAATCAGATGATGTGAACCTGGTGGATGCATTACGGCTATTGTTTCCACCCTCTCCACCACCAGCCGCGTTCTGTGTGTCCATCTGTGAAGGTATTGTTCCCATTTATAGTCAGCTTGCAAAGATCAAGTGACCTCACTGTTCCTAAATGATCAAACTGGAGAAAGAGGCTGAATCACAGTCGGGAAGCAAATGAGTAAAATTTCCCCTGACGTCTTCGAGGTTTTTTTACGGTTAAGCGCGAGAAAACAAGTTTCACGTTTAAGATCAATATGCAAAGCAGAAGTCAGCTTTCTGGGGGCATTATGATGGGAGGGGTATCTTTGGAAATGAAAGGCTGGATATGGAGGGACCTGCATGGCAAAAGTCATCATGAATGTTGTAACTGTGTTAACTGTTTTGGAGTTAAACAGACATCTGTTGTGTCATGTATTTGTGACGCACCTCATAATCCCATAGTAAGGTGTAAAGTGCAGAATAACACTTGGTGAAAATATGACAACCTGATAATGATAATTAACGACAGACTGATTGATTGATTATTGCTTTGCTTATTTGCGAGTACTCACATTCTTTTGTACGATATGGTCAAGCGTTAACCAAAGTATGAATTTAGATTCTTATTATATTAACTAAATCAGCTTTATAGGCACTATGCGTGTGTTTACACATGCAAGACAGTGACTCTAGTTTTCAGTTTTAAGCCAGCGTTCTTACACACAAGTCAGAGGACAGCTGTCGGTAAAAAACAAGCAGGACAGAGATGAACAAAGATGGGCAAAATGAACATTTAGCATCAGTGCAAGTAGGTGTACACACAGATTCATAAAAGCAACAATGAACATCACACAGTCTTTACATACAAGTGAAAGTAACTTAAAATAGTAAACTGGAACACATTAGTTCCATGGCGCAAAGTGCCGTAATAAATCTAAAATGATTAACGTAACAGATTACTATATGTATACATGCCAACATACAGGAGCCACAGTATGCTATGATATAACTGGGCTACCAATCACAGGCCCACAGGGCAGGGCGGCATCTGTTCCGAGTGACTGGTAACATTTCAAACAACAATCAAACAACCACAAACGGACACAAAAGGATCACAAAGAGACGCAAAACTACCACAAGGAGACAAAAAGGAATATAAAGAGATGCAAAACTACCACAAAGGGACACAAAACTATCACAAAGAGAGACAAATATGAAGAGATTGTCGCACAATCTGCAGTTTTAAATAGCACACAGGCTGTCAGTCACGTACAGTACAGTGTGGCTTCGACTCCCACAGCGTCATAAAAATCAAGGAACAAAACCGTCCCCTGTTGTCATGGAGACCAGAAGAGTCTGAAGAGCTTTGCACAGACAGAATTTGTTGGTTTTATGTGCAGGATCGAGACGCCGGGTCTTTTCCTTGTAGATTTCTCAAGAAAAAAAAAAAATCAAAATGTCTTAACACTCAGAGTACAAAGCCGAGTTTTGTCTCACTCTGACACTTTCAGCGACCGGAGGACACAAAGTTTTACAAAGAGAAAAATCACACCAGCGCGTTGGGAACCGAAACTGAGACATTTCCCCTTCTTCAAATTAGCGAGAAAACAAAAAGGGGCTCCCTTGGTGTTCACGAAAATGACAAATAGTTTGCAGCTTTGTCCCGAACACTCACCATAAATCTCTGCTGGGAGATGTCAGAGGTAAAAAAAAAAGAAGTCATAGTTTTGTCCCCGCATGCAACAAGCAGTGTATGATAGTATCAAAGGGCTATTTAGGTGCAAGGAAAAGAAAATTAGTTTGTGGTTGCTCAGAACACACACACACACACACACACACACACACACACACACACACCCTTTTTTCTCCAATTTTGTTTTTCTGTAGCGAGCGCGGGAGGGAATTAAGCTGCTGAGGTCAAGTGAGCTGCCCTCCAGACTGTGACAGTAGATCACTTTAGTGGTGTTTCATTGCATTTATAGATACTTAGAGATCTTCCATCATCGCTCTGTGGCCAACAGAGGGGTTGGAAAGCCGATTTATCTCTTCTGTAGCGTTCACACAAAAGCGCTAATGAGTGATGATGTCACCAGACACTGAGCTCGCTGAAATCAGAAGACCTACAACACAAAGACTATGACACAATGCGTACAGTTGTACAAAATGCCAGGTTTGGACTTTGCAACGTCAGCCTTTTGACCTGGACCCCTATGTTGCATTAAGAATGACGACGGCGTTGGGTGAAACAGTTTATGTGGCGTGTTGTCGTTGATGACGACTGACGCTGCATCTGGGACGCAGCAGTGCGAGATTCTCATGACGCTGCTGTTCCTTTCTTTGCTTTGCTGTTGTGCACGTTGACGAGGTGTGTGTTAAAATCAATGCAGATGTGGGAAGTGAGTTAAAAAAGGTTATTTTTCTGTTTTGCCCTCTAGTGGTATCCCTCAGGAGCACACGTAGTAAGGCGAGTATGTAGGCCGAACGTAACTGTTCACAAACTTGCCAAAGTACGATGACGTTGCTGGAATATACCAGATACTAGACAGTGCATGGAAATAAATCAGCCTGTATAAACCTACCGATTTGCACTGATTGTTTGTTAAATCTGACATCACGGCAAGAAAATCTCCAGTCTAGCCGTGAGCCGTCCCGAATGCAGCATAAGTCGTCGTGTAGGGCCCCTAAATTAAGCACATCCATTTTTAAATGCCCGCCACCCAGTGCACAAACAGTAAGACGGTCAGCTCTGCCATCAGCCACTATCCCTACACTGCCCTCAATGGCCCAACAGTTTATGTGCATACTGTATTTTGCAGATGCACAGCATTTTATGCACAAATGACACTGCATAGGGACGCAGTATAGACGATGCAGCGACCATGCACATGCAAATGCGCAGTCATCAGACTGAAGCTTCAAGAAACAGACAGACTTTAGCATTGGAGTTCTTTTCGTCTCTCACCAATGGCACTAAAAGAATCACTTGAACTTGCCTGCAGATAATTAGATGCAAACACATTCAAACATTTGTGCAGTTGTAGATTTCCCATGTTTTCTGGCACACAGTACCACAAACTAAGAAAACAATGACATCATTTCTCATAGCAGCATATGTGAAATTATCTAAACTACTCACATCTGATATTAACCCGCGTGTGAAGAGACTATTAAGCGTGCTGAGATCTGTATTTCACAAAAAGAGATGTACTGTGCCACAAAAGCCATCAGACTATAAGACAGCACACAACAGCAGTTGCCTTCCTCGCACACAAACACAAACACAGATGTTTGGTTTGGACTACTGAAGAAAAGACATGCCGTGCAACTCGAAAGCTTAGTGATGCGAACAAGCATGAAATGTTGGCAGCCTGTGACGGGCGCTGAGTCTGGTGAGCAGAGACAGAGCAGAGAACAAGCGAGTCAATCAGACGGGTTCTGGTTTATACAGCGTGTCACATTATGCATGGAGAATGTAAAGCGTAAAGTTGGAGAGCAAAAAGCAAACGCGCGCCGTTTAAGGAATCAATCATTTGTGAGTGTTTTTCAGCGCAACCACATTAACAAATGCACAATGTATTCAAATATACTGGAAGTAGAAAGGACTCCAGAAGATTCATCTGCTGCGGAGCAGTCGTGCTAGACCAATAAACCTCGAGAGATTGTCCACAAGAAATAAAGTCACAGGTTCATTTATGAGTTTCTTTTGTGTTACATCTCAGTGAAACTCTGCTCGCCAACACAGCTGTTTTTTTAAATTACAACAAAAAATACTGAATGGCGCTGAGCGACAGAGTCATTTCAACAGGATCAGCTTTTCAAGATGCTTTAACAACTCAGCGACGAGCGCAATTCGAGGATACGAACACAAGGTGAGGCAGGACTCCATTAACCTAACCAGATGGTGCTGAACTCCCAAGTCAGCAGCAGGTCAACACAGGTTCATCTCTGTCTTACAGGCAAACTCTCTCCCTCTGCAGGTAAATATTTTGTCAAAAAGACATTTTGTGTGCAGGATTCACCACAATACTGTGTGGTGATCCAGTCCAAAGCTAACCACGTCTTTGATGATAGCAGTATCCAAAGCCAAATGACAGGTTTTTATGCTGGATAGAGTCTCTACTACCTAACTACCTTTTCTCGGGAGCTACAGGACAATCGTATACTTAAAAAACAAAACTTCTGCACACAACAATCTTCACACTATGTTTAACTTCACACACGCTTCAGGAAAGACTTTCATCGGGCATACAAGGCAAACAGGCTGAACTAACACTGCAGTGTATACATAGACATACCAGTAATTAGCCCAATTGCAAAAGATCTGCGTATCCCTGACGCAAGCTCACACTAAAACTTACTGTACTGCATTGTGTCAGTGTAATGCTGTATCACAGATTTATGTAGACAATCACATACATGCAGGCAAATAAATAATAAAATCTCCTATAATGACTCTACTGTATTGCAATATTAATGTTGACCAGGTGAAACCATGATTAAGATTAAGATGATTAAGACTAGAAAAACATTTGTATCTTGCAGTAAAACATGTGACATTGTCCCCTTACCAGTTCTCAAAGCAGTCCAGCATTGAGGCTTAATGCACCTGTTTTCACTTATTCATTTGAGGCAGAGCAACATGAAGCTGGGCGGTGCTCATGTTTGCAAGCTGTGACAATGCAGACAGATATTTACTATTCAATCCTCATGGAGTAGTATTAGAGGTGACTCTGAGTTACATTTGTAGGCGCTTGCATACTCATTTAATCAGGTGCTTTCACATGGAAATGTATATTTTAGCAGCTCCTGAGGCTGCCGTCTCTGTCATGCTCCTCTGTGTAAACACGTGCGATCAGGGGGTGTTTGTCCTTTACTTACATGCAGCACATTAACCATGCAGTAAGTGTTGGTGCTGCTCAGAAGCGTGTGTGAGTATAGCCAAGTATGAAGCAGGTAGTGGTGTGTTAGAGATGTGTGTGTGTGTGTATGTGTGACCTTATAAACCTCTCAGTGGTCCCCAGTTTACATGTATTGTCACAGCATACATGTACTTCATTAAATCTTAAACTTGGGCCTAATGAACCCATGCGGTGCTCACACCATGAAGCTGCTATTTCAGTAACAGTCGAGCCACTGGGGAAGATATCATTAGTTAACGGCATCTCTTCCTTTGCCATTGTTCATACGTGTACTTGAGTAAATGCAACGAAGAAGAAAAAGAGCATCTCTGCTAATTTTCAAATGGGACGGAAAGGTTTTGGATTACATTATACATTACATTATCAGAAAATATACAAATGCTCAAAATACAAACCCAAGGAGAGCAACTACAGATCATATGTAACTCGCTTGCCGCTCTGTGTTTAGGCATCTGATAAGCCTTTGACTTTTAACATGGACAGACATCAAAAGGCTCATTCCCACACCGCTGCTCTGTAACTTAACACCGTGTCACCTCTAAATATTTAGTGTTGTGGCCTGATCTTCAGTACCTGTGCCAATATTTAGTAATAAACACTGTAAATTATGCAGAGCTGCAGCTTTCCTGTGTATGTCTGATACGGTTCAATGCAAGCCGGCTGCTTTACAGATAATGTTATGGATATGGTGTTGATATTGTAGGAACGATATGGTCTCGTGACTTTTACACTGATTTTTATGTTCACAGTGTGTGATTTGCACACAGTGCACCCGTGCAGAGCCTTTTATTCGCTTACTTTTAAAAGGATTTCACAGGCTGGAGTAAATGGACAGACGTGGCGCGCACACGTCTTGTCTTGCACCCTGAATGGCGCCGCATTTTGCAGTAAAATTCATTGGCTGAAATGACTCCGGCTCAGTACTCACCAGAAATAGTAAGAGCTGCAGTAGGTCTGTGATGTGAAAGTCGAAATCAATGGCGATGCAGCACACTGTGGCAATCACGGCACATGTACGGCTCTACCTCAGCCGTTCAATCACAACTCATCATCGGATTGCCATGGCAACTTGGAGCTCTGAGCATGTGTCTGCGTGTGTGTCTGCGTGTGTGTGTGTGTGCACTTTGAGGGACAGAAAAAGACCGGAAATGTGTGAGGTTACCGGCTTTCATCATCTCAGTGACACAGAGTACCTGAAGAACCTGGCGACGCGCTCGCCTGTCATGCTGTTGATTGGCCGTGAAGTGCAGGGAAGGAGCGACGAAGGCGGGCATGTCGGGAACTGAAGGAAAGAAAGTCAGAGAAATAAAAACAGACAGACAGACAGATGCAGAGATGAGGGGCTGAAGAAAAGCAGGTTTCTGCTTTGCAGGAAGTTGAGTGTGTCAGGAACGTGTCATGTTCCCAGTCACCGGCGGGGGTGAAGGACTTTCTACAGACGGCAGTCAGTTGAGTTTTGACATCAGTTTATCTAATAAACACAAATAACTGTACATATAATATCAATGCTTTTTAAATTACAGTTTCTTCATGCAGTTACCTTCTCTGTTCAGCACTGAGAGTTGTTGAGCTCTGACTTCTTGCATGTGTTAGTGACTTTCTTGTTCTTATCCAATACGACACACAGTAATTCGGCCCTATGAGGCTGAGGAGGCAACACAGGGCTAATCTTAGCATTCGCTTGAGCACAAAGTACATTGTCAACTTAAATCCCTGTCAGAACGAGGAGGTGATGAAGTTTTATAAACATCTCTTTGCACAGAAACGTGGTCAGCTAGAGCTTCAGCAAACTGGTCATGCTGCTCTTGACTGCAGTGCCTCGTCACTGGTCTCAGGCTAAAATCAAATGGAGATAAAACATGTAAACTGAAATGTCTGGGACTCCGGCAAAAAGGAAAATATTGCTGAATTGCAGCAGCAGAAGACTTGTTGGTATGACGAGTCCTCCAGCTGTTAGCATGATCGCGCTGACTTGCTGTTACCCCACAGCATTGCAGATGGATGATACACACTGACACACTTTATTCTTGTATACTGACGTGTTGTGGTCTACTGATTAGCTTCGGGTAGTCTGCATATACATCAAAGTTGATGTTGCACTGATGTTTGTTTGACCCATGTCAGGCAGTGTGGCTAACAGTAAACTTATAAGATGTTTTTCTGTTTTAATACACATGATGGTGGCTCAGCTCTATGGATGTCAGTATCAGTCAGTCAGTTGTCCGCTTTGGCTCGACAACCATTGCCACGAAATGTCGTACAGACTGTCATGATCCCCAGAGGATGATCTTGTTGACTTTGGTTTACATTTGTGAATTTGATTTCTCAACTACTGAGTAGATTGCTGTGAAATACGTTTAAGACATTAATTGCAAATTGTGTGAACTGGGTGTATTTAGTCCAATATATTTTAATATATGTGAAGTTCTCTGAGTTATTGCCTAATATGATTGAGCAATATATAAACTCCCTCTCAGGAGAAACAGTGATTATCCCTTAATTTCACATCCTGGATTATTTTTCATTAGATTGAAAATTAAATTTGCTCAATATTTTGGTTAATGGCTAAATTCCTGTAAAACCACATCAAGCAATTAATGCAAATTAGCAGATATTAGCAAAGTGTCGTGAACCCCTAATAAAAATCTCGGGAGGATTCAAAAATTGGGGTCAAAGATGAAAAAGGACAAAGTTCAGTGAAACCTGAAAGTTCGTTTAATTCAAAGCTTGTGACTTTTGAGTGTTGAGGTTTTGATCTGGAGCCACAGCCCAGTCCTGTCCTAACCATCTGCTCTGCTCTGAGGGCCGGGCTGCTGTCAGCACATTGTGCCCCTGACTGCCCTCCTGTCCTCTGACACACACACACACACACACACATATATATTCACACATGCACACACTTCCTCTCCTCTCCTTTTCTCTCCTACCTCCTCCTCTCCCCTCCTCTTGTTGTCACTCCAGCTGGTGGTTTTCAGTGCGGGCTGTCAGATGCTGAGCTCCCTGGTGCGGAGGCGAGGAGTGAGGAGAAGAGGACGAATGGATGAATAAAAGATCACAGGCTAGCTATCACCCTATTCTGTTTTCAAATGAAAAGAAAAAAAAAACATTCTGACGCAGATGCACATGAAATGAAGTGTTCAGAGCCTGTGTGCTAGCGATATAGGGAGAGGCAGAGAGAAGCCGAATATAAGCAGTTTCAAAACACAGAAAAACTCTTCAAAGGATTCTTCAAAGGTTCCCTGGGGCATTGCAGCACACAACCTATAACAACGTTTTCTGATTTGGCATCTTTGGTGCTTGGTGGTCACTGTCGTCACACGCAAAGAGTGTGGCTTCTGTAGAGGCTTGGATTTCATTTTTATGAAATTTGACTTTGAAAACGACTAAAAGTGCAGACAAATATGTCCATATTTGGCCCTAAAAAGACAAAATCTTGACTAGATGAAGACATTAGATGTAAAGTTAACTAATCCCCAGACTTGCTAAAATATAACCAGAGGGCACGGTGCATGTTTGGAACTGTTTTCACTCAGATGTTGTTGCTAGAGGAAAAGTTGTTGGGTTCATCCTCTGAGGACCACAAATATCAAAAAACCTCAGAGCAATCCGTCACATAAATGTTGAGATTTTTCAGTTTTGGACTAAAGTGGTGGATCAACCACTCTGCTTTGATATTAAGACGAGTCGTTCCCGAGTCGTTCCCACTAAAAAGGGTCAAAAGAAAACAAAATCAAACTGATTTCCAGATTATTAAGGTGGCACATTGAAGAAAATGCATTTTTTTCTTCTTTAAACTGAACAACACAACAAAACAGGTGCACATTATGTTGTTGTAAACCTTTCTTGGGCTACTATTAGCATCATATGTTGCAAGAAAGCTGTTCTGCAAAACATCCTTGACTATTTTTTTGGATTTGGCAAAACCTGTTCACATGCACCCACCTTGAAAAAGGCCAGCTCCTCTGGTGACCACACAGTTTGCATGCAGGAGCTGAGTCTGGAAGCCTCCTCTGTGTAAACACAGCAGCCTCCCCACCTGTGCTCCCCTCAGAATAAAAGCGAAAGTAATTGTGTGCTTTTCCTCGCCCTGAGGTGCACAACGTTTCATCCCCGTGGTTAAACGTTGAGCTCGCTGTGGTAATTAGAGGGGTTAATATCCCGGGCAGCATCTCTAAATTAAATCTCTAACTCCACGGCGATGCGGCTGAGTGATGCACCTGTTCACGGTAATTACAGATGCAGCCTGGGAGTGTGCTCGTAATGAGTTGGGAAAGTCAAGGTTGAATCACTTTAAAGGCACATCCCACCACTCTGCCAGCGATGTTTTTGTCAGTCTACATGGAAATTTAAGCTCCGTACTGGGAAATGACGCATGGAGCCGAGTCACTGGACACGTTTAAAACCAATGGCAACAATCATCCTAAAAAGCTGCAGAAAGGTGAAGGGGGCGTCTCCGGGTTAGCAGCATGGGTCAGCTCTGGTCAACTGGTTGGTCTACCACTATCATCCAGCTGGGAATATCTCAACAATTGTGTGGACTGGCGGGTACAGACGCTCATGGTCCTCAGAGGATGAAGCCAACTGATAAACATTTCATTCAGCTCTGCTACTAAGTCAAATTTTGCACAGGCAGACTGGATTCAAAGATGATCTGTCCCAATGATTCTGGTGATACCGTGACATCTTCTTGCACCGCCATGAAATCTTCTTGCACCGCCATGACATCTCTGGTTTGAGTGAAATACCTGTTCATCAGATGGATGGATTGATTTTAAACTTTATAACACAAATACTTGAAAAACTGACTGCGCTCCCCTTGCGTTTAGCATCATTTTATGTTTAGTTCTTGTATTGTTGGCGTGCTAACAGGCTAGTTAGATGGTGAAAATGGTAAATACTATCACAGCTAAACAGCAGCATGTTATCATTGTCATTGGGAGTATCTTAGCATGCTGCTAGCTGCAGACTATTAGTCCTGTCTACAATTGGGACCAGACCTTTAGAAAGAAGAAAATCATATTTTTAAAAACGTTATTCATTAGATAAAAGAATAAACATAAGCTGTGCAAAAAACAAAAAGAGAACATATGGAAAGTGGCTACAGTATGCAGACGGGTAAAGGAAACATGATTCACTCAGGGTTGTTTCGTCAGTGACAGGAGATAGATGAGGTCGTCAGAAAAGTGGAGGGAAAATTGGGGTCAAAGACTCAAGCTCACCTGCAGCAAACCACGTGATACATGATTAGATGTGCTGCAAGATACCATAAGTAAGTAAGGATAACAGATTATGTCAGAAAAAAATGAAAGAAGTTTGTCATGACGTCCCTCCGAAGCTTTAGTATTTCCCAGAACAAATATCCATTCTGCTGATGCCTGAAGCAGAACTTGGCCGCCATCCCACCCTGGTGGGGGGTTTAATTGTCTGTATGGCCGAGAGCTTTAATTCTGTGACTGATGAGTGTCCATTACCCCAAGAAGTGGTTGACACGTGGTGATAAAGAGTCTAATGCTCCCGTCACGTGCAGGAAACGGGACAATAAAGGGGTGGAGCCAAATGCAGACAGAGGCAGAGCCAATGTAATCTAAGTGCCTACAGGCAGGCAGGAATGGTCAATACAGGGAAAAGGGTCTGATATAAACGCATTGGAGCAGTCAGAAAACCTCAAGTTCAGTAAAACAAGAGAAAGTAAAATCTGTGTGTTCACAATGAAACACGAGGACGATACCTCCGACACGGACCACAATGAGCTCAGACGACCTGGAGAAGATAACAGGACACAGGTGAAACGCCATCAGGGCGGGCAAACCGTCATCCCTCAGGAAGTTAAGAAACCGAGACACCAGGTTTGTCTGTTTTCAGGATAAAACAGGAAACAGCAGAACTACAGCTCCAAACCTCGACAGCTCCTTCATGTTTAACAAAATGCAGCGATTTCACCAAAGTTTTGGGCACCGAGAGACACGGATACACCAGAAAACGGAAATTAAGTAGCTGAAGACTCGTCTTAAAACCTTTATGACTGATAAACATCAGTTCATCAAAGTATGAGTGTGAAAGTGCAGCTTAAAATACTTTCAGGTTTGATTTAATAACACAACCTGATCCTCTGGATACAATTTAGAAGATAACGCTCCGTCTAATTAAATGTTTGGTTTGGCTTATTAATTGGCTTTGAGCTGCAACTCATGTACACTGCAGGTCTTCGGCACTTGATGAAAGCAGACGTAAAATATGCAGGAAAAACAAAATTAGGTCGGGGCAATCAGACACACATGATAAAATTAAAACAGCGTGAGATTTATTGAGGACACGAGCGGCTTAACCAGCTCAAAGACGGAGAGAGAAAGAGAGGGAGAGCTGACGTTCCTACCAGGGAACAAAATAAAAACTGTTTAAGTCCGTATAATTTTGGCAGCAGAGGAGAAAACTTGAAACCCAGAATGAGGGTTTTTAGGCGATCATCTGCTGTAACAGGAAAACTGCTCTATGTTTTTTGTTGTAAGTCGTGATCTAAGGGAAAACAAGGCTTTCACTTTATTGTTGCAGCTTCGCACTTGACAGAGCCTGAATTCAAATGTCACATATTTAGTTTTGACGATCTCCCAGTATTTCAAATGAACGCCATTACACCATAAAGCCGCTCCGCAGCCCTCTCCGTCGTATCCGACGCTGTCAGATCGCCTCTGCCAACTCTCTCCAACCCTTTGAGGCCGGCTCTCTGTGTAAGTATGTGCTTAGGCAAGACGGCCTTCTGCACTAATTGAAGTCAATGACACAAGCTGCAGGGGCGCGTGAACAAACTGCGTCTCCATGGAAACACACGCTGGCAAGTGTGTCCATTGAGGAGCCTGCAGCGCTACATTGGAATTGCTGTGTACACCCATCTGAAGCCCTTCACCAAGAGAAGAGGGGTTTGGAGGCGGGGGTGAAGATCAGCCCTGGACACGGGAAAGGAGGCGACACAGAGGAGGGGCTCTTACTGTGTCAGCGATGCCCTGCTATGCCTCCGAGAACGTGGTAAAAGATGTCAAGACATCCCAACATGCGATGGATCCACGAGCCGCATCCGTGCAGGAGGAAGACAGGAGCCAGGAAACTGACAGACTGGCAAATTTAGTGGCGTGTCAGGGGCCAAATCTCCAGACTGAGAGTTTGCACCAACGGCAAACTCAAATAAAGGGATGGAAATGATTGACAAGTCTTCACAGGAATCAAGTCAGTCAGTGAGGAGGCTCTGATGGCCCCTGCTGTCAGAGCAGGGATGCCAACCATTGACTGCAGGGTCTCTGGTTTCGTGTCCTGCTGTGACAGTTTCATCTTCCCCTCATTTCCTGACATCTCTCTACTGCCAATTATTAATAAAATGCACAAAATTATGTTAAAAAAGACTGAACCTTTAAATCAGCGGGGGAGAAAATGGAAGTTTTAGCATCTACATGTCCGTGACAGCTCCTCCAGCTACTGAGCAGATCTTTGTTTTTTGCAGTTTAAAATGAATTTTGACCTGAGTAATATTTTGTGTCACGGCACTAAAATGTGATTATACACAAATATTGACGAGATAAAAAGACGTTAAAGCCTCAGTTATTTTTGTATTTGTGCATTAACCTGTAATTTATATGACTTTTAACCTGACCGTTTGTATTATTAGGTGCATTATTTTGGCTTTTAACCAGTATTTGTATAAAAAATCTTGTGTTTTATATCCTGGGATTGTATTTTATGAAAGAGCTTGTTGTGTTGTGGAGTCCTGATATATGATGTCATACAATATAACGTAATACATAATGTAAAATACTGTCCCAGTTCATAGTGTCGCGCCACTTTCACACCAGCGCCATGCGACCCCTCGTGTGAAGGACGACGTGTTTGTTTGGTCTCACATGCAACAGATAATGACAAAAGCGATGGACCCGTGACCTCCCCACTGTGTTTCCTTGACTTCCACACAAAGGATGCTGGGAAAAGGCTCCAACCATTTGAAGAGGCAGACAGTGAATTAATATGGCAAAAGCAGCATTTACCAGGATTAAATGACAGTTTATATATTTCAAAGCAAATTATAGTACATCTGGTTCATACTTTTACACATTTTAAAGATGCACTATAAGTAGGTCATTTAATTAAACTAATTAATTAAAATACATTTTCACCTCAGAAGCAGGTAAGGAAGAGCAAATGTGGTTTTAACAGGATCAAACCCACAGTTATCACTTTGTGCCACATGAGGCCGCCAAGTGTAAAGACGTCTGGTGCGTTTGACATAATGAAAATAAAGCAGTGCCATAAACTGCTGCAAAGACAGCGACAATTAAAGAGCGGGAAGTTTTATTTAAATGCAGGACCAGACAGACAAAATATTAAACTTCATCCCGCCTTGTTCACACAAAATAAAAAACGTGCAGCTTCTGTTTGTGCACACGCGTCCACTCGCTGAACGTGTCCGTCCTTCTTCTGTGTGAGAATGTATCATTTTTCCCCCCTTCGAGCTTTTAGACACCATCTTGTCTTTAAAAATAACATCTCTGATCTTTTGAGATGTTGTGGGCAGAGGTTGCTCTTACTGGGTTGCCATGGAAACAGTGGCCATCAAGCTACCATTTCGCAATCTACCTCTAGATAGAAGAAAGCCTGTAATGAACAACTATGCCCCCCCCTCCCCACCCCCGCTCCTCCTCCTCCCTCCTCCTCCTCCTTCCTCCCCTCTGCTCTTTTCCATCTATATGTGATTTAAGATGGTGGGGATTTGTGGGTGGATCAATGCAGGATTGGAAAAGAAGAAATAAACATGGCTCAGCTACATCAGCATGGGAATACTGCATGTAAAGACACTTTTATACATGCATTAAATATATATATATACACACACACACACACACACACACACACGTGTAGGTCTGATTGTCTCTCCTGCTTCCCCTCACGAATCTGTTTCAGTTAATGATCACCCTGCTGGATCTTTATCCCCGGCCTCCCCTAACTCTTCCACATTCATCGCAACGACAACTCCAGGCTGTGATGCTGCAGGGAAGTAACAGGAGAGACAAAACTCCAGACACGATGGATCATAAAGAGCCAAGGGGGGATAAAAACATCACCTCTCCATCTGATGCCTGTGGCAAAGAAATAAAAATTTAGACGCAGAAGACGCAGAGGAAAAACAAACCCCGCGGTAATGATACTTCAGACGGCGACCGCTTGCAGGAGGAATGAGGTCATCATCAGCATTTACACCCAGGTCGATTATATCTGACTCACCAGCGGCGGAGAGTAACTAAATACATTTACTCAAGTATTATACAGCAATGAGTATTAACATTTTATTTGACTCTATACTTCCAAATCTCTACATCTACACCAAATCTTCAGTTAGGATTTATTGTTTTCAGCTTGTGACCTTTTAGATTAAAGTGTCGGAGTCTGGTTGGAGCCTGTAGTCTGATCTTCAAACGTTTGCACCAGTTGTTTGCAGCTCCACCAGAAAGGCATTTCACCTCTAAACCTTTCAGATGTTTTCATTCAGTGGGCTGTTTAAGGCCAATTTAACAGTATCATTTTTTTATGCAAAGAAAACAAAAAGTGCAGCTGAATTTAATTTTTGACTCTTTTCTGCCTCATTAAACCCCCTCAGATCTTCCATGTGGCTCTTTGGACGGACACCAACGTTTAAGTCTGGAGCCGGTGTTGATGCATCACAGGGGCTTGGTTTTCCTGCAGTGCTTTTACGATTGATCCTGTCAGTACATTTTGCTGATAGCACATCAGCATTTTTACTTAAGAAGAGTTTTAAATTCAGGAATTATAAATACAATTCCTTGTTTTTTAAATTGTTGTGCTACTCAAAACACTTATATTATAAATATTTATATGATAATACCACCATTGAGTGTTGAAACAAGGCGACAATATCAAACAGGCCTCTTGTAGTGATGAACCTCCAAAGGATCTGAATCTGAATCTGAATTCTTAGCCACAGCCAGCAGCTGTTCTCAGTAAAGAAGCTGAAAAGGCCCACTGCACAGTACCTGCTAACCATCAAACAGTAGGCAGACACAGTTAGCCATTAGCTGGTGAACACAGTGGAGCATTTAGCAGCTAAAGAGACAGATAAGTCCTCCTGGACAGAGCTAACGGTTCACCTCTGAACTTAAAACATGGGTATGTGTCAGTGTTGTGTTTACATCTTGTTCCAGTGGCCTACAAGTGCACAAAAAGGTGTGCTGCAGCTTTTAGGTTGAGGATATGATCACGTCTTTCTTTGCTGTCCCACCTGATAGAAGGTTGAGCTGTAGGTTGGTTGCAATAAAGACCTCAATGAAGGAAACTAAAGTGAGAAATCCTTGTTTGTTTGAATGCATTACATACAGTATCATAGCAAGAACAAGGGAAAACACAGGAAACAGGAGAAAATGGGGAGAGCATAAAGTAGATTAATAAATAAATAAGAGGAATGGGAGTCCAGTGGAGGAAACAAGATCTGCTGCTGTGTGGGGAAAGTCTCTGACAGGCCTGCAGCTTGTGATGGAGGGTCCCAGTGCAGCAGGAGCTGAAAGCGTCAGGGTGAAACTATGTTTGACGGGAGCAAACTGTCTGAGAGGGGCCAACACGACCTGCCATTACAGCTGCGGGGGGGCTGCAAGGCATGAGGAGAGAAATTGTCGAGGAAACACACACACACTCTCACTTGCACACACACACATACGCAGTTAGCGGACAGATGGGGGTACACTTAGAAACACACACCAGCGTGCCAGTGTGGATAAACTCTCTCTCACACGCACACAAACATGCAGACGCAGACATGCACACACTGCAGGGACACAGTGGCAAGTTCATATCAGTGCTGCCGTGCCCTCTGCACACAGAGAGGCTGCCAAACTCACTCTGACCCATCTTTATTCAGTTATGATAATTCAGTGTCACGCAGGTACGGATTATGTTAAGGTGTCTGAGGCGAAGGCGTGTTTAGAGGATGAGGGTGTTGCTGCAGAGAGAGCGGGCTGCCTGAGACTTCAACCGCTGTGATGTGGAGACGCTTAAGCCTGCAGCACCAGAAGTTGTAGGAGTCACTCAGAAGACGGCAGCAAATCACATTACTCTGTTTTCTTCTGCTTACAATAAGAGACTTAGTTGCTGGAGGGGTTCAATGTTCATATTTCTCTTCTCAAATCAAATGAAATGTATTTTTCATGTCTAACGCTGCGATGCTATAACATGGGACCAAATTCTTTGTCCGGCATAGTTTTGTTGGATTTATATATGATATAAGCTGCAGGACCGTGATACTCATTCCCTTCAGTTCATTAATATTGCCTGTTTTAATGGCAGACATGCAGGTGTATTGATGTCTGGGTTTGCATTAACGCAAAGTAAACGCACGCCAAGGCTGGACAGTGTGGAAACCGAATGTTTAGTAATGACGATGGGGAATCAGTTACATCCTTGAAACAGGCTGTAACGTGTGCGCGAGCGTGTAAACCTCACTACAGGCACGCCAACAGCCCCAACTGCAAAGCCCTGGAGGAAGGTGACCGGGTTATTATTAACCTGGCCAAGTGTCCGACAAATCTTTAGGCTACTGGAAAGCTTCAAGCCCAGTTTTTAATTAATAACACAGGTAACTGTAAAGAAAACATGCAGAGTAGTTGCTTCGTTATGCCACTATCCCATTATCTGGGATATGAGGTGTAATTATACATATGACTGCCAGCCTCAGAGCCTCCTGGTGGGCCCGATTGGGCCATGGAGATGTGTTTTTGCTCAACAGATTTTACGGGAAAAGACAAAAATACAGGTTTGCTATTCGCTGATGTGTTTTTAATATTTTTTCTAAGCATTTTATTTAATATTAATGTAGTTTTCTAGAATACTTTTGTAAGCACTGGCTCGTTTTTACCCTATTTAATCACATTTCAGTCATTTGTTCCCAGCGGGCAGGTGCTGGCACGGCGGTGAAATAGAAGCACAGAGTAAAAAGACATATAAACACACGTTAGTAACTCAGATTAGAGAGCAAAGCACAAAATTATCTTCAATTTAAAGACTTTAAGAGTTTAAAGGAAGCCTGCAAAGGGAACCCAACTTATGTGTTCTTCTCAATAATCTATCAATTATTGGGTGTGATTATTTCATTATGTCCCCTTCAGCTGCCGAAAACCATTTTTAATCTGCTGGAGGGGTAAAACTGTTAAGAGCGCATCGCTTCACACAAGAGCGCTCCAGACAAATGATTCATGACACATTTCAGGTAACGCACAGGCGAAACGCACTGCGGCTGACACTTCGCGCTCTCCAATGCTCTGCGGAAACGCTTTTGCGAAATGTCTTTGCAGCCTTCGTTTGAACAGCGGGAGACTTTGACAAGCTGCAAGCTACAGATAATAAAAGTGTTTCTCCTTTTGATTTAACGCAAAAAGGAAGTTGAGCGCTGACATGCGGTATCGCGCGGTTTCAGAAGAGCTCCAAATTCCTGTGTAGCTGTCAGGTAGACGATGAGCAGAGCTGAAAAGGACGGAGGTTAAAGCATGTTCTTCATCGTATCACATGTGTGAGTGATGTCTTCCATGTATTCAAAGGATCTTGACTCTATGTCACACGTGCATGTGCAGGAATGCATTTATCTCTGCATACGTATGTGTGTGTGTGTGTGTGTGTGAATATCCCCATCTGTGAACTGATTACATGTATGCATGTGCATTCTTGCTGCATTGGCATTCAGCACGCTCACGCACACATATACGCAAATTCACACGTGCATGGCCACTGTGCAAATCACAGATTCAGTGAGAGGAGCCATAGAGGAGGGGGAGGCGGAGGATGTGACATGATTTACAATGAGATCATTAACCTTGAGAAACAGAACGGCCTGTGAGACACAAACACAGTCTCTCAGACGGACACCTTGCGAGAACAATACCTCGTCCACACGCACGCACGCACGCACAAAGCGCTCACTCCGGTGCTCAGACGAAAACACACGCAGGCGAGCGTGCGCACACACTCGCAGTGATCAAAGCTCAATAGATTCTTGAAATAAAACACGTCAGCAAGGTTTTCCGTGGTGCGTTTACACCAGCACTATAAAGAAAGTGACAAAATTAAGTAGGCACTCCGAGCAAACGGAATAAAATGTAGAAAAATAAGCCGTTTGTGAGCTTCTGTTGATTCTCCCCCGATGCAATGCACAAAGGAAAAGTATTTACAGGGTCACCCTGACAGGGTGACAGCATGAAGAGAGGAGGAAGGGATGGGGGTTAGATGTCACTTCGCACTTATTAAATACAATATTTGAATTAATGCCTTGCCATCTTATCACCTGCCATGCTCTGCTGTCAAAGTGGGCTAGTTGTGTACCCACAAATATTTCCCAGACTGTGTGATTTGCTGTTGGAATTGAAAACTCATTTGAAAACCTGCGACAGGGAAACCCCCAATAGCCGATTAGCATGTTAGCATGCCAGCATATTGCTAATTAGCACCAAACACACAACTCAAGGTGCATATGGCTCAGGTTAAGAACCAGAGTTATACAGGTTACCTTGTGTTTTACAGGTATTTGGTCATACAATAAAGAACAAATTCAGGTTTACACCTGATGGTGCTATTGTGGCTAATAAATCACAGCAAGAAGCGACGATAGCTGCGTTAGCACTGTGTTTTTTCAGCATGTTATAATGAGGGGAAGAAGCATTGCTATGATGCAGATACAGTTAATCACCCAACAAACGTTATGTGTTACCACACAATCCTTATTTATTTGTTCACAATCATAAATCCATTTCTAAAGTATAAATCTTTAGTATGTAAATGATATTTAAGCAAAACATCTGTCAACAATCCTTTACAGGTTAGGTCAAAGAGAGAACGCTTCCCCCTGATGAATCCAGCAGTAAAAATCTACAGTCACACATTCACTAGATACAAAAGAAGAGAAACACATTCATTATGTGCTAACAAGGCTCGTGAGATACAGACTGACAGAAAGCCCTTTCAAAGTGCATCATACAGCAGTCACGTTGCAGCGCCTTGAAATAGAAACAATAAAATAGACAAATATGTTTCCCCAATATATTTGGCAATATGTCACTCTTCTTTTTCAGATAGGTATAAAAAGTGTTATTTGTATTTGTCCTCATCTCATTTCTTTCGCATGTCATGTTTAAAATATAAGTTAGAAAATGGTTTTTAATAAAGTGGAAGACAGTCTGGAGTCTGATAATTCTCAATATGTTCAATATGCAAAGTCAGTAAAATCTAATGGCTCAACTGGTGACTGAGAAAAAGAGGTAAATGTCAACATTAAAGCCTTCAGATGATAAAAAGATCCATACGAGACGACTTTAAGTATAAAATTAATGCTGAGAGTCAAACGGTTTCTGGTTTACACACGGCAGAACTCATCACACAGCAACTGCACACAACTGTACCGCAGAACAAACATCTAGAAAAGCCGTAAATCAAAAGTCTCCTTATTGTGATAACGCTTGTTTCTCCCAAAACAAACCTTTCTTCATCTAAAGGCTTCGTGTATCTTAAGACAAAATGTCAAAAGTGCAGCTTCACTAACTTTAATGCAAAGTCGTTGTTTGTCAAGGACACGAGAACTGATTCAAGTGAAACTCAAAGGAAAAAGGTATTTAAAGCACTGAAGTCATCTTGATATATGGTTAAACTGGGGAATCATGTGCGCATTCTCAGTGTTTGCATACAAAGAAGATCTTGACCTCATTTCTTCAACTGCAGTCAGTTTAAAGCCAGTTTCCTGTAGAAAATAAACACCAAATGAAGTGTTCCTGCAGTTTTTCGCAGAAGTCCTGCTTCTTTCTGTTAAGACGAAACAACAAATCCACTTCTTGTAATTTCCAACAGCTGGAAAGGCAACGGTCTCGAAGTTTACTTTGCTTTGCTGTGTGCGAAATGAGCACGAACGCTGCGCGGACTGAGTTTCTCCGCCAGCAAAAGCAGGACACCAGCACACCAGCTGAAAGAGTGACAGTTCGCTAACGCTACGTTTGAGCTATTAAAACAAATTCAGCTAGGAGTTAAAGGTTACGTTTCTCAAACTAAAACTATAAAACTGACTCTGTGTAAAACTCTTTAATATCAGTTTACTCCCTGACTTCCAGCTATGTGTGTTAAATGTAGTTAAATGACCTTTTACTTTACCATTTATGCTGCGGTGCAGTACAAATACACCTGCTCCTCTCCTTCATCATCTCCAGGCGTATTAGGCAATGTTTTGGATATCAATAAGCAGGATATGATTTATGGCAATATGTTGTTTTTATATGTAGTTTTGCATCAACGTGATGAAACAGCTGAATTTCATATATTTAATTCCCTAATTCAGTGAAAAACAGACATTTGACCTGTTTCTCAATTGATTTTCTCAGAAATCTATTAAATCATGATATCACCACAGAATATTATAACTTACCGTGATAGAAGATATTAACCGTATTTCCCAAGTGTACAGAGTGCTTTAGTCAGTGTGCACAAAACACGTGTATACAACAGGAGTCTAGCTTCACGAGATGAGGAAAACGATCTTGATCTGTCAAACAATTGCACCTCAGGCTAAAGCAAAAACGCAGCTTTACGTCTGCAAAGATGCAGCGCACACACACACACACACACACACACAAGTTCCTCACACTGACATATGCAACGATCCTTCACACCCCTGTATGAGGGGTCCCACACCCTTAAAGCTACATTTAAACAACGTGAAGCCTGTATGAAAGGTAGTGCATGCTCACATTCAGTAGTTTTACTTCGTCTTTCCCATGAGGTCATCTTATGTGCGACGCCTCAGGATCAAGCAGCTGAGACAGAGACGCATTTAAAAATGCTGCAACCTCCCACCGAGGTCGCTGAACGTCAGTAGACTACGACCCGTTCGGTGAAACAACCCGGATGTTTCCAAAGTGAGTTTTACACCTGCTTCTCGTCCCTCCCGTCGCGCTCAGAGGAGGTCGGTTCCATCGTAGACGACAGGCCGGTCTAGACTCAGATGGTACAGCACTTTCTTTGAGATGAACCTGATTAACAGGAGATGAGGAGAAATGGCTGCTGCAAAAACTTTATGTTTTCTGATTTGTGATTGAAAAGGATTTTGAAGGTAAGACAAGCAGCGACAGACCTGGAGAAAGAGTTGTCAAAGATGAGCGTGTATTCCCCGGGGTACCTCACTTTAAGTTCCCCCTGGATTGTCTCTTTGTGGGAGTTGCATCGAGTCAGTGGGATCAAGACCTGCGGAGAGCAAAGGGTAGACATCTTGTTTGACATTTATAGCGACGCGTCTGCATACATTAGGTGCAGGTCTGACAGGGTGAGAGCATGAAGAGAGGCGGTAGGGATGAGGGTAGATGTCACTTCCCGCATATGAAATCCTGTTGAATCCCTCATCTGAAGGTTGTGTAGGTTAGGTTCTTTGGTGGGCATCTTATTTACATATGTACTGCTTTTATTTCAGTCACTATCACACCTAAGACACTGAACTCTGTACTGAAAGGCTGGAGGGCCTGTCGCTGCATATTTTGTGACTGTGATATTCAATAAACCTGCCCTGGCGTGTTTTCTATTTCGCTGTGAGGGAAAACAGTGTTGTTGCTGCTGCCGCTACAGAAGTAAACACAGTGTTGTATTAACTGCACTTTTCACCACTCGGCAAATATCAAAAGATGCATTTTCCACACGCGCGACGCAGTGAACCCGCAACCTGAAGGTGAGCTCGCTGTTGCACTGCTAAATCTGACGTACCCTCTGTCATACATAATCTGGTGTCTGACCTTGGCCTGCTCCAGCGGAGTCTCTGCACTCTCCCTGTAGACCACACTGAAGGAGATGCTCTTGGGTTCAGAGGTGAACGTCCAGCTGACAGTTGGACCGGGAGCGCTCACGGTGATGGGGATGGTGCTGTAACAGCTGGACTTGATGAAGAGCTCCCTGGAGCTGTCCCCAAAACCTGAGATGTCATCAACCGTGAAGCGGACAGAGAGCCTGCGGCACGAGCAGTAAAACATTTGGGTTATTGTCGGGCTGCAGCTCCCTATGCAAAACAGTGAAAACAGTATCATGGACGTATCTATACCAGGCCCGGGGGGAGGTGCGTCGTATTTTTGTTTAATCTATTATTTCCTGTTTACAGAAGTTTATTTAGGAACCAGACTGGTCTTTTTGTTTGAGTACGTAATTCTTTGTTGGTTAGTTTAATTCTTGTTTGTTACTTTGCTGTTCGCCTTCCCTGAAGCCAAAATATCCTTTTAATTACCGAGAAA
Organism: Datnioides undecimradiatus; assembly: GCA_008933995.1. Lineage (NCBI taxonomy): Eukaryota > Metazoa > Chordata > Actinopteri > Lobotiformes > Datnioididae > Datnioides > Datnioides undecimradiatus. Next base: position 3,136,625 of record WARS01000052.1, read on the forward strand.
TAAACAGCATTAACTGTTCCTGTTCCTGGTTCCTGGGAGCTGGGAGGAGGGGAGCCTCATTCATGCTGCACCGCGCTCAGCTGGACCCTAACGCCCTAACGCCCAGCTGACACATCTAGATTTAACAAACCGGTGAGTTTTATTGTTTAAATGGGCTGATTAATAGATCAGATTGTTTCAGCCCCGTGAGCTTTCACAGGAGGATTCTCAAAAATGTTGCGTATTGAAAGAATTAAGTTGCTGCGTTTTCTGTGCAGGCTGATATATTTAAGCAGAGCCGAGATGATTCATCCGTCCATGAGTCAATCAGCACTCGTTCGATATTTGATATTTTTAAAACAGAAACAAACATTTGACAGTCCAACTTCTCAAATATGCTCCTGTGCTGCAACTATTTGGTCTTTTATTAATGAAACTGTGGTGGTTACTTTGAATATTTTCACATTATTTCAGTTTTTATTCAGTTGTCGGACACGCTATGGACATCAAAATCAATGCAGCAGATGTGGTTGTCCTATATTGTTAGGTCAAAACATGGCACTTACTGTTCCCACAATGCAACTCAACCACAAACAGTTTGGTCATCTACTGATTTCCAGCAGAGACGAGGAGCGACTACAGAGGAAACCCGCTTCTTTCTCACTCCACATCTCAACATTTTCAAACTCATCAGCACCAACCACTGCTGACTTTAATACATCAGATTTCACTGAGCTTCCTCTGGACCTTTAACAGTCCTTGTACAACTTTTCCATATGCAGTAGCACCCCACGTGACCTGTAAACAGACTCTGTTGTGTGAAATGTATGGTTCCCCTTTAAAATAACATGACGTGACGTCTGTAAACTTTTACCAGCTTCGCAAAAACAAAGATGCTCTTAATACAATAGAAGTGAAACAGACTATCCTACATTCAGGAACATGGTCCACCCACACATGGATTAGTTTCATGGTTTACTTCCTATCTTGTAATTTAGAGTGAAGATTTCACCAGAACAAATAATGCTGAACTGAAACCTTGTGACTGCATCCGCCCTCGAAGCTTACCAGACGCAGCTTTCACCACAATGTGAAACTCACGTGAGTTCTCCCGACTTCAGCAGGCAGATCTCTGCATCCTGCACCGCAGCACTGAGGTCCTCTGTATTTTCTGACGCGATGTCTTCGGCACTGGCGCTGCTGTTTCTAGCAAAAACAATGAATGTTTCAGTCCATGCATAATTCCTATGAAGTTTTCTCTTCTTTCTTTTCAGTGATAGAATAAAGTAAAGTGAATCAGGGAAACTATGCAGTATCATCCATATGTAGGCATGGGAGTGAACGTGTTGTAGAATATTGAATTTCTTTTCACTGCAGCGAAAATGTCCAGTTTTCTAAACGTGATGATCGGCAAAATCATGCTTGAAACAGACTGAGCAGATTGTTTTGAAGGCGCCGTGTTGTAAACAGAAAATCAGCTTCTGTGGTTATTTTCAGTCTCTCTCATCAGGTTTATAATCTCCATCACACATAGCCTCATATCTCCTGCGGGGGAAGGCATGTGAGATACTTACAGCTGTGCTGCCCCCTGCTGTCCGTGTTCAGGAGAGCAGGCGGTGGCAAAAGAGAGGGAGTCGCTGTCGTAAACCCTGCTCACTTCCTCCTCCGTGATGATGTCGAACACACCATCATCCAGCTTGTCGCCGTCATCAGCTCCTATAAATTCAACACCCACAACATTTTATACTCCTCTTTATGCTCCTTCTGTCTGTCATGATGCCAAGTCTGCAAACACACGTGTGTTGTTCTTTACCTGCAGCGCCAGTCACAGCTCTCCCAGCCTGCAGCAAGCGACTGAAAGGTGTTCCCGGCGTGCTGTTAGTCACTTCTTCCTGTGGGTGGCGCTCAACCACTGCATTGTGCTGGTTGTAACAGTCCCTGCAGCAGCGCTCTCTGTTGCCGCCCTGCTGGGTGCTGACTGTGTTACTGCAGCAGTAGTAGCAGAAGGGACGCCCACACAGTCTGGGAATAGATAAATGAAATGTGGCTTATTAGAGCGCGGAGGGGAGTTCATTTGTAATGATGCAAATGTTTTATTGACAATGTTTGAAATCATATCAGATCCGTTTCTGCACGTAAGAGATACAAATAAGACACATACACATCAGAAAATGAACAATTTCTATTTTTGTCACTGATAAAAAGTGCATTTAAGATTATTTTTGTAAAAAAAAGTCTGAGATTTCTGCAGAAAGTTGAAGCAAAATTGCAAATTTACAACAGGAAAAGCACGGTGTGTCTGTGGTTTTCAGCTCTGACCTTCAAATAGTCAAGTTTCTATTCTGAGTCTCTAACTGTGTCCAAAGAAGGGCCTAACTGTGGACGACAAGACACATTTTTATAAATATACAATGTGAGATTGACACTTAGTTTCGTTGAAAGTGTGGCTAAACTGATGCTTACTGTGACCACTGCTCAAAGCCCTGTGTGAAATTCTTCCATTCACAGCTCATTTTGCTCTCAACAATGTGTGTATTTGCTGTTGTTTTTACACACAGACCTGATGTGTGCATACAAATATCGGCCCAGTGATGCATCAAGATACAGGCAGCAATTATACCGCTTCCCTACTGAGCGGTTTAACTCTCAGACATGTTCATCAACATGCTCGTTATGTAAATCCTCACATGCAAAATACCGTTATAACCGGACAAACGTATATATGTTTCATGCATTTCACTAATCTGCAGCTGATAACAGATGAATATTCGGTTCATTATCAAATATCGGTGCAAGTTGTATCACATGTTGTAGAGGCAGTTTTACAAGAATAACTCACGTGCAGACACTCTGACGCTACACAGAGCGAGACCGACTTTTACAAAAGGCAAAGCGGTTCCCGAACAAGGAGCAGCAAAGCCGTATCTGTAAGGAGCTCTGATGGTGTGCTGAGCTGATTACAGCAAATGGGAAGTGAAACAGACAAACAAAATGTCGTGGAACGACGGTGACGGTTTCTTTTGGCGCTTGACTGTCTCTACCTGAATAATCACAAACAGAAATAGAAAAAGTCGTTTTGCACTGATTGATGACTGGATTTACTTTTGGCTTATGAGTGCAATGTTTGGAGTGAACGACGGCCTTCTGTCGAGTTTAAACCAACTGCGATTGCGCTTAATGTGACACACGTATATGTTTATCATAACCCAGAGGACCACCTGACCTGCAGTTGTACTTGCGGAGCCACCAGTTGAACTGACTGCGGCAGCCCACGCAGTAGTTGATGTCCCTTTCTGTCTCCTCGTCCCGCAGTTTCTGCTCGAACTCCAGAGCGTCCGTCTTCTGCCACAGTGCGTCTTTCTCCCTGCAGAGAGCGCCATCGAGCACGTTCGTGTTTGCAGTAATAATCACACAGGATACTGCAGATCGCGCAATCCACGTGGGCTGCTTGTGGCCATTATAAAGTTTAAAAAAAAAAAAAAAAAAAGGCAGCAATCCAACGTGTCTAAATCCTGATTTCTGCTAATTTAAATCCATTTAGCCTCGCTGATAAATACACAGACAAGCAGAGGTAATATGGGGCGCGTCTCTACCTGATGAGCTCGACAAGCCGTTCCTCCAGATTGATTTTGGTGCGGTAAAGATCATCAAGTTCAGCAGCAGTCCTTAGATCAAAGCTCTGTTTGTCCTGCGTGACTTTCCGTAGGTTTTCGCTCATCTCCTGACAGGCCAGCTGAGCCGCTGCGAGACTACCCTCAGACCTAACACACACACACACACACACACGGGGTAATTTATAATATGTCCAAACACACAGGCTTTCTCAGGTTTCAATTATAAAGAACAGTAAGAACAAGGTAGATAAGACACACTAAACAAAAACAGTCTGACGTAAACACATGATCAGAAAGTTGTTTTCTTTTCCACAGAGCTCCAACTCGCTGCAGAACGTGTGATTATGAATACTGTATCTCACCTTGATAAATTCCCTTTCAGATGGATTATCTCGTCTTCTTTCTGCTGGATGAGATTTTCAGACTCGGCCATCTGGATGTTTTTCTCCTCAATCTGTTGGCAATATCCCCGATTCTCAGCCTGCGATCAGTACGGCGAAGCAACACATTATTTCTGCTTCTTTGTGAATTATGCCTGTGACCATAATGTTATGATTACTTCTATCACCGATACAGACGACGAACCTGGATTTTGTGTTTTGCACACAAATACAGCTTCCTGATAGTTTGTCAGAGGCCATCATTTAAAGTTAAAGTTTCATGCCTTTGCTTAAAACCTCTTTAGGTTTACTATCGCCGCACCAGCTCCTCAAGTGACTTAAAACACCTTTTGACTGCTTTAGGGATTAGAGACTGAATAATCTGCTTAGAATGTAGCACCGAACATTTTGTGGGATCCTCTCACCTCGAGCTGTGAGAGTTTCTTCTCCAGGTCGACTGTTTTCTCCTGCTCGGTCGTCAGCTGCAATCGCACCTCCTGTAACTCCTGATTCACAGTCTGGGGGAGAGTGCATTACATGCTGATCAGCGATGTATAACAGCAGATCTGCCGACGCCAATGAACATGGAACAATCAAGCAGTATGTTTACATGACCAGGTGACCAGGGTGTTCAGAGAAATCAGGTTACGACGGCGTCAAGCTGCACTAAATGCATGCGTACACGCAGCAGGTCAGTAATCACAATTTATCAACTGTACCATGAAAAGGCATTATCACAATACTAAAAATTTAAACTTTGACACAATGCTAACTAAAAACAGAAACAAACAGGTTTAGACGCTCTTATTATGAAATTAGGACTTTTTACTTCCTCTGAATTTCTCGCATTCTCTCGGCCTTTTCATTGTTCCCCCTGCAGCAATCCACGATGATGGAAGTTACAATATTACAAAACAATTCAAGCATCAACACTTTTGAAAATCCCAGGGGGTACTTTATGTAACTAAGTTTCACTCTGACTAATGCGGACTGTTTGATTGATTATTATTGATTATGCAATGGTATTCAGAGGGCTGCCTTCTTAAACGAATACCTTGATTGAAGAATAGATTTCTCTGAAGCATTCTTCATATAATACAATTAAAAATGATGTTGCCGATAATTATGGTTTCAGAAATCAGCTTAAAATGACAAACTGTAACTTGGCTACTTAAGTGCATGTAAAAATATCAAAGCATGCTTCTGAATTAGCTGAACACTTTGTGACTGACCTGGATCTGGCTGCTGAAGTTCATGGCTTGGCTGCTGAGCTGCAAGCGGAGAGCCTGGATCTCCTCCTGGTTAGTCTCCTGTGCAGCTTTAGCCTCCTGTTGCACTTTGCTTAGCTCTTGCTGCAGCTCCTGCTCGGATGCCAACGAACCATCCTTGTTGTTGAGCTGATCGAGCAGTTGCTGGTTTTCCTCGTGTAGCTGCTCCATGCAGGTATTCAGCCTCTCTGCCTCCTGGGTCGCCTCTTCCTCCAGCTCCTGAAGCTTTGTTGACAAGCCCTCCCAGCGCAGACGAGCCTCTTCATTCTCAGCGGTAAGCATACACACGTGTACTCCGAGTTCAGCAGTTTCGGTGTTGGCTCTATGGAGTGCCTCCCTGGATTCACTGTTCTCCAGACACAGTGCATCATAGCGCAGCTTCAGTTTATTATACTCCTCTCTCGAGGCAGTCACTTCTGCAGCCAGACCTGCTCGAGCCTGAGCTTCACCATCACGCTCCCGGATAAGGGCCTCCTCTCGCTCCCGGGATCGGAGAATCTCATCCACATGCCGGCGGTTTAGCTCCTCAACCTGGGCTTTGAGCTGCTCTGTTAAGACACGGAGATCCTCTCTAGAGGACTCTGTCACCTCCTGCAGCGCCTGAACTTTCATCCTCTCCTCAGTTCCTGCTAGAAGTTGAGCCCTGAGCTCCACCACCTCCTCCCGAAGCCGGTGCACCTCCCTTAGGTTGAGTTCAAGTTGAGCCTCAGCTATAACCAGCCTGAATGGGGCCTCTTTGGTTTCCACTGAAGCTGTCTGATGCTCATCGTGAAGCTTCTGCATTTTTTCATTGCTCTCTGCAGCTCCTTTCTCATCGTGCAGCTCCCCGGCCCTGCTCTCCAGCTCCTCTGCTCTCGCTTGCAGAAGCCCACATTTAACAGTCTGGTCTCTCAGCTTGGCCTCAGTTTCTTGGAGTTTTTCAAGCAACTCTGCTTGGCTTCTTTGGGACACTGTGAGGTTACTGTCCAACTTTGCAGCTTTGGCAGTGAGCGAGTCCAGTTCCTGTTGAGTCGTGGCCAACTGTGTCCTCAACGAGGACTGTGCCTCAAGAAGCTCATTGTTCTCATGCTTTATCTTCTTCAACTGAGAATCGGATACTTCCTTCTGAACAAGCATCTTCTGAACGATCTCCTCCAAATGCAGGTTTTCATCCAGAAGCTTCTTCTCTCGATCTTCCACACGCATGTTTGCAGCCTCTACTCTGCCCTTCAGCTGCTTCTCAGAGGCCCTCAAAAGTGCCAACTGGTCTAACATGGCTTCCCTGCTCTCTGTCAACTCTGTAATGCTCTGCTCACTCTTCTTCACTGTTTCCAGTAGCTTAGCGTTTATTTCCATTAGACTGCTGCATTGGATCTTGTAGTCCTCAGGGCTCTCGGTTTGATCACATGAAACATCGTCATTATCAGCAAGTCTGGAGCTCAGACTTTCTTTCTCGACGTTGAGCTTCTCCAGCTGCTCCTCTAAATGCTTGATTCTCTCTGAACTGGTGGCTAGCTCTTTCTCTCTGTTTTTTAGAGTTCGTCTTACATCCATGAGCTGGCTCTCCAGTTCCTCGTTCTGGCTGCTGCTCATACTGCATCTCTGCTCTTCCTCCTCCCTCTCCTCCTGCAGTCTTTTCCTCAGCTCCTCTGCCTGTCGCTCTCTGCACTCCAGTGATGCCTGTAGATCCTGAAGCTGTGCTCTCAAGTTCCCTGTCTCCTTCTCTTTCAAAGTCAGCGCCCCTTGAATGCGCCCAACTGCGCTTTGGAGCTCCTCCAGCCGCCTGAGTGCGTCCTCACGTTCGGCATGGGCTCCGGCTTTTACTTCGGCAAGCTTCTCCTCACTGTTCCTCAACTCTTCTTCCCTGAGTTTTAGCTCCTGTGAGAGACGCTCAGATTGCCTGGCCCGGTCCTCAGCCTCTCGCTTTGCCTCCAGCCTCTCCTCCTCTGCTGCCTTGAGTTTATCCAGGAGTTCCTGGATTTTCCAGGCTGAGTCGCAGTAGCTCGCTGTTTGTTGTCCCTTTTCTTTAAGAGCCTCGTCCAACTTCGAGAGAAGCTCCATATTTTTATTCTCGGCAGCTGCAAGTCTTTCTTCAAGTTCACTATTTATTGCTTCCCTACAGGTCTGAAGGTGATTTACTCTCTCCTGATTCTCTGTTTCCTGGCTTCTTTGGGCTGCTGTAGTCACTGAGGGGCCAGAGCACCTCTGGGCTGCTGCAAGCTGGCCTTGAAGGTCTTTCACCACACCTTTAAGCTCAGCAGCTTCTTTGCCCAACTCCTGCACCTGCACAAGTAGCTTCTGCTGTCTAAGTTCAGACTGGTCAAGCTCAATACGGAGGTTCTCTGCAATGCTGCAAGGAGACGGCTCCCCCAGTTCTCCCAGTTCCCTGAGGAGACTATGATTTGAATCTGGGACTGGGAGAAACTCCTGCGCCTGAGCGGAACAGAAGACGTCTGGTCAGGTGCCTTAAAGTACAAACAGTCACCGAGTATTGACTTCAATATGTTTGTACCTGTGAGTGTGAGTAGCTGCTCACAAGACTGTTGATGCTGGAGCAACGACTGGGAGGCTTCCACAGGAAAGCTGATGAGGCGGTGCCTAAGGTTCGCCTTTAACATAATGAGATGACAAATATGAAAATCAATTAAAAAAAAAAAGTGTATTTCCTCAAGTTCCTTTTCTATGATTTCAAACTTCAGACTCAGTACACTGTTTTCAGAGGGAGACCGTGTGTAGAAGCTTCTAAAATGACCGTTAAAGGAATATGTTCTGATTTGTGGCATATTTCTACTCTGCTATGGTGATGAAATTGTTTTTATCAAACTGTCCAGTCATGATTCATGTGAGGGAAACAAAGTGTGAGAGTTTGTGTGGGTGTTTCATCAAATAATCTCTGGTCACTCATGGGAAATGGAAACAAGCCAAACAAATATTTGTCCTCAAGTAAGAAACACAGGAGGTGTCGACCATGTTAGATACATGGTGCATCTGTGGGCTCTAATATATTACTGCACAATAACCCTGCAAAGAAACAATGCATTAGTGAATTATATCATGTTGATTTTATAGTGCATGTGACAGGTGTTAATGTAACTCTTTTATTCCCAGGTACTCTTCTAGGCTTGTGTTGCCGTAGGTGTTGCTGCACGCACGCTGCAATGAAAGATTTCAAAAATAACCACAATAATATGATGCACAACAACAACAACAACAACAAAAACTATGTTTTTATAATAAACTAGTGCCAGTACACTGACAGCAAATTGATGACAAGGAAGTGAAAAGTTTTGGCAAAGGTGCTGACGTGAGGAACAGCGATCAACGCTCACACAGTGTCGACACCCACAAGCTCTCACACACACATTTACACACATGTGTGAATGTGCAGAGTGATCAGATAATTAAGTGTTACTTCAAGTTGTGAAGTACCCAAAATTGCCTCACTACAATTTTACATTAGCTGCGCTTAACCGGTGTGTTATTTTGAAATAACTTAACGTCTGTCTCCGATCACTTTACAAATCATTTCCAACCCCGGGGCAGAAGAGCTACACGCTTTCATTTCCTTACTTAAGCATCTGCTTCTTCTTCCCGCATCTCAAACAACACCCACATTATTTGTTTTTCTTAAACAAAAGCAAGGAAACAGACAAAGAGTAAACTGACAACTGTAGGCACAGGTTACCTTGCAAATCTCGGCCAATCGGCATCGAGGTCGTAACCTCTCGCTGCCACGTCAAATTGGATCTGGTTGAGCTCATAAAGGTGGTTGATTATGTCAGCAGTGAGGTGAGACTTAAGGAAGGGACTCCGGGCATAATACCAGTCACTGTGTGAGAGGAAAACAAACAAACAAACAAAACAAAAAAGATAGTAAAGATATTTAAAGATATTTTTTCCTTTGTACACTAAAACATTTACTGTTAATAAAGCAATTTGTGCACTTTATGTTATGATTCATGCTAAGATATTATATTATATATTATATCTTATCTTATTCTAGGTTCTTTAATTTATCCTATCTTAGCTTAGCTTAGCTTAGCTTTACTGGTCCCATGCAGGGAAACACAGCACAGCATAGACGCACTAGCACTACAGCAAAAAATGACAAATAAGCATATGAATATACTTTCAAAAACAATATTTGCACTTGAAAGAATGTAAATAGGTGCTTATGGTTTCTGCAGATCGTGGGCGATTGCAGCATGTGATACCTTGTCAGACACAAACACACAGCCTACAATATGGAACTAAATCACTTTTAACTTTGTCTCCAATTCCATATTTTCCTCTTGAGGTCGAAATGTAAAACGTTAATGAGTATTCTGGTCAAATGGACTTCAAAACAAAATGGACATTTGGTCTGACGAAAGGTTAAGGAACTGAGATTGGCGAGCGCGTGTCAGTGGTTGGTAGAGTCTGACCGCTATAAGCCGATATCACTGGCCAATCATAGCCAGTATCATTGGCTCTGAGTCATTTAGCATACACAGCTACTGTAAAGAAATCAAAATGCAACCTCACTAATGGTAAGAACTACAAACAGTTCAATCATGCACTGCGCATGCTGGAAAATTAAAAAAAAATCTGAATCCATGAACCCATCATTTCCCTTTTTAATACAACTTCAACATGATCCTGTCCCTGCTGGTCACATCTGTTTGTTCTTAGTGCAGCAGCCATAGTTCGTCACTGTTGAAGCTGCTGTTCACCTCTCGACCGTGCAGCAGCGAATCACGAGATCATGTGCGGGATCTCAGACATCAGTGAGAAACGGTTTCCCGATTGGAGCTTTATCGATCGTGAGAACACACTGCAGAATGTGTGGACGTAACAAAATGTATATGTTGAGTATTTTTACTCAAGTACTGTACTTAAGCACAGTTTAGAGGTGCGTTTTCTTTACTTGGGTCTTTCTATGGATTCATGTCCATTCAACTAATGCTCATGCTAATGCTAATGCAGTTTCGATCCGTATTAAATGAGTAATGTTTTCCTATTTCCGGTGTCAAAGCTACATATTTTATGCATGAACAGTTAAATATTGTACTTTTTAGTCCACTGCATTTATTAAATCACAGCTATAGTTACTGTTTAAATCAATATTTTATAAGTAAAATAAATGATCAGCCAAATTTAAGTGTTCTTTACACCTCAAAAAGGCTAAATAGAAGGAGGCTGGTGTCTTTTTTGGGTTATTATTTAACATATTAAACAATATCTAGGTGAAATATATCCTTCAGTTAAGCCACTTATTTAAGAAAGCAGCCTTCTGAGTTCACTCGCATAGTTGCGTCAGAGCTAAATCAGTGTAAAATCCAGACAGAAAAGATAAATTATCATTCCAGCTTGGTTATCCTCAGTCTAAATCTCATACCGGTCAGGTTTCTAATTGTTAGTCTGTGTGGCTTTTGTGTTTTCTGTAAAAAAACAGAAATGAGATAGAGATCAGGAAACGGAGAGTCACACTTCCTAAGAAACAGCACCATCAAAACATGGACTGTCTCATTGGTGCCAAACATCTCAACACAACTTCTGTCTGCAGTTTTGTTTTTTTTTAGAGTGCAGTGTGCCTGAAATGTTGAAAAATAAAAGACAAAAATATATGAAACAATAAAATAATAGAAGCACTATAATCCAATAAAAGTGTGTATTCATCCAGTAAAGTAATATTTAGTTTTTTTTCTATTAAAATATTGTTTTAAAAGCAATTTATTGCACATTGGCGTTCACATAAAACAGTTTATTGATTGTATCTAAGGGAAAAAATCTACATTGACATAGAGCCATGTAAGCGCTCACCCATTCAAAGGAACATCTGTACACTGCTGGATCTCAGTGGATCACAGCATGTGGTGTGTGTGCGTCTGTGAAAGAGTGTGTCCACAGACCTCGTGACCTTTTGGTTTATGAGACACTGCTGCAGCGTGTCAGCGAGACGCTGGTGAACGAGCGAATAGCGGATGAAGGCCCGTCCTTTCCCCAGCGATGTCTTCAACTGCGGACACACAAACATAAACACTTTGGTGTGCGTTCACACCCACTTACACACGCGCACAACCTCAGTGTGATAAGAGCCTGTAAAACAGAGCACTTCCTTCTTTTTTTCAGCTGCTCACATCAACACATAAATCAACTTTACTTCAATTAACACTCTGGTGTCTACGTTTCATTTCAGTGTGTTCAGTGACACGATGAAAATACTAACTGAATAGCTCTGATCATCATAACGTGGTGTGATTTGTGGGCGTTTCGCTGGAAAAAAATGACTCAAAAATCCAAATAGTTGCTGTTTGTTTATCTGTTGATCAAATAAAAAAGTAATTTCGAGCTCTAGTTCTAATTTGACCCCAATTTAAACTTGTGTTTCCTTAAAAAGAGTCCCGACACAGAATGTTTAAGGATGTCTGAGTTTAAAAGTCACCACTGCACAGGCAGGAAATCTGCAGTGCCCGTCTGTGAGCCCAGACTCTCCAATACATTAGCAGATGGAGGGATTTAAGTAAGACAACAGACACACAGATCCACCATAAGGACACCAGCTGGAGACTTACGTCAGTGACTGACAGACAAGAAACAAGAAGAGTAAAAGAAGAGTAAAAGTAAGATTTTAAGTAAGAGTACTAAATGTTCCCAACAAGTAATTAACAGATACTAACTAAACTATGAGATTTTTCAAGAGAGAAAACACTGACTATGGTAAATCCCTGAGAAAACATTAGACATCTCACAGGTTTTGCTAATCAAGGAGCATAAAATGAGACACGTGGTCTTACTGCCTTTTAAAAACAGGACTTATATTCATCACATTCAGCTCCCTCACGCTGGAATACAGACGAATACAGAAGAGTTTTTCCTAAAGAATGAATCGATTGGTCCGGCAACACGAGCCGTCCAAAGATATGCAGTGAAATCATAACAAGCATATTATAAATAAACACGTAATAATATAGCAGCATTATGCATTTCATTCACTGTCGTTTCAAACAGGCGCCGGTGGCAGCCGCTCAGATGTGACGATGTGCTGATTTGCTGTCGTACACGACTGTAAATCGATGCCTTTGAGTTAAGGAAAGTTGCTAAGACAGAAACATGAAGAAGTCTTTGCCTCGCCTTTTCGAGGTTTACTACATTTTAATCTGTGTCGGCATATTCAGTGATAACTACAATAACTGCATGCCGTAGCCCTAAGAGAGAGAACAACACGAGTTTTACATGAAGCTTTCTAAGCACAACCACACTCAATATGGTTAAAAACACCTGCAAATGAAATACAGCACGAACTAGGACTAGTTCAGCTACAGGTATTCCAGTATGAGGCTCACCGCTGTGAATCCCCGGGACAGAAGGTGAGGAAGAAACAGTACAGTACAGCAGGTACGGCTGTAAGGCAGCAAGTAAATTAGCAGCAATGAGTCTTACTGTACCTGACCGAGCAGAGGATTAGTTACACGGTTATACCGTCGCTGCGTATTTCTGTGTGTCGCACGCCATGGCAGGGCCGAGATGCAGACGGTGAGTGTGCGTGTTTGTGTGTGCTGCAGAGGAGGATTACCTCAGGGATGGACTTAACGAAACGGATGCCATCGTTAGCTCCCTTGATCTTAATCAGGCACTCGCAGAAGTAATCCCAGTAGTCTTTCCTCTGACCAAGAAAGGTTGTCTTCTCTTTCTGATCAAACTAAGGAAAACAAATCACCTTATTAACACACTGCATAACGATGTACAAAAGGCCTGCTTCTGTTTGGCGACCAATCTGAGGGTCAGGGCCTCTCAAAGGAGACCCATTTCGGTTTTTCTTGTGAAATACATAAAGTTCTTTCAACATGCAAAGCACTCCCACTTTAGCATTCGTCTTCTGAGCCCTTCAGGCAAAGCTGGAGACTCCCGATCGGGTGAGCCACCCGACCACATTGTCATACCGGATCATTATGATGAATGCTAAATAAAAAAAACTTAATAAACTTAAAATAAAAAAGTTGTTTTTGTTAATGTTTCTTGCTTTTATGTGATACCATACCTGCAGCAGGTACTCCAGTTTATAGAAGAACTTGTGCAGGTTGGCGCTGTCATCGGTTACAGGTTCACCACACTCCATGTGCTCTTTACTCAACTCTAACACGGCATCTGACCAAGACATTATAAACACATACACACACACATAAATTTCAAATTGGGTTACTGGTTAAAGACTGAAGGCAATCAAATAGAAAATACATACAGCTTTTTACTCCGACAGTAAACTCCCTGACATTTCTATTAGTCACAGATCTATAAGGACTAAATATTTCTTGATCAAAGTCTGTGACCGATCTTTATTTCCTGCATGGTCCATTATTTATAAACAAAAACCTAAATATACAAAAATACACAAATAAACAACTCGTGCTGCATTGCAAACACTGGGCAACACGCTGCACGAGAAGGTGCTCATAGTGCGTGTGAACAGTTTGGTTACCATGCAGATCTCTGATTATCCTTTGCAGTTGATTATCTCCAACTGATGATGATGAGGAGGAGGAGGAGGCCATTGTGGCGTCAGGGCAGTGTAGAGGACAGGAGATTCTGCACGTGGGATTAAAATAACAGAGATTATGATTATTTCTGGATATTTCAGAAATGTCTTCATGATAAACAGTTCGTCACATCCCTAAACTGAGAGAAGACAGGACGTGGCTTTAAATCTGCAATCACCTGGAGGCAAACATTAAAACAGAAATGATTGTCTTAAATTTCAAGTTTTCCTTTTCTTGAGCGGTTTAAACTTTTACGACTGCTCTCTGAGAAAGTGTTTAAGTGTTCAGCAGATGAACTGCACTGACCCAGAGGAGTCCATTTGATCAGGGCACACAGCGAGGAAACCGCGGCACCTCAGCTGAAGTTAGTCTGAGCAGCATTTGCATTTACATTTACATGATGACGACAGGCGAAAGCCCATCACTGCTGTCTGTAGCGACGGTGTCCTCGTCAGATACCACTGGCACAGGAGTTATCTAATCTTAACTACTGTTATAAAACAGTAAAGGTGACTCAAATCACTTTCAGGCAGCAATAAAAATGAAATAAACCGTGACATAAACATCGTATTGGTAAAAGCTGGCGAGAGCTAACCGACATGCACCTGTTCGTAGCTCCTAATTTCCCGGTTGTATTTAAAGGACATTTCTGTTAAAAACAACAGCATTTTGTTAGGAAATGAGCCAAACGCTTAAATGTTGAATGAACAGTTAAATAACAGACGTACTTGATATGTTAATTTGTCCAGAGTGTCCAGTTTGTGGGTGATACAGCAGAAACTTGCTGACGTCGGGGGGCGGGCACTGAGGGTGATTGACAGGCCGTGGGCACAAATGGCCGCCTGCTACCGCAGCTGATCTGTCCTAGTTTGGTTGAGAGACAAAGGGTAAATAAACAGAAAGCTGAGACGGAAGTTTGACAGTATTACATGAACAGTTGGCATCAAAAGCGAAAAGAAAAAAAGATTAAAAAAAATAATAAATTGAAGAACAATTCAGACAATAAAAAGAAAGAATTAAGAATTATATTCTATTTAATACCATTGAACATTAAAGCAAAATTGTTTGAGATTTTGTCTAGATCATTGCTTAAGATGTAGGTAATAGAGACTGTCACTGTAACAATACCAATGGCCCATTTCTCTTGTTTATATTACAACCCCAATTTCCAAAAAAAAGTTGGGATGCTGTGTAAAATGTAAATGAAAACAGAATGCAATGATCTGCAAATCTCAGAAACCCATATTTTATTCCCAATAGAACATAAAGAACTTATCAGATGCTGAAACTGAGACATTTTACCATTACACAGACAATATTAACTCATTTTGACTTTGATGGCACATCTCAAAAAAAAATTGGAACAGGGCAATGTTTACCATTGTGTAGCATCCCCTCTTCTTTTAACAACTGTCTGTAAATGTCTGGTAAGTGAGGAGATCGATTGCTGGAGCTTTAGGAGACCCCATACAGGCAGGCTTTTGAACTGTCCGCTGATAACAAGCTGGATGGTCCCTCTCCTCTTTAGTCCGCAGGACACTGCGTCCATGGTTTCCAAGAAGAATTTCAAACTTTGATTCATCTGACCACAGAACAGATTTCAATTTTGCGTCAGACCATTTCAGATGAGCTTTGGCCCAGAGAAGACGGCAGCGTTTCTGGATCATGTTCACATATGGCTTCTTCTTTACATGATACAGCTTTAACTTGCATTTGTGGCTTGCACGGCGAACTGTGCTCACAGACAGTGATTTCTGGAAGTGTTCCTGAGCCCATGCGGTGATGTCCAGGAGATAATCATGCCTCTTTTTAACGCAGTGCTGTCTGAAGGCCCGAAAATCACACACATCCAGGTTTCACTTCCATGGAATAGCAGAACATCTCAGTTTCAACATCTGATATGTTCTTTATGTTCTACTCGGAATAAAATGTTTTACACAGTGTCCCAACTTTTTTGGAACTGGGGTTGTATTAGGTTAAGGTTAAAAGGTTAAGGTTAAAAGGTTTTTAATGATTAAGGCAAGTATAAATGATTAAGGGGAACATGTTTTGTCACATGTGCTGCTAAGGTGGAACACCCACGGATGTCACGTGTGTTGATGTGAAAATGCATGTTTTATTTCTGTTCACCTTTGTGGTCAGTACTTAAGGAACAATTCAGCAACTTTCCAGTGTTTGCAGGACTGACTCTGGTGTGTACACAGCCTGATATCTGCAGGTAAAGTATCCACATTTCTTGATTATTTGTGTGATTTTAAAAGTATATTTCAGCAGGAATGTTGTGTATCCTTATTATACCTGGCTCAGCCGTAAAGCAGAGATAAAGAAAACATTAAATGGCTAATACAAACATACCATGGAAGGAGTGTATTACTGTTGACTTGACCTGAAAACATATGATCTTAGTCTGCTATTTATGTTATGTGTTGGCATCTTGCATGAAAACTAATGATTTTCTGCAGATGGAAGTTGAAGCAATTTGCCTTATTTCATCCCAACTGGTGAGGAGTTCCACAGGGATCAGCAATAACATGATAAACCTAAGCTGGAAATCGTATAATTATATAAAAAAATGGCGATGCATTATGTTACTGATCATACCACCCAAGACAACACAAAAAATCATGAGCAAAATAAAATGCCCATCCCAATAAAGGCACAGTGAACTGTGCTGTTTTCTCTGTGTCTTCCTGTCACTGGTTTAAAGTGAGCAGGAGTAACTTTAAACCAGTGAGAGAAAAGAAAAAAGGTGATGTCACATATTTCCACTCAAAAAACAATATTTAAATTGCCTGCAGTGACATTTCTGGCACTGAATGTTAACAAATCAGTGCATATATTTGAATGAATTAAAAAATATGTATTTATAAGCTGTAACCCTGAGTGTTATTTATTTAAATACAATTAACTGATGTTATGCAGAAATGTGATATGATTTGTTTTCAAGTTGTGTTTGTGTGTGAGTAAATTGTGAAAATCTAAATCTTAATCTTAAAGATGATGAAATCTCAATCTATCTAAATATCATTAGAAGTCTGTGAGAAAATTAGGTTTTGGTAACTTGGGTTAACTAGTATATAAAACAATAAGATATGTATGATAATCACATGTCCCATGAATGAAGTTATACACCAAGGTGCTAAAATAAGAGTTTACATTTACACTGTAGCTGTGGATGTCTATGAAGAAATCCATGAGTAACATGTTTTTAGTGTAATGATCGAATTCCTCATCATTATGTTTCTGTAATCTGATCTGCGTGACTTGCCCATCTAACCAAGCTATTTCTTTAAAATCCAGACTTCTTCTTGGAGTGACTGCAAAAATGGCAACAGTTGGAGATTTTGCAGTCACTGCTACAAGAGGTATCAGCGAAGAGTCAACGTTCAACGCCAATGACAATTATTCCGATTACTATGACTATGATGAGGAGTATGAAGATGAACTGTGCAACAGAACAAACATTGCAGACTTTGGAGCAACCTTCACGCCACTGTTCTTCTCTGTTGTGGTGCTCCTCAGTCTTTTTGGCAACATCCTGGTCATTGTGATTCTGGCAAAATATGAGAATCTTAAATCCCTCAGCAACACCTTCATCCTGAATCTGGCTGTGTCAGATCTCCTCTTCACTGCAGGTTTGCCCTTCTGGGCCTACTACCACATGTATGGATGGACTTTAGGGGAACCTGCATGCAAAGTGGTGACCTTTGTCTTCTACATTGGTTTCTACAGTAGCATTATCCTCCTCATCCTCATGACTGCTCACCGTTATGTAGCTGTAATGAATCCCCTGTCAAACATTGTGTCCATCAAAGGTTTCTATAGTGTCTTTGTGTCTGTGGTCATTTGGGCGGTGAGTGCATTAGGCTCCACTCCAGCTGTCATTTTCACAGAAGTTGTGGACCAGAAAGACTGTGGATATGTGAGTTCTTACTGGAAATTATGGGGAGTCTACCAGCAAAATATTCTCTTCATAGTGAGTTCGGTGGTTTTTATTTTTTGCTATTCTCAGATCATATGTAGGTTGCTGCGTCCCACTGCCCAAAGAAGAAAGAACAAAACTTTGAAATTAATTTTCATTCTCATGGTTGTGTTCTTCGTGGGGTGGACACCTTATAATGTAGTAATATTCCTACAGTCCTTGGAGTTTTGGCAAAAAAGTGAAGAGGTTGACCCGAAGGACTTGGGTACACACTGTGAACGGTCCAAACCACTGACCTACGCCTTCTACATCAGCCGACTTTTTGCCTTTTCACACTGCTGCCTTAATCCTGTGTTTTATGTGTTTGTCGGGGTGAAATTTAAAAACCATTTGAAGAGAATGCTGAAGACCTGGGGCCACAACAACAGCGGCATCCGCAACAGGCAAAGCCGACTTACGATCACATCGCTAACAAGTGGTGAAGAATTCTCAATGTAGTTGATATAACGCGCAGAAGGGAAACTGCAACACAAAGAAAACCAATTTCCAATTCCCCTGGACATTTGGAATATTAATAATAATCTATTTCCTTAAATGAAAGCCTGGGTCTCAAATAATATCTGGTTGACATGCACAAATAAAGACTGTAGTAAGGTATAGCAATGCTTTGATGTCAGCTTTCTAACATGCTCAGGCAGTGACAACAGTGCTGCTAACATCAATGGCCACCTTATACGGTACACCTGTACATCAGCTCATTAAAGCAGATATCAAGCCAATCATGTGGCTGCAGACTGATGAATAAGCATGCAGACGTGTTGGGTGTAGCTGTTTGAACATTAGAAAAGGGAGGAACTGTGACTGACGTGACTTTGACTAACAAAGGGTTTCAGACAGGTGGTTTTCACACCTCTGATCTAGTGGGATGCACATGCACAACAGTTTGCAGAGAATGGTGCAGAGAGGGGGCTGGTTCAAGGTGACAAAGCTGCAACAGAAACTTAAGTAACACTTCACAACAATGCTATACAGAAAACCACCCGTCCTGCCTGGTGTCAGTGGCTTAGCCAGCTGATGTTGTAATGGTATGGGGGAATATTAGGCACACAGTCGGGCCCTGAGTACCAGCTGATTATGGTTTAAATGCTACAACCCTCCTACGTATTGTTCCTAACCAGGTGTATCCCTTTATGGCCACAGCCTACTCCTCTTTTGAAACTACTTCTAGCAGAATAATACGGATGTTGCCGAGCGCACGTCATCTTGAGCTGGTTGACAACAGGTTCAGTCACAAGGTTTCAGTAGTAACAATGTGTAATAGCAGTGACTGTGTGATGCTGTCATGTCAATGTTGACCTGAATCTCTAAGAAGCTTTCCAGCACTGTGCTGAATTCATGCCACACAGAAACCAGGGTCTTCTAGGGGCAAAATGGGGGTGCTATGCAGGTGCACTGATATACCCACCACCAGTGTATAAGGCTTTTATCAAACAGAAGTGCAGCTGTAAGTGATGTATAGTGTTTTTTTAATCATTTTTGTCTCAGTTTCCAATCAAACTGTGCTGTATTAAAAATGTTGCCTTTTATCTCTTTGTTAATCCAGTGAGCATCCGAATGCATGTTGATAAATTGATTATGCATTGTTACAGAGACAGTTTAAGTGTGTTTAAGGGTTTGATCAACTTTTTTACTCTATGTTTTCATATAAAGCATTTTGATCAGTCTTTTTTTATTTTACCTCCTGCAAGCAAAGTGAAAGCTGCTCTCTTTTCAAGATAATATGTTGTTTTTGTTCAGTCGGGCATTCATTTCGTTTGTAATAGCGATTTTTATCACGTGATCAACATCATTTACATTACTTACAACAAAATAAAAATTACTCAGTTTCAGATCTGGGGTGTACTTGGTTTGAATGGTGACTAATCTTCTGTTTCCAGCAGCACCATTGACTTACCGTGAAACAGAAAGAGGAAGTATTTGTTGACTTTTGTGTGCCGCAGCTTTTCCCTCATACAGGAAAACAGTAGAAGACATCGCAGCCCTTGTTCAGGGTAAGTTCATTTATATATACTGTAATTTCGTACCATATTTTAAGTAAACTACTTCCAACTTAATTGCTATCTATACAGGGATTATTGGAGGGCTGAGTGAAGTTTGTTTTGTGTTTATGTGTCCTAGAAAACCTACAGCTCCACCATGGACAGTGGCAGTATGAACGACAGTGACTCTTTGGCCTATTTCTGTGATGACATGTTTGACTTTGAAACCATCAGCGGGGTCATCTTCATTTTGATCTTCGTTGTCAGTATCACCGGCAACGTTCTCCTCTTGTGCGTTCTTGTCATCTACGAGAAATTGACGAATGTCACAAATCTGTTTGTGCTGAACCTGGCATGCTCTGATTTGGTCTTCACTGTCACGCTTCCATTCTGGGCCATCTACCAGCTTCACCACTGGGTGTTTGGTGAATTCACTTGCAAATTTATGACTATGGCTTACTTCGTAGGTTTGTACAGTAGCATCATTCTGCTGACTGCTATTACTGTGGATCGCTTCATTCTGGTGGTGCTGCACCACTGTCCAGGCTACCCTACAAAGCGGCGTAGGTGTGCAATGGCCGCCTGTGCAGCTGCCTGGATCATCAGCATTGCTGCTTCCATCAGAGATGCTATTACAGTAAAGGTGGAAACCCAGTGGAACGATATGATGACATGCGATGATTCTTCTGATGACTCTGATGTCAACCTGGGATATTATCTCCAAGTTTCATTGCTCTTCTTTCTCCCATTCACCATAATTGTTTTCTGCTATTCTGCCATCCTCAAGACAGTTCTGCAGGCCTCCAACAAAAAAAGGTATCAGACTGTGGTGGTGGTTTTGTGTATCGTAGCTGCTTTCTTCATCTGCTGGGGACCTTACAACATTCTGCTTTTCATCAAGTCTTTTTATAAACCCGAAGGTTGTTATGCAGAGGAACGCTTATACATTGCCTACTCTATTTGTCATATACTTGCATTTTCTCACTGCTGCATGAACCCACTATTATACATGGTCTCACAAAAGTTGCGAAGACATCTTTTGCAGCTTTTGCACTGCACCAATCCCAGGACGAAAGAGCGAGTCACTGGCCAGAGAACTTCTGTTTTTCAGAATGCAGCTTTCACCGCACAAAACTCAGCTGTCTTATTGGAACTACCCTCAAAATAGTTTTTTTTTACATCTGTGAGCACTTTTACACAATGCAGTTGGTATCTATTTCATTCTAATTTTATATTTGAATTTATTTGAGTCTATTTTGATAAAAAAATGTGCTTTAAAAGTGGCATGTAACTATGTGGATAATGATGAGTGGGACCGCTTTCACACATACCCTTTAGAATTAGCTGTGCTTTGCTGTTACTGTAATATTTTTGTAACGTTATGCTGGAATCCACTTCAGTTTTTTTCACTTCTGTTTTTGGCTACTTGTTATGACACCACAAGAAAGGCTGAATTTCAAATTCTGCTATGACAGTAGTTTTCTCCTGTATACTGTGCAAGTGCCCTGCAATATGCCCTGACAGGCATAATGCAGTGTAATTACTGTGAGAAACACGGTTACAGTGCGTATCGGTGGTAAAGTTTCTTTGGCATTTTGTCAGTTTGAATTATTTTAAAGCATTTTTTATTAATTTGGGAAAAAATAAATGGAAAAACTTGAAAATTTCGAGTGAAACTTGAAAATAGCGATTGAATCTCAGATAATCTGCGTAAAAACAAGGGCCAAAAGCCTGAAAACACTGAATAAAACATGAGCATATTGAACAAATATTGAGAATATGAAATGAAGTTGAATATGCAGGATGGGCAACCCTCATATTAATGTGGTGTAGCTTCTAGTGGCACTTGAATCAGAGCTGACAAAGAAAATATTGTCATGATTTCAATTTGAAAAATGCCCCAAAAGCAGAGACATAATCCTCCACCTCCTTGGACATGCTGTGGTTTGGAGATGGTGTGATTCTGTGATTCCATTCACGGAAAATAATTTACCATTTTTGTTTATTACAATAGTTGTTTATTGTATTATTATGCATTAGCCATAATTTTACTTTCATCATTAGATTGTTGTTGAATCACTCATTGACTTGCATGCTAACTAGCTTATTGTCAGTTATATATGCGATACAAACTGTCATTATGGCATTTAACAATACATCCATTGTTTAAAATAAGTATTCTTTGTCATTTTTAAACTTTAGATCTTTAATTTCACTTCATATATAATAATGACTTATTTATATTATTAATTTAATTTGACTGTAGACTGTTGACATTGCTTCCTAAATTGGTGACTGACTCTGTTATTTATATGAGTTTAAAGAAGACATTGTCTATGGTTGATGTTTTTACCTTTTCATTTTTTTTAAATTATTATACTGTTTTTGACTCTTGATGGCTCTAAGGACTGAAGCTAATGCTGGATGTGCAAAAAGCATCCTCCCCAGCTGATGAGCCATTTAGAAAACATGGAAATTACAAGGATTGTGTGAAGAAATGTTTCCTGTATTTATAACTGAAATTTTCAAATGTGGGATAAGACAGTTGCATAACCCTGTTTGGCTACTTAACTCCTACACTTGTTAGTCATTTTATACCTGTGTGTGTTAAGTTATTGTGCTACAAGCCCAGGTTACATTGGCTGCTGTTGCTGGAGTTTAACCTTTCCAAAATCTGTTAAATCTTAGCCTAAACTGTGATGCATCTAAGACCAGCTTCTGTGCTTTTATAATAGATTTAGCAAAAATATATAACTCTAGTCCTTTGAAGCAAGACTGGGTAGAGAGCTAAGCTATAGCTAGCTGGGCATCCTTATGATAGGAGCTTATGTAAGAAAAAAAAAAAGCACTGATGATTCACAAAGAGAAACATATGAATTTGTGGTTGTTAAACTATCACACCATATACAATAAATATATATTGCTGAGTTATTGTTTGGGCAAGGGAAATTCAGTAGCCGATGACTACAGAATAACAGCAGACAACAAGAGAACTGATGAATCATGCATCATATAGATTGTGTTTAAGGTGAAACGATGCAGTGAATGACAGCTCCTGATAAGCGGCCAATGCTGAACTGTTGACTTGTGAGAAAGAGGAAGAGCGGCCTGAAGCAGAAAAACAAGTGGTTTTGTATAACCAGTGTTTCAGATGATGACTGACAACGATCGCGTTGTTTTATATCAGATAAAACACGTCTCAGCTCTTGACTGTAACACCCCTCACTTAACACACTTCATCAGTTTGATCAGTTGATCAGATCAGTTTGTTATAGTGATTTTACTGCACTGAACAGCTCAACCCACAAGATGGCAACAGAAATGAATGGAAGTGAGAGACGTGATCATTGGTTCAGCTTAACTTTTAAAAAAGAGAAAAGATCAAATTTATATCATGTTATTTAACCGTGTGATGTGTGATTATTAAGCTCTTCACCATCTGACATTTACTGTTTGTATTTAATGTTTTATGTTGTGATATGCTATAATTAAATCATATTTATAGGTAAAACAAACCCGTGTTTTTGATTATGAGCAATTACACACAAGTTCTTTGCTTTTCATGTATAAATTAGGCTCCTCAGTGACTTATGTGTGTAAATATACTTCACGTTTTTAAAGATTAGGCCTGATAAAGGGGATTAAATGTATTGTTTTTGTTCACAAGCTGTATGTGATACAGGAGGCTATTACCTGCACTTCTGCCCACACCTCTGGTCTCTGTCCTCATGCATGTATAAGCACCAATTAACCAGGCAATGTTGCTCGTGCACCCGCTGTAAATGCAGATACAGCAATTCTGAATCTGGTTTCCCCGTCTTCTTTTGCATTTAATATCTTAGTGGAGTATTTACCTCTGGAGTGACCTTGTCTATGTGACACAGAATAAACAAATTAGCCCTCAGCAGCAGGATCAATAAAATATAATATAACAGACTGCATATTCGTGATTAGAACCACAGGCAGTGAGGCACGTCTGACTCAGCCGTGCACGCGTTATTGGTTGCTTTTCTTTAAAATGATGTGAGCCAGTAAAGTAATCCAACTCTATTATTACGGTAATTAAAATATTTTACAAATCCAAATCTTTTAACTCTATTATATGCAATGTGTTTCTCCAGAGCCCCGTCAGTGTACTTGAACATGGTTGAGTAGCGCAGCCCTGATGGCTCCACGGGGGGTCCAGAGAAGAGTGTACAGGGACAGCTCAGTGGGCCACTGTAACAGCACTCATATCTGTCTCTGGGGGTAGATTAAGCTTAATTAACTAAACCATCCAGCACGCTTGGATGAATGGATACAAGTCAAGGGCAGAGCAGTCACGGGTGTGCTCACACATTCTCTGGCAGGCACCGGGAGAGCGTTTTGTGCCGAAATCTATCTGCGCGTGTGAATATGATAGAAGCAAAACATTGGATATAGCTCTGCACATGAGCTGTGTTCAGTCGACCTGCAGTCAGCACACTCAAAATACAAAATGACTTGTGATGCAGGTTTGGGGAACCGTCTTGAATATTGTTCCTCATGTTTCACCAGCAGCTTGGGTGTGTGTGTGTGTGTGTGCGCAAATGCAGCAATATGCTGAGTTTATTTATAAGAATTGATAACAATCAAATGTCACAGACAGCAGACCGAACTAAAGAAGCAAATATGACAGAAAACCAAGCACACAGAGTTTAAATAGCAAAGACAATCCAAGGCATCTCATTTCTTATCTTTGAGCCAGAATCCCTTTTTTTTCCCCTGATCGTTTTCTTAGCAAATGATGTTGTTGTTCAATCCTATTTTTAGCCACGAGCTAAACAGCTGTTGCTGTTTTCTTATGTAGTCTCTGCTACGAGCCCTCCCTGGCCCCAGCATTCACTCCCTGCTCCTCCTTTCTCCGGGGCAACTCTGCCTCCTTTTCCACATCGATATCTCCCCTTTAATTTCAGTTATCTATAACGATAATTACTCTAACCATATGTGAATTTAATTGATGCCTTGCAAATGTGTAAATGTGTGCGTGCTTTGTGCATATTGCTAATAAAGTCTTATTGCCTGTTAATCTGGACTGTCAGGGAAACGCGCGCAAATCGATTAAGTGTGTCAGCCTTATCATTACAAACAACTGTTTTAGAGAACAAATATAGACGACTTAATCCGCATATGACATACACTGGCATGTGTGACATTTCACTAATGCACCTCATCCTGATTGAATTTGTCATGGGAATAAAATGTTTTAAAAAAAGGATTAGATCCAGCGTTTAACAAACACACACACACACACACACACACACACACACACACTTACCTCACACATAGATGCAAACACACACATGTTTGTTTTGCTTGATCATAAATCAAAGAAGGTGACATGTTCGGAAACATGTAGGGAAACGTGTGTTTGTTGGGTGATGGATGAAACATCACTAACCTCTCAGGCTGCGTCTTGGCCTCTATTCTGCCACTGCAGTGCCACATTTGTCCACTAGAGGGGACATATGCATCGGTATAGCACTGTTTGAGCCACAGTATCGATTACAATCTCACACACTTCCCACATCAGACGCAGAAACTGAATACAGAGATATCCTCTCTTGTAGATCACCAGTGCCTGAGAGACGCACTGCTTTTAATGCATCTTCTATTTTATGACTCAACAACTTTTTTCAAACACTCAGCACAAAGAAATGCATCCTGTCTCTTCCAACGCCATCGTAACTCTGCATTTTAGGGTCACCCTCCTCTACTTACCTGCTGTCGTCAGATAGAAAAACACAGTGATTAACTACCATGGAGACTTAATTAACAAATCAAACATCTGGATATTCAGACTAGGCCCACTGCAAAGGCTTAGCTGCCTCTTGTAAGACTGGCCATTTGATGTATCAAACAGTGCGTCCTGATGTTTCTTGCTAAATTTTTCCCATCTGGCTCGTTTGTTTTTTTATTTTTATTTATTTATTTTTTTACAGCTTTTCTCTCACTTTGCAACTTTCACTTTTAATGTTGTTCAGTTACAAGTATTTTAATATAACTTTTTTTGGGGGGGGGGTTACTTTGTGGCACAATGCATAACACTGCATTGTATGTTACTTTACATCGCTTTTATTACATTACAGTAGAAACATAACATGGAAATGTGTCCACAATGACACACTGGACTACCAATAAGAGGAAATAGGTGTTTGTTTTATATTACGCTAACATCAGATGTTACATTTTTGTGCCCAAATGTCAAGAAACAACATGACATGTGTTCAAAATAACAGATATGTAAATGATTTCTTTGTCGGTATGATTTAAAAAGGTCATACGGTTTTTAGATGCAAACGTGCAGGCTATTAAGAAACCATTATGGTGTTTGTAATCCCGTGTGAATGGCTCGCTGTAATAGTTATTCACAATAAAGCCTGCGCGTGTGGAAATACGCAACAAAATAAAGCAGGTGCACTCAAAAAATAATCACATCCAGCTTTCTGACTGTGACAGTGATAGACTGTATGTTGTCCTGTACGACTGCTAAGTGTATAAAGAGCACAGTTGCGTGGTGTGTATAAAACACAATAACGCTGGTATCACCGCTAAAATGAGATCTACGGCCACGAGTGAATCACCGTTGGCTTCTTAAAGCTGCAACTGTGCAATCAGCAGAGTTTTGACAGTCTACTCTCGATGCCTTCATGGACGAGAGCCTGAAAGCAACATTTGAGCTTGAGCTAGTTAAAGCACATAACAAAATAACATTACATGACATGACATGACATAATGTCAACGAGTATATCTTAAATATATATGGCTGAAGATTACAGATTGGGCCATTAATATAGAGAAACAGCTGTATTCCCAGCTGTATGTATTTATTTATTGGGCTCATAAACTGCATGTCAAAGAGTATCACCTCCGCAGCAGATGTTATGTTTCTCTCTACAATTTATCTTGACGTCACGTCATAAGGTAACCTACTATTTATCCCAAAATGCTTTGCACTACTATGAATGAAAACGTTTTTTGGATGGTCCCGATGAGAACTGGGCCCCCAGACCTGGCGCTGACTCTTCAACACTCTACCCACCGAGCTAATATCCCACAGACCATGCTTTTTGGCTTACCCTTCCTTATCCTCAGGCTGCACCAGCTGCCGTCTACCTTCGACCACACTCCACGCCCCTGATATGTTGTCCTCTACCTGCTTCGTCCCTCCACCTCCTCCTTCTCCTCATTTGTAGGTGTTCTATCCCCCTTTTCTGGCCGCAACTTTCCAAAAGGTGAACAGAAGTGATTTTCAATAGCACCGTGCATGACTAATGGTGGAAACATGTTAAAATCATCGCAGAAATGTCCTTGGGAAGACAAATGAATTTTCAGCAGAATAATTAACTTAATTAACAAATTTGCATGCATATTCATCAGGGCCATTGAAGTCTTTCCAGCTCAGCTTGATGAACGTTGCTGTGTAATAACCAGCTCATTTACATTCTGCCATCCACTGCCATTTGTGTGGATTACTGAGAAAAGGCAAAGTGTGTGTGTGTGTGTGTGTGTGTGTGTGTGTGTGTGTGTGTGTGAGGGTGGGTGTGTGTGTGAGCATGATGCTCGGGGTACATCATATGAGCACACACTTTTTTCCTTCCTTTAACATGTCACACAGAAAGCTTGATGAATTGATTTGACATACTGTTTTGTTGGATCTACACCCCGATGCTGGACCCAGCTGCCTCTCCTTACACACACACACACACACACACACACGCACACACACACAGCTACAGAGAAAGCATTCATATATGCACATATTCATACACACATAGGTATCTTGCGTGAATGTGACTGATGGAGGCCTGACTCTGTGTGTGTGTGTGCTCTACACCCATATCTCCTTGCATCCTCCTCCCCCCTCTCCCCTCAACCGCCGCCCCCCCTTCTCTCTGGTGGGCAGTTCTTGGCACCGATCCTGAGTCGTAAACCCTCCTGGGTTGCCAGACTGTGCGTTGTTAAAAACGTGAGGCCCTGCGTACCCCCTCCCCATCTCTGCAGGGCAATCTTTAAAGGCAGCAAGGTGTGACGGCACAGACTGGCAGCTTGGCAGCCGTGCCCGAGGATACCAACGCTCCGTCAGCCGTGAACGGGCACCATCACATGGGCTCGCCTAACTAATACGCTCGCCGTACATGTGCCTTTCTCATGCCTCATCTGTGCCAGTCAGAGACAAAGGAATTCATTAAGAAATTTCACATGGCGTTGTTTTGCGATTTTGCCGGGATATAGTTAATTGGGAATTTCACACAGGCTAAGGTTACTGAGGGAGAGATTATCCAAATGAGTTGAGAAAAGTTAATTACACTCACTTGGCCGTATGTGCCCTTGATCTGGTTGGGCACGGGAACAACAGGGAAACTTATTTTAAGCTTGTGCATTATATTTCTCCAACAATATGTTTCTCATTGTCATCATGGATCGTTTTCCCCCAATTAGGTGCCACTGCACACTGCTTAGAAAGAGACACTTCCCAGCAGGTTACTTACCAGCCTGTCAGAAAACTGCTGCACCTGTAACATTACCACGTGAATGTAAAAAGGAATGCAGAGCAAATGCTTTTGCACCCTTAACATAACCGATATGGCGCAGTGTCCTGAGATTCTGCAGGAGCAATTATCACATTTATTCAATAATAAAAAAAAAGAAGCCAGCATCACCTGACACATGAAAACTTGTGATATTCAGCATAGTTTCTTCCCTTTGCCTCTGTGATACTTTCTCCTACGCTTTTTCTGCAGACATATGTTTGACACTTGAAGCTGTTATCATAGCTGGAAGTGTGAAGGAGAATTGTTGCAGTAATATGCCGCCCTTGAGTGTTGTGACAGGAAAATGCTTTTCAGATACAGAATTGGCATTTTCAAGTCTTGTCTGACACAACAGTGTTTGTCCTCCATACTGATAACAGTGGCGCCAAGTTTGCAAATGAATTCCTCCAGAAATGCTTTGTTAGACTCTTTGGAGAATAAGTTGTGTGATAAAAAAAAAAAAAAAAAAAAAGATTCGGCGCTTATTGAAAGACTTATTGGATTTTTAATGACATGTTTTACTCGTAAAAAAAAAAAAAAATCTCATTTATTGTGTTGTCTGACCCTCTTTGTTTTGAAGCTTCCACTGAAGCAAGACGAATACAAAACACAAATGGACCATTAAACTGACCTTCAAACTGGGCCCTATGAAAATCAAATGGCTGTCAACACACTGATGGGGGAAATCTACAGAACTACAGCCCGTTTCCCTCCAGTGAGAAATATGAAAAATACACATCAGACGCTCATTTTCATGATCCTCCTTTTTGAAGTACCAACTCTTACTCGCTCAGAGAGAACAAATCAATGAACGCTTCAGTCGTAGAACATGAAAGGAGGGTTTGTGTGGACGGAAACAACAGACTCTCCCCTGCAGACATGTTTTGTTTGTCCCCCTGATGTGACTGTTGCTTTTCTGTAGTGGCTGCAGCGCATTATTGTTCAAACTTGTCACCTGAGCCACGGCTAAGCCACATATACGGCCCCGGTTTTTCTCCCAGAGACATGCACAAAGATGAAACAACACCTGGATTTGCCACAACAGGGATGAGGCTCGTACCTTTAAGACAGATCGATTGCACCAACATTAAGAGAAGAAGTGTATTTTCAGCGTTAGCTACAGAACTTGGCCGAGTCTATCAGAAGATAAAATCTTGTAACTTCTTTGTATCTCTTCTTTGAGGCGGAGGGGGATGCATTTGACGATGGTACTGTTTGATGGTGCAATTGATGAGAAAGTTCTGAAGAAAGTCCCAAAGCCTCAGAGGAATTTGATTACCTCCATCCATTATCTGCACAGTGAGCAATCGCGAGGCTCACCATCTGTCATCCGTTTCATTTGCATCGTCAACACCTGCCCTGCCTGTTTATGCCTTCACATTTTTTATAAGCTGTCTTTCATGGCAGGGAAAAATGTTGACTTTTCCTTCTAAATACATTAATTCCACAAGTTCAAAGAACATATTGAAGGCAAACCACTTGGTTCATGTCTGATAGAATTTGGAAACTCACCTTTTTATTGCGGCGGATTTAAAAAAAAAAAACATTTAAGCTGCTTTTACAGCTTAGTGAACAATAAAGTGTTTCATCTCACAGATAGATAGATCGATAGATCGATAGATAGATAGATTGATAGATCGATAGATAGATAGATAGATAGATAGATAGATAGATAGATAGATAGATAGCATTTCTGTAGATTACATACACACATCATATCCTCCTGTTTGTTACCAACGCATTGTGCTGCATACACTGCCTCTTCTCTCCCTCCCTCCCTCCCTCCTCAATCCTCCCCCATCCATCCATCCCGTCTCCCATATCCCCAGGTGGTGCCGACGGCTGCGGGGCCCATTAGCGACAGAATTCCTGCCTCCAGCAGGCCATGCGTGTCCCGAGTGACACATTTTTGGACCGACACCAAGAATCCAACCCTCCACAGACAGCTCACTTCCCTCTGCAGTCACCACAGTATGCGCATGTGTGTGATGCGCGCGCGCGTGTGTTTGTGTGTGTGTGTGTGTGTGTGTGAGCGAGAGAGAGAGAGAGAGAGGGGCCTTGCGAACACAGCATGAGTCCCACAGGAAATGCTTGAAAGGCAGTATGGGACAGATTGGTGATGGCGCAGAATGGACCAGAATACTAAAAAGAAACGCAAAGATATTCTACATAGAAAGCTCATCCATTGATAAGACGACTCTCCTGCCAGGTTGGGACATTTGTTACAGTCGTAACCTCCACAGAAACCCCCCCCCCCCGTTGTGCACCCGCGCGTCTTACAACGTAAACTGCGCGGATATATTGTCCTCAGAAAAAAAAAAAAAAAAATTAATTGGATTTTGCTGATGCATGCTGTTGTTTGTCGATGCTCTTTGCCAGCTGATGCTTGTGTACCAAATTTTACCCCGCTCTAGAGAACAACTTCAAAATGAGATTCTCTCACCAAAATCTGTGAGTGTGAGGCGCCGCCGCGGTGACTACCTCGTCTGAACTGATCTGCGCGGGTGATAGTTGATGGTCGATCAGGAATCTTATTAATCGCGAGGAGGAGTGATTATGAAACAATACGTTATGAGTTAAGAAAGAGCAGCAAGTCCTTTTAGTATAGATATTATGAATGGACTCTTTCTCCATACTAATAGATAGTTAATTATGTACCTAATGACTCCTCACAAAGCGCTATATAATTAGTCTAGATGAGCCGAGAAAGTTCCTACTTGTTCTTACATGTTTAATGTTGGTGATTTCTCATTTCCAAATGGGAACGTTGGCGATGGTGGTATAACATTAGTGTCAGCGCAGCTACAGAAAGGTACTGATATCTATCTATCTATCTATCTATCTATAGAAAGTAAGGGTGTTATCCCACAGAAGGAGGTTTTGGATCAGTTCGACCCCCTTGAGATCTAACTTGTCACTCCTCTGGTGAACAAACTCCATGTTTTACATGTTTACAAGCTATTTTAATAACATGTCTTCTCATAAAAAGCGATAAAATATCAGTCTGATACAACAGAGTATGTTTTTTTTTCTTAAAACAACCAGAAGTGGATGCATTTTTATCTAAATTTGATAGAATCATAAAAAAATGTGTTTAGTCTAATACATATATTATATTAATTATATGATAGGCTTCCAGTTTGATGCAGCTATCCAGTGTAATAGCTATCAAGTCAGCATCAAGTTAACAATAAAACACTTAATTGTTGAACAAACTGTGAAAGCATCTTAAAAAGTTTTTGTTTTATAATATAATCTTTGAACTCTGAATTAATCTTAGTGTTTATCAGGCTCGTTATTTAGCTACTGAAGACGGGGCTACTGCTTACATCACTTTAAATCTATTGCAGATTAACCAAGTTGTTCATCCGTAGCTTGAGCTATCCAGCCTAGCAGCCAGACAGCTAGCATCAAATTTTCTGTAAAACCAAACACTTCATTGCTCACAGTCTTGAAAGCAGCTTGAAAGCTTTTCTTTTTGAGACGTGCAATAAAGTTAAATGACGTTCAGCCCAACAACACGTCGAACTACCGCACCAGCATCTCAGATCAAAACCTGTTTCACTGCACGATGAGAGCTTGTGACCTGGCGGCCATTTTGAAAATATATGAAGAAGGATAAGGAGGCGCTCACATGCACTAATATAGCACGTGCACTAACATGCATCATCACTTGCACACACACACACACATATATACAATATAAAATGTTATTTGAACTTACAAGCTAGTTAGCTCACAAGATACTGTAGACAGGAATGTATGCAAGATTGCATTTATCCATGCTAAGTTGTTAGCAAGCTAAACTCTATCTATCTATCTATCTATCTATCTTTACTACTGTGCCGCCATGACTAGCAGATGCTTGTGTTCACTGTCGGGGGAATCAAAACCACTTCACCCAGTAGCAGCCGCGTCTCTCAGCCTGCACTGAAATAGGGTGTTGCTGGGGTGTCGGAGGATCACACCCCTGTATGCTTCCCACCTGCTCCGAAACCCACCCCGTACTATCTGATATTGTTGTAGCCACACACACACACACACACACACACACGCGTGCTTTCTTTCACACACACAAACACATGTGCATGCACCCAGTCAGAGTACCTCCAGACAAAGAGCACAAAGCACAAAGGTGATGTAGTGACAGATGCTCCTGTCACATACTTAGCATATCTCCACCTCCAAAATAGTGCAACTGCAGGAGTCGGTCTGCTCTCTCTATTCATTACTCATTAGTTTCCATCCCCGATGGATAAAAGGAGCTCTTAAAACCACAATCCTACACCCAATATTTATCCAATCTGACCAAATATTATAATTAATGCCTCTCCTATCTCCTTCAGGCCAATATATTCCCCTTACCTCCTCCCTCCTATCCCGTCTAACCTTTCAGTGCCAAGTTCACAGATAGAGAGAAAGTACTTCCTGTGAGAGGCCGGGCCGTCTGCCAGAGAGACTGATCCACCAATCTGACACGTTAATGAGATCCTGGCCCATAGTGCTGGAGTGTCAGGCCTCCTCTGCTGCAGCATCAGCCCTGCCATGACCTGCAACACACACACATGTAATTTTTCACACGTGCACCCACACTCACAGAAATATAAGCACATCTGAGTGAGTCTCTTCACACACGCACACACACACACACACACACACACACACACACTTCGAGAGGGGGGTTCAGCTCCTTAAATCTGTCTAATTAAAACACCAAATCCCTCTACTCCCCTCACCCACCAACCCAATCCTCACTTCCCTGCCACACACACACGCGCGCACTCGCACCCCACCCTCCTCCATCCCCACTGCCACCACCCCCGATTCCGCAGGAGAAATGATTATTAGGAATTTAATGGGGGAACGTTTCCCATCCCACACCATCTGGGGCTTGGGAATGGCACAAAATTTGAGGATGCTTGCCGACGTGGCGGGGAACATTATTTTCATTTTTCTTGACTGGTGCTCGGATTTTCAGACACTGCATTGAAAAAGGCTCCCGATTACAATAAATTACCATAATATATTACAAAATAATATACGTGTAAAGACGACTCTGCGCTGCCTGTGTTTCTGCCGTGTGGCTGAAAACTTTTTTCTCAACTTCCGAGTTGATCATTGTCATTCCGCAACTGATCCCTATAGAAACACTGTGTTTGTTTGGCGCTAATTACGACACCGCGTCTCAGATTGCAAATTCACTTCTGTACGATATATGTCCCCCCCATTCCTGTCCTTCACCTCCCACACAGAGCCCGGCCATATGCTCCCTCTCTCTCTCTCCCTATACTTCTGTCTCCCCCCCTCTCGCTTTCCACCAGCTTAATGAGCTGCATGAATGTAGGGGTACGTGTACACGTTTGACCCCGTGCTAAACTGCTGCACGCCGCCCCGCGCACCCCCGTGGGCGTCAAACACCCCCCCCACACTACTCTCTTTCCTCCTCCCCTCTCAACTCCTCCTCATCCTCGTCAGCCTCTCTCTCTGGGGCTCCAGGAGGGATTTGCACGCGCACGCGCATAGATGCATTCACATGCACGCACACGCCCAAGCCTGGGAGGAAAGCATTAAGACTGACAAGGTGAGAATTTTAGTGAATGAGATAAATAAGGCCTGGTGGTGAGAGATGGGAGCGGGGGGGCTAAAGAGGTGATTTTAGGGCCCCTCGGGGACCTGCAGTAGCCCGGTCCTACAGTTTTATGATGATACAGAGGGAGAGATGGATGCGTGAGGAGGACAGGAAAACAAGCCGTGTTCTCAATTAAAGAAAGATTGTGCGTCTCTTATTTTCTTCCGGGAGGACCAGTTTGAATCTGTGATCTGCAGATCTGCTCAGCGTCTCATCCGTTTCTGTCTCCGCTGCAGAAGAGAAGCAGCGCTTCTCTCATCCTCCTAAACTTGATGCACAGTTTGAACTTCTTTGCATTTGCATCCACAAAAAGAGAATAAATAAATAAAAATAAATAAAAACAGCGATCTGGTGTGTGACCTCTCAGCAGCTAGTTAAAGCTAATTCATTCTTCCAGTTAAAGACCCCCCCCCATCACTGTTTAGTTTGGATTTAATTTAGAAGTTTACAAGGCTTTAAGATGAATTTCACATTCCTCTGCAAGAACAACGCGACACAGGTGATTCAGTTTAACTGACATGCCCAGACGGCGGCGGCTGTGAAACTATTTTCTGCACATAAATAAGAAAAGCAAGATTTTCCTCATGACTTCAGACCGACTGATCTGCTGTGATGCTCACTGTCGTCAGTTCAACTTGTGCAGAACTGAGCGAGCGCCGACTTCAGAGACGCTTAGTACACAAGTTTCTGCCGGCTGCCAGTTGGCTGAGCAGCGACTGCAGCGAAGACATTACACTGTGAGCTCAGAAGTGGCTTGGCAGGGCTCGGATTGAATGAGAACATATATAGTCTTTGTGCTTTTGAATATCGTGTCATACACGTGTTTGGTATTGTTTTGAAGACAGACTGCTCTAAATCTCCACAGACCCACACATTAAAACAGATCCTCACATGTTTCTCACACAAACGTTCAATTTTAAAAAGGCCAGTCGGGTTTCATGCTGGAAGTTAAGATGTCAAATGTCTTTTTTAATCGCTAACTTGTTAAATACATTGCATTTTATTTTGCCTTTTGTCAAAATTAATGAATGAATTAAAGCCAAACTGCATTAGTTACCTGGGTAAAGCAGGTATGTTACACCTTTTATATTAAATACATTTGCTGGATGTTAGCCATGTTGTTGAAACGGTGTGACTGTCATACAGCGCAGGGCCACAGAGCTCCACAAACCTGGACCTGCACAGGTGCTTCCGCAGCGAGCCTCGCGCCCTGACTCTCCCAACTTTTCCCAATGATCTTGCAAATCAAAAGGTAAATGGATCTCACTGGTTTAAATAGGTCGATACATAAATATACTGAGCAGTGAAACAACCCGTATGAACACACGTTATTTCATTTACATCGGCTTCATCTTTCTGCCACTGATTAAATGAAATGAGGTCCTAAAGTCCTGCGAAGTCGACCGCCTCTCCTCTGGAAACGCGAGATATATAAAATTATAAACCACAATATAAGTGCGCAAAGCTTATTTTATAGATTTAAAAAAATATATATTTAGAAAACAAATTTAATTGTATTCGTGTGTAAATCGAGGCTGTGGCCAGCTTTAACAGGAGGTGCTGCGTCTCCAGGGATTACCAGTGCGACTTGTCTGCTGTACTGGGAGGACTGGGATCAGTTGTCTGCGCTCTCTGGCTGACATCCAACACCTCGTGGGCATATTTCTTTTTTTCTGTTTTTTTGTCACAAATCAGCCATCTGATCGGCTGAAATTAAATCAAATTACACCGACAAGCCTCTGTCAGAAGTTGAATATTTGGGTTTAGATCTTTGCATCAACTCTTAAATCAAAGAAATATAAATATCATCTATAAAGAAAATATTAGCGATTGATTTAATTTGTTTTTTTAAGGATTTAAACTAAACCTCTCCGGTTCAAGACAACAACACACAGGCCTTTCACTGTGTCACCCCAAACCTCAGAGGTTATACAGGATTATTAAAGGATTCAATCGCTCAAAAATAAATAAATAAATAAATAAATAAATAAAACTACGCTCGGGGCGTTTTTTTTTTTAATCTTGATTTATTTTCTAACGATTTATTTCGTTTTTAATTGCCATCCGCCTGCTGTCAATCACTTCCACAGAAAGCTGGGGAGCTGGGCTAAAGCCTCTCACAGCCTCTTCCTTTTATTGCGACAAACACACATCACAAAAAAACATGAGCACATTACTTCACGAGTAGTTCGATCCATAACGAGTTTTCAGGAGAGAGAGAGAGAGAGAGAGTGTGTGTGTGTGTGTGTGTGTGTGTGTGTGTGTGTGTGTGTGTGTAAAAATAAGAACTATAATCCAATAATCATTCGTCATTCGGGTAAAGTTACAAAAGCAACAGAATTTATGAGTACAGTCACCAACATTGTGCAGAAGTACATGAAGTGCATCACAAGTTGCTCTTCAGCAGGAACAAGGAAGTGTAAAAAGTTCACATCAAACTATCCAAAACGGTCAGTTTCGTTGCATATTGATGGTCGTCCCTCTCTCTTCTTTTTTGTTAAGGCATGTTGTTGTCTCGGATTCATCTCGTTTTGTTCACCTCACACACACACACAAAAAATGATTTTCCCTCCAGTCCTCGACTTCCAGCTGCGGTGAAATATACAACGATGCAACGCGAAACAAACTGTAAATGTATGGAAGTTCACATAAAAAGGTAACACTGTTGAATTTTACAATATTTTTTTTTTTGTTATAATATATTATCCACATTCAAATTGACGGACCTATAATAAATAAGTTTAAATAAATAAATACAATAATAATTTACATTCACCTCGTTACCACACTATTTACTCCAAATACAAATGCGTCCCCCCCACCCCCCCCACCCCCCTCCCACGACTTCCTGTATTTAAAGGACCAATGCAGATGACCTCATCACCTGGTCTCCTAAAACACATGCACGTCTCCAAACAATGATTTTTAATAATTCATTTCGCGTAATTGTCTTGGATTTAATTAGATTTTAGATTATGAGAAACGCCCCGCGAGAGGAAATATACATATATCATTTTTTTTATACGTAAAGATTGCATTTTGCTGTCTTGCATAGCTCAATTGACCTTTATTGCTAACAGACTGAATCTCTGAACTCCAATCATGTCTCAGCAAACTTCCCTGATGAGGTGAAACGTCTTTAGATTCGTCCTCCCCGGTTTTTGTTTTTTTTTTTTGCCCCATTTTGCAGATTTTTTTTTTTCTGTTTCGCCACGAGAATCATTTCACTGACTGCTGTGACTAATTAAATACCCAGAAAAAAATCTGATTAATCGTCCAATATATCAGCTTAATGTGACCCAGATCATCACCGAGATCTGCAGTCCAGGAATGACTAAATACAGCGCACTGTGACTGTCAACAACCAGCTGAAAACCTGCATCTTGAACGAATTGTTCTGGTTTTCCACCGGTACCAAACATGTGGCAGTGAGCCATCAAATCTCGGTTTTCTTAGAATGAATCTGAAGATCTGCCTTCGGGCTGTGGTCATTTCATTTGTTTCCAAACCAACAAAATAAAAAAAATAATAAAAAAAAACGTTCTTCTGGGGTCATTTTTGTGTTGAGCAGAAAAAGAAATTGAGGACAAGTGATTTCATCATTTCTAATTTGCAGACTTTCACCGTGTTTCAACGTAAACCAAAGCTGAACAGTTAACACCACATGACTTGTTAAAACTGCCTTTTTTTTTTTTTTTTGCAGTGCATCAGCGTGTCCGGAGTCTGTTTCGTCCCACTGTCGACATCTGCGACATCGCTTCTGAAACTTGAACTTTGTCCAGCTGATTGATTAATTGTGGAAAGAGCCATTAACTTCCCCTTGTGCTTGGAAGGACTGGCTGCGGACATGCAGATCGTAGGGGAAACGGGCCTCTGGGGACACTCGGTACATGGAGTTGTGCGCAAGAGCCGTGCGCCCCGGCCCGCCGCAGTAGCGCATACCATAGTGGCTGCTTTTGCTGTAATCTGGCGGATCGTCGTGTTTTAGGGAGAAAATCCCGTTAAAGTTCATCGGGGGGCTCAGCTGGCCGTCGAAATGCGGGCTCCCGCTCTCTGGGGACGGGTTCTCGTAGTAGGGCTCGTACGCGCTGCTGTAGCTGTAGTGTCTGAACGGCTTGGCGCTGCTGTCCAAGCTGCTCCCGCTGTGGCCGGGGGGTGTGTTCATGTCTGTGCCGGCGTACGAGTACATGGCGTCGTAGGGCGACCTGCCAGAGAACATGACCTCCCCGTTGTGATCTGTGAGGAAATTTCTCGCGTTCAGCTGCAAACAACCGGCCACCAAGTTGGTCGTGGGCTGAGATAATCCTTTGCACAAAGTCTGCACGAAGGTGAGGAGGTCCGGTCTCTTCCCTGCGCTCAGAGTCTCTGACAGGGCCCAGATGTAATTTTTAGCCAGTCTAAGGGTCTCAATCTTGGACAGTTTCTGAGTTTTGGAGTAGCACGGCACAACTTTGCGCAGGCTCTCCAGCGCGGCGTTCAAGCCGTGCATCCGGTTGCGCTCTCGGGCGTTGGCTTCCTGGCGCCGTAGTTTGGACCTGTCCATCTGCTCCTTGCAGAGCTTCTTTTTCCGGGGCCCTCGCTTTTTAGGAAGCCCGTCTTCATCCGGATCGTCCTCCCTTTCGTCCTCCTCTCTGTCCGAGATATCGTCCTCGGCGTCCCTCATGTCCGAGTTGGCCCTGTCTGGGCGGTGCTGTCGCTCCTGCTCCAGGCTCTCAGGTAAGCTTTCACGGGGATAATTGGCACCAAACCGCGGCTCACACATCATTTGAGATTCCTCGAATGGCAGTGTCAACATATTTCCTCTAAAATCAAAGAAAAAACAATACATAAACTATAAGAACAGAGTGCAACACCGCCGTCTTCTGAAGGTTGTCAGTTAATTACCTTGTGAATGGAGCCTCCCAAGAGGAAGAGGAACAAATTGGCAAGCAAGGCCAATGTCACAGCTTGCTACCTTTTCAAAGACGCTCAACTTCAATGTCTATGGACGTAAGAATATGATGTTTTTGTGCCGCGCTTATGTTTGTTTGTTTGTTTTTTTTAGCCACGAAACACGTTCTCCACTTATTTTACGCACTAAAGCCAAACTCTGAAAGTCATCAAACGCGCAATGAAACCATACTAACCTGTGGTCAGCGTGCGCGTCGCATGATCCCAGATATCTCCCCTGAATCTGCGGCTTCTTCTCGCGCAAACCACAATTTAGAGGAAAAAGCTGAAAGCTGCGCGCGCTCTCCTCTCTGCCGTGCTCTGCTCTTCCTTCTCCTCTTCTCTCCCCCACTCTCTCTCCCACTCCCTCTCTCTCTTCCCCTTCCCTCTCTCTTTGAGGAATGACACTCATGCCAACAGCGGGTACCCATGCCATCTGCCGCTGACGTCTTGTGGCAGCCGAGACCACGTGTTCAGTGTCCCGTGGGACCTCCATTCCGTACCGATCATCTGGCAGCTCCGGTAATGGGCACCGGGAGGCCCGCGTTTACCGTCAAAAACACAGACCGGAGAGGGATAACAACTAATATCTGCATCTCCTCGTGTAAGAAAGATGAATTAATGTCTTTTTGTCTAAATAAATAAATAAATAAATAAAAACAAAACGAGGAATGTGCGAGTCTGCAGGCATCCTCAACAGGTGAGACAGGCAGATTTTATATTAGAATTAATGAACTCTGCATTGTATTAATTCAAGTATTTGCATATAAAACATCCGTACAAAAGATGTTTAATAAAATATTTAAAACACAGTAAAAAAACAGCAAAACAACAACAACTGTGAGGGTAGGAAGCTTGAGACTTTACCCTAAAACTGAAAGCCGGATAAATGAATCACATGAAATCAAAAGTGTTAACACTGGGCCCCACTAAACAACTCAAACAGCTCATCCTACACCGTGACTTTCATGAGAATATCTCACAATCTTCTGTCTGTTGCTGTAAAAAGTTAAATATCACACGCGTCTGTTTGAGGCATATCTGTGCTTGCTGTTGACAGAACAGTGGCGATTAGTTCATCAGAGGTCAAAGGGGGACCCAAAGCGCGAATAATGGGAGATTAATACCATTAATGTTTAATCTAAGCTTAACACATGTTTTAACCCAGACCGTGATCTCTCCCAAACCCTAACCAAGTCTTATTGGTGCTTAAAACTATCCAAACCTAAACCAGAGTGTTGGAAACTGACTCGCTCTTGTGTTGAGAGATGAAAAATTGGTTTATTTAGCCATTATTGTTATAACACATGTGGTACTGCTGCTGGGATCCCCAAACTATGAGGAGATAAAGCCAGTCTCAACAAAACACTAAACTCATGATCACAGATCTGAGGGCCATTCGTAAGTTTAAGCAGTGATGGTATCAGAAAACATGAAATATGTCCTCGCTGACCTCCTTAAATGCACAAAAACTCATT
Source organism: Datnioides undecimradiatus (assembly GCA_008933995.1). Taxonomy (NCBI): domain Eukaryota; kingdom Metazoa; phylum Chordata; class Actinopteri; order Lobotiformes; family Datnioididae; genus Datnioides; species Datnioides undecimradiatus. The sequence goes on from WARS01000052.1 coordinate 3,176,910, forward strand.
ATGTTCAGTTTAAAACAGAGGAACTCAGCTCATCCTCCCGCTGCTGGAGGATTTGGGGTGTTCTTGCATAAAGAAGCAGAGAAAACAATCAGAGGATCAGCACAATGGATTCATTTTCTGTCCGTCGTCTTATCGATTATGCGTCTGACGGCTGCAGCTCGGCAGTTGAGAAATTCCAGCAGGCGCCTCGCATGCAGAGGCTGGTGCGAGCGTACCAGGGGGGCGTGCACAGTGTTGGTACCTCAGGACCGTAGACATTAAGTACACCCCGTGGAAAAGGCCCAGTGGCACGCTGCCAACTCCACACTGGGGCACAGCTGGCACTCGATATGGGTATATGCACTCCTCAGTTATGTGGAACACACACACACACACACACACGGGGACACACAAGCGCACACACAATCGTGTGCCTGTAAATGACCTTGTTGCAAGGAGAATCAATTAAAGCAACTTATCAATCTCAGTGTATTGGACGTTACAAGGCATCGATCAGCAGCGAGGGTCCGGCCGCGAGTGCGAGTTCAGTGCAGGAAACAGCACCCAAAGGTAACAGCAAAGAGCAACAATGACAACACACACACACAGACTCACACACACACACACACACACACACACACACACACACACACACACACCGACACTGGTGAGTGTGCATACACTTGACCTAAGGTGTGTGAGACATAGCACCAAACATGTGTCCACAGGAGATTGTGTGTGTGTGTGTGTGTGTGTGTGTGTGTGTGAGCATGCCAACACATACTGAGCATGAACACACACAGGAAAAACATACACACGCACACATAAAAAATAATAACAGTAAATAATAATAATAATAACAATAAAAAACAATAGTCCCTTCATCAGTGCCCGTCCCCCTAAAAATGCCTCAGCTGGTCTGCTGATCGTTCTGGTCCAGCACACACACACACACACACACACACACACACACCCTCACACACACGCGCACACAAGCATCTGATGAGTCAAACTCCCCATCTCAGACTAATCAGTTGACTGCACTAATTGCAAATGCAAATATGCAAATTTATATTAATTAATTACTCCACTAATTAGTTCTCTTGTCTTTTCAGGTAATAAATCATGGTGTGGTTGAGAGAGGAAGAAAGAGAGAGAGAGACGGAGACATGGCAGTGATCTTTTGTCTGCTGGAAACCCTCCTTTCAGCTCCGAATCCGATGTTGTGACGATTTTGGGGGTTTTCATTGAAACTGTCCTCCACTGAGACCCCTCAACTTGTTTTTTTCTCACGCCATTTCGAACCTAGTTAATGATTTCAATTGATATTTTATGTGTCACACGTCAAGGGTGGAAGCATTGTAATTTGAGAGGTATAACAAATAGCAGAGGTTGGTAAATCAGGGTGCCTCGCTGACAGTTCTTGCCTGTCAGCGCTTTTAATTATCACATTATCAGCTTTTATAGGCACGGCGCGCGGTGCAGAGCTGCAAATGAAGGCGCCACCGATCGCACGCTGAGTTGCAAGCGTTTCTCAATTGATGGCAGCAGTTAAAGGGAGTTCGTGTCTGGATGATGAGTGCGGGGTTGAAGTGGTTGGGGATGGAGCGATGGTGCTGTAACACACCGTGATTCTGACCAGAGTCTCGTGGCCTGCGCGTCTTTAGAGTGATGTCTTATAGGTCAGTAAACAACGAACTCCAAATCCTGATGCTCACTCTGTAGCTGTTTTGTTTGCTTTATGCATTCAGCAATGTAAAGCAATGCGTGTCTGGTGCATGTCTGGATAACCGAAGCCAAAACACAAAGAGCAGATAAGGAAGTGCTTCAAATACGAAGCGCGAGTCAGTTATTTTGAGTACTTGTTGATGCCTAAAAACCCATTAATGTCTCAGTTGTTGCTGTTAAATCCTTTTCGATTCTTGTTCTCACGTCGTAAACCTGCTGTTGGCAGATTTGTTGCCGTTATTTGTGATAAAATGCATCCAAAACATCTGATAATCTGCTTTTTTTTCTTTTGAAAGCAAGCGAATCCAGTCAGTTAAGTCTAAAAAGGTCTAGGGTAAAAGTCTTTTTCAATCGGATCAAGAGCGCCGGCCTTCTACACTGACCCACGTTGAGTCTTCGTCGTTTAAGGTTAAGGATCGATATTGATTTTGGTTAAACGTTGGTGTAAGAAGGATATAATCTCCAACAACCAGATTTAACCAACAATCTCCACCCATCCAACATCCACCCATCCAGAGCTAAGATTCATTAGTTAGCTGGCTAGCACCCTCTTCGTCTTCCTGCGCCTCCTGCAGTTTGAGGGCTACGTCTGCCTGCTCCAGTAACGGGTGATGAAGGTGTTGCAGGAGGTGAGTAGTCCTCTGAGACTGGAGGCTCTCAGCCTACTCTGAATCACTCTGCCCACTTTTCAGCGTTCAAATCAAATTCCTCTAACACGACGCTATGTACTCAAAATACGACTGCTCACTCAAAGAACAATCACCAACATTTGCACACAAATGATGCCACATCCTGCAAAACCTTATTTTAGCCGATCAGATGGATGAAGTTTGGTGGAGATCAGCCGCAGAGGATGTGACGTCAATAGAGTCTGTGCACTGTACATTTTGCTTCAACAGAAGATTCACGCATACGTCACCCAAACTCGGGTTTGCACGTGCACACGTAGTCCTAAAAAGGTCTAATGAAACCTTCAGCAGAAGGATTATTTGACACTGAATGTTAATAAATACGTTGAGTCTCGTGCTACTGCAGAATTCTCCGCATCAAGCCAAATCATAACCTTTCTCTAAACTTGCCTGAATATTTCCATATAACACAATTAATGCTGGGATGGAGATGAGCGGAAACTGCAAACACAGACAAACTGATCACGCGCTGCATGCAAGACGAGAAATATACCAATAAAATGTCCATCCAGGCATAAACGCACTGACCTACTCGCTTCAACTGACCCTGATTTTACAAGTAAGTCTGCAAAGCACAGTGAGAGCTCAGAGTGAATATGTGCATAGATTTATTTGAGAGAAACATATTTAAAAGGTGTTTAACAGGTACATAATTCCCCCAACATGAGTCATTATAGAGCGAGCGATCAGAGTTTGCGAGTGAGACGTGTGTTTAGCGACAATAAATAAGTCGTACGGTGGCTCTGTAGTGACACTGCGCATGAAAGTCTGTCAGAATCGTTTGGCGTAATTGAGAAAAAATGGGAAATTCATTCATTTGGTAACGACTCACAGTGAGCGCATTCACGTGGATTCACGGAGCAAGAGCTAAATGTCTTTGAGGGTTGATGGTGAATAAAGGAGCTGAACGTGTGCTGGGAAACAAACAAACAAACAACGTTTGGTTTTGTGTTTGGTGGGATGTGAGATTGAGGTTCAGTCTGAAAAGTCGACGTCGCCAGAGTCGTGATTCAGCCAAGGGGGAAACACTGCTCTTGGACAAGTTTCATGTTGGTTTCAGCAGTGAAAGCCATCCAACAACCCCCACCCTCCGAAGGTGGCACATGCAGCACGGTGGATGTGCAGAGGAGGGCTGAGGATTGTGGGACTGATTACCAGAGGCCAGGTCCTGGACTGGTGTCCTCCAGCTGTGCTGTTCTACCCAATTAGAAACTCCATATGCTGCCCCACTCAGCTGCTGAGTGGCCACACCTCCCACCCACACAGGTGTGTTTCTGTGTGTGTGTGTCTTTGTTGTCTGTACAAACACTCCTCCGGGAGGCAGCGATGCAAAGTTTCTCTCGTTTTTGTTTGGATTCAGGATTTTATACAGAAATATAATCGCGTCACAGATCGAATTAAATTTCGTGTGATGCTCCGCCGCTGCACTGCTTTCTTAATCCCAGCTCGTTTCTCTACACCCAAACAAAGTAACTCCGACTGCCACTGCTCCTTTGATAGGAAACACACAGGTATTTAGGTGGGTGGCATGGAAGTGCTAATAGTATTAAAATATGGGCATATGAATAATGGATATGTTTTTGAAGATGTATAATGTAAAGATGTTAGTCCCGTTTTCAGACAGAGATGGGATGCAGACGCGAAATGTTGCTGGAGGCACCCGTTTCTTTTTCAAAGCACAATCTGTTCGCACACGTTCAAAGTGGCTGTGGCAATCTGTCGTGGCTGAGTGAGACGCTCCTACACGCCGAAAGTGATAAGATAAATAAAAATGTGTCAGATATTATATTTAAGTAACAGTCTTTAGTTTTAAAGCAGTATTGTATGGTAGGCCGCGCTGTGAGACGGAGGAGGTGGTGTCTCACAACAGTGACTGTGTATGTCAATAAATGTGGATCAACACATTATTTATATTCTTCAGGATGCCTCTACAGCACGAGGGACGTCTGTGCAGGTGTTGCTCACGAAGACAAGACAAAAAGCTCAAGAAATAAAGTTTTTAAAAGTCTTTTTTTTCCCCTCGTGTGATTCTGCTGATACGCCAACTTTTTTTTTTTTTTAAATAGCAGCTCTGCTTTTTTTTTTTTTTCTCTCTCTCCAAGCATGATGCCAAGATGATTGACAAGGCTGCAATGTCGTTTTTCTCACCTAATCGACACTCTGGGTGTTGATATGATGTCTTTCTTCCTCTCCCCTCATCAACTGTCCTCAACTCCACGTCGCCTTGCTGCGTCGCCACTTCTTGTTCTTAAGATAGCCAAATTGTGGCGCAACAGTTTTTTTTTTTTTTAGTCTCAGACTCCAAACTAATGACAGTCGGGATGCCTCAGCAATGGGACTCAAGCTTTTTGTTAATGCTGTAAATCATTTTTAAGTTGCTCTTATCTGTTTTATTGACTTTGTTTTGAAATGTGCTGTATAAATAAAGTTAGTTAAGTTACTATTGTTATACAGATTCAGTACACTTTAGTTTCTCTCATTTATTTTATGTGAGTGACCAAACTAATGTTGTCATAATGTTATTGTGTCATGCTCATCGGCAACATAGAAGATAGACCGGATGAGTGCAATGAGTACATTAAATATATGTGTTGTTTGAAAATGTTGTTGATACCCAAGTGCTTATGGATTAAGGATTTCAGTAATTTTGGTAAATACTGTCTTTCTTGCAGAGAGTTAGATGAGAAGATTGATACTACTCTCATGTGTTTGTTAAACATGAAATGACAACTGGTGGAGTTAGCTTAGCTTAGCATTAAGACTAGAAAAGGGGGTAATGGTCGGCCTGGCTCCTTTAAAAAGGTAACAAAACTGGGGAACCACAGGTGAGATAAGTCAAAGTAATCTGAATTTGTTTGCAAATATGATTGAGCTTAAAAATCCAAAGTTTAAATGGTTAAAACAAAGTTAACAGAGACTTTCTCTCAAACACACTGCTTAAGTAGCAAATGGAAAAGGTGCTTCAAAGACTGAGTGTGGCGGGGTGTGCAGACTTATTCAGCCAGGGTGCTGTAGTTCTTGTTCATGAAAATGTTCCTAATAATTAATTCTTTGTTTTGTGACATTCAAGTAGTTGTTATTTCTGTCTTTACGTATTAAACACCTGTATCTTTATAAGGGCGTGTAGACTTTGTCCATTACAACTCTGGAAAGTTACCATGACAGCAATTAGCTTATCGTTTTTTCACAATCGGCACGAGGTAAACAGCAGAAATATGGTGTTCTCATGGCAAAGTACCTGGAATGTGCATTTGGAAATGCTTGATTGGCCAACGCAGCACTGAGCAAATGATTTTGTGTTGTGCTGCTGCAGGAGATGAGCTTTCTTTGTTTCCCCCCGATGCAAAAATGAGGCGCTTTGCAGACGATTAACTGTTGTTCGTCAGGAAATTTTACAGTAAACATTACATGTGTTTTTGTACAGATTAAAACAGGATACTACTTGTAAATGTGTAAGCTTCAGATGTGTTTTAAAGTGAATATTTGAACTTTGGAAGAACCAAACCTCACTGTTTCCCCCCCTGCATCCAGTCTCTGTCTGGTGTGGCATTGAGTTGCTTTCAGTCTTTTACTTAAATCTCAATATGCTGATCTGTGTTTTTCAGCAAGCAGTTGAATAATACAGTTATGTGAATGCATCAGTGTAAAATAAGAAAAACTTATCCTAAGGTTTCATCAAAGAAAACTGATGTATACTTATTGCTGCAGAGACTGTGTTGGATTTACGGGTATTTATGTTATTGCGTCAGTCTGAGGGATTTAAAAGGTTTCATCGTTCCCAGATCAGTCTGGATCTTAAAAGGGTTTAACAGAAATTGTATCTTTAAAAAGTTTTGTTTTTTTATGATACAGTTTTAACATATTTTTTTTTGTGCATACCAATTAAATGTTTTTCAACTCAAGTGAAAATGAAAGATGAGGAACTGGATTCACAGCGAGTACATTCACCCCGGCTGTTCAGCATAACTCCACCTAGTTCTCCACTCTATTAACCACAATTGTGACGTTGCTGGAAATATCTCAACATGACACCGTGCCATCTGTGTTTAACCAGTTTTAGTAAGAACATGCAACATGGTGTTGTGGTGTTAAATTGGTTTGAGGTTGATTTAAAGGGAAAGTGCTGCATTAGGAACGGCAGCACAGAACAAAGTCTACACAGCAAAGAAAATAATTAATAATGGGCCGTAAAGACGTGTTTTTCTGTCCGTTTGAAGCATTCAGATTGTCTCGTTAAGCAAACATTGTAATACAATACAGTAAAATTTCTCAATTACACGTTAAAGTCATTCATTAAAAAGCACCAAAAGTAAAAGTTGTAGTGACACTTGTACTGAATGGCTCCTTCAATGTTAATATACTGAATAATTTATAGGATTTGTAGCACTGAAGCTTTAACATGTTGTACTTGTTCTATATGTACGCTTTGAAACTGATAACGAAGCAATGTCTTGATTAAAATTACAGATTTTTCTTGGTTTGATAATTCTGAAAAACATGGACCTTAAAAGCAGAAATGTTGTATTTCTGGTTTATTCTACTTCAGACTTCTACTTCTACTACACTTCAGACTAAAGTTTTACACTTTTGACTCTGCTACATTTATCTGTGATTACCGGTTTCTTTGTAGCAAACTTAATATTCTCATGGTTTTGCATCTAAGTGGCAACAGTTTTTGAAAATGATTCAGTACTGGGTGAGAGCGCTGCAGTGTCAGCAGCCGTGAAACAGGCCGTCAATCTGGACGACTGTGCATCATCAGTGCACGTCCACTAAAACGTGCTCGTTGTGCCACAGACAGACTCAGATTGTTATTTTAAGCGTCTTATCACATTATGGAAATGATTTCTCCAGAGATGCATCATTTTAAACAGGAAGACCCAGTTTTCCGTCCACCAAACTGTGGCGCCTCGGACCAGAATATTTTCATATCTGTGAATTAAGGGTTTATTTTTAACCAAAGCAGTGTTGTTGTCACATGGCAGCCTGTTTCATGGCTTCTGGTTGCTGCACTCTTACTCAATACTGGACCAGTTTCAAAAATCTTTGTCCCCATTAGTCACTCAGACACAAAAACATGAGGAAATAAGGTCCAGGTTAAAAGATACCCAAGGTCCCCTTTAATGACTGAAGTGAAAAGATGCGTTTAGTCAAATAACTGTCTTTCTACATGAACTCCTGACAGTGTTTTCCATAATTCATCACTGCTGCGGAGTCGACTGGAGTGATTTCACAGCAGATCTTTGTCTAGAGGCATCAGGGAGCTCGACGCCCGCTGCATCATCTGCTGTGTGTCACAATGCTGGAGCCATGATGGGGGTCTGCCCTGCCCCTTGTACCCACCTGAGGGCTGGGGGTGGTGGTGGGGGGTTACAGTTGGCAGCCTCGACTCACCTGACAGGCTTCCAAGGAGGAAGCACTTGGCCGCCAGCAGAAATAGCTTCTTCCTACTTTGGGGGTCGGCCCCCAGTCAAGACGAGGGAAGCTTGGCTCTTTAAGAGTTGGGCCAATTCCCAGACACACTAGCAGCTCGTGCCACAGGGCCCTTTGATTCTGGGCTCTCGATCAGTCACTCTAAATAGAGCTCTGTGCTCTTTCCAGTGGATAGACGGGGGTTTCATTTTTATTAAACAGCTTGATATGTCTGCTTTACATGCTGCATGATGTGGCCGTGTGAAGTTAAGTGGCGAGAACATGTTGTCGGTTCTCGTTAGGTCAGAGGACGGATTCCCACAAGGCCAGAGCCTCAGACTTAAAGAATTTGCTTCAGAGCTGAAAATATCGAGTAATCAGTTATTTATTTATAAATTAGTGTCAACTATTTTGTTAATTTCTTAATTCGTTTTCAAGCAAAAATGACAAAATATTCTCTTTTTACAACCTGTGAAATGTGAGAACATTTTACTCTTACATGACAATAAAAATCACTGCTATGCATGCAACTACGTAGGTTTACTGTAGAGGTTTGGACTGTGAGAGTTTCACTGTTTTCAATATTGTCAGATTTTGTTGTTTTTTTGGACAAACAATTAATTAATTAATTAGTTAATTGAGAAATTAATCAGCGAATTAATCCACAATGATTCACTTCAACCAAACACAGCAGTAAAATGATGAAGCACCTGAATGCAGCAGTCATTATGATACAACGACTGAAGTCACAGTTTTACCTTTAATTCCTGATTATACTTAAACACTTGAGTATAATCAAAGAGTATTGAGTGTGAGCGAATTAAAATGAATAAATAATGAAAATACTCTTTGGTTGAATTGTCTCCACAGTTCTCCTCTCCACTCTGCGTGTGTGTGACAGGAGGACAACCAGGAGGTTTTTGTGCTTGGGTGTCTCTGCATTTGCATACGTGCATATATTATACATACGTAATGTGCAGTTGAGCGCCTCCGTCCCACAGGTGTGGCTGTTTTCCTTTTGATGAAAGCAAAGCAAACTTATTAGCAGGTCCAGGTAACATCAGAGCAGCAGTTCCCGCCAGTGGCCATGTGATTAAATCACACAGAGTGAGTCTCAGGGAGCACGGTAATGAAGGGACAGGCTGGCGGATGCCTTCACACCCTCCTCCTTGTCGTCCTCCCCCCTCCCCTCGCCCCTCCTCCTACTCTTCTCCGTCTTTCTCCACCAACTTGTACTGGAGCCCAGCACGAGCCTAGGACAGGAGGTGGGGTGGAGCACAAATACCAGCACTCGCATAAATGCATGGACAAGCTGCATGTGTGCATGTATGGGAGCAGCTGACGTACACATGCATGTTGTCTTATTTATGCCTTAAGTGTATTTGTCAATGCACATGTTTGTAACTGATCACAGGACACACACGCGCGTCTATCCCACCACTCTTGACTGGCGTTAGCACCAGCAAACCCATTTGCACATTTTACTTCTGAGCAGATTGACTGTTTAACAGAATAATGACCAAAAAACAAGAGCTCTGTAAATCAACAGTGAGCCAAAACAAGAAAAAAAACACACACACTCACACAAACAAACACAAATCTTACTTTGCAGCCTGACCAAATTCCTCAGTCGTGCCAAAAATAAGCATTAAAAGCTCTTTACAATACTGTTGATGGCTTTTGGTTACAGGCAGTCCCCATTCTCGTGCCTGGCAATGGTCTTTTATGGCGAGGGACCTAATACAAGATTTCTGTTCTAGTGCAAACACAGTGGCCATGGGCACCAAGGAACAGCTGCCGTATAATTGAATTAACATTCGCCTTCTGCTCCGGCACTCAGCGCTGTGCTGAGAACTCATACACATCCCTCCACCGGCTCCATCAACCTGCCCATGAATATGCATGCTGCTTGTGATAAATATGCGTTCTGTGTCTAATGTTTGTGGAGCTGCATATATGCTGGATAAAGAGCTACACACTGACTGTCTTGGGAGAGCGTCGCCGTATACATCAAGTCCGTTGATCATTTTTAGTGCTTCGGGCCCTCAGAGGACGAGCGTTGGTGGAGCTCCGGTGCAATCTGAAGTCTAGCAGAGACATCTAGTGGATCGTGGACTGTGAGACACACTCCCTGTATAGATGATGTGCAATAAATACTGCAGGCTTCTCGCTGAATGTAAACAGTCCTGTGTTACCTTATTTATAAGCAGCAGACAGGAGAGCACTGCAGAGAGTGATCAACACTGCCCAGAAGATCACTGGCTGCTCTCTTCCTCCCCTGGACCACACCACCAGCTCTCGCTACCTGCCACAGAGCCCACAAAACCCGTACAAACAGACTCAGGGACAGTTTATTCCCCAGAGCCATCAGTGATTTGAACACAAGAAAACAAAGCTCACAATAAACAGAGTCACCCTCACTACATTGGTCCCTTGGTACAAAACTGAACATTACCTGAATGCAATATTATTCTTATATACTTGAATACACATGCAATGTTATTCCTACATGGATGTGCAAAATACTCTTATGTGCAATTACACTTACAACTGTAAATATTAGAAAAAAAATATTTTTATTGTATTTTTATTTCATTTTTACTTTACGGCATTTTTATTCTTAAAACTGCAAACACACCAAACGGAGCAGCGCACCCAATTTCGTTGTATGCTCTGTTATACAATGACAATAAAGGCTTTCTATTGTATTGTATTGTATTGTATTCTATAATGAATAAATAGATTGGTCAAAGTATGAGGTGTACAAACTTGTCTGAATTTCTGATATGAAATGCAACACAATGTATCCAACTTATTGTATTGTTAATGGTTTACCTGTAGCTACAGTAGATACCAGTAAATACATGTAGATCACAAGCAGCGGGACGAGAGGCTGGAGGCGCAGGAGGCAACGCGCTACGTGGGGAACTGCAAAATCATTTATAATCTGGTAACATCAACTTTCTCCAAAGTTTAAAGTCCTTTTAGTGTAAAATGAACGACGTTTGTGCTGCTGTGGAGTTTTATTTTTTATGAATCTTTATGTTTTAATGATATTAACCTGCTGCTGCACTGAACAAAGAGTCTACATTGTGTTTGTGGTTTGTATATTCATATAAGCATGTGACTATTGTTTTAAAGACCTTTGGAGGTATAATATGTAACATTTCTGCATTAAAATGTCTAAATATCTGCTGTATTACCTCGTCCCAAACCCAGAGAGATCACTTATTTTAATCAATGTTGCCATAATATCTTCTTTGCATATGTGTTCCTGTTGTGGCTGTTGGTTTTTATTCATCTTGCAGCCACATTCCTTTATTAGATTGTGGTTGTTTTAAACTATATGTTTAACCAGATGAAGGGTTTTAGTCATCTGCTGTCTGGATCTTGAGTTTTCAGAGAAGTGGTTCACAGCCTGTCGTTTGCTGATGAAACAGAGTCAGAGAAACACTGATTTTTAATGTGAAACTACTCTGTTCACCGTTTTTGTTTGTATTGCTTGTTTGTTTGTTTGCTTTTCAGTCACTAGAGGAAGCGTTTTCTGCACTTATTTAAGTCAAAGTAAAAACTTCCTGAAGAATGAGCACTGAATTGTGCGGAAGACAACTCCCATGATCCCATGTTTCTCTGTGATGTCATCAACTCCACCCTTTGTTATTGTTTTGATTAAATGTTTGATCCCTGACAGAAGAAAAAATACTGTGCATTTGACTATTTCTGTAAACTTCACACTGTTGCTTTGTAGTACAAGCTGACGACACAATTATTATTTTGCCAAGAAGACGCCTTTAAAGTGCCCCTTTAAGCTGTCCCTTTAAAGTGCCCCTTTAAGCTGTCCCTTTAAAGTGCCCCTTTAAGCTGTCCCTTTAAAGTGCCCCTTTAAGCGCGTCACATGACACTGTGGCGTGGCAGAAATGAAGACAGGCAGACATGATCTGAGCCCTTTGAGTCCAGATTTATTGATACGGCTGTGCAGTCACAGAGCATGGTGGCACACACGGCCGCCTGGCCGGCATGGGACAGTGACACACACATGCATGCACATACATGCACACACCCACCTACACGCGCGCACACACACATTCACACACACACTCTCTCTTAGTCCTTCTGTCTAGGGGTGAAGTGGAGGTTAAACCTGAGGTGGTTTAGTACTTTAAACTAGTTTGACTTTCCACATTTTTGTGTTATTACCCACTTTTCAGGGGCAACTGTCTCTAATCTGACCTTCTTGTATGTCTGTTCTGTATATGGAAACATATTCAGTTGTATCAGCCTGATAGAGAATAAAACAAACAAGAACCGGATTGTTAAAGTGGAAAAAATCGTTTTCCAGTATCATTTTGGTTGGGTGAGTTGTTTAAACAGCCTTCTACACGCCATTATTCTCCATCTCAAACACACACACACACACACACGCGTTCACACTCATCATATCACACTCTCATCAATAGAGCAGGTCACAGTGAGGAGATCAGAAATGCACATTAAGTATTTCTCGGCAGTTTCTCACACACACAGGCGCACACACACACGCGCTACACACCCATCTAACCTCAGTCACTAGAACAGTTTCGAGATCAGTCATTATAGAGTGGTCCAGACTAAACAAGGAAACAAAGCATTAAACAAACAACAAATAATCTGTTCCATAGTAACCATTACAAAACACCATGATTAGAAGTCTTTACATGTCATAAATACAGCTATGTTTCGGATTATGGTCTGTATAAATTCTTGTTAAATATTCATACAGGAGGCTAACACGGTAGCAAGTGAGAGATAGAGCAAACTACAAGACTGTACACGTGTTGGTCCCTTGGTACAGAAAATATATTCTGCTTTACCAAGTGTCAGGCAGGACGCACTTTGTTTTTCCTCTGTCTATAAATCTAATTTGCTTTTAATTTACATTTTTTATTTATTTATTTATTTTTTTTAGTTTTGAGCCACTTGAGTATTTTTTTTTTCTGACTTCAGAGCTGGTGGAATAAAAGCTATCGAACAGACACACGAGGAACGAATAAAACCCAGAGAGGGACAGAGAGAAAAAGAAGTCATCACGTGTTGAAGACGCACTTTAGGACGATCCATCCTCAAGAGTCAAAAAAACGGGGACGAACGGTAAAACAGTACAGTAAAACCAACAGAAAAAAAGACACACAGCTATAAAATCGATTTTTCTAAATGAAAAAGAGCAAAATATACCGTTATAAATACTATACTTCTGCAACATCAAACTGCTGACTTTACAGACAGACTCGTCTAAAATAAAAGTCTTTACTCAAGACTCTATAGTGTGTAACGTCGTAGGAAGATATTAACCGGCTTGTTTGACTGCACCTGGATCAGCACAGGTTCAAGTGACATCACTAAATTAGTTTTTCCTACAGGTGAAAGGTGTCAGATGGAGAGTACATATATATATATATATAGGCACACATTCAGCCAGCTGGCTTGCTAAACCACCGACTGTAATTTGTTTTTTGTTTTTTTGTTGTTGTTGGTTTTTTTTTTCCATAGGTAGAAAGTAGCATGTGTAGCGTACGTCACATGATAAACCGCTTCATATCCCAGCATGATACTAAAGTTTTAATATAAAAACGGGGAGTGCGTATTCAAACAAAGAGGCTAAAAAAAGAATTCCTAAAATTTTGTATAAATGTTTAGATGTTAAATTATATTCCCTTTTTGAACCCCATATATAACCCATATATAACCCCATATATATATATATATATATATATATGTATATATATATATATGTATATATGTATATATGTATATATGTATATATATATTATATATATATATATGTATATATATATATATATATATATATATATATATATATATATATATATATATATATATATATATATATATATATATATGTATATATATATATATATATGTGTGTGTGTATATATATATACATATGTGTATATATATATATACATATATATGTGTATATATATATATATATGTATATATATATATATATACATATATATATATGTATATACACACATGTGTATATATATACACACATACACATGAGCATACACACATATATATATATATACATATATATATATACATATACACACACATGTATATACACATATATGTATGCACACACACATATACACACACATGTATATGTGCATATATATATATGTATATATACACATACATATACATATATATATATATATATATATATATATATATATATATATATGTGTGTGTGTGTGTGTGTGTGTGTGTGTGTGTGTGTGTGTGTGTTAGTATATGTACCAGTATGTACAGTATACTTTGAAATGAGCTTAGAATATGCCAAGAACTTAATCTTGGCACACTAAATTTGGGGATCTTCACTCCAAAGGAACTGAAAACAAACTAAACAAACTAAATAAAAGTGCACAGTTTGAGGGAAAACATCATTATGCAAATACTGCTAAAATGCTTCTTTTTTTCTCCCAATTACACGTTAAGTATATAGTAAAAGCTGAACCAGCGTTGCAGAGGTTCAATATGTTACATATGCACAGTAAGCAATATTTGCATCTCCTATGCACAACGTTACAAGCTTTAAAAACCCGGCAAATGACCAGGAAGCAGATACAGTTTGGACTCATAGCCTCGGATGCATCACAGAAGCATGATGGATTCAGCTGGCTAATAGGTGTACGAGCGCACTGTAAACACGTTGATTAAACATTAGGCCGACAGCCTTGTAGTGGAAGCTGCTGTAACAAAACCGCACTGCAAAGTAAAGTAACGTACGTACATATATAAGATCTGTTTTCTCTCTAATTCAGCGACAAAGTTGACTTTTTGCTACAGCTTAAATACATATCAGAAGGCATCAAGAAGAAATGACATACAGTGCGAGGATCATTGGACACATCTGATGCATGATTCATGGAGGACATAAACAAATCCCAAAACAAATAAGAATGTTACAAAAAGAAAAGGTAAACAAAACAGTTTCATACGTTACAAAAGACTTGAATGCAGGTGTGTGTGCGTGTGTGTGCGATAAGTTGGAAGTTTAATTCTTGGATGTTTTTCCCACTATAATATCTTACATTAAATATATTTTTTTTAAAAACACATCTGCTGGGTGGATTGTGGGACCGCACAGCTGGATTCCTACTCCTCCTCAGATCCACACATATACAAACTTTCAATATATACAGTAAAGAAGACAGAAACACACACACACACACAAAACAATATAAACCTGGCTGCACACGTAAAATTGCACAACGTCTGAGGAAAGCGCTAAGAAAGTAAACGTGTCAGGTGAAAAATGAGCCGCAGCTGAGGGTAAAAACTGTTTTTCGTTAAAACTCACAACTGGAGCTCCTAATGCACAGGGAGAAAGTTTCTACATGGAGCAGCTCCTGCTAATAAAACCCCAGTTTAGTGTCTATTCTCATACGCTTTACATACTGTGTCGATGTTATAGAAGCCGCTCTTAATATACATCTGTTCTGCATTTCCCACAAATCTGCACTCATGTGTTTTTCAGTAAAGTCCAAAATAAACTGCTGTAACCAGACTTTTACTAATCGAGAGTCGACAGAGAAGCAGTGAAAAGTAGGACTACACATCTGAGTCAAACATACGACTTAGAGCAAAGTAAAACGTTGGCAAACCAAAAATAAAAAGTCAGTGTTTCAGAAAGGCTCCCCTCCTTCCCCTCGCTGTCGTCGCTGCCGTCAGCTTTAAGGTCATTAAATCTTCTTCTGCACCGTCTTTGTCAGTAAGCGAGGAGGGAGGAATAATGCACGTGGGTAGAGACGCAACGCTCTGCTTACGGGAGCGTGGGACTACAAACATGGTGAAAAGTAAAAGCAGTTGATCGTGGAGGAAGTGAAGGAAGTGAAGGTGTCAGTTTCTCGGTGTCCAGTAGAGGGCGACACAGTCCGGCTAATGGCCTTCCCTCTGCTGTGAGTCTGAGTTCTCTCTGTTCAGATAAACGCAGGTTCAGGTCGACAGCGGCGACCAGAGACAGGCAGCTTATTCCATTGCCACCTCCGCTTTGGGAAGAAACAAAACAGTGATATGAATCATTAAACTGAGCTTGTATATTCACACACTGCTGCGTCTGTTATGACGTGTAGATGCAGAATACTTAAATGCATGAAATACACCCAGTTGTCAGTTTGTCAGGCGTGCACAAGTGTTTCTGTTCATTTGTTGAAGCCCGAGTGTGGATGAGACAGTCGCAGGCTGCGGGACTAAACTCACCATCCACTTCTTTGTTCTTGTTTTCTTCACCCTCTGGAGATTCAGCCCCTTCAGACAACTCTCCTGAAAACACAGAGCAGCTGTGTTATTTTGTCGGACCGGCCAAACTGATGCAGGCGCGTTTAGCGGGATCAAACGTGCCAAATGTGCACTTTCGCCCAAATAAGAGCAGTAAAATCCTCAAAAGCGTCGTCTCTCTTTCATTGTGTTTATTAATAAAACATCCGGAACCTCACTGATCAGCCGGCGAGTCATTATAAAGTCATTATAAAGTCTGTGCAGCCAAACAGTGTTCAGACCCACAGAATAACTCAGGATCTCTGTTTGTGTTGTATTTCTTTGTCCTGTATTCATACACTGAGGATTATTTATCTGGTTAAATGAAAGTGAATGGGCTCTAAAGCTCCACTGTTTAATGAAAACTATCATGAACAGATACAGAAACCTTTACTCTAGCTTTAATGATCAGGTGTGGTGAGTTACGAGTTACTTCACATGTCAGTGCAGTAAATTAATGGGACACTTATGGGAAACGCCTTCTGTCATGTCCTTTAACAGCAGGTCAGGCCACAGGATGACACAGTTAAAGGGATGTACCGTTCTGCAGCGGAGGATTCTTGTGTGTGGCGCTCCCAGGCTGCGCTCCCTGCTCCGTCTCCCCTGCGTTACCATCTGCCGGCCTGCTGGCCTCTGCTGACTCGGGTGCCTCCCCCTCCAATTTGTCCTCCTTTGGTTCAGACTGTTCCGACTCCGCGTGGACCTCCTGGGGCTCCATGGCCTCCTCCTGCTGGGCTTGCTCCTCCGCTTCCTTTTTAGCTCTCTCCTCCGCCTCTGAGGTCACATGGGGCGTGGAGGCAGGTTACCATGTGTGTGTCCATGTGCATTAATGCATCATGACATAATTCCTACTTAAAGCGAGCAAAGGTTGTGAAAGCTGCTCCTCGTGTCTCAGAGCTGTTCATTCGAAACCCTGATAACTGAGTTTTTGGCCACATGAGGGCAGCGGAAACAAGCTGCACACACACGTTTCACCTTTTAAGTTGGCACAGTTCACAAACAGCTGCACTCATTCAGCTGCTAAAGAGCAACGCTAGCATCCATGTGCGGTAGGCAGTATATGATGAGATTTTGTTTTAGCTAGAAATGACACAGATCACAGACACAGAACCATGAGAGTGAACCGAAGTAATAATCGGAAAAATGTTAAAGTGTTGTCAATAAAAGTTGATTAAAGCTACAAACAATGTTTATATTTACATGATAGGCCAATTTCTTACAGAGGCACACTTCATAGATCAACTTGTAGACAGCAACAGTTTCACTAGTTACAGTTTATTAACCGTTCATAGGCTGTTGTTAATACTTTGGTGAAGCATTTCTGTTGCCAGGTTGTGAAAAATTAATTTGGCTGTTGTTTATTCTTTATAAATATTGGCAATCAACTTAAAATTATTATTATACAATATAGGTGCCTCTTACAATATCAGCTATATTAACTCTCCAACTGTAAATGGTAAGTGTTGAGTAAATACAACTACACAGATTATACACAGCCTTACAACTAAATGTTGTTTTGTGTCTTATAAGTTCATAACTCTAACCATTAATAAAGCTGTTAGTTACAATTCATAAATACCTACTTAGAAATAGAATAAATACGAGATTATTGAAATAAACTGATGCATGAGCTCATACTGATCACTGTGTATCCCATAAAATCCCACACTAACACAGGTCAGTTAAAATCCCCCTCTGAGTAAGCTAAGAGCATTGCTGATGTTAAGAGCATTGCAGCTTTATAAGCCAATTTTCCCAGTTGTGCTGGATCTGATGATCTGTTTGGACAGATCTGTTTTACTCAAGCATTAACGTGTCCTCAAATCATCCCTGCATGCTGCTTATGGTTATATGAATGTACCGTACCTTTACCAGCCTGCGCTTTCCACCTCTCTCTGTTCTGATAAACTTCCTCATTCCACAGCGCCTTGAAGTTTTTCATGTCCACCGTCAGCAGAGAGCTTTGTCCCGACGAGCTGCTGTCTGAGCCCATGCTCTTCACGCTGTGCCTCTTGGCCTCCTCCGAGGTAATACTGTTCAGACTGGACAGAAAGAACGAGAGAGGAGCAGGGAGTTTCAAATTAAACACGTCTGAGAGTCCGCAGCCATGCCGGCAGCTCTGTGGGGCTGTGCTGCAACTACACAGCGGCGCTTTGAGCTAAATGCTAACGTCGACATGCTAACCCCAAACTTTAGCAGACAGCAAACATCAAAATCTGCGTCAAAACCAAGATTCGTGTGGAAGACCATCGCCCAGAGACCAAGCACCAGTCTGAGCAGTGGAAAAGCTGCAGCGTCAGATCAGGAGGGCATGCTGGTTGTTTTCTCCAGCGACTGCGGGGTTATAAACTCTAAAATCATCCCCCAGTTCACCAGACTAACAAACCGACAGACTGACGTTTGCTACAGCTTTCAGGTTCAGAGGCACATTAAAAAGAAGACGGAGATAATCAGGGGCAGACAGAGTTACAGATGACTGAGAACATCTATAAACGCTGCGAAGAAACAGTCCACGGAAACACATAAGCACCCGGGTGTGTGCATAGACAAGAAGACTGCACAAGTGGCAACACTATCTGAGGTTTCCACTTGGTTAGCTCTGACTGGAGGCCCACTGAGCGATGCTAATGACTGCTGTTGAGGAGAACGGGGGGGCTGATATTGATGTGCAGGTGCAACGGAAGACGCGGTGCCAGACTCCCCAAGTGCTGCTTCAGTTTCTAATAAGCTCACTTCAAAAGACACAAAGTTAAACAATTAATAGACTACAGTTATCTTTCTGTGGACAGTTTTAATATTAAGGAATGGAGCGGGAGGCACTTTGTTAGGTGTTCAGTTTCGAAGCCTTGCACACACCTGATTTAGTGCGCGTCTTGAGGAAAAGTACTGGGCCAATTAATTAAGCCAGTGGAGATAAAAATCACTTCCTTTTGTATCTCGAGAGGCTATTGTGTATGCCGATTGAGCACAGAGGCCCATTCTTGATCAGGGACGGAGAGGTGAACTTGACTAGCATCTCTAAAATATCAATTTCAAGGTGTGTGGCTCTGCCTGATGAAAGGTGGAGACATTTCCACGCACAGAAATGGATTACTCATGGAGGACTCATCTGCTCTTCTCAATACTTCCATTAGATATGCTGTTATTGCAGAGGAGCTGCTCAGGTTTAATCACGTCATTGAGCGAGCAGTTACTCAGAAAGGTCCAAGAGGTGAAGGGTAGAAAACAGCGATGTTTCCGTCCTGATTAACCAGGCTGGTTGATTAAAATGCTCTCGGCTTTACATGCGGTTACCGAAACACTTCTGTTGCTCACCTTGAGCGTCTAAATCCGGCAAAACCCGAATGGGAGGCCTCGTCGATGAGCGGCGTGACGATACGCTCCATCATGTCCGTCAGCACAGTGAAGGTGGGCACCACAATGAAGTCGATGAAGCCTGCAGGCGATCAAACGAAATAATGTCAAAACAGACAAAGGGGGGCAAAAAGACGCCCAGAACAATCACCATAATAACGGTAAAATTTATGGAATTACAATTACAGAATAAGACATGCAAGGGTAATCACATGTTAAATATGTTCCTCGCAGGTTCCTTTTGAACTTTTCTTTCACGTGCATACCAGGTTTTAGCACTTTACGCAATTTACGCACTTACAAATCTTTGAGCAGCGTCTTTTGACCGCTCAGCTGCCAAAACCAACGTCATGATTTGTTATTCAAGTGTTTGAGAGTTGAGATAAAAAATGCAGGAAGTAGTGTGAATGCTTGTGGTTGCACAAGAGAAACACCTTTTTTTAGATAAACTCATACCGGAGAAGAATGTTTCAGCCCGCCCAGACACACAGCAGTGTGCAGGTGGTGTGTGTGAGGATGGAGGAGCCACTCACCGATCTGGGACTGCGCCACCATTGTGGACTTTCGGTCGCAGAGTGGGGAAAACGGCAGGCCGAGCTCCGCTTCTTTGTCCCCCTGGAAATAAAGCAGCTTCCTCATTCAAAGCCATTCTCAGCCTTTGGTTTTCTACAACAACGCACCCCACCCTGCAGACACACATCATCACCATACAGTACACCATATGCTCACACTTCTATCAACAGACTTCGGATTTGTCTGCGCCCCCGCCCTGAGAGCTTTTGCGGCCACGAATGTGTTTCATTTTCTTTTCTGATTTGTCACAAACAGATGAGATGTGGAGTCGGGAGGCAATGTTCTTCGGAGGAGCTATTTATCGGCAATTCATATCCCGAGAGACAAAGGCCCCGTGAAAGCAGCCACAATAACAATAGCGCTGATAATGAGAACAATGTGGATTAATAATGGAAGAGATGAAAGTAATGTGGAACCAGTTAAACGTCTGTCCTTCTTGGTGACATTTACAAAACACACAATTTATTATTTATAGCCAAATGCATTGTTTTCTAAAGGAGGTGATGTACGTTTTAATCTGGCGTAGCACTTTGTCGCAGTGTTTTGTTTTTTTTAAATGACAAAGAGAAAGAGTGTCTGCAATTAAACTTTATGGATACGACTGCATATCTGCATAATGTGAACTGCTTCGTGGGGTAGAGTTGTGGCAAAGCACCGCATCAAAACAATCATTCACTGATATCAGTTTTATTCTTTGTGCAACACGTCTGCTGTGTGACAGAAAACATACATGCGGACATACGTGGGGTTAAATTGGAGAAATAAGCTGCCTCTGTTGACATCCAGCCCACAAAACAGTTCAATCCTACACACCAGCACACGGGAAAAGCGATGGAAGTGCCTTTCTATTTCGAGAGAAGATGAATCAACTCTACTTCAAATCTAGTGTTTCATCTGTTGGCAATCCTTAGAAATCCAAGCAAAAACAGCTCAGACTGGTGTTTTCACACAGCAGGAAGAGCACCGGTGTCATTTAAAGGTCAAAAATGGACTTTTGATCTCAACTTTTGAACCCAATGCTACAATAGCCCTTAAATCCTGTCATGCACAGCAACTAAATGTATTATTGTGACAAAAACATTAATAATGGCTGCATTTCAGTTAGGTTTCCCACTTTAAAAGGCTCCTAGGACTTGTTGTGGTGTTGTTTCAATTGTATAGCTGAATAATGATGCATTAGACCCCAGAGGTGTTATTATACACTGCGTATGTTTGTCGAGGACTGTTGCATTAGACTACATTATTTAGAACTATTTCTACCTCATAAATTAAGACCGCAGCTCTGTGTATGTGCCTGACGTGTTCTCTCTACGTGCATCTGAAGCTCACACTTTAATCAAACCAGCCACCCCCTGACTGCCCGTGTGACCTGCCGCGTACGCCCACTCACCTGTCTGAAGAACTCCTCCAGCAGGGAGGTGGTCCAGCGGTGGTGGAGGTCCCAACTTTTGGCCGGGTGGCTGATGTCTGCGGTGTGCAGCAGCAGGGACAGGGCTTTGGGCTTGTCAATGCTGCGAAAGAGAGCAGATAGAGAATTTAAATAAAAGCTTTGTTAATTCTTATCTTGTTTTCCTCAACGGTCCGGCGCACAGTGTCACAAAACAGATCTCCACAACTTAACCTTCATTAAGACACAATGACTGACACACCTAACCATTACAGGTGCAGCAGAATGGTTTTTTTTTAAGGGAACATAATTATGGTGATTAAGTGTGTGCTGAGGGATTTCCGGTTAAATGATCCTCTATTGGTCAAATAAGTCAAATATCTGCCCCAGCATAAAGCCCACTGTGCAGACAAAAAGACATTCCAGACAAATCTGCAGCAAGTTTATTGAAAAATACCAGAGGAGGGAACGATACGGGAACATTTCTGAGTGTCCGAGTGGGAAAAATGTGGCCCAGCTGAAAAATGTGTTCATTAAAACTGACTGAAACATAAAACGTGCACGACGTTTGTTCTAAGACAGACTTGGAAAAAGATGTGACCCAATGCTTTGGATGCAACGTGTGCATACAGAAGATAAACTGGATTAAGGAGTGAAGCAGAGCATCATATTTAGACAAACAAGACTGCATTGCAGCAAACAGTGTAGAGTACAAACCTAACATTGCTGCAGGTTGTCTAGTCTTATAAGACACATAGATGTCAGAACTCTCATAACATAGTCATTTGTTTTTCTGGGAAAATGCTGGTGATATTTTATATTTGTCATAAAGTCAGAAAATCCAGTGAAAAGACGAAAACTAACAATGTGTTTGTTTCCTTTGCTGTCAAGGACAGACAGCCCTGAGCCCATTAGCTCCTACCGCAGACTTGGGGACAAATGTTTATAAGTTTAGCCAAATTACAGTAATCTTTGTGTTTTTAGTTGACAACAAACTCACCAACAAAAACAAGTTTTGAATATCAAAAACCTATTTTTTGCTCACAAATGTCTCGTCTAGCTCGCCTCATCTTGTTGAATTCGTTTGGGACTATTTTCAGTGGTGGATTAACACACATTTACACACAGTTTCTGACAGCAGGACAGTGAATGCGGGATTGACTCACAATAAACTTCAGAGTTTGTGTTCATGATACAAAAGAAACATGTCAGCCAGTACATCAGTGTGGCTTACTGGCATGTTTTAATAGCTTCTGGGCAACAGTGAAGCTCTACATGCTTATTACTCCATTGTTGCCATCAGTTCATTTTAAATGGTTTCGGTCTCTCCATGGTTGATAATAACACGTTTTTAAGTCATATTATATTACTGATCTAATGGAGGAAATGTCAAACTTCTAATAAAATACACACAAACATCTATTGACGTGCATTAAAATACACATTAACTGCCACCTGAAAACAGAGAAACCTTTCATTGAACCGCCTCTGTGGGGCTAATTGGTTTTCTACACGGGGACACGGTGTGAAGATGCTTCATCTCACCTCATCAGACATCAGTGGTGTCCGAGTTATCACCTGATAACCATATCAAAATATCATGTGTAATGGACTGAGGCGTGAGTGGACAGACGCAAACCAATATGGAGAGCAGCCACGCACATGCGCGCACACACACTTACACACGAGGCACAAGGTTAAACAGAGGTGAGAAAGACTAGCTCAAATTTCCCCTCATTCCATCTGTGGCAGATTGGGTCTTAAAGTGCACTCTAAGCAGGCCCCGAGCACACTGGTTTGAAATTACTTCACATTAGAGTCTATTCAGCATTACTGCTTCCTGCAGACTGCAATCTCTCATTCATGTGCATGTGTGTGCGCCCTGCACTGTAGTCTGGTGATTACCTTCCAGTCAGCACTCTTTGGTTTTGAGGTATATTCATAAAACATGGGAAGCATAATATTGTTGATTCCTACATATGTTCCCAGGGAGCTGCTTATCTCCGTATCGCTGCTGTCTGAGCAGGTTTCCTGGTCGTGACGTGTTCTGCGCTTTATCGCAGTGAGAAGAATAGCCTGAAGGTCAACGAGTTTCTTACAGCCTTCTCTTGTCAGCGTTGCAGCCACATCAGCAGCGGTGACTCATCACGTCATTTGATAGTTTGCCTGATAGCCCTCTTTTATTTCTGCTCGCGAACGGCAGCTCTGCGTCTGCATGTAGAGCGGACCCTGCTGTCAGTCACTGTAGAGGGTGCTGTGCTCAAAATGTGTGAAAAGGAAGTTCTGTCTGCAGAGTGCAGCAAAAAAAAAAAAGAAAAAAAAAGCAATTAATTCAACTGAAACGTGTTCATTTCCTGTTGCGAAGACACCTGGCCCAGTCTTCCTCACATAACCTCAGAACTTTGACTTGCTGAATTTAAAAATGATTTATAGTCTTTATCTCATCCGTCTTATTTTTTATTTGGAGGGTGTCCACTGTAAAAGGTTGGGGCTGCGACAGAGGGAAATGTGTCAGAAGGCCACTCTCTGTGCAGTCTGCTTGTCCGTTTGTACTGTAAGAACTCGTGGCTGATAATATCAGTGTATATGTTCCTGACAGTGACACAAACAAGCACTTGGAGCGGACATACACTGACAGGGTACAATTTCTTTATATTGTACATTGTAGCTTGTGTTGTCCCTGACAGCTCGCTCAGTACTGGACCAATTTCATAGAGTCAAGGCTGAAACATACTGAAATTCCCCTTTCAAGATGGCTGCTGTTGAGGAGAGTGGTGCCCATAAAGACTTAGATTGATAACTCCAAGCGGCAGAAACGAAGTGCTTGCAAACACATTAGTGCATATTCCAGTTAGTGGAATATTTCCTGGCTGGTCATCTTTGCTGCAGCAGCCTGCAGTAATATTTCTACCACAGGCAGTTTTTCACTGCCGAGATGCAAGATGCAAAATCCGGTGTTACTGCGCCACGACTCTGCTGCAGACCTCCAGCACAGAAACACAAGCCGTTCTGCGTTCGTGCCTTTAATACCCTACAGTTTGCCTGTGCAATGAATTACATTTAGCCGTATTTGGTAAGAAAGTCCTACTGTGAGTTAACAGATACCGTGCTATGTTTATTTCAAATGGTCCATTTGATATAAACATGAATGTTTGTTGTGTGCATCTGTGAGCACACCCTTCAGGGCAGGGTTAATTGTGTTGTAAACAGCGGGTGGTTAGTAAACAGTGATCCGGTGGCAGGGTTAATGAAGATGTAAATTGCAGGGGTGGGGGGGCACAGAGTGTGAACAGCGCCAAAGGAAAAGGCAACCGACCCCTCGGGTTGTTGTAGGAAGTTCTTCATGGCCTTCACCTGCTGGAAGTGGCAGGACATGTCTGTGGCCAGCACCATCTCCACCACCAGAGCCCGCAGCTCTCTGGATGAAAACAAAGGAGAGACGAAGAGAAAGGAGAGGAAAACATGAGCCATGTGCTGGATAATGAACTGTCAAACCCGCACGTAATAAAAGCCGACTTATTTCGGAAGTCCCTAAAGTAAATGAAGGCGGCCAACACAGGTTTTGAGAGCTATTTATAATACCCACTTTGACAAGTCCCAGCTTATACCATGAGAAATCGGGCTGCAGCTGTCTCCTTTCAATGCATTATCACACGGAACCGTTCCATTTAGTACAAAGTTGCTGGACCGTGAAGTTAATCCAACTTTTCTGATTTTTACGCCACCGAGCACAGTTGTTAAGCTTGAGAAATAGATAAGCTCACGCTGGGCTTTGAACAGGTGATGTGTACAATGTGAAACTGTTCTATTTGACCCGTCATGTCTGCCTCTTTATCTGTCTCCAGCTTTTCTCTATTACATCTCTGTCGAGTTTTATTTCCTGTCGCTGTCACTCATCGTCTCTCTGCCTCTCTGTCTGTCTCCCTGACCTCCAGTCATCCTTGGAGAGGTTGTAGAGGATGTTCATCTCGTCGTCGTCCTGCAGTAGGCGGTAGGCTGCGCTGACATGGTGACTCTCCAGCACCGAGCGGTCGTTGTACAGGATAGCTGTGTCCGACCTGGCAAAGAGAGCGAGAAAGCATCAGCGTCCCGTTGATCTACGTTGGAAAGAATAGCTTATAGCGAAATCATGGATGTTGACTGGATGTTGCTATGGTTCAATTTATTTGTACAAAGTGTCATTTAGTTGAATATGATTCGTCCCTGTTGCTTTTTATTGTCCTCTTTGCACAGATTTCAGTGTGACAGCAGTCTGACCACCTAATCAGGTGGGGTTTCCTCTTTTAAATGCATCATGTTTAGAAAAAACACTTATGTGGAAAAGAGTGTAAAGTTTTGATATGAAAATATAGAATAATAAAGGGTATGATGGCTGTGTTTATCCACAAAATGACTAACAACAAAAACTGTTGTTACAATATGTTTCTTTCTGACTCAAGTTCTCAAGGGCATGGAGCTCATTTGGACCCCCGTCCTGCCTCTGTGTTATTACTGCACTGCAGGCGATCTCAGTGTCAATGTAAAGCCCCCTTGCTGTAAATGAAAACATTGATCGGGTGAGTCGGTGCCATGCATTTTTGATTTCATGATCCATTACCTTGTCTGAATGTGGAAGTTGTTTGTGGTCCCCGTGTGCTCGTAGTCGTGCACCGCCGCCGCAAAGATCATGGCAAAGATCTCGAGCTCGGTCAACCAGTGCTGGATGCAAAGGAAGAAGAGGTGGGTAGGTGGGAGGGAAGAGGTGGGTAGGTGGGAGGGAAGAGGTGGGGTGTGAGGAAGCGGGGGGGTGGGGTGGTGAAGATAAGGGAGGAGGGGAATGTTAAGAGACATATATAGAAGAGGGAAGGGTGTTGAGGAGAAGGACGCAACGAGATGGAAAAAGCAGAGACGTGGACAGGAAAGTAGAAAGGGAAAGTAATGAGCACAAGAGGAAAGAAGGGACAGGAATTAGAGAAGAGAAATGAGAAGCCGGTGAATGGAAAAAAGGGGAGAGCAGGGAATGGTTCATCACGTCATAAAGATGTGGAGGAGAAAAGTGATACAGAGGATGCCGAGAGAGGTATTTGGCATCAGGAATACATTACAGTCAGGGATGAAAGGAAACAAATGGGGAGGAGAAGATAGAGGAAAGGTCAGCAAAGCAAAAAGGAAACTTTAGATAAGACAAGCTCTATTGAGAAGCACATTTTAAACTGTCACTTCAACACCCATCCTCACTCTCTCCCTTTCAGACGGTGTCTCAGTCTGGTTTGTCACTGCCACTAATTATAAATGAAAAGAGTCATTCTCTGCTTTAATTTCGTGAATGCCATAACAGGGCGAGAATGCACATCGTCAAACACAGATTAAACGTCAACAGCCATAAATAAAATACTAGAAATAAAGGAGAGCAGTGAGTCTGACTGGGTGCACCCCACATTCAACCGCCTTTAAAACCACAACGTGTCATTTTTACACTTATAAAAGCAAGACATTATGTGTTTATTAGTGAGCTTTAGAGGTGTTGGTAGGTGAGTTTTGCTCCTTTCGGACAGAGCTGGGCCAAAAGAATGTGAATAATGGGTGAATGGGTGAATTATTGGTGCTCGTGTTTAATCTGTGAGTGTTCGCAGCATCCACACACCTGTGAGTGGGCATTTTCCTCTGAGATGTGCATGTGAGTGGGGATTTAGCTCAGGAAGCCCAGTCAATATTGGTGACTAATCAACAGTGGGGGGATGGGGGGAGTCATTAAGAACAGTGGGATGAAGGGAGGGGGCAAGTGGATGGGTGGGAGCAAGATGGCCGATCCATCCCTCAGTATATTTCCTCATGGGGCCGGCTTTATGGATGACCTGCTGATTGTTGATTTAATGGAGTCTGGAGGGCTTGCGAAATGATAGATGCTGTTCTCCTGCTCTCCCAGGAGCCCGTGGTTCTAGCAGTAATGTGGTTTACTCCACAAGGCAGCGCCCAAAGAAACACACCATGTCGACAGCTGTCGCAGCCGCCTTATTAAGGTGATTAAATAAAAACACTGTGAGCGGGGGCGGCCGGCTGGTTGGTTGGTTGGTTGGGGACTTTGAACTTGGTTTTAGCGAGGCTAGTGTGTGTTGTTGTTGGTTGTTTTTTTTTTTTTTTTGGAATGAGTGCAGCATCAGAAGTGCCCTGAAGTCACTCTGGTGGTGAGCAGCAAAATATAGGTCACCAGATGGAAAAAGAACATAGGCAACATGAAATATGAAGAGCGCAAATGAAGCGAGGTTATGGCAAGAAAACATTTGGCTTCAAATGTTGGACCTGAAGTCCCAGTTTGATGGGTAGTCTTTGAAAACTGCAACGATGCTCTGAAACCTGAGCAAAGACTGGGATTACACTGATTTTCTTCTGTCTCCTTTTTTTCATGAAAGAATAGCTCATGGATTCTCCGAGAGAAAAAAAAGCCATATTTAGCAGCTGCATGTCAGGCAAAGCTGCAATTAGGCTGGCATACGGCAGCTGACAGAGATGTTCTGAATACCATGTGGATAAAGTAGCCTTGATTTCGTAGCTTTTCCACTTGGAGCCAAACTGTATGCATGCTTTTCTGTAGGTTTCGCGACAGCACAGTTGATGCTACTCACCACCATCCCAGTCTTGAGGAGCAAGTAGTGCACAGTCTGCGTGACGTCAGCGGCGTGCATCAGGTTGTGGTAGGGGTTTTTGTGTTTGCTGTATCCCACTTCTAGGGCCTCCACGAATGACACCACCGCAGAGATCGGGATCTGACGGCAGAACAAAACAACTTGAGCTTAAGAGAGCGAACCCGGCAGACAGCGAGAAACTCCCTGAAGCTATCTGATGATTGAAATGATGAGCTCGCGGTCCACTCAGCGTCTAAAATGGATGTCACAAAATCACGGATCGTGAATCATTTAGTCTCCTGCAGACTACGATTACATATTCACGTCGGCTTCATTTCATTGCCCGTGTCATTTACTCCCAGATGCTGTCACTTCAAGTGGAATGTCCTCGGCGATGAGACGCTGTGGAAAATGAGCTCCAGTAGCAGATGAGATGAAGTATGTCCAACCCCCCTCATATTATGGTCATTGTTGAAACACAACAACACACTTAAAGAGATGGAGAAGTGAGTGAGTGCTCACTTACATCAAATCAGGCATGCTGAGGAGGAACTGTGAAGGTTATTATGATATGTGCCGAGTATTTGCAGTTTCTCCTTGTTTTAGCGACATTAACAGAGGGTGTAGCAGTGACCAGCGGTGTATTATATCTGTGTGACTTTACCTTGAAGCGGCTAATGAGGTCGTATCTTGTGAGCAACTCGTAGAATATGAATTTAAGGGCGTGATCCCCGCTGGCCTCATTGAGAGCGAACACGTCGAACGACCACTTGTCAACGTTCTGCGCGAGGAAGAAAAACCTCAAATGAGAAAAACAAGACCTCGCAGAACAGAAGAAGCTGAAAGACGGAGGGTGCTGCAGGTGAATTTCTTGTGAAGTACCCAGGGTGTGGTGCGTAAATATGTGTGTACCAAGCAATTTAATATCTGTGCGCCTCTGCATGGATGTGTGTGCACGTGTTAATACCTTCAGGACAGATATGACAGAAGGGGGGTAGCTGAGTCCCACCATATTGGAGGTACGTCGGTACATCCTGTTCGGGTGAGATAAAAACATCAAATGAAGCGCACCGCTGAGTGTAAACACCACAGGTTACCACATCGGCCCCGTAACCACAACCTGAAAGGTTCCCCACCAAGTCTCACTGTAAACCCTCAAACCAACACAACTCGGTATGAAACGGCGCTGAAAAGGTTAAGTTGCGAAAAAGGCAGCAGCACCTGCGAGTTTGAGGCTTTAAGGCTTTGTCAGATATGAAGAACTGAATATATATTCATGTAACCACGACATTCAAAAGAAGCTGCGTAATCCTCCAAGAAATTAGTGTCAGTTTGAAGCGAACGCTCAACATGTCAGATCGTGAAGGACTGCATCAGAATGTGCCATTTGTCAAAATTAGATGTCCTATGAAAAGTTCCATGAATGCAACTAAATATGAAGTTGGCCATTTCTCCTCGGGCTTCCTCACGTCACCATTTATTGGACGAACAGTTCCACCTTTTCATTTTCATCCCCCCCGTTGCCCAATCTTTCCTCATTGTAAATATCTGAAAGCAGACGGCCCTCTGCGAAAACAGATTAAGAAAGATTACAGCTTACATGTTGGAGGCTTACTGATTTGAACAAATGCATGTTGTATGTTAGTGTGTGATAAAGCGCAGCCTTGGAGAGGGAGCTGTTTGCAACTCTCTGAATGACTGTGCTTAGCCAGGCTTGCCAAGGCTGTGATGATATATGATCGAGTCAGGTGGGAGAGTCACTGTGCAGAGGATGCACACGTATTTCCAACAGACTGAAGTTTTTTAGGACTACCCCAGTTTTCATTCACCTCAGTCTACACACAGGTTCAGACACATTTCAGATATGTGCACTGCATTTACCAATCAACAACAGTCTAACCCAGAAAACAGATGAAAGCAGATATTTGCTCCCTCGTTCGCTCACTCACTCCTCTCTATAATAGATCACTCAATAATTTACTCCGGAGGGAGAAGTAAATTGAAATTCCAGACACTAATGAATCATTGTCATTTTTGCGCCACCACTGACAGATGTTTTGCTGCACTTTCCACATTTATAACATGCAACATATTGTGCTGTGTGACTGTTAGCAGAAGGTAGTGCACTTGTCACGCGCTTTGAATTCCAATGCTCGGATAAAATGGCGGAGAGCGAAGGACAGTGCACTTTATTCAGGACGCAACTAAGAATTATTTACACAATCGTTTTCTCTTTTAATTTTTTATGATCTATTAAAAAATGTGTTTGATATTATTAAATGCCTTGTTTTGTTCAACCAGCTGTCTATAACTGAAAAATGTTCACTTAGCATTTGTTAGAAAACGTCAAAACATCGTTTTTACTTGACAAACATGAATCAAATATTAAAACATTAGCTTATTAATTTTCATTTAATTAATTAATTGATTAATAGACTAATTGTTTCCTCTAAACTTTATTGTAAATACAAAGCGATTCTGGACACAGCTGTTATGTTCACTGCACCAGGTTTCCTACAAATAGTTTAAAGTCTCTGCATATGAATTACAACATTAAACTAGATTGAACATAGCGCAGTTGGTGCCCGGAGGGTAAGAAGATCAACAGTAAGTAACAGAATTTGCAGAAAAGGTGCAAGAACAATGCTGTTGTCCATTGATTACGTGGGGCCAAATTAAAGATGTTGAAAGCATTTGCTTTAGGGTGCTCCGGGCTACACTTGTCTGGGTTGACCATTGGAAGATCGAACTTTACTGGGGGAAGGATAAAGGCGACAATCCATATGAATTATTTAACACCACTGACTACTTGCTGGTATATGAAAGTGGCTGTGTGCTTGTGCATCATGCGCTCGTTTACCTCTCGACAAATATGCCGGCCTGGACGGCGTGGACGATGCTACGGAAACGAGGTTTCTCTTCGTTGCGTCGCAGCATCAGGCCCATCTGGCGAGTGAAGGTGGAGGCCAGCCAGTCCCGCACCTCTGAGGGCACCGACTCTGACTGGATGTCGCTGAGCTCATCCTCTGTGTCCACCAAGCGCCTGAAAGACGAGGTGAAGGGAGGGATATAAGGTAAAAGACAGAGAAAACCGACAGCTGCAGAGACTAAAGGCTTACTAAAATATTTATTATTTATTGTAGCTCTACTTTCACAGCGGATCAAACTCAAATCCCAGCGCTGTCCATCAAATAATATCACCTCTTATGTAACATGAAAACATCACAGGCCTCTTGAAACACCATGATGGGGAGTATTTGAATCCAATTGTGTGATCTAATTCTCCACAGCGACCCCGTTGTGTTGACATGTACAGGGGATCAAGAGCAAAGCCTGCTGGTCTCCACCCTCTGAACTGAATACACGTTCTTATGGCAAAGAGAAAGCATTCACATCACACTGATAATCACGGTGCTACATGGATTCTGCACTGGAGAGTTCATCATCCTCCACCCTGGAGTGGTCATGCCATCGCTGGCCCTAATCTGGTGGGATCTAGATGACGAGAAGCTTACATAATTCCATAAGCCCGGTCATATCTCAGATTCTGGACCGGCATTCGGCTATTGGCACACCCTCACCTGTTACATCCCCTGACCTTTACCAGACCATATCAATTATTTTCCATGAATTGAGTCCTGCCATGACCTTAGCCGAGCAGGTTTTAGTTGTTCGAACCAAACCGAAGAGGAGATGGATCAAAGAGACGCTGTTTCCACATGAGACTTTACACCGACAAAGAGAAAAGTTGTTGTCTGCACACATATGTCACATAAATATCATATTTAGTGGTGTAAGAGGTATTAGTATTGATTGGAAGTCATTGACGTTATATGTAAGAATGTGAATTGTTTGCTTAGTATTGCCAATGTGTGAACAGTTACCTAGGTAGAGGGAATAAAACCTTGTTAGTAAATCTATAAACATATATATGTAGTTAATATTATTATTGTTATTATTTATTTCAATATTCATGCATTATTTATGCACCGACATGAATGCAGGACTTAAATGTTGTAGTTGATGAAGGTGAAGTTGATTTTAACTGCGTAATCATTATTTATCGAGCACTTCTTTAAGCCCATGTTTCGGTTTCAGTGCTTCACAAGAAACATCTTCATTTAAAAAAATCTATTTCCCAAAAACAAATAAAGCAAAAACAAGCAATAGCCAATAACAACCAGCAAAAGGACGAGCAATAAAAGTCAAAACAGATAAAACCAGCAAAAGGGCAAAGTAACAGTAAGAAACAGGTAAAATCAGGAAATGATTCAAAAGAACTCACTGGTTCCTCTGACCTGATTTCCACAGGCAGTTCAATCACTTTGTGGCTCTGACTGGGAATAATCTGTCACCTCTAGTTTTCAGCCACGTCTCGGAGACAGATAAAAGACCACCGGCCCAAGACCTCAGGCTACTCATTTGAGACTATATAGAGTGGAGAGAGGCCATGATAGGCAAGTGTGAAATGTTAAAACCGTCTCTGAAACACACCGGGAGCTAAAGAGGTTGTCGTTGCTCTGTTACAGTGTATTCGATTTTATGATCTGATCACATGTTATGTTGAAGAAACTTTAATCGGAACAGTAACAAGTCACTATACTTGTGAAACAAGTGGAGTATAAAGTACAATATATCCCTCTGAAACATGGTTGTACTGCAAGTGCATTTCTTGAGTAAATGTACCACAGTGCTTTAGAGTTAGGGCACGGTGACCTCTGTGTATACACGGTTTGATCATTGATCCTGACAGTGTGAGATTCTCTAACCAATCAGAGACAAAATGGTTGAAATGAAACTGAAATGAATGAAATAGTAGGACTGACAGCACAGGTCAGTTCTAATGATAGCCATCTATTTTCCAGACTCTGGTCTTTGCCAGTGCGGCGCTGTTGTTCTCAGTAAATGAACCATGTCAGTACTTGTTCCACTGCAGAAAGCTGCTGTTTTCTTACCTCGTCTCCTCGATGTAAACGGATTCCAGCACCGACGCTGCATACTCCAGGTTTTTCTTGAGGTCAGTGAGGGAAGCCTCTCCTCTCTCGAGCTGCTTCACCAGACACCGTAATCTAAAACAGACATTCAACAGTCATTTAACAAATGGGATTACTCTCCAGCCGTCCTGACATGATAAATTAATTGCAGCTGATATTGGATTAATCTGGTCTGGGTTCCTGCTGCAAGAGGTAAGAAAAAAACAACAACAACAACAAAAAAACGTAAACCTGTCCTCTTGGTGAAAATCACAAAGTCGGGCAGCAAACAAAACACAATTTGACCAAGACGCTTAATTTAATTGTGGTTTTGGATGTGGATCCATATAAAAGTACAAACAGAGCAGAAAACCAGAGGAAACTGGATTTTTCAACACAATTACTTTAGCCTTTAAAAAGAAAAAACAGACATCGGGTCGGGGAAGGACACGTCCACACTTTCATACTCTCATGTCTCTCCCTTCCCATTCTTGTCCGCTTAAGCTCTGATGGGAGTCTTGATGTCCTTCTCAAGTGTCTTGATTGGCATAAGTATAAAACTATCCAACCTTTCTCATAAAAGACATTCTGACTTGTCAAACACAAGTGTAATTAATAACATTAATAACGGCTGCAGTCCATCTACATGTGTCAACCCCGTAGCTCCGGCACTGTGCACGCTGGCTCACTACTGGGACACTAAACTGGAACGAAGCCATCGTTAATGTTATTAGTTCCACCTGTGCTTTGCCTGCGACGACGAGTCAAAGTGTCTGCTGAAACGTCTGCTGCTCAGAAGGTCTATTCATTCTAAAAATTGCAGATCTCTGATGTCTGCAGACCCTGCTCGGACTCATTTGCATATGTTGGCTATTTAAAATTAAATCAGCTTTAATATTGCAGATAGGTTCTCCCGCCGTGTGGCTTTTGACACCATCAACAACTCCTTTTTATGAGATTTCCTGCATAGCTGGGTGAGTGTCAATTATTTTGCTCCTGACTGGTTCAGACTTGTAATCTTGAGTTCTCCAACAATAATTCAGAAAGACTGTAGAGTGCTTCATAAAGTTATAATGGCTTTCAATTCACGGAAAATTACCACATATTCCAATTGGGTTTAAAAAGTCTTGTGCAGCTAATCATATTTACTTCACAATGCAAGTAGGAACTATCTTATCATGCACAATTGATTAAGTAGTGCAGGCTTAATTGAAAAGAAAGATTAAAATGCTTGAGTTAAACTGAAGATGTTTAATGTTTGAGTGATACGACATTGCAAACTGGCTGGTCTCAAAAGGGTAATATCACAAACAATCAAACACCATCTTCTCTGTGTTATATTTTTCAATACTAATTCACTTGTGGCCATAGATCGATGCGTGTCGTGTTACTCATTCTCATTCTCAAGCCTTGAACAAAGCCCACTGAAAATAGCACCAAAGAGAAAAGCAACTTAACATCAGTTTCTGCACGCTGCAGCCTCTTGCAGCGTACCTCCCGCTGCTGTGCTGGAGGTCACACGCTCCCCTTCACAGTGAATGCCCACAGAGGCAACGCTTGTTGTTGAATTATTAAGCAGAGAGGTGGGAGAGTAGGAGGTTTCAGATGCTCTCATTGATTACATTCCCTGACAGTGGCTGCAATTTTTACATAAAACTCTCCAAAATGTTTGAGGAAAAACAGCTCAATGTCAACACTCATGAATGGCGTTCGGCCCATTTATTTGTGTTTTATGAACGATTTTGCTGAATGTATTTGTGGGATCAGCAGTAACGTCTTCTACATGTTACCATCACATCATTTTT
This sequence comes from Datnioides undecimradiatus, assembly GCA_008933995.1. Taxonomy (NCBI): domain Eukaryota; kingdom Metazoa; phylum Chordata; class Actinopteri; order Lobotiformes; family Datnioididae; genus Datnioides; species Datnioides undecimradiatus. The sequence goes on from WARS01000052.1 coordinate 3,211,734, forward strand.
ACCACTTGAGCAGACTTTTGTATCTTTTGCATGTGGAAAGCCTTCATAGACGGACAAAATGCAATCTAACCTGGCTCTATCTGGCTGCAAGGCTTCAGTGCGAACCACCGATACACTGTCTGCTGTGCAATAATATCAGGTGGAAAACTCTGAAAATAATCTGGGCGTAATTCTGCGAAAGAGCCACAGAGTCATAATTTCCATATTCATGCAGAGATGTCTGGTAAGATGTTTAAAGCGAAAGGCCAATCCATGTGGAAAGTGGTTTTGGGAGGGTTTTTGACTTCTCGCTGAACAGATATTCTTCCATCTTATCAAATGCATCAAACCACACTGAGCGTGAGACAGCCCGAGACATTCATTTGGTGGAACATGAATGTTTCTCACAATTTCAGGAACAGCCATCCCAGCTGCCCGCAAAGGATGAACAATATTGTAAAACTATAACGCCTGGGAACCATGAATATATGTGCCAACTTGTCATGGACTAAAATGGTGAAGCAACCAAACAGAGAACTACCTCCAACACTACATGCAACAAAACCTCACAGTCATTGTTATTAACACTGTTTATCTAGAAGTGCTAGCAAATGTTTTGAGTGTACTTCCTTCATCAAAAACAGTGTGTGGCATAATAAGTATTTTCAGACTTCAGCACTGTTTACATTCACGTTAACTAGCTTGCTGTCTTCTCCCCTGCAGGCTACATAGGTGTGTTAGTGCCACCTGTTGATCAGCAGAATAGTGGGACATCATCGGTCGGACTCTGCTTCTGTTGGCATTAGAAAAACTACGTAGCGCTGCTCAAGGTCCAAAACTTTGACAAGAAGTGGTTCACGTGCTGAAATCTCTCTTGAGCCGCTGACGGCTATTTTAAGAATCATAAGGAAGTGAATGGATGAAGGGTAAGCTGCAACTCTAGAATCACTGCACATGTGATTTGGCTGGCACTAATGATGGTTATTAGGAACAGCTGTGTGCCAGTGAGCTTCCCTGCTAATACACGAGAGCAGGAAAAATACCCTACCTCCTTGAAGAAAGCTCCTCGTCAGACTATAATTCAGCACACAATGTTAAAATTTGTTTGATGGTCATTTCCTCTGCCTTTTATATTGCTGAATCACAGTGGTGCTGTGCTTATTTGGAAAACCCATGTCGAATCACTGTAACGCAAGCAAGTCTCTTCTAAATGTTGTGTAATGGGCTCTTTGCTTTTGTTTGGCTCACAATGGGCTAAACCGAATATCCGATCAAATACTGTTGTTCAGTCAAAAGATAATTTACGAGATGTGGAAGCATATAAGAAGGTTTTATGATAAAACCCAATGCAAGTACTGAATATAAATAATAAACAATTTACACAAAGAGATATTTTTCTTACATCCCTTTGTGCGTTGTAGACATCAAAGTGAAAATCTGACACAACCAATGAAAAAAGAATAAACTTTGCGGAGACCGTACGCAATTCAGCTTCTTTTATAACCTATAAACACTTGTGATGACAAGTTGAGTGCCAGGACATGTGATAAATCAATGTCTTTGCCAACCAAAACAAAATTGGCTCGTTTCACCTGCTGTCATTACCAATGGAGAGGACACGCTGGGTTAATGGCGCGGGTCAGACCCAAAGTAACTCCTGGGCAGAGAGCCAACTGGGAAATTCAGTTTAAGCCAGAGAAAAAAGCTGGTCGGGTGGAGGGGCAGCAACAGTCATGCAGTTTGCTATGACTGAACAGTTAATGTTGAGGCAGGGAGGCAATTTTCACATTTCCTTTCATTATCAACTTCTCGCTCTCCATTCAAGGCTAAATAGCATCTTCTCTTATCGAAAATAAGTATTAAAGGTTCTCTGTGGGAATTTAAAGGGGAACCTGCTTTCAGTAAAGCCAAAAAAGTTGAATCCTGTGGATTAAAACTAAAATTTAAAAAAGTTTTTAAAGAGATGGAGACAATAAATTGATGGATTAGGACATACTGTATATAAATATTCTCGTGTACACAGTTAAGGCTGCAAAATAATAATCTTAGTCCACTGATTTATCTGCAGTCCGTAGTCTGGAAATTAGTTTTTAATTAAATTAAAACAGCATTTCTTGCTTTTTCAAATATGAAACAAGCAGGTTTTTTTGTATATATATCAGTGCTAAATGGATTAAGCAATTAATTAACATTATTTTTACCAATTTGTTTTGTCAATTGACTAATTACATTATTGACTTAAGTCCTAGATGCACTGGTACATACTACAGAATAAAGTTACGCAGCAGTGACACTGTAGAGCAGCAGATTGCAGGTCGGAGACGTCAAATGTAAATACTGTGGCAGGGTTGAGTGTTTAAATATAAACAGATATTAATATACAGTGTATATAGAGAGTATTGCCCTGAAATATATTCTGCTCAGACTACTATACTGAGAATATTGCTTATACATACACATGAGATATAGTTGACAGCAGTGATAAATATGGTGAAGGTACTGGACTGTGTTGCCCCTGTGTGTGTGTGTGTGTGTGTGTGTGACTTCTAACGTGCAGTATATAGCAAAAAATATGAGTGTTAAAAACATAAAAGGCATACAGGAGCGCAGAAAAGAGGTTTATAGACATCTCGACACTCTTTTTGCAGCAGAAATTGGTCACTGCTGGAATCAATTTGAACCGACATGAATTCAAGCTGATCACAGCTGCCGTTCTCTCCGAAAGATTAAAATACAGAAGCTGCTGTTTTCCGTGAAAGATTAAAATAAACAGTTTCCAAAGGCAGATTTTGGGTTTGGTATCCTTTATAAAGGTTAAGCAAGGAGGGGCTGGGTCTTGTCCTGAAATCATCAATCATCTCAACAATTTTTAGCACATTCATTTGTAAGAAAAGATGAAGAGTGTCATATGTTCTGCACAGAGTGTAAAGCCCTCAGAGGCACGCTTGTTATTCTGAGTAATATAAATAAACTGGTTGTGTCTGCACCAGAATACATGCAGCTCAAACTCCCGTCTTGTTTCCAGCTGAACGACACTGTGTCATCTGCAAACTTATGTAGTTTGACAGAGAGCTTATTGGAGCCACAGAGGAGGCGGTTCATAGCCCAGTGCAGCTCAATAGCTTGAGCTTAGGGATCATTTATCTGGGCTTCTCAGACTTACTACGTGATTCCTCCAGCTTGACAGCTCAATATCTCACCAATTGTTGCAGCCAGGCAGGGTCAGCTGGTAAGAGCTCTGATATCATGCTGTTGAACTGTGTCTTGTTTTGTGTGCAGCAAGGTTTTGAATATGTCTTGGCAGACCTGTTGGCTTTCATGTTCTGCATGTGTGAATGAACCTTGATCCTTAACCTTGCATGTGAGGTGCAAGCTACAGATTACACCGGGGACAACTTCATTATGTTCTGACTGGGAAGTGACCGCCAGAGCTGATTGCAGCTATTGTAGCCAATCCTTGTGATTAAACTGTGTCTCAGAGTTTTACTTCAGAGAATACGTGCCTGGTCTATGTTTGAAGGAAGCTTCAGAGCCGATGAGCCAGACAGAAAGTCAGAAACAAGAATAGCATTCTCAGCTTCTGAAGCACTGTATGAAACACTGCAAAACCTGTGTGAGACAGTTTGCTTTTAAAGACAAATCCAAATAGATTTTCAAATCTACTTTCCTTTTTATAATCAATTATTTTCGATTATTGTGGGGCAGGAAACATTAATCACCAGCTGCAACCATTTAGCACCCTTTAAACAACCAACTTAACTCACAGAATCCCTTAAATTGTCGCATGATTGTAGTTTTTTCCCCAATTAATTTGACAAATCCCAATGGGCGCTGGGTTAAACAGGCCAGTGACAGAGCGAAGCAAAGACATGAGCCTCCAGCTGTCTGCCTCTATATGTGAAGATGAGATATTTATTTGCTTTCCCTCATAGGGGTTAGCAGAGAGCACAGAGAGGAGATTAAGAGTTGGAATTCAGGTTGAGAGCATTTTCCCTCCTCTATTCTTATTGCCTCGAGCTCTTTGGCCTCGACTGACCTGCTCAGAGAGAAGAATGAGAAAAAAATATATAAAGGAGTGGAGTGTCAAACTAGAGCCGCCCTGCAGTGTACAGTGAGGCTCCACAATCCTCAACCCCTCGACAGCTGTTGTGACAGAAATGAACACGACAAAAAGGGAAATTAAACAGCAGAGGGTAACGTAGCAACAGCTTTCTCCTTCGTCTAACAATTGCATTGTCACTCAAGCGAAAAAAAAAAAAACACTCCCTGCATACCCACTGAGAAAAAAAATTAAAAATGAAATGTATCCCATTCCGACCTAACGTAATAAAAACAGGTCCATTTCTGCTTTGAGAACAGCCGGAGCCCATTTTCCACACAGCAGAAAGCAGGGGAGGGGATAAATGGGGCCGGTTGAGCACTGTCAGGATGCAAAATTTGGTCACCGCCTGTGCTCCAATGACATTCTAGCCTAGACGGTGTGTAATCAATGGCCTGGGGTCAATGTAATCACCCAGGGAGATTAGCGTGCTTTCAGGGAACACACACAGGTTTTGGGCTGATAAGCGGTACAAGGCCTGTAAAAACATGATGACTCAGTTAAGCCGCGGTACCACGAAGTCTGCAGCCCCGACCATGATTTGTGACTGCAGAGGAGAAGGGGCTCGTCAATAAAATACCGGGACATCCACATTTTGGCAAGACAGATGGGGTGAAGCATGAATTTGAGGCATGGTTTAATCAGGAGCTGGCCTCGGATGAACAGAGAACAGCCCGATGTTAGACCTGTTTTCTATTGATTACAGTGAACTTTCGTTGTACTCAACTTAACTCGCTGGCTTCCTTCAACTAATGGCTCGTTTTTGGAAGAAACTATGATGAAGTGGGATTTAACCTGCATCTTTCAATTAAACTTTACTTCAAGTCGATTAATCAGCTGACAGAAAATCAATATGCAATTATTTTGATAACTGATTCAACGTTTAAGCAATATTTCAGGTAATGTCATGTCAAAAGTCCTCTGGTTCCAGGTTCCCTGTTTTGTCGAACTTTGGCACCGGGATGCACCAGGTGATTTTCAAGTTGTGCTTGAAATGAACAGCATTTTCACTGGCAATGTGAAGAATACATGATTAAATGAGAAACACCAGTCTCGTTTCACAGAAAAGGCGAGCTCAATTTGAATTCCTTTGAAATATAGCAATGTGCTCCCTCTGGGCTTTTGACAAATTATGACAAAGAATTCTGGTCAAATTTGGCAAGATGAAGTACTGAAATGAAACGCAGTGCAGCACACTGCCAAATATTGTCAGAAGCATCTCTGGCACATGAAGCATAAGCCTGTGAGTACCTGTAAAAACGTCCTTTAACTCCTCCCTCCTCTGTCACTGAGTGGTGCTGCAGAACGTGAGCTAAATGCCTAAATTGTATGGAAATACAAATGTTAATGTGACACCCACACTGAGCGTTGGTGGCCATTCAGTTATAGGCAGGAACAGCTACAGCAGGCTCAGGCTGAAGGTTTCTGCTGTTGCTGATGGCTCCAATTAAAATTACAAATCCTGCTACAGTGCAAGCGAGCTGCACTCTCTGAACAATATTGGTAACTCCTTCAAAAAGTTCCAATATCTGTTCTAAACAAAGCTTTTCCCGTGGGAGGTTGCAAGTGACAGATGTGACAAGAATGGCGGGGGACAGAAGAAACCTTAAAAAAGATCAGTGGTTGGCTGAATGCAGCCCACTCATGTCAAAGTCTGCCAATCAAATCCACAAGATGAAGTAAAAAAAAAAATCATTAATAACACAAAATAGAAAAAAAAAAGAGAATCGATCCTTTGCATCAAAGTGTTTCTTTCATACTGCTGAAGATAAAACAAATTCAGTGGTTTAATGCAGCACAGGTTCAAAATGGAAGATTCGTACGTCTAAAACAGCAGATTATGGACAAGATTACAGATATTCAGTGATGAGACTCTTTAATATATTTATTGCACATTCTTTGTTCTGTATCCTTTTATGCAAAGCCTCAAACTGAAACCCATGAGCTATTTTGCGATACAATGCAGTCATCCTATCGGTTATTGCTAAAATGAACTTAGCAGAGCTCTAATGCAGGAATCACTAAAAATGTGCATGTTAAAGAAATCACTTGCTCAAACTTGGGTCAGCGCGAAACAGATGAATTAACTTTACCCTGTACCGATGGACTGTGTTGATCCAGCACTGGTATTATATTGTTATTGTTATTATGCAAAACCGTTATAGCATATGAGACATTCAGGTGCAAAGGATAGCTATTTACAATGTGTAAATAACAAGTTCTAACACTAGTTCAAAACAACTCATATTGCCTGTGATTGTTGGTATGCAGATGCGAACATCAGCGTTTGCAGAGATAATGCTGGAACGCTTAATTGTGCAGCACATAGGCTGTAAAAATGAGATGCCAGTAGTAGAAATTATTAACTTGACCTCAACCGTGCATACCACTACCTTCAGCAGATAGCTCCATATAAGGTTATAAAGGTTATTTTTGCATTTTTCATGCAGTTGTACATCATTTGCACTTGGTCTCAAGGCAGAGCTTTCACATAAAGGAAAGTATGGAAACTATGCACCAGTCTAAAGTGGATTGTGAAGGGCAAAGAAGGTTAGCTCAGGCCCCTGATTGAGATGCTGTAAATTCTCCCTCTTTGCTCAAATAAAATTCAGCTGTCTGGTTTGACCACTGGAAAGAAGTCTTTTGACCCTGACAGGCAGGTTAGTAAATAAAAGCAGACGGTGTGGAGCTTGCTCCCGTCGTGCTGTTGTATATCTGTTTGTGAAGTTCAAACACACTCAAACCACTTACTTTTAGCTGGAGCCCGTAAAGATTGCTCTGGGCTGCTTTGGGCGGTGGGTGTTTTCTGAAAAGTGAGCGAGAGCATAGGAGATGGAACTGTGTCTTGATACATACATGAACGTGAGCGCAGCATTTAGCGTGTGAAACTGAACGTGATCATAAAACAGTTTGAGTGTTTTTTTTTTAATTCAAAATAACAATTTGACTGTTTTATGTAAGATATAAAGAATAATATTTCAGAGTACTGGGAACAGGAGAAATGCACACGTGCACATCTTTTAATGTGTCCATGGTCACACCAATATGGACATAAAGATATAAAGCTGGAAAAAAAAACAAAAAACTGGCTTCAGCAAATTCCAGCCTGCACACAATGACTCAATGAGAGGCGATGGACCATTTGGCAACAGCAGAGGGTGGGTGTTTGATTTACCAGCAGCCAAGTCATCATTTTAAAAGGTTGAGCATTCATCTGCCATATGGGCTTTTATCGTCCCGCTTAACTCTGTATATATTTCCAAGCTCCATGTGAAATAAAGCAATAAATTCATACTGCAACCCAAGAATCTTAATTCAAGTGCAGTTCCTGATAGCCAGATAAGGTTTAGTTCTCAGTAAATGCCCTCATTCAAAAGAGGACACAAAAGGTTGTTTATTTAAACGCCCAAAAGAATTCCTGGGTGTTATCTTTGTAGTTTGATTTGGCAAACGTCTCTATGTCTTATGATAACATTTTATTCTCCAGAGCAGTTATTGAGATCCGGGCACGCAGCAAAGTTGCCACAATGAAGTCTGATGGAGCAAACACAAGCAGACAATCAGACACTTGTGAATGAGCCAAGTTCAGTCAAATGATCTAAGCCAATTTATTTGGAAGTGAAACCAGGAGCGAGCGCACCCAAAATCTTGTTATCCCCCACTGCAGAGGAAACTGCTGAAAGAATACAACTACAGGATGAATTGTAGATCAGCTTTGGACTGGGAGCTCTGTAATGACACTCTGCAGTAGACACTCAGAATAATAATTTTATCTTTCTTCAGAAGTAAGTTTGGCTAACGTGGGATTTTGTTTACGACTTGTCTGATCATCTCCCAGCTTTTCTTCTTGTGGTGTTGTGATCTGTGCTCTTAACTTGGGTGTAGTTTTTGTAAAAGTTATATCTGATGGCCAAAACCACAGAGCATACAGCCCAATTTTTTATTAAACTTTCTTCAGATTTTACTTAAAATGTACATTTCCAAAAACCCCCCCCCCCATCCCGTCCTTTGTTTCAAACCACTTCTGTCACCGCTTTACCCTTTTCTTTGATCATTTGTTCTGCTATTTCGCACCCCATTGTCCCTTTTCACCATGATATACATGACATTAGGCAGGTAATGATGCCATTTAATGACACCTTCATCCATAAAGTTGGCCTGTTTTGTTGTTTCGATACAACAATTAGACAATATCCTATCAGACTGACATAAAATCCCAATGGTCAAAATAAAAAATTCCACCACATCTTAAAAAAAGGAAAATATAATAACCTCATCACCTATGCTGACTGATCACTTAGAGTGAGAATATTAGGTTTTGACAGACATAATGGATGGTAATAAATATAAAATGAATGCAGTGTTCAGTGTGTAAGTAACTGTACTGTTGCATGTGTGCTAATGAGCGAGTGTGCATGAATTTGTGCTGTGTCTGCGAGGATCACAGCCCTTCTAATTCCAAACTACATTTCCTTTAATCCCAGTAAGCAATTTGTGAGCTCTGGGAAGTCGGTTGTTCTGCAGGGAAATAAAACAAAGCCAGCAGCTTAGCACGACACAGCCAGTCTGCACACAAGAGGCATCACAGCACAACGGCAGCCATCTATGCGTCACACCGTGGAAACTGCGTGTACCTGTATGAGTGTGTGTGGGTGTTTTGGTCAGTCATGACTTAGCCCTCATGTGACAAAGCTGCACTGTAGGCAACACCCACTGGAGCTTGTAAAAGCATGGCCAACTTCCAAGGGAAAGTCCAAGAGCTGACTAATCATATAATGTAAGACACTGCTGGCATTACTGAGGGAAGCTGGCATTACACCTGCTTGGAAAACACTCAGCTGAGGTCGATGTGAAATATACACAGATTGTAGAACAGTGATATCAGAGGTGTTTAAACCACTTTACATCTTGTTTCACTTAGTGCATGGAAAGTTGACACTACCTATTGCCTTTTGAAGGGAACATTGTTACTGTCTGAATAGTGTGTGATCTGACAAGTTTTATCCAACTGGAAAAAATAAGACTATGGCTCCAAAAAGCAAATCAATCCCCATAGACCCCCATGTTAAAATGCAGAAATATACATATTTAGAGCGTGTTACAAAAAACGGTTTTGGTCTCTATGGCTAGTTTCCTCACTCATGACAACTGTACTTGGGTGAAACTATTGTTTAAATTATAATATTAATACAATATATGTAAAATTATGCATAATTAAAGCTGTGGTGGTTTTCAGTGACATCTTTCTGCTGGTCTAGCAAACATGCTTCATTCGGCTTGCCTCAACACTACCCAGGTGCAACCTCTTTGCCCATTTTTGGATTTGCTGGGAGTAATGATTGTTTCCCAGTTGTTCTCCATAAACCTGTTGGTGCCATCACATCGGCTCTGTCAGTTTTTTTCTATAGTCTATGGTTGTATTGTGAATTGTAGGGAGGTCAATTGGTTTACTTAAAAATCGTAAAAGATCACATTTTTGGTTAAATATTAATTAAGTACATTAGTCAAATCTTACCCTTCATGTAGCTTTTGATAAACCAAGATCGCTGTCTTTCCCTCACCTTGACACATTGTTTTGAGTTCCTAAAAAAGCAAGTTTCTAGCACCCTGAGAGCAAGAAAGAGTGGATATTATAAGGATTTTTTTAAAATCAAATAAAGCTTTACAGTCTTTACAAAAACCAAGTGTGGATCTTTGCACTTTCTGAAGGTGAATTCTGCCCAAATATTCAGTAATCAGTGAGAATACCACAAATTGCAGAACATGCGCGAAACCTGAAATAGCAGATATGGCCAATTAATACTGCCTTTCAATGACTCACACTATTAATTAGCAGAAGAGGAAAAACTGGTAGCAAGGGAGAGAAGGTCAAATACAAGCAAACGAACTTGTGGTAAAAATGTGAGCTCACTGCAACATAGACACTACTACAGGATCGCATAATTAAGGATTTAATGGACTCGCTAATGACTGTACTATTGTCTGCCTTTCATTTTAGGCCTCAGTTGGCAGCACGGAGAAGGGCTTGAATAACACACTAATGAAATGGGAAAGCATTTTTGAAATCTGCTGTAACAAACCTATTATTTTACATGACAGGAACCAGTCACAGAGTGTGCGCGCTGTCAGAGACACAAATGTCTGACATGCTTTTGGTACATTTAATAAGTAGGCCCTTTATTCAAGAGGAAGGTGAGATATGGTTCATCCATAAACAGAATTCAAACTCTTACTGATGAAATTTAAGATTTACAGCCTTTTATTCTGTCCTTTTTTATTCTGAAATACTTCATGAAACTATTTAAAATAAATTCATTGTTTTAAACTAATTAAACAAGTTTTCAATGGATAAAAGCCTGATTTAGACCCCCAATCCTGTAATGATGAATGAATGAATTGGAAACTTTTGACCATTAACTCCAACTTCTTTAAAGTCACAAATCAATTTACATAACTGCTGTTTCCAGATAAGGTTTTATTTTATTCCATTTTTTTGTTTTTTTCTGTTTAAGAACCTGAAAACTTTTGTTCGCAGGAAGCCTACATTATCAAAAATCACCACGGAGAAGCAACATGTAGTTCATATTTGCATAAACAGCTGGGAAATGCTGCTGCAGCACCCAGATAATATGCCTGTGTTATTCACTGTTATACTTGATTAGCAAAGCCAGCAGAGTGAAGCAGCTCCATCAAACATCCAACACGCCACCGCACAGCAACTCGAGGCTGTTAGAATGCAACAGACAGTCAGACATTTGAAATCACAGGATCCTTGGTGTGTAATCAAAGTTCAGTGGCCTGACACGAAACAACCCATCTGCACTAATTGACCTCACCGAGCTACAGCTCCTGTCACTCCAACAAATTCACATGGGGAAATGATAAACATATACACTTATGGAACATATTCCTCTGTCTGTAGTATGTCTTTTCATCTACAGTATGACACTTTGTCCTTGTGCCATATGTGTCAGCGTGCACTCCGAATGCCCTCACAATATGTCCCTCCACGATTAAATCAAACTAATTTAAATAAAACTTTAATAAAGTGTTTTTGAGAGATGTTAAACTAAAGAATAAAAACCAAACACCATAAAACAAAATAAACACCACTGCATCTCTAATCTCACATACAAATCCCATCCTTGATTTCACTCCAGTGACCATACCTACGGTACTAGCCGTCCTGTTAAACATGCTATCTCCCATGACATGTGTCAGTGCTGGAATGTAATCCCTAACATGCAGTGGCGCACAAGTTATATAATCGGAGGGATTAAATTATGCATCCCATGGCCTGCACAGGTCTGTTGCAAAGAGACGGAGGGACATTGTATGTGGACATGAGTGCCATCAGGTAAACTCTTTGAGCATTTCTTGCCTTAAAATGACAAATGAAACAAACCGCTAACTTTTAACTAGCCAGTGGGAAATTCACTGGCTACTGTAAACTGATGATTCTGAGTCTTGCACCATGCTATATCAGACTTTAAAGAAAGCCATGCGTGTAGTATTTGACTTCACAGAAATACAAAAATGCAGGATTTCTGGTGTGTAACCCCTGATTTTGTTGCCACTGGCTAGGTGTGGCTGCTAGCAAACAACTGAGCACTAACTGTAAGTTTGTGGAGAATGCAATATCCTGAGGACTCTCTATTGCTTCTAGCTCAAACAGGTTATCAAATGCATTTCATCATGTTAAAGCAAGGGAAATTATATTGATTTTGATGTAGACCAACTCAGAAATTATTCAAGATAAACATTTTTTAGGATTTAATTTAGAAAAAAGCACAATTCACAAGGACAGAGGATTAAAACTTGGACTTTCACTGTGTATTTCCAAGTACATTCAGTGAAATTTGGTGAGCAAAATCAAAATAGAAAGTACTTTTAGTGATTGAAAAAGGTTATTTTTAAAACTATCCTCTGTTCCAAACTGAGTCTATGTGTGGACATGTTTTGGCTGTTCATTCAGTGCTGTCCTCCATGTTTTCAGTTCATAACAATGCCATTAAATGCCAGTAATTCACTTACAACAATCTAATAAGGTAAAACCAGATTTTCAAAGGTCACTGAATTCCCATGTCAGATGAGTCATGCAGGATAGAGATTAAAAAAAAGGCTTTCTGTCTGTCTCCGTCAGCCACAAAGACACGCACTCACATACAAAAAATATATGCATACATTGACATAAAGCTGTGAAGCTGCAGGCAGTGGTAGAGTTTGCAAAAGTTAATTTGAAAGCATGCGTTTCACTGCTTCAAATCCCTGCAATTGGCCTCATGAATCACAGTCGTGAAGAGGTTGGGGTTCCTTCTCCCAAAACTGCCACCAGGGTGCCCTTGAGGAAACCACTTAACACCAAGCTGCTTCATTAATGCTGCTCTGTGGCCAACAGAAAAACGGAGCAGTGGATATATGAGGCATCTACCCAAAGTGTGTAATGACATGAATGTTAAACAAGGTGTTGCTGAAAACAGAATATTCAGACATGGTAAACCCCAGAACTAATTGGGTTAAAGAAGCAGCCCCCCAGTCACAAATAGAACCTACTCACGTTCTACAATTAGATCTAATTGCTGTGCAACACTTAAAACTTCTTAATGATCTAAGAATAGCAATCAGCCCAGGAACACTCCGGTTTCACAATCAGATGTTATTTTTAGGAATCTTTCCAGCACTGATTAGCTACCACCACACTGGATGCCAGCAGCAGGTGTATTCATTGCCAAATGCTACTGCTAGGCTAATGATTGTAACATGGATTTTTTCCAACCTGACGAGCCCATGTGGGCACAGCTAACTCAAATCTCTGAACAATAACAACCAATCTGGGGCTATTGAGATGTGTGAAAAACTTTTCTCGTGCTGTAGAAAGTGAAGACAACTTGCGGGGCAATTTAAAAACGCAATTACAGCTGAAGACTTGGGAGTAAATAAGGTGAAGTAGCACAAAGAACAATGTGAAGAAAGCCATTACTCTGGCAGAGGGGGGAGGGTGGATCACACTGATGGCCGACAACGTGAAAGAGGATATTTGTGCAGGTCGCAATCAGATGTGAGATCATTTCCTCGGCTGATCGTAGATTAGATTAAATTAAATCCAACCATGCGTTGTAAAAGAGCTGTTTCTGTAGCAAGCAGGAGCATACGTGGAAGTAATCAGTTACAAATGAGAATAGACTACATAAATGATTAATGAAAGTAAAATGCATAATGTGCTTTAGATTGATATATTGTAATCCTGTACTGGATGTAACTTGGGCACTACAAAGTTATGGGGGCTGGAAATGCTTTCTTTATTGCACAAATGTCTATGAACAGAGAGGTGAACACCCCTCAGGACCTCCAAGACATCAGCAATCCATTGTGACACACTGTCACATTGTTTGAAACTAAAAAAACCCCTGCAAAAATGTGCACTTAATTCATACACATATTAAAAAAACATCCCTGAACAACTCCTGTGACTATTCCTTGTACAAATGCACCTATACATAATCCAGAGCAGCATTGATCTTGTGTGACCCACCTATAGGAATCTACAATATTGGCGAGTTTTAATTACTGTTCCTGATGACGAAAGTAAAGGTCACACCAAAATATGTTTTCTTTTCTTCTAGAAAGCTGTGTAAAATTATCACTGGATTACACAGTGCTTGGACTGTAATATAATATACAGTAAACAATAAAATGAGTACAAATGAAAACATGGGCCTTACACTTACAAAGGACAGGAATACTGAATAAAAACACCCACAGCGTGTGAGCGTTGGACGAACAACTGAGGATTTTTTTTGTCAAAGACAATGATGAAAATGAGGGGGACTGATGATTGCTTCCAACGTAGTTTGACAAGGACAACTCCCCAGAGCAATTCCCCCAAATGTTCTTTTAAAAATATGGAGGATACCCACAGAAATAATACCAAAATAGTGGACCCCTTCCTGTGCTGTCAGGTGCCTGGTGGACTAGCAGCAATTTTAGGAGACACTGACTAGGTAGCACTTATAAACATGTGTAATCTCAACACCTGAAACGTCCATTCTCCCCATTACATCGGGTAATGGAGATCTTCTTTTGCAACTCAGTCCCTGAGGTACAGATATCCCTGTTGGTCGTTGGTCTCCACTTGTAGGACCCCCCCGCCCACCCCAGATGGTATTGGATTGTTGTAAATAAAGGACTTGTTGGAGGTTTTCTCCAGAGATACACATGTTCCTGTTGCTGGAGTCGATCAATCTGCTTTCCTTCTTTCCTTAGGAACCTTTATTTGGTCGCACTGCTCTTTCTGGCTCTTCATTTTTGCACAGACGATACCAGTCATATTGTTCTGTGATGGCATTTCCTTGCTGAGCTCTTTATTGACCAGATCATCAATGCCTTTGACCATTTGGACCTATTCCAGCTCCTGCCAGAGTTCTCCTCCGATTTCCACAGTTAAATAATTTCATTGTCTCACTTCTCCATTCTGCAGTGATCTTCAAAGATACTTCATTTCAGAGACTATGACATTTATCTCCTCATTAAAGTGGTTTTATGGCACAGACATCCATTTGTGATTGTCTTCAGGTTCTTCAGTGCGTTACCTGCTCTGCCTATTTTTTGTGTACTCATTTTTTTGTTTAATTTTTGTTTTCTCCTTACTCTCCCAGAAGTGGAGAGGAAACAGGAAACCCTCTCTCCTATCCTGCTCTTTACTGTAGTATATTATTTCCTGGGCGACAACCAACTTGACCTACCCCATACTTGTTGGCCTAAGCACTGCAGTTCAAGACATGTTCTGTCCTGAAGTCATGAGGCCTTGAGGTTCAATGCTGGATTCCTAGACTTTGGGCTACAGGTTCGGCAGGTTGATTGTCTAAACCTGGGTTCTCTCTGAACTGCCAGTGAACTGTGAGAGCCTTTGTGCCCCCATTGTTTCATCTTTGTTTCTGGAAGTCCTGCAGGAGGGAGTTGTTGGCTTGGCAAGGGAACTCAAAAGCATCATGGGTGATAGTCTGCAGTTTGCCAGCTTATTTTCACTGCCAGTAAAAAATTAGAAATTCTGTGTATCATTCTTGACATTCTGGCCTCGACTCCAAAAAAAAGGTTGATTGTAGTCCTTGTTCATCTGACAAATCTTTAGTATTCCTGCTACTTTGTCTCTTTTTTTTCCATCCTCTCATCTTTCACACCACCCTGATAGCTGCCTTCACTTCTCTTGCTCACTCTTTAGACCTTCATCATCTTTTTTTCCATCACATCTTCCTGTTCACTGTCTGCTAAAGACAAGGACAAATGCCCGATATGAAGAATGCATGAATTGAACTTGACAAGCTTCCTAAACATTTTTTAAACTGTAAAATATACATTTTTTTTAATCTTGATTAAAATGCCTCTCAGGGAAACTCTGGCTCCATTTACGCTTGAAATCATGTCAAGTGTCTCAGAACCAGACAAAGTCCAGAAGGCATTTAAGATTTAAGACTTACAATTTGTCATAAATGCGTCTCCATTGGTTAGCCCACAGATGTGATTACTACATGCAAAAGAGGCAAGGCCCAACTCCAACCCAAAAGAAAAATACCCTGCAGCAGTTTAGGCACAGCAATATCGTGGGAGGAGTAAAGCTTACGTATGCATATGCATTTACACCCTCTCAACATCTGGCAAAGATGTGTCTTTCAATCGGATTTCAATCCATCTTATTCATTTACTGGATGCATTGTACTTTGCTTTTTAGAGAACTTATAACGCTTTAATTATTCAAAACTTATAAAGTTATACTAATTGTAAATGCAGTCGGACATAATTTGGCCTTTTCTGCCTTCACGCATAATTGCCTAAACATCTGGTAATAGTGCTATTCAATAGGATTTCAGTCTTACTTAAACTTGTATAATTGCAAAATTAAGATGTTATACTTGTTTTAACTGCAGTGAAACATACTTTTGTCTTTAAGTTAAGTGTAAAATGCAAAAGAAAAATGCTTGGACAGTTTAATTAATCAATAAAAATATAAAATAAAATAATACAATATCATTTGAACATTTTCAGACTGTATTTTGTGACTAGTAAAAGTAATGCCTATAATTCTGGCTGCAGCCTTAGTCACACCTGCCTGAATGAAAAAGCCAACGTCATCTAACGTCATCACAGCAGGAAATATATGTTCAGTTAAAATACAGTGCGTGCTCAAACGGTGACATTTTCCCTGCAAACCAACAATGAAAGGACAAAACAACCCTGAAAAACTCGATGTTTTGTCACTTCTGCTGATGTTTGAATGTGGAGAAAGTGGCAACCTTGCACATGTTCTCTCCGAATGGCAGCTCTTTGACAAATTTGACCTTTCAACTTTATTCTCAATAAGCACCACGCACTATAATTATGTTCAGTAATCTGTGGTACTCTCAAAGGGCAGAGTGACACAAAGAATCTAGACAACAGAGTGAAACTAAAAGGTCTAAAACACAGGATAAGCTTTAATAGTCACACCATTTGCAAAAGGCTGGTCTGAAATAGTAGATGTATAATTATAAGTATTCTTTTACAAAGGTATCTCTATATGGATTTATGGCTGGAAAAGTACACGCTGCATGCATACCAGCTTTAACCAGAGGTACAATAGCAAGAATAACAACAACTGCAGTAGACTATATGAAATACATATGTTACAATACTTGCTGACTGCGTTTGCGTGCACAAAATATTACGGTTATTGACTTGTTTCTGAATAAGACATCATGTTCACTAAGCAAATGAGTATTTTGCTATACTCCATGCAGCTGATGGCAAACTTGTTCATACATACACAGCTTCTCAGTTCATCCTGAATCAGAAAACGTTGCATTCAGAATACTGTATATTGTTTATCTAATTAAGAATATTGTCATAGTTGGAATAATAATTCAACGTTAATGTGCATGTAAATGTATTAAATGTTGAGCAGGACTCCAGGGAGGGTCCAGCGAGGGAAATTTTGTCATAATCGCCTTTGACTGTCCTTTCATGGTTGACTTAAAGATGTGTGTCCTCACGTCCTAGACAAGTGAGGACCCAGAAGCCCCGAGAGGAGCAGATGTGAAGGTTATTGATGGATAAAGAGGGAGCGGAGCTGACATAACCTTAAACTGTATTTACTGTAAAGGTAGTTACATCCCTGAAGCGAAACAATGGCATAGGTGACTTATGTGTGGTTAGACACACACAAACACACACACACACTCACACACTCTCACACATAGGTCAGTGAGCTAACTCAATGAAATAAGAGAGGAAGATAAAACAGCGCTTTCAATTAGATTATCTGTTTGACTCTAAGCCAGAGCAGCCACATAATAACAGATAGTGCTTAATGCCCAGAGTCTATCAAAGATTATTACAGCAGTAATCCAGACATAGTGATATGCCTATTGTGGCTGCCTCGGTGTTACTTTCACAATGGGAGCAGGTGTACCAACACATAAACAAAGCCTGCGCCCCAAATACTGCGTCCTACCCTCTTAAGCTGAATTACCTTGATGGTGTTATAAGGGAACAGATATGCTTATTCAAACCACACGTAGAGATAATTCTGGTTAATTTCTGTGAACACAAAGCGAGTCGTTGACAAAGAGAGGTGTCCGTGTCCTTGTCCACATCTCTTTCACTCACTCACTCACACACACAAACATTCAACCACATAGATCAATCAATAAAAGCTGAAAAGTGGTGCACTGTGGTGAGTGAGGTCATCACCAGTCTGTCCTTCAACCCCTGGACAAACAAGGACATCTGAGTGCACTTTATTTGGCAACGGGCCACATCACATAACACACACACACACACACACACAAATATAAAAGACCTTGCATCTACACTCTTTTTTTCTGAATGAACCATTGTTCAGTCCAGTTGGAGTGCCTCACATATGGGCATGTCAGTGTTTCAATACCCATAACTGTCTCTGCTATATAACAGAATTATGCCGGGCTGCGCTATAGAACGTATTGAAAAACCCATAAAAAGATCCCTCTTGAGTTAAGGATTTGTTGTCTGTATGTCCTTGGGTATTAAGTAGACAGCTAAGCATTCACTGCTGTACCCTTCATGCACAGAAACACAATTCAAAGCCATTTCTATATAGCAGGGGGATGTGCAGCTGAGGTAGACAACGCAGTTTTTTGTCGATAAAATGTCTCTTTCCAAGCCAATAAACTAGACGGAGGGTACAAATTAGAACGTAAATAATGAATAAAGGAGTTAAATTATTTAAATAGTTTGTAAGAAGTCAAGCATTCATTTGTTTTCTTTCCCATTTATCAATTCACTGCTTCATTCTATTTTCTTCATTATATCACATATTGAATCATTCATCTAATTCACCATTTACCCTAAAACAACATATTTCTCTTCACTTAATGGGACCAAGCAGTAATAGATCCTGTGAAATGGAAGAGATGTTTTCAATTCACCTGCTTTGTTGGAGGAAAACGAGTGATGCTAATTAAACAGAAAATACAACAACAGATTATAATGACAACATAAATAGTGTTGATTTCAGTCAGAGTGGAAATGCCAATTCTTTAAATAAATGTGTTGTTGTGGACAGCGAGTGTGACTACTTTCCCTGCAGATGAGTTTATTCTCATTCATACCTGTCAGTCAGGTGTGCATTAGAGTTTGCACTGTATATTCTCTTTCGATTCATTCAGTAACCACAGAAGAAGAAGAAATAAAATCACTTCCATCACTCAGTTTTTACAGGCATGTGTTTTTCTCAAAGTGTAGGAAAAGGTCTTGCTCTTGTACAGAGAGAGAGCTTTACCCCAATTCTCTGGGGGTGTCTGCAGTCACTCCGGCTGAAGTACAATACAAAATCATTAGCTGAGGTAAATAAACAACAATAAAAGTGCCAGGCAGGTACACAAAGGGAGAAAAACTTAAAAAAACCAAAACATTTACTGTGGGTGAAGAAAATACCACAGAATGTTAACTTCTTGCTTTTAGAAAGCTGCCATAACACTTTGGATGAATTTCCAACCTCTAGAAACTTTACTCAAAATGCAACGAGAGGGTTAAAATGCAAAATGACGTGTTATCAGAGATGCTAATGAATCAAACGCAGACACATTTTTCTAACAGAAAATGGAGAAAAAAATGGAGTTTTATAAAAATACACAAGTCCTCATTCAGTGGCTGAATCAATGCAATGAAGACCAAAACCATTTCACTCCCATTCTCTCAACCAGTCCAGACAGACAGATGCAGATTGTTCAATGCCAGTTTTCCTGTTGTGTCTTGAATATAAAAGGCTGCCATTGGATCATCTTGCCATGTCACCTTTCCAAATGTTTACATGCCACAAAGAACTGGAGAAAAAAGTAATTCCACCAAAACCAAACTGTCCCTCCAAGCTACTTAGAAACACCAAATGTCCCCATCAGACACCAGGACTGCCAAACTTAACATTCCTTTCATGATTCAGTTGAGCTTCATTATGCTCAGTAGGAACAATGAGAGGATTGACTCTCTTCATCATTATGTCTTTGCTGCTAGCATGACGGCTACTTATTTACTTCCTTTACTTAGTTATCGGACAGGGAAAGGAGGTCTCCGTTTGACACGACCGGTGCTTAGATGCTTTAAAAATATCTGCCTTTAGGTCTGTAAGTATTACAGTATAGTTAATCCAAATCCTTGGTGTGTACCATCAAGTAGCCTTTTTTCTGTATCAGTGGGCGAACACACAGAAGGAAGAGATCATGTTTTACAGTGGTCATGGTGTGTGTGTGTGTGTGTGTGTGTGTGTGTATTCACTACAGGGGTTACAAATGGAGAAAATACATTATTAGTCACTCTGCACCAAAGTAGTATTTGTCACACTACAATTCTTTTCATAGTCCACCCTATGGTACCAGTACCTACCCCTACTTGTCTGGTTGGTGACACTTTATTTTAACTCCTGCTATGAAGCGTTCCTTCAGGCAGAATACAAACAAATGTTCAGCAATAGTCCACAACACACTATAATGTATAGCTTGACATTAGCTTAATGCGATACAGCAGTGTCAGTCGATAGGAAACAATGGAAATGCAGAAATGCCACACCAGGTCTGAGATGATTGTCTTCTGCAGAGCATTGAGAGGTTTAGTCTGACAGTGTAAAAAGTCCTGCTCAGTATGTGTTCTTGTTCACAGCTCTGTGAAGACATAAATGCAAATGATCTGTGTCAGAATCACGGTGTGTTTATGTTAAAAGAAAAACGAGTATCACCATAAACTTTTAAATATATATATCTGCCTCAAAAACCCAGTGGGGTGCTATAGTAATAGTAAGATCATATACAGATATTTCAAGCATTTATTTAACTATTTATACATATTTCAGATACAAGATGTGACAGTAAATCTACAAAGTGAACCTTGTGTTAATCATTCTTTTGTTAAACGACTACTACTACCTTCATAGGTCATAAATAACCCTTCAGGCTCAACGTGTCCTCATGAGTTTTGATCTATGAGATACTACCGTTGCGATAGTAAACACTTCTCAATGTAATATTCTTTTTAATTCCATTATAGCGTGTTATAAACAATTTATTAAATGTTTACATATACTGCTTATAATTGCTAAAGTAGCGGGCATGAAATTAAAATGGCTTCGCAGCTACTCACTTAATTTAAGCCATTTTATAGTCATCAGAAGCTCCCCATGCAACAATTTGGCCCCTGGAGCTCAATGTTAGTTAAATCTGAGCCTCATTTGTTTTTTAAAACTGTGCATAAACTGTGTCTGCAGTAGCTTCATATTCAAAGAAATTGGCTTTTTTTAGTGATGGGATGATCCAAAAATTACCAAGCAATCCCCTTCCATTTGAAAAGAATATTTTCTGAATATGCATGATACATATATTGTATTTCATTATGATTATTAATAAAAGGTTAAAGCCTCCAGCGTGGAGAGATCTAATCATTTCAGTATCGTGTTGTGATGCATCATACTGAAACTCTCCAGCTTTCTTTGTTCAATAATTCAAGAGAAGAATTAAAAACTCTCAGAGCCAAAAACCTACTGTGTTAACATGTGTGTCTGTCATTCGTGTTTGACTTAAATTAAAGGAGGAAGTGCACCACACGTGTGACTGATGCACATGAGGCATTCAGTATGAAATCTTTATGGATGTAGCTGTGTAACAGTGAACTCCCTTACTGACTGTTTATTTTCAGGAAAGGATGTTTAGTCCAGCGTGTCCAAGGGAGCGTTAAAAAAGCTGTGACAGAAAACAGAGACTTAACTGCGTCACCGCTGTGATTCCCAGCCTTCCTCTTAGATTAGTTTCAAAGGAAACACCGGTAGGTTTGTTCACATTTTCACACATTTGTTCAAAACAATTCATGCATTATGACACACGCATACGCGCACGCAAAGTGAAGCAAACAAGTGAAGTGTTTGTTAATCTTTCCATATTTGACAAAAGAGCTTTATGCTAAGTGACAAACAACATGTTTCACTTTACGATGCCAAATCCTTCACTGTGCACTGTTTACATAACAGCTAAGCAGGAACAAGCTGGAGAGCGCCACATCACTGATCGGGCCATTATCTGCCTGGCTACCATCCAACAGAGGCTGAGTGCTTGTAAAAAGAACAATGTTCACTCACTGCTTTTAATGTCCTTCTTCTGATTTACCCAAATGCCACAGTAGTAGGCATGTGGATAATCATCACCACAGAGATTAAATCTACAGAGATCTACTTACACTATTAGGGGTTTTTGGTGCAAACCTGCAATAGTATTTTTGGCCAGTAGGGACAGAAGACACAGCACGGTGTCATGGTAAACTTGCAAACCATCATTTCCCCAACAATTCCATGTTCCCGGTCGTTCCCGAGTCTACCACCCACACCAAACATCTCCCTGCGACTCTGGTGTTGTACATAAATGTAGCGCTTCAATCACTTTAAATAAGTGTCTTTGAACAGATGTTTGTAACCCCAATGTAACTAGTAAAACAATGTAGTGCTATATAAATTCTATGAGATACACCCTGCCACACATCTCTCCTGCCTAGAAACTCTGTTTTTTGGCTGCATCCAGGATTTTATCAAACCTTGTCCAAGTTCTGGTCATGCAAGATCACTTATAGACTTTCACTGGGTACACAAATTCTTCTACTGCCAGTTTCCATTGCTCCAGAAAGCTCAGTATACAAAAACATTGCTTGGATCGATCTCATGCATTCTTTCTGGCTTTATCCAGCCCCTGCTTTGCTAAGAAAAGCCCATCTTGCAGACACATTGGTTATGACAGAGACTGTGGACCAAAGGAGGTATTTGAATACACTATATGTGAGGTCTGCAACTCCTACTGAGACCACAGTGGCTGGGTTAGCTGGAGATGAATGAGTTGAGGTGATGGATAGCCGAATGGAAAGAAAAACACACAGAGATGGCTGCCAGGCATCACACGTGTCCACACGTTCGGCATACAGAACACCAGAGGATGGACTCAGCCTCATTCTCACACAGTGAGACCAAATATTTTCACTTCATCTGAAATACACAAACTAAAAAATAGTTACACATTCTCTCCATCTACCCGCCTCCGTCCTGGGGTAATACCTTGGACAAACAGCCAGCAAGCAGGGACCAGGGTAGAGGTAGGATGGAGAGGCGGGGGGGGTGGGGGTTGGAGGAAGGGTGGATATAAACAACCAGATTAAGGAGACAATCTGCACCATAAATCTGCAATATTATCTGCTGCAGACGGCAGGAAGGGGAAGCCTTGTGAGCCGGGCTGGCACTGAGAAAGCCTGTGACGTTTCTGTTCCCATCTCTGCCGTAGCCTCAACTTAGGATAAAAGCCTATCATTTAGGCTTTGTAATCAATCTTCAGCATAGCAATACACTTAGCTCAATAATGTCCTTCTGAGGTAGGAAAAGAGGGAGAAAATAATCAGTGTGGAAGCCCTTTGCCGCAGAACGGAAATGCAGCACTTGTGCATGCGCTATGCTGAGGCGATGTCACTTTTAGATAAACAAAGAAAAAAATCGATTTCACAGTGATTTGCCTGATTGTGTGCTGCCATTGAGTGGTATTGTTTGGCCTGAATGGAAAATCCATCACATGTCAGTACACAGCCTGCAGGCAGCAGTTTGTACATGCATGCTGCATACGGCGTTGAAATAGTTGCACGCGTGCAGGTATTGTATATCGGATATATCTGTATCATCTGTGTTTTTAGTTTGTGCATGTGTGCTGATGCACAAACTGAAGGGTGTCTCTCAGCACCTGCGTGGTTTAGAAAACTGTGACGCTGAGTGAATCATGCTAACTGAGGCGGTTACCTCTGAAAAGAAAGGAGCACCTGATGTGGAGCGGAGGAGAGGGAAAAGGGAAAAAAAGATTGGTTGAGAAGAATGTAATTAGCCCAAGCTTGGAGATTCGTTTGAGCCGGGCAATTACCCCTCTAATCATCAGGTAGTAGGAGAGAGGAGGAGATGGGGTGAAGGGAGGAAGAAGGAAGGGAAGAGAGATCAGAGGGAGAGAAGAAACAGCAAGGGAGGTTCAATCAGGGTACGTGTGCGGTAAACCACAGCAAGAAAATAAAATACAAAATCACAACATTTTCCAACATTTTTCAAAGAGTGGTAGCTTAATAATTGTGAAATATCTAAAAACAACAGATTTACTGCTACACTGGGCCGTATTACACCCAACATGTGCACTTAACCAGCGACAGTCATGGAAACAACCAAAAACCAGCCACAACCCATCTCCATGACTGGAAAACAATTACAGAAGAAACAGTGAGTCATTAGTGGCTGGAATTGAGGTCTTGAACTCCCTCAGCTGGACTGCTGTCTGTCTAAACCCCCACAGACTGAAATAAGGAACAGACGCCTCTGTTTTATATCATAGCAGCTCCACTGATCTGCTACCTGCTGTAGATACTCAGTCTGGCAACTTCACCCCATCGATGTCCAACTACAGTGCTATGAAGTTTCACTTAACTACCTCATCGCATCTCTGTGTATTATATTAAGTGAAATTATCAGTTCGCACTGTTAATACTAGCTCTTCTACTCCATGACAGCAGCAGAGACGGGAAGAGTGAGACGTTTGGCTCACAGGGGTTGTGGCAAAATCTGATTGGTTTAACTGTAAGCACTGCCCTCAGATAGCTGATCGAAGCAAATAAATTCAATAAGCTGAATGTAACTACAAGAGTAAGCATGAAGATGGCCTTTCTGACTGGTGTATTTGTATCTATCTTTTTTAATTATCTCAGCACATTGTCGTCTTTATCGCTACTGTAATGTCTGGTCCTTACAGCTTATAAGGACTATTACTTTTTTTGTTTTATGAGATGTGATTGCATTTCTTTCCGTAGCCGGTTAATCCGAACGTGGAACCAGTATTGAACTGTTGCCCCAAATGAATCATCTCCAATAAATAGCCCAATAGCTGTGGTGACTGACAAATGGCCCCAAACTACAGAAAAGAGAGACGGAGAGGCTTGGGTAATGGCATCTAATGGGCTGTTCTTGAAAGGCAGCCAGTGCCTGGAAGATATGCTCCCTGATTACTGACATTAACCAAAGAGTTCAATTTTCCCTCGTGACTCCAGCCTGACTGTATCTGTCCTCCTCTTCACTGCTCCTTCTCTTTTTTCCTCTGTCAGTATGGTGATTTTCTTCATTCACCGTTCCCTCCGTTGGCATTTTTATGCAAATGTTATTTCCTAGAATTAAATTACTGTCACGCTACACTGGACCAACAGCTTCCTATATATATGAATCTGTTCTCATATGAAGAGAGATGCTGGCCCTACATCCCACCGCTGCCCTGCATGAACAACACAGGCTGAGTATCTGAAGACGGGAGCAAAGTGGACGAGACCGGGATGTAGATCCATGCGCAGCCTGAGTCATCACTGCCTCTGAAAACATGTTCGGTAGCCATGCACAGCTTCCTAGGCTTCAAACCCAACAAACACAGCAGCCCTGGGAGCAAGAAAGGAGACACAAAACTCTCACATAAACACACACAGACAGACACACACACACACACAGTCTCAGCAGAGTTGGCGACTGGGCAGACTACATAGGGCCATTTAAGGCTGGAGGCTTGCCTGGATCAGATGGTAAAACACTTCAAGCTTTTAAGAGCGGGGATACAACAAGTTACCACTGTAGCATATTTACAGGCTTAAGTAAAAGCCTATTTCATTCAGTGCAGCATTAAGGCACCTGTCAGGAACTACAAAGAGGTGCACAGACCATCTACCACTGTTTGTCTATGATCACTGTGAGTGGTGGTGCTTAGGTGATCAATGCATTTGCCGATTAAGGAGAGATTCGTCAAAGAAGTCACACGTCTTGCTAAAAGCACCCTCTGAAAAGCGATTGTACCAATCAAAGGTTAGCAGCTGTAACTAGGCACGGCAGGTCTCTCATGCTTTGAATTCCTTCACATGCTGGATCAGTCGGAGCAAAACAAATTTCAGCATGTCTGCTCCTCTGCTCCAACAGCTGCAACCTCACAGCGTCTGCCTATCCAGCTCACTATCCACAACAGTAACCTAAGTCAGCACATTTCTTGGTCATGTAAAATAAAAAGCTCCATTTACGAGACACATCCGCTGTGTAAGTGCAAGTCCTGTATCATAAAAGTGGAGGTAACATTGCTCTGTCTGGGATCCTGGTGAGGGGCCACTCCAGCCTCTGAAAACATGTACCGCAGCTCTGCATAGCTACCAAGACTTCAATCCCAACAAACACAGCAGCCCTGGGAGCAAGAAAGGAGATAGAAAAACCACCACATAAACACACACAGACAGACAGACACACACACAGTCTGAGCAGAGTTGGCGACTAGGCAGACTACATGGGGCCATTTAAGGCTGGAGGCTTGCCTGGATCAGATGGTAAAACACTTCAAGCTTTTAAGAGCGGGGATACAACAAGTTACCACTGTAGCATATTTACAGGCTTAAGTAAAAGCCCAGTTCATTCAGTGCAGCATTAAGGCACCTGTCATGATGCACAAAGAGATGCACAAACCGTCTACTTGTTGAATTGTTTGTGAATAATCACTGTAAGTGGTGGTGCTCGGGTGATCGATGCCTTTTTTTGTCAACACAAGCGAGAGTGCGTTTTTGGGCGGACTCAAAAAGCTACCTGGCACATTCAGAAGCAGGAGATTAAGCAGAGATTTGTCAAAGAAGTAAGACATTTTGAATTGACTGGAAACCCCACTGCCTGAACAGTAAATTGTCCAATCACAGCTTAGCAACCGTAGCCAGGCATGGCAAGTCTGACCAGCTTTTGATTTGTTCACACGTTGAATCAGTGTGTTACTCACATTTCAAGGGCGCTGTTTAAGTTTTCAGTCTTTGTAAAATCTAAATCAAGTTTAAAGAACGGATTAAACAGTGTCTGTCTGGTATAAACTGCAATTGTGAGTAGTAATTATGTAAAAAAAAAAACAAAAACAAAAAACAACTACATCACAAGACACACATTCACCAATCAAGAGCCAGTCCTGGATGATAGCACTCTTAGCATAAGGTTCCTGCTCTTCATTGTATTTATATCTGCTCTCAAACTCCATACTGGAGTCAAAGGAATGCCCAAACACATGATTTAACCCTTATTTCTCTTATTACGGTAAAGTTAAAACATGCTCTTTTAAACTGAGAAGTAAATCATATGTCTAACCTCTGTCTTGAGGTCTTAAGTTAAGCATTCCTAATGATGAAATATATTGGTCTGAGATGGTCGGATACATTTTTCCTTATCATACCTACACCTTCTTCTTGTACCTGTAATACTGTAACTAACCTGTTGCGCACAGCAATACAAAACAGTGCTGTTTCATTTACATGCCTTCTACACGGATCATCAGCTGGTGCTGATTAGGACATGCAGCTTCAGCCTAAACATTTTATCATACATGATATCATGGTTAGCATAGTTTAGGACAAATCAGATGGGAATAGCATTTTTTAAAACAATTCATCATGCTAATGTTAGCTCATTAGGTAGCTACAGCTGATAAATTCTTCTAGTAACATTTGAGCCAACAAAACAACTGTGTCTGACTGTGTCGGCAATCTGTGACCAACAGTTTCAAAAATTATTACAAATTTCACGGGGGAAATCTGAAGCCATTATCACTGTAAACATGCATGTATAACTGTGCGAGACTCGAAAGTTTGACAGGCATAGCAACAGTAACTAAGGGGGCGTGGCTTAGCAAACAATTGAATTGTTGAAAGAGAAGAGCAGAGCACAATAGTGACCATGTGATCAAAAAACGATTACCAAAATAGTAACAGGACAACTGTTTCCCGACTACCAAACCCACATAAAACACACAAACAAAGGCCTACACAGACCTTATTTATTTATTACAGCCTTTCTACCATCTCTCTTAACTCCCTATCCGTACAAACACACACACACACTCACACAAACACACCTCTCTCACATCCCTCCCCTCTGTGAAGAGGGCTATCTCTCCCTCCATCTGCGTGTGTGAGGGGTTGTACTGGTGTGTCAGTAATGACAATGTCCCAGTGTTCCTCTCTGCCAATTAGCCCGGCCGTAATTACACAGACACATATGGAGCTGTCAATCACCTGGCTCCTCCACACAGGAACTCACCCACCCAGCAGAGAGAGCGAGAGAGACAGAGAGAGACAGCGGCAGAGAGAAGAGAGAGAGAGTGAGAGTTTCCAACAGCCAGCTCTATACCACTCCAAACGACCACACGCTGTGCCAATAAGTAGCACGAGGAGAGTTTGTTCAATTACTCTAACTGTGCGGCAGTCCCACGGTTCACAGGAAAATGCCATGAAACCGCACTGGAGTGGCACTTTGGCAACCTATTTTTGTTTTGTGCTTCATTTGTGCAGCAGTTGTGATTTCCTATTTATTAAGTTAACACAATTTGTGACGATGCATTCCCCTCCAGATTGTAACCAGACCAGCTGTTGATGCAGAAATAAACTGTCTTTAGTGTTTGTTATTCAAAGATGCTAACGTTTGATATATGAAGTCTTTGGAAGATACACATATGAAGTGAACCAAAACTGATAACATACTCTGTTTCACATTTACCAGCCGTGTCACCCAGAAAGGATACTATCAAAAAAAAAAACATGGAATCAACAATATGTTGATCTTACTTGTATTGTCTGTGTCACCTTAGCTTGATATCATTTATTTGTCTTCGCCACAGAGCTCCATTGTTGTCCAAATAATCCAAACTGTTAAAAAACATCAATGAGCCACACTGTTGTGACATGTGACATGTCAATTTATGATGAAGAACATGGGCACTGTAGACTATTTTGAGTCAGTCCCACATCTGCTGTAAATACCCACTAGAGCATCAAATGTGTATCACTCCACATCTCAAAATAGTCCCAGACAATGGCACTATTTACTCCAGTTTGAGTAACGTTTGCTAAAAACTGAAATGACCGACTCTTTTCGGAGCCTTTTTGTACATGGGAGCTGTGGCTCAGAGGTGCAGAGGGTTCGATCCCTTGCTCCTCAGTGTTGCATTTCCAAATGTCCTTTGGCATGATGCTGAAACCCAAATTGTGAATTCAAATGAATGTCCCTTAGTTTCCTTTGATGTTGCAATCTGTGTTTGAATGGGTGAATGCTGAAACGAGAGTCAGAAGACGAGATGTACCACCATGTAAGTTCGGTTTACCAATACAAATAGGTTTAGTGTTGGGGATGCATCATCATCAACACCAAATCAACATCAAATGCATTGCTTGTTTCGCTCTTTTCACCGGATTTTGTTTTCTGACCTCCTGCTATCGGTTGGATGCAATTATTGATTTATGCTATGACAATAAATCAATGCATTCATTGTGTATTTTAAATAAATTATCAAAGTTAGTATTGAGAAAGAGAGATTTAAAAAGTAAAAGGTTTTGACTTGGACATCCAGTAGGTACACGTATAGGATTGCTGGAAGGGTTTAACCACCTGCCACAAAAGCTAGTTTGATTTCTAAATCAGTACTGAAAAACATTTCAAACAAACATTATCTTCATCATTTTCCCAGTTGAGACTTCAACATTATACATTTTTATGAGGCCTCTTGGGTCCTAAAGCCATAAAACATGTCATCAACATTAAAAAAACATCATCACAAGGGAAATCAGATTGAATAATGAAGTGTACTGATTGCAGTTTTTGATCAATACAGAAACACGTTTAACAAACGATACTTAAATCTTAAAAGAATTACCCAGTCATCCAGTGGCATTAATTAATTTCTGCTTTCATTCTTGTAAATAAATGCATTCAAGTCCCAATAGAGGGACCTGATTTCCCAAGAGCTTCTCTGACAGAAACAAACAAATGAAAGTTTCATTATAAAGAAGACAACACGCGTGGCACTCGAGTTATTCTTTGAGCTTTCAAGGTCTGCGAGTTGTTGTTTGTGTCCTCATAATTTCTATCCATTATGGTGCCAGTAATCTACGATGAGCTGACACGTGAATCAACACAAGAGAGAAAGCAACGAGTGATAGAAGGAGTGAAAGCATGCAAGATTGACCCTAAGGAATGAAGGTGGGTGAGCAGAGGGGATAATAATGATAATAATCATAGCAATAACAATAACAGCTTTTATTCAAATTGCACTTTCATGACAACGTGCTTTGCAAGACAGGGAACAATGAGGAACGAGAAAACAAAACAAAACAGGTAGGTCCAGCATGAGGTCCAGGGATGTAGGAGAGTGGGAGGGGCAGAGGGAGGAGGAGGTGGAGGTGGAGATGAGGAGGAGTAGGAAAAGGTCCAGAGTCCCAGCAGCAAGTCTTACCTCTGGGACGTCTTCTTGTACTTGCGCCTGACAGAGAAAACAAACGAAAGACCAGTGAGGCATCGGATGAAATGTTACTCCTCTAATCTGCTCAGTGTTTAGTTCTTCTACAGAACCTGACTGAACATCAGAAGACAAATGAAAACACTGGGCCCCCTTGCAAGAACCAGTTCTATGAATAAATTCACAATTAGCACGTGTGAATCAATCACGTTCACCAAAATGTTCTCATTGTTCTCGACTCATCCATCTCCTCACAGAGGAAAAACATTAGTTAGACTTAAGAATTTATGATACTGAAATAAACATAAATATAAATATATAACTAAAATCACGTTTGCACATAATTATTCTGTTTATTATCATGGGTTTTAATAAGGGGCTTGAGTTTATTATTTTACGTTTCTTTGACTGCATTAGTATACTTTGGCGAAGCGACATCCAGTACCATGCTCTGTTGCACCTGACAGTGTAACATCACCTGCTGTATAATATTTGTTTGTCCAGCTCCCTGACTTCCCTGTGAATCCCCTCCATCTGAGTCATTTTCAAACCAATTTGCTTTTATAGACATTTTTCAGCATCTAACTTCAAGTCGAACCATTTCACTCAGTCACACTACAGGGTTGCCCAGATAAAACGTCGTTAACAGCTTGATATTTTCTAAATGTTTCATTCCTCTAATACAGCTACTGAATTTATTATTTTTTTGTCTGCTCATTTCCGAGAGCTCTGCACAGCTCTGTGATTCTTCACTTTGTTCTTTGGTAACAGTTTTCTAAACAAAACTTGGCCATAAACAGAGTGGAGCAGGTTGCCTTATACAGCAATTGCAGTGTTGAATATCCAAGTGATCAAGTCGGGTGCATCTTAATGCCTACGCGTCCCTCCCTGTCCCCCAGACTTCTGTTTTCAACAAGCGCAGTCACTAACTCTCTGAAATTACAGCAAAAAGATAGGTTTATGAAACCATTTGAGGCAAGAAATGGGCAATGCAATATAGTCTGATCTTGTTTTGTGAGTCATCGTCGTTCAGGCACCCCTCAAAAACATTTAATGGGCATGAATGTTATTAACTGCACTTTTAAAAAAATGCTAAGTTTCCTCTGGTTTGTTACAAAACTTCCTCACAGACAGAAGAGAGAGGTTTAAGGTAAGAACACGAGAATGTTCTTGCATGAGAGCCAGTGTTCACCCTAGCGCAGACCATATCCCCCCCCAAAAAATCAATAAGCAACCATGAAATTATTATAAATGTGCAAATTTTAAGCAATGGCAGTGGTTGTTTCCTTTTCCTTTTTGACATATTAACATATTATTTCATTTAGTTATGTTCACGCTGTAAATCTCACAAGAATGCAAATGCAGACAATCACTTATGCAGATTAGGGATTTGAGAGAGGTGTAATGATATGCAAACACACACACACAGGCACAGACACACACCACTCCACCCTCTGACATCCACCTACTTTACTACTACACACACATACACATAAAGGGAACCTACACAGCTGCATTAAAACACACCTACTATCACTTAGCCTAACATTTAGCCTAAAACACACCCACACCTCCACGAAGCGATAACAGCGTGACTCTAAAAGCTGAAATCATACACACACACACACACTTAAGGCACTCATAACAGTAAAGTGGAGGGCAGGATGGACCCACTGCCGTTTGACTACAGACGTGCATTTAAATTCCAGTCAGGCAGGATTCACAGCACTTAGCTTGATTTGTTTCTCAGTCGTTTTCTGTATCAATCTTTCCCGGAGCTCAGCGCAAAACTGCAAGCTAAGGAAGTTAGTCTGCGTAAAGAAATGTTAAGAGCTCCCTCGAGATTAGCAGGAAATAAATGATTAGATCGGTCATTTGGGGTCCATCAAGCAATTAAAATATAAAAGACATGAAGACAGGACGAGTTTGGAGAGAAGGATACGGATAACAAAAGAGCACATTAGAGGCAGATAAATAAGAGTGAGGAGAAACACTGTGGAAGTGTTCAAGTATGGATACTGCCTCCTCTCCTAACCTCCCCTCCTATCCTCTCTTCCACCTTTTGCCCCTTCCCCCATCACAGAGCTTGCTTTACATCCAAATGTGTGTGTCAACAACACAGAGCTTCTTCTAATTAGGGGGCTTTAATGCAATGTCCTCGGCATAATGAGGATGTGGGTTGAAAGGGGTCATGGAAATTCCAGGAATTATCGTAATTATAAAGGTCACGGAGAAGTTATTAAAAAAAATGTAATGATGTGAAAACACATTTTTAGGATAGCAACTAGCTGTCTGGATGTCTAACAGCAGCTTGTTGTTCTTGGATTATTTTAACTTTATTTCATTTTACCTCATGAATCACATTGTGTCATAAAAGGGACATCTGGCCACCTTGATCCTCCTTGGGCCAAATCTCAGTTGCCCTT
Source organism: Datnioides undecimradiatus (assembly GCA_008933995.1). Classification (NCBI taxonomy): domain Eukaryota; kingdom Metazoa; phylum Chordata; class Actinopteri; order Lobotiformes; family Datnioididae; genus Datnioides; species Datnioides undecimradiatus. The sequence goes on from WARS01000052.1 coordinate 3,244,067, forward strand.
CCCTTCTGTGAAGAACTGTTGATCAAGTGATTAAATAATTCATTGATTTCCATTAATCAGTAGGTGACAGAGAGGTCGGGTCTGTCGCAGTGATCTAATTTATCAATGGAAATCCATAGGACTCCATTCTCAGATGCAAAAACATAAAAAGGGCCATTTGTCAGAGCGAGGCAATAAAACACAACACGCTGTTTATGCCTTCATCATCAGGCTTTAGACTGCGTCACTGAAGGTTGAGCAGAGGGAAAACCAAAGCAAATGCTATCCATGGGTGACTGGTGCACTCTGTGGAGTAGGCTGCACCATAGACTGCTGTGGTAGCCATCAAGTGCACGCACGTACACACACACACACAAATCATACAGCTGCCAAACAAATCTCCAAGGATAAGCTGGCAGTACATACACTAAATGTCACCAAGCTGCCATACACACTCTCAAACGCATCCGATCTATATCATCCACACAAGCAAATGCATGGTCAACCACACACACATACACATGCATGCATAGATATGCTGCATACTGTCAAACCCTCCCTATTAAACACATAACACATACGGTGCAAAGCGTCAACATCTGTGGGGGCTGCCTGTCAGTTGGAGATCCCTCTCTTCAGACGGAGGCTCTTTGTGAGATTAAAGGCTAATGTGATCTCTGACACGCAACAGGAGCCCTCAGAGCAGCCAGCAGACTGCAGCGGAGCCGTGATGGGAGGGAAAAAAAAAAAAAAAAAAAGACCCGGGCCCACGTTACATTCATCTGACTCACTGTCCATCAAATATCCAAAAAGACAGATGGTTATAATGGGGAATTTATGACGGTGACCAAATGGGGGAGACAACAGAGTCATCCGAGGAAACTGATGTGGCATGAGGATGATGGCAAGGGGACCCGCGTATAGAGTTTCTGACACAAGAGAGAGAGAAACAATGACTAATCATGGAACAATAGAGATACCATGACATGAAAATAACTAAAAATAAAACAGGGAGATGTGAGGGGAAAGCAGAGGAAGGCTGATAGATGAAGTGCAGCCCCATGCACGGTTCATTCACTCAGTCGACGTCTGTTGCGCAGGAGGAAACTCCATTTCATTCAGACTTCCAGCAGTAACATTAAAGATTTTTTTCTCGAAACGCTCCCTTCCTAGCAACACCGCCTTCTCCTCCCCCTGCTGAGTAAGAAGGAAGAGAACTGAAACCCTTCAACTTGCATACAAAGTGTGCTGGGCTTTCTTCTCAGGGCGAAAGGTCAGAGAGGTGTTGATTGGTTGGTGGATAAGAGGAAGTAATATTGTAGTATTGGGTGCTGGGGGGGTTAAAAAAGTAACCTCCTGAGAGAAACTGGCAGAAATGAGAGATGTGAGGCTCGGGGAGGCTTTTGCATTATTTAAAGGGAAATATTATGGGTGCGTAAGAGGCAAAAGACAAAATATGTGAGGAATTCCTTCAGGCTCAACATCTCTACTGAAAGCACGCACATTTAGTGTCAAAAGTCCAAACTTATAGTCTTGTAGCATCGTAATTCTACACGAACAACAGGTGTTATTTTATGTCAGCCGACACGTGCAGTCAAAATGGGCATATTCCATCAGGATGCGAAATGAATACAATGTTAATATGACGGTTAATGTTAAACATAATGTTTTTGGCTGTGATGCATGAGAGTTAGGGAAATCGACTAAAATAAACATGCAATAAGGGTGCGAGTGTGAGCTCTGACGTACTTTCCCTTCCTTCCTCACCGGTCAATAAAGTCAACAAACCATTCGAAATACTTGAGAGGAAATAGCTCTGAACTATTTGGTTTGAGTAATTCCAGTTTCTCTCTCTATATTTGTTTTTTTCTTTTCTTTTTGCTAAATTTCTTTCAATGTTGCTTTCTTTCTCTCACAGCCTGACACGCACACACACATGCGCGCGTGCGCAGACAGACAGACATGCACCTACCGTAAACAACACAAGTGTGAGGTGAAAAAAGCCGGGGTGCAATTATGACGCTCACACCGTTTCCTATATTCTTCCTGCATGCTTTTTAAAATCAGAATTAATCTGTGAAATACGCTGTTACAGATAATTAGAGATAATTTCACATGCAAATATGAACAGCTTCATTCAAACATAACTGTTTCACAGCATTGCCTGACACACACACTTGTTGAAAACAGAAAAAGCGGGCATACTCACAGTCCCCGGAGCCTGAGCCAAATCTTCTCAATCTGTTCCGGCTGAAGGTACTTCAGGGCCGTGCTTTCGAACTCCTCGATCTCTTTGGTGGGAGACTCCATGGCAGAGGCTCAAAGAGTTCCGGATGTGCCAACAAGAGATCACAAAAAAAAAAAGTTTAATCCCTCTTAAGTGTGAGCCGTGAGGAAGACGCAACACCGAGCAGAGAGATGTTGCTATGTGGTGGAACCCGGGATGTGACCGAGGTTTCCGCTTTCTTCATTCACATTTGCGCCCACAGCTGCAGCAAACCGGCCGTCATCCTTCCTTTTTCTGTCTGTTCTCCCTTGTTTATGTGAGAGAGTGTGTGTGACTAAAACTCAGCAACACTCAGTGCAGTGCAGTGCTCAAGCAGCTGTGATAAGTCGTGGAAGAGCCCAACTGTACCTCTTTCCTTTCTCCCTCTCTTCTCTCTCACTCTCTCGCTGTCTCTCTCTCGCTCTCATTCGTTCACTGCTCTCCTGTGTGAGCACAGGGGTCCTGGAGCCGTGCCATGCTCTCCCAGCAACAACGGGATGCAGACGGCAGGGCAGCTCAATCCGGGATTAACGCTCACTGCCGCGCTCTCCACACAAGAGGGAGGGAGGAGAAACACCACCAGTCAAAGAGAGGGAGGAGTCTGGATGATAATGAGAAACCATGTTCTGTTTCATCCGCTGGAAAAACCAGAGGGACGTAAATGAGTGAGGATGAGTGAGGACAGGAGGGAGAGACCTTTAGAAGAAGACATGGCGAAGGTGTGATAACATATCTGGTAAAAGAATAGATTTTAATGGGACCTCTTCCCCGTGAGGCACCAAAATAATGACAGCTTCTTTCGTCAGGAATGTGAAGGTAAATGCCATCATGCAAACACAGATTTCATCAGGAGTGTACATCAGTGTTCAAAAGTGATGTAAACATTTGCTGCACATGTGACCGCTTTAGATTTGTGATGCATCCATCTGAAAATGTAGATAAAGCATCTGCTGTACAACATACTAAATGCCATTCTAGAGAGGATTAAATAGAGCACAGACAGGGCATTGACACTGATTTGACTGAGATTACTCTGATCCATCGAGCACATTCAGCACCGTCCGATATCCACCCAGCCCAATACAAGCACTCTAAGACATAAAATATCCTTTTGTCTCTTTTTCTTGCTCTCTTTGACACACACACACACACACACACACACACACACACACACACACCATTCAACCACATCCAAAAGCCACTGCTGTCTTTTGCATTTTCATAGGCAAAAATGTCCTTTCTGCTTCATTTGGCCAGATAATGTGGCAATTACCAGCCCAGTTTCAAATTTTATGAAACCTGCAGCCATATAAACCATCACAACGCACTGATTCCTGCATATATCATATGTTATATTCCACCCGTTATGAGAGCTGCATCAGTAATTGCATGCTGAACACAGTAGGAACTGACAAGTGTGGACATTTTCTTATATAATATTAAAATGTCTTTGTCCCTGTGTTTCTTATTATTACACTTTCCACAACAAAAGGTGTTTTTCAGTAATGGATGATTTGACTTCTGTAATAACATTTATCCCTTATCATGATCTCATCATTTTTAGCTTGCTGTCACTACGCACACATACATATTGCTATTTAGTTTATGATAGAAGCATGTTCTGTGCGAGCATGTATAACTGTTTGCACCTCTGCTCCTCCTCAGCTAGCTCCAGACTCCCCTGAACAAACAGGAAAAACCCAAGAGAACCAGCAGCTGTGTCTTCTCATTCTCTGCAAATCCAAAACTTGCAAGGATGACTCAGCCTAGACCCCCCTTTCTCTGAGCCCCCTACCATACTCTTAGGTCTTTCAATTACTTGATGCAGGATGCAGGGATAATGCTAGGGCGCCACCTCAAAGAGGCTCCTGCTTTCATCTGCTGAGATGGGTCCTCCGTGAGGAGGGAGGAGAGAGGTCTGCCTGAGTGCCATGAAGCCTGCTGATGTTCTCTTCAAAGGTGCACTTATCTATGTCTCTTTCTCCTTCTGTCTTTGGCTTTCGGTTTCTTTTGCTTCCTAGCTGCCTTTCTCCAATCAATTCTTTATCACCATGTATTTTTTTATTTTTTCGTTTTTTGTGGAGGTATGCTGGCCCCCAGGAGATCTCAAGCCACAGGCAGAGTTGACAGGTCAACCCAAGGGGAATCCACAACAGTAACTTCACATTTCACTGCTTGTTGTTCACAGGTTTACACCCCAGGGACCTGATGTACTGTGTCATCTTTATGTGTAAGTGTGACTCGGAATAAGGTTGAGCCTTCTGAGAAAGGTTCTGTCAAAAACACTGCAAGGACTAGGAAGGTCAGTGTACGCTGCAGTGCACTCACAATAGAGTGTTTACTCCGTCACAATACAGCTCGTAAGGCCATGACAAAGTGGGAAAGATAGTGTTTTCAAAAATTAAACAAAGTCATTTATTATACAGATTGGGATTCATAAATACATAACAAAAACACAGAAAGACATGGAGAGTGCAGGTCAGTGGAATCAGAGATGTGAGGTGTGCATTAGGGAATAACTAAGGAGGAACTAGAGCTGCCACGTAACAGGCGTCTGCAAGGAAGGAGACAGGGAGAGGTTGTTTCCCTCCACCCGCTGGTCAAGTTGCAGCTTACGTCATCACTCCATCATTTAATCCTTTCGACATTTGTGTGAAAAACACTTTTTGTGCCAAAGTCAAAGTGATTCCACTGAGTCGTTGCCAAGATTTTGCATTCATGAATCCAAAGCTGTGTTTTGTGGCTTCACAGTGACCTTCGAGCACCAAAACCTAATCAGCTCAGTGAGACCAAGTAGATGTTGGTGCCAAATATAAAGGAGCTCCCGCAAGGTATTCCTGAGATATCACGTTCACGATGCATAAAATAATAGCGTCTAGAATAGAGTTTTGTTGAGAGAAATGTGGCCCAGAGGCTTTGCACCCCAGGAATCTCATAAAATACTTTAATTACATTGCCAACTGATGAATGAAATACCTTCTGGAAAAACACAATTGTGGTAACGTGGCTTATTTGGACCACTGGATGGTGAGATGGGACAATACAGCAATGCTGAGTATGTGATGAAATATTAGGAATACACAGAAGTCCTTTGCTTGTTGCTCATTTCTAAATTATATGTCATTGTTGCCAAGGAATCTAACTGCAAAATTGGGAATAATCAGCATTCTGAATGACAAATTCAAACAGATGCGCGTCCAAACAAAGCATGTAAAATCTGTCAAATAGTCTCATGTTAAAATGAATTACTGTGGAAAAATGAGTGTCAGACCGCAGAACGTGAACAAACGCTGTACCACAACAATAATAGCCTGTGTGTCTTTGGACATGTAGCCAACATTTTATTTAATTTTATTTAAAGACCGATGAACCAACACAATATCTGACTGCGACCCTTTTCACGAGCGATCATCAAAATATGTCCCTGATTAATTACTATCACAACAACTGCTCACAAGAAAGGCTTAATAAATCCAGTCTTGGGGAAAATGAATTATTCGTATGACTATGACAGAGGGACTTGCTGGAAATTGCGCGCTGCTAAGGTATTCTTGTCACTGTTCTCAAGCTCACACAGCGAAATCAAGACATTAACAACCCCGGCCATTTGGAGGTACATGAAAAATTCAAATCTCATTTAAATTTCCAGGCAAGTTGATAAGGGTATCTATGCATCAAAATAGCAATCGCCTTTGCGGTAATAACCACATTTTGGTGAAGATCATCTATCACAAAATATTATTTCCCATCTATACTTCATTTCTCTTTTTGTATTAGATGTGGTGGAGATGGAAGGATGGGTGGGAGAAATTGAGGGCACCCGGCCATAAAGATATATTTATCTGCAGAGTGACAGGAGGGAAAGATACCTCAGAGAATAAACTATAACCCATTATTTCATCCCCAAGAGAGATTCCTATAGGTCAAAGGTGATGCATACAATGTCTGAACTGAGGACCCAAGTGAGGAGGGAAGTAATCAGGCTACGGTATTTGAGCAGCATGGGCACAGCTAACATGAAAATAGGTTTCCCTCTTACACACCTGTAGGTATAAAGGTCAAAACTGTTGCCACAGCATGAACTAAGGTTTTGTTACAGTAATATAATGGCTATTTTAAGACACTTATGCTGTACTAAAATACATGGAATGGTAATATGGTGAAAGCCAGCAGCATTTAAGTACTGAAAGACTTTTAGCCATGCAGTTAGCACATAAGCTACCTTGCAGCTAGCATAGTAGCTGCATGGCTCCAGTGGCTCCTATGTTAAATGCACTCGAAGGTATACTCTTAGAGCACTTTTATATTGCACGTCAGCATCCAGAAACCCACAATCACTATCTTGCCCAATAACACTTCAACATGCGGACTGACAACAAGGCAAAAGCTCAGAGTAATCCCCAAACAGCTTCTAGCATGGCTTTGAACTTGTATTTGTTGACCTGATCCCAAACCTGTTGGAGGATACAACACTCATTTAAGGCCAAACGATCATTTGTTACAACTCTGCTTCAGCCTCCACAGAGCAACCTTAGTTTCTCATTTGGAAGCCATGTTTCTGGTCAGATGATGAATGTATCTCCAATGTTTTCTTACCTTTAGCCCTGGTTTACAGATTCTGTCAGGTTTACCACATGACCCCTGATTTTGTTCTACTATCTACCATCTACCACACTGAACAGATACATTACAGTAGACTGTCTGAGCTTATTAGCTGTGTTAACTTCCTATGGTTCCAACAAGGGTTGGCTGAGGGCATTAGTCAGAGCCATTGGGAGTCAACCATGTAGTCTAAATACAGACTGGTTATTTAAACACAGAGCTAAAATCAGCTTAAAAGGTGTAAATAGCTCTGCCACTGGGTACTGCATTTTGTTGGGACTGGCAGTACTACAATCCAGTGTCCATGATACCAAACAGTGTTCAACATTTCCCAAAAAGGCAATGTATCATTGTATCAAGTTTTGAAATAGAAAAGTTATATCAACGTGGTCACACTCCAAATCCAGGTGGTCAATTTGAATGTAATGTCTTGAAAAGCCAATAGAAAGCAAGCACTTGTGAATGTATGAGTTCATGCCTACATGCTTGAATCTCATTCTAACTTCTCCTCTCCGGCGAATTATGGCCACCATAAAACAGCCAGGATGGCCCCAGAGTTCACTTCAGGGTCAAGGCCCAGGAAAAGCCACACAAACTGTAACTCACACAGCTCAAAGTGACAAAAACATCACAGCAAATTTATGCTGCACAGATAAAAAAAAAAAAAACCCTCAGCTGCACCCGTAAGTGCTTCCCAGCCTGTAACTCCTCTGATCCTATTACTACATTAAGCCAACAATAAGATGTGTGCAAAGCCCACAAAGAGGGGGCTATTCACGTCATGGGTGAGCGATTTGCAATTCATGTAGTGTATTTAAAGGTAGCTTTGTGGGCAAAGTGAATACACGGTTATTGAGTGAGGTCAGGAGTTATGAGGTGAGTGTGAGGGCAGATTCCAAGAAATCCCCTTAATGTGTTTTCAGCCTATTTGTGAATGCAACCAAAGAAAATGGATAGATATCATCACAGCACAAGTCAATGCAAACATTCACTCTAGTCCTTCTGGAAGTACACAAAATAATATTCAACAATATTTGGTTTTGTCTCACCTTTGTATTGATTCAACATATCGATTTTTTCAAATGAAACATTTTTTACCTTGAGTCACTTTTGCACTTGTAAATCATAACTTACAAATTCATATTTGATTATACCCAGCAAGGAAAAAAAAAACAGCCTTTATCGATCTGCACTCTAATCAATAACCAAAAAAAAAAAGTTTCAGAGAAACCCTGCAGGCTGCATACAAAGGAATAAAAAACAGCTTTAGAAGCTTCAGAAGCTGCATTTTCAGAGCAAAACTACAGTTATATGAGTTCAAGCTCTGGCCTAAACTTTGAATTTAATGTTATTGTCACAATTACAATTCATATTTTTTGCCTGTGGCTAAGAGTACTGCCCATTTTTATACAGTACATAACCAACTGTATAAACATCCAAATCCAAAAACAGAAGTACATAGCGCTGTGTTACAGACAGCAGTGATACACATCTTTAACATCATAACTGTGAGGTTACGCCTCAACCATTTTGATGAATGGCTGTGCCATTTGCCCGTGTGCTTGCAGTCACACTGACCAGCGGAGGCTCATTAGCCGGCTAGTGAGGCTAGTGATGGAGGTTGTTGCTGCACAGCAGATGTCAGTGGGGGTCTGTGAACCTGCGGCTGCAGCCAAAGGAGGGGTCAGTCTCCAAAACTGTGGGCTGCCACAGAGGAGACAGCCGCCTTAATCAGCTGCGCAGCACTCACAGCGGCACACAGCAGCCAATTAACCGGCAGATAAATCACACAGTTGACCAAAAAAAGAGTTTCAGTTGCGTGTGTGCATGACTGTGTCATTTTAAGTGCATCTGTGATTATTACGGTTACTGCACGTCTATTGGCATGGTAACTTTGATGCTGCTGAGTACATCTACATGTGAAATGACAAAGAAACAGACTTCTGGTATAACATAACCTGTTTTTTGCAGACAGGTGTTGAATGAACACTTTCTTTTCATATAGCATTGGTCACTGATAATTTGTGATGTTTCCATCCATTCTTCCTCCACTAAGAGCATTGCATTTGTGCTATTTCTAAATTCATTTCAGAAGTACGTTTTTACCATGGCCAGATGATTATGAATTGAAAACCTTAACCTTAAAACCTTTTATTTGCTCCTCCTGGAACATAAATGAAAATAACCTCATGGTTCTTGTGTGCTTTTTGTTTTGCCCCATTAAAGGTTAAGCTCTTACAGCATAGTTGCAGTTGTAAATGAATATATATATACACACACACACACACACACACAAAACAATATAAAAACAATCAAACTACTTAAACTGGACAGCATGCAAGCACTTATGGAAATGATGGTGATGTTCTGAAACAGTTTCAAAAACATTTAGATGCTATGTAGCACAAATAGTGATAGTACAGTATGAAGACAGAAGTCAAATATTAGAGTTTCAGCTTGTCTCTATAACAAACTAACTAGTAAACTTAGGATAGCATGTGCCAGGACATCATACTGCATAAACAACGTCAGTAGGTTACAAGTGGAATATTGTGAATGATTGTGGGCTTTGAGGTAAACAATGACAAAGCAGTCTGTTACACACAACCTCATTCAAAAAGAATCAGCGGTTTCACCTTCAGCGTGAAAACTCCATACAGCCCATTCAATAGCTTGCAAGTGCTTTAAAATGCATAAGGCAACCCTAATGAGCAGCAACAACAGCATGACACCAGCCGCACAGATGAGTCAGCGTGTGTTTATACACTAATGGCTGCATATTGTTTTCTGTCCCTCACTGTGTGACTAAGCATGCACTCGATTGTCTTGTAGCAGCAGCTGTAATCCTATAACAATTTCAGCAGCTGCTATGTGTCTAAAGCATTAGGCAGACGTGAAAATAGATTTTAAAGAAAAGGTAAAAAGGTAGTCAAGGAGTTTTAAAAACTGAGGGATGCCTGGAAATCTGCAGCCGACCAAACATATTCACTTATATTGATGGTAAATGGGCTGAGCGGTTTAATGAAAATGGTGGAACACAATCAAAACCTTCTACATTTCACCGTATTCACCTGGACCTCCGCAGACTTTTAGCATCATTCTCTCTGAGTCAACAGCAGCAGCTATTTAACTCTCTCACTCCCGTCCTGCCTGCCACAGATCATGTGATCCCTCTCCATTCTCCAATAAAATCCAATTATCATCGCCTGGTGAATAACAGTCAGCTCTGGCCTCGGAGGTGACACAGTAGTTACATCATTTTATGGATTACTGCTAGTTCTGCGGTCATTTAATCACCCTGTACCATAATCTAAACATTTCTCATCCAGTTGTAGATTCCCTCTATACTCCCTGTGGATTTGCCCTCTATTAACCGCTGTTGCTGGCCAAAGACTTGCCCTGACCTTAGTGGGACTTCCCAGACAGACGTCAAGATGGCTGTCTATTGACAAGGGTGAAATGTATGGAATAGATGCAACAAAGCAAGGGAGATGAACTTAGGTCTTTCTGAGAGCTGATAAATCAACAACATCACAAAGTGCAATTACTATTTCATCAGTCAAATGACTATAATGAGCAAGAAATTGGCAGGTAGTGTATCTTTTAAGCATACTTTACTTTTATTGAAACGGTTAGTGCCCCTGAAATTAATCAGCTTCTTTCCAGTAGACAGTTATGCAAATTGTTCAGCTTCAGCCAAAGATTCAGCAGCATTCAGCTTGAGCTAGGCATCCACCCCCCCCTCCCCTCCAGATGTGATTAAAGCCAAAGCTATGTCTTAATATACGACACTGAAATAAGTCACTGTCTCTGTGGACAAATGAACTGTTTCCTCCTGTGGAAGGTGAGAGTGCTTTTAGCTGCCCTGCGCTGACTATGTTTTTCTTTAAAATCTGGGCTGTAGCTTTTAAATGATGGAACAGGCTGTGTCCAGTCAAGTGGAAAATCACTTTCTCCTTGTCACTAGCCCACTCTGGAAAAAAGGACCTGTTTTCTGGGGGGGGGGGACTATGGCAGGGAACAACAGCACTGTAATTTGAGATTGCATAGAGAAGCACCAGAGAGAAAGCATGTGCTACCGCAGTGAGACTTTGGAAAGTAGTAGAAGAAAATTAGACAATTTCCACAGTCTTGTACCAAACACCCCTTGATTGCAAATCTCTGTGAATGCTTTCCACACACACACAAAAAAACCCCAGTCCCTTCAAATCGGCTTGCAATAACTCCTTGTCTGTTTTGCATACAATCAAAAGCTTGTTATCACGTACTAGGCACATTTTTAGTATCCTGTGACAAATGCTCACTTCTCGCCACCTGCGGCATTTGTAACGGTCTCCAGAGCCATCAAGGTTAATTGGAATCAGGCGTTAAAAGACGTTCAATATTCTAAAAGTGACAACAAATTATGTTAATGGTGGTTTGAAGTCCTTGTTATCAAGGTAGAATCAATCATGCCCACGTCCCTTGAGGTCAGCAGCCATACATAGCAATTAGCAACGTGTGTGTGTGTACATCTGTGTGTGCGTGTGTGTGTGTATCAGGAATGGTAAATGTCAGAGAGAAGTTTATCCTCTCCACAGAAAGCAAGCAGAGGATCTACTTCAAATCTTTCCAACCACATAATCAAGTTCACATTAATCAGAGTCCAACAATACAGAATGACTGCGCAGGGCAGAACGATGTCTTACCGCTAAGTTGCCTCATTTCTTCCCTGCGCACTTAAAGGGATATTGATTGTATGTAAATTAGACCTGTTTCAGATAATGAGCTGGACATGGCTGTCGATGTCCTACTGCCACCTGACACAGGCTCTTACTCCATTGTAATTAACAAATAATAAACTGTTGCATTGTGTTTGTCAGCCGAACAGAAGCAAACCTGATGGCCATTTTCTCTGTGGCATCTGGTTCATCTGCAGAGGGAAGGTCGTCAGCCAGGATCTCTTCAGGACTTCGTGGGTCATTCAGGGGGGGCTTCTGCTCTTTGCCTTTGATCCCCATCCCCGCCGTGATGGCGTTCCACAAAGCACTCTGGGACTTTGAGCCTGCAAAAAAAAAAAAAAAGAAAAAGTAAAAAAAAGAATAAAGACAGTCTTTGTGGTGTCACAGTGACTTTTATAGTGCCATCACTTGTGTAATGGGTGCTGCTTTGTGTACATTATTTGAATTTGCGCAAAAACAGAATTGTAAGATCCCTACTGACAGTAGCTTCTCAGTAAAAGGAATTTAAAAAAACTGAAAGCCTTTCTATTGCTGCCCCCATGTGGGTGTATGTTGTCAGTACTAGCTTATCTGTCAAAATGACATTAATACAGTCAGCAGTAGTACTGCTCCTGAAAGGAATAGACTGTTCTTTAGAGGGGGGTCTAACAACCTTTATCAGGTCATAAACCATTTTGGATCCTAATTTTTTTTTTATGAAAGCTGTAATTAGACATTTAAAATTGTCATGCAAAGTTAATGTGTCATACTATATGTATACTTTTCTTGTAAAATGATGGCGAGCACTACCTGGAATATACTGAAAACATGTTATTGGTGAATTAAACCATACTTTCTTTCCCTCTGTCAAGTACTTTTTACTGATTTTAATCAAAAGTAATTTTTCAAACATTTCAAGACACATACGCTGCAGAACAAAAACAAAAGTCACAGGAGAAAGTCCTGATTAACCGTGAGAGTGGCACGGCTGCAGCACAGCAGAAGCTGCTGGTGTGTGTGTTGCTGCAGGAGAGCAGAGCTCCAGAGAGGTGGCACTCTGCACTCAGCTAGATGTTCAGTGTGTTCAGAGTGTCAGTGGAGGCTACAGTGACACAGAGGCCGGGGTGAGCAGTCAGTAAACAGTAACAATGTAAAACTATGCAGTAAAGTTAAGAAGGTATGGACTCTTTATATTGGGAGAGGCTGAGTGGACTGGTTACAGTGGGACAGAGAGGCTGAGTGGACTGGTTACAGTGGGACAGAGAGACTGAGTGGACTGGTCTATAACCAGACAGAGAAGTTGTGCTGAACAATAACAAGTTCACTTATTGGAGTGCTCGATTAACTCTCTTGATTAACAACCACCGTGTTGCCTAGCAACATATTGGGGTGTGTGCGTGTGAGTGCAGGTACACCTTACGTGGTGTGTATAAACTGCTGTCACTCAGTTGCTTTGATACTTGTCTACTGTTAATTCAATCACTCAGAAATGTGCATATTTAAATTAAATGGCTTACTCAGCCTGTTGCACAAACCATTGTTGGCTTTGTTTGTTGTTGATTTTGTACAGTTTATAAGTAGTTTCTGAGTTGACATTACACTTACGTGCAAAACTGGCCTGTGGTCTGTTGGAGCTGTCCCCATCTTCATTTGCCACTGGAGGAAGAAGAAGAAAAAGAGAAGTGAGTGATGCCACTTTTCAAATGTGCATCCTAAAGTGAAACTGGTATTTACCAATTACTAAGCATCTGTAACTTTGTTTTGTTGCATGCTGTAAATATGAAGTATGTCTCTTCTGATAACTGCTACTAACTTATACATCTTCCTTCACATGACTCAATATGCGTTTCAGAACTTATTTCTGCAGGGGCATTAGTTTGGACACTAATGAGCATAATCCCACAATTTTGTATTTTATATGTAGCACAAATAATCTCTACTCTCCACAGAGAACTCTTCTGTTCTCTGTGCCTTTATTGTTCATTTTATATACATATATACATGTCTGCATTAAAGTATTTTTGTTTATTATTACTGTTGTTCAGGAAATAACTGCAAATGTCAAATACAAACATCGTAAGCAGGGTCAGTTACTGTTCAGTTAAACCCTAGAATTGTCTTCAGTCGTGATTCAAGTCAGTTTGAAAGTACTATAATTGTTGCTGTCACTTCAGCGAGTGGTACCCTGCTGAAATCTCTGCCCACTAAGCACTGCACACAGTATGAAGGGTTCACACAGAAGGCTGACACACAGTATACGCACAGTGTTGAGGGCAGAAAGAGTTCCTTCATATTAATTCAGCAGGTCACATTTATGGTATGAAAATAGCAGCAGTGATACAATGTGCAGTGTGGCATCTCAGGGTGAACAACTTGTTTAACTTTGAACGATATTCATCAGAAGACTTTACACGGTCCCACTGCTGTCAGAAACAGAAGAATACAACAGCGCACATGAACACTTGGACCGCACAGCTCAAAACAGCTGGACTGATGTGATAATGCTCATTGGCATCCACCTAAGTTCAATATTGCCAGCCAAGTGCTTCAAGGTGCAGTTCCCATATTGTCCAGCAGATGCTAGCTCCATAAAACTCAGACAGCAAGAAAAATAACAGCAAACATTTAAAAACTCTGAAGGTTAATTTGTGTCATGGTGGTTATTTTTCAACATTACTGTTTCATTAGGAGCAAGGCTGAGCCTGAAAGAGAAACATGTTTTGACATTCGTTTAGAGCAGAACCAGAAGCCCACCACACTGCCAAACGTTGCATTTTTTGGCTGTTGTTACTACATTTAAATATAATTTATTCACCAAATTCATCCCAGGCAGTCATTATGCTTGCCTGAACATTTATTATTCACATTTTAAGTGTGTTTCACCATGGACATTTCACTACATTTGCATTAATGAAGACAGAGTTTAAGTCACCATTGTGGCTCAAATAATTTACATGTTTACCATCTGACAGAGTTAGAGACACCAGTTATTTAAAGTATTTTATCATGCTTTGATGTATAATATATCATTAGAAACAGTGCAGTCTACATAATGCTCTCAGTTCATCATCTACACGATGAAACTAATGCATCAGTAGATCAACGTGTCAATGTCACTGTTCACCTCCAATGGCTGACATGAAAGGTCAAATCACAGACTATAAAACCTGGTAAAGTCGTAAGTAAGACAAGTTTTTTTCTATGTTATGAACCAGATTTATTCTATATTTCTTTACAACTCTGGTGCTATAGAAAAAAAAAATATATGAGAGCGAGAGAGCAAGAGAGAGCGAGAGAGAGAGAGCGAGAGAGAGAGAGAGAGAGAGAGATCCTGACTTTTAGCCTGGTGCACAGTAGGACTAAACCCAATCCTGACATGGACATCTGCATGCTCAAAGCTTAGTTCTACAACATATGGATGTTCAGACTTATCCAAGGAAGGTCATACAACTGTCAGGGCTTGGTTACAAGGTGAGAGCAGGACCCAGATGCAGGCAAGGACACTAGGGACAGAAGATCTTTTAACAATTTATTTAATGGGCTAGGCTTACGGGTGGTCAAGGCAGGCAGGGTCAAAATCCAGGTAGTCAGTCCGAACATGACATGGTAATCCAAATTACAAAAAAATCCAAAATCCAAAAACCAGAAATCCAAACACACAAAGAGCACAGGAAAACAAGGCGTGAACATGAACACTAACATAGCAAATGAATCCACAGAGAACAAAGGCAATGACCCAACTTAAATAGACAGGGGAGGGCATGAAAACGAGACACGGGTGAAACCAATGGACTAATCAAGGACAGCAAACAAGTAGACAGAAACACATAAGGGAAACACTCTTTCAAAATAAAACAGGAAACAACAAAACAAGAAACTCAACTCACAACAAGAAACTCAACTCAAAACCATGACAACGACGTTACTGTGGCCTTCGTTGAGCCTGAGAGTGATGCCAACCCTGGAGAAAGATCCCACTTCTTTGCGATAAAAAAGTTTTTTGAGACACAATTTCCAAAAACTATTCTCTAATTTGGCCAGTTCTCACCAAATAAAGACTAATGAGTTTAATCTAATTCATATTAGGATTTATTCCTGAAAATCTGGTGGCAAAGCATAGTTTCTTACTGTAAATAAATCATCTAGACCTTCTCACCCGCCTTAAATCTGTGGTCCGTTCACTTTATTTTTCAGTTCTGTCTTTGTGAGCTGGAGTCTACTGAGTTTCACGAGTTGTGTTGTCAAATGAACCTTTACAGGCAGCCTGTGTTCATGACTGAACCTATACAGGCAGCTTGTATTCACCAACAAACCTTTACAGGCAGCATCTGTTCACGAATGAACCTTTACAGGCAGCACGGACGCAGATAAGAATGACCTTCAGCTAAGCTTCAGGTATAGTCCATTTCTCATTCCAGTCTACATTTATTATTTTAGTCCTACAATAAACATCTTAGCATGCTAAACTGTGTAGTGAAGGTTGTGAGATGCTCCTCTTGATAATAGATAGCTCTGTTCTGTTAGGACACAGGCATGCACCTTTTAATATTCAAGCTATTCATGATGTATGTGTGTTTTTGTAAGCCTCATTAAGTCTCTCCCACAGGCAAAGCATACAGCCTCTTTATCATTTTCCATGATAAATACAAGCAATATTGCCTGATTTTAGGCTTATAAAAATAATCAGATTTTGCGCAGATCTAGAGTAAATTAAGCCATCAGTAACTGCTGGAAGATGAACAAACTTAGATGCTTAAGTCAGTGTTCAAAGTGGGGGCTGGCAAGAAGACGAATGTTGATTGTAAATACAGACCTCAAACCTCCTTTTTATGTAGGCTCTGATGAGCTGCCAGTGCCACCCGGGATGCCTTCAAACTGTTCGGGTTAGCTCTGTAGCTTCTGTGAGAGGTGACATTTGGGGGCAACCACCTGTTTTTCAACCTAAGCTCACAGAGTGGGCTATGCTTTACATGACCAGTACTGCAAATGTGGTCTACATACATGTTCCTTAGTATTTGTTGCTCCTCTGTATACAGGAAATTAAATAGGGAGCTCTGTTTTACCTGTGGTAAATTGTTTTAAGGGTGCTAAACTGACAATGATTTCACAGTGAATGAGCTTCAGACAGAATAAACCACTTTGATTTGAATTCCTTCTTAGGAACATGTCCAGAGTTTAGGAGTCTTAGTTTGGTCCACCATCCTCCTGAAATGGCTTCTGTCAACTGATTCAGAATAGATAATACTATTGAAGACAAAGCTGTAACAGCATCTAAGAACATTAGTTACGTAAAATGTTTATTCTGAGGACGATTACAGAGCCCATAAAAACTGTTTAACGTTGTCTAGAGAACCAGAAATACTGCATTATGAATCTACCAGGCCAGGCTAGGTCCAACAAACAGATACCATTAGCTGGATTATGGGAACTGTAGGAAAATTTTGTACCTGTATAGCATCAGACCAAAAGGACAGGGAAAAATATCACCATGGTCTCACCATGGAAACAGGCAAGTTTGCTTTTATGTGCATAAATCTGTGTGTGAATCTGAACTTCACCACTGATTCTTGCCCCTTTCAGCTGCTTTTTCTCCCATGCATTTCTCCATTTTACATATTTACTCCACTCCAACAACTCCACAGCAGTCACTTTAACAAGAACATTTTGACAATTTAAACATGCATTCAGTTATTTTGGCACTGGATTTGAATCATAGGTATTGTACAACGTGAACACCAAAGTTCAATGTGATACTTAAATCTATTATATATCACTCCACAATTTTATTTGATACAATTGACATACACTTGATCAATCAACTGTTACTACTGTTTGCTATCGTACGTTTTCATTATGGTAGTAGTAAGTTGCAGCTCAGGTTGCAAACATGTAATGACCTAGAAAACTGGTGTCTTCAGGAGACTGAAGAAAACAGTATAACAAGTTGAAATGAAAGTGATTCATGTTTCAAGTTCCAAGACCGAATTGTATGTTTTTTTAAAGTTTATTAACTAAATGATGCAGAAGCCTGACTGCTTCTGCAGGAGAGCTGACAAGTTGAAATCTGTTTTCTCCACATGAGCTTTGCAAAATCAACAAAAACATGACGAAGTCAACAAGTCTAACGCGCGACAACACCGCAGTTGGAGTGCAAGCGGGGACCACCAGCTACAGTTGAGGATCAGAGTTTAATAGAGGAGTGAACACAAGGTGCCCAGCCAGGCAATGAGGTAGCAGCGCTTAGGAGTCACGCTTCAGAGGAGGTGATTGGCAAAATGCTGTGCAGACTGAAACCAAGGCCTAGTGAGCAATTGATTGTGACACTTGTAGGTTACCATGACAACTGCCATGCTTGTGGACAGTATGGCTGTAATATGGGCCACATGTGATCGAGGCAGGTTTTTAGAGGTAACAGGATGTGTCCATGCAAGTGGAAAATCCAAAGTCTATTTTCAGTGCATCATAAAATCTTTTAGCGCTGCTTTTATGCTTTTAAAAAAGATATCTGGAAATGATTTCCTGTTTTTGTGTCCTCGGACTCTTAACACTGAAACATTCCCTTTCTTATCAGTACATTCACAACACCCAGATACATTCAGGTGCTCTCTGAGAGGAGGACAGTGGTGTGCCATCGACCCTGTCTCTCACGCTACGCAATAACAACAGCACTGAGCTCATGGCACGCGGTTCAGTCTAGGTTAAAATTTACATAATGCACTATGACAACACTTCCCTGCATCCAGTAGCAAGTAGACACTGACTCCACCACTGATGACAAAGCTGATTTCAGCTGTATTTAGTTTACAAGTTTAGGGGAAATCTACAAGAAAGCCTCTGACTTAACAGAAATTCCAAAAGCAGAAAGTGAACAGAACCTAATGTGCTTCTTGTTGTGCACTTACAGTCATACATACAGACAAGCTTTCAAACAAATATTGCAAATAACATAGTTGCTATTAATTAATATGCAGTTTAACTGTTGCACACAGTGAGTTGAGTCATTTGTTGGCTGCTTGAACAACTTATCATCAGAAAGTTGTTGTGGTAAACAAGGTGGTAAACAGCTACTTATTTACACATAAGGTGAATTCACATGAGCACTTATTTGGTGTCATGCTTTTGATCGCCTTATAAGTCCAGCAATCCTTGTCTCAACCAAATCATGAGGGAAATGCCTGATTTTTCAGCTGCGAAATGCTGCACTCTGGTCTCCACTTCATCATTTCAAGTTTACTGCAGTTTGGAGTTTGGCAGGTTGCGTGGGTTAACTGGAGTGTATTTGCCAAAAACAGCTGCCAGCTACATCTAAAAACAAATCTGATAAGAGCAGTGAGAGCGGACCAAAAACAGTAAAGTTGCCAGCTGTACATACCAAAACAATGAGGTAAGACCAAAGCACTCTGTAAAGCGAGGTGGGAAGAGTGAAAATGTCACTTTTAAACCGTAACAAAGTCACTTCTAACATAAATGCAGCTGGAACAAATACCCCAATATTACTAAAAAGATATGAGATTAACCATTCCTATATTTTCCGCCATACTGCAGAAAAAATGAATGTAATTCAATACTGAAGTTGATTGTGGATTGAAACTTGCAAGCTTAGTTAGACTTCTGTTGTCAAGCCAGGGATGTCACAGCAGGCGTTTACTGTCAGCTGTGGCAAACCCCTGCTGTGACAACAGTGATTGTAGCGTGGCAAAAATTGAGGCAGGAGATTTCTACCTTGTGTGATTTAATTACTCTTGCAAGTCCAAAAACAAAATGTACATGTTATTAATCTAAACACTTCATATTAGCAAGGGTTTCAAAATGTGTTCTCTTTTGGAAACAAGAAAGCCTCATGGTAAAAGTTTTGCTTGAGCATGACTAAGACAGCCTATTTTGTTTACGGTCACACGTGACATCAGCATTGTGTCCACATCAAAGCTGTCAGACTTCTTATAAACTGCCCCCAGATTCAAGCACACAGCTCCCCTCACAGTCTCCGACGCAGACTGCCTTCATCGCTCTGTTTTCGACACTGTTTCAACACTCGCTCGTGAGAGTTTTCACAAGCGCTGCAACAAAAAACAAGGTAAGTGGCACATAAGTTCATCAACACTCTGGTTGTCAAGACAATAGAATGAATTCATGGTGACGTCAGCAGCACACAGCTTTAGTCTGAAGCCCCCTTGTTTCCATGGTGTAGTTGCTTTACAGAGGCAAGCATCAACTTCAGTAGAATGGACTAATGTGGCGAGTTGTGCACAGAGGCTGAAATGTGATGTGTTTAACGATGTCGCTGTGTTTTGCCTCATTGCTCTGCCTCACACTCTCTCACACGCATGCATTCTGCACCTGTCACATACACTTTCGTGCTTCTCGCTCACATGCAAACATACTTAACCTTTTCTTCCTGCTCTGCCTACCCTGCAAATTCTTACCGATGGTGATGTTGAAGCCGTCAATGCTGAAGGTGGCACTCCGACCCTTCCTAAATCGATGCTTCTTGGAGTTAGCTTCCATCGCTTTGGCACCCTCCGGTCACCCTTGCGCCTTTTAATCTGTTTTAATGCCTCTTGTCAGTTGCAGTTTCTTGTCTCAGTTTCGTCTGGGTAACTCTCCTCCTGGAGAGGAAAGAAATGTAGTCCTCCGACTCCGGTTAGTGCTGAGCACTGGTGTAGAACTGTCAAAGACTCACCACTTCTCGTTACAGACGCCGAGCTGCAGAATTTCTCTCAAGTCCCTTTCCACCCCCTTGTCTTTGTTGTACATATCTTTTCTTTCCCTCTCTCCGTTTCTCACACCTCAACAAGCTCATTTCAAGGAGCTTATGGCTCTTGATTTGTTTTTCTTCTCTCCTTCTCCCTCCACACCCCTCCCTCCCCGCTTTCTCTCCTCGACTCTCTTCCCCAAGAGGTACAGTAGGTGTGTGGTGGGTGGCAGTGGTGGTGGTTAGTGGTGGTGGATGGGAGGAGAGGATATCTCTAGAGGTCTTTAAATGAACGTGACTCCTCCTACTATCAAGAATTTATAGCAAAGCATTGGAAGCTCAGAGTTGGTATAGCATAAGCCTATGAGAGTCTATGCAAGTTGAAAAAAAAAACATATTATGATCGCATGAAAAATCATGTTCTGCCATACATGCACTGATGCATGAGCACCGCGTGGACAGGAAAAGGTGGAAAGATAGATAGCGAGAGGGTGATTATGTGTATTGAGTCAAAACTAGTCATTAAATCAATGCCCCTGCTTTTCATTTGGCGGGAGTTATTTACACAGGCACATGAGGATGAAGCCCATTAGCAGCATGCATAGTGTTCTTTTGAAAGCAAAAATTAAGCTCCACAGAGCCCGGCTGAATGGCTACATTTGTGAGAGTGCACAAACTGCCTCGAATTTATTTATTTTTTGCATTTTAAATGCCCGTTCATTACTGCAGATGACACTGGAGCAAGGACACTGCTTTCTTCATTATTTTTGAGTGTCCTGGAAAAATTTTGCCTTTGTGCTTATTTAAACTACCTTCCCTCTACCAAATACACATCTCCTCAGCTATGCACATAAACACACACACCTGCGCACACCAGATCAACAAAGGATAAAAAGCTCCCCTTATTAGCACCATCTGACATTTAGCTATGGAATTTTTCGTGTTTCATTTCCCCACTTGATTAGTGTGTGTGAGTGCTCTTTATGAAGGCTTCTGGCTTGTTCTCACACCACCTCCTTCTCTCTAAATTCAATAGATGTGCCTATAAAAACACACACTTACAGATCAGTGGACATAATGTCTATTATCTGTAATTTCATGCATTTATTTACTGAGCTGTTTAGTTCCCCATTTATATTGCTTACTCTCCAATAATATAACAAAGATGCAATAAATGAGTTTATAAATGAGATTAGGTTTAAGTTTCTTTAAAGATACTTGTTGAGACACACCAGCCAGTACACAAGTGATGCCAAGTTAAATCTCAGTTTCCTGTGTACTGGCCAAGATTTTCTTATTCATTAATTGTTTTATACAGCCTAATTAGTCATCTGTCACTTTAATCGATTGTGTCTAAATTTCTAATTGATTTAAGATGCAAAGACTAATAGTAGTTGTTTATTTCATTCTAAGTCAAAACTTGAAGTGTATATGTATTTTAATTGAATCACATATGTTTATGTGGTATTTATTTATTTATTTTGTTATGGTAACTGTAGCCTTGTTGTTGTTTAAGTAGTGTTTTTTTATAGAAGAATGTGTTGTAAGGTTTCCTACTAGGGTTGTGTATCACAGGGTTTAATTAAAAAAAATGTCATTAGTTCTTTGGGATGTAATATAATCTGAGCAACGTGATATCAAAGATGGGGATTTTGAAGCATTAGCATGTCCCCAGTTTAATAAACAGTTAATAAATGCTACATGATGTCTGTGTGGATACAAATCTCAATGGTAACACCTACTTCAAAAATCTGCATTACAATCATACTCTGGTGAGTGATCAAACATTGAAATGAGTGTGTTATCTCAAAGGGTGAGTGTTCATCACTTGTTAAATAATCCTTGATCTGTCAAACAAAGACAGTTGACACACAAATGTGGCCGTACGGAGAAGTATTTTTCAGTAATTGATGCATGTTTTCTAAGTGATGTAGTTAAGGTGTCTGAGAAAAAGGAAATCGATCACAATCAGAAGATCTATCCAATTATAACAGAGCCAGTTTGAGTCACTCAGTGCAGTTCCAGCGCACACATTATACACTTGTTAGATAATTACACTCCATCTCATTTTGTTTTGCGAGCTACAGTAAGAGCTCTTTATCCTCTCCTTCTCCTGTCACCCTGCTCTTCCCAGCCTCCAATTCACACTGTATGTAGCAATTTGAGAGGATCCTAATTTTGCAACACTCTTACTGTGCAACATCAAGTGCCTGCCTGTTCCAGGGTAGCTTTCATGTTAATAAGGGCATGTGTGGGAATATTGCAACTTTATTATTCTTTCCCTTTGTAAGTGAACTCCCAGGGAACCATTTGTTTGAAATGCTCAGACTGGTCACAATGTGCTTGTCTGCTACATTTAAATATGAATGGCCCGTTAAGGCCACAGTTGTGTCAATATAATTAATGATATCATCGCATTACTGCAGAATTCTGACAGCAATATTAAATTCAACCTTGAAGTGCGTGAGTCTGAAAGTATGTGTATGTCAGGGACATTAAAAAGAAGTTAGAAGATGGTAAAGGTCAAGATTTCCTTTGAGAGTTTATTACATGAGAGTAGGTGTTCATGTGTCTATATCATGGTCAAAGTTTGCTGCTGTACGTTCAAAGCTTCCTGTTAAATCCATTTGGGGTTATAGACATTAGAGAGGAGATTACATAAGACACTTTACTGAAGGAGTGTGCTTCTGCTTTTTTCATGAGCCTTTAGAGGGCTACATGATGTTCTGCAACTTTATATATTACCTTGTAAACCATGGTAATGCAGGCTGCTAAAAGTCTAAAGCATGGGATCTCCATCTGTCTGTCTGCTGTCTCTCTGTCTGTCCTTCACATACCTCTAAAAACACCCATCAAATCTCCTTCATACTTGACAGGTATATTGCTGCTGACCCAGGTAATATAGGTGCAGTGTTATTTGGTCAGTTTTGGACATGCAATACATTCAATATCAATGCATTTTGCTCTGTGCAGCAGCAGGGACAGGGCTTCATCGCTAGAAATCTGTCTGTCTGTGGATATTCAAAGTCCCCAGAGAATAAACCACAATTTATTTAGTCAGCCTTTGACCTTTACTAAATGCTACAATGAGGTCAAGATGTTGCCAGCCATTCGAGATATTTTAATCTGCTTGTTGTACTGAAACTTAAAAAGCACATTCATGCTTTCAACAGGATGAGCACTTTCCATTTCTGACATTTCAATGGCTTTCTTCTGCCACCATCCTCACAACTGAGGGCATTCGTGGTCCCAAGGGATAAATAATCTAATGCCATCAGTAATGCAAAACAATCTAATGCAAAATTGTACATAAATTTGTTTACTCTGCTGAGGCATCATTAGAAGGTCTAATAGACTCGACTGCCTTACAAACAGGGCTATGAACCTTGAGTTCTAAAGGACTAATGCCACTGGTCAATTTTCATTAGGAGAAGGCAGCAGTCGGTACAGAAAAACACAACATAAACAAGCAAAATTAAACTTTTTCACTTTGTAAAAGTTATCACATACAGTAACCAAACCGGCTTCACAGAGGCATAGACTAGCTGCAGCCGGAGGTATTGCCAGTACAACATTAATACCCCATGGGAAGCACAACAGAACAAACTAGTAAACATTTACAGCTCACAAGAGTATAATTAAAGTCTTGTGGGCTCTATGTGTATATAAGATGAAAGATCAAGGTCACAACAAAACTTACAAATTAAGCTTGACAAACTCAGTTAACTCAGTAAACTCAAACTGTAACTGCTAAGAAACTAGGCCAGATGTGGTGGCTACTAGACACAGAAGTTTCAACCTAAATTTAAATTGTATTAATCAAATAATTTTTGTAAACATTTTCCAAACTGATACAAATGGTGTGAGCCTTTTAGCTTACGTGAAGCTTAAGTTTCATGCATTTACTCATATTTAATTTGATGCTTTAGTTCAGTTATAATCGCTTGTTTTCAGTGTTGTTAATGCCATTGTTAATTCATGTGTTATGATTTTTGATAAATACTTTTACCCCTGATAATTGCACTGAGCCAGATGTGACTCTGGGTCGCTGATACAGCATGACAACACACACCAAGTGTGTCCCAAGAATTCAGGTTCACACCTGTCACATTACATACACAAAATATAATCCGATATTTCAAAAGGAGCATGTAGTACAACAGCTGCTCTGAGAGGTGTACCCATACATCTGTTGAGTCCTTGTCAAGATCCATTTTCTTCAAGGGTCAGTACTGGCAACGTCACTGTCACTAGGCAACGGGAAGACCTTTCAGACATATACTGCATACATTACACTGAGGATGACAAGGGGTTAATATGGCAAAAGCACTCACCAGTGTGGTTCTTTTATAGTATTTATACCGAAGTTATGTTACTGTGTTATTTTCTGTGTCTGCTTTCCTCACCTACATCTGTGCAGACGGTGCCTGTTGGAATAATGCAAATGAGGCAGGGCTCATTGAGTTTTAATGGGATGTTTGCAAAAGTTACATCTGCTTGTTTCATATCTCGTGGCAATTTTCTTAATGTTTTAGAAATGAACTTGTTTGTTTTTAACAAACCGATGCCACTGTGGATTGTTGGCACAAAAACACACCTGCTTGCTTTTTCTGTATGTCCATTGAGTTTCGCTCAACCTTTGATCTGGTCATCAAACACCAGAACAGGCCATCACCAACAGACATGAATTAGTCCTGAAGATAAAGGGGAGGTGAGGACTAACTTGGGGGATTATAAATAGCCTCTTGCACCAAATTAATCCCAAGTAACAGTCCAATTTATATTTGTGGTGACATAAGGTCAAATTGACATATTTAATTCAGATTTTGACTATTCTGATAAATAAAACATGACACACAGAAATAACAGCATTACTAACCAGATTGTAGTCGTAGATATTCCCCATTTCCTGGATGCAGATTTCATCATTTGTTCCAACGCAACATCAGTTTTGGTACTTTTTGATTGTGTAATCTGTCCCAGTAGCACAAAATGATTCAAGACAACAACTACGCAATCAGACAGAAAAACAAGCTCATTAGAGGTCTCCCCTAGACTGTGGAGCGACACACACTTTGTCAGTCCCCACACCACTGTCACCACAGTGACACAGTCATGTAATTAAGACACACAGGGTGTCAGGGAGCTTGCCTTTTCCCCTGCTAAATACTCATTAGAGGCACCTTTAAGGGTAATGTTAGACTGTGTTGGAAACCTGAGGGAAATGAGCTGACAAAACAGAGAGCTACATGAACTGTCATCTGCGTCCTGCTGCACTAAGAACCTAAGGAAAATCGGGGGACAAGTCTGCAGCAAGTTTAGCTAATGATTTTTGCACCAGCATGGTTCCAGATCAAAGAGTCAAAACCAGTTGGGTGAATGTTAGGTCAACAGGGCAAACAAATGTAAGCCTTTTGATTAGATCCAGATATCCTCCTCCCAACAAACCAAAGCTACTAATCAGTATCATTTGGACAGAGCCAGAAAACTACACCAATTCTGCTCTTCGTCACAAAATGTCACACATGTAGTGTTGGAGGCACAGCGCACTGTGCAAATGATGAGACTGGTCACAGAGGCCACACAGCAATGAAACAGCTCAGACACATTGCCATGCCATGCTAAACACTTGCCATGGGTGTTGATTGTAGAAATAAGACCTAATTCAGTATATAATGATTTTGTTGCCATAGTTCAAATTTATGTATCAGTAAGTGTAAGTATCAGTAATCCTTTACTACACAAACCCTCTATGGGAGAGTATTATCATCTGTTACAAGCAAACCATATCTCTAAGGAACGTTCATATACAGCTGTTCTGCTATCAAGTACCACTAACACAACATGCATGCCAAATTTTGCAGATACACAGCGCTTCTGTTAAGAATACAAAATATTGGCACTGGATATAACCTACAAATGCAGTTTAGTCATCACATGCCACAGGGTTGCAAAAAGACTACTTTTTCTCTGGTTCCTTATCCTCTCTTCCTTCACCTGCATCTTTTACTTGCCCTTTACAGGTCACCCACCCACTAGGAGACAGAGATGAAAGGATGAGATGTGAAGATGAAGGAATAGATGGAAAACATATTTACCACATGGGGCGAGTTTGCTGCAGGATCCTGAGTCATTTTATATTGACATCAATTACTTATGACATGTGTCACAGCTGCAGCACATGCTGCTGGACTTGTAATGGATTGTTTTATTGTCTGACAGCTTGGTTTTGGTTCTTTCTTGTGATAAAGTAATGTGATTTTGCATTGACACAAAAGAAAAGCATCCTGTCCAACAGTATGAAGTGCAGTGTCCCACTGATTCATATATACACACCAAACGCTATTTATCAAGGACTTTGTGAGAAGACATCTTTGACATTTTAACTGATGTAAATTGACGCATTTTACACAATCAGTGTAGGGGCTGACTAAACACAATGTTTAATCAGCTCTAAACTGGATTGCCACTGATCCACAGACATCCCAGTGGGTTTGTTGTATTATCAAAATCTGAGTGCCTTAATCTAGATGTGCTTTGCCTCTATACAATATTATCCTTTTACAATCACATTAGATCAGCTGTATTGTCCAATTACAAAACAGATATCCAGCCAATAAGCCAGATGATGTCTCTTGATTTATTAATGAAGCATCCATCATCATATAGTAGACGGCACAGTACCGGCAGTAGTAGTATGCCATCTGCCATCCCAAGACCACTAATCACCTATTACATTACCTGAGATATGAATACATCTATGAAGGACTGTTCACACGTTGTTTCCTTCAGTGCCTGCTGTGAATCTATATGGGAACCTTAGCCATGTTCTGAAAATGTGTATGTTCAGTATTTAGCATATGTAAGCAGTACCATTTTAAGCATTTAATAAAATGCAACGCCACTGGAGGATAAGCTTACTTTTTTCACTGACACACAACATATAAATTCACATTAGTTGATATCACGTAGGTATAACCACCATTCAGGCAGAGGGTTAACCGTATGGGGTGTACAAGACTGTATATCTGAGCAAATCTTTCACCATTATAGCCTGAAATACTTTACTCCACTATTTCTCATCCAGATGTGCTATCTATCAAAATACCCTTCAATTTGACTAATATGCACTTCAAGAGCAACTCTAGCCCCTTGTAAGCCACGGGAAACTCTCTGAATGTGACCTAGATTCTGTGCCAGTATTGCAATCAACAGCAGGGCAATCGCAGCTCTTCAGCATCGCTATTATTATAGAATCTCTCCAGTAGTTCATATTTACACCTGATTGAATGAGTGACTGTAAGACATTCCCCAGAGAGCAGCTGCTACACTGGTCATGTACTCTGGGTAGCTGAGATAGAGTTGACACTGCTTAAAATGATCCATCCATTTTAATCGTGGGGGTGTGTGGTGTAATTTGGAATGGCAGCTCAGGTAAGAGCCATGATCTAAAGTTACCAGAGGCTACGTCAAACTGTTCAATGCAGTCTCTTAACTTACTACACACTAGTTAAGATTTATATACCACTGGGACTGTCTAACGCTGAACACCCAACAGATAAGCTAATCGGGAGGTAAGTGTCTGTGTTTGCTCCTCAGGAGGAAGCAGATGAGTGTACAGCCAGGGAGGAGACTCCTCAACACGCATGAGCATCACTGGGGACCAGGGAGGAAACTCAACGGGAGTCTACACTGTCATAGGGTCATGGAAACACCACAGTACAGATGGTATTTTAGGAGTCAGCCAGGGAGAAGTGTTCTCCTCTGGGAAAGATATGCAGGGAGTTGAAACCAGAGGTGGCAGCAGTGGAGAGAGTTGAAGATAAACAGGATGAACCAAAGGAAACACAGAGTAACACAAAAGACAAATGTGTAAAAAACAATAAATAAGTTTAAGAAATAAATGGTGAAGGGGAATTTTTACATGAGCTGTACCACAGATTTGAACTGGACTGAACTCATTTACTGTCGAAATTTGCTGAATTGTCAGTAATCGAAAGCTTGAACCATGTATCCTTCATATAATACAAATTTTAACATTCTTATTTCAAATATGTCATTAAGGTGATGGTAACCTTAAATCCGTTGTGTATTTAGGAGACAACTCATGTGGACCAAGTAAAACTTTACAGCATATATTTCCAATAAAAACAACCCAATGCATGAGTGAACCTGGTAAAATTAATAGGACTGTAATTTGGTTTATTTTAGTCTGAGGGACACCTCAAACATCAAAGAGATGCTTTGGTAGTGGAGATATGTTGCATTGAGGCTGGTCTTCAAAGAGCTCAGCATTCATTCAGTGAATACCTTTTTTCCCCCCCACAGTAGCACATTCACAGTAATCCTCTGAAGTGACCAGTTGCTCTCATCTCCAGACAAATCCATGAACTGAACAACAGAGATGTGCAGGATAAAGTAACACAGCAGCTGTGTTTAGAGGCCAGGCCAGGTTTCCGTTTTTATAAGAGACAAACAGATAAAAGTTCATGTTGAATTTGCTAAATTGTAATGACTGGACTTCAATTCAAACAAGTGGAGAGCCAAACACAGATGAACTGCACGAGTAACCGTATGGTGTAAAGTAACTTAAACACAGTGAGATACTTATGTGAGCTACAGAGTTAATAACTGCTCAACTCACCGCTTTGTTGACCCTCAGTAGTCTTTTTCTTCGAAGTTTGTTTGGCTCCGTCGGAGTCTTGTCTGCTCAGCACCTCGGACAGCGACTGGCGGGAACTCTGCCGTCCTGTCTGGCTCGAGACGTTGAACCGCGCGCTCCTCTTCCTGGGCCGATCCGATTCCGGAGCGGACTGGCTCCTCTCCGGGTCATGGTTCTCCGGCTCTGAACCCACTTTCACCAACGCGTTTCTTGTCCTTGTTAGAGCAGAAGTCACCGAGCCCATCACCAAATAAGGTAAACGCTTCAGTTGGAAACGGTTACTGTGACTTTCATTTTACTCAAAACCTGTTGAAACTTGACTCCATTTTTCCCCTACTCGCCAAATCTATCAAACAAAGCGCCGAAAAAAGAAACGCACAGCCTCTGTCACTCACAAACCGTTAGCTTGCAACTTCATTTTTAGCCGACAGCAAGATATTAAAATGATTAAAGAACCGAAAAACTGAGTTTAAACGGATCATGTCGGCATCTCCCCTCGACTCGCGTTTCCTCCGACAGACACGTCACATGGAGAAAGTTGCTCTGTCGACAAGCACACTGATCTCCCGGGGCAGACCGACGAAAACAAGCGACAACAATTAACCGGAGAGTATCCGGGATTATTAAAATGAGCATAAACTCAACAGCAATGACATAAACACGACTAACACCGTTTATTACTATCAAAAATAGCCAGTAGAATGCCTTTGTTCAAATCTCGTTTAACGTATTTGTTGTCAGGTATCGCGAGACCTGACACTTGTCCATAGCTCACTAATTAAAATGTTAATGAAGCATCTGGCTTCTTCTGACAATACCTAGCCTGATGTATAGCAGCCTAAATGACCAACCACTGGGGGCAGTTCAGTTAAGCTTCATCACCGACAGATGGCGGTCAAGTACAGCATGCTCTCAGTGACGTTAAAGCAAAAATCGTTTGATTTGTTTATCAACTTTTAGTCAGAGTTGTGTTAGTTCCCTTTTATTAACAATCCAGGGATTACCCTCTTTCATCGAGATTCTGACCAAAGCATCTCCCATTTCCCATACTTTTACATGTGATCTCATTATACAGCAATGGCCAGTTTTAAAAGTGATAGTATGGTGTTCTAATACTTTATCAGCAATGCACCAATTTGATGACATTATCCCAGATATGTTTAATTTACTGTAATTTCATTTCAAGGACAACATACACTGGTGGTGTCACTCTGGATTGCATTTATATTCTACAATGTTTCTAATACTTTGATGCTCCTGTGTGTATTAAAAACACGTTTGTTTTTTTGTTAAGGGCAACAGGGTGTGATAAACTGGAAATCAATCTCAGGATCCTTCTGAAGCTTCTAGAAGATGAAAGAACTGTCATTTATATATGTCCTCAATTTCTACCACCTTTAGGATGTTTGCATTGAAGAAATAATTACAGACATGGATAACTATAAAAATGTTGTTTGACATACTGCAGGACAACTCATTTGAGGACATTTGTTTTATTATTTTACAGCTGCCTTAATTCACTCATTTACAATGATTTAATGTAAGGTCTTATATTTGCTTCAAAACTGTGAAACATTATCGCAATTAACAGCTGCACAATTTAGTCTCCCAATCAATTTTCTTTCATAAAAAACAGCTGATGGTGGGTTTTAAGACTGCACAATTCAGTTACATGCAAATATGCACTTCTTTGACTCTTCGTGTGTTACTTATGATCACCATTTCCCCTTTTTCATGTCAAGAATGTTTCATCTAACGCTACTCAATTACCATGATGTGTCGCAAAGTATTATACCATGTGCACACTACTGAGTTATGGTCTTAATGGTTTATTGCTGCGTACAGGCAATTGTGACATCAGCATACAGGTTTCCTGGAGTGTGCATGCTGTATTGATCAAAAATACTACTTTGGTTACAAAGAAAGATTTCTGTAGACCTCAATAAGGATTTCTAGGTTGTGCTGATTTCATTATTGTGTCTAAACAAAATGTGAGAAGAGAATACTTTCAGCAGAGGAGAGGAAGCAAAATACAGTCTGTGTCAACTAACAGGCTAACTGGATCATCACATATAAAGGCACTTTTAGAAGCGGTTTGCTTTGTGTGTTGTTGGTTTGTTGCTTGCTTGGAGCCCTGGTGAATTCTGTTTCTTCATATTGCTTTTGTTGATTGTTTGGCAAAGACAAAGACATTATCACTCCATGTCATCGTGGTTCTGGGTTGACTCGTTGATCACCTGAATGAGGATGTGGAGGACAAAGAAATGGTGATGAGTACAGTTGTGTGTCAGAGCTCACAGGAACATCAGAAAATCACTTGAAGTGGACTCTACCTGGCCATCCCTAGTCTCAATGGTCTTGATGAGAACCTTCTTGGTTGTTGTAGTTTCAATATGAGGTTTGGAATCAACCATTGTTTCTGTGAGACAAAATAGCATGTTGGGTCATAAAATGGAAACTTAACTAAACCTAGCAACGGTTATAAAATCGACATGCAGACAAGAACTGTACCTCTCAGGTTTAGAGATGAGAAGCTTGGTAGGGGAGTGGTGATTCTAAAAAAGTGAGAATACAGTAAACTAATTATTATCTGCATCTTTGGTGAATCTAATGAATGCTCAGACAGTCAACCCACAACAACTGGCCTATGTGTTTTTACTCATGCAATGTAAACAAGGTCATCATTTGCTACCTGCTCTCCTCTCCTTCCAGCAGCTTCCTGTAGGTGGCAATCTCAATGTCCAGGGCCATCTTGACATTTAGGAGGTCCTGGTACTCACGAAGGTGACGGGCCATCTCATCCTTCATGTTGTGAATGTCCTCCTCCAGACGTCCGATAGTGTCCTGGTAACCACCCGTCTCCAGGGAGAAGTTCTCCTCTATCTCTCTCATCTGGCGCTCCAAGGACTCATTCTGGGACAGCAGCCAAGAAAGGAATGACATGACACTTGGGTAGTGAAAAAAAACTCGTTTCAAATTAAAATAAAATACAAGAGTCATCTGTAAAAATAATCTCCCTGGATATTAATCTCTTTGCTGCGTCATTGTTCAAACAAATGCAGGTCATTTTCTGAACTTTTTGTGCTCCATTTGTTTGATTCCAGCTATTTTTGAATTGAAAACATTGAACGCTTTGCGTCATTATCTTGTATAACACAGCACAAGTGGTAAACTGCATACTCACAGTTCCTTTAAGGGCGTCCACCTCACAGGTAAGTGCCTGAACTTGACGTCTATAGTCATTGGCCTCTTGCTTAGCAACTCTCAAGGCTTCATTATTCCTGGCCGCGGCTTCAGTGAGGTCAGCAAACTGGCAAACACAGAGACAAACATGGAGGGAGGGAGAACTGAGGAATCAACTGTTCAATAAATGATGAGTCAGCAGGTGAAGGACAGTGAATATGACAGACTGTGTGAGAGTTTTAAATAATAAAAGATGTGGCCACAAAAGACTTACACTACAGTTTTGTGGCTGAAGCAGTTTTAACAGTTAAAGATGATAAAGAAGTGCACTGCTTTTTAGTATTTTGCCAGGTGATTTAATGTCTTTAAGAAAAGAATAATACTTGCATTTAATTTGATCCCAGAGAAGCTGGTTTTTTGAGCACATGGGTATAGTGTAAAAGAGCCATAAACACTGTGGATTCTTATGTTATGATTTGATTAGATTTGTGATTTAGAGTTGTGTTATGGCCACATGTTGAATTACAGTCCTATTTTGATCCTTTTAACTCTGTTTTTGGTCTCCACCAAGTCCTGATGTAAATGTATTTCCTTCACTGCTCAGTGTCCAACTTAGTTGACGACTTTGTCCACCAGTTAGTGCTGTGCATGTAGCATAAAGTGGGCTTTTAGATATTGCCCACTGGAGGCAAAAACAACCAAAACATGGGAGAGAAACAGAAGACACAAGAACTCAAAGACACTAAAATGCTCTCTAGAGCCACGTGGAGCTGCAGAGTCAGACAAATTTCCTGTGAGTTAATCACTATGAATAACCACTTTTACAAACAAGCATTATTGTTGCTTAAATGTTATGCATCTCAAACTGTACTCTCCAACTTTCTGGTAGATCTTTACCTTGGATTTGTACCATTCCTCAGACTCTTGGATGTTTTTGGAGGCCAGGTTCTCATACTGCAGGCGGACGTCCCTTAGAGCCGCTGTCAGGTCAGGTTTAGCCATCTCCATGTCCACCTGCACGTGCTGCTGCTGCTGCATCTGGTTCTGCAGTTCCAGCATTTCCTGCAATGAAATCAACAGAACTGGCATGTGCAAATACCGTTTGTTTTTGCCTACTCAGATGACATATGTTGAGGACAGTCTTCTGAGTACATAGATGATTTATTTCAATATATTTTTCTATGACTAATACATCCCTTTGCCGTTTAAATATTGCTCTGATGCATTCAACCCTTCCAACTCTAGCAAAGATTAATACGTCATATTATTCTACCCAGTATTTTTTAAGGATGCCTTTAGCTTGCTATGTACGCGTGCAATGCTTCTGCAGAGGACAGAGTTAGCTTTAGACACAAAAAGAGGAAGTTTACCTCATCATGCAGCTTCTTGAGGAAGTTGATTTCATCCTGGAGTGACTCTACCTTCCGCTCCAGGTCCAGTCTAGCAAGGGCAGCATTGTCCACATCCTGTGTTTTGACACTGACTCTTAATAAGGTGACTTGTGAAGGTGACATGAATTATGCATTATGTGTTTGCTGACATAGAGAAATTAATGCTCTTTCACATGCTGTACAGGAGCACTTATACAACACCTATATACACACACAATACGACCTATTGTGTCATGAGGCAAGGTCACAAACACATGCATCCAATTAAAATCAACTGTAGACACGTGACAAGTGTCATTGCAGAGGGCAATTAGGTGTTTTCTCATGATTTCATGTGTTCTATATGCTGCAGCACCTTTTAGTAGTACATTTACTCAAGAAAATACTCATGTACAGTTCTGAGGTACTTGAACTTGACTGTACTTCCACTACATTTCAAAAGGGAAATATTGTGGTTTTTACTCCACTACACTTCTTCTGCCTTGATATGTACGTCACTAATTACTAATTAGATTTTATCTGCAAGGCATGATGAGCTCTGAAAATATGATGCTTCACCATTAATAAGATGCTTCACCATGTAATACCTTAAACTGAATATGCAGATAAATTACAACAGGCTGTGAATGAGCCTGATTTGTTCATCTCTTTACTTTTGGACAAATTGTTCTACAAAACTAATCTTTTTCCTTCCCTATAGCAAGGAGTCTGATTCAATACAGGAGGCACTGCTGTGCAACCAGAACCACACAGCTTTTCTCAAAAAGGTCCTTAATCCTATTCGTTATTACCCAACTGCATTCTTAAGTTGAAAATCTCCACTGGTTCTTTTGGTAGAAATCTACTTTTTCAACTGGGAGCTACTACTGTGTTTAAAATACAGTACAATTACTGCATTTTACCATTTTATAACTTTAGTGAACCATGGATAAAACAGATTAGTAGCACTTATGAACAAAGACACTATGATACAAAACATTTTATTCAAAACCAATTCCTATGTTGACTTTAATTCCATCCTGCGAACACTATGGCCGTGGCGCTACACCACTATGCTTTGTCAGGGCGTTGGCAGGCTGGTAATTGAGGTATCAGCAAATGAAGCAGCTTTGCCCCTGCGCTAATGCCACAAACAAAGTGTGCTATTCAGCAGGGTTTCCCAAACAGGCCCGAGGCTGGAGGAGTGACTGTCTGCCTGACTGAGCGAGAGCCGGCTGTGTACCCTGCATTGTTGTCTGAGTGCCACCATGGCAGGCCACATGGACTTCCTTCCTGCCATTCACATAACAAGGTCATGATCGTGCAATGTATTGATTGCACTGTGTACCCTTACAAGGCACATCATCAATAGAGCTTGACACAGGTTTACTTGCGTATTTGCATCAATACTTCTGTTTCGCAAACTCATCTCATTTTTTTTTGTCTTTGTTGTACCGTGACGCCAATTTGAAACTATTTGCACGACTCATCACTTCGTTACTCACCACGAAACCCAGAGATAGGAAACGATCTCTGCCAAACCCTGTGCAACGAGTGACATTTTTATGTGCTGATGCCCTCGCAGAACGAGACAGCCGGATCACAGGGTGGCTTGTCTTCTCGCTCTGATAACCACATTGGGTCCACACTGTTGTTGCGGTTTGTGTCCAGCTCATTCAGTGTGACCAGTCAGACCAGAAAAGATCTCTCGTCATTGCAGGCCTGATTTAACTCAACAGCCACAACTTGGCCTTTTGTACCAGGCCAGGGTCGGTTCTGCTCTGCAGCTATTTGGGATCATGGCTAGAATCTGCTGTTGTGCCATCAGAAAAGAGCATTCCTGTCTCTGCAGCTCATGACGCGTAATTAGATAGAGAGAAAATGGACAGTCACACCACATTACTGTTAGAAGTGAAACCCGTAGAGATAATTAAGGGCTTTTTAATCCCTTTGACATCACCCGTCAACAATTTAAAGCTTTGAACCCTTATATGATCAGGGATAGCAGCTAGGAAAGGTGTGGCAGGGGCGGGCTCAGGAGCTGTCAGCATCTTCTACTGCTCAAAAACTATGGTTTTCTAAATTCCCATTACAAAAACACTGCAGGTCCAAACATTAGCTGATGTCAAATGGTGTGAAAATGCATTATTTTTATTATGTGAATCATACTGTACCTGTCTGAAGCTCTGCATGCTGTTCTCAGCTTCCTCCCGCTGGGATATCTCATCCTGCAACCTGCAAAGACAGACAGAAAGCAGGCATTTAGCTCACTTCTCCACCACCTTCTTCCTGCTCCAGCAGCCCTGTTTGCCTTCTCTGCCCCCACTTCTTGTTCACGCATGAAAAGATCTGAGTGGAAGATAATTTTGGCTCAGCCACAAAGCTGTGGCAGCAGTTCGGTTTTGCGCAGTGGCTAGTAAATATTTATGACGTGAAGCTGAATGAAGTTAGGCCTGTGGTGAAGTCTGTGTTACCGGTTTACTGATAATGGGGGGCATGCACATAGTATTAAATACATATTCGATTCATAGGTCTACACAGCATAACATAAGCAGCATGGAGTTACTCTAACAAACAGTAGCGGACACAGAAGCGCCACGCCTCCTACTTCTCTCTCAGCCTGTCGATGTCGTCTGCAAGGTTGTCCCGGTGAACTTCCACCCGGGCCTTCTCGTTGGTGAGCTGGTCCACCTGGCGCCTGAGCTCCCGCATTTCGTCCTCGTACAGATCTCCGACCCGGGACGTGCCCTTGCCCCGCAGCTGCTCCAGCTCCGCCAGCAGGATCTTGTTCTGCTGCTCCAAGAAGCGGACCTTCTCGATGTAGCTGGCGAAACGGTCGTTGAGCGACTGCATCTGCGCTTTCTCGTTGGTGCGATTCGTGATGAACTCGCTGTTTATGGCGTCGGACAAGGAGAAGTCCAAGTTCTCGGAGGCCAGCCGGGGCATGGCTGCGCTGCTTCGGAGCCTCTGGGTCTTCGCTGCGTAGATGGTTGGTGCGGAGGAGAGCCCGTAGGTTACCCGGGAGGAGCGCACCGGGATGGAGAACTGCCGGCTGGAGTAGCTGGTCTTGCTGGTGACTCTGTCCCCGCCAAACATCTTCTTGTAAGATGAATGCGGAGTTGATCGGTAAGACATCTTACTTGCAGCTATGCAGAAACTCGCTCGGTGTTGCTCTTGTCCCGACTGCATCAACGGAGTGCGCCTGGGAAGGCGTTCCCTAAACCATTACTTATTTATAGTCTCCTCCTTATGCAAATGACTCAAAGGACTTGAGTGACACCTTGACAATCCAATCAGAGAAAACACGGAGGTCGCCTTTCGTGCCCATAAGAGATCCTGGTTCAAACTGGACCAAATTGTTATTGCGCACTAGTAAAGAAAGAATCTGGCATGATCTGTCACATCAAAAGATCCTGATGCTTAACCTTAAAACCCCACTGCGCACGAGCTGAAATCACATTTGGGTAATTACATTGGTTTCCTAAAAGTACAAAAGCACGTGAAAGTCAGGAGGTGCAGACTGGGCTACTCATCGCTGTTAAAAGGTTTTCTTTTGGATGTCTACAAATAGTCATTAAAAACAAGCATGAGGGGCTGATCTACAACTACTTTGGCTCATCTCTATTTTTTTAGGACAGATTTAAAAAAAAAAAAAGATGTGTGAAGAGAAACAGGCTTTCCCATGGCAGAGTAATTTCATCCTAGCCAGATTTTACATAATGCATTGCTGGAATTATTTCTTTATCACTGATTTACTCATTTAATTGAGTTCCTTTTTCTCGTCTCTCGCTCAACATTTCACAAGCACAATCACTCCAGATGCATTATTACATTGCATGGGTTTGTCCTTTTCCAAGGGTTTCAAGCTATTTTATGGAACATTGTGTCATAAGACTCCCCAATAAATAAATAGTCCATGCAAATAGTTGTTTCATCAGCTATGGTGTGTGTGCATGCCGGGGCATATTATTCATGCAGTTTGTTATGCAGTATGTTAAATGCTTGGATAAGAACGAGAAGTGGAGTCCAGCATGCGCAAGTCTGCAGCTTCACAATAGTTAATCAGGTGGAGCACACTGCATGAGACAAAACATGCTAGCACATCCAGGTTATCCACTCACTACTGTATTACACAAATTAATCTTTGATAACCACGCCCTCAGAGAGAGGCTGGCAGAGGGTTTTGGTTGGTGGTACAAATCAAAGGCATCTTGCAGCAGACCAAAAACAAATCTTAGACATGTTGGAGAAGCTCTTTCTCCCTTTTCCTCCTGCCTCTGCATACAGGGCTGTCAGTGCTGCAGTGCTGCTGACTGCCTGAGAATCAGTGATTGTGAAGGGAGACGCAGGGCAGCAGAGCTGAGCCAGTGACACTCTACACCTCTCAACCACTCTGCACCGGTGCTACTGGGCGTGCTGTGCTGTTTCACAAAATAAGAGAAGTCATCAGTGTGGGCGATCTGATTTGGTTTAGTGATGTTTGTCGACTTGATAGCAGCATGAACGCACAAATATTTCTTTCAGAGGGGTTTTCACATTTTTTTCCTTGAGGGTTCGTGTGGCTGCAGTGATTTGAAGTTGGCATGTTGCCCCGGAGACAGATATGACTGCACTAGGGTGAACCCAGCTACACAGCTAAAAAAACCAAAACAGTTTTAAACCTCAAACTACAGTCTGTCTGTTAAACTGTTAATGGGCTGAGTTAAAGGATTTAAACAATATCAGTCATTTTCAGTACCTCCAAGAACAACAAAAGATTATTTTTGGTCACATCTCTACATTTAGGCTCATTCTTTTCCATAGCGAAAGAAGTATTCAGATCACAGTACAACCATAGTAAAATACATCATTACAAGTCCTGCATTCAAAATGAGACAATGTAATTAAAACTAATGGAAAGAAAATGGAAATAACAGACTACAATTTAAGTATTCACTATGCAGAAAGGTTCCAGTCAGTGTCAATGTATGATTATTGATGTATTAATTAAATCAGTATTAGTGCAGTGTTTTACAGATTTTTATACTTGTACAGGTGTTGATTATATTAATACATTATTTTCTGAAATTATTATGCTTTTGAGTAAAGTTAAATCCTTAATCTAACTGGTAACTATAATTCAAACTATTCAAATAATAAAATTTCCTCTCAAAAGTAAAATAAAAGTGGTTACATCACAGGAACCATTGCACTTTGGGACAGTAATTGAGCAATTGTAATTAGTTACTCTTGAAAAGTACCGGTAAGTAAGGAGAGCATTGCAACTTCTTCACTCACATTCTTCACATTAATTATAAAATTCAATTTAGTCACTGTGTCAGGGGTGTAAGTTATAAAGAGAATCAGAGACAAACACACATACAGGGCATACAGGTTGCTGTAGGCAAGGTCACAAGCAGAAGAGGTAGTTCACAAATCCGCCAGGGAGCAGGCGACATTGGGAAGTCCATAAACAGGCAGAGTACACGTAAATTAAATCCACTACACGAGGAGACTCAAGGAAGGCGGTTGGGACGCTTGACACAAAGTAAATAGATGAACTGGCCAAGGCCAAAGGGGAAAGACATGGCGCATACGGTGGAGAGGAGAGGCTAATTAGATACAGGTGAATCTAATTAACAGACGACACAGGTGAGTAAGAAAACAGGCGGGGGAAAAACAGGAAGTACAAAAACCAAAAGCTCGCGTGGAGACAGTCTTTCAAAATAAAACAAGAAATGAGCAGAAACTGAAAAGCATGGCTATAACATGGCACTTAAAGTATCTCCACGTGGTTGGATGGATTGGATGATTAGATATTTTTCTTATTTCTGTTTAAGGAATTTTGTAAATTACCTCGATTTCATTGATTTTGTGTGTGGTTCTAGCAATTGACTCAAGACCTGATCAACTGCCATGATGGTTTTTGACAGGTTTTACTGAGTACAATTGCATGTATATACTTGAGTAAGTGTGTTTGGTTAAATAGCAACACCAAGGAGGTGATGGGGAGCCAGTGGTTGATATTTTTAGATCTATTACTCAAGCGATACCACTGAAAAATACCCACTGCAAATAAAAGCCTCGCACTGAAAAGGTTATATGAGTCAAAGTGCAACAGTACTTTGTGAATGCCTAATATCCTATATTATAAAGTTATTGATGCTGATAAGTTCATGTGTCAGTGCCGTTTTACTGCTGTATTTGAATGAGGTTGAGTCAGTATGCACCGTTATTTATGGGCTCACCATACAACAGAGTTTGTATTGAAGTATTAACAGGTATCTGTCAGGTAAATGTGGTGTTAAAGTGTTTTTAAGTTAAGTTGAAATATAAAATAGCACAAAATGGAAATATTTACATTAATGTAGGTATCTCAAATTTAGTACAGTACTGAAGGCTTATGAGTTTATTAGCATGGGACTTAAATAAGACAATGGAAAAAACATGTCTCACAGTTAAACCACAAAAAATAAACTGTTGTACGAATACAGTCAGCCAGTGGTGCTAAAAGGGCCCTCACAGTGGGCCCCAGTATGAGTAAACAGTGGAACCCCAAACACCAGCAATGGAAATTCACATGATCAACACTCACTTAGAGGCAGGGGGGGCTGTAAAAATTCCTGCTCCCAGGCCCATTATGAGCCAGCCCTGCCAGTGTTGGCCACAGAGACAGACAGAGGAGGCCGGGATTGTCACAGACAGAGCAGGGATTGTGTATTGCTGATCTGTCACCTAACTGCAGCAACAGAATGCAGACAGTAGGCCGTAATTATTGTTTGTAGCCCGGCGTTTGCCAGTGCCACAGTTTAAGCCAAATAGCTCCCATTCTTGGCAATGTTTGGAATTTATCGTTTGGTCCTTTTCACTTTTGTTGCTGAGGTTCCTGTTTCTCTCCAAAGCAACAGGCGCCGCAGGCGAGCTCATTAAAAAAAAAAAAGTTGCAAGACAGGATGAGAAGAAGAATCAAATAAGACTCAACATAAGTCAGAGTCAGTTAGCCCTTAATGGGACAGGGCAACAGATAAGTTAAATCTTGTTTCTGGGTGTCATAGCCTCAAAACCGCAGGCGCTGGGCAGCAAAAAGGCATCCTTTGTTTCATCTCCCATGATGGTGACTCACCGACCCTCGCGCACAGTAGCCATAGCAATCGTCCCCAAAATTATTTGCCTGAGCTGAAACCGAGACTGAGACCGATTCAGGCGGCTTCCCTGCTCATAAAGAGAAAATAATTGAGTTATTGCATTTACAAAGCTACAGTAAGTAGTGTTTTTCCTGTGCAGTTTGCGGTAGTGTGTCTTTATCTTACAGTAAGTTGTTGGGGTGTTTTCTTTTGAGCTCTCGTTTTTTTGTGGCCTGGTAACCTGTGGCTTTTCTGTGGGTCATGACATGGCAGATTTAGTGCTGTAGCACAATTTGTTTGTTGCGCGCCATTGAGTGCATGGACATCAGACCAAAGTAAATCTAAATGTTACAAAGAGTGGGAGTAAATCCTGCCAGAGAGCCCCTAGTGAGCTTTTGTCAAGTCTGTGTGTGAGGGTTAGGTTATTACAACTGCAAAGCAACTGTGCAAAAGTAAAAAGGGAGAAGTTGTTTCATTTACTCCTCCATGTTTGTTTGAATCCTAAGGTTTTACATTAAATAACGAAATAAAAAGTTATAAAACTGGACCCGTGGTATTGTGTTTCACGAAAGGAAGCAGTGGGTTCAGTCCAACATGTCAGCTCCATCAAAGAGTATCATTAGGTGAGCCAACATATTATATACCAGCTCTATTTATTCTAAAGTAGTTAAAACCAGCTTTAATTCAAGTAGATGCATCTACAGTAAAATGTTGCATGTGGACTGAAGCATCAAGATCAGTCCAATAATAAATTACATCCCTTTTTCTGCATGAGATGAGATGTATCTTTAGGTTTAGATATAATCTGTTGAATACTACGCTTCCTCTTTTCAGTGAATACTTTCATATTGCTCTATCAATAGTCTTGTGTTTGTAATGGGTCTTTACACTTCATCTTCTGCTTTTGTGAGTAGTTTTTCTTATAGAAACCAGCGTTTCTGTCAGCAGTCAGCACAATGAGCAAAGTAAGGACGGGCGCTCATGTCGGGGAGCGGAGCTTCCACTGGATACCTTTCGGCCATAGTAACAACAGAGGAATTAAACTGCAGGGGCTATTTTCCAAATCTCCATAGCGACTGACAAAACCCTTGGAAAGTGTCCAGAATGGTCACTCTGTAAAGACCTTTCTTTCCCTCTCACTCTCTTTGTCTCCCTCTTTCTTTGTCTCTCTCCGGGCGTGTGTGTGTGTGTGTGTGTGTGTGTTTGCAGGGAGGGATTGGTTCATGGACAGAGACGGGAAACAGGGAAATTCTAACTTCCCAGCGTTCGCACTCAGCAATTCGCATAAAGTCGTACAAATTCCAAATTGTCAAATGCAAGAGAATCGTGTTCTCAAATGACCCGCTGTCATTTGGTCACATTGACTTGTATTTCAAGGATAATATCCTCCAGTCACACATATTTCAAGCCAGTCTGTCAGTGTCCATCACATCACAAGTGTCACTTGCATATGCCTGGCTGCATCGGGGAGCATCGCCCAGACCGACTGACAGCTGCAGATGACACTGTCTCTCTCCCTTTTGCACCCACCTGCCTCCAGATGAGTGGAAAAGGATGAGACAAACCCTTCAAGTGTGAAGAGAGAAGAAAAGCAAACACATATAGTAGATATTCACACCTCACCACAGCAACCGTGTTACCAAAGTCAGAATAATAAAGAAGGAAGTCATCTTTTTTGACACCATGGCACAAATATTTAAAGGGATTTGAAAGAAATCCCCTACAGTACGAGTCAGGGCCGGGCTGGAGTTTAGGCTTTGGTGCTCCACTGCCCAGAATAAACAGAATATTGTAAGCCCAAGGCTCATTCTCAATTCACATGCTTCTCTTCATTAATAACCTTATAAAAGTCAAATGTCACTGCAGTCCAGAGCAGCTTCCAGGCAATCATCATGAGTGGGATTATTTCAGTTTGTATCTCAACCACAAATGAAAGTTTCGAGCAGGGTGAGAAATTACTATTTGAAGTGAGAACATGTGTCAGCCACTAAATATACAGGCTACATTCATAATTTACCGGCATGTGGCTTGTGGCTGATGCTTATGTCCTAACATGGGCAGGAGGTAATGACATGATACATAAATAAAAATGATCATCATCTGGAGTTTATATAAAGCGGCCTCAACTGTGACTTTATCATCGAAGTGCATCTCGTACAACCACATGCTAGTTTTTGAGGAACTGGATGACTTTTCTTGTCTTTTTTTTTTTTTTTAATTTCCTGGTTTAAATGTAAAAAGTGTTTTTGCTGTGCGTCTTAGCTGCCTTCACTTCCTGTCCTGCATATTTTCTGCTTCACCTGAGTTTTGATTGTTAATCAGTTTCCACCTGTTAACCCCACCTCCCTGGTGTATTTGGTCTATGTCCCGCCTACTATATTTGCAAGATAATGTATCACATGATTTACATTCCTGCCAACTTCTAGTGTTTCCTTGTATTTTTTGTCAATTTGCACTTTGTTCTGTTGGACTTTACATTTGTTTTCCAGGTTTTGACCCCCCAAAAATTGCAGCTATTTTAACTCAATTTCCACGTTCCTAAAAATTCTTCATACAGCTCAGTGAATAAAATATTCTTCCTCCTTCATGACAGATTTTGAATCTCTGCATGCAACCTTATGGCTACCATCTTTTGTTCTGATTCAGTAAATGAGACAAAACCCCATCAGCGTGAGTTTACTGGTCATGTTCGATGCAACTCAGCATGTGAAAACCGCTAAGTCTGAAAAAATAGACCTGATGATGTCGTCTGTGTTATCTTGCTTCGGGCTCAGACATAAAATTTTTATTAAAAAAAGCCAATGTTACAGTTGCCTTTTAGCAAAAACAGTCAACAAAAATACTGAGTTGCATTGTGGGAAATGTTGACCCATATAGCGAACTAACACTCAGGATATCTGGATCTTTGCTGCATCAACTATGACTTTTGTTTTATCTGTGAGTCCCTCAGCTTTGTAAAACTGCTATACTAAATCATCGACAACTGTTTTAGTGTAGCAAATAAACACAATTAGAAAATTAAACATGTTTTATTTAATATTCTTACAGCCAAAAATAACATTTTGTCACAAGCTGCCTTATAATTAATTTAGGAATGTTGTTTTCACAGAATCGTCAGTTCTCGC
Organism: Datnioides undecimradiatus; assembly: GCA_008933995.1. Taxonomy (NCBI): domain Eukaryota; kingdom Metazoa; phylum Chordata; class Actinopteri; order Lobotiformes; family Datnioididae; genus Datnioides; species Datnioides undecimradiatus. The sequence goes on from WARS01000052.1 coordinate 3,287,749, forward strand.
TTTATAAGATCTGAGCTGACGTGCAGAAATCCTTTGTTACAATCCTGAGAGGAGCTGCAGAGCAACAAGGTGAGCGTTAGTAGTATAATATCAACAGCTGTCTTAGGAAGTAATACTTGAGTATGCATTGCACATATTATTGGAAGCAATAAAATAATATACAACAAGCAATAAAATCTGCTTTCCTTGGCAGACAGTCGGTTTTCTGATATATTGCGATATATTCAATAATAAATGACTTTTGTCAGGAGCCTTGAATCAGTAAAAAAAAAAAGTGCTTATTTCTCAATTCTGTTATTTTATGATTCTTAATTAATTGCAGTGGACCTTTTCAGTTCCCACAAAAAGAGACAGCATTGGAGTAAATGTGTGTAAACTGACATTTTTAACTAATATATAACATCAATAAGAGGCACAACTCTCTTCAATCACCGCACGTGACTGTAGGTTTTTGTTCATGAATATTTGACAAAACACAAAACGTTTCTAGCTGCTTTAGAACAAAATAATCATAGCCAAGACTACTGTCACACAGAGAACCAGCATGTGTGAATATTTCCATAAAATATCATGGTCTGTTTTTATAGTATGGGACAGTATTGGCCACATCTCACATGCAGTGTGTCCAGGGAGTCCTGGGGTTGTAGTGCACTCCCTCCTCCACTAGATGTCCTTCTTGGCTGAGTCACAGCTGAGGCCTCGCCTTCAGGGTGCACCTTCCTGTCTGGTATCTTAAACTCAACTGAAGCAAATGAAGACAGGCTGCCATTTTTGCTTGCCCAGGTTTTCGAAGTATCGATCGTAGGTGACACCCTGACACCTCTCCCTCTGATGCTGCTTGCATCTTTCTTTCCACTTTTTACACTTGAATCGTCCAAAAAGGGGTCTGAATCACTTCCGTGTGGCATGTTGAAGTAGGTGCACTTTGGAGTTTGAGGCCTTGCCATCTCCTCGAGCTCTGATGAGGATATGGCTGCAAGAGGGTTGTGCTGGGTTGTACAATGAGACGGGGAATCCTCACTGGTGTTCTCCTGACCTGTATCTACAGATGTGCTGTCTGCATTACCATACATGCCCAGGGCGACAGGAGGAGATTTCCTGATGAGGTGATTCTCCTTGAGTAGCCATCTACCTTGGTCTATCAAAACCCCATCGGTTGAGTCTTTTTCCGAGGCAAAAGAAATGCACTGTGTGGCCTCAGTGGCAGGTTCCGCCTCTGCCTTTTGCGAGCTCGCCGCACTGAAATAAGACAGATCCTCCTTCGAGGCTTTAGTGCCTGAGTCAAATGAAGAGAGACTCCCACCACTTTTCATTTGGGAATTTTGCAAGGCTGAATTACTTGCAGATAGTTCAGAGTTAGCTCGCTCCACATTTGTTTTCCCATTAGGAATATTGGTCTTGCGTCTGCAGACTAAAGATGTTTTATCAGAAGCCTCTTCTCCACTCTCTGTCACAATATCTACAGAGTCCTGAGTTTTATATCCACCACTCTCTGAAGTTTCCGGCCTGTAATCAGACAAATCTGACGTACTCGGGCTCGGGAGACGCTTTAAACCGTATGAACTATCTTGTCTACTTTTTTGAATGGCAGTTTGTTTAGTTTGCACAACTCGTGCATAATCTGGCTCGATCCTGATGTTCCCCTGAGAGTCATATGTGAATATAAGTGACGAGGACTGCAGAGCCGAGTTGACAAAGTCGAGCAATTCCTGTGATATTTCCACTGGATGTGGTAGACTGCTGCTGCTTTCCTCGTGATGCTCCTCTCCCTCATCTGTTTCATTAAAGGTGTCTGTGCCGTTGCCTTTGTCATCCTCACACTGACCCTCGGAGGAATATTTGGATGGTGATTCAGCATCATGTTCTGCTGTTTTAGTATCTACATTTGCTTCCTCTTCACAGCTGCTCTGCTGTTGCAAGTACTCGGCCTCCTCCAGAAGAATTTTACACTCTGTGTCACCGTCAACACTCTCGTCATCGCCAGAAACCTTTTCTTCCTCCATATCATCCTTTGATATTTGCTCTTCTACCTGGTCTAACACCTCATTTAACTCATTGCTTCCATCAACCTCCCTGTCCTCTTCATCTAGCTCTAGGTTTTCCTCCATCTCTATTTCCCCTATGGCTTCCTTCTCTTCTCCTGATTCTTCCTCAGGACTTGTTTCAGGTCTCTCCAGCCCTTTCCTGCTCTCTTCACCCTGATCACATTCTTGCTCTTCTTCTGTGTTCCCGTCAGTTTCATCTTCTCCCTCAGCTGCGATCACCTTTTCGCCTGTATTTTTAACCTCAACACCCTCCGCCTCCTCTTGTTCTTCCTCTAGCTCCATCTCCTCTTCCTCCTCCTCTTCCTTCTCATCTTCCTCTTCATCGTCTTCCTCACTGACCACCTCAGTTTTTTCTTCTTCCTCATCTTTTTCTTCAACAAAGTCTCCATCGTCCTCCTCAATAACATCTTCCCTTTCCTCTTCCTCCTCAATAACATCTTCCCTTTCCTCTTCCTCCTCAATAACGTCCTCCTCTACATCTTTCTCAGTAACTGCATCTGTTTCTTCATCCTCGCTAACCTCTTCCCTTTCCTCCTCCTCCTCCTCTTCAATAACCTCTTCCCTCTCCTCCTCCTCGTCTTCAATAACCTCTTCCCTCTCCTCCTCCTCCTCCTCTTCAATAGCCTCTTCCCTCTCCTCCTCCTCCTCTTCAATAACCTCTTCCCTCTCCTCCTCCTCCTTGTCTTCAATAGCCTCTTCCCTCTCCTCCTCCTCCTCTTCAACAACCTCTTCCCTCTCCTCCTCCTCCTCTTCAATAACCTCTTCCCTCTCCTCCTCCTCCTTGTCTTCAATAGCCTCTTCCCTCTCCTCCTCCTCCTCCTCCTCTTCAATAGCCTCTTCCCTCTCCTCCTCCTCCTCTTCAACAACCTCTTCCCTCTCCTCCTCCTCCTCTTCAATAACCTCTTCCCTCTCCTCTTCCTCCTCCTCTTCAATAACCTCTTCTCTTTCCTCCTCCTCCTCCTCTTCAGTAACCTCTTCTCTTTCCTCCTTCTCCTCGTCTTCAGTAACCTCTTCTCGCTCCTCCTTCTCCTCCTCCTCTTCAATAACCTCTTCTCTTTCCTCCTCCTCCTCGTCTTCAGTAACCTCTTCTCTTTCCTCCTTCTCCTCCTCCTCTTCAATAACTTCTTCCTCTACATCTTTCTCAGTAACTGCATCTGTTTCCGCTCCCTCCTCTTCCATCTCCTCCTCCTTAATAACCTTCTGCTCTGCATGTTTCTCAGTAATGGCATCTGTTTCTTCTTTCTCCTCTTCCTCCTCGTCATCTTCCTCAGTCACCTCCCCTTCTACATCTTTCTCAGTAACTGCATCTGTTTCTTCCTCCTCTTCAATTACATTTTCTACTTCCTCTTCCTCACCTTCGTCCTCAATAACCTCTGTCATTTCCTCTTCCTCGTTTTCCTTAATACTTTCATCTGCTTCCTCCGCTGCATCCTCAGTGACAGCATCTGCTTCTTCCTCATCCTCATCTTCCTCCACTCCTTCAGTGATATTATGTATTTCCTCTTCCTCATCGACTTCATAAGCCTGAAGGCTGGCCTCCTCTGTCTCTTCAACACCTTCCCTCTCATCGGTCTCTTCAACACTATGATCCTCTCTTGACTCTTGTCCTTCCTCATTCATTAATCCTTCATTTGTCTCTGCAACCACCTGTTTTCCTCCTTCTTCTAATTCCTCTCCCTCCTCATCCACCGTTAACTCTTCCTCTTTACCTTCTTCTACTCTCTCAACGGTTTCCTCCCTTTCTTGACTTCCTTTTGCTTCCTGCTCACTGTCATCCACTTCTCCCTCTGACACTGTAACCATTTCCCCCCTTTCAGTTCCTCCCATTTCAGTGTCTCTACAATCACCATCACCATCACCATCATCATCATCATCTATCTCTTTTGTATCTCCCTCCTCTCTATCATTCGCCCCCTCTGTACCTGTATCCTCTGCTTGTTCCTCTTCTTTCTCTCCCTCTGATATTTCTAACTCCTTTACATCAATGCCTGTTTCCTGAACACTATCAGGTTCTTGTTCTGACTCTGTCCTCGTCTTGTCCTGCTCATCATTACCCTGTTTTGTCTCAGTAATATCCTCAGCTATGCCAGTGGCATCTGGCTCAGGTGATTGCTTTGCTTCATCTTCACATTCTTCAATGAATTTTTCCACATCCTCCTCTGTCTCTGACTGATTTCTTTCAGTTTCAACAAAAGTGCTCTCCTCTACAGGGTAAAAACTTTTAACCTGTTGGATAGTTGAAGAAATCTGCGCTCTGAGGTCTTGCGGCATATTGAGTTCCTCCATCAGTTCGTCAATCACTGAATGCTGATCCTCAAATACATCACCCCCCTCAGAGACAACATCCAGGGCAAATTCTGTTTCTGAAACTTTTGGAGACAGCGGTTCACTCTCAAGTCTTTCCCTCAGGATCTGGAAATCTTTCCAGCGTTCTCTGAACTGTGACGATGCTCTGCTCTGCAGATCCGTCAGGCTTGCCCTCTGCTCCTCCTCGTCCTCGATGGCAGAGATTTTCTGCAGGGATTCCATCATTAGCATGGCCTCCGAGGTGCTTCTTGATTGGTTGCCATCTCCCCCTGCAGTTAGGTTATCTCGAAGAGTCATCACCGATAAGAATGACAGGAAGGCTTTACATGATGACCCAAAAACTGAAGCCACTTGCGTTGGGAAATCAGGAAGGCTGTTGGACTTCTCAAGATTGGCTGTTGTGTTGGTGTCAGACGCCCTTCTGATGCACTGAATTGATGAACAAAGTTGCCGCAAGACGGGTTTTATCTTTGCTTTTGGACTTAAATCGTTGGACGTAGATGAAGATGATTCATTGTCAGCTGGACCAATGGCTTCTGCAGATTTGTGTGCCCTCAGTCTGCTTTCCTGGTGTTCAGGATCTACTCTGACACTTGGCATTGAAACACATAAACCTCTCACATATTGCTCATTGTGCAGCAGAGCTGTAGCTGGCACTGCAAGAGGTACTGACAGACAAGAAGCTGATTTCTTGATGGCTTGACCCGATGATGGATAATCCTCTTCTAGATTAGTCTGGCATTCATTCTTCTCATCTGATTCTGAATCACCGCCTATCTGAAACACAACTTTTGTCCGAGGATCTTCATCTGAGATGGCTTCCTCGGTGTCTGGTGCTGGATCTGGGCTGACTTTCTCCAACCAGTTCTCAACATACTGGTGGATTTCAGAGGGTGAAGGGTTGAGAGAAGGCATTGAAAAAGTCTCACTCAGCTCTGAAGACTTTTTAGGTGACAATGTTCTGCTTTCAATCATTGACTTGGGCTTGCTTGCTGTCTTTTTTCCAGGCAAAACTGATTTTTTGGGTTGTAAGATGTCTAACATGTTCTTTTTCATTTGAGGCCTTCCAGTTGGAGTATTTACATTATGGCCGTTATCCTTAGCAGCTGCTTTATTCACGTTTTGTCTCTGAGGTGGGGTCCTCTTAACATTTTCAGTGTTAGTTAGTAAGGCTTGCTCTTTCTTGGGCATCTTTTCATCTGTACTCACTTTCTTAATCTGAGGCTTTTCTCCTCCTCTACTCTTTGGACCACTTTTAGTACTTTCTGATGAACTCAGACTCTTTTTTCCCATGCTAACATTGCCACTGAGCTTGTCTGTAGATGAATGCTTACTATGTTTTGATGGGCTTATTATGCTTTCCTTTTGCTTTTTGTCCAAACTGCTTGTTGAAGTTGAACTCTTATGAGTCTTTGTAGGGTTAATCATCCCTTTGCTCTTCTCACTTTTTGGAATTTTCACTTTTTTTACTGCCTCGCCCTTCATCACAGAGGACAGATTGTTTGTGATATCTTGTGTTGGGGTTATTGGCTCTGATGACAATGACAACATCTCCTCTTTCTGTCTATGCAGTGAGTCAGTAGTAGAAAAATCTATATCACAGTCATTGCTAGATGGCCCTGAGACAGTGGACGGTTTGCTTTCTGGTGCTGGAGAGGAACCATGCAAAGGTACACCGTCCAGGCTATAGTCCTCATTTGCAAAATAGTTGTCATAGCAGCCTTGACTCTCATAAATATGCATCACAGTCTCTGTAACCTCCATCCCATTATTCTGTATCTGGAGGACTTCAGCTACTCCAGGCGACCTGATCGAGGAGTGGGAGCCTTTCTTGCCCGCCCCTGCAGACGCTGTTTTCCGTGGTTTGGGGATTGGCCTGTTGCTGCTGCTGCTGTGTCTGACAACACAATACCCCTCAGTTGTTTCCCCATCAGCTGTCCTCTCCATGTAGGAATAATGTCCCAGAGTGCTCTCTTGAACCCCTGACTCTGTCACCGTCTTCACATTCTCAACAGATGCCCTCTTATTAACATGCCGAGGACCTGGTGTAGGAGTGCGTTTAAAACCTGCCTTTGCTTTTCCCAAGGCGTAGCTCTTATATGCTTGCTCGTCCTTAAAGCCAAAACCCTTTCCAGCTACAGCAGGATGGTTCTCCTCTTTCATTTCATCCTCACTGATGCTAGAGGAGTCTTTGGCAATGGCATTGTTTGAGTCAGGTGAGCTGTTGCCTGACTCAGAAATCGAGGCACAAACTGTCCTCTTGCTAAGGCTGGAGCGGCTCAGTGTGGTGGTCCAGTGAAGCATCTCCTCCTCTTTGATGGTCAGATGCACTTTCATCTCCACTGTCATGCTGCCGTCTTGATTCACACGGAAAGACTTTTCAATGTCATCTTCCTGTGGTAAGATGCAGGCATGATGCCCAGTGTCCACCCTTCCGGTTCCACATGTCTCCACGGACATGTGTCGATGGTTGACCTCTGGTTGAAATGATCCTTTGGGCTGGTGTAGCTGGCTGTTCGTGCTTCCATTTCGAGATTTGTTTACTTGATCGACAATATATCTCTCTGATGATAAGGAAAAATTTCTTGAACCTCTGCCACTCGAGAAAGACTTGTTGTTTTCTTTGTTTGGACATGTTTGATGAGAATATGGAAAGTGTTTGAAAAAGACAGGAAGGGAGACAGAGAGAAAAAGTATTTAAGCATATTATCAAAGCATGATAAAGTATTAACGTTCATGTGGTAGCAAATTTTGCTATTATTTGATTTCAAGCTGAGACTTTGATGACATGCTTTATACTAAGGTCGTACAGTATATGTTATATTTTAAAAATGAAGCTAGCACCAGCAGCCAATTAGCCTAGCTTAGCATAACAACTGGAAGTTAACTCAATGATCTGCGAGGACTTGAGGAAATCACTATTCTCTGACAGAGAAAAGCCCTGGATATAGACATCAATATAAGCACACTTTTGTTTTTATAAACACAAGATATAAAGTTTTAGTTTTTTAGTTTAAAGAGATTTTAGTTACCTATTTATTTATTTTTTTACAATTTGCAAGAGTACTGATTAACACTTACGAGCTCTGGGCTGCAACATGGACGGTTCTGCAGTATCCATGTACATTGCTTGTGTCATCTGGCCCGTTCTGTGAAAACTGTAGTTTCCTAATCTGAATGGCTCATTGCCCGCTGCCACAACAACTCCAGAGCACAGGATGAGCGCTGCAAGACCGTCAACCTGAAAGAGGAGCAGAAAACATTCATTGCACTCGTCATTTTCAGTCAGTCGCAAGCTCCTTAAGCTGCTGAGTTCAAAGAAAGATGTAAACTAAAAGGAAGCGATCTTTTTGCTTTTGTCACTGCATATTTCATTTTGCTTGATATTTAATTGTGCCACATTTTGTCCTGAAACAGATCAGGGATTACAGGTGATAAGGCAGTTCTAGAGAAATAAGGTGCATGTTCAAGGTATTCATGACCTTTACTGGAAATCTGTTGCTGTGAAAGAACACGTGGAAAGAGGGATTACGGTGTCATGGCTCACCAGGGGGTAGAGATTTTGATAGGACCTCTTAGTATTTCTTAGAATAGTTATATTGTGTAAAGTAACAGTGCAAAGTCCTAATTCCTGTAACAAAAGTACAGTGACACTTAAGCCCACAACAGATATGTATTGTAGCTGTGCATGATTGTGTGCATGAATCTCACAAATTAAGAATCTGAAAACTAAATCTACTGTGGGGGCTGTTTATAGATCTCATGATTTGTTTATTTCTTGGGGAGGTCCAAAACCAAGATTTAATCCAACACAACAACAATTCATTGTCAAGTTCGTCAAGTGTTTCTTGGTGGGATCCAATCTTGATGCTTTTATAGACTTTGAAAAAAGAACTGTAAGCTCAGTGGAAGTGAGTTAGTGAGCTCAATCGTATCCATTAGGCCAACATAAATGAAGATCCCTAAACATGCTCTAAAAAATGAAAACTTTGAACACTTGTAACCATAGTTCAATGGCAAGTGAGAAAACCCCATCTGCTGGTGACCATGTGATACAGCTGAAAGCTCTGGAACTGGCGAGTAAGTGGGCTGTTTTGTCAAATAACGTTCCCAATATCAAGAATGGGCTGAAAAAGAAATAGTGTTCTGCCATTAGCCATCATATTAGTGTGTGTTTGTGTCGGTCTCCCTACACCTGTCCTCAGTCTTAGATCCTATTTGTGTGTCCCAGACATACCTTTACTTAATATAGCTTTAAGTATCCTGGGATGTAAAGTATACTCTAGGACACCAACACAGGTATCATGGATTCACACGACATGGTGTTGAAAGGCAACTGAAAGGGACGACGACATTTCCTAAAGTGCAACTGAAATACAGTGAAGAGTAAAATACATTTCTCCGGGTATTGATGGCCCTGGTGTTTTTCAATCATTTATGTTGATTTGTGTCAAGAAATCATTTTTTGAATACTTCTTTTTTGTAATTTAAAAATGTTTATATTTGACGTCTTACCTTAAACTTGTGACACAAACATATCAAATTATATCAAATGTTGATGATTAAAATAATTCGGGTGAACTCTCCACGCTCATTATATAATATCATGAATGCAGGTGGACGAAGTGTCAATGGAGGCGAAGACTCTTTGCTGAAACACACCCATTGAGGGACCAAATCAGATTCAAAGGATTTTTGATGTAGTAACTAAACCCCACCCACATTTTACACAGAAACGTGTCACATTACTGAAGCTGAAGAGGCTCTAACTTCTGATTGACTGTGACTAAAGAGAAATGCATTTTAGGAAATACACCTTTTGTTTTTATGCCAATAGTTTGTGGAGAAGATAGATACCTCACTCATTAGTTGGTTTAGCTTGGCATAAAGACTGGAAGCAAGTAGAAACAGTCCGCCTGTTTTGTCAGATTACTGATGTGTACAAATTTCAGGGGTGTGTAAAAATGGACAAGTGGTGTGTGGGAGCAATTTTTAGTTGCAGTGACTTCCTGTTTTCCTTATGTTATATGTTAAACTTAGCTAGCTGGCTGCTAGCTAAATTTTATGTTGAATGGTCAAATTGGCAAATGTCTAAGCACATATTTATCATAAAACTTTTCACAGACCAGACTGCACCCATTTCATGAGCTGCTTGGAAATATATAGACAATATTTTCCGGAGCAGCCTTAAATTAGCATTAATCCACAGTCTTTCCTATTTTCAGTTTGTGAAACACTTACTCTTCTGCCATCTGTAGAGAACAGTTTCAGCACTGGGAACTGCAGAATCTGAGAAAGGTAATCCAGTAACGCATCAAATGTTGGTGCTGTTCTTCTCTGCAACACAATTGTGCGTTTAACCGTGGGATCCCTATTCTTGATGACAACAAGTTTCTTTGGTGTCCGTACTGCCACCCTCTCTGCAACCCTTGCGGGCCTGTTAGTGACTTCGTTCCTTCTGCCATGCTGACCAAACTGTCCTTGACGCTTTCGTCGCCCTGCGCTGAAGGGCCTGGTGGTATTCCAGGGTACCTGCCGCCGGGTCACCTCTTCCAGGTTTAATGGCTTCACCCGTTTCTGATCAGAACACACATATGATCCCCCATCATGTAAGTCGTCTAAACCCCTGACCAGGTGGGTCCCACGAGGCGTAGTGATGGTCCTCACTCCAAATGGCAGAGGCACTTTCTTGGACAGAGCATCTAGAAGAGCATCGAATGTCTTGAACGTGCGGGCATTGATGACCATTCGATGCCCGCTGAATTTATAGTCACCGCTTTTGTAGAAACATACTCTCCTAGAGGCTGAGGGATCAGAGACTGGCTGGAAGGGTCGGGAGGGTAATGTTTGCCCGCTGCCAGAGGACAGTTCATGGGCAGGTGGCTCCTGGACCGGTGTGTTGCTCATGTTGTGTTGAGGTTTCTGTAAAGAAGGCAGAGAGAGCTAGTTGGTTACTGCAGTCATGTTAAAATATGGTAAGTTGTGCTTTACTAGTGATATCCCACTAGACCTTTGTCTTTAGATTGTCAAACACACACTTATTGGTTTAAAGTTTGCAGCTATCATTCAGGGAAAGGAAGGGGTGATGATTAAACCCACCTCTAACCCACTTCTTCACACTCACTTTCCACTGTACAGCTACTCCTCCATTTCACCTGTCATTTAAACTTACCCTTTACTTTCTGTTGTGTTTATGTTTGTTGTGCAGCATCTTTGCATATTGCTTTATAAATTAAATCTATTATTTGTATTTGTATGAAACTGTCTATAGAAACATTTCAAAGCAGTCCCTAAGTCTAGTCCACTTTTCCACTGTCAGACAATTAGCTTTATCACAATATGGCTAAAATACAGTTTCCATGTCAAACTACCTCCCTACTCTAAGTAGGATGTGGTCAAAAAATGTCCTGGTTGGTTTTACAACTGACTGTTTTTGGTCCTCATTTTCTCAAAAAGAAGAATCTACAAATCGACACTGTAAGCAATATTCAGCCTACATACGTGTGTTGTTTACTGGAAGAATTAAGCTGACTATGAACTCGCATGAGGCCGCTGCACAGCATTTCATTTTCACTGAGGAAATGCAGTTTTACTATGTATGAGTGTAAACTGTATGTGCATTATATGTATATGTATAAATTATATGTGTGTTTTGTACACATGTTGGAAATTAAATTATTAAATGTATTTTTTAGTTGTTATGCATAATGTTTCTGTGTAATAATGTACATACAGTATGTGTATTATCAATTAATTCAATAATAGGTCATATGTATGTTGTTGACAGTATAGTTGCATAATGTCAGTAGGCCCTAACTACAGCACAGTAAAAACAACGGCGTTTGCTGCTTAGCCTATTTTAAAGGTTAGAGTCTTTAATGCTGTAACAGTCTACAGTAAAGTGAACATAGTCTGAGGAACAATGTTTCAGAACAGATTCTACACCATTACTGTTAAAATAATAACCCTGATTGTTACTGTGAGCAGCACAACAAGTGTAATTAGATATAGTTATTAAGTAGGTGTTGACAAGCACCTGAAACATATCAACTAATTAGACAAGTTACACCCTTGAGATACTTCAATAAATGACTGACTGGTAAGCAAACATGTCAAAAGAGATGTAATGAATAAGACTTACCGTAAATCTCACATTTCGTCTTAATTATAAAGGCTAAAACAACAAAGTTTGCATCCGTTATTCCTCCGAGCGCTGGTCAAAGCCTCTCAGCAGCATTCGAGGGCTATTTTGGGACATGCAACATCATGGCCAATTTGCTTAATCTTTGCTCACACTTAATCAGCATATCAAGGTACGGTAACAAATGAAGAAAACACGGGGAAACTGTTCTGCCGCACACGGAAAATTCGCACTGCAAAACACCAGAGAGGACATGCCCCTGAAGTCTTCTCTGCCTCGGTGGCAAGTAATGCCTCACCTGCCATTTGCACTGAAAGTAAAAGAGAGGGAGAAACTGAGTGAATGGGTCGAAGCCTTAAATCAGTACCAGATTAAGCAAATGAAGAAAGTTCAGAGGGTATAGGAACCCTCCAGATAGTATGATATTAGTAAATCTTTACCTGTCCAAACAGATACCACAAGAGGCTAGCACTATTTCTAATTTGCAAGCAGCCGGCATAATCAGATTTGAGAAGTCTTGGCCTAATAGGGATTAGGTTAAAGATTTTGCGCACTTGCTGACAGCAGGAGGCAGAATGAGGTCTTAAGAGAGCACTTTTACCTCACAGTAGGTAAAGGAGACTCACCATCAGATTTCAGAAAAGACAGTACATCAGTATTTTTGTTGAATATCCTGGTGAATGTAAATAATAAGAAATGAGACCATCATTTTGGGAACACTGCAGCTTTATTGCATCCAAACGTAAAAGCTCAACACAATAAATCCAAAGGTCTCAACAAGGTAGGAAACTTCAATTTTGCTCAGTGGCTAAAGATCTAGGTGCATCAAAGGGCGAGAGCTGTGTCACTATACTCCAGTAGGCAGACAGTGTGCCAATTACAGCTGGCCCTGACTGAGTAAAAGCTACTAATACCTCCCACTAGCACGTGCAGTGTGCTGGGGGATGGAGACTGGGTTGTGTGGGGGGTTGAAGGAAGGGTCTGTGTAGGTCAAACAGAGTCCAATGTCAGAAAAATATCTATTACATCATACATGCAAAGTGTGGATAAACATAAAATAAAAGCATAATATTGATATATTTACCAGTGTCACCTTCTGTAAATCGGTGAAAAATAATGGGAATCTTGCACTATATTTTCCATTTCTGTACTTCATACTGTATGATTAAATTAGCAGGTCAACACATTGTTTTTCTCCAGATCATTTGCAGTCATTGCCTAACCTTCAGTCAAAGTGTTAATGTCACGTGCTGATCTGTTTGGATTAGTAAGATCCAAATTAGCGAGTCAATCAGTGCCACATGAATGCAGTGTAAGATCAACAGAGTGCCATCATCATCGTAGCCTAGATCCTGTTACTCAAAGGTCACAGGTTTGATCTGCACAACAGCCACGCCTTCATCAAAAGCCAGGAGTCCCTTGAAAGACCTTTAGCAAGACAGAATCTCTTTTCTGTTAATCACAATGAATGATAGAGTGATGACTGGTGCACGGAGCAAAACGAGTATATTTGTATTAGTACCTGCAACTGGCTGACTCTGGAAGTGAGACTTAGTATAATACTGTACAAGTACTGACACTGTCTTCACTTCTTTTTTCAACCCACTTGTGGAACAAAGTCCACTCATGGTGTAAACTTATCCAGTAATAGAAAACAAAAAAAAAGAAAGATTAGATGACCTGTAAAATTACATTTAACTTCATTTGGCATTTTCTGCCTCTCCACCCTGTTATTTTTTCGTTGGATGGATGTTAGTGTGTTCCTTCAAATGTATCTTGCAGCCCACTGTCTCTGACAATACACTGGCTACAACAATTGTAATAATTGTTTTACCTATAGATCAGTCTGGCAATTATTTTATTGATTAAGATGTTGTTATTTAATTAGGAAAACAGTAAAAATAGCACATGTGAACGACTTCACATTGCTTGTTTTGTCCGACCAGCAGTTAAAAACCCACATAAAATTAATAATACCATATAAAGTTTAATTAAATGTTTAACCTAAAATGAAAATGGGGCAGTAACTATTTAGTACTTGATGAAGACCTAAACATTTATTTCTTTACTTGAGAGGTTTCAAGCAACCGAGTCCATATTTTTGACCCAATTACAGGTCCAAGTGTCACTTTGGCGCTATCTAACGATAGGTAGAGATATTGTTAAAAGTACAGGGCTTGTTTTCCCGAGAAGACAGGTGATTGCACAGAACCAGAGGAAAACATTTATATCTGGATATTTATTTGAAAAACAAAAAACACAACATGTGTCCACTTGTCCGTTAAAATACACGATTTCGTTAATATCTGCTCCAACGACTCCCAGATGAATCTCAGGTTCTCGCTCGATTGGCTCTCCCTGAAACCATCGTGCATCAACTACTCAGGTCTGCTACACAGCGGAGGGTCAGTGTGCGGTCCCGGTCCGTAAAGTCGACGCCGCCGCTTTCGCTTGAGTGGCGTGGTCTTTGTCGCGAATTTTCTTTCCCGTTTGCGCTTGATTTTTGGATTTCATCAGATCAGCCAACATGGGCAAAAAGGAGGAAGAGGAGATTATTAGAATTGCGAAGAAGATGGATAAAATGGCGCAGAAGAAAAACGGGGTGAGATGTCTGAGAAGAATGAATGCTTACCTGCCCGCTGCTTAGCTGATCTGCCTGGTGTTGATGTTTAGCTAACGTTGGCGCTAATGGATTGTGTGTGAGCGGTTAGCTGCCGGCTCACTAGCTAAATGAGCCTCTAGCAATTTCAGTCAATGTCAATACAATGTTGCACTAGTATGTGATCTCATCACAGTATTTCTCACGACCGGTAACTACATCGCTAGCGCTCCCCTGACAATTAGGTCCCCGGCTTCAGTCGCTACCTGTTGTTGTCACTGACTGGCTAGCCGCAAATAGCTAGCTGACAAGTCTGTTTATGTTAACGGCGCAGCTATGGGATGCTAGCAGCTAGCCACGTAGCAACGTACTAGTTCTTGCTAGCATTAAACCATACAGCGCAATAACATGTTACTTGTGGGCGCTTTAAGATTACTTAAATCAATTAAATAGGTTCACATCAGACTCTAAAATAGAATTTCACTGTTTCTGTAGATTTGTAGTAGTGTTTTAGAATTTTTTAGTGTCTCATTAGCTTGTGCCTTAGCTAACTGTTTTGGACGCTCATCTGTTAGCCGCCTTGCAATTGTAACTGCATTACAAGTAATGTAACGCAATAAGTAACTTTAATCAGGGACCACAGCTAACGTTTAGCCCTTTAGTAATCAATGTGCCAGTTAATCTTAAGTTATTTCTGTTATTTAAAAGGATAAAAAATGAATTTTAAATGCCATATGAACTTATGCTATCTAACCATAACATGTCTATATTTATTATGTCCGACCAGGTGACCTAAATCAAAAGTTATTAATTTATTATAATTTTAAAAAGAAGCAAATCATCACAGCTGATTGTCATTTTTGTTTGATTAATTAAAGGAAAGTCAATAAATTATTAAATTATGCAGATTTATTTTCATTCAATTCACTTGTCAAGTAAATGACCGAGTTAAATGACAAAGTATGTGTACGTATGTGAAAGTATGTGTACAAAGTATAAAAATGAACAATTCTTTAAGTGATGCCAGACGTACACCAGCTTGAAATGCCCATGCATACAACTCAACCTTGCAGAATTGCTTTGTATTGTATATCATGAAATGAATAAGAAAGCATAACTTGTGCGAAACTGGATGAAGATGATATTAGTTGCTGTCCACCCACCACAGGAGCAAACTATCCAATACACAGTCTAAGGGATGTTAATTGTGAAACATGTTAAATTGAATCTAAACATCCCTCCATCTTCTCCCTTCTCCTCTGCAGGCTGGGGCTTTGGACCTCTTGAAGGAGCTGCGCAGCGTCCCCATGACACTTGAGCTGCTTCAGGTATCTTTCTTCTCAAGGCTCATTGTCCACACGAGCAGTGCCCTAACCCTGAAGCGCACTGACACAATGTCTCTCCGCAGTCTACCAGAATTGGGATGTCCGTTAATGCCATCCGCAAGCAGAGCACAGACGAGGAGGTGACATCCCTAGCCAAGTCCTTGATCAAATCATGGAAGAAGCTTCTGGGTATTTTCTTTTCCATTTTACCTCGTGTCATTTTGTTTCGTCTGATGTATTTTTTCTGGCGATATCATCCAGAGCTCTCGTACTTGAGAGCTTCTGTGCCAATATGAGCATTCTTATTTTCTGATCGTTAACAGCTTTATAAAGTCCAAGCCAATTTTGGTCCTTTGCTTGTCGTAACACATCGTGCTCAGCTGCGAAAAACATCATCTTGCAGTTTCTTAAACCACTGACATCTACGCTCAACCCACAGTGTTAGTGGGGTGTTTAGCAGCACAAACAAATGATCAGCAGCCAGCAGTTTCAGCAAGCATCAGCCAGAGAAGATTGCAGTTTAAAAAAAGAAAAAGGCTGAGTTCAGTTATTGTGTAATATATGCCTAATATTATATCTAGATATTGCTCTTAATATCCAAAGTGCAATGTCTGGTCACTATGCTTTTACTGCAGTGACATAAATGTGGCTGTTGAGTTGTTGCTTTAGTCAGAATCTTTGTCAATGCTAATGCTAAATTTCACACCAGCTACAGCGATGCAACACTGAGGGCACAACTGTGTTCAAGCTAAGTGGTTTAGATCCATACCATATGATCATAATTGTCCCCACTCACTCAATGTGCCCTGTCTGTCTCCTCTGTCCGTTATTAACTAAAGCTAAAATGGCCAGAAAACTGAAGGTCTTCCCTTCACAAATAATATAAATATTAAGGAAAACTAATAAAAATATAATAGAAAACCATTAAAGCAAAGCTGAGGCTGGCTCTTTCCTCTGAATGCAGAGCTGTGAAGCTTACGAGAGAACTGACTTCTAAACATAACGTTGTCCTTCCCTTGTGTCGTGCTGCTTTTCTTACTTGCTTAATTTTCCTCACAGATGAGCCTGGTGGTGGAGACAAGCCCTCAGACGAAAAGAGGAAAGAACAAACGCCCGTTGTTTCTCCATCACAAGGAAGTCCAGAGGCAAAGGAAGAAAGGTGACAAGAACGATAACGATATATTTTCTTTTTGATACTTACTCGTCATCACCAATGTTTTCCTTTTATTATTTATTTACTTCAAGTCTTTATTGCTCCCACAGCAGCTCCAGCAGTAACTCCAGCAGCAAGAGTGAGCCCACTGAAGTTACACCGAACACATTAATCAACACCTTTCCACGGGCCCCCAGCACCTCTGACTCCATCAGGCTCAAGTGCCGAGAGATGATAGCAAGTGCTCTGCAGACTGGAGGTAATCCTAATATTACGATAACGATAATACATTTACATCTTATAAAATCTGTCAGTGTGGCGGGTAACAATGGAGTTTATTGACAGTGTTTTTATTTGTTTCGTTTCAGATGATTATATTGCTATTGGTGCTGATTGTGACGAACTTGGAGCGCAGGTGGAGGAATATATCCTTTACACGGAACAGCAAATGTATTGGAGTGACTTCAGGATGTCATTCTGGTTTCTGTACACCACTGTTTTTATTATTTGTATGATTGTTTTTATGTCAATGGCACATGATAAGTGTATAATCTTAATTTTTTTTTAGATTTATTTAAATAGACTTGTTTTGTTTGAATGTTAAATGAGTGCGATTTTTCTTGATAATTGGTCTTTTGTTGTTTTTGTTTTTTAGAGATGCTTAATCAGTAATTGAAACTGATTTTATTTAATCAACTAACCATTTGATCTGCTAATAAACCCAATAGGCTGCTGTTACCAGTGCTGCTTTAGGCTCTACTTTCCATCGCAAAGCCTAAAAAAATACAGGAATTTGCCGAAGTTGAATTCCTTGACCCGCCATCACGTATCTTCCAGGAGTTTAAGAACACAGACATGAAATACAAGAACCGTGTGCGGAGTCGGATCTCAAATCTGAAGGATATGAAGAACCCTAATTTAAGGAGGACTGTGCTGTGTGGGAGTGTAACCCCTGAGCGGATAGCTAAGATGACAGCAGAGGTGTGTTGGCTGCTGATGCCTTAAACTTCAAAGATTCTGGCATTAGCAGAAACAGATTTCTATAAGTTACTTAAAGGCTTCAGAAATGATGCTCTTGTTCTGCAGGAAATGGCCAGCGATGAGCTGAAGGAAATGAGAAAGAATTTGACCAAAGAGGCTGTCAGGGACCATCAGATGGCCACCACTGGAGGCACTCAGACTGACCTCTTCACCTGTGGCAAATGCAAGGGGAAGAGCTGCACCTACACACAGGTACTGACTGTTGTTTATGCTTTATTTCAGCTGGAAGATGAATGTTAGGGTCTGTGCATCGTTACAAGTGTTGTAATAATCAGTTTTATTACTGTTACTCACTGAAACACAACATAGGCACGTATTAGTGTTCTTCTACTGGAGAAGATGCTTTCGTCTCGTTGATTTTCCCATCATTTAAAGTCAAGGTTGTCCTGCAGCCCTGCTTCCTCAGAATGACGTGTTAATATAAGGTTTGTGCACCTCTCTGTCACTCCCAGGTTCAAACTCGCAGCGCTGATGAGCCAATGACCACGTTTGTCTTCTGCAATCAATGCGGGAATAGATGGAAGGTACGTTGGTTAACGTTGAGGCTCGGTGTCCAGAAGAAGTTCGGCCAGTTTGGTCCTTTTTCACTCTCCGTGCGCACTGCTTAGCTGCACACCTGTATTCATTTTAAAGTTGAACAGATTCAGCCGTTGATCAGTTAGTCAACCAACAGAAAATGTATGTGCAGCAAAGGATGATTATTGATTGATGCAATTTATAAAGAGATAGAAACACTTTCTCCTTTTCTGGTGTCTTGGATGTGAAGGGGTAAAATATGTGTTGTGCTGCATTTAGACTGTAATATCAGGCAGCGTCTTTTTACTCGAGACACCTGTGAGTTTACTTGAGCTGCGAAAGTAAAGAAATAATAGAAGAAATAAGTAAGATATATGAAATCCCACACTGGCTGACACAAATGAGCTTGGTTATAGGTTTACAATAAAAAATGTTCATCAGTCTTTGTTGATTTTGCGGGTTTTCAGCTACTCTCTGTTCATGACTTGATCCTCTGTGCCTTAATATAAACACACCCAGTATCTGGGTATTCATTTGTGTTTTCTGTGTCGTAGTTCTGCTGAGTGTGCAGGCATTGCCACGGCGCTCGGACAAGTAGCAAAATTCCTGGACCAGGTTCTGTCTCTCTGCAGCAGATTGGAGCTTTGCATTCTGTGGTACATGGTGCACAACATGCCATACAAAGATGCCACCGTGGTTACAAGTTTGAATAAATGTCCTGTTCATAGATTGAGCTCATTGTCAGTTCCCCCTGCACTCCCCTCCCCCCCGAACCCCCAAAATCTTTTACTATTGTTATTAGTTGTTTCTCACTGTCAGATATATGCGATCAGTCTTGTCTCATTCTCTTTTATCTGCATTTTTTATATGTAGTTTTAACACTTTGGACTATGATATTGTTTTGCTTTGCCCTCACAGCATTGCATTGTTTTATTTAATTTCCCAAAAAGTGTAATCCATTTGATTAAAACAAAGTGCTTTTCATTAGTCTCCAGTCTCCTCTGGTGAATTATGTGAATCTTAAACATTACACTAATGCAACTGAGGATCTGAGAGGACAAATGCAGTGTGTGTGTGCGCGTGAGTGTGCGTCGAGGAGTATACGTTTGTTATCGGTGGAATATTCATCACATCAAAGTGAAGCCTTGTGTATGAATATTAATCTAGTCTACAGAGAGGATAATATCATTGGCTGAGCCAGAGAAGACACACAATTGTTTCCCCCCCTTTTTTTTTTGCTTTTTGTAATTGCCAGGTGCAGCCACTCTTGTATTGACAAGCAGTTGTGCTGCCTCACCCTCTCACACTGAACCCAGACCAGTCACACAAGTCTTTTTAATCACTGAACTTGAGGAAGGCTGCATAGATACAATCTCAAATCTAATAACGACTAATTTAATATGATATTAAGCTGTTTGCAACATTTTTTTTTCTTTATTCTGTTTGTTCAGTGCCTCATTTCACTGTTTACTATGTGTTTAATGACCTGTCAACTTGTCATCCATTATTAAATCCATTCACACTAACCCATTTTATGAGCAACATTAATCAGATTTACTTTATCGAGATTCATGTTTGTTTGAGAAAGCTCCATATGTTTTGGGTGAACACTACCCTTAATTTATCAGCTGATGCTTTAAAAGCATTTAAAGTTCACAACAGGTGACTTTATATTTCTTTTTTTGCCACCATTAATGTTTTTACCTCAATTGACATTACCACAAGTCAGTAATTGCTTGGACACTAGCAGAAAAAGAAATATAAACCATCAGTAAAGATGACTTTGGTCAGCTGGAATCGTCCATTCAGCCTGTTTTTAGCAAAGCTCCTAATATTTGTGCGAACAGCATCCAGTAATGCAGTAGTTCTTAGCCTTCTTTACTTGTTTTTCCTCACGTTTTCCTAATTTTGCAGCAAATTACTGCAATTTACTTCTTCAAACTTCTCTTTGAATGTGAGTTACACATTAATTAATGGATAATTACCCGTTTGTCATTTATAAAGTGAATTACTTCTCTGGCTGTAGTCCTGAATTATCAGGGTGATATAACAATGTTAAATGTGTTTTTTTCTCCAGGACCCCAAACAGAACATCTAACATCACAAGCCCAAAAATGTTTTGACCATTACCTTCACTGTCCATGATTTTCTGTTTTTATTTATTTTATTTTATTTTGTTTACTGCTGCATCTGAACAGATACATACATCCTGAACTAGTGATTAAAAGTCAGATCTTAAGACCTCAGCTTGTTATTAACCCCTCTCATGAAAAACCTGAATTACATTGGTGATTTTCTCTCTCTATGGTCACCTGATCAGTTTCTTTAAAAGAGAAAGCAACTAATTTTGTGGGAGAACATCAGCCTTTACTGAAAACACTTAAAGTTGCACGATGGAGGTGAAACGTTTTTCTCACTTTTAACTTCATAGCAATATTTTATCTGCTTTTATACCAAAAAAAACCCATTCCTTTACTGAAAATCAAGCTTTTTATTTAAATTTGGTTCTTTTTTTTTTCAGGAAGGTTTAAGTGTTTGAGATCAAATCAATCCAGAGTCGGTAAAATTATTGTGCTTTATTTTATCTCAATCAAAATGCCCACAAGTCATTATTTTCTCGGAGAGTAGCAGAAAAAAAAAAAAACCCAAAACAAAACAAAACCAAAAAAAAACTAAACCATATACTGTAAACATTCACATTATTTGTCTTTTTTAAAAATGTATTCTTCAGTAAACTCAGCGCAAAATAACACATTTCATATAGTAAACAGAAGAAGAAACAACATTTATAGGCATCACTCCAAACCATTGGCTTAGATTGTGTTTTGAGGTTGATCTGCGCGGTGTATCCATCAGCTCAAATTGCACATAGTAAGTTAAAGTTAACTCTAAGACAAGTAGAAGTGCCACCGTGAAGCACACAGGTTGGCAAGAAGTTCAGATCAACCAGCCCTATCCATTGGTCTTTGCTTGTCCTCAGCAAATAAAGACATGTGTTGTCATCACCCTCCGCCATTGCTGTTTGGTAGCGCTACCGAAATGGACTGATGTCGTCGCGACTAAGGAATCGAGACAAAACACACGCGATAATTTGGCTAAAGAGAGGGACAATTTCCAGTAAACTGGTCTCGTGCTCCAGTAACCACCCTTATGGCAAGAGTCTGAAAACAACTGTTGCCCATGAGAAAGATGTCATAAAATTGAATGTCAAGGCACTTCCCCATGTGAGGATCTTGTCTTTGAGTGACATGTTTGTGAGGCAACAAAGTAATTCAACTAAAACTATCAGAATACATAAAAGTATTTAACACTTGGCAACTCCAATTTTCGTCAGTGGAAACGCTCTCGGTGAAGCGTACGAACACAGTTTACGTGGTAGCTTTGGTGTTGCTGCTAACCTTGCCGGACCCCCCCAGAGTCAATTTGAATCAGAAGTCAATGCCATACTGCAGGTGGCGTTTGAAAACAGATTTTTAAGTCAACATCTCGCAGGATGATGCAAAATATTGGTCAATCTTGCAAATTTGGCGATGCTTTATTTTACTTGTCTGTAATTTCCTGCTAATGTCCAAGAAGTTTCCTGAAATTTAATTCTGTTGACTGATTTCAAATAATTATCAGCTAAAGATGGAAAAAAAAGGTCAAATTTGTGTCAAAGTTGAAATAAATGGAGTAAATAGACGCTTGCTCCTTTTCATTTGATGAGAAAATCAACACCACTCTCACACCTGTGAGATTATTGTGACGCTACAGCCAGCAGCCGGTTAGCTTAGCTTAGCACAAAGACTGGGAACTGGGGTAAACAGCTAGCCTAGCTCTGTCCAACAACAACAAAACCCTTCTGCCAGCACCTCTAAAGCTTATTAACACATTATATTTACTTGTTTCATTAAAATTAGCATTTTTTTTTACAGGTTGTTATGTTGCCGGCTATTTTACAGTGGTAACCTCTTGGAGTCTCCACGTGTTGTTTTGTTTTACACTTTAGGTTTTGTACAAGTTAAACACAAAAGATATCACATGTTACTGCTCAAGCCTCAGAGGTGCCAATAGGAAGATTAGCAGTCTCCCTGTCTCCGGTCCTTGTGCTAGGCTAAGCTAACCGGCTTTACATTTAGCAAACAGATATGAAAAATATCATTGATATGTGTCAGAAACCTTCCACCAGCATGCACATTTTCCAAAACGTCAGATTATATTCCACATTTCTAAGTTTCCAATCATACATGTATAATAAAGAATTGTGTATTTGATATAGCAGATCTTTGAAGAAAAATATTAATTTTCCCAAAAGGTAGTGACAAGTAACTTAGTGAGGAAACCTCTAAGAAATTATTATGAAACTTTGGACCCATAAAACAAAGTGTTACTGAAATTTACCAACCTAAGCTATCAGGATATTTTGCTCCACCATAGGACGTACAATATATTTGTGGTTGGTTTTTCTGTATTGGCAATCAATAAATAAAAAATACTTCATCTGGTAAATAGGAGTACTTCAGTTCTTATTTTACACTGGTAAAACTATATTAAACTATAAAGTGTACATTGAGTAACACTTGAATAAAAAAAACCTGTCTGAAATAGGCAATCCTCTGTGGTTAAGACTGAGTGAAGAAAGTTAAAATGCTCTCCCATCATTGATTTGAGTTTCTTAAGGAAACAAATTGCACACTGTGACAAGAGCTATTGTCACTTTCTGTTACTTCACTGATAACCACGCTGAACAGCGGTTTCAATCGCGCACAGTTTCTACATGAACTGGAGTTGCCAAGTCGCTGTCACAGGTACCAAAGTGTGAGGTTAGGTAACAAAACAGGGTGAAACCAAGGTAAAATCATACAGTACCCCACAAAGCTGCCTGCAAGTAGAGCTAACATGTAGCCTTTGACTTGAGCTTTGATTTTCATACGCAGTAAATAGAACCAGGCGTTTCTACATAAAATACCCACAATTCCATTTTTTTTTTTTTACTATTTACAAACTCATAAATATATAGTCTACAGTAGGAATCATTTCCCCCCCAAACAATCATACAAAAAAACAACAGACCATAAAAAACTCTGAACACAAATAAAATAGATTATTTCTATCAAAAGAAAACAGAAAACAGAAGAAGAAACAAAATGTATTCATATTCCTTTGGAGTGTTTTGCTATGTTGATCTGTAGCAGTACGTGTGATGTCGAGCCCTCGGGAGATTTTGAGACCTGAGTGTCTTCGGTCAGGTGCAGATCACAATAGCGCTGAGATCCCTGGGAGGGGCCAGGCCCGAGGCCCGGTTCATGTAATCCTACACTGAACATACAAAGAAAACTTTAAAAAAGGGGGGGGAGAGGAGAAGGAGGAGGGTCGGAGTGGTGGGGTGGGTTGGGAGGGAATAAAGACTGTTTTAAAGATCACAGGTCGTCACCACCCTAAGATTCGGGGGACTGCTCTGACAGAGTGTTGAGCAGGTTTTTGTAGGCTGGGGAGTTAATGTAGCGGGGATACGAGTCTCTTTGCATTAGTGTGTAGATCTGCAGCTGGGCGTCGTCGAACGTGTGCAAGGTGGGTTCCTGCATGTTCCTGTTGATCGCCTCACGCACTCGGGAGTCAAGGCTCACCTGGGAGTCAAGAACAGACAAAAATTAGCAGTAAGAACAAAAAGTGTGTCTTCTCAGCATAATGACTTTTTAAAGGAGAAGTTAAACAGTTTGAGGAAGAAAAGCTTTGGTTGTTACTGAAATGATCTCACTCTCATACGAAGCTAGCCAAGAGCAGCTTGTTAGCTTAGCTTAGCATAAAGACTGGAAATAAGGGAAATAACTTGCCTGACGTTTAACTAAAACCATCTACGAACAGTTTAGCATTTGACAGAGTTTATGTACTGGAATATGTTATTGCTAGGATAAGTAACTTCCAGTCATCACCGCTGGTTGCCTGGCAACTGCTCATAGCCAAGAAATAGTCATATAACTGCTGCACAACCTGTTTTTACATATCGGTTTTTGTGTGGATTAAATAAACCAGTTACAACGTGTTTATTTCTGAACTTAAGAGATGCTGGTAGGCAGATTTTGACACCTTTAGAGAGAGCCAGGCAAGCTCTTTCACCCCATTTCCAGTCTTGATGCTAAGCTAAGCTAGCTGAATGTCGGCTGTGGTATCATATTTATTGTTCAGACGAGACAGTGGTATCGATGTTCTTAAGAAATTCTGTGTAAGGAGGCCGATGAGTGTGAAAAGTGAAATCAAGAGCCGTCAGACCTCTTTAGGCGAGAGAATGGAGATGTAGTCCTCGTAGATGACCCGAGCCTTCTCCTCTATCACACTTTTATTGGACTCTTTGCTGAACTCGTCACAGGCTAACCAGAAGAGCATGTTCTCCTCGCTGAACTCGGTGCGAAGAAACTGTCGGAAGGAGTTCCTCCCCGCTGGGCAGCACATCAGCTTGTCAAATGACTGCCCCCATGAGCGCACCTCCTCCAGTGTGGGCTTAGGACTGCGCAGAGTGTGGGCAACATGGAGAGTGAGTGATTTCAACGTTTATTTTCCACAAATATATTTAGTAGATTTGGCATTTTTGTTCAGTAAAGTCAACTCACCAGTCTTCACAGTCTGCGGTCCCTTCCTTGACGTCATAAGAAGCCTTTCGGCTCCTCTCATCCCGGTCTTCATTCCTAATGGTGACATGGAAACGTGGCACCCATCAGCAAAGCTCAGTTTAAGCTACACACCATTCAGTTCTTGCATTTCTTCCATTAGTTAATCATCTTTCTGTGCATGACTCTTATTCATATTGCAGTGAAGCATGGACATTGCAAAATGTCTTTCCATTGCTACACACAAGTCAAAACAGAACCAAACATAAAAGCAAAACCTCCTCTGTCTCAGTGTAACTACAATATTTATCAGAGCAACTGTTTAGATGATCGACAAATGTTCTCAGTCATCTTTAAAGCAAAAACGACAGAAACGTCACTGGTTCCAGACACTCAAATGTAAATATTTGTTGGCTTTCTTTGCCTTCTGACTCTGTAAACTGAACAGGAAACGTCACATTACATTGATTTAGGCATAAATGACTGAATTATTCAGGTAAATGATGCAGAAAACATGCTTGTGGTAATATAATTTTCAGAATATCTAATATTAAGAATATTTAAGTGAAATATATGCTTTAATCAAGTTGTTTGTTTTAGAAAACAGTCTTCTAAGTATGTTTTTACAGTCACATCGGTGCAAAATTAATGTACAATAAACAGTTTAAAGGTCTATTTTCATTCCAATGTGAAAAGTGACCACACTGGCTCCTGTGTTGCTAACCTGTGATTTTTCCCATAGTCCCATATCAGTCAGGCTCTACTGGAAACCACAGTCACATTCCTCAGCCACGAATTCAGATTTTGCAGATATTTCTCTCACTTTTCTCACATTTTACAGGAGCTAACATCGCTGATATTTAGGCATGTTCAACACTACTGCTGCAGGACAAGAGTCCCCAGATCACATGCAAAACTGTCAAGAACACAAGACACAAGCTGGAGCCTGCTGCTGAGACACAGCAGCTCAGGCTGTGCCATCCTGTGTGCGGTAATGTCGGCCATGCTGGGCCGCAATGAGCGAGTTCTCGGGGTGGGAGAAGACCTACCAGGAACAGCTACAGCAGCAGCACCAGCAGAAGCAACACGCATTTGAGCCCCGTGGGTTGGCCTGGCCCGGCTGGCCCTGCTGGGCCGGTGCAGTTCCCCCCGCTGCCGACTCCTGCTGCACCGACATCTGCCTCTTTCGCATCTCCATCCGCTCTGATCCCATGGGCTACAGACAGAGGAGAGGCACTGAGTTCAGCATTTCGATATTAGGAGAAGCATTTAACTGAGGTTTTGTCTCATGGTATGAAAAGCTCTTGACCTGAAATACATTTCTGTGATAGAAACTCAGTGCCAGTGCAAAGCAGATAGGAAGGGCAGCACTGGGTGGACTGTAATGACACCAAAAAAACCAGTGTGAATCCTAACAGTGCATCCATTTTGATCACTTTCACCATGGTAACCATTAATTGGATTTATTTAATTTACCACTTACCAGTTGACACCTACTGTATGAGTCTGTTATGTGTGCTGCTGCTCTCTGGCTGCAGCATGTGCTGGCATGCCCAGAGGTCACACTGTAAAGGAATGCCGTTTGCTCGATTCAGGGCGAAAGTATGGAAGAATAATTTGCTGATTTTGTTTTTTCCTGCCAAATATGCACCCGCCAAGCACATTTCAAACCCTCCTAATCTCAGACTGGCTGCGTGGTCCCTCACACGCTCGATGTGTAAAAGAGATGGATTGTTAGACATGGGCTCAATGTCCATAATCCAAAATTTGAAATATGCCATTTGTGTAAAAGCCTGAGTGTAAAAGCGGTGCATTAGAGGATTTGCAGTACTCGCTGGGCCCGAGTGAAGTAAAACATTAAATACACATGAAAATAGTGTAAATATTTCTTTTACGTGGATTCTTTTACTCCTCAAGTGTCAGTTTGTCATGCACCTCCAGGCTACATTTAACATGCTCAGGGGATAACACAATATTATAATTGTGACTATAGCTCTCCAGAGTATTTAGCAGAATCCCCATTAAGGTCTGCAGGCCTGTAGAGACTACAGACAAGCTATGTTCACAGAATGACTTCTTGTCTGATTTTTAACAAACGTGTCATCACCGGGTCAGACGCTGCCAAATCCTGTCAGATCATTTATGTAACAAAGCTGTCGCTTCCACCGCACGGCATCATCCGGCTACTACCTGACACGAGAAACGATGGTTTTAAAAAAAAAAAAAAATGTCAGGAGACTTGGTACATGGGAGGAGGAAGGGGAGGGGGGCGAAGGCGCAGCTTGCAAATCTATAACCGCAGCATCGCTCTATCACAGCCTTTCAGTGAATACAATACCATTTGGTCATTTCTAAAATGGATCCGCGCGCGGTTTCGCTCCGATCCGGAGCTGGCTTCAGCTGCAGATTTCGTGCGTCTCGCCAAATGGCATATTTTACGCGTTAGGTGTCGGGTGCTTCAAAGCTGACACAATTGCAGCACGCTATGGCTTGACTCAACAGCTATAGACGATGAAATGGGGGGTGGGGGTGGTCGTGTTCATTCAAAGGATAAATCATGATAACACCAAATAAACCACCATTCTTCCTCAATCTTACAGTAAGCAGAAGCTTGAACGACGCCGGGATTGAATGGCCCCGGAGCGATTAAACAGCACAAACCATTGCATTAGCAACTCGCAGACATCACATCAATGGAAAGTGCCACCATGAAGAACCGTAGAGCTTCATCGCCCTGGACAACCACCGAAAAGACACTGCCTTGATCTGTTAAAAGCCCACTGTACAGCAAGATAGTGACATGCCATTTAAAACGCCGGGAAACGGCCTCAAACGCTCCGCTCACCAAATGTCCGCGCAACGATACATCGGTTTGCTACCAGTACTTACAATTTCACCATGTATGCACAGCGAGAAGAGGTAATTCTTTGCCTTGATTACATCCGATGGCACATAAGGCTTTTTTTCCCCGACCGGCTGCTTCAAGTCAGTACGCATGCGTCTTTCCTCCAGCTCGTAGTAGCCCAGTGAAGAGAGTAAACCCCGACAGTATGGCACAGGTTTACAGTGCAGATCCTTTACCCTGTCTAGTATGTGAGAAACGGACTGTTGAGGCAACGGAGGCTGCGTGGTGTCACTTTATGATAAAGAAGAGGGAGAGGAACCGCAAAGAAAAAGGAGAGACGCAGGTAACCCCCCCCCCCGCGAGCTCTCATCGTCACATCACAGCTATTTTCAAAACTCTAAACATTTCAAATCATTTCTAGAAATGTTACCCCCCCACACACACCCACACCCCCACACCCCAAAAAAGTGACGATTTGCCAGCGAGCCTCTGCCTGAAGTCGCTGTCTGTGGTGCTGAAACATCCAGCGGCCGATCAGTGCAGCGCTTGTTGCAGCTCACTGAAGGGGAGCGCGGCTTTGAACAGCCATTGTTGCACGGTTTGCAAAGTTCAGTCTTGTATTTCTACCGTGATTTCACCGCCTCCCTCCTCTCTCTTGACTGATCAACCTGTTCTCCAACGCCCGATGGCTTTTAATCAGTGTGTCACGCACGTGTATGCTCACATTCTGGACGCATACACCTTCACTCACACACACAAGCCCGTTCACAGTCCCTTCCCACCTGCTGCATCCATGAATTTGTTGAACCATGCATTGACAAACACTCAGAAACAGCAGCCACTATTTAGTTAGTAGCTGACTTTAACTCTGGTGCATCAGTCAGTATTTTAGACAGCCAAGTTTCTGCCTGACACGTTTAATACAATTTGTGAGCATTTAGGATTTTTTTTTAAAATCCCTTTTTCAGGTGATTTCCAGGCTCCCGTGTGCCTCGTGTGTCCACAGCAGAGGCCCACAGCTGGTAACGATATGGACGACAACACTGCCATCTGAAGGTAGCTCAAACTGCAGCACCAACATGATGTTCACCACATGACAGTAAAGCACGAACTGACTCCCGGACCCTGAATGATCATATCAGTGTGTTAAAAGGTGCTGCTGTGTGTGTGTGTGTGAGGCATGATCTCTTTAGTATGACGCCTATTATCGTACATGCTCCTGTGAGTGCAGTACTGTGTAAATGTGTAAGTGCATTTTGATATGTGATGAAAGCAGAGATGGAGGAATGGACATTTTCACATATACCTTTAAATGCAACCAACTACACGCCTGCGTTAGTGCTTTGCCTTTAGGCGCATGTCATGTCCTGCTTTGTACAGACACCAGATGGCACTCTGCCTATTCTTCAAGAGTGCAGCACAACACGCTGTATTTTATGTAATTATCTACTTAATTTAACACATGTGCGCTGTTGCCTGTCCGCACCACCTTGTCAGTCAAGATGCTCTGCCATGCCGTGGAAATGAATATCACCAGTCTCGCGCTGTAATCACAAGTGCTGCAAAATGTGAGCGCCTGTAATACAAAACCGAGAGGAGAACTGTTCTTACAGTGTTCAGACAGACCTGGTACCGTTCTGCAATATTGCTTGCTGAACCACTTAGGGATCAGGCATTCATCTGTTCCGTTATCTTCCCAAAAAAGGGAACAGAAATATATTTCTTCCGGCCACGCTGAACTGGGGCGTGCCCTGGGCATCCACATGTCTTTATTCCCCTCCAGAGATATGAACATGTGACTTTCTCCACAACACTTCATTTAACACCTTCCCCTGTGTTCATGTTATGCAACACAGACCCACAAATAGCCATGTGAGATTGATACATACACACGCGAGCAGGAAGCGAATGATACTTTATGCTGCTGTGATTCAACGGACACGCAGACTTTTCCCCGTGAGGGCACAACGCCAAGTGGAAGAGGGAGTCTGAACGCACAAGGTCACACGGAGGAGTAGGACGCCAGAGCTGGGTGACAGGATGAATGAAGTCTTTTCAATATGTGATTAAGGGGATTCAAAGCACTGTGAAGCTTTGAAGAAGATAGAATCAACCTTAGATTCAATCATTGGAGCTCAACATGCAGATAGGCACCAGAGAGGAAGTGTGTTACCAACTTAACACCTGAGTTGTCCAATCACAGCAACAAAGGTGGCACCAGAATACAGAAAGCATTATTTTGTTTCTCCATTTTATTTGATCTTTTATTTCCTGCTGGTGGATTCATTATAGTTCCTCTGATGAATCCACCTCTGCTTCCGCTCCCAGGTGTGCTGATCAAGTTGCTCTTTGTACTGTAAATGTCACGCTCAATTTAATAAAACGCAATCAGTCCCTTAATCCCTAGTAACCAAGTTACACGGTCAGCTGTTCTTTGGTCTTTTTACTTTAACATCACATTATCAACGTAACTCAAGGCAAGAGGTCTCCTCGCAAACTGATTGTACAAATCGCCGCTATCAGTTAAGGGGTAAAACGCAATTTCATCCAACTCACTGAAGGAGCCTTGCAGGAGAAGCATTGCTTTTAGCTTCGCACACGCAGAAAGTGATTTATATCTGACCTTTCTCCTCAATGTTGTCATTAGATATCATTTAATGTAACATTTATTTCCCTGTAGACCCTCAAAAGGAAATTCAATTTGCAGCCAGGGAATAAAAACATTTACATTTGTTGAGTCCAAAATAGTCAAGATTCGAGTCAAGTATTGCTCATGCAGTATGTGCAGCGCAGTGAGGCTTCATGTTGAGGCTGAGCTAAAAAGGCTAGTGTGCAACAAAGATTACTAATAAGACAATAAGACAAAGTAAAATAAACAAAAGATGCCAATTAATACATAAACTAATATGCATATATGTGATAGATATAGTATTAAAACATACATAAGTACAATAACATCTTATGCAAATGCACGGGGCATTATAATGGATCCACAGAGGACAATGTGGGAGACAGGGCTGGGGATACACAGACATCAACATCCTGACGACTGGAGGGAGGAAGTTTTGCTGTGAGTGCTCCAGTGTGAGCCGGTATGTGGAGTCTAGCTGATATTACATTTCAGCCATCCCCAATACCCTCTGCTCTGTTTAACTACGAGAAAGTCACTGAACCCATCAAACTGCTGCAGGGCCTCTGGACCCGGACTCAGGGTCACAGTGTGATCATATATCACATGATATCTCTGTGCATTATTTCAACTACCAGTAGTTATACAGTCAAATGCACAGGAGCTCTTGAGACAATATCAACACCACCAACAGTCACTAAGTAGAAGAGACCTTATGTGTCTCTGCTCTGCTGACAGGGGCTCTGAAATTAAGGTTTGGAGGCACGGCCTTTATCAGGACATTATGTCAGCACTCTATTATAACAAATCATCTTTAAACTTGGTCATAAAGGTCATGAAATTTCAGTTGGAGCATAATTCAAAATAATGGCTTGTGAATGGGTGCCATTTATTGCACAGCTGACTATCATCACCGCTAATCTAAATATCGTAAACTGGCACAAAGATAGAGTGTGGGTACATGTATTTATATGGTGTAACACAATCCACGGAAATAGGTCTAACAGGTACATCTGTGAACACCGACTCCATGGCCCCTCTGTGAATGAAAACTCTATAAAAGATGATGCATCTATATATGTGGCGATCAATGTAACAATAAAGTCTGTCGAGTAAACTAATCGCTGTTGTTCTAAATTAAAGATGGGTCAGGTGACCTGGAGGTCAAACACAGCGACCATGTAATAGACTCCTCCAGACATTCTGACTTGGTGTAAATACTAGCATTAATTATGGCCCCATCCCAGTAAGCTTGAACGGCGAACGAGCATTCACATCAGAAGGGCCCTGTAACCAGCTGAGGTAACTGAAATGCAGCCAGGTTACTAAATACACCTGTGCAAATCCTAGAGTGACATGTCAAAATGGTCTGCTGTGGAAAAACTGCAGCGTTCCTGGTTTGAGTCCTGCCTCGAACATTTGTTGCGCTTCCTTCTTTCTCTATTCCTCCTCGCCTAAGTTCTTCATTTTATACTGTATGAAATAAGATAGAAGAGGACACAAAACTAGTGTTTTTAATCACAGCCGAGCTTTTCCTGATACGCCCATGGTGGAAAATACACGAGGACCTTAGACTGATTAATCAACTTTGGGGGTGTGGAGTTAGAAAGAAGTGAGCTTAGCAGAGCTCTAGAGCCCGTTCCTCACCCCCAGCTTGAGGCTTGGGGTTGCACTAGCTGCTACTGTCCGAACACACCTGAATCTCACTGAATTGTGTGTGGGCAAGTTGCATTGTGGGTAACGCAGGTGCCAGATTTGGAAGGAGAACGTGTCAATTAAGAGCCTTTATCTGAAATGTGATTCTGACAGTGTTACAAAGCTGCAATGCTAAACTGGTGGAGCGCTCTTTGACTGGCATCACAGTGGGTCGCAGTGATTTTATCCATTTTATCCTTCACCGTGCATTCATCGGGCTCCGGTTCTGCAACACATCAGTGAAATGTATATGTGAATGACATGAAGTGACTCCTCTGTCCTCCCACACAGTTCTGGGAGCAGCTCCTGTGTCCTCATGGCTCCCTTACAATCCCTTCCCCTCTGCAAATAGTAACACAGTTCACCTTACTACAGAGATCTATCGGAAATCCTTATTTATCCCTTTACTAAGAATGACTGTGCTGCCAAACTCTAAGCAAAAACACGTTTTCAGTTTTTAAATAACAACTGAATGTATTCACGTCTCATTTGGTTGCTCACCATCAAACGTGTTACGGTTTGGCACTGCCCATGCCTGCTGTCGCTGTATTTTGACTGTCTGGCTGACTGACTCCTCCACTTTGTTCAGATTTCTAATGACTGGTATGACACTATTTCAAGCCACCATCTTCTTTTAATCTTCTTAAGCCTCATTCAGACAGGAAGTGCTTCTCTAAATAGAAGTTTGGCAAGAGGCGAAAAAAAAAAAGCTGCTGGCGCTCAGACAAGAGCGATCTAGCTGTAACAACAACAACAACAACAACAAACAACAATATCAAGTTTGTTTCAATTACTGCGGGTGATTATTAATACATATATTAAAGAAACAAATATAATTTTATAGACGTGTGGAGATAAATTGTTTCCCTGAATTCCCTGAAGTTAACTGACTTCTTTGGCAGACGTGTGTTATTTTGCACTTTGTGGCTGTGTATTAATGCAACAATGCACAACAAACACACTAGTTACAGAGTTAGGATTCAAAAAAATTAGAAATATGTATTATCTAAATTTTAAATAGTCTTGTATAAAGCTGTAGTTTTACTTGGCTCTATTTGCTTCTTAAAAATAAGCATTTAATGACTAATCAGTTTATGGTTATGAGTTAATAATAAAAAACAGTCAAACTTATTGGGGAAAAATAATAACTGTAACGTGCTCATACCTCAAGGCACACCATCTCCTGTTCCTCCTGGATCGGGTCATTGTAGCTCACTGGGTATCCCACACCATGCCGACAGGCACGGGCCAGTCCCCGTATCCGCTGCCACATCAGGGCCCTGGTGCGTCTGATCCCCCGCAGAGCAGACGTGGGCCTGATCTCCCACTGCCTCACCGCTCTAGCACATGGCATGCTCCGACCATGAGGCCCCACTCGCCACGTGAGGCTCAAGTCTCTCTGAGATCATAAGAAATCCACGCTCCTTGCTCCTTTCCTCTATGTTTTCCCGGCGTCTCCCCTGAAGCACATTGCGACAGAGAGAGAGGAGGAGAGAAAAAAGCATCAGTGACCCTGACGGAGAGAAGAGTGTTTACAAAGGAGAGGGCAGAAGGGGATTAGGACAATGTTCCCACTGGATGCAATCCTGATTCCTCTGTGCTTTACTGCGTCTCACCAGCTTAGGCCAGATTAAGCCAGGAGGTCTTAGTGTCTGAGTGAGATGGACAGAGAGGAAGACTAGTGACAGACGTGGATTCATTTGTGATTGTTTATGCTCCTTGATGAATTCCCGTGTAATACAATGGATTAAAACACATTGGTAAATGGACTTTGTGGAGCAAACATATGGCCACAACGTACATCAGCATGGTGGACATAGATGTATAACTCCACTGAAAACTGTGGCGACAGTCTGCTGCACTGAGGAGCTTCCAGCGTGTTGCACTTGGTCGTGTTGCTCATTACAGACTCACAAGGATGAACGCTGATCAAAGCTCTTCGGTGTGAGCAATCAACTGACTTTAGCCCTCTGTCATCCTCACAAAGCCACCAAGTTAAAGTACACCGACAACTGATAACACAGCCGATTGTAGACCTCATATTTGAGCTCACCAGGATGTTGAGAATCTTTCTAACAGACAGTGCTACCACTTTGTTGTACTATTACACTGCTCTCCTGCTTCTGTTTCCAACGTTTGTTTTGCTTCTCAGGGCTGTTTGCAGTCTTGTTTGTGCTTTGACAGCGGGGCCACAGTCAACCCCTCTGGTTGTATCAATTTCTTATTTCACCGCAGCAGCCCTCACTTTTTGTTTTTTGTTGCTTTTGGGGGCGCAAGGCTGGTGAATTATTAAAAAGACAGCAAGGATGGAGAGTTTATAAATCATTCACAAAGACCAGTATATGAATTCCATGTTACACTTAAACCCAAATACACTATAATCTTTTCTTTAACTGACTTGTCTATAAATTCAAGGAGCTTGTTACTGTAAATGTCCGAATAACACTCAAATGCTTAGTTTCATCACAGACATTAAGCTGAGTCGCAGCCAATAGCTGAGTGACTGTAGTTTACATAACATCTTGAAAATAATTTTTATCAGAAGGCATTTTTCTGATTTCACCAGTCCAACACGGTTGTACCCTGTGTTTTTAGATATACTAATGTTATTTTGGACCTTATTCATTTAAATGAATTATTCATATCTATTGTTTCTGTGTTATCAGTTCAGCCTTTTTACTATTTCCCTCTGAAAACTGCTACATAAATAAAAATTTAATGGCACCTGGATGGTGTTGCTGCTGCGAACATTGCCGGTACCCTTTTTGTCCACCAAGATAAACAAACCAAATTGGCTTAGTGACCTCAAAGAGCATTTCTATCTATTGTATTTATTGCTTCTGGGAAGAAAAAACGGCGGAATAACACAAGGATCCTACATTAGGTGAAGTTCCTGCACATTGCAGTACACACTGCAACACTGGTAGTTATCAGCTAGTCATGTTTAAACACAAACTAACCCTAATATTTCAGTATTTTCCATGAAAATGCTCATATAGTGTGTGTCCCTGACAGGTGACATGCACTGAAACTACTTTATCTAATAATTATCTACCTGTTTATCATATAATTATCTATTGCCCAGGTGTTTACACTGAGGCACCGCAGCAGCGACACTTAACATTAAGGCTGAATGGGCGTTCAGTTTGAACTGATCTGTCCCGTCTAACCTCTGCTGAGGTTCATGTGACTGTCACATGATAGAGCGTGACGTCGTGTTGTAGTCAGTCAGCTGTTCGCACACAGGACTGGGTGACTGGGTGACTGGGTGAGTAATTCAACACAGTCTTTCACGGTTTCTTATTATTAAATAAATCGAAATGTATTAATTGTATGATTTCTCTGTATCTGCGATTCTGAATGTCATCACCTGCGTAGCTGTTGGTGTTTCGACACGGCGACATAACGGATGCGAAGCTGTGTTAGCACAGCTAGCTTGAGTTAGCATCCTCGGCTTATTTTGCTAGTTGATGCTAGCTAACGGAGTAACCTGTGCCTATCGTTATTACAATTGATAATTAAACAATTTTATATGAAATAGTGATATTTGGATATTGCATTGAAACGCTTTAATGTCACAGGCTATGCACTGCGTTGATTTATGTAATGGACCTAACATGACATGTCGTGACATTGGTTCAAGCTAGTTACCAAGATAGCATGACCTGCTGCTAGCCGTGTTAGCTTCAGATGCTCAGCTGTTTTAAAGCCTACTAACTAACGTCAGAAAGCAACTCTTGAGATTAAATTTAGGGTTGATATTTCGGCCACACGTCGAAGTCTTTGTGGTATTATTAATGTATTATTTATTAAGCGGAACTTCCTGCACGGCTACTAGCTCTGCTCCTGCTAATAGCATTGCAACAGATAACCAGCCTTGATAACTGCTCTGTTATATTGTAACTTTATATATTTATTTATTTTTATTTACCCATCAAGCGTTGTATCGATGGTTCTTATGAAATAATAAACAATTTCTTCAACAGTTACAGCTCGTAGTTAAACACACTAAACCTGCAACATCGCCCCTGATGTTGAGACACTGTGTTCATGATAATTCTGTTCCCATCCAGGTGAGGTTGGATTCTTTACCGTTACATATTGTGCAGTAGATATAATACAGGATGGATATCCGCGGGGCTGTGGACGCTGCAGTCCCCACCAACATCATTGCTGCAAAGGCAGCTGAGGTGCGGGCCAACCTGGTCAACTGGCAGTCCTACCTGCAGTAAGTACACACCAAAACAGTATATCATGTTAATATGTACTCACTGGAGAGTCTCCTTGGTGCTCTGTCATGGATTCTCCTTTATAAAGTTTAGAAATGTTTAGCTTTACATTTATTGCCTTTGAGGTCATAGTGGTGGTGTTGTATGGGCTGGAGTATATTTAAAGGTGTTTCTTGTACTTTATCCCCACATATACATACATACATTATACATACATTCTCCTTCTCCTACAGGAAGTGCACTTCTATTAAGAGGTTTCATCGATCTGCTTGGCAAAAGCTGGAAATGTGTATTTAGTATTTATTTCGTTGTGATATTGGGTTATTCCTTTAGGTCAGCATGTCAGGCAGTTAAGCTCTCCTTAGCTTTATCTGTATATGTCACTCATATAATTGCAGGCTGAGTTCAGAGAGCCAGTGTAAAAGCAGTTCTGCTGAATTTCCCGTGTTGTGATTCACCGTCCTGAGTGATACTTCCTCTTTGAACATGTCTGTTTTAATACTGTAGCTATGACTCGTGTTGCACATTCTTATTTATAAAAAAAATCATCTGAGGATTTGACTCATTGCTCCAGTGTGTATGGATGTACTATAAGCATGTATTTCATTATAAATGGCCACCCTTTAAGCCATCTATGGTTGTTTTGCCTTAACTAGAACGTGTGGTATTCCCAGCTTAATTTCCACTATTGTGCAAGCTGCCCTTGCAATTAGAAGCAGTGTACTAGTGACAAGTCAAAAGCACTCATTCAGTGTGAGAAGGACAGTGAGTGCTGTATGTCTTGCTCCACTGGTAAAGGAAACATCTGAATGCTTCATGTTTAGCCGGTGGAAACCCTTATAATATCTCTTTATTACCACATGCACTGCTGATCTTGCCGTTGTTCAAAGCCAAAAATGTGCGCAGTGAATTGCTTGAATTGATCCCGCGCACTTTGTGTTGGCCTCGCGTTAATGTGGCAGTGTCTCGATGAATTCACTTGTAGGAGTCAGATGATCTCGGCGGAGGACTGTGAGTTCATCAAGAAATTTGAGGTGGCCAACTCTGAGGAGAAACAGGTCATTCTGACCAATGAAGGGCATCAGGTAAGTCCTTTACACAGGGTGTCTGCAGGTCCTTTCAAAAGTCTTAAATGAGTTAAATCCAGTTTTATAAATATTAGGCCTATAAATAAATTAATTGTTGCAAACATTGTATTTTATGTGTTAGTTGCTGTTATTAATTAAAATTACATTACATTTAACATTATCCAAAAATCTGTTTTTAGAATTGAATAAATTCAAGAAATGTCCTGAAAAGGTCTTAAAGAAGTTTATATTGAGGTGCATGATACTCGTGGACCAGCTGTCAAAGTTTCTGTGCGTTTGGTGTTTTTAGTTAATGTCGGTACCTAATATATAGTTTGTAATTCTTAGTGGTTGTTCCACTTGCTTTTTGGTTCCCAATCTTTTGAACTGAGCAGACAGACGGCAGGTTGCATGAAGACATCTGTCCAGAAAAATCACAGCTCTGCAGCAAAAATCACAGCCATCTTCCTTCATTATCTTCTTTTGGACACACAGTGCTGTGTTGGGTATTGTGCTCATGCACCATTTACCTTGTAATTCTACTTAAAAAGACCTCGACCACCTGCAGTATGTTGGATTTTGAAACACCTTTTAAACTAGACTTCCTGATTTCTTTTTACATTTTCTACCTTTGCCTAGTACTTCCGTGCCCACCCTAGTGCCCTTGTATTGTTATGCTGTAGTGCTATTGTTGGTCTGAAAGCACCTTTATGCTGCTACACTCCTGGTCAGTGTGAAATCCATTCTTGTAAACCACACGTCAGACACACCATCTTGTATAAAGCTGAGATGCGTTAGTCTCTGGACTGTTTGTCCAGGTGTCAGGCAGAATAAAAGCGAAGGCAGCCAAATTCAGTTTAATTTGGGTGCATTGTACATGAGTGCTGTGCTGTGTCTTTCTTTTTGTTCAGTGTGCAAAGACGTTTCTGAACCTGATGGCCCACATCTCCAAGGAGCAGACAGTCCAGTACATCCTGACTCTGATTGATGACACCCTGCAGGTACACAGGCAGACCCGCTGACTGTGGACAGATGCAGCATGTTTGTAGGGCACATTTAGAGACATTCTCAGGGGACAGCAGGACTGCGGTCAGAGGACTTTAAAACTCTGAGGATTTCAACATTTTACTTCCACCAAGCAAGAGTTTTGAATTCAATTTGTGTGCACTCAAAAAGAGAAAATGACACTTATTAATCCTTATTATTGAAAGTTTGAGTTGGAAAAAGTGCTGAACATTTATTTCTCAATTCATTTTTGTGCCACAAATAAATACGACATTGTAATCTGTTATCCAACTAAAACATGTGATAATAAGTTTTACACAATCTGTTTAACCTGTAATGGTAAGTCTGTATCATTATAGAGGTTTTAGGCCAGGAGCGTGTAATGATGTATTGTGTCTCATGCAGCCAGTTGCTCCAGCTGTGCAGCAAATAGATCTGAATAGCTCATCTAAGACGCCGCTTCCTCTGTGATGCAGGAGAACCACCAGCGTGTGAACATTTTCTTTGACTACGCCAAAAAGACAAAGAACACCGCCTGGTCCTACTTCCTTCCAATGCTGAATCGCCAGGACCTTTTCACTGTCCACATGGTGAGTGAAGCGATATTGATGCAAAGTGTTTTTCAAGGTATGGAAAATGGAAATCCAAGCTGCCCCAACGTTATCGCACTAGTCGCTGCAAATGAAACCCAGCACGAGCAAGGCAGCGTGTTCTTATTGATAAAGTGTCATGAGGAACATTGTCAGCCAGTAGACGCACCAGGTCGACATATGTGCACAGCTTGTTCATGCTAAAAAACCTAAGCACAGCGTGATGGTTTAATGGCTAATTAAGCATAATCTGCCAAACACAGTGGAGTAAATCAGAGATCTTAGCTTCGCAGATAAGATGCTGGGTCGGCTGCGTTTCTCACAACCATGAATTTTTCACAGATGTGACTCTGCTTCTAATCTTAGCAAGACATCAATAATTCCTCACAAAGCAACCTTCTCCCCCTTTTCCCCCACAAAAACAGGCAATTAATGTAATGATTTCCCCTTGCCACCCTTTTCAAATAAAGAATGACCACCCAACGACAATCTGAGTACTACGATAGGGCACCCGCAGCTTGATTAAAAATATCAGCCAGATGGCATCCAGCAGGTGGGCATAATGTGACCCCAAGACTGTGACACAGCACTTTAACTCAATCCAACTGCCATGCTGATCCATGCTTTTAAATTAGAGGCTCTGTATTTCTACGCGTCGTCTCCCGGCAAGGAGGAAATTGGAGAATGCAATTTGTTCCTGTCTCATCACAGGACTCGGGAGGCACTTTGCAAGCTGAAATTGTTTATGAGGTGGTTGATTTGGCCTCAGTAATTTGTGCGCCGTGATGGGGTGGTAGATCATGTTTCGTTACAGTATACTGCTGGGGTTTCAAGATGAGGCATCTTACATTGAAGGACTGGTTATCTCCGGGTGCCCAGCCTGCACCTTAAATCTCTGTTCTTTATCTCTTCCTCTCCCTGGAATTCAAACTTAAGAAGTTGTAATTCAGCGTAGAAGATCATGAAGTCTTGGACACAAATGTAACCTTTTAAATTGTTGCCCAAAATCTGCATTTACTGTATGAAATGTATATTTTACACCCTTCCCATCAAAAAGGAAGAATTGCACTGCTGGCACTATGGTAATAAGAATCAAATGCTATTCTGTGATGCATAATCCATGATCAGTGCTGTTTATTATATCTGTTACGGTAAATATCTGGCATTCCTTTATTAGGCAGCACGGATCATCGCAAAGCTGGCTGCGTGGGGCCGTGATCTGATGGAGGGAAGTGATCTCAACTACTACTTCAACTGGATCAAGAGCCAGCTGAGTTCACAGGTATGTATTAAAAATCTGCATATGTCGAGGTTTCAGTGACTCCTTTAATTGCTTTTACTTTAAAAGTCAGCAGCTGCGCGTGGAAGAGAAATGTTGGTGTTCCCGTGTGACCGCAGGAACTGCAAAATCATATTCACGGCGACTTTTTAATATGAATTATATGATACGTGTGTTTTTATGTGACTAACAACAAACTACTTCGGTACAGTGCAGCCAGCAGTACTTATATTAGGTGGAGGAAAACATCTTGCCAGAAAGTTGAAGGAAGGTATGAGTGCTACAGTTTCTGCTCATGGGAATATTACCATGAATACATAAATGAAGTTAATGATGCTCGTTGGGTCGTAAA
The DNA here is from genome assembly GCA_008933995.1 of Datnioides undecimradiatus. NCBI lineage: Eukaryota > Metazoa > Chordata > Actinopteri > Lobotiformes > Datnioididae > Datnioides > Datnioides undecimradiatus. Next base: position 3,328,151 of record WARS01000052.1, read on the forward strand.
GAAATCAAATGTATCTGTGTTTGTAGCACACTCTGTGACTGAGTTTGGAAGGAAATTACCTTTTGTTTGTTATTTTGAATTAGTCTTTTCGTGGCTTATTAATTTCTTGGGGTCTGTTTGTGTGGAGTTTGCACGTTCTCCCTGTGTTTGCAGGGGTTTCCTCTGAGCGGCCGGCTTGCTCCAAAGACAAGCAGGTTAATTGCCAACTGTAAATTGTGATTAGGTGTGAATGTGAGCGTGAAAGGTCGTTTATCTCCATCTGATGAACTGTGGACCCCTCCCAGTGAGTACCAATGTAAGCTGGGATGACCCTGCAGACAATAAGTGGTTACAGATAATAGATGGATGAAAATGATATTGTTTGGGCTCAAGGTGAAAACCTTGTGTAAATGAATGCAGTTTGTTCATACTGAGCGTGAGCTGGGCTGCTGGGCGCTGAGACGGCCTGATGAAAGCTGCGCTGTACGTGCTGGCTTTGCCTTGGCACACGTGTGCACTAAAGAGTGGGCTGATAAACAAGCTGAATATTGATCTCTGGTTTCTTTTTTGCTTTTGCGTTGCACACCAGTATTTCTAAAATAACCCAAGGTGCAGGTGTAGTGAGCTCTTCCACAGGCATAATTGTGCTGGTCTCTCGTTGCTTTAAACATTCTGTGTCTTGAATATGTTCTTAAAGTGCGGCTGCCTCTGGAAAATGCACTTGAATACCCCTCTCTCTCCTCAACAGCCAATCAGCCAATCAGCGAGCACCAACTGTCTGTGAAATGTGGTCAAGCTTGCAGCGCGAACCGTGTAGTCCGGTGCCACTGAAACTTAGCTGGACTGTGAACAAACTGTGCACCTGTTTCTTTTGTTTATCTCTCATTAGAAACTGCATGGTACAGGTCCAGAAACAGGCTCAGGAGCAGGAACTATTTCCCCCAGTGAAGTGAGTATGAGTGAAGTGCGTCGTCTGTCACCTTGGCGCTTCCAAAAAAAAAAGCCAAAAAAAACAACTGCAGGGTTTGTGCAGGCTGGCGTCTGTCAGCTGTGAACTTTCACATCTTCTCTTCCCCCTCTTTATCTCTCCCATCCTCTTCCTGCACTCCAGTTGTTCATTAATAATTGCAGATTGTTGGAGACCTGAGTCTGCTACAACACATTTAGAGCGATCCTCCGTTTATAGACAGCATGGTGTTTGCTGCCTCTGGTTGTTTTTTTTTAACTGTACACGTGGAAATTGCATGCAGCAAGCCACTTCTACTTAATGCTGGAAGCGCATGACAAACACGGCTTTTCTCGTACACTAGGATAACAAGGGAAAATTGGAATAGCATTGGCACAGCTGCAGCATCCCACCATTTTATATCCTATACTTTATCAAGCGTAGCGTGATTATTCTAAGAAGTGTGCTCAGAATCCTGTCGACACGAGCGCTATCTAATAACTGAACGACACCTTTTCCTCCGCGTTTTCAACCAGGTAGCCTCCACCCCTCCACTCTTCTGTCGTCACTGCTGCCCCTTCTTTTCGCTGGACTTCTTTGCTTTTCTCCAACCTCCTTTAATTAACAAATTAACGCGATGTATTTTCTCCTCTCAGCTTCCTTCACCCTCTAATCTCAAATTTACATTGTTCTGCTCAGGTGTGATGGGACACTTTTCCCCTGCTATTGCTCTGTATTGTACTATTGGGTCTGTGATGCAGCATGTGTCGATGTTTACTACTATAGGCTGCATGTGCAATGCCTCAGGTTTGATGGGTGACGGCAATGCAAGTGTTGGACTGGCCTTCTTCCACGTGCTGTATCTGCTTGTCGACTACTCCATGTCTCAGAACCGCACTAATTGTATTTGACCCTCTAACATTTTGTTTGTTTTCCTGATTACACACCTGAGGCTGTCGCTTCTGTTTGAGTCAGTGTTTGCCTGTGTCCTTTCCAGAGCTCTCAGTACGTCCAGTGCGTGGCTGGATGCCTTCAGCTGATGCTGAGGGTCAATGAGTACAGGTTTGCCTGGGTGGAGGCTGATGGGGTCAACTGGTGAGTTCCCACAGTTTTTTACAATATAAGCAAAAATTAAAAATGTTAAACAGTTCATTTAAACACTTTCCTTGTCCTGAATCTGCAACATGACAATCAAATTTGTGACACGACAGGCCAATGTTTGCATAATTCTGCAATAATTTTCTTTCTTTTATGATTTCCTTGTTAGGGCTCTAGTCAGAACACGCCTTTATGTGGTGTTTTATTCATGTTTAATAATGGTTAATCGGTTATTTTAGTGTTGCACGCATCGTCTTTTTTTGTATATGAATACAAAAATGAATATCTGGAGTCCACAAGGTGCAGCTTGGCTTACAGACAGCCGTCACTTTAAGTACACAAAAGTAGAAAAATGAGGAAAAATGCAACCAGCAACACGCCACTGCTGTCATCATCACTCACCACCAGAACCTTCCGGAGAGAGCAGCAGCAGCAGCAGCAGAGGAAGCGGGAAAGTACAGGAGCACCCTGCCAGATCCATAGCTAGTAACAGGCCGAATTACATTTTTCTTTAAAGAGCCAATTACTGATGGAATACAAGACCTCTTGTACCTGTTAGAGCCAGATCTGGAGAGGTGAAATTTCCGCCATGATGGAAGCAAATTAACCTCACTTTGTAAAGGGCTGCTGGGGGTTCAGTAAGATGACCTGAGCTCCCTCTCTCCGCGGCGCTAACGTGACACGCGCTGACCCTTCTGTGTGATGCTTGTAAGCTTTAAGGTGGGAACTGTATTAAATCTTCCAAAGCCACGATCTCGGTGACACTTTAGTGTTCTCTGTGTGTCACATTCTTTATGAAATCTACCGCCCGCTAAAAACAAGAGAAGTGCTGAGGATCTGAAAAACAACACCGCTGTGGACGTGGAGTATATTATACGTTTTTGCGGTTCAGACGCCCGAAAAAAGTGTTTTTGTAATTTACTCCCATGGTGAACAGGTGTATTTTGTTTTGCAGCCATGTTTCTAAAGGGGTTTGGTCATTGTGAGTGAAAAAAATAGTGCAACAACAGCAAATGGAAGACTCAGTGCACCTGATTTTGACTGACTTCTCGTACGTATTCTTAATGAATCCCACCGTCTCACGCGCTTCCTTTTGTAGCGCAGCATTGTAAAACGGGCCTCGCTGCTCATTTGGGATCACGAAATTATTGCACATCTATGAGCTGCACATCTCTGCACTTACCAGCAGTTCTTAATGCTGGATGTGCTGTCTGGCTTCAGTCATTAGTTCTCTGTATGAGCTGCACATCTCTGCACTTACCAGCAGTTCTTAATGCTGGATGTGCTGTCTGGCTTCAGTCATTAGTTCTCTGTATTTTGAGCAACTCTTCCGTTATCTAAAGACTGCCCGAACATTTCAATCTCAGCCATCATCAGAGATAATGGACGAGCAGCATGTAGGCACACAGCTGTGAAAGCTTCTCTATTAGTAAACAGATGAGGGACCTTTTCCCAGCACTTCACATGTTGTTTTTTTTCCCTACATTTTAGTTTTTATTTATTAATATTCCTTTTTTTTTCTCGTTTAAAGCATCACAGCGGTGCTGAGCAACAAGTGTGGCTTCCAGCTCCAGTACCAGATGATCTTCTGTGTTTGGCTGCTGGCCTTCAGTCCTCAGCTCTGCGAGCAGTTGAGACGTTACAACGTGGTGCCGGCGCTGTCCGACATCCTCCAGGAGTCTGTCAAGGAGAAGGTCACTCGAATCATTCTGGCTGCCTTCAGGGTATGTGGAGTTTTTCTCACTCGTTCGCTGCGTCTCTGAAATGCCACTTTTCACTGGAAATGTTTTTGCCGCAGCGGCTGAACTGCTGTCCCTTCCTGCCCCTGCGGCCAAGGAGGCTGCGTGGTTCATTCATTCTTTATTTATTTATTTATTTCTGTTTATTATTTTATTATTTATATATTTTATTTATTTATTTTTTTACATATTCTTTAATTATTGTGTTTAATTGCCGAGGAGACACCATTGTAATCACCCTGCTCCTCATATTGACGAATGACTGCGGCTTTAATTCCACTTTGTTGTCATTTCGGTTCAGCGGCACAATAAGAATACTTAATATGCGCTTTACTAGTGTGTTCAGTGACACCGTGTGCAGTGCTAATACAATACCATAAGTGTCAATGAAAACTTCAAACAAAACAGTTTTGACTCAGTTACCCTGCTGACTTATCAGTAATGCATCATTTACATTTTAGACTAGCCAGGCGCTGCACAGCAAGCTGTATTTTCAGCTTTATTAATAAATGGCCACTAAATAATGTACAGTATTAAAATGCATCATTTAAAAAAAAAAAGGTGTCATTGATGCATCTTCATGTGTATCGTATCCTTGCAATACCAAGGACTATTAAATGTGCGCAAGCTAACGCGACATGATTAAGATTAGATTCCTTTATTAGTCCCACAGCGGGGAAGTTACAGTGCCACAGCAGCAGGAAAAAAGCCAGAAGCACAGTGCACAGGGTAGAATCATATTTACGAAAATACAAAACAATATATCAGTGGACAAAAATATATACAACAGACAATAGCAGTGGGTGGAAATAATAAATATATATAAATAACAGTGGAAAAGTATACAGTATATGTTATTGCACATACATCTGCAGATGCAAATGGTGAGTGGACAAGATATATAAGACATATAAGAGGACATCGGTCAGAAAACATGTCCGTCTGAGCAACTGAAGGAAGATCCTCACTCTGAAAGTGTGTCAGCAGAAGGTGTTCACTGTAAAGGGTTGCAGTGATTTGGCAAAGTTTAGAAACAGCTGGCCTAAAAGTTCAAATCAGCTAATTTTGCAGATGGTTTCGTTTTCACCGCAGCTCTTTCACACTGATACAGGAGAGTCTGCGCGTGTCTTTCTGAAACTTGCACACTTAATTAAGCTCTATACTTTCTTTCCCCTATTTTCAAGAGCGAACTTAAATGACAACGCTTAAGCAACAGAAGAGGCAGCTTATAAAACAACCAAGTCCATAAAAGACACATAAATACAATTTATGATCATGCCCCTCCTTTCATCGCCCTGCTGTGGTGGCTCAAAACATCTATTGAATATTTAATGCAGCAGTGTGAGCTGCGTTCAGGACTTGGCTCTGTTGTTTCGTGTTTGTGCCAGGTAATGAATTCCCAGTACTATACCGTGACAAAATTAAATTGATGGCAGAAGCTCGGTTCATCTCTCCATGCTGTGGTGCTCTTTTACTGGAGGAGCTTGGTGGGTCTGACGGGACACCGGCGGAGGTCTGGGACATCTGAGAAATACAATGAAATCAATGTAGAAACTTGCAGGTCCTCAGAGGTTTGATTATTAGTACTCAGAAAAGCAACGTCAGGCACCTTGAGCAGATTGCCCTGCTCTCGTCTCTTAACATTCGGCACACAGATATCTGAACATGAACAATCCTCTGCATCGCTGTGCGTTTGAAGCCAGCGGCCTGCTCTGCCTGTCCACCCTCAGCGCACATCATATTGAATACCAAACAAAATATTCATGTCAAGTCAACGAATTACAGCCACGAGGAAATATGGATTTTTAAATGAAAAAGCCTCGGTGATAGTCTGACTTCGTCCACCCCGGCAACGGCAGACAGCCAGGCAGCGACCTTGCGCGGAGCACAATGGTGCAGTAAATGGCATTGATTACATGACTGAAACATGAGCTCATATGCCAGTGGAGGAAAGTTAGCTGATTTTCAAATCCAACTTTTAAAGTATTTAAGGTTACTTGTTGCTTCTCCGTGAGCCCGTTTCCATCAGTATCACCTGTTCCTGAAGGGCGGAAATTAGTTTGCCACCACATTTCAAAGAATACGTTGCCCTCGGTGGACTTCACGTGCTCCTGCTTTGAATTTCCCCCAAAGCTCATCCATCACACCTCTTGCGCCAGCGGAGCTGTCACATCAAGCCTTTGTGAGCGCTCCCATAAAAGAACAGGTCCCCGTTTTTTAATTGGTCAAAGGCGCTTGTGGCTCAGTTCGAGTGCTGCGTCACAGCTAATTAAAAGCCACGGTGGGCAGTGAAGGGAGACCCTGTTACGTCTTGACGTTAAATAGGTTTTCCCCCTGAGACGCTGAACTCAGCACACGGAGAGTGTGTTTGACGTAGAGGAAGGAGAGCTGCAAAAACAGCTGTCTGTTGAGACCCGAGGGCTCCCTGTAGTGTGATTTTAAGGAGGAAACTATCATCGTGTGTGTGAGGAGTTCCCTTTTTTCAAAATTCCATATTGTTCCGCATGTTGTTATTTTCCCAAATGTCCTAATTATGCAAATGATTCTGCTCACCACATGGGAAGAGCAATGTGACTTGAATTATCCAGACCATCTGGAAGTCCTTGAACACATCCTCAAACGCAGCACCTTTGGTTTGTGATGCATTCGCCCTAACCTGTCTCTGGTACTGAAAGTTGTTTCTCGTCTTTTTGACAAACGGACTCAGTCAGGGGAACGTGAAATTTCTTTTAGCCGTCAAAGGAACATTCGCCGTGTGCTGCATTTGAGGGGGATGTTGCACTCACACCGCAGGTTTTTGCAGGGAAACATTTGGCAGATATTTATAGTTTGCTGCAGCTCTGCCCGTAGCGATGGCTTAAAGGGTTCAGTCAGAGTATGGAGCGGGGTTCCTCTCGCTCTCTCTCTCAGCCCCGCTGCTGCGGCCACTTTCCTTTTGTGTCACGCCGAAACGTCGCCACCAAATTTCACCGTTTCTCGAACTTTTTTCCAGTTCTTGAACATTTTGTTCTTGCCACAGCGAAGCTCAGCAGTCATCCTTTTCATCACTTGGCTCACCTAAAATTGAATCCAGGTTGTACCAACCAAAACTTTGTGTCTTTATTTGATGCTAAAAAAAAAAAGAAAAAAGGTAGCCTGCAGTTGTTTTCAGATCATTATCAGTTATCTCAGCATTTTATGCTCAGTATTTTTTCAATTTCTCAATTATTTGTTTGTTTAAATCAGAAAATAATTTAAAAAAAAATCCTTTTGATGCCACAACTCCAAAACCTTTTTAATTTCATTTAAAATGGTGTAAAAGAGAAAGATTTCAGCCTGGAGCAGCCTCCTTTGACATCTTTGCATATCAAAAATGATCTTAACGTATTGCATATGTCAGTTCTGACAGGTATTGCTCACATTTCAGTGATAATTAATCTGCATCCTCTGTTCCTCACACCGTTCCTCCGCGACAGAATCTCCTGGAGAAGGCGGCAGAGAGGGAGACTCGGCAGGAGTACGCTCTGGCCATGATTCAGTGCAAGGTGCTGAAGCAACTCGAGAACCTCGAGCAGCAGAAGTACGACGATGAGGACATCACCGAGGACATTAAGTTCCTGCTGGAGAGGCTGGGAGAGAGCGTGCAGGATCTCAGGTACCCACTGCACACGAAGTCACGTGTAGTTACCATTCTCATCCACGAGTGGCTGAGATGAGAACATTATAGTCAGTAATGCTCAGAACAAGTCTCTCAAAGAAGTGAGGACGCTTTACTGTCGTACATGAATGAAGTCGTCTGTGTTGTAAAGACAGTTTGCTGTTCGTTTTGAATGCCGCACCGATCACATGCGTGTTTGACCTCTAGATATTCCTGACCATATGCTGCGTCCCTCAAATCACTGCTCTTCACAACAGATGGGTTGAAAGAAAGTAGCTGTCTTAGCCGAGGGACATATCACAGTGGGGATCCTTGGACAAACTTTCTGATGTCCTTTTTATTTTTTATTCATCAGCTCATTTGACGAGTACAGCTCTGAGCTCAAGTCCGGCCGTCTGGAGTGGAGTCCTGTGCACAAGTCTGAGAAGTTCTGGCGCGAGAACGCCGTCCGCCTGAATGAGAAGAACTACGAGCTCCTCAAGTAAGCTGGAACATTTACGGTCACGGGACGTTTAGAAACGGCTGGGAGCACTGCGGCACGCACACAAAGGCACAAATTATGTTTTTATCATAGATACACAAGATATTGCCACGGGAGAAATTAATGGAAGTTTAATTCATGTGTGCGTATTCTGAATTTCGAATTGGATCATTGTGAATGTGAAATTAAAAGACGTGATGTGTTTCGGAAACGTTTAATTGAGTTTGACATGAAGGGTTTTTTCTTTTTCTTTTCCCTCTTTCCTGCTCCAAGCTGCGTATGAAAACGAGGCTCTGTGGTTACAGCTTTATACAGCTTCCAAAATAAAACGAAAAGTCTAATATCAATTTTTTTAAAGCTGCTTTTGAATTAATTAAAACTGTATGAGTTGAACTGAATTTTAAAAGCAGGATTCTTAAAAGACGTCGGGGTCTGTTAACCGGTCGATTCAGGGTCTTTTTTCACTTTTCTGGACTAAAAAGTAGTAAAAAAAAAAAACGCCAAATAGATTCAACGTACCAAACACCTGCAGAATTAATGACCGTTTGTTGCTGATTGGCTCATTTCCAGCATTGCTAACATGCTAAGCAAAGATGGTGAACTTGGTGAATATGAGCATCTAAAAGCATCTGCACGTTACTGAGTCACGCTGCTTCTCCGTAGGCTCAAATGTCTTGTTTCTGTGAGCTTTGCGTCGTTTGCACATGATAATGATGCTCTGAGACTTTTAACAGCTTCCCAGTTTAATGGGTGGCCTGTGGTCTGCTGCAAATACACCCACAGTTAGCAGTGCAGTTAAAGAAGTAGCAGTGTATTCAAAACACGTGTTCGGTTCTCTAGTTGTATCTGCAACTCAACAGAGACACGCTCTCCAATATCATGTTTGATGATTGCACAGCCTCTTAACATCAACATCATTCGTGTTTGCTGTGTGTGTGTGTGTGTGTCCAATCTAAGGACTCAGATCACAAGAGATAAAACATCAATTTGTGTCCGTGTTCTTTGTTATTCCAGTCACACGCTCGGTTGGGCCTCCTGACATTCAGTAAAAACCCTGATCCACCCATCTCATTGTCTCGTCACCGTCCTCTCTCTGTAATCAGCTCAGGCATCATCTCGGCTTTACCCTCCCTCATTTTTACGAGTCTCTTATCCCGACTCTCGCCCACACTTTGTCTCAGTTTGAACCCCGAGGTGTCACCTAAGCTGAGGATGCCCTGTGTCTCCTGTCCTTGGATTTAAGAGTTTAGGTTTCACCTCAGTTTTAGAGTCACGCTAACTTTCATAGGGATCAGTGCATTTCTACATGTAACGCAGATTAGCTCAGAGGAATAATCTCAACTAATCTGTTTCTCAGTTGATGTGTTGCCTTTTGGTGCAGATGGCTCTCTCTCATTTTGTTTGCCTTTCCTCAATAGGATCTTGACAAGGCTGCTGGAGGTGTCCGATGATCCGCAGGTCATAGCAGTGGCAGCACATGACATTGGAGAGTACGTGCGGCATTACCCACGTGGCAAACGGTGAGGCATTTCCCAGTTCGACATCAAAGCTAAAAGCCACTGTGTGTACAGTTTTCTGACCGAAGCACTCGGTTGTCGTAGCGCCGCAATGCAAAACCCCAGTTCTGTCTACACCAACACTGACCTCCATCGTGGTTCTCAGGCGCAGCTGTCCTGTCAGCAGCTGCTCAGGAGGAGCTGAAAGGACGAAATGAGGACGCAATGTCTTCACCCGACTGAGTAAAGTCAGAAACTTTGCAGGTGAAAATAATGTATAAGTCGGCTCCACTGGCGGTGTACACCATGAAACTGAAATTTACAGACTCTTTGATATCTATATCCCCTGGCAACTGTCGCTAGTCAGGGAAATATGCCTGCCAACCTGGGCACATTGATCTGTAATTAGTAATCAGTGGCACTTTACAAGCCACACCTGTACACCTGCGCAATAATGCAGCTGTAAAATCAGCCAATCACGTGGCTGCAACCCGATACCTCAAATCACGCGGACATTGTCAAGAGGTTTTGCTGTTTAGACATCAGAACGCGGAAGGAATTTGATCTGCACGACTTCGGCTGTGCAATGATTGTTGGTCCCAGTGTCGCAGAAACTGCTGACCACTTGGGATTTTCATGCACAACCAGGGTTTACAGAGTCCCGCACGCGAAACACTGAGTGCCGTGTCAAATAGAGAGTCTGAGAATGACCAGGCTGGTTCAGGCCACCAGGACAGCGACAATGGTGCACTCGAATGACCAAATAATGAAGTGAGTGAGTTACAGCTGCCGACAACCACGGCGGATGCCACTCCAATTAGCTAATAACAGGAAACTGAGGCCGCAGTTGGCACAAGCTAACGAAAACTGGACAGTGGAAGATTAGAAAACAATGTGTTCTCTGTTGTGTACATCTGCCACTGACACTCAGATTGTTGGGTCATAAGCTGGTGTAAACAACATGAATCCATGGCACCGCTACAACCATCCTGTGTCATTATGTTATTATGACCACGTGCTCGTCTTTTAATGGCTGCTTCTATCCATGATAACGCTCCATGTCGCCCAGTTCACGTCATCTCAAGCCGGTTGATAATGCCTGCAGTGCTCTGCAGTGGCCAAGCCAAAAGAAAAACTGGATGCTATCGTGTCAAAGTGGACCAGAATCTCTAAGGAGGACTTGCAGCGTGTTGGTGAACCCGGTATCAGACACGTGAAGAACAGCGTCTGTTGAGATTATACTTCACTAAACTTGCCGTTGAAGAGAAAACAGCCTAGCTCTGAGTCCTCGCGGGCTGACAGCTTTGATAAAATGTGCAGTGGGTGAGTGACAGAGGTCGACAGCGTTTAAACACTTTGTATGGACTTCATCATATTTCGTCGTGATGAGGTTTCTCTCCCGTGCTTCAGACGTTATTATAAGTACCAATCATACATGACTTCATGTCCCAGGTTGCCTGATCCTATATGAAACACACCGTCTACTGACTACATAATACTTGAACCCATCTTGTTAGAGAAACCTGTTAACCCCCAACCCAAATCAGTTCAATTCACTGAGTGCAGTGGCAGCGCAGGCAGACCTAAGTTAGTATGCAGCCTTGGTGTGAAGCGAGCTCACATTGCCTGCATCTGATAAGCACTGGAGCCCAATCAGTTTGGGACTTTTTAGACCGATGCAGATTTAAAGGGGAAGAATTCACAGATTAGCAATATGGCGGCCCATCTACTGATTCTTATTTTTACCTTTTCTCTGTGGATTGTCATGAGTCATTGCTTCCTGCTGCTCACATTTAAAGGGGAAAGAGCCTCTGTTTCTATCCGAGGGCACTGATTGGCCTGCACGTTTGAAGCTCGCCCCATCTCCCAGAAATCCCCAGGACATAAGAGAGATTGTTGTTGAGCTGAGGCTCAGAGTACCTGTCCATCTTCCCAGCCCTCTGAGGCTGCTGGTTTTCATTTGGACACCTCCTTGTCCGCGCCATATATTATTTAGGTTCCCCTCAACATTTGCTATCCTTTGCCCAGACAGATCATGATGGGTTTTTTTCTCTTCTACCCCCGTATCATTCTTATTACTCTGCAGTCTGTGTTCACCGTGTGGTGTCTGGTGTCACTTTGGTAATCAGCAGATTTCCTGTACTTTGAGCTACTTTTCTTTTCTCTGGTCACACCATTTGCTGTGTTATCACATGCATTATGCAGGTCCGTATTCCTTTTTAAGGCATTATATCCTTTTACAAGGCCAGCGACCCTTCATAGGATAGACAGGAAATTTCAGTCAGGCTGGATTCGATTACCTGGCGCTGGACCACCGGGTGACCTAACACATGAAAATGGTACCTGTTTTCTGTGTGGATAAAGCCTCTCGGCCATTACCATTATTTATTTTATTCCTTCCTTTTCAGGGTGATTGAGCAGCTGGGTGGAAAACAGCTGGTGATGAATCATATGCACCACGAGGACCAGCTAGTCCGTTACAATGCCCTGTTGGCTGTGCAGAAGCTCATGGTCCACAACTGGTATGTATACATTTGTCACCTCACTGATGTTTGGCGTTCTGAGCCAGTTGTCATTCAGATGTTTTCTCAAGTAATACCCATCCTCAGAGTTTTATGGGACATTAAAGCTGAGATTAAATTTAAAATGGCTTTTCAACCCTTTAAAATCATATTCCTAGTTGTTCTTTGCACCTGTTCAACTCTGTATGACAAAAAAAAAACAAAAAACAATTTCTTTTTACTTTTGAATTAAAATCAAAATGTTTTTCTTCCAGTAAAAGGAAAAAAAAAAAGCAGTGTGTTCACGTAAACTTGATCCAGACGATTGCAGCCAATGCTGACATGTAACCCGTCAATCAGTCCCCAGCTTTTAGAGGCGGAGAGCTGTGGTTCATTTGTTAGCTAGCTAGCACCCTCACCCACATTTGCATACGAATGATTAAATGCCCTGCGTGGCCTCGTAGGGATTTTCATTTATTTGGGCTGATTGGACGTCCACCTTGGGTTGAAGTTGGGCGGAGATGGGCTGCAAAGTGGACTCCGCGCCCTGATAAGAATGCTAAAAGTAGAGTTTGCTCCAACAGGAGATTCACAGTTATGTCAGTTAAGCTCAGATGTACACACCCACTTAATCCTTGCATGAAAAAAAAAAAAAAAAACTACTGATGGATCAAAATGTGTTAAAATCACCTGTGTGTGACCCTGACACGACCTATAAAGATGAGGCGCTAAAATGAGTTCCTTACATCTTAATCAAATGTTAAATCTTTTCAACGACGTCCAGCAGGTCACAGGTTGCCATCAAGCTACTGTGAACTGTTGTGGCTGCGTGGTCTATGTTATTCAAATGGAGGACAAAGATTATATTGTTGAGGTTTCAGCTCTGACTGGTTGAGCGAAGAGATGGAGTTTTTGAGGATTTTATGAATTTCCATTATGCTCCTCGCACATCAAAGCAGAGCAGTGAGTCAGTTTGGGTTTGGTGCTGTTAGTCAGTTGATTGGAGGTTTGTCTTCATGGTTGTTTGGTGTCTGCACAGCTTTTGTGACTGTTTGACAATTTTGGAAACACTCTGATACACTTTTCTTGCCGAGAGTCAGAAAAGAAGATTGATGAAGTTACGCCCAGCCGCGAGTTCGCTTAACAGACAGACTGACAGCAGGGAGAACCCTTCATGTGCTGGACGATCGGCCACAAAAGCAGCGATGCCCTGCCCCATTTGTGCTAAGCTAAGCTAACTGACCCGTGGCAATACCTAGACATTTAATGTACAGATACAACAGAGGTATTCATTATTCCCATGTGTCTCTCATCTAAGTTAAAAGATAAATATTTGCCTTGGTCTAACTAACAAAATGGAAAATTTGCAGGTTCATTGGCATCAACTTGGTCAGTGTATGTGAGCCAGTGGGTACAATGCTTTACAACAGTACGACAAATCCATCTTTCAGCTCTTCAGCGTCCATGTCAGTGTTAATCTCGTTCACAGTGCTTTAAAAAATATTGAATGTTCATATTATGTGCATCTTAAAATAACAGAAGATATGCATGAATGAATTTAGTTCATTTCAGCGGCTGCTTCCATTCAGACCTTTCAGAAGCGCTGTTGCCAACTGGATATGCTTTATTTTACACCACTCAGGATCTTCTCAGGGTCCAAACACTCGACTTGCTCATCGTCCCTGTGTTTTTTTTCTGTTATTTGATGGCTTGGAAACACACACACACACACACACACAAAATCAACATGCAACATTAAAATGTGTTTGTTTTTTGCCGCCGCTATCTAAAACACACTCCGCTCCCCGAGCAACCGTGGATGGAGGTACCGTGTGGAATATCATAGTGTAGTGCTGTTTTCCCATCTAAGTGACCGTAATGTCCTGTGTAAACTGAATGTCCGCTGAAGTGTGGGCAGAAGTTTGTTTATCCACCGAAGCACAAAAGCTTTTCATTCTTGTTTCAGTTGCTGAGAAGAAAGAAAATCGGTTTCTCATTATCAGACCTTCGATAGAGAACAAGATGTGTTTCCTCCAGCTCCGCTTTAATACCGGAGCTTTTAACGTAAGATAACATCAAACAGGACGAAAACTCAGAAAACCGCCGCAGAAGGAGAGGAGGGCAGATGCGGGGTTAATAATATCATTTTTAATTCTGGAGAAGTTTGCTTGAATCCCAGAGGTCAGCGAAGGTTTTGGAAAATATACACATTTGTTTGCCGCCTGTTGAGTCCCAGAAATCAAATCTAATGCTGTTTTAATTTGTGTGTGTGTTGAGTTGAAATGAAATATGCAGGTGAGATAAGAGAAACCCGAGCGCTGCATACAAATATCTTGCTACAGAAAAGGAAAGAGCAGGAATTTAACTGGCTTATGAGTTTTAGTCTGAGGTGAGAGCTGATGCAAGACTCAAAACAAGCCTTTTTATACCCGAAACAAAGTTGTGATTTTAGATGGAAATGGATATTTCATCAGTCAGCGCTTGTTTCTAAAGCAACGTGAGAGCAGCAGCGTCTCATTTAAAACCCCCGGCACACAAATTCCCGTCTGAGGACATTCGTATTTTCTTTAACATCTTAATTCACCCACACCTTCTCCTCTGATGGAACCCGCCGTCAGGCAGTGAAATGCGGTACCTGTCGCTGCTCCGGCTGATGGAGCAGCTAAGCGGTTGGTTTTGTTTCCCTGCTGAAACGACAAAATGGCTTCGAAAGACGCTAAACGATAAAAAGTGCACAAGCGCCGCTGTCCACGTCAGCGTCCACTGAAACCTGCCGGCTCGCTTTTCCACTGGTTGGTTTACTTCGACAGCACCTATTATACGTCATACGTGCAGCCTACGCCCGGTTGCGTCTGTGACAACAGAAACGCTTGAATGCTGCCGCAGGGTAAAGAAAGCGCCGAGGCTGCTGCTGTGATTTGTTTTTAACCGTTTTGAAAAGGCGCCATCTCGTTCTGACAACGTTTTCAAAGCACCTCGCCACACCCACTGTCACCTTGAGTGGGTTGCCTTGCCATTGTTTCCATGAGAAGATCTCCTCGTCCTCGACCAACTAAAGGGCCCCTGCTGTCATGACAACAGCCCAGATGAATGTGTGAACTGAGAAGCTGCTGTTATTTATCCTTGTGATTTGAAAAGTCATTGTCTTTAACACGTGAAGTAGGGCTTGAATGACTCATAAAAGCATCTGATTTTTGCCACTCAGACCCACGTTGACGGTTTGCTGCTCGAGCCCGTCAGATATCGACAGCGCTGTCCTTGTGCTGCACTGTCCTCGGCGTCTAGATTGACGCACAGGCCTTTCTGCAGAAGTCTGTGGTTGACATTTCACGATGTATTA
The DNA here is from genome assembly GCA_008933995.1 of Datnioides undecimradiatus. NCBI lineage: Eukaryota > Metazoa > Chordata > Actinopteri > Lobotiformes > Datnioididae > Datnioides > Datnioides undecimradiatus. The sequence continues at coordinate 3,343,368 of WARS01000052.1, forward strand.
TTAGATTGCATTTCATACACAAGCCTGGCTATTGGGCCCATCCAGAATACCCAAATCTCTGTTCAAGATCACCGCGTACTCCTTTTTAAAAAAAAAAAAAATGCCAGAGAGAGGGAGGGGAAGGGAGCGAGCGAGACTGACCTCGGTGAGACTAAATGTTTTTAAATTCACACTGACCCTTCCAGTCCTTGTTTTACTGGAACCGTCGCTGATTAGAAAGAAGAGGTGATAACCTGTGATCGGATGCTGTTCATTTCCCAGCTCTGTTTGTGTGCTCACACAAAGGTCGATGCTGCGTCTTTTTATAAAAAAACAAAAACAAAAAAACGAGCAGAGCGTGCTCCACTAGTTGGAAAGACTGCAGCGGTGTTCAGGTAATTTTGTGGCAGTAACAATCAGATACATCTGCGTATCTAATCATCGCACTCATCCTGAATTAGACCTTTTTCACATTGGACATATCAAAACGAAACAACATGAAAATGCCAAACACTTGCTTGTGAAATTGCAGGATGGCAGTGTTGCCTAATGTGAACCTGGTAGACTGGAGGTAAATGAAATGAAGATGACGTTGAATACCCGCGCACGTCTGAGTTCATTAGAGATGCAACATTGTGGTTATAGACCTTCATCAGGCATCAAATCAGCCAGTGAAATAACACGTCTCAAACACTTCAGACGTTTACTACATCGGTGTTCGATGGAAGCCTCTGTCATATACAAAGGAGAGACTACTGTTCAGACCCGCTGTCAGAAACAGAACAGCAGCTGGAGCTTTTAATAATATAAATAGCTTCTGTGCACATTTCCACCCTAAAAGCATTTCTTTGCAAGAACTAAGAACTCAAATATTACTGCTAACTGTGCTTCAGGTGCCAGTATCCAAGTTCAGGTTTAGTGGACTTCAAAGAGCTGCTGCCAGATATAATGAGCTCCTGTTTCTTTTAAGCTTGAGTACGTTTACTTAAATACGTATCATCTGACAAATGAGCGCAACATAATGCCGTGATATCAGAGGCGAAGACGCAAGGAGCTCACCGTTAATGCTGCGTTTATGTGTTTTTATGACACTCTGTAGTTTAAGTAACTGGCCAAACACATCACACGTTAAACAGCCTTCAGATGTGTTGTCCTCTGCAGAGCCTTGGCCGAATATCTGATGAGTCGGGTTGTTTGGTTCTGGTTTCCTTTCATTCCTCATGCCTGGTGCCATCACATATAGTACAACCTGGTCACTGTATGTTCCACTCATTCAGGTTGCTGATGAGTCACACTGTAATTTCTACTTTAATATACTTGCATGTATGTGTTTACGTTATATAGCCTTTTGCTTTAGTGTAGCTGTTACGCTGTGTTCAACCTCCATGGCTCATTTTGCAGTGTGAGGGCATTAATGCATACAGCGGCTGCAGAAGCGTACATCTGAAAGATCTGGCTGCATAACACCCACGTCATTACTCTGGTGAACCTTGCAATTAAAGTCCACAGCAGCACTTTGAATCAACACAGAGCTGCTATTTGTAAACCAGCTAAAGGTTCACTGACAACTTCAGTGAAGCAACATATTTCAGGTTCAAGTGAAGGAAGAAATTCCCCATGGCACTGTCAGTAACTTCTTGTGGGAAATCGGAGATAGCTATTTCAAAGATGAGAGGCTTAAAAGCTGTTGATTGATTTGAATTGATGTCGAGCAGGTGCGAGGAGCCCCGCTCCTTTGAGAGGTTTTACTTCTGCCACAAACAAAAATGATTTCTCCGTCTTTAACTGCAAACTAATCAGTGAAATCTCCAGGTGTGGGCAAAGACTTTGGCCCTCGAAACACTGTCTGCATCTGCTAAATGTGTCTGACAGCAGTGTTGTTCTTCAATAGTTACGGTGAAGGCAGGGAGGCTTTTACCAGAGATGCATGATGTTTGGTATTTGAAGCGAACCTTGCATGCACACGTGTTAGCATCGCTGTTTCCTTCACAGGAGCAACCTTCAGTGTCTCTGCTAGCAGCAGGTCCGGGTCAGTTCTCATGGGATTCTGTGGTTTTTGCATGATCCAGCTGCCTCCAAAGGAAACTTGGTTTTGGCAGCAGGACTGTTTAGCACGTTCTTGTGAGGCATGAGAGCATCAGTTGGTGGCTGTAATGCAGCTCTAAGAGAGCCAGAACTAGGGTTGAATGAATGATAATATGATGATACTTTACGGTATTTCTGGGGTTCCGACAAAATACTGCAAAACTGTTTTGGTTTAGAGCAGATCTTTGGATTTGTGGCTCTACTCAAACTCAACTGGGTTCTTCTCCGTGGAGTGGTGAAATACGTTTGTTCTGTGTTCCCAGTTTTGTTCTTGCTTTCGCTCTTTTCGTTGTACCACGTCCACGCCTCTGTAGTCACTCTGCTTTCTGGAATCGTAGTCTCTCCACTTTGTTTCAAACCTGATCTGAGCTGAAAGTGCAGAACAGTTGCTGTGTTTTGATGCAGCGCCGTTACTGCTGTATAAAATGAGTTAGATGAAGCAGGAAATGGTTTCATAATGACATCCAGCAGCTTTGTAGCTCTGCAGAAGAGTGTAGACAAGTGACGTTCATCAGCACCGACTGGTCTGAGTTATAGTTTGTAAGGAGAAGCATAATTTCCATTTCTACCTGTGTGAGAGGCCTTTGATATTTTAAGTAGCAGGAAGGTGAGTGTCATTATATCATATCTGAAAATGTTATTGCCAAGGAGGAACGTGAGGAAAGAAGCGTGACCTTTCAAAATAATGGCATTTTATTTCAGCGCTTAGACAAAAATCATGTCTGGGTCAGAATAACCGGGAGAAGCTCAATCTGAAAATGAGAAAGTCCGTTAAAAATACCGCTTATTCTGCTTTAAATGATATCAAATGCCTTAACGGCACCTCGATAATCCACAGGATGGGATTATATTAAGGGAATGCTTTCTTTTGACTGTTATTCCCTCTTTTCAATATGGGCGCAGGACACGGGAGCTTGGCATGAAGACTAGAAGTAGAGGAGAACAGCTATCTTAGCTCACTGACATCTCCTCTAAAGTTGTTCCTCAAAGTCTTTTCATTTTAATATCTCATTTAAAACTGAGCATTTGGGGGATTTGACAGACAGAACAAGCATGTTGATGGCTCCGCTGCTCGGGGTAAAGTGACGGATGTGATCAAATTGTGTTGGTCGCTTATTCAAAAAGTCTTGAGGGTGAATCAATGATGTAGTTGCAGATGTAGTCTAACAGAAAGCCTGGATCAGTCAAATCCGGTACCTGTCTGTTACTGAGCTTTAGCAGAGCTGGGATGTGGATTTCGTGATTTACAATTAGACACAGGCAGGCTGCGTCCCCATGTTTCTGCCCTTTATGCTAGCCTAAGCTAATTGGTTGTAGCTTCATATATAGAACATAAAAACATGAAATTGGAGTCAGTCATCTCAACGTTCTGCAAGAAAGTAAACAAGTATTTATGTTGAGCTTTATCGTCAAACGTTCCGAGTGCTGAGTTGTAATGTGTTGTGTTTTGTTTCACAGGGAGTACCTGGGAAGACAGCTGCAGTCCACCGATCAGCAGCAAGCCCCAGCCGTGGCAGCTCGGAGCTGAACCATTCCCGTGCACGTGTGTGTTTGTGTATTGCCGCGTGGATGAGTGTGCACCGTGCGTACGTTGGTCTCTGTCATTTTACGAATCAGCTGTACATTTTGTGGAACAACTTGAAAATCAAGCGGCGCGCTTCGCTCCTCCCGCCTCCACCCCGAACGATCCTCGATGTTTCTTGATTTGACTGTCGTGCTTTCGTGTCGTGCCCTCTCTGCTCAGTGACGTGTGGTGACAGAAGTCGCACTTTATGTCTGTGATAATGTACAAAACTGCAAGTTATTTAAGTCTTACCTATAAAACGTTGGATGTATCCCAATAAAGATGCTTATCTATGGTGTTCCTGTGTCCACTCTGCATTTCCTGCCCAGCACTGTTGTCGGGGTCGAACAGCATTTACTGAGATCAGCTTGATAAGATTATTGAGTTTTCTTATCATTCGTGGGCTCCCGTGTAACGACCGCAGCACACGACACTGAAGCTGAGAAATGTTTTGTTTTTCTTCCAGTGTCTTTGTTGCCATGTTTACTCACATTTGCCCCCAGGTTGAAGCTGAAGGTAACCTTCGCTTCACCCTTTCAAATTGTGCCTGTAGTAGGGAGTCAGAAATAGCTTGTGAAGTGATAATTAAGAAATTATAATAATTTCACTGCTCTGTTGTGAAGTGAGAAGAGGAGGTAATGCAAAAGGTTCTGTGAAGAAAAAAGATAACAGCCTATTTCCAAACGTCCCTAATTTCCGTGCGGATGGACAAAAGCAGAACTCATTGTCGCTTTCAATAACACGCAGTCAGCAGTCACTTTATCAGGTACACGTGCAAATAAATTTAACTGCTTTGAATTCTGCATTATATATAAAGGTAATATTCAGCTCTTGGTGACATTAAATGCATACATGCAATCACGTGTTGGTTATTGGATGATAATAATAGCTGAAGTTGGTGGTTGAACCGAGCCGTGTTTTTAACTTCACGTCCTCCTTATTTACTTATGTGAAGAGGACAGCGTATTAAAAACATCACTGAATATGATCCAGTCCAAATCAGCATCATCAGTAACTATGACCTCCTCCTCCTCCTCCTCATAAAACACAATGACAGTGAAATGAACACCCAGAACATTATCAGCATCATAAAAGCTAACTTTAAGGCAGCTCTGTTGGACTGAATTAGGTTGTTTGTGTTGGTTCCTTATAAAGAGGCCACTGATTGTACATGTTCCACATAAGGAAATGTAATAAAAGCTTCTGTTCTGTTGTCTTGGTTTCATATAGAGCTGCAAGATTAGTTGATAGAAAACAAATTGTTTTGGGTTATTTCTAAGGCCAGCGTGAGGATTTTCTTGTTTTCTTCTTCTTCCGTGTTTGTGATGTTACTGTCTTTTGGATTTGGACGTCAACTTTGCTGTGTTATCTCTCGTTTACAGCATCATGTAGACCGAATAATTAATCAGTTAACTGACAAAAGAGCCGCCCCGCTTTCACATGCGGTGACTTTTTCTAACTCTGTCCCTCAGTCTGAATAGAAAAACAAATTTCTTTCAGTTCTTGAGAATAATTTGCCATCCAGTCATGGTTGCCATCTTGGTCCAATCCTGTGAAGATTGCAGAAAAACAGATAACACCTCGCAGTTCCCTCTTTGGATAAGAAGCCCAGTGCTGGTCAGTGGCAACAAGGGGAATCTTTTCTTGCAAGACCACGCTACGGTTCCCACCGTGTTCTAATAAACATACAAAAGCATTAATGATGCTAACTCAGCGAGCTGTTTTTTGAAAAGTTGCATCTTGCAGGACGTTGTGACTCACTGGAGAGGTCTGTTTTCAAACCGTCGCACCGAAAAGGCTAAAACCTTTAGTCCTTCAAACAATATTCACTGCATCCATCTGCTGTCTCCCAGGAAAAAATTACAATAACCCATTTGTTCTGGACGAGCGGCCCTTAAAAGGAAACAATTCTGTGACTGTCTTATACAGTAAGTTGGGTTTTCAGATGCTGTTGTGATGTGGTGTCCTTCCCATCAGAATATAAATTGAATCTGAGGTGTTTGGCCTCTTTTCCTCCGACCTTGACTGTACACACGCTTTTCAGAGCTCTTCCTTCACTATTTCAGCACATTCAGCACAAAGAGTAGTGGTAACCATCAGTTGCAAAGGGGCTGTTTGAATGTATTTGGACTTCCAGCAGGTTTTGATAAGGGACAGAGTCTGAGAACACCACCCAGGGCTGTTTTCAAGTGCTGTAGTTTATGTTTTCTCTTTAACGAATCCCAGAGGAACAGTGCAGCTCTGTCAGCATCAACACATCGGTATGGAAACCCATGGTTGTGTGTGCTTTTGATGTTTTGTTTTCTCACAAACACTGCAAACAATGACTTTGTTAGCTTGGCATAAGAGTCCCATGATCATAGAATAAACATCTTGAGAACAAAACAAAAAAGCTGTTGACTGCCACAGGCACATTATTAGTATATATTGTGCGCTAATATGCATTTTATTCATATTAAACTGTGCAATTTTAGGACTATTCAAAGAGAAGTTAGGGTCTGTTTATGGGTTTTGTGAAGTGTGACAACGTGTGCTGAGGAAACAAACCTTTGTGGCTTCAGAGGAAGCTGTACCAAATCTGAATCATTTCCTCAAGTGATGTCACTTGAGTCAGTGGCGGTTGTGTCTGATGACAACTGAAGACTCGAGTTCGGAAATGAGAACAACCTGGGGGTTTGGAGTTAAAAAGAAGCGACCTCATCGCGCCTCTGCGGCCTGTCCGTCATCTCTGCCTGACTCCACGTTACTCCACCGCTAGCATAATGCACCTAAGTATCTGGCAAACCCATTGGCGGTCGAGTTGCATTGTGGGTAATGAATTAAAAACCACAACACAAGAATATAAAGAAACAACATCCACGTCGCTCTCATGCAGCAGCTGGTGAAAAGCTGTTTTTATTTGTGTCTCCTGCGCTAATGATGCTATAAAGTCGCGTCGCCCCGCATGGTCAAGCTCTGAGTCACATGACCTCAACTAAGAGACAGTCACCTGTTAACGGCAGCACAAAAAAGAGACTTGGATGAAATATTTAAGTTTGTAAATTATGAACGACCACAACCGTGACAGATACAGTCACAAATGTACCTAAAGAAGCACTATAGTGATGAGTCCAGCAGCTTGTGAGATTAGATTAGATTAACAGACACACTCATCTTAATGTACAACCCCCCTCCCAGGTCTTTTTCACTTGCTATAGGTCTATATTATATCAGTATATGTGGCCCGGTGGCCCTTATTTCCTGTCTCTCTTCAAATCTAAAAATAAAGTATTGTTCAACTGAACACTGAAAAAAATGATGCTGAACGCAAGGATCATGTCCACTGTCTAATGCGCTGTGTTAGACAAAACACCACACGTGCAAAACAAGATCTTATGTGTTCTCTTATGTGAATCAATGCAGATGTTTGAAGAACGTGTAGTAAAGTATAATATAATAGCACGTGTTCACGCGTCACTATACAACTCTGCTAAAATGCTTATATTGAAAAGTCTTATATTAATATTCAGTACAGTGCGTGCAGCTGCTTATGAAAAAGTTCCCATTCGCACTAAATAGACATTTAATCTGGAGACATTAGTATTTACAGCAGCTACTGTCGGCTGAACTCACAGCTGCGCCGCCAGCCAGAAGGCCGGGCTGGCAGCAGCGTACCTGTGGGTAATCTGCTTCCAGATGACTACGGAGCTGAAGTTTAACTCCACGAGGAGAAAAACATGTTTTTCAACTCGGAATCCTCTGCGGAAGTCAAACCGTCCTCTCCTTCCAGACTGACGATCAGCTGAAGAGAACAACTTTCCACGTTACTCAGGAACAGGAAACTTTAAACCTCCTGACAAACAGGTCAACGTCCTTCTGAATATCAGCTCTCCACCTTGGCGGATGAAGAGCACCGATTCAACGTTAACACCTCCAGCTCTGCGACCGTGTAGCTGTCCTTCAACTTTGTTAGCAAGCATTCAAATCAGGTTCCAGGCTTTGCAAACATCCCTCATGCTTTGACGTCTAAAAGGTCTGGAGAGCTGGGGTGCACGCAGAGTCAATATTTATGGAGAGGCTCGCTGCGTATGGCTGCAGATGCCTGGCCCGGCTTTGCTCTCTGAGCGCTGTTTACAGTGGCTGGCACTCTGCGGTCCCTCTGCATGCTCACCTGCAACAACTGATTGAACTCTGGACCCTGAAACAGATGGTTTTTCTTCCCCCACTACTTTTTTTTTTATTTATTATGCTACCCACATTTGTTGTTCAGGGTCAAGGCAAAGGGTGGAGCTGGCTGTTTGTGCGCACGGCCGGTCTCTGAGGGTTGGGTTTATCGATGAAACCTTCCCTAAGGCATGGACCACCTTATGTCTTGCCTCAGTTATTCAATTCAGTTTTGTTCTCCCTCTCCCAGGATTAGTGTTTCATGTCAAATTCTTTTTTCATCAATATTCAGGAAATTAAATGTGTGAAGAGCGAATAAAGACAAGTTTCCAGTTTGTGCTTCCAAAGTGTTTGACATCTTCATCTGCCCAGTGTGGCAGACTGTTAAATCAGCTCGCTGAGAAAAGAGTATTGTTGCCTTGCTTCATCGATCAAATCCCTCTGCTCTTGTAACCATGGGTCAGAGACTGTCCGTTCCCATAGTGACAATCAAAACAAGCCTCTGCCAACAGCCGCGCAGCGTGAAGCTCGATTTAAGGCTGCATCTAAGGAGAATCACAAATACCAGAGTATTTACGGCGCGCTGGAGCCTGAAAATAATGTGTGCGATATTAAACCGTGGATGCCTGTTTCACTCGTGCTGGGAAAGCAACTGTTCCACATGGACACTGGAATTATCCAATTGACGAGGCTTTCAAAGCCAGACTTTATATCACTCGTGACCGAGCACAGGTGCACAGTAATCATTTTCCCGCTGGGCTGTGTGCAGCCACACTGGCTTGGTACCGAACAATCCTTGTAAATATGTTTTCTGTTACATGAGCTGCCTGTTTAAACACGATCAGTGAAATCTGGTTTTAAGCATATGTTGTTCTTGAATTGAACACAGCACCGTAGAAATGAGGAAGTTGGACGAACAGTCACTCAATGGAACTGCTGAGTAGTGGCACTGTTTATAAACAGTGGAGACTATGGTAGCCCAGAGGGGCAAACACAACAGTTAAGAAACCATGCCAAGTCATAGGCACATGTAAAAAAAGCACGCTGCAGCAAGTTAAGACGAGTAAATGAACAACAAAAGCTGCAAATATGGAAACAATGCACAATGAATACACACAAACCCTGAAAACAAATGCAACAGACAAACGATGCATGTCCAGTCAACACAACAGTTCTCCAGACCAGACAAGACGGCCCCTTCATCTCAAGACTCTGATTTGATGTTTAGTCGCTCGTGCATCTTTGCTTGAACAAGCAGCTGATCTAGTCTCTCTATGAAGGGGTCTCCGCCATATTGAAAGTGTCTCATTTCTACTCTGAGGTATGAGAATCAATCTCTGAGGAGCTATAAGTGAGGATACACCGGGTCTGCACCTTGAAGGAGCAGAATGAACGTCAGTTGTCCTGACGGTCCTCAGTGATGTAATGTCCCCGCTCATCGTCCACAACCATAAGAAAATAACATTCTGTTCCAAATTGTCGTCCTTAATGCAGAAATACAATGTCGACCCGCAGCCGAATTCTCCAAAGGGACGATACGACACACGCTGATCACATTTTCACAAACCAAGTCATTTTCATCCAGAGCAGACACGGGCACTCCTGCCGTCACCGCGCCATCTGGATACCTGCATATGAAGGTGATGATCTCTGCTGTGAGGCAGAGGAGCATCTGCATACAAAGCTGCTTTCACACCCCCCCCCCCTCCGCGTGGCATAAAGGTTGTGTGTATTGTGTTTGTGAAGCGCCTGGTAACGGTTTGCACATGCAGATATTCAGGGGTGAATGGATCGTTTTTGTAGCACGCAACAGGGGACGGTGCAGGCTTGGCAATCTTACCTTGTTCAGGAGAGCACTGAAACATCCTGCGGCAGACATCAGCTCCAGATACTGATGTGGTATGATGCCAACGAACGTGAACTGTCTCTACAAGTGTTCATTGGCAGCATAAGGGAAAGGTCCTGCAGATACAAAGCTAGCTTAACAAAGACAACAGCTTCAAGAAAATGAGAAATGCAGATGGTTTTGCAGACTGCCTCTGTATCTCCGTGCATCTTCAATTTTTAAGAATGGTTTTCATATAAATTCTCCTAATCACAGACTTCTTAGAAATCTTGACTCTTCAGAGGTATGTGGCTTTCACTGGACAGTGACGAACAAAGACCATTCAGCTCCTCTTTTCTTCTTCTTTCACCTTCTCCGAGAGATAACGTGGAGATTTCAAACAAAGCGCTGTGATGAATATAAATCTTGGGGTAATGAGACATCATTATGAGCGCTGCCATGATTGCATAAAGATTTGGATGAGTGTAATCTGTAGTTATATAACTCCAGAGACTACAACATGTCTCATCAACATGTCTGTGTGCAGAACAGAAGGGAAGAGTTTGGCCCTTAAAGTTATTTGGTATTTTGGTCCAAATCAAACGCAAAATACATTTTTAAATCTTTACTTTAAATAAATAAATAAACTTTCTCATATAGAATTTAGTTTGAAACCACACTGTGATGAGTTTTATGTTTAACACCGCATTTTAGCCTGAGAACATCCACTTCATACATTTAAAAATCGTTACCAAACCCCCCGCAGCCGGCTCACATCATGGGATATGCAGGGGCCAACAGGTGGGTGAACGTGATGCTACCTTGTACTTTGGGTCTGTGATGCAACGGCAGCATTTTTGCAGTTTCAGGGCTTTGTTTCATTTGGTCTGGTGGACAGGATCACAGAAAACTCGAAAACTGCTGCTGCAGTTAAAACTACGACGCAGACTCAACTGATAACACAGTGTTACACACAGGTCCAAGAAAACATTTCAGGAGGTTCATGTAAGTCCATTATGAATTTATACAAAATAAACCTCTAATCAATAATCCAAAACGAATAAGGAACGTCTCAAAAAAGAAATATTGTGACTTCTGAATTGTACTCAAATTGACTTGCTGATCCTTTTGTATTGTCATTAGCAGTAGTTATCTGTACATTGGTCACGTCCGTGCTGCAGTGAACTATGGGTAATCTTCCTAGCACAGTCTGCACCCCTCTGGCAGTCCACAGAAAGTCTTGTGGACTTGATAAATTATGGATTTGGAGTCCAAGGCACAGGTGAACTTTGCAGGACTTCACTCGTTAAGCATGAGGAGGTCTGGAAATTCGGATCCACCCGTACTTACAATGTCTCAGCTGTAAATACTCAGCGCTGTAACATGGGACGTATTTAGAAATTCCATGACAACAGAGAAAACATCCATCTGCTAGTGAAGGTCATGTGATCTGCTCAAAAGCTTACGGGAATAAACAGATTTCCAGTGCATCCACAATAGATCTGAATATCTGTTTTGGAGATAATTCGGTGAAATGATCCCGATTCGTCACTTTAAAGCTGCATCAGTTAATATCTGCATGTGAACAATGGATAAATGACTCAGCTCTGCAGAGACTTTCAGCTGTGCGCCCCACATCATTTTGATTTTTATCACTCTCATCAAACTCACTCGGGCTGTTTAAGCAGAAAAAAGGTGTGTGGACCAAACATTTAATGGAGCACTAACATGATGACAATAAACTGACCTCACAACTCACTAAGATATAAATCTGTCTCCTTTTCCTCTTGTTTCATTCCTTCTTTCTGCTGTTTATTCCTTCTTTTATCTGCCCGCTGAGAAACATCTAAGTTTAATATCCTCTGTTTCGGTGAATGTCTCCAACAAGGTGACAACCTGAAGGTTTAAATCAGGTGCAAATTGTAGCTACATGTTTGCACTCAGTGAAGAGCGTTCTTCCCCTTGTGTAACAGGTCTGGCTGAGCGTGGGAGAGGAGGCAGATATTTTGAAGTGTAATCAATAATAAAGTAGTAGGATCAAATGAGTATTGCTCTGCAGATGGGGAAGGGGTTCTTTCTGCGAAATCCACATTTTGCTTCTGTAGGAGAGAGCTGCTTTTATCTCGAAGAGCTGCTCGGAAATTGAGGCGGCTCTTTCTCTTGTTGATGGCAATGAATGTTCTGGGTGGGGCGGGGGGGATTCCATGGGAAACTAACAATGCATGTGAAGAGCTGTGACAGTCTTCAAATCGAGGAAGATAAATGAAGCGGACCACAATGTGACAGTAATCATCTGCTGAAGCACACTTGAAAGAAAACCTCTGGCATTCGGTATAATCATGTGGGAAAACTCCAGAGGCAGAAGATGAGTTTTTATTTTTGCCACGTTGAATTGCTTTTTTTTTTTTTTTTTCCTTCAAAATGTGAGATGATCACACCTCTAATAGCGTTGTCTTTCATACCGGCCTTCGTCATGAAACATTTAATTGAAACGTTTTACCGACTACACAGCACCTCGGATCATTTTGCAAAAGGCAGTAAAATGCAAAAAAAAAAAAAATAAAAAATATTCTTGACCTCATCCACTGGAGGTTACATAACAAACACGTCCTCTCCTCCTCTGGAACTCAAATAAAACCAGCCGATTCAAGTGCCAGAGGAAGAGTAGCAGATTGTATCTGCGTGCAAACAGACCTTTGGTACTGCGTTATTAGGGTTGAGCGTAAACACTGTGACTGTCGTTTTCCTCCACCCCAGCTCTCAAATGAGGAAAGCTGTGATTCGCCCTTTTATTACTGCCGGATCATGGCTGAAGGAGGGCCGCAGTGAAAGTTGTATCCAGTATTTGTGCTAACAAACAAAACGGCCCTTAACAATAGCAACACACCTACAGAAAGGCTTTGTCACTCAAGCAACACCTGGCCATGATGGGTCTCTAAGCAACGAGTGTTAGTGCATGAAAGGAGGGAAAGGAAACAGTGCCCGCTTAATTATGTGCTGGTTGAAATCTGCCTCCTGTCTGTTGGGGGAGAAATAAAAAACCGAGGGAGTAGTAGAGAGGAGTAGCCTGTGATTTCTGTCAACGCGGGGTATTTTCTTTATCTGGAGCCAGAGTGTCTTTTTATTTTTAGCTCTCGGTGCTGAAACATTTCGTGTTGTCTCAGGGAAGATTAGCGGATAAATGTTTTCAACGCAGCGTCTCTCAGTCCTGGTCCTGGGGTCCCCCTGCTCTGCATGTTTTAGATGGATCCCTGTTCCAACACACCTGATTCAAATCATCAGCTCGTCACCGACCTCTGCAAAAGCCTGATAATGACTCATTCATTTGAATCAGGTGTGTTGGAGCAGGGAGCATGCAGAGGGAGGAGAGGGACCCCAGGGCCAGGACTGAGAAGAATGTACTAAGGTTTAAGTTAAGAGCCCAAAGCGGGGAAAAGAAAACTATGAAAACAACGCTTGTCTCTTCTGAACTGATTCTGACCCAAATTGAGTCAAAACTTGCTGGTGATGTCAAGATCCGTTTTGATTTGAAGGCCCCTCTGGATATTTGTGCTCGTGTCAGCCCCGTGTCATTTCACATGTTGCTTATAATCCGGAGCCGCCGGCAGGAGATGCAAACACTTGAAGCTTGCAGTTCTTACTTCATGCCTCTTCAGCATCTGATAGGACTCTGCATGTTTGCATTGCAGTGGCAGCTCTCATGGGAGTTGCTAGGGAACATCTTATGGCATTACTGATAAGAACATTTTCCAAAACATGACACTGTAGATATTTTCAATACTTTATAGGCAAATTGTGAAGTTATCAAAATGTATAAAATACGATTTTACAAGGTTTTACATGAATGAAGAGGCAGGCAGATGTTTTAATGGTCACGTGGTGATGAGTAGTGCATTTTACCGGATAAAATGCCAAAAAAAAAAAATAACCAAATGTAAATAAAGCGTGAAATGTTTGCGGTGACTGCATTTTCAGCGCACTGAGATGCATTTGTTTGGAGCCTTTCCGCTGGCTGGATACTGTCATATCTGTTGGCTCAGCCTCTGATGTCACTGAATGAGCAGTGCGGGCTTCCAGTGCGCACCTTCGGGGACGCAACGGTGACACAGGCAGTGAATCTTCTGCTCCTCCACAACTACCCAGAAACCTTTTGTTTGTGCCGTATTTCCAGCATCCTGATTTCAATCTGTGGCTGAGCGTCCTCTAAGCAACTCCTCCTCAGTGCTGCTGTATGTTAATGAACTTTTTGGAAGCAGGGAAAAACAGGTAAGGTGGTGTTACACTTGCGTATTGGTGTCCTTGAGCGCGGGCTCATTTTTCTTCCCTGGATCTGCGCTAATGTTGAAATTTGCTGTTTTTTCCCCAGCAGTCGTCGGCAGTTCAGTTGTTTTGACCGATATCTGTGTAAGTTGAGCGGTCAGTTTACGCCCAGCAGCGGCAGAAGCAGCAGCGGCAGAGGCAGCAGCGGCGGCAGCAGCCCGGCAGGTTGCACACAGCGTTCAGCACCATGGAGAGCAGCGTGGTGCACATCTACAAAGAGGACAGGTGTCCCTCGGGACAACCGGAGGAGTGCATCCCAAACTTCACCTGGCAACCCGGTTTATCGGACGTCTTCAACTACACACCCAACGGCACCTGGGACTCCGAGCCGGAGCCCATGTCGCCCATCATCCCCATCATAGTCGCGGTGTACTCCGTGGTGTTTGTGGTGGGCTTGGCGGGCAATTGTTTGGTGATGTATGTCATCATAAGGTGAGCTTTTTTTCAGCTTTGAAATGTGTCACATATTCATACTGTGTCCAAAAAAAAAAAAAAAACAAAACCCAACGGCGGTCATTTTAGTGAAAAGGCGCGCGCACGTGCGTGCATGTGGCTCCTAAAACAACAGGAAAAGCAGCGCGTATTAATTTTTGAACAGCGTGAGTTAATTGCAGTGAAATTGCTGTACGCAAGTGTTTGTTCAGCTGCTGTCATGAACGCAATAAGTCCCCGCAGGGCCATAAAAGCACAATAACCCCTGATACGACAGAAATTATGAGCGTAATTAAATTTATTTATATTTCTTGAAGTTTTGTTGTTTGTTCCTCTTTATGGCGTCTCCCCGCGCGTGCGTTTAAAGGTGTCTTCCGCTGCAAAACGGACTCCTGAATCCAGCAACCTGAGCTATTTTTTCTCTTCGCCCATGACGACAATGCGTTATGGATTGTAACAAGGTTTGCAGTGATTGTAATGTCTGTATGTCTTCTGTACACTCCTCTGTTGCATTTAATGTATGGTTCTGTTTGAAGCCTCTTAATGACCCTTTTGATTTTAACTGTTAGATGTGAGATGGATAAATTATATTTTGCATCCTTAAGAGAAGACAGAATTAGATAAAAAGTTATTTTCCCCTCTTTGGCTCCATTTGTTTGTTTACTGGATTTTGGCTGCTGAAGTAAATCTATTTATTCAGGAAATGTGCTGATCACCTTGGTAACTAATCCTTATCTCAATAGTGATTTCATTAAGCTCGTGTCTCTTTTAAAGGATTCAAAAAAAGTGAGATGACAGTGAAATCCATTCAGCCTCCCCCCATTTCCCTTCCCTGTAACAGATACACCAAAATGAAAACAGCCACCAACATCTACATCTTCAACCTGGCTGTGGCCGACGCTCTGGTCACCACCACCATGCCCTTCCAGAGCACCGACTACCTGCTCAGCTCTTGGCCTTTCGGCGAGGTGGCGTGCAAAGTCTTCATCTCCATCGATTACTACAACATGTTCACCAGCATCTTCACGCTGACCATGATGAGCGTGGACCGCTACGTGGCCGTGTGTCACCCCATCAAGGCCCTGGATTTCCGCACGCCCGTCAAAGCCAAGATCATTAACGTGATCATCTGGGTGCTGTCGTCTGCTGCCGGGATCCCTGCCATGATACTTGGCAGCACAAAGACCAATAACGGTACCTTGACCTTGCATGCATTCACACTGTTTGATGCCTTGATGTGTCTCCACCTTGAATGTTTAACAAGGGTTTGAGGTTCAAGTCTTTTAACTCATATTTGTCTGTTTCAGTCCACCTCTGCGTCTGCTATAGGGACAAATGACCCTCTGTCACATGCAAGTGAACTCTAACAAGCAATTTCAAACTTAAAGCCCCACTGCAGTCCAACATGCTTGCCTTAAATTATCTCACTTGGCTGCAGGAAGCGTCCTTCAAATTCCATGAGGAGGATGTTGTGTAGGTCTGATGAGAGCCTATATTACAGCTACTTGACTAGATGAAGCCATGACAGACATAATGGGTCCTCTTCGGTTGAAAATAGAGCTTGAAAGATTTACTTTCCTCTTTTTCATCGACGGTCTAAAAGACTTTTCATCTTCATAATGAGTCTCTGCGCAATAAAGCCCAGGGCTGTTTACCCAGAGCTATTAGACTAGTTAATGACTCTGATTGTGGCCTTTACCCCCTGGACAACGACAACCTTACTGCTTCACAGGATCTGACATTACAGTTAACCATGCTAGCATGCCAGTGTCTTCAGCCTTCAACACCTGAAAATACCTTGACTTTTAGGTAAATCACCACGAAATTCATTAGCAGCCGTCATGGTTTCCAGAAGATGACAGACTTCTCTTCTAGCTCCACAAAATAAATGTTAAACAGCCAACAGAAAGGTTTTTGCTTTAATTTATTTATTATGAATTAAATGTTGATTGGACGTTGCAATAATGTAAGATAATGACACCATCTGCATTTAGACTGGTTCCTTAAACAATGTTTTTACTCCATTTTACTTCCACATTGGGGATTTTGGTCCTTCACACAAATTTTGGGAAAGAAAACATTGTGTTTCTGAGTTTTGGTAGTCTTTTGCCTCTTTAAATAAACAGTTTATAACACAACATGATGTAGGATATCAGCTTTTATTAATGTATTTGTTAACAACCATAACTCAAATTTAACAAATACATCTTTGTGAAGTTAAAACTTAACGGTATTACAGTGCCTTATGAATCTTAAGTATGTAAACATTTAAATGGCTTTTCATGTAGTGCATGAAATGGGAAATGTTAGCATGCTAACACACCAAACTGTGATGGTGAACCTGCTAACCATCATCATGTTGTCATTATAACTGTGAACACGTTAGTCACCAACTTGTAGCTACCGTCAGGATTTAGCATTTAGCTTAAAGCACATAGTGCAGACTGCTGTTGTTGTTGTTTTCTCCTGAATTAAATGTTTGTTGTGATGTCTCTAGGGACTACAGAGTGTGCCCTTCAGTTCCCTGAGCCCTACATTTACTGGGACACCCTGATGAAGATCTGTGTCTTCATCTTTGCCTTTGTGGCACCCGTCATCATCATCACTGTGTGCTACACCTTGATGGTCATGCGCCTGAAGAGCGTGCGCCTGCTGTCGGGCTCGCGCGAGAAGGACCGCAACCTTCGCCGGATCACACGCCTGGTGCTGGTGGTGGTTGCTGTCTTCGTTGTGTGTTGGACGCCCATCCACATCTTCATCTTGGTCAAGGCGCTGTCAGGCAACGTGCCGGAGACCACCGCAGTCATGGCTGCCTACTTCTTCTGCGTGGCGCTGGGCTACACCAACAGCAGCCTTAACCCCATCCTCTACGCCTTCCTGGATGAGAACTTCAAGAGGTGTTTTAGGGACTTTTGCTGCCCTGGTGCCCAAGGTCATGGGGACTGTCAAGGGGTGAGCCGGGTGAGGAGCACCCTGCGAGACCACTCGTGTCCCACTGAAGCCCGTGGAGACATGAGGCAGGCCAGGCCCGTATGACTAGCCATGGACATGTCCTCCTCTACACCCTATCAGGGCTGGGAGGACTCCAATGACCTGGGATTGACTCAAATCACCACTGCCATCTGAGGGAATAGCTGCAGATGGGAATAGTTGTTATTTATTCATCCAAAAACACTGGTTTAAAGGATAATCTGGTGATAATCTACATATTTCCAAGTGTCACCAAATCCCATGAAATGACCAAAACCAGCAAAGAACTGATGCTGCTAACCAGCACTGACTTTGCAGCCAAAAACCCGTTAAAGGTTATTCTTTAACTGTTCTCCAAAAAGCTTATTTCCTCTTTTATGAAAAACATTTACTGACCACCAAGCATGTATCAATCTGCCACTGAAAATAGTTCCCAAATACACAATTTTCTCTTGTTTGAGTAATATTTGGTAAATCTACACTGCTCAGTTATCTGAAAATTACATTCATGTCTTTAGAGAGAATGAATGGAATGGAATAAATGGTTCTGGTCTCTGTGGGACTTTATGAGATTTAGAGAAATACAGAATATCACCGGACATATCCTTTAAAATGAAGTTTAGATTAAAATCCTATAAGGCAGAGATTGTCTAAGTGGAAAGATGCCTCTGGGATTTAAGCCCAGCTAGACACTAAATCACTGGATATTATTTCATATGTGTATAAAATCCCTTCTGAAGAAATTGAGGTTTGACTTATTAAAATTATTATTAGTATTATTATTTTTCACACTGTTGACATCAAAAGACAATGAAAGCCAGACAACCCAAAAGTATTTTATTATGTAGCTTAATAACATTTGTCTTTACTTGACATGTATATTGTGCTGTAGGCTTTTAAATAGAAATGATGAATATAGTTCTCAGTTTAATGCATAAAAAGATCAACCGTTAGTGAAATCAAGTCCCTCATTATTTTGAGGAACAAACTGCATTATGAACAGTGTTTTCAACTGATTGTGTTTCACGTGAATTGTAGTTTGGTGCTTTGCTGTATTGTAAATCTCTGAATAGTCTAATATCTTTAGCTGTAAACCCATGTAGGATGTTTAATAGCCTCTCAGGGATCCTCCTCTGTGATTCACCACAAGAAGACACTGAATCAGAGCGTCAGCCGCTCTTTAACGCTGAACTTTGTGCTTTATGGAACAGTTAACATCTCGACCCTGCTCCACACCTTTAAAGCATTTACAGCTGAAATGCTACGTCTCACGTCAAGGAGATGTCGAACATTGTGCGTACATCGTCAACCTGGCAGGTTCTCGCCTTGTCTGAAATGCTGGTACATGTGAAAACTTTGCAGAGGGCTCCAAGGCAACAGCTGACATGACAATAACATGCTGTATCTACACAACAGGGCTTTTTGTGGTTAGTGCAATTTAATGTTTATACTGTAAACCTCTGCTCATTGTGTTATCTTTTCAGCTTGGTAACTATGCATTTTTGAGTTTAGCCTCATTCTGCAAAAAAACAAAACAAAAAAAAATCATGTGAGTGATTTACTGTCTTGGTTTTCATGTTGTAGCTTTTATAAGAGTCACAGGTTGAGCCAGAATTAATAAAAATCAAGGCTTGTGAGTTTTTTTTCAGAGCAAACCATTGATATACTTATCTGTCTAAATCCAATAATGAAATAGTAGTTATATTAGAAAATGTGTTTCTGTGCCTTGTTTTGTGTGCCTTAACTTCAGCTATTTTGTGCTTGAACTGATCAGCAATTAGCCACATCTGGTTTTCTGTGACAGCTTTGCCTTTAAGTGAGTTTGAAAGTTTATCCTGGTAACAGTTTACTGCTCAGTTGTTGTAGCAACTGAGGACGCCCCACTGTTAGCTTGGTTACAGTATGCGCTATTTAACTATTACTCTGTAACTTACCAAACAGATATGATTGTATTCTTAACTAATGACTGGCCAAGCTCAGCCCTGGTCTGTTTATCACGTATGTGCAATGTGCTGCTGCTTTGTATCATTGTATTTGTTTGATATTACGCTGTATCTTTAAGCTTTGAATGTCAAAACATGCTTTATACATGCACAACTAAGTCTTAATAAAGGTGTAAAATGTAAGTTGGTGTCATATCAAGAAAACACAAGACGAGAGGGACTTCATTTCTGCCCTTAACGATATCCAGGTCGGTTCAATCAAGATGAAATGTGGAATAGCGTTACAAAACAGCCATGACTTTATGAACACCTCCCCGGTGATTCAGTTTTTTCTCTGTCCTCTATTAATTCTTTTCAACTCAAACACAAAGTTAGTGTTTCCATGGTGAGCGCACTGACTGCAAACCAGGAGGCCATGGCTTGTTGTACTAATTATGAGGCATTTGTGTCGGTGACCTTGCAGAGGAATTTGCAGTGACTGCAAATTCAGCCACTGTGTGGCTGAGTGAGTCTGTGCTGCCACTGCGCCTCCCTCAATTTGGTATTTACTGAGTTTACTGTTCAGGAGTGAACAGGTGTGTGACCCGGACATTTGGGAGGAAGATGGGGGCACAGGTTGCGGTAGAAGGCCATGGGCACCTTGGTTGAGACATTCTGGAGCTTAATGTCTATTAAAATTACTGTTATCCACACTTAAACATGAGATGAGAGCTTCTGATGGTGTGACAACAGTTCATCAGCACTAACGCATGATATAAAGTAGCCTTGACATTGGATATCTGACAGTGTAGGTTTCTATTTACTTCTACACTCCTGTGCCTCTTACAACATGTTATACCTGCACCACCATCCTGAGGTCCTTCCCTCTCTGCAGAGGAGTCCTAACAAAGAAATAAGAGCACTCTGTCATCACAAGAAGAAAAATCATTTGTTAAAATAACTAAAACATCCTTCGTCTGTGTTGATCTGACAAAGAGAATAGCTAATCCTCCCAAAGGTCTGGGCGGATGGTTGGCAACACAAAGCTTGTGACTCTGACACTGGACACAATTAATTTGTGGTTAATTAATTTCAAATGTTGGTTCATACTGCATGAACTCCCAGAGCACAGCTTTTGACTGAAATATCAGATGTCAGAATAGCCTCCCAGAGCTGCTGTTTGGATGTGAGCTGCCTCCCACCCTCATAGATCTTTTGCTTGAGGATGCTCCAAAGGTTCTCAATAGAGTTGAGGTCAGGGGAGGATGGGGGCCACACCATGAGTTTCTGTCCTTTTATGCCAAAAGCAGCCAATGATGCAGAGGCATTCCTTGAAGCACGAGATGGTGCATTGTCATGCATGAAGATGATTTTGTTACGGAAAGCATGGCTCTTCTTTTTGTACCATGGAAGAAAGTGGTCAGTCAGAAACTCCACATACTTTTCAGAGGTCATTTTCACACCTTCAGGGACCCTAAAGGGGCCGACCAGCTCTCTCTCCATGATTCCGGCCCAAAACATGACGCCACCACCTCCTTGCTGGCGTTGCAGCCTTGTCGGGACATGGTGGCCGTCCACCAACCATCCACTACTCCATCCATTTGGACCATCCAGGGTTGCACGGCACTCATCAGTGAACAATACTGGTTGAAAATTAGTCTTCATGTATTTCTGCAGCTGTTTCTGCTTGTGAGCTTTGGTTAGGGGTGGCCAAGGTTTATGCATAACTGCAAGCCTCTGGAGGATCCTACACCTTGATGTTCGCGGGACTCCAGAGGCACCAGCAGCTTCAAATACCTGTTTGCTGCTTTATAATGACATTTTAGTAGCTGCTCTCTTAATCCGATGTATTTGTCGGGCAGAAACCTTCCTCGCTGTGCCTTTATCTGCACGAACCCGTGATCCATGATCACGCTTAAGTTTTAAGTTTCCATACCTTGTCCAAGGCATTCAAATATTTCACACTTTTCAGCAGCAGAGAGATCCTTTTTCTTTCTCATATTGCGTGAAAATGGTGGTCTGCTTAATAATGTGGCACGTAGTTTTTCCTTTATTTGGACTCACCTGGCAAACTAATTATCACAGGTGTCTGAGATTGATTTCAGTGATCCAAAGAGCCCTGAGACACAATACCATCCATGAGTTTAATTGAAAAACAAAAAATTTAATCTTTATGACACTTAAATACAATTTGCATAATAATTTGGAACGTGGTGTAGTCTTAGGTTTTAGGGTCTTTACCTCACAATATACTGAGATTACGTAATGGGGTTTAGTAGATGTGTGCATCTAATTACTAATCAATATATACACGGTTCACAGAGAGTGGGGGAAACACAACAGGGGCTCACAGCATGTTTTTGCCCTATGGCTGCAAAGTAGATAAATCTGGCTCAGCCTAACCCTAATCTTACATTAAGGTATCATTGTTATTTATATTTCTTTAGCTTTTATTTAACGAGGAAGTCCTTTGAAATTCAAATCTCAAGCTAGTTCACATTACAATATTACAAAAAGTATAAAATAGGTTAAATGAAAAACAGATAAGGGACAATTAACCCTCTATGGCATGGTGTTGCCTTCAGGCAACAAACCACTATTTTGGCCCTCACACCATCCCTTAACATTTTTTAAAGTAAAACATCACATTAAAAGTCTGATAACAAGTCTGTGACCAATGAAATCTGAGGTGGGCGTGGGTTTGACCTTTTCTCTGGGAGTGGAACAGTCCTTCTTGGGACCATAGCCGGCTTGGACACACTGCCAGCAGAAGGTAAGATAAATTTCACTTTTTAACATGTTTAGATTTAAATAACTTTGTGGTGTGCATGAATATGTGCATGAATATGTGAAGAAGCATATTTGATTAAGTAAAGACACTTTTTGTCTTTATTTATATATTAAATGGTAGTTTTTCATTCATTGCCTCAGGGCAACATTGTGCAGTTGGACCACGTTTGTTTAAACAGTAACATGTTTATGGATGTAGATGTGCAGGGATGTATAGTTATCACCATAATCATTTTTTTGCTGTACGATCTACTACTGCTCACAGGAAATGGATGCATGCACAGTTTATGGGTGTAAGGAACATGATTGAGCTAGTCAGTTAAGCTTTGAGTTAAAAGTTAGACCATCTATCGATTGATTGATTTGAACCCTACACTGTCTCCACGTGGCTCAATGTATGAATTGTAACTAAGAGGAAACGGTTTAAAGCACGGTCACCGTATATATTTTTTTTTATATGAAATGGGTTTATATCGTATGTTTTCATGTTTCTTATGTATTTACACCAACCTGCCAAAACAGAGAGACAAAGATCAGAGTGTTTTTAAACGTTCCAAAAATGCCCTGTCACAGAAAAATAGAATTCTCTGATGTCATCGTCATGGTAACGTCTCAACCAGCCAACATCATAAATAGGCCATAAATATACATCAAAGAACACTGTACTACTCATAACAGAACTGTTATCTTGGAGTTAGAGAATTGTTCAAAGGAGCTTTGAAAGGAATATAAAACTTCTCAGCTCACACAGACTAAATTGTCAGTACTCATGGAGCAACCAAACCAGCAAAGACAAGACCCTGGGACTTCCAGGACTTCCCTGAAGAGCATCGTTTTGTCTTTGATCAAATTGGTTTTTGTCACCACGCTCTTATTTTTTGCCATCAGATCCACAGCAGTTTTGTTTTGCATCACACTGGCGTCCTTTTTTGGTCCGGCACTGGGTGAGGCGCTCACTAATTGCCTCTCCAGACGAGCCATTGCAAAGTTCATGTTTTGGACTGTCAGGCTGCTGGGACACCTACTTTTTGGTGTGGTGTATTGTATTTTTGTTGCTGTGCTGAGTCTCTGTTTTTCTGTCATGCTGCTTCAGTATTTGCATGACAACAGTGACTTGGTTTCATTTAGAAGCTGCCAACGACCCTTCTAAAGACTCGCAGAGCTGAACACCTGCTCTCGCTCTTTTCCCCCAACCGGTCAAGGCAGATGGCCGTCCACCTAGAGCCAGGATCTGCCCAAGGTTTCTACCTGTCAAAAGGAAGTTTTTCCTTGCCACTGTTGCCAAGTGCTTGCTCATGGTGGATCCGTTGGGTGTGTTGGTGCTATATAAATAAAACAAAAAAATTGAATTGAATTGAATTAAATTGTTTGTTGCTTAACATGAGACAACAATGAAGAATACATGGAAAATTGATCAACCAGTCTAAAGACATCAGAGCTGGGAGTGTGAAAAAGAAGAGTCTACTAAGCTGCAAAGGAGGCTCATTGACCTGTCAGATCAGATGCTGTGCAAGAGGCAAAGTCTGCACAGAGAGAAGCTATACCTGTAGGCTCTATATATATATATATATATATATTTTCATTCTCCACTCAAACAGGGTGATTGTGTACTAATTATCATGTCTTGCTTGCTTGCTATAATGCTTAATACTGTTCATCCTAAAATATCATTAAATACACCCTGTGTTGATTTAAAGGGAAAGGGCTACAACATAGACCTGGCTTATGACCGGATCCTGCCACTGAGATGCAATGAGCTCTTCCCTGCTCATGGCTGGGAGCAGTTCTGGTACCTGTAGGGTTGGGTAGTCCTGTGACAGACTCAACACAGCAACATAGGTGACATCCTCTTGCTTAGCGGCCTTGCTGCCCTCCTATTTCGCCAGAATGGTGTTCCTGGGCAACCCCTCTGTGCAAGAATCCACATAGGTGTTTATGTCTAATGGCAGTCTGGGCAGCGCGTCAGCATCCACATTTACCCTCCCCGGTCAGTATTTTATCTCAAACTGAACGTCAGCCAGTTCACCTACCCATCGGTGGCCGACTGCATTTAGTGTGGCAGTGCTCATCCCATATGTTAATGTATTGTTATCTGTATACACTGTGAAGTGAGGGGCATAGAAGAGGTCATAAACAGAGGTAAAAAAGAATGAACATTAAACTTACATTCATCATTTGGTCAGAAACATGACTCCATTATTATGCTGCTCTGTGTGTCCTCAATGTGCAAATTAGCCACTGTTTGCTAATGCGTTCAGTTTACCAATTTAAAAGATGATGAAACATGCATTGAAAATGGTTCCTGCTGCCCTCAAGTGGCCAAAAAACCCCCCAGTAATTGCAAGTTTAACTAAGGCGGATCAGAGAAGTAAATTTAAAGTTGTTCCATCATTTAAATTTGAGTTGGAAAACAATGCCTGTAGTGTATTTTGTACTGTAGTTTGGAGACACTGTTGAATAAAAGTCTCCAAAACATGTTAAAAAAACGCAACTTTTGATTGTTGTGAACTCACAACCAATGGTGAATTGCACCCTCATATCAGTGCTGCAGTGGTGATTTGTAATTTAATTTTATTTTTAATTGCAGAGGATGGAGGGGCTTTTTCCTATTGAGGCAGATGCAGCACTCTTTGCAGCAGCTGACAGGCCTAATGGCGCACAGGGATCCTCAGAGATTTGAGAGGCAAATTAAATCAATCAGCACATTCATGACGCTGTCAGCCATAATGACCAAAATTACTGCTTTTTTTTTTCTTCTGTGTGTCTCTGTCTCTCAAGGTTACGTGCATTAGTAAGCCATTACGTATAGCCAGGTTCAGGAGCAGGCTCTTGTGTCTAATAAGGCTCTAACAGGCTTCATTGTTCAAAGGAAAAACTGTCACTCATTACTTGCTGTGTAAAGCAAATGCCTCAGATAACAGTGGAGGGAAAAATGTAATGTGAATATAGTACTATTATTATCATGCGTATTAGTTTTATGTGGTAGCCATATCAATTTACAATTAACTCGGACAACATCTAATGCAGCACAGCCATTTTAAATGCTTTGTGTTTAGTAACTCGTGCCAAATCTTAATATATAATGTTTTTTATATCTGTTAGATGACATGAATGAGAATAAGTTTGAGGTTTGAAAACTCTTTCTGGCCGCTGTTGATATTTTTCCATTTGGCAGTCATGCAGCTAATGGGTTTTCCTGCTTTCTTCTGAAGTTATAATGTCGATGCAGGTATAAATGTTATTTAGGTGTTGGTTAAAAGACATGCAAGAGGAGGATGAACAGCAGTCAGAAGGATTTCTCACAATGCGGCAGCCAAAATGTTGTTGATATTTATAGTGTGTGACCTGAGTCATAGTCAGGATTTTAGAAATCTTGACCCTAGTGTAACCCCACCCAGCCCCCAAAGAAGTAACCAAACAAAATAAATCTTTTTTTATTGCTTGGCAGTTTTTGTGCTCCCTGGCTGCTATCTTCTGCTGTGCAGGAATAGGGTTTTTGAAGAAGAAACACCGAATCTTAGCATGGTAGTCACTGTAATGCATTGTAAAAGCATAACATAAACTTTATCAGAATTAGCTGTCGAGAGACATCATTTAGAGACTTGTGTCCTCTGTTTAATTTACAGTCCTGACTATACCTGTACAGCATTAGTAAATTATTAATCACTTAATCTGTATCTATGGGACTGGTGGAAAGTAACTGCAGGGGCCCCCTCGAATGGAAACCACTGGACTATGACATACAGTATATATTATATGTAGTACGTATATGCATCACTTATAGATATACTCCACTTCAACAAGCTACAACAGTTAAATGCTGCTTAAACACTGACCTATCAGTACTGAGTCTAATAATGTCATATATGATATCAAACCTGTCACAGGAGCCATTTATCATCAGAATGTGTATATTTACATTTGATATTTGAGTTATGTTATGTTGTTAATGATACCACTTTACTTTTAAGTTTGATTTTAATGCAGGACTTTCACTTTTTACAT
The DNA here is from genome assembly GCA_008933995.1 of Datnioides undecimradiatus. Classification (NCBI taxonomy): domain Eukaryota; kingdom Metazoa; phylum Chordata; class Actinopteri; order Lobotiformes; family Datnioididae; genus Datnioides; species Datnioides undecimradiatus. Next base: position 3,369,403 of record WARS01000052.1, read on the forward strand.
TACAACCACGTGCTTGACCATGGTGGGCGTTATTGGGTGTGCATTGGGTGTAATTAATATAAAGTGTACAGTCAAGACCTGCTATAAGAGTGTCCTGGAAAAACTATGCTATGATTTGGTGCTTTACAAATGAATTTGAATTGAATTGACTTTTTTAAACAGAGGTACCTTTTTATAAATTAGCACTAATTGCTGTATTTATGGTGGTGTGTATTGCACGTTTTAATTTATGATTCCTATTAAGTCCTTATTAATGTGCTCGTGGGGAGTCTGTTAAATAAAAAACATGATTAAAAGCCCCATTTAATGCCATCATATCTACAGGGTGGAGCTCTAACAAAGACTCAAGATTAATTCGCTGTCTGAGGGGACAATAGGTTTCCACAGAAGCTGCAATCCCTTTGTTCACCACACGAGCGCGTCCGTGTGTCCAAACTCTGATTGGTCACAACTGTTTACGCCAACCAATGGGAGCGTTTTGCGTCGGAACCGTTGCTTCCGGGTGTCTTCAATGACCAAATCCTTTTGCATTTAGTGCTTTTTCCGTTTTCTAAGTACGTCTAAAGGCTACGTGAACATCAAATATCGAACAAAATGAACAGAATATTTGGTCGTGGGAAGCCGAAAGCGCCTCCTCCGAACCTGTCGGACTGTATCGGCAATGTGAGTGTTGTCGGGCTGGGATGTATTGTTGTTTATGTCTGTATTATGTGACCTAACGGCACCGTTACTCAGCTAGCATGATCACAAAAGGGTAGTTAAACCAGCTAACGCTGTTAGCTAGCCGTCAAGTGCTGTGTTTAAGCACATTTCCACACCAACATCCACACTTATTATCATTTCTCCTGCGTTAGGGCTGCGAATTATGGATTTATTTTTCTTTTTAACCATAACCTCAATTCTTACTCAGGATAGTAGCCCTCCAGCTGTCTCCCCTTCACACAACATTGTGTTTGGTGCAGGAAAACCATGACACCCGTAGCTAATCGATCTCCTCCTCACTCAGGTGGACGCGAGGGCGGAGTCCATAGAGAAGAAGATCAGCAGACTAGACGCTGAACTCATCAAGTACAAGGATCAGATGAAAAAGATGAGAGATGGGCCCTCGAAGGTGACACACAGCACAGCAGCCTGAGCTATTATGATGATCGCACTGACTGTTAATATGGAAGGCATCAGTTTTATTTATTCCCTTTCTGAACACAGAACATGGTGAAACAGAAAGCAATGAGAGTCCTGAAGCAGAAGCGAATGTAAGTATAAATCATTTTCATATGTTATGGTTATCAGAGTACGACTCTGTCGCCATTACATGGGCTGTTAATGGGAGTTAACTTAGCAAATATGCAACTATGCAAATATCATTGGGTCTTTTAAACAATCAAATATAGATTGGTGGGGATCTAATGATACCTGAGGTTTGAAAAGCATACTACATGCACACTATACTGTGTTCACAGGACAAATGCTGTTGAATAAAACCAGCTCTGTGTTGTTTCATCCAGGTATGAAGGTCAAAGAGAGCAGCTGGCTCAGCAGTCTTTTAACATGGAGCAGGCAAACTACACCATCCAGACGCTAAAGGACACCAAAACAACAGTAAGAAGCTCACGACTTGACAAGACATTTATGGAGAAGCTTCTCGTTTTGATGTGCGACATACCAAAGCGAATGTTTGTGTTCAGTCATTTAATCAACAAGCAAACAAAACAGTTTCTAGAAGAAGCCAAGACTGAGTCAAGTCTAGGAATCTGAAATCTGCTGCTCTCCCTGTCTGCGTGTCTTTGCTGTTTACTTGCACCTGAAAAGAGACAGGACAGAGTACTTTGCCAGTGCTGATTCAGTCCTTTTTAACAGTCACTAAATAGACTTGGTGCAATGTGTTCTCTGTTCCCAGGTGGAGGCCATGAAGATTGGAGCAAAGGAAATGAAAAAGGCTTACAAGGACGTCAAACTTGATCAGATTGATGTAGGTTTATTATATACCACTACACCGTTTCTGTTGTCACTCAGCAGTTACATATTAATGCGTTTGGCTGCACCAGGTATCAATACTAACAAAGACTTGTCAGGTTCATAGTCCCTCTTCAACCAAATGAAGGTCTTTGTCGTTTATAATAAATAATTATTTCTTTCTGATGCTTTATGATACCAATTCCTAAAAATACCTGACTTTTTAATGTTTTCTTGTCAGTTAAAACCAATATTTCTCTTGTTCTAGTTATCAGACAATAAAAGTGATTTTGTGTAATTTCAGGATTTGCAGGATCAGCTGGAAGACATGATGGAGGACGCCAACGAGGTACAAGAGGCCCTGAGCCGCAGCTACGGCACTCCAGAGATAGACGAGGATGAGCTGGAAGCAGGTATAGCTGACTGTCTGCCGTCACATTCACTTCCTGGACTCCTTGACTAGTTGAACCAATGAGAAGTGCAAGAGACAAGTTTATAAGTTCATGCTGGGACATTTTAAAAACAAATTAAGATCAGCTTGCAAACAGTAGATCATGTTAATGGCACATCCACCCAAACAACATCTGTTTAACTGTCTGTGGCTTTTAATCAGTCAGGAGGCAAAATGTAACTGATGAGCATCTGAACCGGGTACCTGATATATATGATCGAGTCATGGTGGCTGCACCAGCTGGGTCTTTTAAATGTGCTGGAACTTCGCCTGCACTGGTTTGAAGAAGAGCCTGAAATGATATACATATTTCAATTGAAAAGAACAGCTAACAAAACATATTATTTACAAATCTACAAGATCTTTGAAATGGGATTGGCCTTGTTTGGTACTCACTGGGTCTCGAAATGCAGGCTCCCCAGGATATCGCCCCTTATTTGACACCCAATTCAGATTAACTCTCTAGAGGCAGAGACCCCTTTATTCAGCCAAAAACCAAAACAAAACATTGTGCCAGGCAAAGAAAAGAAGCCATCAGTTCAAGAGGAAAATGATGTCTACAGCCCGACATAAGCACATTGTTTTTGTTGTTTGCAAGCCACCTGCTGCAGTCTGACGCTGAAAGTTTAACGAAAACAAACAGCTCCAGACTCTGTCGGTTTTATACTAATGTTGTCGCTGCTGCCAGTTATAATTACATTATAAAAGACAACTAATAATCAAAGTTTTTGGGATAACTGAAGCACCAACAAACCGTATGGAACTGGTTTCAGAGCTGGACGCGCTGGGCGATGAGCTGCTGCTGGATGATGACAGCTCCTATCTGGACGAGGCCTCGGCTGCCCCGTCCATCCCTGAGGGAATCCCAAGTGACAGCAAGACAAACAAGGTAACAGTCCTCAGAGCTGAGCACACTGATCGCTGCCACTGACTCAAGAATTAACAGTATTTAAAACTCAGCCTACTGGTGTTTTTGCATGTTTGGGCGTTTTACATTTAAAACACAACATCTACAAGTTCTTCGAACCATTTGACTTGTCCCAGTTCATTTCTTTATTGCATCTTGCACAACAGGCAGAGAGAAAGACACAGGCAGACACCTTCCGAAGTACTGTAGACTGCTTTTGTGGGAGTTCCCACAATTGTAGGTGTGTGTAGTGAATTGGCACAAGTGTGTGAAATGTGTTTTAGCTGTTGACAAGCAGCCCTGGTGCCCTCTGACTGAATCCACCCTGTTTAACATGAACCCGCTGAAAGAACAATAACTCTCTAGATGCAAGCGTCAGTTTGCCCGCGAGCACAGTCAGTTACCATGTCTCTCCTCTTTGTTTTCAGGACGGTGTTTTGGTGGATGAGTTCGGCCTGCCACAGATTCCTGCCACATAAAAAAGGGACGGCTGGAAAACGACTGCACTTCAACTGAAAACACTTTTCTATGTAGAGTAACATTTATACATGCGAAACCATTTGACACTACGAGTTTTGAAGCTGTGTTGGGTTGCATATTGTTACCACTACTGTGCTAGCATGTGGCCTTGTAACATACTGATCCTTTTTTTTAAAAAGCGTATCCCCCCTCTTCTCCCCCGCGTCCTGTCTCTAAAGCTCATCTGTCTCGTTCGACAGCAGTGTCGCCCAGTGTTAATTTATTTTGATTTGTTTTATGTTTCCTCTAGTTTGGTGTGTTGTTTATTCATTACCATTTTGTGCGAGTTTCGAATAAGCGGGGACGATTCCCGCCTGAGCCTGTTTGAATGACTGCAGGTAATTTGAAACATGCAAAATAAATGTTTTAATTTAACCTTGAATTATTGATTTATTAATTACTCCCACATTCTTCCTTATTATCTGTGTTTTGTTTTTTTAAATTCCTCCCCCTTGTTATTTTGTAGGTTTCGATTCCTTTCTCTTTGGTACCTTTGAGCTGTTGTGGATTGAGCTCTACTCACAGACCTTGACTTTGACTGCTGCTGGCCAAGAGAGTGCAGAGTTATGCCTTTAATTAGGAGGTGGACTACTATCAACATGTTGTGGTTAAATAGAATTTGTAAAGGTTCAACCAGGACGAGATTAACAGATATGTTTGCCCCACGGTAAAACTGGGTTGTCCGCTCCTCTTGAGCAGCACACACCTACACATTGCCTAAAAACATTTTGCCCTAAATCTCAGAAACCAAGCTGTAGTCCAATGTTTGCTATTGGTCAGTTACTGTTTGACTGAATTTAGATTGTGCACAATAGTAGCATAATGTCAGAAGCAATATTAATGGTATTAAAGCAGCGGTGAGGCATTTCCCTGTTGCACCTCTTTGTGGTCTCGGGCCAGCTCTCTGTGCTCCATCTCTGTTGCTCTCAGCTCTAAATTTATTTCTCTTCTGACCTCCTTCTGTATCTCATCTGGGAGTCTGATTCATTAAGCTTTTCACTAAGGACAGAACTTTCTGGTCTGTTGACCGTCTTTGCTGTAATGCAGTTATGATTCATGAAGGCTGAGAACAACAGAACAAAGAATTAGATGTAACGTATATCGTGTCATCTATATGCTTTGATGCTTCACTTTGGTGCAGAGTGAAACATCTGAACGACTACTGAATGCATTACTGTGAACCTTGACCAGACGTTCAAGGATGAAAATGGACTCACTTTACTGATCCACAGATTTTTCTCCTAGCACCATTTTTTGTTTTTTAATTAAATGTCTGGGCAATTATGGGATTTATGGTGCCTAGTGCTGCAGGACTGACATATCCCTTAACTTCCACCATCATTTATAGCTTAGTAAAACTTTCCTAATCTCTAAATACTGCAAAACATCTTTTTACAGCAAGGAATAAAAACTTGGTAAGATATTATGATCATGTACATGGATACATTACAAACATATGCTTTGGCAATCAATAGTCCGACTCCCGTGCGTCCCTAAAGACTTTGCAGTCTACACGTGTTCAGATCGTTCGTTTCTGGGGGCGGTTCCCGGACCTAATCCTGGTAGTGGTACCGATCATGATTGGTTTTCATAATTCTTGGCAGTGGGGCGGGTGTAATGGCCAATCTTTTATAGAGTACTTGGTGGTGATAAGAAACGCGATTGGCTCTCACATGATGGATCAGCTCGACCGAGAGCGCCATTGGTGGAGCAACCAAGGTTTTTCAGTCCTCAGTTCAAAAATATCTTCTTTAACAACGCGAAAAAGGCCGATACACTCAGAATAATACCACCACAGTAAAGAAACAACCAATTATAAATTAATGTAATAGATTGTAGATCACTAAAACACGAATTTTCAGAAGAAACGTTGAGAACCTCAGTACTCAATCCAAATGAGCGTACTGCCACCTGTAATATTTAGGCGAAAAACCCTCATGGTAAATTGTTTAATTCAGAGTAACCGTGTGAACAGACTTCATTATGTATCATAATTTTTCGATTCAAATGCACAGGATGTGTCAGTCAATACAGACTGTTCAGCGGAGCAACCAGGTACAATTAACAGGATCTTCCATTAAAAGTCCGACTCTGGTGGGACTCGAACCCACAACCTTTGAATCACCTCTCAAGTGCTTGACTAGAAGTCCAATGCGCTATCCATTGCGCCACAGAGCCAGGTGACAAACTCAATCACGTGGAACACTCCAAACTTTAATTAATTCCCATTATTGTGCAGATAAAGTGTTATTCTGGGATACATTTAAATTAGTTCGCCGACACATGTTGCACACGCAACCACACGTTTATATGAAAACAGGTACACGGTGTTGCGTTAACAAAATTAATAAAGTAAAACCTTATAGCTACTGAAACTGTTTCCTGTCTGACCCGGAAGTAGTTAGCAATCAGTTGCCGCTAGCTAGCCGTGTTATTCATGTTGTGATTTAAGGCCGTCAAAAAGCAAAATGTCAGAGCAAACGATAACCGTGACAGTTGCATACGGTAATACAATTTCGCATGATCTTACGCGATTATTACCAGATGATAGACAGACATAAAAATGCAATTTACTAAAAGTCGTTCACGTAGCTAGGAAATGGTTAGCTAATACAGCTAACTGACTAAACAGCATGTACTGACTCCAGTAACTCCTGTTAACTTTAACTTGGTTCAGTTGGTTTATGGATAAAATTACATTTCAGTGTAAGTCCAGAATGAAATTAAATCTGATATCGAAATATTAATTTCACAACTGTTTGTCTATCGAGAAAGTGTATATTTGTAATTTGTCTCGTTCGAATAAATACATTTAGTTTTTATTTAAATATGTCAGTAGTCCAGTAAGATGTTATTCTGGGAAAATTCTCCTTTTTGTATTAAATAAGTATTAATTACTGATGAAGTGCTTTATACATGATTTGATGCTGGAGCCCAGATGCTAGAGATGAACCAAATCACATCTTTGATGAATGTCTTTCAAAACAAACTTTCCTCACACACTCCGTGTTTTTAATGAAATAAATGCATTTATTTGAATCAGTTCATCTGCACTCAGCTTAAAAGATTAAAAGCATCATTTTAGAAGTTGTTGTGTTGATAATAATAATAATTCTTAATTGTCATGTTTATATCCAAGTAATCCACAGATTAGTAAAACAGATTTTAGAAAATAATTGCTGCAAAGGGGAAGTACTCATATATTTTCAGAGGTGATGCTATATGTTTTGTCTTCCACTGCAGGATCTACTAAACACAGCATCACATTAACTGGCCAGGATGACGGCAAGGGCCCCCTTGTCAAAGACCTGTCAGATGCTCTCACACAAGCTACTGGAGTTCCACAAACATCACAGAAACTTATCTTTAAAGGTAGACTGTCCGTCTCTTTTATTTCACAGCCCATCATATCAGATATCTAGCTCTAACCTTGCCCTATCCATCCTGGTATTCCAGGAAAATCACTGAAAGACATGGAGGAGAGTCTGTCAAGCTATGGAATCAAAGAAGGATGCAAGCTCATGATGATTGGAAAGCGGGTAGGGCCTTGGCAAGTGTGATGTCTCCGATATGTGACTGTGTATGCAACTTAATACTGACAATGATCTGCAAACAGAACAGCCCCGAGGAAGAAGCTGAACTGAAGAAGCTGAAAGACATAGAGAAATCTGTGGAACAGACAGCTAAAAAGTTGCAGAAGGTTGACGGGGAATTGACTGGGCTCAAGAATGTAAGCGATCAATCATGGTTTTAAAAGATGCTAAACATTCCTGCAGTGGTTGGCATTTGTTCAGATCTTGTTTTGTCACCCTTTTCCTCCACAGGGTTTCCTGGCCAAAGACCTCCAGGCAGAGGCTTTGGGTAAACTAGACCACAGGGTAAAAATAGCAGCAGAACAGTTCATGAAGATCCTCGAGCAGATCGATGCAATGGTGACCTATTTTCATGTTCCAGGTTTTTGTTTTCACGTGCATGTTTTTTTTTTTTTCTGTCCGTGTTTACAAAGAAACCTCCATTTATTTTAACAGAGTGTTCCAGAAAATTTCAACGACTGCAGAATGAAGAAAAAGGGACTTGTAAAGACAGTGCAGGTAAACCCCTTTTCAGTGTCACTGAAGTGTCTTCACTGAAAATCACTGTACTTACTAATATTATGTGATTATTCTCTATCAATAGGATTTCCTGGCCCAGTGTGACAAGATCGAGGCTTGTATATCGGACCACCTATCAAAGATCCAGTCGAAAAATCTTGCCCTGGCTGAGTAAAGCTACATAGCCTCCCAGTTCATGTGTTATACATTGCTCTGTGAGCATCTGCAAAGTGTACAGAAAACTTCCAAGTGTGAAGCAGCTCCTTCTTTATTTATTATTGACATGATGTGTATGAGCGAGCCCTCATCACAGAGAACCCTGCGAGCAGAAGGAGGCTGGTTATCTGTGCAATCCCTGGGTGCAGCTGGGATACTTTTCTCTGGGTTACAGACAAATATGACGCGCTCCTTGAGCTATTGTAATCAGTCACTGTGTGAGAGGATCAGAGGCGCTTTGAAATGTGGCAAATTATGCAGATCCCCCTTAAGGCATCCACAAATTAGTGCTTTTAAGAACTGCCACAGCCAAATGTCTGTCAGTGATGTCAGAAAACAGTTCCTCATCCGGCATCTCACAAACTACACAGCTTACAAAAATGTGTTTTCCTAATTGTGATATACCGACAGTGAAGTGTTTCGTGCGGCAGTTCATACACGTGGTCAAAAGTATGTGGACACATAAAAATGAATTAGCATTAGTTTGCTACGATAACTTCACACATGCTTCTGTGAAGGCTTTTCATATGATTCTCAAACCTGGCACTGATGTTGGGCAATAAACCCCAGCTCTGAGTCAGCAGTCAGGTTCGTCCTAAAGGTGTTGGAGGGGGTTGAAGTCATGGCTTTAAATCCATCTCCAAACAAAAAACCCTGTTTTTCCTAACACCTGGATTTGTGCTAAATGATTTTTTTGTTGCAAATAACAGGAATTACTCCTCAATTAACTGCTTCCATGATGTTTAACGGTCAATTCATCAAATATATGAAGGGAATTGTCTGTTTTATACAGACAATTTAAAATATGCATAGGCCTAGAGATACAATGCTGTCCACATACTTTTGTGTTATTACTTTACATCGAATCCACACCAAACCTGCACCTTTTGTTGAATCCAGTGACTGATCCCGTGTAACGATGTGTCTTTGAAATCAGTGTGAAGTGTGAAATTGGTATTGCTTTTAAACCATCTCATGGACACACACATATCTATTTTGTTTTGTTTTAAAATAAAACACTTTTGAGAAACAAAGGGAACTGGTGATTTGTCTCAGAGCAAAATTTAATCTTGAAACTTTAAATTTCCTACAAAATACAAATGATCCAGTAAAACCAAACCAGTCACATTAACAGACTCTGTTTCAGTTTATTTCCAGCTTTATCCATGAGGGTCTTTTTATACATCTTTAGAAGCTTACATAGACCCTTCAGTGGTGTTTTTAAACAGATGTGCAAATGAGCTTTGAGAGTAGGGTTGAGGAGCTGGAGGGGGATGTCCAGATGTTTAGTCCAACAAGCAGCTTAAAGAAATGACCTTCAGTGAGCTATACCACAGTGGAGCGTGTCATGAGCCAAATAACAGGATATAGCTGTTCTAAGTGGAAACCCATTAAAGATAGACACGATGTAGACCATAAACCTTATGCGCAGCTGCTTCTGCAACTAGTCGTCTTTGTCCTTTGCGCCATGCTTTAGTATGCGTGTGAACGCTACGTAGTTGAAGTTGCCCTTCTTGTCAATGGGCGCCTCTCGGAAGAGCTCGTCCACCTCTTCGTCTGTGAACCTGTCACCCATCGTGGTGAGCAGCTCCCGCAGGTACTCCTCCTGGATCATTCCTGTGGGACGAGACATTTTTCATTCAGTCATTAAAAGGGAGGTAAACAACCTTCTGAATACCAGGTGAAAGCAACTGTCAAATTAAACAATGATGAAGCTAAGAATGCCATTTGTGAGTTCAGGACAGGAAGCATTTATTTGGTTTGAGGGTTCAACTGTCCTGACCAAAAGTACGTTGACTCTCACCAGTGCCCTCCTCATCAAAGCAGGCAAAAGCGTTACGGATCACATCCTCAGGATCAGTGCCGTTCAGCTTCTCTCCAAACATGGTCAAAAACATGGTAAAGTTGATCGGTCCAGGCGCTTCATTCATCATTGCCTCCAGGTACTCATCTGTGGGGTTCTTACCTGGGAAAAAGGTCAGAGCGATGAGCATTTATGACATCCAATGCCTATCCTGAGAGCACCACATCTCTTATCTTTATTAAATTACAATTATATGTCTTAATGTGTGCAAATACACTGTTAAGTTTACCCAATGAGGCCAGCATGTCATGAAGGTCCTCTTTGTCAATGAAACCATCTCTGTTCTGGTCAATCATGTTGAAGGCCTCCTTGAACTCCTGAATTTGAGACTGGTCGAACATGGCGAACACATTGGAGGTGGCACGCTGAGGGCGCTTCTTGGTGTTCTTCCCCTTGGCTCTTTTGCTCGACATGGTGGCGGTTAGTCTGTCCCCCTGTCCTGTTATGTGAATTATATGAAGGGTGTCAACAAGACCAGTCTCTATTAATAGTGTAAAGTTGATCTTAAGTATAATATATAATGTTTTATTGTTTCAGGCTATGATTTTGTTAACAGAATAATCTTGTATTTCCTGGGCAGCTAACTTAAAACAAGGTGTAGGGTTGGCTTTTAATTTTCAAATAAAAATATGATTAAATTTGCACACATTCACAGCACACTGAGTTATAAAATCAATCTCTCTTATAATTTATAATTTAATAACAGTTTTATGTTGCAATATCTTGATCAATATCTCTTTTGTGGACTAAACTGAAAATGTCTTAATGTCTGAGAGTTAACTTTGTAAATGTTTCATCATTGTCCATCCTTATTAAAAATATGGCTGCTGTGGTGAACACAAGGACATGTTTATGAGGTCACCCACTGACGAAGCACAGGGCCCGGTTTAGGATGTGAACCTCTGGACTATTTGGGGTGATTGATTGGCTGCCCAAACAATGGCTGTGTATCAGTTAAAACAGCTGTTCTCAGTTCACTGATTGGCAATATTGGATATTTATGTCATATAAACTGCGAAGAAGTAGTGTGCTATGAAACTCAGTGGTTTATGGCCAAAGCACAACATATGATTTTAGCATTAGCCGGCCACACATTAGCTGACAGGACCAACTGGGTCCAACGCAAATTGTCATGAATTAGTTATTGATGAGACAAAGTCATTGTCTATCTCTGCTTTGTAGCATATTTTGCTACCCAACATGTTATCAAACCCAGTTAGAGGGTTACGTTAGCTAACTTCAAAAATAAACATCTGTTAGCTAGCATTACTGAGCTAGCCCACTGTTGACCCAAATAGATGACTGACCAGCTTATGCGAGCTAACTCAGGCTAATTTACAGGAACAACATTGGCTTCGTGTGGCCTTAATGTGCAGAGCATTCAGAGGCAAATAAAACAAATTCATTCACCCACCTCAGAGAATATGAGCCTGCTTACAAAATGTCTGGAGACACCGCTACCACAGCTACCACAGCATCCACTGGCTGCTGATGGGAGGGCAACCATCAATGTTTTATTTCCTCTTTCCCAAACTGACCAATCACAGCCGAGCTGGAAGGAGCCAACAACCTGGAATATTCCACGCTGTCTTCGTATTTACTGGTTTGGTCGGGTTTACAGACGAGTCTGCAAAACCAAGGTGAATGGGAATGGTGAAAATAGACGAATAGGTTTACACTCAGACAACAAATAAACATGCACAGTTCTTATTTTTATTTTTTATTTTTGTTTCAAGGACGCACGGTGCAGTTCACGTACACCACCAGCAGGTGGCAGCAAACACCAACAAACACGTGTAATTCAAAGTTTGTTTTGGTGCGATTGTCTATCTACATAGTAAATCGTGGTCTAAACCAACTCGTATATGATTTTGGACAGCAGAATTACTAGGAATTTATTCATTTAAAATGTTTTGAGGTTTACATTTTGGTGCAACCCTGCCATTAATGTTGGCCGGCGTACATGTGTTAAACAGAAGTTTGGCAGTTTCGGTGCAGACTTTCAGGCCGTCCTGTAATCGATGTCGCCTTGGCTGTTAGACACTTCATGTCATCCCATTCAGCAGGTAGCAGAGAGTCAAGTAATGCAGCTCTTTTCAGCAATTAAGCAGAGCAACTATTACACACTAGACATCCCCACATTTCCTCCTCAAGTCGTACCACCCAGCGCACGGCCAGGCCCAGCAGGGGCTCCTCAGCTCGGCTGGCCCTTCTCATGGTCTCATGGTCTAAATTTAAAGCTGTCCCAGCCTTAAAAGGTCCTGACGGTGTCTTGTGCATTCTGCCGAGTGGCAGCATTATTTTTGTTCTGTGGACTGCCGTCCTGTCCGCTGCCCCTCACCCTGCTGCTTTGCCCGGATCTGGACTTGCTTTAGCACACCCTTTCTCTTATTTTTAACTATTGTGGATTGACGATCTCTTAGTTGTGGTGAGTAACATACAAAACCAATTTTCTTTATTAATTAGACTGTCTCTAATACTAAGAAATTGGTATTCTTGTTAATGCAATCTGGTTCTGTTATAATACTGAAGGCCTATGGCCTTCTTTCATGTATTTTATTGATTTTTTTTTGTGACTTAATACTGTGTTTTATCTCGTATATTTTTATTGTGCCATACACTAACAAGGTCGTGTTAGTTTTTGGCTATTGTTTGTCCTTGTAGATTAGACTGCATGTGTCATTGAAGTAATATTTCCTCCTCTTGATCATTTAACATTAACTTTAACACCTCATTTTATCTGTTAGTCATTAAAAAACACTAAGTTTTTAATGACTCTTATGTCCTCTTTATGCACTCTGCGCCCTCACGGCTTATTGTCCGGCTTACAGTTGGTAGCTCTTTGCAAATCAAGAGGCAGCACACTGACTGTTGGAGGTGTTGCTCGAAGACTTGACCATCAGGAAATGCATTTTTCAAAACTGCAGACTTTATATTTACATTATCGATCAGTGGTTCATGAGTATGGGCCTCTGTCCAGGTGGGAACAGCTCATGTTTTCAAATTGTGTAACTCTAGCTGCATCTATACTGAAATGATTGATCGATCGGTGATTCCACATAACATTACTATTTTCCACAGTCTTGATAAGTGAATCATTTCAGTTGTTGTTCCAGCCTCTGAAAAGTGGATATCTGTTTTTTTGATTTTCAATGACAACTGATACCCTTTGGATTCTAAACGTTTCCAAACAGGCAGATTGGATGTGTCAACAATGGTTTGAGGAAAATGTGAGGGACATTATTTACTATGTATGAACAAAGTGATTAATCAAAAAATAATGATAATCAACAATTAACATAATTTATTAGTTGCTGCATCTTTTATATATGTATACATCTTTTTATACAGTTATTGACCAAAGCATCAAACTACTCCAGACTTTCCTAAACTCAGCTTTTAGTCACTTGGTTACATCACACCACGTTTAAATCACATCACAGGACACAAAACTAAGATGTGGAGTGCTGAGACATCGATGCTGCCAGCGTTCATTCATTACCTGCTGCTTCTTCGTGTAGAAGTAGATGTTAACCAGAGCTAACGCTTTGACTGCTCATACGAAATAAAAATCATCACATCATCTTAACCACCATCCCTAATACCTAATCACCATCTCATGCCCTAAACTAACCCCTTCACTCAAAAATCAATCTGTAATAATAACAATGAGATTGATTTACAGAGCTGGTAAAGTAAAGGGAAGTCTGATATTATAAGTTGGCGGAGTGGCCTTCAGGATGTCAGGATCATTACAAGTGACGCAGCAGCAGCAGCAGCATCATCAACTGCAGCAGCAGCAGCATCACCAACTGCAGCAGCAGCAGCAGCATCACCAACTGCAGCAGCAGCTGCAGCGTCACCAACTGCAGCAGCAGCAGCAGCAGCATCAGTATGAGAGCAGCTGTTACCTGAGCTCCAAGTCGTCTGTTAGCAAGCAGTCGTTTTCGACTTTCAAGACCACCACCCGTCGGTAAGAGGATGGGAGTGATGAAGACGCAAGGTGCATAACACTTATGAAAACTGTAAAATAGAAATGAGGTTCTCCTAATGTGACCTGCAGCTTCTATAGCTCCAGAGGTGATGAAAGCAGACCCCTTTCAAATATTCAGCAATGCACTTTGGGTCATGTTTTGTGGAGAGCGGGTGCAGTCTGTCTGCTGGTTTTTAATCTGCCCTGAGGTGTTCATCTTCAAATGCTGACATCTTCATAGGGACTCTTATCTTTCTTCTTGAGGTTGTTGGTTGTTTTTAAGTTTTGTTTGTTTTGGCCAAGTTGAAGTCCTTATTTGGAAAGTCTCTCAGGTCTCTGAATGCTGACCAATACCACCATCTCTTTATGAAGGTGTGTTTAACGTGTTTTTATAGTTTGAAGGAAGTCATTTCACTGCAAAGGCCTCATACTTTAATCTTCAAGCAGTCTGACTTGTTAGTTGTTTTTTATTGTTTGAAGATTTTAGTGTTTTTGCATTTAAGATTCAAGTCTGTTCCACTTTTTAGGAATTCTGGTTCAAGTCAAACCTCCAAGCCAAGGCTTAAGTGCTCAGTTTTAATGCTTCTAAACTGGTCTAGTCCAAGTCTCAAGTTTTGAGAGTCTGTGCCTTATTAGCAACTTCAGTTTTTAGCATATTGAAATACAGCACCCCAGTAAAGACAAAACTGTTGTAAACTGCTGTATATTTTTCACTGTTTTATGATATTTTTGAGAAATTTTCACCTAATTTCACTCGGATTTGAGAGTCTCGGTTAGAATCAGCTGATCAAAGCTTACACAAAGTCACGTATGAGTGTTGCGTGAAAGGGGCAACAGTCACATTTGCTGTATTGAGCCACTAACACTTGTCAACATGTAATATGTCAGAGTGTCTTTGTCCTTCAAGCTGCAGGGCTGCGTGCACATGTTGGAACCATGATAGCTTTCTAAACAAGGTCAGGGAAGGAATTTCAGCTGTAGTGAAGGGTTGCCAGATATATTCATGGACAGCAAAGCTATTTCTGTAGGCAGGACATGGGAGGTTGACATTAGGCTGACTGTAAAGAGACTGTATGGGAGTTATGAAATCTTAAACGGTTGCACGTTGGCTTTATTTAATAGTTAATAACCTTGGTGTGTGTGCACATTTACCAGTCAAGTTGACTGTCAGTGTTGCAGTGAACTGTGACTCGTCCTCCTTCCCCCTGTTTCTGTTGATCACATGAAAAGTTTCCAAATGGTACTTTTATTATTTAAATCTTCAGATCGACACAGTATTCTGCAGCTTCTCAGACTGGAGGGGATGGGATGCTTTTAACAGCAGTAAAACTTTTTATACCTTTGACTTATCTCATGCTCTGAGACTTGCTTTCAGCACACCTGGTGAGTCAGCAGCAAGAAAAAAAAAACTTCTTGACTCTGCAGAAATCTTTTTGAGACTCTCTGCATCTGCGTGTCTCTGCTGTGCGTTCAGCCCCTTCCATCGACTTGATCCCGCCTCGCCTGTGTGAAATCGAGTTTATCAAAGCCACAATGTGCCGCGACTCCTCTAGGCGTAATGGATAGACTAGGGGCAGGCTTGTCAAAGATTATGGGGTGAAAGCAAGGCTTTAAAATGAACCTTCCCCCCGAATACTGCACATTATGCACCAGTTCCGGCTCCATTTATAAAGCCAGCTGACAATAGGACGGCCTGCGGAGCTGATATAAATGAGTCTGAGTGTAATAGGGGTCAGTGTCCTAGAGGGTGAACAGAAATACATCTTCCATGTCTGAGTAACTGGACTGTAGCACATTCTGAGTGTGTCTTTTTGGAACTAGCAGAGTCTTTTAGAGGTTTTATAAATGCAGAGAGGCAGTGTGGTTCATGATGAGTATTTTCATTTTTATCATTTTAGCAACCTAGCATTCCTTCCTATGAGGTTGTATGTACAATCATGTGGTGCATATTGTAGAAGTCGTGTTTAAACGGACATCGTCTGCCCATAGTTCATTTAACCATGTGCAGGGTCCTACTAGTGTCTGTCCTGCTATCAAAGGTCAAATTTAACATAATTCAACATGAATCTTTAAGTGATTAGAGCTAAGCTAGCTTAACTGTTAGCAATCAGTAGCTAGCAGAAGTGAGTTAGTAATAATTGCTTTGTCTGATTACACTGCGAGAGATCAAGCAATCGAATAGTAAAACTCTCCACATTAATTACATGACATCATGTTGAATGAATGGATAATACTGACTTTATTGTTCGTTATTGTTGTTGGGAACTGCTAGCACCAAGTTATCACAGTAGTTTTTCTGGATACTTCTCACATAAAGCAGAGGTAGGCAGCACTCTTCATATTATTTACAGAGACGATTCTCTGCAGATTAATATGAAGTAGTATTATCATGGCAGGACTCAAATAAAAAGTACAGTGCTCACATTTATGAAAATGCTGAAACATGCTGTGCTCAGTGCAACAAGCTTTAAAACGAGAAATTAGCTTTATCACTCTTTGGCTTCATCTGCAGTACTACTACTACAGGTAGGGTTACATACAGGAAAAGCAGAATATTATTAGCCTTGTCCTTTCTGGGACAAAGTGACTTTTATGTGGGTAAGGGTTCAACATAATCTATGTAAGTTTTGAAAACTATAAATACAATGTATATTGGTGTTTTGTAGTGCAAGTGTTGTGATTGTTGTCTGTCATCTCGCAGTGTGAAGACCACTGTGAAGACAGAGAAGGGGCAGGAGGTGGTTAAACTGAGCCCGCTACCCAAGAGAGCCAAACGCACCTACCTGGCAATGGACTTGGATAAAGAAGTTATCGGCTACGTCATTCCCGTATTTAGAGCCAAGTAAGTGCAAAACACAAGTGATGGGGAGAGGCAAAGTAATCTACCACTGGTGATGCTAAATGAGGCATTTTCCTGCTTTATTTTGAGTCTGAACCACAGTTTCTGGTTGTGTCACCAGTCATGACGTTGTTCGTGGTCTGATGGAGGCCCGGGAGGAGGATGTCACAGAGGAGGGGATCAACTATGTGGCCATGAGGAACCTGTTTGTCAGGGAGGCTAGGGAGGCCATGGAAGTTAGAGTGGAGAAGAAAACCAGAACAACGCACATCAGGGAGTCAGCCGAGCGCATGGAACTGTGCAAGACGGTAAATCCCTCTCAGAGCTTCACGGATCGTGGCTCGCGGACGCTCACGTGCTTTATGTGACAGTCTGCTTTCACTCTCTTGCTCTAGATGGACGAGTGGGCCGAGTTCCGTAAGAAGATGAACCCAGACAGCCTGACTCACCCCCCTGAGTTTATCGTCAAGCCCCGCGGACAGACTGTCTGGGAGGGCAACACTCTCAAGCTGCACTGCACTTTGGCTGGATGGCCTAAACCCAGGGTTGCCTGGTGAGATAAGAGAGTTTTAACAACAAACATTGCGTTTCACGTTACACACATCCATTTTCCCCACCGTTTATACAAAAATGATGCTCGCTGCAGCTTTAATTAATTAATCTGCTCCCTACTGTTATTCTATCTTATGTAGAGGACTGTTAATTACAGACTGCATGTGAAATGTCTCTTGAGACACAAGAAAAAAGAGTTATCAGTCGTGCGAGTGTCACGGAGAAGTTCCCATCCGAAGCTCTCGTCATAAGCCGAATCTGTTTTCCACCAGGAACGCACACACACTCACACACGCCCCTTGCAATTATAGACCCTGAAGACGACCGTAAAAATAAACCAGCTGTCTTTCTGCTGTCTTCAAGGTACAAAAACAATGTGCTCATTGATGCCAAGGCCCACCCCGAGAAGTACACAGCCGAGAGCAATTACAACATGCACTCCCTGGAGATCAAGAAGTAGGTAATCCTGACGCTCACACTGCATGGCCTCAGTTAGCGGTAATGAGAGGCACCCAAAATACACATTTCCCCAAACTGAGTGTTTTGTGTTGAAAATATTATGCAAATGAGGTGCTGATAATTCACCACATCTACGCATTTCTCTTTTCAGCTGTGATTTCCTCGACACCGCTCAGTATCATGCCTCTGCCCTCAACGTGAAAGGGGAAGCTTCCTCTGTGGCTACCGTTGTTGTCAAGAGTAGGTGACAGTTTGTTGCTGCAGCAGCTTCTTCTGCTTTGGGTTAGAAGTCAGAGTTTAAAATAGAAGTTTAAATTAGCAGCGCCGCAGACACAATGTGGCCTTTTACTTGTGTCAAGTTTCAATTTAGGAGAAAATGTTTAGAGTAAAGTTTTATAGTTCATGCTCATCTTGAATACACGGTTGCTGATCGCTATATTTCTCTGCAGGGTACCAGGAGGGCAAAGAAGCAGGCCCACTAGATCCCAAACCACGTGAGTCACTTTAAATCATTTCCTTTAATGAGCACAGACTTGAACTTAAATATTACAGTTCACATCTCACAGTGATTAAAAGTAAGCTACATAGAAACATGAAATGCATACAAAGTAGAAATCACTGGTTGCTGTTACAACCTCCATAGAGAAATGCGTTTTAGCATCCTTTAGCTATATTCTATTACCAGCCATAGCAGGGTGCTTTATTCCGTGAAAAAGGCCTAAAACTTAAATCAGATTTAAATTAGAATACATTGGTTGAATGATATTATTAGCTAATATATATTGATTTCATACTGATGTCTGCATCTATGTTTGTTTATCTATGTTCATTTGAACCCCAAAAATCCCATATTAGTCTGACTCTACTGGAAACCAACCAACATCAAGCAGCAGCAGGGGAACACATCAGTATACATCAGACATTTTAACTCAAGAGCAGGTGGAGACCAAAATCGGAGCTATAAGAAGAGTGACTTTTGATAATTCTGTTGGATGTGAACAAAAAACCCCTTCACGTGATGAATAATATGTCAGTGTTGTGTCTCAAGGTTGTTGCACTTTCCCAGAGTGTGCAGATTTTTAAGTTTAGTGATTTGAATTTGAATTTTGCTTCTCTTCTGTAGATGGTTTCTGCCCTGAGCATGGCGTTACCTTTGAGACAACCATCATTGACAAATTCGAAGTGGCCTTTGGCTATGAGGGCGAAACATTGAGCTTGGGCTGCACCGTCATCGTTTATCCCACTGTGAAGAAATACCAGCCTGAAGTTGTGTGGTACAGAGACTGTAAGTAGGATCACAAACGCAGAAACAGTGCTTCGTCTTCCATCAGGACTACCGTAAATGACCTTTTTAATTCATCAACTATGTGTATCCCAGTCACATGCATTTTGCTTTTCACTTCTCCCTTCAGCTGTCCCCTTGAAGCCCTCTAAATGGGTACACACCCACTGGTCTGGGGAGCGTGCCACACTCACCCTTGTCCACCTCAACAAGGAAGATGAGGGCATGTACACTCTGCGCGTCAACACCAAATCTGGCTTCGACAGCTACTCAGCCTATGTGTTTGTCAGAGGTGAGTGCCGCCAAGGATGTTACAGTCAAACCTAAGTCTTTAATGAACGAAACGGCGTCATGTGCAAAGTGAAGCAACATATCAAAGATGTCAACGTACACACCCCATTCAGTTCTGCTGTGTCTTTAAGTGACACAACGCTCTCTCTGAGGTGTTTGGTTTCCTCTGTGGAATGCTGCTTCTATATCTGTCTGCGTGTCAGTGAGGCTGCCACAGGGAGCGGGATCTGACCTGAAAATCAGCAGGTTTATCCGTTAAGAGGGAACGTTCAGGCTCCCCTTTAATGTGAGCAAAGTATTAACTAATAACTGTTAGCCACAGTCCTGCCACACAAGCTGTACTGTAAAGACGTAAGTGGGTCAGTAAGTGGAAACTGAGTATGTAATGGAGATCAGCCTAATTTAGAAACTCACAAGTGTGTGTGTGTGTCTTTGTGTGTGTGTGTGTGTGTGTGTGTCTGTGTGTGTGCATCTTGCTGTGCCAGATGCCGATGTGGAGGTGGAGGGGGTTCCCGTGGCCCCCCTCGATGTGCGCTGTCACGATGCCAACAAGGACTATGTGGTGGTAACCTGGAAGCAGCCAGCGGTGGAGGGCAGCAGCCCCATCCTGGGATACTACATCGACAGGTTAGTCGCGGCAGCTGTTACTAATCAGTATCATCTGAATAGGATATAAAGTCCTATTGAATCTGCTTTTGCTGTTTTTGGATTAGAAATGACTAATTTTGCATGGCACCCAACCAAATTCCTTCTGGATTTCCACCAAACTGCCATGAAGTGCAGCTGTTAGTCAGTCATTCACTTACTTGATTATTCATTCATGACATCAGTATACTGTAGATGGTAAAGCAGTTCAAAATCCTTTTTACCCTGATGATTAAATGATGTTCGCAGTGTTTACAAGTTAAATTTGTGTGCATTTTATGTCGTAGGTGCGAGGTGGGCACTCACCACTGGGCTCAGTGTAATGACAACCCGGTGAAGTACGCCCGCTTCCCTGTCACAGGACTGATAGAGGGGCGCTCATACATATTTAGGGTGCGCGCCTTGAACAAGGAAGGAGTCAGCCACCCATCCCGTGTCTCTGAGGCCGTGGTCGCCATGGATCCCTCTGACAGAGCCCGTCTCCGAGGTGAGGGATGCACAAGAGTCCTGCTGACATAGACATAGACAACACAGAAGAAATGTATTCATTTTGTGTTTTCCCCACAGCTGGCCCCTCAGCTCCTTGGACTGGGATGATCAAGTTCACAGAAGAGGATCCTACCGGTATGACAGCTTCATGTTTTGAAAACCATATTGTTTATATCTGTATTGAACTTCTCCGAATGAAAACTGATTAAAGTGAGCTTCCTTTTGCCTCCTCAGTCGGCGTTGTCCCTGGAGAACCCACCGATGTTGTGGTTACCGAGGCAACCAAGAGCTACGTGGTGCTCGCCTGGAAACCTCCCGTTCAGAGAGGTCATGAAGGAGTCATGTACTACATTGAGAAGGTGAGGAGATATGGATAACTTGTCAATAATAAGTTTGAGCGGTTGACCATACGAAACAGTTTTAATATATAAACGTGCTGTTTTTATAATGCAGCTGTGAAATTCCACCAGTACTGCCATATTATATGCTTCCCTACTGACAATGCCACTGGCCGTCTATCTCGACCGCAGTGTATTTCAGGTACTGACACCTGGCAGAGGGTCAACACTGGTATGCCAGTCAAGTCTCCCCGTTTTGCCCTGTTTGACCTGGCCGAGGGTAAATCCTACAGCTTCCGTGTGCGCTGCTGCAACTCAGCTGGTGTGGGCGAGGCCTCTGCATCCACTGGAGAGATCACAGTCGGAGATAAACTGGGTGAGACTTGCATATCTATTATTTAATACAGTTAATTGGGCAATTCCTCAAAAGGCTGGAAATGGCAACCTAAAAACTATGTCATAACATCCTCAGCTTATTATCCAGACATATTACATCATTATGTGACAATTCCCTTTTTTCAGTATCTGTAATTAATCTTACTTCCTCGCTTTCTTCCTCATTGCTAAACAGACCTGCCCTCAGCTCCGGGCAACCCAGTGGCCATCAGGAACACCGACACCTCAGTGGTGGTCTCCTGGGGGGCCTCTAAGGAAGTCATTCGCCTGGTTGGCTACTATATTGAATGTAGCGTGGTGGGCACCGACGTCTGGATGCCTTGCAACAACAAACCTGTCAAGCAGACCAGGTGGGTTCAGTTAAAGACCAGTCTGGCTTTACAGCGTGAACTCACAAGTCATTCATCACTTCAAACGATGAACTGATACTAAAATGAATTAGGAAACCTGCAAACTAGGAGTGTACATCCCCTATATAGTAGGTTTATTAGGTTAACTAGATTACTTGCAGTGGATAAAACAGTGTATTTAAGTGAGATCCTATAACTTTTTCTGACTTCTGTAATGCCAAATAACAATTTTTGGATAAAGCATAATTGTAAAACATGGTTTAAGAGTAGAACTTTATCAGAGATCAGAATGGGCCATGCCAGCAAGTGTACTGTAGAGGATGTCTGACAACTCTTTCAACTGATTTGAGCTGAAATTGTCAGATTGAGGCGAATTTATTATTGACCAACAATGAGTCAGTACGTATGAGTTAATTAAATGTAAATGTGTATTCATACTTTACTATAGTATTCAAACTCACACCCATATGGATAGTTTCTTTGCCCTGTACACCAGTGGGAATTCTTTTGGTTGTAGCCTTCTGGACGGTCTTTTCATTTGTGTGTATGTTTCCTCCCAGTAACATGATGCATAATGAACATTATGAACATTCTGACCACAAATGGCAAAAGTTAAAAGTTTCATTATGGACTTAATATCTTGCGATAAATATAGTAAATGAACACAAATTAGCATTGTTATATCAAGATAGTGAAATAATTTGTGTTTTATTATAATATATTTATCATAATATGTATTAATAATGTATTGGCACACCTGTTCTCTGCAGCAGGACTAATGCTTTATAGAATAAGTTACCTGCTTTCCCTGAAATCTTTATTAGTATCACCTAAAGCCTTTGTGCGGCTAATCTGATGGTTGTCGTTTAATTTTGCTGCTGCGTTAAAAATGCTAATCTTAAAGCTGACACTAGTTTTTAGCCATGAAATGATGAGATCAGAGTGTAATGATAACATGAGACTCCTTGACACCCTTGTGATGTTGTCAGGTTTGTGTGCCATGGCCTGACGACCGGGGTAAACTACGTGTTCAGAGTGAAGGCGGTCAACGCTGCTGGATACAGCCAGAGCTCCTCCAGCTCTGAGGCGGTGGTTGTGCAAGCCGCCATCTGTGAGTGTCCTCACAACTCATCTCCATTATTCACTTCGCCTGTAGCATTCAAGCGGTTCTCCTTTCCCCTCTGCTCCTTCCTTACCAGCTGTTTTTAAACATTTATTTATCCAGGGAATGATTGCAACACATTCACACGCATGAACTGCAGCCCTCTGCTCTCTGCCACTGAGCCTCTTAACCCATCTTTGTTCACGAGCCCTTTTTACTTTACCATGACTTGTCTTCTTTCTCATTTCTCTCAGTTACTTCCTATTTAGGGTCTTAAATCTTCTTGAGATGCAGTTTGCTGCACAAATATTTTGTCTTTTGCATCTAAATTCCCATATATCTTAAGTTTCATGACTGCAAGGGGTTCATGTTCATATGCCACTGATGTATTGCCTGACATCAACACTAACAAACATCATTTGGCAGCTTCTTATTCTTTCATGTGTCCTTGATAAAGTTAAATAACTAATTAGATCCTGTTGTACAATGCGTTACTGTCTGCGGGCATTGATTTCTGTATAAATTTGTTTTTGCTTGAGATCTCTCTCGCTGTTTGATAACTCCTCAGGGTTACCTCTCGGTGCATGGCCAAGGTAAAGGGCTAAAACATTGTGTTCTAGAGAGCATGAACCTAATGAGAGTCTCGTCTGGCTTTTGGGGATTTTAGTAGCGTGGAAGTTACCCTGCTTCTGGCCTTGAGTGTAAGTACTTTATCCATTACGGTGTTGCTTGTGTGCCCAAAAAGCATGTAGCACTTGTAATCACTGGGATAGCTCAATACTAATGACAACTAAGCTCTGTGTAATATTTGGCAAACTCAAAAAGCTGAATTTTCTATAGAGGCCAAAAAATCTGGACTGAATATGTGAAAATGACTCTTTTTCATTGTTTTCTCTCAGAGGTTTTGAACAGCTTACTCACTTTCTCCACAGCCGTCCCTGGAAAGCCCACTGGTGTGACCTTGCTGGAGGCTGTGAAGGACTACATGGTGCTGGGCTGGACTGCACCTGCTAACAACGGCGGAGCTGATATTAGGGGATATTTTGTGGACTACAGGACCGTGAAGGGAAACGTTGTTGGGAAATGGCACGAGATGAACCACCAGGCACTGACTACTACCTCCTATAAGGTAAGTTACTTCACTTTAGACACTCATCGGCAACATTTCCAATTAAACTGATCTGCCTGTCCTATAAACGTCATTTATTGCAATTTGTCAAGCTGACAGGAAGTTTAACTTTCATGTCATGTTATTTACAAATTAGTGTACCTACCTGATAGTTATTATAACTGTGACTCAGATTGGTACATTTTTCTATTTTAACCATTTCCCCGTTTCATCATCGCTTTAGGCTGAGAACCTGAAGGAGAACGTCTTCTACCAGTTCCAGGTGCGCGCTACGAACATGGCAGGTGTGAGTAAAGCCTCTGTGGCCAGCGCCGCACTGGAGTGCAAGGAGTGGACCATTACCGTGCCAGGTGTGTGAGACAATCAGCTTGGGTGGGTTGGTATTAGAGAGGAGCCAGTAAAATGCTCAATCAGTGAGCTGATTGACAGAAATGTAACGCGGAAACTGTTGATGAACAGGCGTTTAAGTTGTCTCTGAAGCGATAAATGCGGATCGCTCCAGCTTTTCAGCTGTCGCGGTGTTACTCTGCAACATCCTTTTATGATTTGTGTGATGTGAAATGAACTGAATATATTTAGTTTGTGGACCGTTGAACAAAACAAGCAACATTTAAAACATTTAACAGCCTATTTTAACCTTTTACTGACATCTTATTTATGTGGGATCATCAAAATACACTTTAAAATATCTTTTTGTTACACCAACACATATTTCTGTTTATATCATCATATAATTTAGAGATGAATATGACCTGAACTAAGATATATTAACATATTTGTTAAAATATATATATTTTTGGATTCATTTGAACTTTTATTAAATTCTCCATGTGCTATTATTCCCACATTAATCAAACTCAGTGTATCGTCCCAGGTGCTCCTGTTGGTCTTCATGTGCTTGAGGTACGCGACACCTCCGTCGTGGTCCTGTGGGAGCCACCTGCATTTAACGGCCGCAGTCCTGTCAACGGCTACTATTTGGACCTAAAGGAGGCCTCTGCTGGAGAGGAAGGCTGGAAGGCTGGTCATGAGAAGGTCAACAAGATGAAATACATGAAGGTGAGGAGGATGGAGGGAGTGTTTTATTATCCCGCATCTCCATACGATAAATGTTCATGCATTGTTTTAACTATCCCGACTTCTCTTGCGCTGGTTCAGGTGACGGGGCTGAAGGCTGGAACATCCTACGTCTTCCGTGTGCGTGCTCAAAACCTTGCCGGAGTTGGAAAGCCCTCAGCAATCTTAGGTCCTATCCTGGCCCAGACTCGCCCCGGTGAGTGTGATTGTTATGTAACTCGCACATTCAGTCGTATAAGTGTTCCTACGCAGGTCTGGAAAGTCTGGAAACGTCTTTAACTTTTTATGCAGACTCTAAACTGGTGTATTATATTTTGAATTTACAAGCTAAAGTCCGTAATGATGCCGTTGATGCATACGCACTAAAACTATTCATTCCCTTCCTCAGGCACCAAAGAGATCTACGTGGATGTGGATGACAATGGTGTGATCTCTATGATCTTTGAGTGCTCTGAGATGACCGAGGGCTCTGAGTTCATTTGGTCCAAGAACTACCAGGCTATCACAGACACCTCTCGCCTGACTATTGTCAACGAACGTGGCAAGTAAGTGTCCTTAACGTGCCCAGTTACTCATGCAGCGTCTCTTCTTCTCATGCTCTTGTTCCTGGATTTTGTACAAATGCCAAATTTCTCTCCACTGCAAAAACAATCATCACGGTCTTGCCAGTTTAGTCTTCCTCTCTCCCGACGCCGTGTTGTCCCCATGTGTCCTCGTCTCCAGGTCCAGAGCTATCTTCAACAGTCCCTCCCTGGAGGATCTGGGTACCTTCTCCTGTGTGGTGACAAACACTGATGGCATCTCCTCCAGCTACACGCTCACTGAGGAGGGTGAGTCAGTTGTCAGCCTTGGCGTCTCAACTCTAGAGCACATGACACTTGATTCATTTCTTATTCGTTTGGGTGACATCAGTGCTAAAGGTGTGAGGGTGATGGACTGTGTGTACTCCAGTGTGTTGTCGCTGTTTCAACAGCTGCATCTGTCTGTCACAGTCTGGGGTATACTTGTGTGAGTAAGTGCTGTATGTCTATCAAAGTGTTTGTATTGTGTTTTTTGTAATAGTGTTGGCAAAGTGTAGGTAAACCCACACATACGCTGCTTACCTTCACACTTTCTTGCAATGCTTGAATAAGAAAAAGCTGATTTGTTCAAAAAAACTGTCTTAAATATAAGGAAAAACATCTCAAACGTCTTGAAAAACATTAAATTCACCTGTTTTGCTGCTGTCGTTTACTCAACAGGTCTCAAGCGTCTTCTGGACATCAGCCACGACCACAAGTTCCCTGGTGAATATCACATTAATGTTTCCACCTATCGAGCTACTGTCTAGCGAGTGCAGATGCTGTTTTTGATACAGTTTAGTGTCCCTCATTATCGTTTTACTCAACAACAGGCTTGTCTCAGAGCTGTGGTTACTTACATGTTATATCAATCAAAGTAAAGGAGGTACTACAAGAGTAATGTGCGCTCCCCCAGTTATTCCCTTTAAGAATGAAATGGCCATGGAGCTGCTCGAGAAGGGTCGCGTGCGATTCTGGACTCAGGTGGAGAAATGCACCTCTGCCTGCCAAGTGGACTACGTCTTTAATGACGTCATCATTACTCAGGGAAAGGTAGCAATCACACTCAAAAAAAAATAAAATCTAATATATCTATTGCTGCACCCTGTGTGTGCTACTTACAACTGATCGGGGTCTCTTGCTTCCAGAAATACACTATGAACTTCGACCGGTCCACCGGCATCATTGAAATGTTTATGGACTCTCTGGAGGTCACCGATGAGGGAACGTTCACCTTTAACCTGGTGGATGGAAAGGCTAAGGGTACAACCAGTCTGGTCCTGATTGGAGAAGGTAAGACCTCTAATGTAACTTTTACATCCTTATAGATGTTGTGCACGTATATTTGTCAGTGTATTAATGTTTAAAGTGGGTTCAGGTTGTTTGTAATCCTGCAGTTAATCCATATGTCCACCGAGGGGCAGCAGAAGACAGTCTTTTCTTCACTGATGTGTCTCGTTTGCTCTTGTTGTGTCTGACTTTGTGAATGAACTCTCGGTTATGTGAACAATGTGAATATATTGGGAGGAATTTGGTATTCGACATTAACATTTTCTTTGCCATTGTTCAGAATTCAGGGCGCTTCAGAAGAAATCTGAATTTGAGAGAGCAGAATGGGTCAGGAAGCAAGGTGAGAGATCTTACTTTTACACTTCTTTAAGTTTTTAACTAATACAAATGTGTTTCCATACTGATTTTTGTATTCCACCTGCTGCACAGGTCCTCACTTTGTCGAGTACCTTGACTTCACCGTTACTGCAGAATGTAATGTGCTGCTCAAATGCAAGGTGAGATCAGTACCTTCAATTATTCCATTAATGTGTTTTTCTAACTGGTGGAGCATCACAAACAGGTTCCTTCCCTCCACAGATTGGAAATGTCAGACCAGAGACTGAGATCATCTGGTCTAAGGACAGCATCGAAATCGGTGACGACGATGAGGACGCTAAGAAAATCGAGAAGAAGGACGGCGAGCTGACCTTTAATATCGGAAAGGTCAGCCCATTAGACGGAGGCCGCACTTTGTGAGGAGTCGCGAGCTTATGAGTAAAGAGCTAAAAGCGATGCTTCTGATGCCGCTGCGCTTCCACTGTCAGCCTAGACTAGATGCTACGCTGCCAGCCATCCCTCTCTGACACACAGAACCATAAATGATGAAACACGTTTAAAAATATTCACGCTCCCGGGTCCCGCTGGAGTGATCCCAGAGTCAGCACGTCAGCGTGTCGTACTTGGGAAACAGAATATAAATGTATGGATACAACTGAGTCTCAGTTTTGTAGCTTTCACTTTAATTCTAAAAGTTTATTCTTAGTTTATTATAGAATTGCAGGTCGTGCTTTTCAACATTTATGTCCATATAGTGTTAATGCAATATATGGTTTATCTGTGTGATTAATTCAAACATTTCATTTCTAACACTGTATTCAATGTAACTCCTCTGGCCACCTCATTTAAATGTTATAAAACCAGAAGCTGCCCTGCACTCAGGATATTAGTCTCTTCTGCGAATCTGCGTCGGTGCCAGTGAGGTTATATTGATGTTTCAAGGTACCTATACATTGAAACTGTATTAAACTTCATCATGAAGAGAGGGCTGGTGTCATTGCATGAGCTCAGGAGAGGCGGCCTGTTCGCTGTCACTCCTGTCAGTCGCATTTGCATTAACTTGCTTGTCTGTCTAATTCACAGTGGGTTATTAAGCAAGAGAAACAGAAAGAAAAAGAAGGGAAAAAGCCGCCAGCAGAAGATGTTCCCCCGCCGCCAAGACCCAAAGTCTGGACATAATCATTGCCGCCATAAGTTGTCACCAATAATTTCTCCATGTGTCCTCCTCGTCTTACCTTTTTCATGTTTCCCTTTTAACGCCTGCAGCATCCCGGGCGGGAGAAAAGCTTGCCTTTTCGGTTTAATTGGTCCCTGTCTGGCTGTTCTACTGTCTGTTATCTGTCCCAAGAATTACACTGTATTCCCCCTCTGTTTGAGGCAGAAGGGAATTCATTGGTGTCTCAAGGATTACTAACGTCACTGTTATGTCCAACTCTAGATCTCCAAGAGTGATGTAGGTATTTACCAGGTCTTCCTGAGGGACGACAGAGGCAAAGACACGAGCACCTTCAGTCTGACGGACGCAGGTGAAGTATTTTACGTGGGGTTTTTTTCCCCACATGGAAACTCGAGTGGAACAGTGGTCGTCAGTGAATATGACACGATAAATGATCGTCTCATCTTCTTTTTTTTCCCCAGGATACCAAGCTGTAATGAATGAGCTGTTCAGGGTTATTGGTGAGTCATTGAGCGTCACACTTAACAAGCGGCAATAAAGCACAGCACAGAAAGGAGCCAAATGTGCACATTTGAAGTACCACTGACAGCTGCAGACTGAAATATTATATGAGTCATTTAATACATATACTATATTTAATCCATACAGTTTATTTGGGATGCAGATAAAAACCCTGCGCTTTCTTCTTTTTCAGCCAACTCCTCCTCTGAGATCAAAGTCATCAGCACTGAGCATGGCATCATCCTCTACTCCATGGTCACCTATTGCCACGAGGACCTGCGCGTTGGCTGGCTGCACAAGTATGTATCAGCATGGAGACAACCATGTTAAACTGGCTTGCTTAATGTGAATGTTACCGAAACATGTCATGCGTCCATGCAATATCTAATGAAATACAAGTATGCCGGTGTCTATAATATGTAAAATATTTGCTGTATTACATTATTTCTGAAGGACAACACACATTAGTGGTCAAAATACGACGTAGGCTATTTTTCTGTCCCAGCTCAGTTTGATGTGACTCATTAAAATAAAACAGGGAGGCAAACAAAAAGCAGTCAAAGCAACATCAAAGCACGTGTAAAGTAAAAGGACTCAGCAGCACTGACAGGAAAACCCAAGAGGCAAATTAAAAAACAGACGCATGCAAGCACGCATGACAGATGTGTGAACTTTATGACAAAACATCACAAAGGTTTGAAAAAAGACATTCTGACAAGCAACCGGTGAGACGCTGATGGACAGAGTGGTGTGAAAAGTGTCAGATGTCGTGTTGGTATTATTGCAGCGAGGGTTGTTAAGGCTCCCCCAAATCCCACAGCATGATGTCGGTTTGCATGTTTGTCAAAGGCCTTCAAAGCTTTGCACGTGCAGCACCACAATATTAGATAAATACAGTTCGGGGTCACCTGAAATGACTGCGCTCCTATTTGAATCGCTGGATCCTGCACATATACTTTCGGTAAGCAGTCCAGCATTAATTGGTTTCTGTGTGTTGCACATCCCTCCATTAGAGATGCTAAGATTGCCGCCTCAGAGAGAGTTAAGTCTGGAGTCACAGGAGAGCAGCTTTGGCTTAAGATCAATGAGCCCACTGAGAAGGACAAGGGCAAATACACCATGGACATCTTTGATGGCAAGGACGGTGTAAAGAGAATCTTTGATCTGTCTGGCCAGGGTGAGTGAAAACTTTTAAACCCAAACAGGAAAGATGCATCCGATTTTTAAAAAGATCCCATTTACTTCTGGCTATTTTGGTGCTTATGTGTCTATTAATACGTTTATTTTGTTTCTGGTGCAGCATGGGAAGAGGCATTTGAAGAATTCCAAAGGCTCAAGTAAGTAGACAAACTCATCTGACTGGATCCTTCTGTTGTGTAATTCTGCCCGAAAAGGATGTTTACACAAATAAATAGTAACAGTCATCACAAACCTAGAATAGACTCTGTGTACTTTGTGAGCCCTTTTAGAAGGACTCAGAATACATTTCCTGACATTGTGTAGCTGAGGGGGGAAAAAATACAGCCTGCGATAACATTTAAGATGTTTCTCACAACGTCTGCCTCTTTCCTTCCGTAGGGCGGCAGCAATTGCAGAGAGAAGTAAGTGGTTATTTATTCTTTGGTTTCTCCCAGGGGAGCATCGCTCTGTGAAATGATGTAACATTTTTCTGGACGTGCAGGCCATTGCAGTTTTTAACAGAGTTTAGACTTGAATTTAGTGGAGCTGAAGATAAATGAGTCCATTGGTCATCATAATGTCAAGATCTCATTTGTGCAAAAATGGTTTTCCGGGAGATATACGGTGGACGTTCCCCACCAAAAATGATTCAAAGTATAACTCATGAATACAGTCCTATTATTATAATATGTTTTTATGATGGATGGCTCAATTACTAGTTAGAAAATTCAGCTTCTGTCAATATTTTGTTTTCGAAAGGCAAGTGCTCTACAGGTTGACTGAGTGATGGATGACATTTGCTTCCTGGCTCACTCTTGCATTTCTTGTTCAGATCGTGCTCGTGTTGTTGGAGGCTTGCCAGATGTGGTTGCAATCCAGGAGGGCAAGGTACACAAATTAGATATTCTGTGTGTTAATATATGTCCTCTTTCTTTTCCATTGTCTCATTCCACGGAGCATCTTAAACCTTTGAAGTCTGGTGAATCCAGTTTTGTTTGGGTTTATAACCGCTCTTTCTCAATAGTCCCTGAACCTGACTGGCAACGTCTGGGGCGAGCCCGTACCTGAGGTGTCATGGACGAAGAACGACAAGGAGCTGGTGTCTGACGACCGCTACAAACTCAAGTTCGAGCATGGCAAGTTTGCTAGCATCACAATCGCCACGGTCACCACGGCGGACTCTGGCAAGTACGCCCTCCTCGTCAAGAACAAGTACGGCACAGAGGCTGGCGAGTTCACTGTCAGCGTCTACAACCCAGAAGAGGAGGAGAGCAAGGAGGAGAAGAAAGACTAAAGGATGATGCAGTGCAATGAAATAGAAGCAGAAGAGATCAACGACTGGGCTATCTCCAAAGCATTTTACCCCGGCACATGCCGGTGCTCCAAAGCAGTTTAAATAAATGATGAATACAGCTGCTTCCTCCTGCCTCTTTTCATGTGCTGGGCTAAAGAGCTTTGGGCATTGCTTGTTGAGGAAGCAGACAATGAATGTGATGCAGAGTGGATAATTATGTGCTAGTAGTTGCTTGACGTGTCGTCTGTCCCTTCTGACTATCAGCAGTAAATGTGATGTATAATTATTGGAGATGGTTGACCTGTCATTGATCGTTGTTTTAAAAGCAGCAGTAAGGCCTGCAAAAGCAAATAGCATTTTTCTTATTACAACATAACAGTATAGCTTTTGGATAACCTTTGACCTCTTAAACCTCCTGCCTGAGGTTAATGTATAAAATAAAGGGGAAAAATGATGTCATGAACTTCTTACCAACTCTAAAAACACGTCAGTGGATATTTCACCAACCCACTGATTAGCGTGTCTATTTATAAACCACTACTCAACTTCTACTGTGTGCATGTATGTCATGTACCTCTGATGTGCTGTTTGCAAGCTATAAGTCTCAGTCATGACAACAGTTTGTAAGAGAGAGGAGAGAGAGAGCAGGAATACCCTGATGGTGTGTAAGAGTAGTTTTAATGTGACAACACACACACGGCAGTTGAAACTGGTTCATTCAAGATGTGTCACGCACCCCACAAACCTGTGTGCAAAGTAGTGTAGGCATAACTGGCATACCTGTGGAGGTCTTTCTGTAGCTGCTGTCAGAGAAATGTGTTGAAAGTAGGGGGAATGTTGCATTTCAGGTACAATGGAAGGAAGTAGTACATATAAAGTGCCCTGCAGCATTTGGTCTGAGGCTGTTTGTCTAATAAGCAAGTTAAACATACTCTGTTTTCCCTTCAAGGCACTCTCATAATAAAGGTGCACCTGCTTTGGAGAGGTTTCCCTTTGTCTTTGCTTAACTACCCATAAACAGTCCATTCATTCAGAGAGAGGCATTGCTTTCATTAAATTCAAATGATCTGATTTGCACAAAGCTCAAGGGTTTGGGGGGCTGATGATTGAAAATGATTAGAAAACAGCTGCTCTAATGGTGACATCTGATTTCTGCCTGCTTTCATTCACAGCGCCATTCATCACAAGTTCCCAAAGTGAGGTTCTAGGCCCACAAAGGGTCGTGAAAAGGGAGCCAAGAGTCCCGAACAGCAGAACACCTATTTAGAAACATTTTACCTCTCACCCACAAATTATAATCCTTTGTGTGATATCTGTAAATAAACATCCTCTGGGATGAGCTACTCAGGGCAAAGTCTGAAGTCAGAGTGACTTAAACCCGGATCAAGTGTCACAGCAGCTGTGTGAGTGCGCCGCCACTGCGCGGCTCCCTGTCCCATCAACTCCAGCGCCCTGCTCCCAGCTACACCAGTCAGACACGGTGGTCCAGACGCGGACACGTCAGGAGGCTTTTGAGGAGTTTCACGGGCAAAGACATGGGGACTCGTTAAAGACACCATAACGTCCTTCGTCGGCAGCATCCCGCTGAAGTAACCCAAAAGGTAAACAGTCAGAAACCGGCTGATTTCAGCTCATTTGATCGCAGCTGGCCGCTGTCTGATAATGCAGATTTCTACCGACAGCTAATGTAAGCTAGCCCCTAAGCTGGCTAACAAATTTTAGCTACGATGGTTTAATTAAACTCCGATATGTGGTGACCGGATTGAAAATCCATTAACCGCGTAACAAATTAACGTGACCACTTTTCATTGAAACCGGCGACCTAACGTTAGCGCTAGCGGCGACTCCGGTCTGCTAAACGTATAACCGTTTGCTGTTAGCTAACGGTAAACCGACGACAACACTGAAGCTAGCCGACGGTTAACTGGAAAACGGCTAGCTGAGCGACGTCTCCATTCATTTATTTACCCCACTACTGTTTTGTGCTCTAGTGTTTACGGCTTAAGATGACCACAAGTGGCAAGCCTTACAGTACAAAATACCCAACGAAACATAATTTACACTTTTAGTTTCTGTTTATTTCGTGTTGTTTATTTCCGCAATATGCGCTCGTGTAACGTTGGAGCGCGTGTGTACTGGTGCCATTACAATAAAGCGAATTGTCTGTTTTAACGTCTGCTTGTATATTGTGTTAATACACATTTTGTAATTAGCTCACTGTTTAAAGGCGCCTGTCTCGGCTTGTAAGCAGTGTTGCCACCTCATCGCACAGACCACCTGCTTGTGAGTGGCAAGGTAAAAATTAACCTTGAAACGGTGGTTTTCATGAGGTTAATGAATAACTTTGGATGCTGTCATTCAATCATTGGCACACAAATAAGTGTGTCTCTGCTGTCATAGGTCGCCCTGCAAACCCCAAACACCTGCGAATCAGCTATGATCATGACACCTCATTGGGCAGTGCACTTGAATTCATTTGCACTTAGTTTATTTGGATTCCTTGGCATATCCTATTCAGTCTAGTACAACAATCTTGCATTTAAGATCAAGTTGAAGTGTTTGTGAGCGGTTGCACTGGATTGTGTTAGGCAGATTAAATATTAGAAACCACCAACAATATAGCACACAAGTCTAACAGCACCATGAAGGATATCCTCCAAAATTACCATAAAGTTGAATGAGCACATCTATAAAATGGATTTATAGCACAGGTCGTTTGTTTGAACTGAAAGCTAACTGACCTGGTCTTGGTTGTGACTTTGAATTTTACACAGTGAGTCTGAATTAAATCTCAAAACAAAAGTGTGTAGTTTACCCAAAAAGAAATGCATTTGTTCAGACATAACTTTTCTCCACTTCCTTCACATAACACAGGGTAATGGGTATATTGTACCTTCACTTAAAAAAATGCTTCGACCATTCATGCTTTAGGTGTCACCTAATTCACCCAACAGCAACCAAAAATCTAAGCTCGAAACCTGAATGTCAGGATTGTAAATGATCGTTTTATTTTCACAACTCCACTGTAGAATGTGAAAAAATGAAAGCCAACACTGTTTGTCTCAGGTTGTAGTTGTCATGGTCGGCTGGTGTGTAACCTAAAACTTCAAAGAGTGTAACGTGAGCGTGGTATGGTTGGCCGGCTCAGTCACAGGACTGATTCTTCAGTCAGTCAAAACAAATGTGCACTGGAACATTTAAGATGAAAACCATAAGTGTGTTGTGAAAATAACTAGGACCAGAATCTTAATGGTTCAAGTCCGGCATGTAAAAATTACAGACAAGGCCTTTTTCTGTTGATTCTAACATCACATATATACTTACTGCTGTGTTTTGAGTAACGTAGAAAGGTATTTTTTTTTTAGTCATAATTGTTCAGTTCTGCAAGGAAAATGTTAATCTAATAATGCATGGCTCTTGTCAAATATTCAAACACAGAACAGACCCTAGCACAGGAGGAGGATACACCAGCAGGCTTGCACTCAGTAGGCCTCTGTGTTTTGTTTGATAGTGTTTATAAAAGGCTTAGCAGATGGGATAGTAGGAATGGGGCCTTTTTGGAAGAGCTTCATGTATTATGTTTATCTTAGGCATTCACTCAGGAACTAATTCAAGCAGGAGAATGCTGGAGGACCAGGGAGAACCTGCTGATGACAAATACATGCTTAAATTCTCAATTCTTCTTTGCTGGGGCTTAAGTGACATGAGTGTACCTGCTCGATCTGTACTGAATGTGGATATGATTAAAATTAGCACTTAGCTTATTTTAAGAAGCTGTCTTAATATTTATTAATACAGACAAATCCCCACAGAGATGATCCCATAGGTGTTTACTGAACTTTCATCTATTTACTTTTGTGATCACATGTCAAGGTGAAGGGTAATGAGCAACAGAGGATCAACATGTTGAATATTCTATTGGTTGACTACTGCAACCAATCAATGTCACCAACCCTCCACCCCCCTGTCTTGATTACTCATGCACAATAACAAGCATGCAGCAACGATTGTAGTGTACATGTGACTGACTGCGTATGAACGTCACACTGCGGCGTACTGCTTGGTTTTTTTCCTGAGCATGCACCCTTATCAGAGAAAAAACATTGCTTATCCGTTCACAGGAATTAGCTGTCCCTTATCGGTCACAGACAACCACCTCAAAGAGGCCATCCCATTGGCTGAACCCCTTGTGTCCTGTTAGCTGACTGGATGAGCACAGGTGCTCATCTTGCAAGGAATAGCCCCAGAAGAAGGATGACAAAGTTTATGAAAATGTTGCACAATCGCTACTGGCGTCAGATAGCGGTGTGCTGGTGTTATGTTGGGAGTTACTCCAACATGATGAGGTGGGCTGTATTTGAGATTGAATTCAGGATGGCAGAGAAGCATTAGCATTATAATCTGAGGGTGGAAAAAATGGTCCCACTAGAGTATGCTGAGGTAGGTAAGAGCTTGAAGTCCACCAAGAGTTATGAAGAGACAGGGATCCTGGAGGGACAGGGAGCTCCTGGGAAGCAATACAGAGGACAACACAGACAACAGTGAACAGGATGAGTCCTCGTCTCTGAGGTCGTCTTGGTCCCTGGTGAGTCAGCGCTGACAGGTCTCTTAGTCGGTCTCAGCTTGGGCCTGAAGCTAAAGGGCCTTCTGCACTGTTAGTCATGTATTGTTTAGATTGACAGGTTGTTTTGGCGGTTAGCTTTTATTGTAGCCAAGCCCAATGGCTCGTTACCTGACCGCAGTGAATCAGATGGATCTTGTTAGTTTTAGGGCCGCAATGAAGACCGGCATTTTTAAGGATCAGTTGGACTGTGAAAGACAAGAATGGGGCACTCATAATACTTAATCTGTCATGAAACCTGCACACAAACAGGTGAAGTGTGCTAGTATGCGACATACAAAGCCTGTCCTGCTTGATTTGTAGTTTGGAGTCTGGCTACTTTTTTTTTGTCTAATTACACCCCTGAGTTGACATGGATGGAAGACAATAGGTAGCAACAGGTAGAGCATGTTTATCGCAGGTGACCCTGCCCTATAGATAACTGAATGCTGACTCCGCTCCAGATAACTCCCGTGTAAGGGTAATATTTGTTTTTAAAGTAGAGTGCTCTCTATTACATAATGACTTTTACTGATGTTCAGAGGCTTGTTGTTATGACAGTCCTCCTTAAGTATCTCTGCGGTCTATAGTAACAGTGTCAGACCAGGGAGCGAGGACTTTTTATAAGATTGACATTCTGTGGTGTCATAATGAAAGTGGAAGTTAATTACATTATGTTTGACAGCAGAATGTATGTTTCCATGCTAAGGTATGTTTCTTATTCATTCTCCCATTCTCTTTTGAGTTTTTCTGATTACATTTTATTTAGCTTTTTTTCATTTTCACTGCTTACTTTCCCTCAGAGTATGGTTTCATGTCATCCACAACTGTGCCATTTTAACCAACAGAAGGTCTTATCTTTGGCATAACTTGTATTTTCCCATCCTTGTCTACATAGGATGTTCTCAGAAAGAATTTAGAGCTCCCTGTGGGTGACACAAGTCCTCACATCAATCATCGATCAACTACTCTACAACCATTTAAACAATCCACTGATAGCGATGACTTTTTAATTTTAAGATCGTTGCCTCTCTGTCTCAGTGGTTAGAAATATGAGGATTATTCTGAGGACCCTTCATATTTTATCCACTACTTTACTCTTTGGTATAACGTCTCATGCTAGTTTCCCACATTCCATGATGCTACTCTTGCACAAATGCCCCTATTCTCTACTCTACCCCCCCCCCTCACTGCTCTCATGGGTAGAATCAGAACAAAAGGTCAGTGTGAGATGGAAGCATTTCAGTTTGCGTAAACCCAGATGAAGTCAGCCAGGGGAATGTATTTACAAGCGGCCCTCAAACTAGACCCTGACCCGAGAAAGCCCAAATCATGTTTGTTAAGTTAATAGTTATATGAACTGTGTCACAAATGGCGCAAATGGTTGCACATCATGTAGTTCCGTAAAGAAGCCGCAGCAAGGCTGGAAATTTTGTGTGATTACATACAATTAGACCCAGGTCTGTGTGCAATTTTCTCTCTGATTTAGCGGATTCAACAGATTGCTTGTTAAATAATACAAGCTGCTTCTGCCATGTGACAAAAATACTTTCAGAAACTATGCACAGTTAATCCAAGCCTACATAATTATAGCCACAGCTCAGTGGCTTTAGTATTGTATTTGATAAACTCATATACACAGAGAATTGTGAATGTAAACAGGAAGTCAGCTGCTCTCATGGCAGCAAGGCAGCGGGAACTCTGTGTGAGGTTGTCTCTACTGATTGTTTCAACCCAGCCGTCAGCCCCCTCCTCCTCCGATGTTGCTCATGTGGGACAGCGGCCAGTGACAGGCTAACTGTGACGCTCTGACAGTCTGTGTGCAGGTCAGGAGATGACAGACACCACAGGGCAAGCAGGCAGTTGGAAAGGGATTTGCAAGAGGAACTCAAAAGACAAGTGCGACTGTGAGAAGATACTCAAAAGAAAGAGACGCTGAAAGGAAGCGACAGCAGTGGATAGACTGAGAGAGTGCAAGGGAAATACTCAAACTCTTGCTGAACAAAACAACCTCATCCTGCCTGTATCTTGACTCAGCTAATATTCTGCTCCCCCCCTCACTCCAGGCGGACACCATGAACTACGTGGGCCAGCTGGCAGGTCAGGTGCTGGTAACCGTCAAAGAACTGTATAAGGGCATTAATCAGGCCACGCTGTCAGGCTGCATCGATGTTGTGGTTGTCCGCCAGAGAGATGGGACCTATCAGTGCTCGCCATTCCACGTACGCTTTGGCAAGCTGGGCGTGCTGCGCTCCAAAGAGAAAGTGGTAAGTTTAACAAGTGTGTGTGAGTTTGTGCTAACTGCATGATGTTTCATTTTGTATTCCTCATGTGTGTGCTTAAGTTAATATTTTGAATTACCACACAGGATAATCATACTTTAAGCCATACAGTGTTTGTCAAAATGTGCTTTATTGACATCTCTCTAAACCTGTGCTCACATTAGCCACCCTGTCAGTGAAATTGTGACATAATATAGACATGGAACAAAATGATCACCCGCTGTAAACAGCCTGTGACCGTGATGTTGCAGTTTTGTTATCAAGTAGTGTGATATTCAGTATCAGTATAACTTTGACCAACATGAACCTGAAACAGAAATTAAAAACCATTAAATGTAATTATGGGTTTTCTATTAATATCGGTTTTGTTTATCTTTGAAGAGGCTAGAGTCGATGGCAGTCTTCCTTTGTAATTCATACTTAACTTGAAGCCCTTGAAAGTTTTTAACCAAGCCATTGAATGTTTTGCAAAGCAGGTATTTAAAGGCAGGTTTCAGTGAATGTGCTAGAATTTATAAACTTTCTGCAAGAATTCAAATTAAAGATTTTTTTAAACTTAGCTTTAGGCAAGCGATACCATGATTTGCCATCATTGTAACACAGCAGCACAACTTCTAGTTCAGTTATAGCAAGTATCAGTGTTGTAACAGTAATTAACCTTCATCTGTGGCTCAAACTTTGCTATGCTATGTCCCCTCCCTTGCTGTAATTAAAGAGGATTGGTCCCTTGAAAAGCTCTTGCATCAAATGTTTAAGAAGGTGTGGGAGCCCTGAGTCAGGTCAGCATTCTGTTGTCCTGACTCAGTGGAGCATCTTTGAATCATTCAATGAAATGTGGTTCTGTTTGCTGAACATACAGTGGGGGGGTTATTCTGGGCTTTTCTGCCCCATTGATGGTAGTTGTGACTATATGTTTCTGTCTGGGGAGAAGATCCAGTTAATCATGGTTCAGGAACAATGGTGCTATTTTTAGCGCTCACTTCTCCCTTGAGAAAATAGCATTTTTTTAGCATCTTTGTGCTAGCCTAATGGATGGGTATGGAGAGCGAGTTAAGTATGGCTTTGTAGTAAGTTTTAGTAATTAAATGTGAAGGCAATTACGTAGGGACCTCTTTTAGCACCAGATAACCCAACATTTCTTGTGTATGAAAGCAAGGTTATATTCCACACTGTATTCAGTGAGCAATTAGTAATGGCTAAAATAAGACACAAATTATAATTTAACACATTTTCCCACCACCTCAGTATCAATGGTGAACTTGTTCCTAAGTTCTAGTCTTAGAATATTTATGGTGTGCTCTGACTTGAACAAACCTCATTCGCTTGCTTGTGGACCGCAACGGGTGATGATTTGTGAGGGGCTGACACTGTCTCACCACCTACCCAGAATGCTGATGGGCTTCGAGGGAGGACTGAATGAGTGGTTCCTATGGCAACAGCTCTACAACTTGAATGTGTGGGAGGGGGAGGAAACGTGAAGAAGGAGGCCTCAACAACAAGGGCTGTTGTGTAACTAACAGTTATGCATGTGTCCCTGAGTTCACTTATCAGATCCTTGAGGGCTGCTAAATATATTTTCTTTTAGAAGTTACTCAACCAAGTAAGTGATGTGATATTTGTTCCTGACATGCAGATATTTTTAAAATTTCAGAGTGGGACTCAAACTGTAGTTGCCAGCCAAGTACTAATTAAATTTTGGCTGTGGGTTGTGTGCCTGTCCCTATACACTGGTTGCTTTAGTTGGCAATTCAAAATGTTTTTAAAGTATGGGTGTATAGTTCTTTTCTTCCCTGTTCCTCAAAAGTCGCATTTGCTTGTGCCAGTTGACAGAAACAGCACAATACTGTGCCCTAATTTTGGGCATGTACAGGCAGCCATTGCCTCCAGTAATTCCTGTAATCCAGCACGGTGCTGGCAAATTCCCAATTCAGCCACTCAAGTGACTGGTGACCAACCGCGAAAGGCTGAAGAGGACCTTCATTTACTTTGGCTCTTTATTAATTGGGCATTGAAATTCCCAGCCATCACTCACCACACATAAACTCCCCGAAGCAACCCTGAGGGCGTGAAATTAAATCTTGAGGCTGTTGAGAAACCACACCGGCAGTGAAAGACATCAGCAGTAGGAAAGATACAATAGATTTGACAGATCACAAAACAAAAGAGAAAAAAACAGGTAATGTTTGTGGCCACCGGGTTGATATTAATGATTTGGTTTCAGGTTGTCCGAGTAGGCAGAGCACTTGTGAGTCAAAGTCTGCCTCCTCTGTGCACGCTGCCAGACGTGACCAGTTTTAGTCTTTTTCTCTCTCTCTCTCTCTCTCTCTTTTGTTTTTGGTGTCAAGTTTCTCAATGGCCTCCTGTTCACTTGGGGTTTGCCAGGCAAATACTGTAGGAATTGGCCTGTGCTATTGGTAGGCTCTACATAATGCAAGCAGACAGTACTGTCACAGTTTTAATGCTCAGAGCATGCTATTTAAGACAGAGGTTAGTTTGTAATATGTCCATACCATGGCTGTGTTCTTCAGTTAGCATCTTCTGTGCCTTTGTTCTCAAGACAAAGGGCTTGCAAGCCAAAGGTCAGGATCCTCTGATGACATTCAGGTGGGCAACAATGCCATAGTTTAGACACTCAGGCCACAGTTCATTCAGTCAAAGGTTACGTTATACAGGGTTCAGCAAGGGTACAGGGTTCAAATGTTTTTTCCCTTAGAAAGCCCAGAGGATGGGTACACTTGTTATGTTTTGTAAAACCCCGGGAGAAAGATGGGGCTTTAAGTAGCTGCAGGCTCTCTGTGTGGCGTGACAATATGTTGGATGCATAATTAAACATGAGCCAGCTTGTTTTAAATCATTTGAAAACAAGTCAGTGTTGATTGGATGACTGTCCTCTTTACGATTTCCTCCTAAAAAGTACTTTGTACCAATACATTTTTGTATCCACTGCCTGTTGCTTTCAGATCGACATCGAAGTGAACGGAGAGCCAGTAGACCTGCACATGAAGCTTGGTGACAATGGAGAGGCCTTTTTTGTCCAGGAATCAGAGCAGCAAAATGTAAGCACCCAATTAACCACAGATTAATGAGGCACATCACCAGCTAAAGTAAAGTGACATAGTAAATGGGCTCCACATTAACAACAGCAAGTTTACAGGTTTCTAATTTATTGCGCTTCTTGCAAGGCAGGAACCCCAAACCTGTTACAATGATTGTTGAAATTGAGAGTTCGAGACTTCCCACCAATGATATCGTTTGATGTATTTTTCAACCAATGAAATCAAACCTAACGACTTATGGGAAGTCTATACCCATTACAACACTGTTTTTGTACGCAGTACACCAGAAAGTGTCTTATGACGCCTTGATCTGACAGTTCAGTGTTGTCAAGCACTTATTGCGCAGTGTTTGTATGAGGAAAGTGCTCCTATACAGTTGCAACATTACAAGTGACCTTGTGCTCAACCCTTGTGTCTACTCAGCAGTGACACAAACCCTGTTCTACTAGGTTTGAGTCATAGGCTTCTCAGTAATGACAGCGGGGATCATGCGGCTTTGGTTTGCACTTCTTTAAATATATCTCAAGCCTTGCGTTCCTGCACTCTCACTTGATCCTTTAGCAGATTGTCCCTGCCCACCTGGCCACCTCCCCAATCCCCACCGAGAGTCACCTGTTCTGGATCTCAGAGGTTGAGCACAGGGCAGTAAAAGATGACCCCGCTGACCCGGAGGACCCACCTGAACCTCCTGCTCCGAGCACCGGGGCCACAAAAAAGAAAAAGAGACGGAGGAAGAAGCACAAAGGAGATCCCCGTAGAGAGGAGCTGACCCCGCCCATGTCAGTCACCACTAATAATGGTATTGCTGCTAACGCACCTGCTGCTACAACTGCTGCTATGTCGAGCGTTGGGCAAAATGAAGAGATCTT
This sequence comes from Datnioides undecimradiatus, assembly GCA_008933995.1. NCBI lineage: Eukaryota > Metazoa > Chordata > Actinopteri > Lobotiformes > Datnioididae > Datnioides > Datnioides undecimradiatus. The sequence goes on from WARS01000052.1 coordinate 3,411,452, forward strand.
TGAGATGGACCTGAGCTCAGACGAGGAAGCTGCGGTTCGTGTCTCAAGGTATGTTCACGGTCATGCTTGCTGCTGTAGCCAAAGTCTTTTTGAAAAGAAATGGCTAGGTTTGACAGATCTGATCGATATGTGTGTTTCACTTTGGATTTAGGTCACCTTCTGTGTCCACAATGCGAGACATTGACCCGAAATTACCCGCTGCCAGACACAACCTTGATGGTTATCCACTGTCCGATGGGGACTGGGCTGCAGACGGCAGGTATGCACTGACATGAACATACAGCTCTCAGCGAGGACCTAACACAGAAAAGTAAATAGGCTTTATCTTGTTTGTTTGCATTTTTTTATCTTTCCCTTTAGTCATGGCTTATCTCAGGCCTTCTCCCCGAAGAGTGACTCTGAACTGATGGTCAGGCCCTCAGAAAGTTTACTCAGAGCTGAATCCCACATGCAGTGGACCTGGGGAGAGTTTCCAGAAACAACCAGGGTAAACACTTATTTCCACGAATACTCTGAAGTATACAGTTTTCAATATTCTCTGTTCTCAGTAACTTTTTCACATTAATATCCAATATCCAGGTCACTAAGAAGGATAAACCAGAACTACTAAAAACAGTGACCATCACTCCGTCAGAGAGCACCCACTTCCGCGTTATCCTCAGCTCTGAGGCCATGGAAAATGAAACCGACATCGAAAAGGAAGAAGCTGCCCCCTCCTCCTCTTCCTCAGAGTGTATAATTGTCAAGCCCGAGCCCCGCACGCCCATCACCACTGTAACACCCGTGAATCCTCTTGCATCTGTCAGCACCATAACCTCTATGAGCCCTATAAGCCCAACAGAGCCTCTGGATGTCATCCCATCCAATGTGGCAACATCCACCCCTTCAAACAGCCAACAGAGCGATTCACCCTCAAAGAAGAAAGGTGCGCCTGGTGGTGTATCAGTGCCTTTTTTCAGCTCTAGTTATGATTGTACATTAACTGCTGACTAATTGTGTTTTTGGTTGAAGGCGTCCCAAAGAGGAGCCAGCATCAGGGTCCCGAGGATATCTACCTAGATGACCTGAATGTACTTGAACCTGATGTTGCTGCACGATATTTTCCTAAGAGGTTAGATCATGAACAAGGCGCCTAATTAATGTTACTGCTTGACCTGTTTTTTATTTAAAATTAAAAGCTGAATGTGGTCCATCTTAAAATTTAACATTGCAAAAATGAACTAAACTAACACTTGATGCCTTCAGGACTAGTATCATGACGTATTGCTCTCTTTCTGTTGCTCCAGTGAGTCTGAAGCGGCGACAAAGCACTGGATGGACTCTGAGATGCGTTCTGGTTCACAGTCTCCACAGTCAGTTGGCAGCGCAGCAGCTGACAGCGGGACAGAGTGTCTTTCTGACTCAGCGAGTGACCTCCCTGACGTCACTCTTTCTCTGTGTGGAGGCCTCACGGAAAATGCTGAAATATCCAAAGGTACGCCAGAATGGCACTCATAAAAAATGTAGCACAAAGTGCACTTAGTACTTTTTTAAGTGGGATAAAAAGGAAACCGTAGCCAGGGGAGGCATACTAAATTCATTGTGTAACTATGAAGTTTCCCTACCTGTATTTGCAACACCTGAAGGTGTCCAGCCGCTGTAGGTGGGTGCTCTATTCGATGCAAAAGCCAGCTTGGTATATTTAATGGTAACATTGCTTGAATCCATATTTCTTTTTAAGGCCACACATTTCTATTTTAGTAAGGTTGAATCCCAACAGTACTTTCTCTGTTATGGCTCCACCACTCTGTCTCAGGCTGTACATATAGTATACACATCTGGAGGTGTGTGTTAGAAGCCTCCTGCTGATGTGGCTGATGGAAGAAAAAGTTCCCTGACCTTTCCGTGTGGCTTAAAGCAAGATGTTATGGCTCACCACCATCGACCTTTTCATCTGCTGTCTTTAATTAATGTTCTTCTCCCTTCTGTGTTTGCAGAAAGGTTCATGGAGCATATCATTACCTATCATGAATTTGCTGAAAACCCAGCAATTATAGATAACCCCAACCTGGTAGTAAAGATAGGAAACAGGTAAGTAAGCGCAGTCTTTTTCAAAATGTGAAATGTACAAGAGATATAAGTTTGAACTGCGTGGTCAATATTGTCTCTTAACTGTCTGTTCTCAGATATTATAATTGGACGCTAGCTGCACCCTTGATTCTAAGTCTACAAGCATTTCAGAAGAATTTACCAAAGGTGGCTGTGATCTTGTTCTTTTTCTGGTCTATATACTGTCAGAACTTCCGGATCATCGTAAATTGGCAAGAAGCTCATTGTTTACTGTAGTAGTTTTAGTAATTGTCTTCCTGCTTTCTTGCTAAAAGGCTACAGAAGAGGCCTGGGTGAAGGAGAAAATGCCAAAGAAGTCAGGCCGCTGGTGGTTCTGGCGAAAAAGGGCAGATAGCACAATCAAGCAGGTGTGTACGTGTTGTCAAAAATATGAAAAACAAAACTGTATTTGTTTAGCAAGACTCGTATCCATATTTGCAGTCTGTTGTTTTTATCGCTGCGTTTCTCTTTTTCCCTGCAGTCAGAGACCAAGCTTGAAGCTAAGGAGGACTCTCACCTGGAGGAGGAAGGACCCTCCATATCTCAGGAGAAACTGTCTTTGCCGTAAGTCGTACAAGGGCTTTATTGTTGCTCAAGAGTTACGTCCGGTGAGTTCAGTGACATGCTGAACTGACATGACATTTCCACACTCCACAGCTTCAAAATGTGTGTGTCTGTGTGTGTGTCTAAAATCAGATTATGGTGCGAGAATGAGGTCAACCAACAAAGATGTTTTGGCTCTGTTACAAGGCAGATCATGAAGGGCTGAGGATGTTATGTAAAATTTGAATTTGATGCATTTTATCAGTTTATGCTCTTGAACCGTTTAATAATTTAACAGTAGCAGAAAAAGTCCCCAAACATGTACAAGCCCAAGTTTTGTTTGTTTTTTACAGTTCCCTGTTTATTTCACTCAGCGTTACTGATAATGATTGTTTTTGTTTCCCCGCAGGCCTAAAGCAGGAGACTCATCTAGTGATGAAGAGGCCAAGGAGGTGAGCGCCGCATCCTGTCAGGAGAGACTGCAGCCAGTGGATGGTCAGCACCACCCCAGCCCGCACACTTACAGGAAGTCACTCCGCCTGTCCTCTGATCAGATAGTAAGTACATTCTTACATGTTTTCCTTCCTCAAAATCATCCAGCCATCTTTAAAACATACACTGCTACTGCCAAACCACTTTTATTTCATACATTTAAGCTGTGATTGATGAGATTACAAACAGTGCAGAGTCCTCAATGAGAGTTGTACTTCAGAGGTCTTTATTTTGTAGTGTAGAGCTCCCTCTGCTGGCTAACTAATGACCTCTGCAGTGTTCGCTCCACCTAAAGTCTGTAGGGGGCTCTAATGACCTGCACATGTTCATTGTCCCGTGGCAATACAAATCATACTGGAGAGTGATGCCTGCACTGATGGGACTCATGTTTGTGAATGAAATGCCTGTGCATCCAGATGCCTCCACTGTTTTCCTTGCGTTACCAGGCCAGTCTGAAGCTGAAGGAGGGACCTAACGATGTGACGTTCAGCATCACCACCCAATACCAGGGAACATGCCGCTGCGAAGGCACCATCTACCTTTGGAACTGGGACGACAAAGTCATTATCTCTGACATTGATGGTACCATCACCAAGTACGTGCCTCCCTGTCAGTTTTGTGATCCCTATAGGCAGAATACTAATTATTATGTTACTGCACAGTGCTTCAATGTACACATGAATACTGAACAAGAATTTATTGCCAACTGTCTTTTGGTAGCAGCAGGAAAAATACTTCTAATGTCTTTAACTATTGATTGTATTTAGTTTTGAAAGGGATTTTGGGTTGTATATAATATCACTCTTAATGTTTTCACAATAAATATCAAATACTGATTAGGCACATACATCAGAAAACTATTATTTGGATATTCAATCTTGTCTTTTTGGTAAAATACAGTGGATAATTTGTGCATTTGTGCAACTACACAGCATCTGTAGAAATCCAATGTTATTATTTATTCTTGCTAATTAAATCTCTCATATAAATTGCCCTCATTCTGTAAAATGTCTCCTCATTTGATGACTAATGTGATCAACACAGATGGTGGCCAGCAGTTAAATGAACAGTGGAGAGGGATTGTGTGAATGGTTGGATGATGCAGTGAATCAGTTTTACAGTTTAAACATCAGTATAAGCAGACAGAGTTTATGTAGGAGCGTTATTGCCACACAGATTTTCAAATTCTCCTAAAATAGCAGATGTTAAGTAAATTTTTTGGTGAACTCAAACCTAGCTCCATCTCCGCTGACGCAAACCTAATGCCTGCACCCATTCTTGGGTTCGTAGGTGGCCAACATCAAATGGGTCCAGATGGACTGGAGGTTATTATCCCAGTGACCCTTCAGGCCAACCTGTGACATGTTGCTTTCTTTGAGTAACAGGGACCATAATGAGGTCATTTACATTTCTGTCTGTAAGGACACACAGCCACAGTTGAGACAGTGCCTTCCCTATAGGCCAGTAATGCTCATTAGTGGAGAACAGTCCATAATGTTCCCTTTTTAAGATGAAATGGTAAAGTAGTCATGGTGCTTGATGTGACCTTTGAACAGTGTGTGCTATAGATCTGCTTCACTTTGCACATGTTTTCTCTGACTCTTTTACTCTACATCTGCTACATTTATATTGGAAACTGTATCTCAGTGATGTCCTTGGCAGATAGGGATGTCTCTGTCCTCATGTCACTAACGTTTGTATGTGTTGTTGGGGTTTTTTTCATGTTTTAGGTCAGATGTGTTTGGACAGATCTTGCCACAGTTGGGGAAGGACTGGACCCACCAGGGCATTGCCAAGCTCTACCACTCAGTAGCTGAGTAAGTGCACAACAACACTGATTAATCACAGAGGAAGGATGAATGGTTGGTCAGTGGTTAGCACTGTCTGGGTTTGATTCCCAATCGTCTCTCTGCGGAGCTGATATTTTCTCCCAGTGTTTGCGTGGGGTGCTCTGTGGCGGATGACTCAGGAAGTTCAACTATAATCAAGACAGAATTATTGTAGAAACTAAAAACACCATGAAACTGCTTCCCTGCTTCAGTCATGCAGAAAATAGAACATGTAATAGTATACGTTTAAAGTGGCATCAGTTGAAATGAATCGTATCTTTCCTCAGTAAAATTTTCAGTCACTTCTGCACATTAAGAGCTCAGTAACACTGACCTAATTACAGCGCTATTCTTAGCAGTTTCAAATGATATTTAATGGGATTGAAACAACCATTAGCGAGCTCTACTCTCTCCTTTTGCAGGAATGGCTACAAGTTCTTGTACTGCTCAGCGCGGGCCATTGGCATGGCGGACATGACAAGAGGTTATCTGCAGTGGGTCAATGACGGAGGCACCATTCTACCCCGGGGCCCCCTCATGCTGTCTCCCAGCAGCCTCTTCTCTGCCTTCCACAGGTACGAGGATATATGTTATTCAGCTAGCTCCCAGATGTAGTGTCCTAAAGCCAAATACTTGTTGCCAAAGTCATCACGTTAGATTGTTCACATCACCAAATGTTTATTCTGGAATCATACCACCCCATATTTGTCTCTCTCCTTTTTGTCTGCAAATTTTAAAAAAAAACCAAACAAACAAGTTTCCCAGACTCAGAGTCCACTCCACATCATTATTCGTCACAAGTAGCCTTTCATTTGCTGAGGTGGTAAGGCTACGGAAAGCTCAAGCTCATGAATGTTAAACCGAATAGGTGTAAACTGTGTTTGAAGCCTTACCATCAGCTTCTAGAAATACAGCCATGTTGAGCATTTTCTTGTGCTTTTCTTACTTTCATCTTCATTTCCTGGTTTACTCAGTAGGTTCTGAACACTTGCGAATTGTTTCTTCACACACACGGGGTGGGAAGCCCTGAAGCCATCGCCTTTGATATCTGATTGACATGTTTATTAGACCTAAGAGGATGGCAACATGCTGATTTCTTTGTAGCATTGAGCTGTGGATGGATTATTACAGAAGAATACCCCATGTCTGCATTTGTCACCATGAATAAGGAAGTTGTGCCAATAATAAATATTCTTCTGCACAGTTTAGCTGGGAACTGGTGCAAAAGATTTAGTACACGTGGCTGATCCACTGTTAGTACTTTATGGGGCTCTACAGCAGTTTAAGTCTACATAGGTCAAGTAAATGAAAGGACTACAACACAGCTCATATTACCACAGCTTTAGCTCTCCGTGGACATAAATGTCAGTGGCTTGTTGGCATTGCAAAATTATTTTGTCCATCTCCTGGCTCAAGTTACATACTGCATGCACACAACACACACACACACACACACACACACACACACTCTCAGTAAAACTAGAGGTCTTGTTCTGTTATATGCCCATTGTTATTACCGTGCATGTAAAATGTCCAAAGCCAGGGTTTTTTCCTCAGCACACGAGCTCTGTTTTTAGTGAATCCCTCAGTCAAGACGCTGCTTTGCTGTGTTTTAGTCTTCATCATAGTTTGTGGCAATGGGATTTTTCTGTGACCTTTACCTTCGATGTCATGATAATGTGTTACCGTAGCAACCCCCAGCATGGCAGGCTGCACATATTTGTCTTATTTACATGGCCCTCTTGCTCTCATTTGCATGAAACATCTCTGCCATCCCCACATTTTGGCTTAACCTATATTTGTGGGTTTTTTAGATGCTCTGCACATTATAATAAACATATAGTTACTGTATACGTTTAATATATTAGGCCAAGTTACCTCGAATTCAGATTGGCCCAGAGTAAGGACGGGCACATGAGTGCGTAATCATACTGTCTGTTTCTTTCAGGGAGGTCATTGAGAAGAAACCAGAGATCTTCAAGATTGAATGCCTTACAGATATCAAGAACCTGTTCCAGCATAACAAGCAGCCATTCTACGCCGCCTTTGGGAATCGGACTAATGTGAGTTAATGGATGGTGAAGATGTCAGACTCCCAGACGTTAAATCACTCGCTTTGTACATGTCAGAGAGCTGCCTTTTTCCAGAAGTCGATGGAGTCATGATGTATTGTGAGATCAACATGACACTCTGGCTATCAATTAACAGACACAAACATATGAAATCAGTGCTGGGCTGAACCTGAGCTGAGTTCACTGGCGGCGTATGGTCCCTTGTGACAGCGTCTGCGGAGGGGAGCTCACGCCGGGCACAGCATCCCATCCTCAGCTGCATAAACAGAGACACCCAGATGAAGAAGGGGGGTCAGGCGTCAAACCTCTGTCTGTCTGTAGCGCTCGCCAAAGAAAAGACAACAGAAAAATAAAACACACAAACACACGGTCCTGCACTTGCCCACTAAAACATTCAGTCTGGAAACATTGCCATTACGCCCATTAGGTGGAACACAAACAGGAAATCTGTGGTTAATGTTATTATCACGCTTATGTCAGTTTGTACCAGTGTGTATTATGTATGAGTGCTTCCCTGTGAAAATTACATAATCAAGGGTGTTCTCAGTTGGCTTGCTAATTTTCACCAATACAACTCTGGTTTTTATATATTTCACAGAAGAGGAAAAACTGAAAGTATAAGCCTGTGTTGTGCATAGAAACGTTGACTGCTATTAGTCAGTCCTGTGTTTTGAATCTCAGTTGCTAACGTTATGCTCATGTTTGGTCACGCTTTTGTCTGCACACAGGATGTGTTTGCCTATAAGGAGGTGGGAGTTCCAGTGTGTAGGATCTTCACAGTTAATCCCAAAGGGGAGCTGATCCAGGAGCAGACCAAGGGAAACAAGTCGTCGTAAGTACCTGAAGAACCTGACTGGTTCTGTACGTCCCAATGAACGGTTCTTTAAAGTACGGATAAGACCTTGTGTCACGACGAAGCGGAAAGTTGTAACGAAACCCACAGAGATTCTTAATGAGACTCTGATGTTGTGTGTTACGGCTCGTTGTTTTCATTAACAGCAGCGCCAATGTTTCTTTTAATTGACTCGCACCACAGTAATACCAGACAAAACACCAAGTCAACAACCAACTGTTGAACAGCAGTGATTTCCCTCAGACGTCAGTGAAGAATAAAACTTGAATATAGGAGTGGATGTTGCTGACTTAACAGGCTGTTAGCAAACACATAAACCATAACAACTTCATAATGCAAGTTTAAATTCCTTTGTTGAGGCCTTTAAAACTTAAACAAGTCTTAAAACTTCATAAAAATGCTACTTATTTTGTTTTTATTACCTAGCTAACATAATTGTTCCAAATTTTATTGCAACTACTAACTGTTTCCCTTCTGTCTCCGTCTATTTCCACTTCTCTTTCTCTGTGTTTCTGCCCACGTGTCTTTCTCTACAGTTATGGCAGGCTTAGCGAGCTGGTGGAGCATGTGTTCCCTCTGTTGAGTAAAGAGCAGAACGAGGCCTTTGTCATGCCAGAGTACAGTTCCTTCTGTTACTGGAGACAGCCCATACCGGTCATCAACCCTGACGAACTGCTCTGATTCCAGCGCGTGTGGATACCCAGGTATTCACATGCGTGCAGATGGACTGTGCACCTCCAGGAAACAAATGGACTAAAACCCAAACTCACACACAGCTCCAGAGTGAGTGCAACACAGTAACAGGGTCACGAACACAGAACACAGCCTATAAACTGTAATTAGCCATTAGAGATAAGTGGAAAGTGTCTCCAGAACAGGAAATCCTGGTGAATAATCCCTGAAAATTGCCATCCCCGAGAAACGAGTCTAATCGCCCACTAAATTATCATCTTTCCTGATGTCTGTGAAGGCATCCTAATGCAGTGAGCACTCTTTAACCCCCCCATCACTGTACAGGGATTAAGATCTGAGACCCATCTTTTCTTCTAGCAGACAGGATGATCTGCATTTTCCATCAGGGAGGCGACTAAATCCCCCACACGAAGCGTGCGCCCTCAGCAGCAGAGTCTGGGACGCACAGAGGGGAAAGACATTGTTTTCTCGACTTGATGCTTTTCCAAATTTCCAGAAAAGCCCTAAAGCCGTTAAATGAAATGTTCAAAGAGGGGGGAAAAGTCTCTGTTTGTCAGAACAGGACAGGGCAATTAACACTGGCCACTGGTCGGGTGCTGGTGATGTTTCGCTATGGCTGCTATGTTTGCCCAGACACAGGTTTCCAACTTTTTTTTATTTGGAGGCTTTGTTCAATTCTAAAATATCAAGTAACGTAATGAGGGTAGCTGGCAAACAACTACTACACCACCTACGAACCACGCACAGTAGTTAGTTTGCAGAAAAGCTGCCGTAGGTGTTCACTTCGGCTCCTGCCTCTCTTGACTCTGGACTGACTTTAGTCATTAGCTCTCTGCTGGTGGAAAATATTTCAGTTTGTCACTTTTTCCCCTGGTGAGTGTTCGACACTCACACTGAACCTTTCAGTCATGTTTGCTATTGTTGATATTCAAGGTCATACCAGGGACATACTTTTGCCAGCAAGGGTGTGAAGATGCACAGTTAGACGTGACTGAAAAAAAACCCCCAAAATGAAGCAGCTTCATGGTGTAATGTCTTTGCTAATATTTTAATATGTTTATTCTGTTATACAAGTTCTGGCAAATCAAGCGTGTTTTGTTAACAATGCAGTCATTATTTATAATAATTGATATGTTTAAGTTATTGATTTCTATCGTGATGCCTTTGCTTGTCTGGAAAAAAAAAAAAAGTATCACCAATGCAATGTGGAAATACTTCAAATCGCTATGTTTTTGTGGTTGGTCACAGGTTAACATGCACTTAACAGTAACTGCTAGGCCTTGTACAATCTTTTTGCTCTTCACGGCGATCTGTGCTCCTTGTTTTACAGTGACACTTTCAACATGTAAGATAGGTACACGTTCCTCAGAAAACCTCAAAATCTGCAGCTTTAGTATTAAAATATGTGTCAAGATGTAAAAGATGAAGCTTGAGTTTTATCAGTGGACGTAAGAAGATCTGGAGAGAGAGCTTAAAATGAAGGATTTCAGTTTGCGAGGTCCGCTTTAGGATGACGCAGGTGTGTGCGCGCTCGTGTGTGTGCGTGCGCGCGCGTACTAAGTCACTGAGTGCTGCTGCTGTTGGGTGAATGACAGGGTCGCTCACCCTTTGCTTATGTTCCCTCTGTGGCTTTACCTAGACTTATCCAACGCACTTTGTCTGAGCTGCACCCAGAGACACAACTCAGAGCACCTCACCCCCCACATGCACTTCACAGACAAAAGACCTCTGGATGCAATTCATGCAGGATGAAGAGTCCTAGTTTTACCTCTTTATTCTGTCTTTGACCCTCTGACACCGCAGACAAATCAGCTATTATGAAATATATAAATATAAGTAATTGTTGAATAGGGAGTCAAAGTCTGGGGTTTCAGACAGAATAAAGTTTATTTTGGGTGCTGAACAGAGCTACCCCTCGGCCTCTTTGTGTACTTGTGTGTCAGAGAGCGACAGATCCAGATAAAAGACTGATCTTGTGCCTCTAGTGACCAGAGGAAGAGCCATTGGGTCTTGTTTTGCGGCAAACAGGGAATACTTGACTGTGCACAGGAAGCTATTTGAAGCACTTCACTGGCATTATGTGTGTGTGTGTGTGTGTGTTTCAGGAAAAGCTTGCGGGCAGATGTGCCAGTCCACTGACATGAATCAGTGTAACAGTAACATGCAAATACAGTGCAAGGGAGGATATAAACAAAATGAGAAGCGAGTCGGAGCGAGACTTGACAGACAAAACCATTTAATGACAAAAAAAGCACAATTTCAGTCGATGGCTGCATCCATGTTTGTCACTATTAGTCAGCATTATTTCGCTGAAGTGTTTCCGCGTTCACTCTGTAGCCCACGTGTTTTAGTGACGAAGCGTGTTCTGCTTTGATTTGTCTGCTTGTTCTCTACAACGTTTGGTGAAGTCAAATAGGTATATCTTACGATTAACACAATGAATTCCATTCTTTCTATGAAAGTGAAGCATCTTGTGTGGAAGAATCACACTTCATCCTCTTTGATCCTGGGATATGTGGTATATATATATATATATAATGTTTGTTCTCACTCAACTGCTGTGTGAAATGATCCAGTATCTACGCTGATCATCACATTTCTTCTGTCTTTGATGCCTTTTGTTTGTTTTATTGTTTCTTATAAAGTGTATGATCTTTCGTGGGACTATGTTTGTTTCCGTTTGTTCGGAGGTAATGCTTGCTATTTGATTGTGTCTGACCAACAGAAATACCTTAAGTGTATGCTGTGTTTGATTTGTATAGAAATGTGGTTCAAAGTACGTTTAAAGAACAAAATAAATTGTATGAAGGAAAAAAAATGCAGGCCTAATGAAGCTAACAAAGTGTGGCTTGTGGTCATATTTGTATTAAATAAAGTTTCTAACTGAATACATTTGTTTGAGCGTGTGCTATGTTGTTATTCACTCAGGGAAAATGTTTGACAGTGACGATTATGGTGGTTTTCTACCTTTTTGGCTTATTTTTTAGGTAATAATACAATGAGGTTACTACAGTTTAAATCCCTCAGGTTATTCCAAATTTCAGTTTGTTGTAGCCTGACAAAATAATAAGAACAGTGGGTGGTTATTAACTGTGAATAGAAAACAGCATTTTTTCCCTTTTTAGAACAGTTCAACAATCTCAACTGAAGGCTAAACACTCTCCTCTGGCTTTCAGAGTCTGCTGCTGGAATATTTTCTAAGTCTCAGGAGTGAAGAGAGGGGAAATTTATTTTTCATCCACACCCACTTTACGTAATGACCCAAACAGGGTTTTTTGCCTTCAGACCTCATCTTTCTCAGGGCAGTTTCTGACACAAGCCAAGTTTGTAACATTAATAAAAACCTGTGTTGCTAAACCTTGTGCTTTTCTCACATGCATATTAATCATTCTCTCCTTCTACGGTCTAGATCACGCAGTAAAGTGAGCTGATACACGGTTTGTTGCCTAATCAGCAGCATTCTGCCAACATGATGATCATACTGTATACTGACTGAGACAGTTTTGTTAAAAATAATTACATTTTAGGAATTTTAATGTTAATTTACTGTATAAACACTTATATACACAAGACATTCACAATAGGTACAAAAAGGCAACTTGATAATCAAATATATTAGAAACAAATCCTGCTTCTTGTATTTAGGTATATTTGGCCCGTGGCTTACAAACTGCAATCTAACTGAATTTATAACTGGGACCTTCACACACTGGCGCTGTGTGGTGAAACAGCTCATCACAGCAAATTAGTGAAACTATAGTTCAACATTTCCTCCAGTCCAGCTATCTGGGAACAAACCAGTCCTCGCTGTCGTGGCAAAGCTGAGCTACAGCTATCTTTTGGCCTCTGGTGCGTACAGGAAGATGGCGCTGAAGGTGGAGAGGATCTCTCTTGCTTCAGTGGTGGCTAGCTGGCCTCCGGTCCTCACCAGGCCCACACGGTCTCCTTTCCTCAGGGGCAGGATCAGGCTGAAAGACACCGAGCCTCCGCAGCCACAGTTACCACCAGCTGGGCCTCCGTGTTGACCAGCTGAGCTCTGCAGCCTCTGGACGCTGCGGTTAGACACAGACAGAACGGCCTGTACTCGGTCACCTTGCCTTGCAGTCAGCAGTCCTGAAATCAGGTATCGGCCATCCAGAGGAACAGTGAAGATCCCTGTAGAGATGTGAAAGAGAGCAAGTGGGTAGGATCAATAATGTGTGCAGGAGTCAGATGTTTACTTGTAGTTCCTAAGGCCTGTTCTTCATACCCTACATGAACAAATCATGTTAAAGTTTTTGTTTTGTCTCGTAAAGGCCCAGTAGAACAGGAGAAACTGTGAACCTATCCTTTCAATTGATAGATTTGTCCCAAGTTTGAACTGAATGGTCACTGTTGTGAAGCTCATTCACAGTTTTACTGCACAGATCATGGCGTAAACATAAGGGGAATCCCAGACATTGATTAATTTTCAGAAATGAATTGCACATTTGATTTTAAGCACCAGTTTATCGATGTCTAACTGTGTAATTATGACTGTGGATTAGAGCTAGTGCGTTGTTAAGCCAGCTAGCCAGCTAAGCATACATTTTCAGGCATTTTAGCTGCTAAATGCTCTACTGTGTTCACTGGCCAGTTGCTAAGAGGTGTTTGGTGTTCAGCAGGTAGTTTGCATACCTGCTGCAGCTAGAAACCACCTGATGAGACAGAGCGAACGTGAGAGTGAACCTCCTTAATTAACTACGATAAAAACAATAAACTGAACCAATTGGCCGTAAAACCAAAACAATGAGCTGAAAGATGCTAAATGCTCTGTGGAGCTGAGAAGAGCTGTAGATCCCACAGGAACTGTTTCTCATCACACAACTTCTCTTATAAATAATGCAAAGTGCAGCTTGTACTTCCATTTACATGATACTGTAAATGAGGCTTTATGGTAAAGAGTTTGGGGTGTTAATTGAGCATGGATAAGCCAGCCATCATAATCTGTTAACACACATTTGAAAAACTGGACTGTGATTATACAGTAAACATACTGAAAATGACACATAGCAATTAAATTTGGTATATGGTATATTGAATCTCTGTTGCTTGTTGTGTACCTGTGTGGGGGTTGTAGTGTCCACCGTCATTGACTAAAACTCTGTTGAAGCGGATGACACCAAAGTCTCCAGCGGGGGCCAGCTGTGTGAGGCCAGCAGAGAAGGAGAAGGGATCTGCAAAGGCGCTGTCGACGGCTGAAACTGGACAGAAAAACACGCAGGTAAGTCCATCAGTGTCTCATTTTGAAGAAACAATTACACAGCATTTATTAATAAGCATTAACTGAAAAATATATCTAATGATGTCCCACAAATTGACATGTTTTGGCTCATGATTTCTGCACTTTTTTCCATTTTGAATGCAGTAAATGAAACTGAGGGATTTTACCTGGTGACTGAACAGGAGCTTGATACATCGGGTTCCAAGGCACCTTTGCTGCAACGGGAACTACAGGTACAAAGAAAAAGAATTAATCATGTATTAATAAGCATTAATAACATAACATTACATAACATTAATAGGCATTTTTCTGGACCCAGCCGCATTAAGGAGCGTACTCTGAACTTATCGTATCAAAAGCACTTAATATTACTGTACCTTGTGTCATGGATGTTACTATATCAAATTACCGTTGCATAGTTTTTATTTTGTTTTATATGTGACTTTTCTTCTTGTATGACAGAACAGTACTCAAACTAAGGATCTTGTGTCCAACTTGTACTTTAAAATAAGAAATATCATTGACAAGATTGCACCCTAAAGACATTAACCCCCGCCTGAAACGGTTGTCAGGCTGTGTCACCAGGCAGATCTACAAGGTTAGACTGAATGACCACAACAAAGAAATAAACTGTCCAGACTCTCTTTCTTCTGTAAAATCACAAGGGAAACCATCAACAGTAAGTACTGTTGGTTGCCTTATTAATCCTCCATCTCCAACCTCATCTGAGATGTTGTCCGCTGAAAAATGTGAGCAATTGTCTGCATTCTTCCCGACCAAAATTATTGCTATTAGAGAGAACATTGCTGGCCCAAGATCAAGATATGAACCTACCCTCCAGCTCTCTAGGAATATTACTTGTGCCATGTCTCGTTTGACCCTCTAAACATAGAGCAGCTTGATAATATTGTTGTGCAGCTCAGGAACTTTGCTTGAATCCTCTCCCTACTACATTTAAAAAACTATTTTAAGATCATTTCCAATCCTTGAAGAAACAGTTTACTTTTAGCTTAATAATTAGCTAGCATCAAAAAAATGTTTATGAATTTATTATTATTATTTATTTATTATTATTATCAGCTTTTCAAGCCCGCCATAGCACAGAAACTGAACCTAGTTACTGTGCTCCATGATATTTTATCAGAGAGATTAGAAAAATGGGTTCTCAATGTGGTTCAGAAGCAACCAAGAGGACAGGCAGCTCTTTGTGTCTTTTAGAAACTTTGCCTCGGACAGGGTATTACATGTGGAGTACCCCAGGGTTTGATTCTTGGGCCACTACTATTTAATATCTTTATTATCCCACTCACATACGTTATAGATGTCATTTCTTCTGATGACTCAGATCCTATACATTCTTACACTTTAACTCTTTAACTCTTAACATATGGGTGTCACAAAACTTTTTATAGATGAACAAAGATCAGTAAGATCAAAATCAGGCTCAGAGAAATACATCCATGCATTAGTAGACTTGACTGCTGTAATGGCTTCTTCATCAGCCTCCCGAAATAATGTATGCAGGGACAACAAAGAATTTAAAATGAGTCTGCACGTGTCCTCAAAAGACCTGAAAAATGTAAACATATCACACCTTTTCTTAGATCTCTGCATTGCCCCCATTTTATCTATGCCCTTAAGTACAATCAATGTAATGAGTACTGTGTTTAAAAAAGAAAAATGGATCTTTGTGTGAGTGAATATAGCCATTATCTACTTCAGTCATTTGTACAAAGTGTATGTAACAAAGTAAAACTTTCTGGTAAGTGCCTGCAGACAAGCTAAAATCTTTCCACAGTCCGCCCACACCTCCCTAAACTAAACACATCCAGTTCCCACTCCCGCGCACTCCCAGGCTACAAATTATTCACAGCTTTTCCAATCTTTTACACTGATGCAGTAGAATGGCACAGCCTGCAGATGCATGCAGTGTAACTTGATAATGAACTGCTACAATACCTTGGTGGCCGGTTGATTGAGGCTTGAAAGATGCAGGCTGCAGAGGAGGATAGCCTGCAAAAGAAACAGATGACAAACACATCAAGTTTTTTCATCATCTGAGGATGAGGGTTAGTGAATACTCCCGCCAAAAGAAGTTGGTTTGTTTTCCATCTGAACATTGTGGCAAAACACTGTGGGACAGGTTCCCATAGATCATCGTATAAATTAAAACAGAACATCTTATAATCTAGACTGCACAATTTGGGTTTTACAAGTGTTTGAATCATTTAGATTTAGCTGGTTCAGGACAACAGGATCTATAAGCAGTGTCAGGTGTTTATTATTCCCTCAGAACCATGAAATTGATTTAAACCTGCAGATATTTGTGCTGTTTCAGCTCAAACTAAAACCAACAAGCACCAAACAGAAACAAGCCAAACCCTTCAATGTTGAAGAGTAACTGAATTTGACTGAATGCAGATTTGAAATTCTCAGATTAAGTTCGCCTGGTGTATATTTAAAGGACATATCTCATAGACAGAGACTATTCTACTGTCCTTTGTTGCCCAAAAACATAACTCTTTATTTTGCTGTTTGGTGTTTTCCCCCAATCATCATATACGCAGTCCAGTTAATTCAATCCAGAAGTGGCTCTGTGAATCTGTTGTCTCTTCCATCCAATTTGAGCTAGCCCTCATTTAAAGCCTTTAAAGTGTAGCATTCCTCTGTGCAGATGAAAAAACACCAGAGTACATGTATAATTAAACCACTGTTATGGGTTCCATGTGTGAAAAGAGCTAAGAACAAAACAGAACCAGGCTACGTTCCAGACTTTGTCTTTGCTGTTTGGTTTGGATGAGTGTATCTGATAAAACCATGAACTGACAGCACTGTTGAAAAGACGAACATACATGTTATGTCACACTTGTGGTAATGCTGGCTCAGCCGAGCTCTCTGTGGTGCCAAATGTATGACTCTTGTATCATATAATTTCCCTCTTGCCATGGCAATGACAGATTACATTTTCAATATTCATTCATACATCTCAACAGAGCCTGGGACTCTGGGACTTTAGAAAACACTGACGTTATTTAGTATATATAGATATAATAAAGTTCATGGACGGGTCTACTTAAATACTAAATACCAGTGATGAAGACCAAAGGTAAGGGAATATAATTCTGTTCATAAGGGATATTTTATTTGCATATTTAATCATTGCAGGACATAGAAATGTTACCAGATTCTAATGTACTCACAAATAAATTACTTTGGGAAATTAGATTATTTTAATTTGTTAATGTGATGTACATTATTGTTGTTGCCGGGCAACGAAACATTAGGCTATGCATTAGAAGAAGGGTGCACCTCTAGAGTCTCTAGAGTTTTGAGAACAATGTGTTAAGATACTCACCCCTTCAGGTCTGTGCACACTAGCAGCAGATAAATCATATTTTTAAATCTACCAAGTGAATATTTAACTTTCAATAACATTGCTTTTGTAACAGGACATATACTCTGGGCATGTTGGTCCCTGGTCTGTGCCCTCTAATCACCCCATACTTTTACCCATGTAAAGACCACTAGGCACCTACTGCATAGTGTGTATTTTACTGGTATTGTGCTTTAAAGCATTACTAAATTAGGTTTTGTGCAATTAGCAAACAGCTTTAAATCTGCAGCTGCCGACCGGCGTAAGTGTAAACCAGGTCATCGTCACCATTGGAGTTGCTTACCTGGTGCTCCAGCAAATCCTTTAACAGGCATGCTAGATGAGTGCTCAGATCCTCTCCGCACAGTCACTCTGCGGTGGTACCCAGGAGGTCCTGCCTCGCCCGTCTCCACAACGGGTCTCGTGGGAACCAGGGGATGAGTGGGCACGCCTGGTTGCTGAGGGCTGGATGGCTGCCTCGGCGGGCTGATCCTGATCGTGTGTGTGTTGGGCTGCACTGGTTGGCTGGGACCATGCGGCTGTCTGGGGCTGGACGGCGGCGGCGGGATGATAAGAGGGATGTGGATTTGTTGGATTCTGGGTCTGGTGGGGGTTGATTCTGGCAAAGACGCAGGCCTCTCTGGTCTCAAGGTCATTCCTTAGAAAGCAAAGGGAAAAAGACAAACAGTGGCAAGACTGTAAATATGTCGGGTTACGGGTCACTTTCAAACCATATGACAGGCGTTCCCGTCAAACATAAAACGTCTCTGGTCATAACAACTCCTATAATCCAATTCAAAGTTATGGAAAATGCTGTAACTGCAGTCACACAAGCCTATTATTTACTTCCTCTCTCACGTTCAAACCACATCCCTCCCTTCTCTTGTGAATTCTCCTTTTACGACTTATATTCTGATGACAGGCCAAATTAGACCTGGCTTTCACTGCACCTCTGAGCTTTTTTTTTTTTTTTTTTAACCCCGTACCATTATTACCCTTCATAAAAGCAAAACGGGCGGGCGGTGTGAGTTTTAGGCAATGAGAACCATCTGAACAGAAACCAATAGGCAGCTTGCCAGACCCCCTGAGGGCACAGACATCACCTGGGCCTAAGAGAAGGGACACTGTGAGAGTGTCCTGGGGACAAATAACAAAAATAATTACAGTACCTGCTTCATGTCAGCCCCTTCTCACAACCAGGTGTCAAGACAGATTGTGTCATGTTGTATTTAAGATTCGGTGAAGGCATTTCTGCCTTGTTTAGTGTTTCCTGTATCTGTATCTGCAGTGTTGTTTAAAACTTGTGGGCGAGGTTGGGCATAAATGGAGTAACCAGATTACAGTAATGTCTTTCAGCCAAAGACACTCACATCAAGGAA
The DNA here is from genome assembly GCA_008933995.1 of Datnioides undecimradiatus. NCBI lineage: Eukaryota > Metazoa > Chordata > Actinopteri > Lobotiformes > Datnioididae > Datnioides > Datnioides undecimradiatus. Next base: position 3,430,016 of record WARS01000052.1, read on the forward strand.
ATGACCACTTATTCCAAGTGATTATACAGTTAGATTTGGCAAAAAAAGGCTCTGCTCTTTGAGGAAGCTCTTGTAAAACAACAGATTCTGCAGAGGAATAAACATATAATCTACTATATTTAGACATGACTGCAAACTCAGATGCATGTTAACAAACAAAAGCCAAAAAGTCTGCAAAAGCTTCAATAGAAGAAGTTGAGGTGATGGAAAAGTGCAGCATCAGTGTAGATAAGAAGGTATAGGCAGTGTAAAAGTGAGAAGTATGCGGTTACAAAAGGCCACTTTGTACATCTGCATGAATCTGATTGGATGTGACTGGTGCGTTCAGCTCCGGTAACAATAGGCCAAAGATGCTGAAGCATGAACTAAACAGCTGATAGCTGATCAGCTGATGCAAGAGCCTCTTCAGCCTGCGCTGAACAACATGCGTAAGGATCTTCAGCCTTGCTAGTAGCTCTGTGAGGCTGTATCCAGACAGGACGCGGTGGTGCTTTGGGCTAAATGCTATTGTTAGCACAGCACTGTGCTCACTATGAAAATGACAACGTACGGGTGTTTAGATGTAAAATTGCTAATTAGCCCTTACAGCTTAGGTGTACTTCTGATGAACTGGTCAGCACAAACAACAATAAGCACTTGTACTCACACAAGCACAGGTATGACATGACACAAAACTGAAGGGTGTACTGCACCAAGCAACGCTGCAATGTGCAAGCAAAGAACAAGGAAGAAAAAAAGGGCAGCGCTGCAAATTTCACAATAATCAACAAACTGGCTTTGCAGTGCAGACGGAAATGTATGTAACACCTCTGTTGGCCTAGATAATGCTGGGTCTGCCATCTACTGCTGGTAATGCACGGACTATGGAGAGCTTTCAACTGTCCAGTGAGATATGGTTGAGTTTGCTTCAGTGGTGCTCTACAGTGGAGTTTGCTCTGAATCCGTTAATGATGACCATAAAATGCAGCTGAAAGCTCTGGAGAACAGCTGCTCAGTGGACCATAATTTAATACGATATAAAGTTAATAAAATCTTTCCAAGGTCAAGAATAAGGGTCCAATAAAAGAGTTTTAGACATTTCGAAACTAAAATACTGATGAGAAAACTGCAAGTTCGATCAACGATGAATCAAATGTTAAAATGCTAAATTGTTAATTCAAGTGTGCAATCAACCAAAACTATCTGAAAGCAATCACCTTACATTAGAGTCTGCCTGTTACTCTGAATTATGAAAGTAATCTGCCACTCTGTTCTTATCAAATAAAACATCAACCATCAACCAAAGTCTTCTTTCATACTGCAAGTGATGCCACAAGCCTCTCAGAAACGGCATGTATAATTAAAAACAAATTAAAGCCAGCAATCATGTTGTACTGAGATAATCAGAAATCTCTTCTTCATTTCCTCCCTGTGCCTCCTTCAGGACGCCGGTTGCCTGAGTGCATATTTCCCATGAGCTTTCAGCCTGTGTCTCACTAAGGGGGCAACCGCAAAGTTGAAAAAAAAAACAAAAAAAAGAAGAAGCAGCACAGAGAAAGGCGCACACGAGCGCTGGTGCAACCAGCATCACTAAAACCAGATGTTATTGCTCACAAGCAGATTGAGACACTGCAAGGGGAGGGTTGCTTTAGTCACAGATTCGAGTGACAGCGCATGAGTGTACAAAAGTGTCTGAAACCATCGAGGAGTATTGCAGCAGACAAGCTGACCATGAGATGGAAAATGGTGTCAAGGGGCACAGCGCGGGGCGTGGTGGTTACACGCACATACAACACAATGCATCACTCACATTCTGACATACATGTCTCTTTTTCCTTTTCGTGCTATGCACATGGACACAATTTCATCCTCCACCCCATTTTCCTCTGGTGATATTAATGATGGGAGGTTCAAATTGTGCACTGCATGGCAGACCTCAGGGACTCCCATTGTGTATCTGGGTCCATTCTCCTCTGAAGACTTCCAGATGGGCTCCCTGGTCAGAGATGGAAACACCTCACCTCGTAGCTTCAGAAATCTCTCTGGGGGAAGCTGCTGCAGTCAAAGTGCCCGCTAAAAATTCTGGTGCCGACTAAATTTATACAGTGTGTCTCTGTGGCGGTGTTGAGTACAATTTTCCATTCTTTCCCAACAGGCACCCTTTGACTTCAAAAAGCCTTTGATATCTTGTTTTTCATTCCTTTATCACGGTAGACAGTTAATCTTACTGGCTGTCTCTCCAATATGAAGTCAGAATGATCAATTGCAAAGCATTGATCCATGAAATCAAAGCCTTTATTCTATCCCTACTTTAATACAACCGCTTTTTTTATTTTCTGAAGGCCTCGCCTGTCAATAGACACTTACAGGACAGGGTGGAGGGAGAGGGGAAAAAGAAGTCCTCTGGCATTCTTGGAAGGACAAATCGGAAGAAAAAACCTGGACAGAAGGACGACGAGGGAGTAAAGAGAGAAATTCAAAGATCAGGGAGAGAGAAAGCAGCGACAGGGAAGTGATTTGAGCCAGACTGGGATCACCTCCAAAAAACAGGAGGAGTAGGAAAAAAACAGCTTGAGAATCAAATGAGAAAATTCATCACAAGAAGGTTTATTAGTCACCGTTCTGAATGAGGAACCGCAAGCTCTTTGAAAACAGAAACATTTTCCATATTTCTGCGTTTCCTAATAACCTCTTTTAAACAGTTTGCACCCCTCGAGTCTCTCACCTAATTTCAAAATTAGGCGCAATTAACACATCAGCCTTGGACTTTTAAATGATGCAACCGAGTTGCTGCTGCTTTACCACAACTCCCTATTGGGAAGAAAACAACCAGAAACAAACACATACAAGCTGTAGTGTCAGACCTCTGCTGCAGCAGCTGTCGTGGGCGAAGCAGTGCCAACATTTTGCAACTGAAGTCACACAGTTCCATTCAGCAGTCACATTGACTAAGGGCAAAGCTATTCCAGTTAATCTTCCAGTTATGTTATTACAACACCTCATCTGTTCGCAGCCTCCTCGGGGTCTTCATATGACTTCGTGGAGAATATGAGCTCAAACAGAGAGGAAACATTTCAGTAGTCTCTCAACCACCACCAACACCGACACACCCACAGAGCTGGGACTTGTCATGGAAATATTTATCTCTATTTAGACTTTTTCCATTTCCAAAACTTGGGGAAAACATTAAATCTTCATGCTACCTCAGCCTCATGGTCCAACTCCCACTCTCGAGGGGTTCAGGACATAGACTACGAGCACAAACTAAGAGAATATGGCAAAATCCCCCCTTAAAGGAAAAGACAGACATTTTAGGAAACACCCTTATTCACTCTCTTGCTGAGTTAGATGAGAAGACTGAAACCGCAGTCATGTCTGTACAGTAAATAGGATGCTACAATCAGCAAGCCACCATCTTTGCTTTGCACAGACTGTAAACAACTAGGATGAGTCTGTCCAAAGGCAACCAGATCCACCTACCTGCACCCATAATGCTCAATAGTTCCAAGGTTGTATCTCTTTTGTTTAGTCTACACAAAAAACAGATTAAAACTTTTGCAGGAGGTTATGTAACCGACAGTTTCCAAGACAAAAAAAACATAACAGCAATTTGACGTTTTCTCGCTTTGTTTTTTGTACAGATTGAACAAACACGACATAACTTTCCGGCTCCAGCTGACTCCAGCTCAGATTGGCCTGCATATCTGTGCTAACTTTGGTTAAAAAAGGGTCCCAGTCTACTTTGGAGGTGCTTTGTTTACCCGTGGACAGAGCCAGGCTAGCTTTTCTCATCCGTTTCCAGTCTTTATGCTGAGCTAAGTTTGTCGACTGCTGCCACAAGCGTCATACTTAGTGAGTGGCATTCGTCCTCTCACCTAACTCTCCCCAAGAAAGTGACTAAGCGTATTTCCCAAGATATCAAACTTTTCACATAAATATGCTCAGTCATGTATATAAAAGCTAGAAAATACTTTGTAGGTGACTAATAGTCATTTAGTAAGAGCCCTGCTAAAAATGCTACTTGATCCTGCTGCAGGTCTGCCTGATTTAATGCTGGGCAGAGGTGCAGGATAATGTTACATGCACAGTAATGAAATCAAATATCACAGTTTTGAAGCAGCCAACCATATTTGGCAAACGAGCGAAATGGAATACAGAATGCCTTCACGCTCGTCGTCTCTCCACACCACAACCATTAATCCACCCGCCCTCCTTTTCTCCTCAGGTCCCTATCATACCATTGTTTTGGACGATGGTTTAAGAAAGGGAGGCACCAGTGATGGGGCCCCAGTCATGACATCACAGCTGAGGGTAGTCGAAGCATCTGGTCCTGGGTGTGGAGCCCTGCTTCTCCCCTCTCCATCAAGACTGGCTCCAGCAGTGAGTCAGGGCCCTTAATGAGGACCAGACTCCACACATCAGGCTGAGGTCACCCTACGGGAATCTCTGGAGGTTGGTATGTGTACATGTGTAAGAAGCAAGAAAGGGAGGGAGGTGTATGTGTGCACTGGGAGACCGGGAACTGAGATTGAGGTCTGGAGTTCTGTGGTATGAGTTAAAAAAAAAAAAAAATGGCTATGTCATGGTGCAAGAAAGAAGACCGCACAAGTCACCATGTTCATAAAGGGAATGGGGAAGATGGAAAGGTCTGCTTGGGTGTTTTGACATTTACATAAGGGAGCAATGAGGCACAAAACAGTGAGAGTAAATCAACAGAGTCAGGACTGGGGTAGTTAGGAGGGGCTGAGCTTGGTATGTAAAAAATTAAGATTCCCTTTACCTATCCAATTTCTCATATAAAAACTGGGGAATTCTTAGGACAACATGAATCTAAGTCACAGGAAGTTTCTAATGTGGGCCTCTGCCTCGGTGCTGGGACATATTGAATGACATACTCAAGGCAAGCACGGGAGGCCCAGTGAACTCGTGTCCTCCCTCTTCTCCGGGAAATACCCTGTGGCCATTCGTGGGATCTGATCCTTCCCCCCTAGCCTCCATGTAAGCCAAGCAAGCAGAATGCATTATATGGAGGATTATCTTCAGGAAAAGTTTGTGTTTACACAGATGTTAATCGCCCTTGATAAACTCATATGTGGGATGTTAGAGAGGAAGCAGTAAAGTTCAGTATTTTTTGTGGCTGATTTCAGTGCCTAGACGTGCTGATATAAGAATCCACAAATTTTATGTGGTAAAATTGTGTCTTAATCCATGTTTAATTACAGTTAAACTGCATATCATTTTAAAAATATGCTAATTTACTTTTTGCTAAAAATCCAATGAGATACAGTAAAAAGCTAAAAAGCCAGCATGAAGTTAGTTAAGACTGGGAACGAGGGAAAACAGCTTGCCCGCCTCTCTTCATTTTGTTTCTTGTACAGATTAAAAAATTGTTCAAGCCCTTGAGTCATTGCCACGTGCGTGCATGTGTACAGACTCATTTTGCTGCCATACCTGCTGCCACACAAGTCACCTAAAGGCGAGCTGTAACTCACAGTGTTTCATAAGCACCGCCACCACCCCAACATCAAGACATTACCTCAGAAAGCCAGTGATGTCATTAGGGTGCGCCACCCACTCACCTGGCTCTTTGGTAGTGACATCTTTCAAGACGTGTTTGGCCAATGCAGACAGCTGTCCCTGGAACTTCTGCAAGGAGTTCTGCAGTGCGATGATGTCTGCGCCATGATTTCCACAGGTGATGTTCATCCTGTACACACAGTCCCGCAGACCACCAACATGTCTCTCCAGTCCATCTTTCAGCTGTTTGATATTGACAGAAACCCCATCTATCCTTCCACACATCTTTTCAAGTCTGCTCACTCGTCCATCCACAGCAGAAATGCCATCGGAAACGCCCTGTGTGTTCTCTTTGCATTGACTCAGTCCAGACGACACCTGTTCGCTCAGTGTTTCGAGCCTGTTCTTTAGTTCCTCCACCTGATGTCTTGTATCGTCCGCCTGACTGTTGGGTACTGCAATGACTGAAGCCCTGTTGTCCTGGTCTGGATTCCCAGTACCACTCAGTGCTGCATGGCAACATGTCGAGTTTATTCTGTGCATATCCTGGTTGTATTTGCTTAGGGAGTCACTTAGCCCAGTTACAGCCCCAGCCAGACCAAGCACATTATCTTGGAGATTAATCAGTCCTCTCTGGAAGTCGTCCATTGTCTTAGCACGTCTCTCGTTTGTAACTAACTGAGTATCAAAAAGGTCTTCCAGTCGCTTGAGCTTTTCTGTGTTGACACTGACATCTGTGTGAAGAACATCCAAATCATTCCTGTACCGTTTCAGGTCCTTTAAAATGTTTTCTAGATCTTTAGGTGTGGAGGAAGAACTCAGTGCACCTACACTTATTGCTGGCCCTGAACATCCTGCAGAGCACAACTCACTAACAGCATTGACTTTATCATCCAAACCTTGAAGAAGGAACTTATTGTTGTTGACTTCTGCCTGCATTGCATCCATGGACTCACCAAACATCCCAGGGAAGGAGGTGTTGCTCATTTCCACTAGCATGTTTGTAAATTGGTCCTCCATGTTGTTCAGGCGCTGATCCAAAAGCTTACGTAGTTCTGCCACTTCGTCAGCAATCGTACGGGTCAGCTTTTCTTCAATGTAGAAGCAGTGGGTCTCTGCATTTTGTTCTGTGATATTAATACGTGCCTCCAGCTCTTCAATCAGCAGGCTGTAGTCATTGTCTTGCTGAGGTGCAGACAAGTGTGCCAGCTCGTTGTCAATGCGGACATTCAGGATGCGGTGGGCCTCTGCAATGCGGTCAATCTCACGCCACAGGTCTTTGTGGTCACTGTGATCCCCTTCTGCTTCAGATGGATCTGTCTGCCTTTGGGTTCGTATAGGCCCATCTGCAGCAGCCATGTCCAGACGCAGTGCACGGATCTCCTTTCTCAGATCAGCCTCCTTGGTATCAACCAGCTTGGTCAGGCTGACCAAACCTTGGTCACGGCCTTCTTCACAGGTCTTCTGCAGGTCTTCTATCTTGTCATTGCATGAGCTTTGAAGCTTGGCCATCTGTTCCTCTACACTTTGCTCTAGGTCCTTTTTTAGCTTTTCAAATTTTCCATCAATGTAGGTCTGTATAACATCGATGTCTGCTATGGCTGGAGTCTGAGACTGAGAAGCATCCATCAGGACACGGATCTGCCCCTCATGACTTGTCATGCTTCCTCTTAGGTCTTCCAAAGCTTCATCCTTGCTTTTCAGTGCAATGTTTATATCATCTAACTGAGCCACTATTTTCTCTATAGCCTTGTCCACAGAAGTCCCACCTCTGGTAGCCTGATGACCATCCAGCACTGCTGGGCTCTCCTCTGTCCCTGCAGCCGTAGCACTATCTGGTGGACGCATGTTGTTGAGAAGCGTTACAAGCATCTTCTTTGTGTCTTCCTGCAGATCTGTGCGGAGGTTGCCATTTAAGTCCTTCAAGGTGGACTGTAGATCGAGGACTGTCTGAGACAGTCGCTGAACTTCTCCTTCCAGAAGATGTACTTTGTCTGTCCCATCGTGCCTTGTCTCATGGTGCCCTGTCTCTCTCCGCTCTGGCCCTGTGAACAGAGAACAACTTATCAGACTTTTATTGATAAATACAAACCAATGTATTTCTCCCCTTTTACAACAATGGCTATAGAAAGCTATTTTTTGATTCAGTGCTGCATAATAAATTTGTTGGTACATTTATTTGACAAACACCTGAGGCAGAACAGGAAATGGCGCCTTACTTTGTGCATGTCTGGTTGTATGTCCAGGATTTGATGGGAGGTACGGCTGTATTCCTTGAACTGCTTGACGGTCTGGAGGTGGTTTTAAGTCTTTACAGTCCAGGCCTTGGTATCCAGGACAGCATCTCCACTCCAGCTCTGTGACTGTCTTGAAGGCAATCTTGTATGTGGGTCGAAAACGATTTTGGTATCTGTAAAACAGAGCAGAGGAATCAATGTGTTTTTTTGTTCAAAATCTCAAACAAATGTGACTGTAAAATTGGCAATACTGGGCTTTTATTTGTGTTATTTCTGTCTTTTGGTGAAAACATGTTTTGCTTATCCATGCTACAGCTACTCTGCCTTTCCAAAAAGACAAAACTGTTCCAATGATACATATTTTTATTGGGAGCTGTTGACTCCTGCAATCACCAAAACGTCTTCTTTCTTGAACATATTTTTTTTTAAGCTTCTCTACTGTTCCCCATTACATGAACATTTCAGCTTTCTAGCCAAGGCAAACAGTTCCCAAAGAAACAATAGATGACCTCACTTCCCTGAAGGCAGGGGTCGTGTCATGTAGAACATCTGGAAAGTTGACTGAAACAATCGTCTTTGCACTTTTTCCAACTGTCACACTCACTGATAACACTGTCCTAGTTTGACAAATGGAATAAATGAAACTAAAAAAAGGACAATAACAATTAATTTTATGGCTGTAGTCAATTATGTGTGCTTAGGACTCCTCCTAACATCCTGACTGTGTCATAATGTAGAAATGGAAAAACCTTCTTCTCTCACAGCTCTTTATGTAAAAACTTGTAAATGTGCTGCTGTGACATAAGTACTATCTGTTTCCATGGATCTTCTCCACAACACAGTGGCTCTTCTGCATGTGTTTGTGCAAATGGATCACAAAGCTGAACCGCAGATGTGTTGTTTCACAACTAATAATGACTCACAAAAGAGAAACTATATCAAATTGCAGCACATCTTCCAGCAGAGAATTGACGACAACTGTTACTCACCAATTACTGGTATAAATACGCCCATTTACAACAATTAATCACCCAATTAGAGGAACAGATTACTATGTTTATCTAAAAGGTCTACTGTATTGTTAAATATTGGGATGACACATCTTTAAATGTATTTGTAACTCTCATAATTAATCTTAAGCACTGCTCAAAACAGTTTCTCTGCCTTGATATTTAGACTACAAATCAATAAAGATGTGGGCGAGATTTAAATGACAGAGCACTCTTATGTTGCTTTTTGTGTTAATAAAGGCCCATTTTCACATAGTAGGATGCAAGTTTATCTCTAGTAGCGGTATGTTGTTTCAAGTGGTTGCTGCCATCACTGCAGGTAGGTAACCATTTGTATTGCCTTTCAGCTATAGGAGCTATAAGGAGAGCTCTAGTCCTCATTAGCTTCAGGCTACATTTCCTGTTCGACTCTTTGCTTTTTCAGTGGGCTTCATAACTGTCTAAAAAAATGCTGTGCTTTTGGTTCTGCCAATTGAGTTTCTTGCAGCCGCTGTGGATATTTCTGCCTCCAGGTCCCTCTTAAAGAGACATTTTGTATCAGAGCTGCAGTCCACGCAGTCTCATACACCTAAACATGATGCACCCTCAACCCCTTCTCCCTCGCTCCCCGGTTGCTCACGTCACTTGTTGCTGGCAGTTGGGCTGGTATGCTGGGCAGGGGGCCACTACGGGCTCCTGGAAGCTCTCCACACCCCCCTGCACGGCGCAGCTCACGTTCCTGCGCACCACATGGGCACACCAGTTCCTGAGGAGAGAGGCAGGGAGAAACAAGATGTAGGCCTGTGTACCAAGACCTGTAAGAAATGCTTGAGAGGAAGACAAATACCATGGGAATAGTGAAGGGGTTTAGATAATGGGGGTTTAGCAATCCAGATAATAAAAACATCACAATTAGGCTCGTATGCTCCACTGAGCTTTCCCGAAACATTGCGTCATTTCAGAGATTTTTCACTTTTTCCGTTAGACTATTTTAGTATATCGTGAAAACAGATGCGGTGTAAATGAGATTAGAGTAATCAGTGGCATTCCAGCGTTTATCTGGGTCGTATCACCTCTGGCAACACTGGCGAACTCGAGCCAAATTTGGACACAGGCTGATAAAAGCACGGTGAACGATAACAGACTACATATGACCATAAGGGGCTAAATCTCAGCCGATCAGAGATCATTCCGATCAATGAGAAGTTTGGGCGTCATCGGGTTTTTATTGGCTACGGTGCGCAACAAAAGCGCACAGCCTGGGCCATCGGAAAAAGAAACGCCGGTGTTGAACTGGTTGTTGTGACTTTCACGAAAACAGGAAAGTAATACTCAGCCAAGCATAAAACCCCCCGTTACTTACCTGTTTCTGTGTCTGTGCACCGCTCCAGTGTATGCAGACCCCTGGAACAGGTCATACGAGGTGGGAGACCCGTAAATCAGCTGAAAGTTTAGAAACAGTGTGAAAACTGTCCACCGCCAGTTCATCTCTGCAGTCCTGTAATTCATACTTAACAAACGCCTTAAAATAAATATTCCTAACATAGAAAAAAAGAGATAGCCACTCTGTTATTATCACGCGCTCTGGTCCCAAACACCACAGTCACATTGCCCCAGTGACTGATCCAACTCCAATAACCAAAGTTTGGGGAAGTCCGAATCCCTGCAACTCCCTTGGAGTGACGTGCAGGGCCCACCCCAAATCACTTGAGGTAGAAAACACTTCCCACAACCTTTAAAAAGTTTCATAGCTCTAGAGGTGCTTTTTTTTTATATGTCTGTGGCAATGTCTTTTAACTAAATTATGCTTTTTAAACCTTAGAACACATGGAGTCATCAATTAATTTAAGAGACTCACAGGATGCTGTCACCAAAAAGGATTTGGGACACAAGTTGATTACTCCTTTGTCTGCCAGCAGCCAATAATTCACACCTCACTGATGAACATAACAGGATCTTCTGAATGCAACCTCCAGTGCAGAGAGAGAGGTGTGTATTGTGGTAGTGTTGATGATATTCATGGCCGGGGATAGCAGTAGTAATTTACATTCTGTATGCTCTGTTAGTGAATGGAGTTACGTGGTGGTGGCGGTGGGGATGCTGTGTGCAGTCTGTTCGTTTCTGCCGCATTTCACTGAGCAAATTGTATTGTTTAAAGCCAAACTGAGCGGTATCTTAATGTGGAAGGGGGCAGAAAGTAGCACATTAGTTACACAGGCGCTTCAGTTCACAGCACTCGAGGCAGGAATTCATTGTGAGTGCTTAAGCGCTGTGTGAAAGTGTGAGAAGGAGGAGAGTTTCCACACGCACTGTGGTGCTGTGAAAATTATTTTTGTGCGATGGCCTTGAGCAGTCCCCCCCCCCGCCACCAGTTTCCCAAGGTGCTGTCAGGGGCCATACTGCATGAGTTTCTCCTGATCAGACAGATGCTGTCAGCTAGCACAGAAATGATTATTGGAGAGGGGGAGAAGAACAAAGGGGAAGGCAGAAAGAGAGGTGTTACCAAGGGAGATGAGTTAAACAAAGACAGGGTGAGGATTCAAGTACATGATGTGGTATAATGATTCAGAGGATGCTTCAAAGCATTATGGGAGGAAGAGATGTATAAGCACGCATGAATACGCACACTTGTATGCACAAGTACTCCTTCCCTTCCCCAAAATAACCTTTTACCATCGAAGAAGCTCCCTTCCTGAACTGCCGTCAGACCAGAGATAGCCCTTCCCAAAATACGACTGCACTATTTCATCAGGCAGAGAGCGCCGGGTCGGACCACGGGAGAGATGCTGGAATAGGTTATGTAAGTGAAAGACGTCTGCAGGGATCACATTTTAACAACACGTGCATCGGGGAAACTTGAAATGTCATTTATATCTTCAATACCTTCGCATGTGTGATCATTTAATGGGATAAATTACAATTTCCTTCATTGCCTTTTGTTCAAATCCTCACATTCTCTTATATTTACATGTGATTCTAACCCATGTTAACCCAAAATGTGCATTTGCCAAAAACCTCAACATCCACTAGAAGCTACTCAGACAGGAAAAGTGGGCCGTTAATGAGATTTCATGAGTGTTTTGTGACCGGCTGTTTGTTTATCCACCAGCAGAGGGCAGCACAGCAGCAGCAAAGGAAGCAAAAACAAAAACAAAAAACAAAAAACAAAAACGCCTTCCTGTAGTCATGGCAATCCCTTTCCAAAAGTGTTGGAGTGAGAAAAGGACATTTCATTACCGAGACAGTATGAGCGCCCAAATTTCTCCAGTCACATTTCTCCATCACCTTGCCATGCTATGCTCATGTCAATTATCTGTGTTATGCACTCTCAATTCACCACCCCTTGTTAATCATTGTACATTTTCTTGGAGCCGTGTCACTCAGACTGAACCACCATCAGCCATACTCTATTTCCGTCTTTGCTTATAAAAGCTACACACCTGGTTGTGCCGGTTCTAATTGCAGCAGGATAAAAGCCCTTCCTCTGTTTTTCTCGGCAGTGATGGCATTATCAAGCGGGCACACCTCGCATCTATGTGTCCTGCGCAAGTTAAAAATAGTCATTAACTTCACATATGCCCTGACATTCATACAGAATGGGAGGTAAGATGAGTCATGACTGAAGGAAAACACCCAGCCATATTTTTCAGTTTAAGGAAAAAACACTCGCACACACGCGCAGCATGATTTCAGCCATAAATCCAGGGGACATTTCCTCGTTTCACCTTCCTCAGATCGATTTCTTATTTTTCGACTTTGCAGAAGTTGGAGGACTGATTGGAATTGGAATAGCCTGCATTGAACCGGGGTGGATCCTTTGCGGCATACAATGCATTTGTCATTGAGACACGCATTTTGCAAGGCCACCTTTCACCAAGACTGCTTTGAATCCTTTAAATTCAATGTGCACCCACTAAAGCAGTGACCTTGATCTTTATATGAACTTGTAATAAATGTGCAAGGGGCGTTCAAGGCTGCCACTGAGGCAACACAAAGCAGGTTTTTTTCCTCTGAAAGGAGCAGTTTTGCAAAGCCATAACACCACTGGAACACACTGCTTCACATTAGGTGAATCAAATTAAATTCACGCAGTTGTTCGCATTGGTGCACCGTGGATTTTGTGGATACTGTGGTGTCTAAATAGTAAACATGCCCAAATACAACTTGAATAAGACCGAACCAAACACTGGCTTTTTGTGTCACCCAGGGAGAGGGAGCAGCGCTGCAGAGAGAGCGCTTTCATTTGGCAAGCAACAGCTATGCACCACGCGCATTACACCAGGATAGTGCTGCACTGACACTGGGTGACTCAGTGGGAGAGCCAAAGCATGCACACACTGCCTACACAGGTGCTCTTCAAAGTAGGGTCAAGGGGCTGCCTAAAGGCTGTTGCACAGGGATTGTTGCTTCAATTTCGCTTTTCTCTCCTTTGACTCCACAAAGTGAAACAGAAACTATGAGACATGCTGTTTTGATCACCTCTTCCACTTTATTCGCTCATTGCAAGACATCTTTGAGCTGATATGAATCCAAAAATCTTCTTATTTTTGCCTAAACGATAGTCTGCAGGCTTAGAAGCCCCGCGAATCTCTCCTAAAGTGTAGATGCCGCATTATTTGTCCCTTTTAGGTAGAATCATCCGAGATGAACATGTGCATACACACATTTTGCAGCAAGACGAAGCAGGTGAAGAGTCCTTGGTCTCTCTTCATGCTGTTACAGTCTCAGAGGCTTTTTTGAAAATGTGCCAGGTGTTAGGGAAGCAGAAATGATGATGCCTCAGAGAGTCGACTCCACCAGATTGTCTTCCGTCATTATTTCAGATTTAGCCCCCCTCGTCTCTCCTCTTCCCTCTTGTTCATTTTGCTTCCCACAGGACAAAAAAAGAAGTCTTGACAGAGACCAACTTGTATCGCCGACACTTTGTAATCGTCGACTGATCGGGAATAGCTCCCTAATTAGTCGACCTTTCCATCATGGGTGGCACTTGCATTTGTGGGCTCTTGGCTGGATCTATCTTTTTAGGTTATTAATTGGCATAACACTGTAAATGACCTCCTCTGGATCGGATTGGAGGTTGGATTTCTCTTGTTTTGTTGAGGGAAAAGCTTAATGGGTATGAATCACTTCTGTGTCATGATCAGAACAAAAGAGAAAGTTCAAACAAACGATCGTGGTCAGAGACCGACAGGGAGACGGACTTTTAGACAAAAGGGGAGATATTGTTGACTGTTGTGGACGTACACAAATAACACACCCACACACCCACACACCTCCGCACACACAAAAGTCTCCCTACTGAGTCTCTCACACACCCACGTACACATGTGCATGCAGACACACACGGCAGATTAGGAAAGCTGATTTATTGGTTGTAAAATGTTAATATAGCTATAAGCCGCGCTCATGAATTGTTAATTAGGGCCGTGACAGACTCGTCACCTAAAATGTTAATGAGGTGAGATTGCGCCGGGGCCGAGAGGTCTCTGTGAGCCACTGAGCAAATACAACAGATGAGCTGAATCCACAAGACCCCCAAACGTGCCATAATAAGAAACGCTGAGGGCACCTGAGATGGGTCGTGCCCATTCAGCCATGGACTAATTAAATTAATGAATGGCAGTGTGTGAATTAAGCATTGTGATGGTGAATGATAGCTACGGTCCATTTTTACCCTCACCCAGCCTGTATCTGTTCTGTAAAAGGTATCGGTTATTCTTATCTTTAGGTCTAAAATGAGATAACATACAACTTAGGAGATTTAGACTACCAGTGCATAATGGTAATTCTTAAATAATCCTTAACAAAGTGTCCAGCACACACAGACCGATGGCAACCTGGAGGAAGGATCTCCTGTGGTGCTTAGCTGTGCACCTTGGTGGTATCAGCCTATTGCCCAGGGAAACAGTTTCCACCCGACTGATCCACTTTAAAGACGATTTAACTTTTACTTTTATGACTTGAATGATAAAAAGTATATTAATAATGGTAAAAATAATAATTTTTACATGCCATGTAAGTGCGGCATTGAGCCATGCAGGCACAGGAACCAGTTAACTGCAGTTAACTACTTACTTAATTACTGAGCTGGTCAACTCCTTCATATGCTGTTTGGTTTTAAAAGCTCATAAGATGCTTTGTTTATAACATCTGTGAAGTAGAACAGCGATAAACAGTGAAATAAAAGTTCAAATAAAAAGGGAAAAAACATCTGGATTCCCTCTGAATTGGAGCGGACAGCATGAAACTGCACAAAGTGAAGCCTCAATTAAAGCAGTATCTAATACACTATAAAAACCTGCAACCAAACAGACACTGAGAAGGGAACAAGACATGGCCGGTGTCCTGATACAATAAATACTAATACATTTATGTTAATATTGTGATATGTGTTTGCGGAGGGGTCACACTCCGAGATCAACACACCTAATCAGATCCTTTACTTTAGTGAAAGTGCCAGTACTGAACTGTACACTTCATGTACACAAGTAAAGTCTTACTTTCAAAGCCTTACTTATGTGAAAGTCTGTAACTATAATTTCAAAAAACTATAATTATTATACCTATAAAAGGTGTAATGTGTATTCATAAAAATGCTCCCTGCCATTATACTGAATGATCTTCTTTAATTAATAATACTGCAGCTTTAAAATGTACTGTATGTTGAGCTGTTGGGTAGTTTAATCTACAGATATATATATATATATATATGAAATGTATCTCTGAGAAAACAACTTTTAATGAGTTTTATGACAGTGAAGTTTCCTGCTGATGTAAATGTTAAATAGCTTATTTATCTTAGGAAAGATGATGATTTAGCAAAACACATCAAGGAAAACTTAATTATTCAGTTTATCAGAATCATTTATGCACAAAATTCAGAGATTTGTGGCTTTCACCGAACTGGTACAGTCTGAAATATAGCAGTCTGTAAAGTAACTAAACTGAGAGCTACACTGAGAGTTAGTATGTACAACCCGTGACAGAGGCCTCCCAGGTCCCACACCCCCCTGCTGGACGCACCTTCTGCCTGACACACCTCTCCTCTGCAGTGCTGCTCCTGCACAGCTAACTCTATGCTACCACTGCTGTGGCTAATGCAGCTTCTCATAAGTGAGCCAGACTGCCAAAACCTCATCTCATGTTGCTTCGGGACGACTTTGTGGTGGAATAATCACGTGGAACAACATGAAGCTGGAGTTTTCCTGTCTAGCTGTGTGTGACTTTAGCTTCAGCAGCTCCAACTAAGAGAGGTGAATCATCTTCAGCTCACCTGGCTGAGGTAAGTGTTTGCTGTTCATGCTAACTTGCATACTGTGAGTAATATCTTGCCTCTGTTGAGTCAGTGTTTGTCAAGCTGGGAGCTATGAGCTGCTGTTTTTGTGCTTGTGGTCTATGTGTTGGTGTTTGTTGGTTTGCTCATTTCTGTTGTGGCTCTGTGTGCTAACAATGCACAGCTCTTGCACTGGCTAGATGTGAGTCCCTGCTGTGGACCTGTGGCTGAGCTTGTTTGTCTTATGGTTGCTTTGACTTGACGTTTAAACTTTCTCATGTTTGACTTGGTTGTTGTGCATTTACCAGTAGCAGATATTGTTTTTAGTGTGGTTTTCTTTTAGTTTATACTGTGTATTGGCTTTAAGGATGCAAACATGACTGTTGTCTAGCACTCAGCTATGGATGGATTACTTCATGGGCCCGCTGGGTACAGGCAAGGCGTCAGTCGGGCCTACTAGGCCAGAGCGTCTTGGTGATTACCTTGCAGTAGACAATCACATAACTACAATGAGACTGAAAAGAGGCACAATTGTACCACAAAGAGTGACAAAATGACCACAGAGAGATGTAAAACAACCACACAGACCCGAAAGCGCCCCCGAGAAATAAAACTACCACAAGAAGACAACAAGTGACTTCAAAAACAACTATGAAAAGACACAAAACAACGACAAACTGACAGGAAACTATCACAAAGAGAGACAAAATGACTACAAAGAGACACTTTGCGCTGCAGGTGTGCTTCTGTGCAGGAACGTTGGTGGTGGTGGTGGGGGCTTTTAACATGTCTACGTCCATTGACCCACTGTCTCATATTGAGCCCATGCACACGAGCCAATGACACAATGAAACACTGGCGTCACTGAAGGCTCAACATGGCTTTTGTTCACCCTCACCACAAATCATCACAATCACATTTCACTCCACACACTTCACGTTCAGCCGGGCGATGCAGCAATATTTCCACTCAAAGCGACGGGGTTATTCAACTCCTTGCTGCTTCGTGCCACGATTACACCTAAACTGCCGAGCTCTTGTTCGCTCGGCCTCACTCAGCGCCAACATTAAGCTCATATCATGTACTGATGGTCAGCTGTTGCTCATCAGCTCCGCGTAACATTTCATAACAAGAGACTGTCTGCACCGAGCCACGACTTTGTGATTGTGTGATGTGCAAGCGAACAATCTGCTGCAAAGCCGATGTGTCTTTGTCTGCGGCTGTGTCTCAGGAGGCGTGCTGGGCTTTTCGATTTATCCGGCTCAGTTCACTAGATACTATTTTCCTCCACAGCTGGTAAAGGTGCTTTTTTTTGGGGGGGGGGGGGTGGCCACGTGACGGGCGGTGAAGGTCAGACAAAAGATCAGGAGACTGTACTGGTAGCTCCCAAAATATTGAACTATAACAGAGTATTGTTCAGATTTAACAGAGAGGCATCGGCAGGCAGTGTTTGAGATTTGCATGGTTCAGAGTCTTGGACTGGACTAGATGTGTCAAGTGTCGGTATGTGAAAAAACAAACAGGACCCTCACTAAGATTCAGCAAAATATGTGAATTACACTAATTATTCATTAAGAAAACCATTAACATAACAATACCAGGTAAATAAAATAATACATAAAGAACTTTTAGACATCACCTGACCGAAAACTGATTATTTTATAAAATGTTTTGTCGTGTATTTCCTGCAGATTACTTTCTTTCTAGGTGCATATTTATGTTTTTAGAGGAGAACACAGGACGTAGGACAGTAGGGCTGCAACAAACATTGATTTTCATTATCCATTAATCTGCTGATTATATTCCCAGTTTGCTTATCATAATTTCCTAGAGCCCAAAGCAACATCGTCTTTTATGTGACCAATAGTTCAAAAACCAAATACTCTCTATTTACTATCATGAATGACAACGCTAAGGGGCTAATCCCGGGAAGATGGAGACAGCAAATGCTTGAAAATTAGAAAAATGACTTAAACAATTCATTTTCAGTCGACTAATCAGTGGAGTTTGCCTCGTTGCTGCATGCCAAAACATGTCGGCTCTGTGTCTGAGACCCTGTGTTTGTCTGTTTGTCTTTTACTGTTTGTCTCATTCAATCTTGTTGGCACTTGGCATCGCTGAGGAAGGAAGTTCAGTATCAAGCGTGAAGAAGTCTGGATGAGCATGAGTATGTGCAAGTTTAAACGACAGTCTGAGACGAGGATTTACCTGGAGCCATGTAGGGAGAGGGTCAGTCACACACTGTTTGACATAAGGGTTAACTCCTTATGGCTCTGGTTAAATGTGAGGAGGCATCATCTTATTTGAGTTTTGATGTTAACTTTCTGAGCAGCCCACTCAGTGGTTCACTTAATGTTATTAAAGTACCTTCACTGTCTTCAATGAATAATGTCAGCATATTCTTTGTTACACTTCAGGATTAAGCCATAATGTAGGTGAGCTAGCTAGGTTTGGCGTGAGTTCATGACTTTTATCAATAATAACTGTGCAAAGATGAAGATTGCAGTCACTCATCTATGTGCTTGGATTAAAAAACTTCTGAAAATTAGATTTCATTGGCTTCTCTGTAAGCTTTTCCTGCAAAAGCTCGTCATTTTAGTTTGTAATATGTGTATTTTGATATTTTTAATGATATGACATGAAACAGTTGTACAGTCTGCCCTTCGTGCGTGCAGTGCGTCTTTGGCCTTCATTCAGTCAGTGAAATGGCGCTAAACAAAGAGGCAGAAGTAACAATCATGAATAATTATTAATCATAATTTAGGTGTGGCTCAACCTCAGTAAACGAGTCTAAACCTGGTGGCTTATTTTAACATTACTGTGATGTTTGTCGATGATACTGTGAAAATGTCCATCAGCAGTACTGGAGTCGGCCCATTTCAGGCAAGCTCATTTTGAACTGGTACTGCACTGGTTGTACTGGGGTGGGGAAGAGATCAAGCGATGAGAACAGCGACCAATAAGTCTTTGAATATACATATGGACACGTGAGCACTTTTACACCCCAGTTTTAGATTTCTATAGAGTAAAATACAACATAGCTGTTACGCAACCACACTAAGTGGAGTCATAATGATGTTTGCTTGAGTTGAGTTTATCAAGTTCATCCGTTCACATCCTTCAACACAGAGGAGAGGTGACTCTTCCCTCTTCTCACATGAATACTCTTGCTGCCTGTCAGACTTTTTTCAACTTTTTTTTTCATTTCTCAAGGAGTTTTCATCGATAAAAGAAGCACTTCATTAGCCAACCTCAACCTTTCATGCAGTCTCCTTTGCTTTCAATTTTAAATTTCTGTATCTCTCTATTCGCTCCCTTTGTGAGCCGGCTGCATGCCTCCGCTCTGAAGTAATATAGTCAAGGACTACTCTGAATCAGATGCAAGTGATGTAACCCTCTTTCAGTTTTTTGTCCTTTGTTGTTCAGAGTGAACAAACACTTCTTTGTCACGTCTGCGCTTTTGCGTAAAAGTGTGAAGCAATAAGTGACCCTGAGTTTTGCGTGACTGCCAAAGCATTTGTTGGAAAAGGCTCCATTCTTCCAAAAACCTGACGCACTTTCTCGAGTTTCACTTCACCTCAAAGTTGAGTGTTGAGTCCTCCACGCTGCCGTTCAGGCACGAAGCCTTCGTTGAGATGGTGGAAAACAGACATTGGTGGTTGATAAATGGTTAAATGTGCTTTACATACACAAGTTTGTCATTCTCTCCAGTTGCAGCAGAAGAGTATTGATCTACAACTTTATGCTGCAGTATGACTCAGAGTGATGTAAATGTTTTTTTTTGTGTCGAGTGTATGGCGGGTGGGGCTCGGGGTGCTGATGTCAGCGTGACATCAGAAGGGATCTGCAACGCTATGAGTTAATTGACCCACTTTGTAAGACCTCACTCCTTTTACTGTACATAATCCCTCAGTGTCCCGACTCTTCCTCCCACATGCTGCACACCCCCGCTGTGTGCAGTGTTTCACTCTGTGCCAAGGCACCCAGCAGAGACTCGCACAAAAGTGTTCATCCCTTTAAAAAAAAGAAGAAGAAGAAGACGTCTTCTCTGTTCTTCACGAAGACACAGAGTGAAGAGAAGAAGAGGATGGAAAAATGCAGATCGCCAGCGGTCTCTGATCCATATTGGTGTGAATGTAATTGATTTCCCGCTGTGTGGAATCTGTCTCTCAGAGTCACAGAACAAACGCCGACTGAAAAGTTGAAAGGCCACAGAGAATCTGGGCTTTATCTCTCAGCTCTGTCTACAACCGTTTTCATCCCCGTCACACGCACAGACACAGGCAGAGTACGGCGCACATGGCCACCACATGGCTGTCGTGGCCAATATCTCTGGTTAAACTTGTAAACAATTAACGTTCGTTGTAAGCAGCTGAATCCTTTTTTACAAGAGTTCACTTGAGTTTAAAGGGTCAGTACGTCCCGTTTTTTAAATTAAAATCAGCTGACAAGATGTTTCACATAACCCAAATGAAGATATCAATCACTGAGAGGTTTCACCATGCCTCCGAGCAACTTAGGAGCCTGGTTGTAAACACAGCAGTGGACAAGGAAGAGTGTATCAGCCCGATCTTCATCAAAGCCATTGTTTTTGTGCCATGATTTTTCAGCAATATGACTCTGCAAAGGTTCCGTAACCAAATTACTTTATTAAATAATTTATTTCAGTTAAATATTCTTTATTGAGTTTGAGAACAATATATTGCCATAAGCGTTTTTTCTGCCTTATGTTGCCTGCTGATCAGAAGAAGCAGATGGATGAAATGCATTAAACTAAAGCTATTGGTTAGTCAGCAAGATACCCCAGAAGTAGATTCTTCTAGAGACGTGAAGTGTTGGAAAGCTGTTGGGGTGCACCTCTTTCTCCGATATACATCATTTTGAATTGGCACCTTTCTTGCAAATACACTGACCCAACAGACAAATGGCCATAATTACGAGAAAGGGCCATGTTGTGCGTGAAATGAGTTGAGGATAGTTCACCTGGTGTTGTTGTTCTTGTTGCTGTTACTTGAAAACCGCAGCATCTTTTCAGAGTTGTGCTTTAGCGAGACTTTGGATGCCAGAAACTCCTCGGAGTGCAGGCGCTGCTGGCAGTAACGGCTCATCTGTAACACTGGAGACAGTGATTAGAGAGAGGGAATCAATAATACATGGTAAGGGACGGCTAATGTACCACAGGGACCATCAGACAGCCAGCGACGTCTCCGATACCCAGCCCGCCATCTCATATCCGCTGGTTTCGACACACAAAGCCAGACAGAGCAAGAGCATGAGGTATGAAAAGCAACAGGGGAAATAAAAGCTGGGGAAGAGAAAGGTTAGACAAATAGAGATAAAAGAGTTCGAAATCACAGAAAAAGAACAGGGTGGTCCAGCAAAAGGAAACGCAAGATTGTGGAGGCTCAAATTCAAAAATCACACATCTGATTTAATCAATAATTTCCATAAATCCCCCAAATTACACAATCCCAAAGGAGTTTCTATGACTACAGAAGAGGAAGCAAAAGCAAACAGCAGCAGACAAACACAACAAGCGCATTACAGATCCCTGTGTTCAAAAGAGGGCCCTTCATCCTCACACCAACATGATGTTTCAAAAATCAATACGGGGCTGTGAAACAGGCCAAAATGAAATAAGTGTGCAAGCTATCCGGGAAATAAGATTGGCAGGCAGACAGGAGCGTGCCACCAGTCTCAGGGGACGCATGCTCGCCAATCGGTCTCTCGTCCAGAGAGATTGGGGTTAATGCCTCCTCTGCATTAGCACACTAGCACCACACCAGCCAGCTGACCTCAGCTACAGAAATACTAGCTGAACCAGCACACACACACACACACACACACACACACGAGAAGATGAGACGTACGAGAGAATGATGATCTAATTAATCAGTGATTGGAACAACTGCACGCTTCCTCTTTTGAATGCCACCCACCCCCACCCACACACACACATTATATTCCTGCCCCCCACTTTGCTCCCTCTTCATTACACCCCCGCCTCTCCGTCTCATTTCCAGGACTGCTCATCATTAGGCCGCAAATACAAACACGCAAACACAGTTTACAGATTCAGACAGAAAGATATTTGTCGGCACGAAAGGGGACGATGTCCTGACACAGCTTCTGCCTGAATGAAAACCTCATTACCGAATCGACTCTCCAGAAGCAGGCTCATGCACCGCGACGCCACAGGTTGCTCGTTACTGCTTGACTTTGCCATCGCAGCTTGAACCTCCACGGCGGCGAGACCAGGCTCCCTCAGCTCTCCCTTCCAAACGGCTGCCTGTGACCACCTGCTCATCATGACAGAAACATGGCAAAGCAGAGACTCGTCGAGCAAATACAAAAACTTTGTGTTTTTTGATGCTTGAGGTGTGTCTGAATGCGGCATTCAGCTGTGGAAAGTATCTATTATATCATGGAGGACAGCGACAATAGCGTTGAGCAGGGTGGGAGTTGGGAGCCGTCTCTGTTGAGGTAGTAGCAAGAGTGTTACCACGGAGACACAGGTGAAATTAATGAAATGTTTTGACTCTTAACCTCAACTTAGATGCCGCTGAGGTGAAGGTGAAGAGACATGAAAAGCTGATTTATGTATTCCAGTGACTATTCTGTGTTTTGCGTCCTCGTTCAACGATTGAAAACGCTCAATGCTGCCAAGAGTTTATAAGAGCAACGTTTCAGAAAGTCTAAAACAGAGGGAGAAGCAGATGAGAGGTAAAGTGGGCGCAGGGAGACAAACTCTGACTGATTAACAAAATCCCATACATACAGGTTGTTTGTGGTGGGATAGTTTGGAGGTTTTACAGTGGGGTTGAACCGTTTGAGGTACTTATTCACAATCAGTGTGTTGCTGACAGTCGGTGGTGGCTGGAGAAGCGAGATGAAAGCTAAGCAGTGTACTGCTGTGGACCTGGTCAGCAGTGAAACATACAGTAGCAAACTGAAAGAAGACACCTAAAAAATAAATTAATAGTAATAATAAAAGTAATGTATCAATAGTAATATATCAGTTTTAGCTGAAACTCTATGTCCCACTTTACTGTAAAGTGCAGTAAAGTGCAGGGAGTTGCTGGTCTGCTGCTGCCTTGAGCAGTTAGCGTGTTTATGCTATTCTTTGACTTTGGTCACTTGTGGTGAATCCAAGCTCTTTTAAAGCACGCATACACACACACACACACACACACACACACACACACACACACACTTACAATTACAATTCAATTGAATTTTATTTATATAGCGCCAATTCACAACAAAAGTCATCTCAGGGCACTTTACAAACAGAGCGGGTCTAGACCACACTCATTACATACTTACAGTATGTACATAGTTTGTCCACCAGAGAGCGCTGACAATAAAAAACATTAACAAGGTTGGAAGTTTTCTTTAGCTGGAAGGCTACTAAACATTAAAACATGCAGAGCATCTCATACAGCTATGCTATGAATGCTAAAAGCAACAAAATATAATCCTGAGAATTTAAGAAATGGAGCTTTAAACTGAATCGACTGAATTAGTCTTTAAAGATCCTTATTACAAACACATAATCTGATTTTTATACACTCTGTGTAGCTGTATCTGCCTTAAATTCAGTGTTGGTTGAGCAATATTAAGTCACTGGCTGCTGATGTTAGAAATGTTTAAATGTTTTAATTTAACCAGTGTGTTTTCCTTTATATATTGGAGCCAACTGGTGCAGCAGAAAGTGTGACAAGCCTGACTTAAGGTGATTATAGCTTGTGAGTAACACCGTAGGAAGCGTGTAAGGTTGTCACAAACCGGCTGACTGGCACCTCGTCAAACACTCATTCACCCTCCCATCGCCGTGCGCCCTCTCCGCTGGGTTGTATGATTCATCATCTCCCAGGCGAAGGAGGTTAAACTGTAAAGGGACATTTGTCTGTGTCGGAGAGGACTCCCCCTGAACAGCCTCTGCTGGGCCTGTGATGACATTTTCATTTGACCCGTAGCCAACATCCCTGTAATGAGAAGCCATCAAAAAGCAATCTCCTAAAATAGAAAGGGATTTCAATTTGAGCACGCCCGTATTGATATGCAAAATATGTCAAAAGAAGTCTTTCAGTTGGAAACATTGGGAGCAACTGGAAGCCATGTGATGATGCCTCAGCCTGGTCTGAACTGCGTCTGCCAGAATGAAATTATGCTAATGGTTATGGACTGAGAGAGGGCATTTTGAAAAAGAGGAAAAATATTAATCTGACATTCAATTTTTTCTAAGATGTTACGATGAAATTGATCCATCCCCCAGAGTGTTTCAAGGCTAAAATCAATTATATATTTCCTATAATTGGCGCACAAAAAAACCCTGGTGCAGCTTCAAGTCCATAAATCTATTTTGCAGTAAAGAAGTGATAAGTGCTTCTCAGCCCCTGTGGTCTGAGTCAGGTACTGAAGGTGTTTTTTCCTTATTAAACTGCAGCAGATATAAGAAATAAACAGATTTGAACTGGAAAATGGTTGTTTTTATCGCTGCAAATGTTATTTTTAATTATCAATTAATATGCCAGTTGGTTTCTGGATTAGTTGATTAATCGTTTTGTCGATTAAATGTGTAAAAAGGGGCATTTGAATAATAATAATAACACTCGTATAATAAATAATACCAATTTAAAAAGCTGGAATCGGCAAAACTGCTTTTTGCTTAAGAAAAGATGATAAAACAGCTGCCAATTAATTTTTTTGTTTGACTAATTGATTAATCAGCAAGTCCTCTCAAACTCTCAAACGCTGTGACAGTCATGTTGATGTGGGATGTCATGTTCTGGGATGATATTTCTGAAATAATCGCAGGCTAACCGTTCTTCTATTGCACTGGTATCTTGCCATTATTTCACCTGAGCTTGTCTTTTCTCCTTCTTGGCTCACAAGTGGTTTAATGACCTGCCCTTCTGCAGGCAGGATTACTCTTTAATCCGCCGTTTCATTGTATCCTGACAAACTGACCGTGTCGAGACGAACTCTATCTTGCTCTTATATGTCACGGTGACGAATTCTCAACTTCAGGACACTTCACCTCCACCGTGATGAAGGTGTTCAAAACAGATGAGCTCTGAGCTTTGAGGTATATTGAGGAAGAAGCCATAGAAGCATAAAAGCAAGTCAATTTGCTGATTTGTCGATTGATCAGTGAGTGAATTGAGAGCTTAACGATTGACATGTTTGTAAATGTATAGAAATCATGCTTTAAGCTATTTATCATAATAAAATATATTTAATTTACCCAAATACATGACATAAACATGTGTAGCCCTTGTTTATTAAAGGTGCTGTGTGTAAGAATTGGCCACCTGTTGAATTCATACTCCAAACAAACCGGGATGACACCAGGGCACCCGCTAACTGCTGCTAACTGTAGCTACCATTAGCCGGTTAGCTGTACAGCTAGCGGTCCTATTAGCTGCTGCTAGACTCTGCTCTCACTGGGAGCGAGGCGCAGAGGGAGTGGTGGTGTTTAGAAAGCTAGCACAGGGGCTTTGAACTCCTGGGAGGAGGAGGTTTTCAGGTCTGGGTCAGGAGGAGCAAAGGGTGTGATGCTAGTCAGTGCTCTCTGCTGGACAAAGCATGTAATGGAGGCTTCTAATGTTCTCGGACATATAAGCCTATTTGGCAGCTCACTACCAAAGTGGCCATAAATATTTATTTTCACCACCAATCAGTCCCCTTTTTCCAACAAGCAGTTTTCCCCTTATGCCTATAAAGATCAGAAGCTTATTAAAAATGTCCATCACAAGTTCTCAGAGCACAGGATGAAACCTTCAGATGTTTGGTTTTAATGGATCGACGGCTGAAAATCCAGAGATATTAAATTAGTTATGATATAAAAACAGAGAAAAGCAGCAAATCCTCACATTTATCAAAGCTGGAAACAGCCAACGTTTGACATTTTGTCTTAAAGCACTCCTGAAACAGTTTATCGTTTAGCAATGTGTCATTATTTTTCTGTAGGAGCTGCAAAGTAATCAAATAAGAAATGCAGTGTGTTCAAACCTTTTGCAGCTTTAGATCTGCAGATGTTCTCTCTTCTCAAAGTGTCATTATACATTGAAGGTCTTGGTTATTTTAACTGCAATTTAGACTAAAAAAGACATTGAAATATGCCATCCACTCACATTCAAGGTGTGTACTTTAAGCCATTTTATAGTTTAAGGTCTTAAGTTTCATTTTAGGAGTCAGTAATTGTGATTCTACAACCTTTTAGCCTTTTTTGGTCAAAATGTTAGTTCTTTTACTCTGTCCAAAACTGTCAAACTGACCCAGAGAGATCACTACATTAGGCACTAGGGGAGGTTTATTGTCTGAAGCTCGGACCTGTTTGCAGTGACAGCAGTGATAAAGGGGACAAACGCAGAAGTTCGGATAGTTCAAAGCACAACAGGTAGTTGTACAAGTGCATTACAATTCAAGATCGGGGCAGGATGTCATCATTCATCCTGTCTACTGTGAAGGAAACGGTCACAGAGTGAGTAAAAAAGGGAAAAAAAAATGCAACAGTAATTTTCGTTTAATTTTCCTTCATGGGTGGAACCAGATGAAAACATTACATGCTGTACTGCCATCGGAAGGTTTCATTTTCTCCTGAGCCGCGGATGAAATCTACCTTATTGCTGCTTCCCTCCTCCCCCACACCCGCCGTAATGAGAGAATATTTCCCCAGAGTGTGAAAGCAGATCCAAGCTGTACTTTTAGAAACTTTATTAAACCAACCTAACCAATTATTTTTGTGTTTGCCTTCCCTCTGACGAGTGACGATCCATTCAATAAGGCTGGTAAATGTTAATGCAAAATGAATTTTCTGTTGAGTTAGTGATCAGTGATGTCTTTCTGGGTTGCCAACAGTGCTGCCAACAATAGTTTCATGTCTTCCAGCAAGGTTGGTTTAGCTGTATGGGCTGTGGAGATGTGAGATAGGTATTGGAGCAACGACGACAGCAATACCTCTGACTCAGAGCGATTGCATTTTAATACAAAGGTCTGGCAAGACTCCAGCTGGGGTAAAATCTTTTATTGAATTGCCCAGTTAGCCTGTGATCAAACACTTGGGTGGGAGATTGCGTTCCTCAGCTGACATTTATCTATTTATCTTTTCAGATAAAGGACAAAAAAGAGTTGTGGAAAAAAAAAAATCAATTGGGCTTTAGAAATGAGACGACGTTGGGCTGCGGGCTGATAGATGTCTTGCCGCACGCCGTTACCAAGAACTTCAGCGTTGAGCCTGAAAAGATGCCCGCGGTTCCCTCGCAAAGTCGCCCAGCTGCTGTGCAACACTTGTGTCGCATCGTCACAGTGGCGATGCGGGCGATGGGAAGGCTGCGCACGTCTAATCACCCATCAGAAACTCACACACTGCTGCAGGTTCATGTATGAGAAGCTGCTGTTGGTTCCAGAAACAATACAACTTGCATGTGAATGAAAAGATGTTCAGCCCGGTGAAGGAGAAGCTGAAGGGTTGGTTTGTTGCTGCCGGTGTTTCAATTCCTTATGTGGAGGCATTTTTCCTGTACTTCAAACACTTGGTTGTTAATTCTGCTGAACTGGAAATACAAGACTCATTATCACTAAGAGCATTAAGAAATGATAGTTGTTTACTCTCGGGTACCCAGGTGCATTTAACAGAGCATCAATCAGTTTTCTTTTGAATATCTAATGTGAGCAATCAAGTGGACATATGATAATTTAATTTCCCTGGCATTCAAAGCAGCATTGTAGACTTGACCCCCCCCCAATGTAGTGCAGCAATACGTCAGTGTGTGTGAGCATTTTCTATGCAAATGGTCTCTTTCATTTTAACTGGGCTGTGGAAACATCTCAAACTGTCACGATTTCACACTTTTACAAAGGCTCATAAGAGCGAGTTTCCATACAGCCGTGGCAGCGGGATGGAAGGATTCATCTGAAGTTCCCCCACTTTTTGTGAAAGTTTTGCTCTGAATGCATTGAAATATCCAGTGCATCCTCCTGAGGTCTAATCCATATGAGAGGCAGTGTGTAGAGAGAAAAAAACTGCCTTTGAAATTTTCCACAATCGAAAAGAGAAGTTCGTTAAACATTCTCAGTGAAGGCAGCAGCGGCTCCCTCAGACCAGACCGAAGGTCCAAGATGAACCCTCGTTTAATGTTGGCATAAATGAGTTGAACTGGCTTTAATACGGACTCAACAAGAGTTTTAATGATCCCAACTATTATTATAGCTAGAGATCATATAGAGATCCTTTAACAGATATAGACAGTGACACATTTCCCTTTTATCAGTTAATTCCAGCCCAGTATCCTGAGGAATTATGTTCTCGTTGGACGAGTCCCACCTTGATTTATGTCTGAAGCCAACGTTCGGTGCCACTGCAGACCTTGAATGTTTGCCTTTTAATTAGCCAACATAATCACACTGTTTCCCTAACCTTAACCAAGTGGTTTGCTTTCCTAACCCCAACTGTAGTTTAACCATACGCTCTTAACTCTTTAACCTTTACCGTACCATAGCTGCTACACACAGATGCTGTAAAAAGCAAAGATCGTGTTGTGCATACGGTTCCACTGGATAACATTGTTATTGAACATTGTGCAGAATCATCCAGTGCTGAAGTTGTTGTCTGTCTGTGGGGTTCACAAATGACGTTCCTCATCACTGCAAAGACTTTTAAATAACAGTGGAAAATGAGCTGCACCACACCGTAACCGCACCAAACAGTTACATGTGTGGAAATGGGGCTTTTAATGCAAGCAGCAACTGCTTTTAATGATCTGGCGCTCCTGTAGGCATCCCTGTGTGGAAGACATGGATTTATGCATAAACATGTAATTTAGATGTTTAGAGGTGATATGTCAAACCGAAGTGCTGGTGGTCTGAGTTTCTGTTTATTTTATTTGCGAACCAAAGTTCATAAATGTTTATTGTTTATTAAGGTGTGTTGCTGTGACTTTGATGTGTCACTTTTTTATTAGGGAGCCGACAGTGGAAAAGTGAGGGGAAGGACATACAACAAAGGTCCCCAGCTGGACTCAGACTAGAGATGGTGCAGTTTAATGGGCAATTTCATAAACTCCTGATGCTACCAGTGGTCCATTTTTATTTCCTAAATGTTAGCTCTACAACTAACTTTGCGAAATGGTTCATTTCACTGGTCATTTTTAAAGATAAAGATGGATTTTGTTATGGGAAGTATATCTAGTTTGCCATTTGAATGTCATCCTTGATTACGCTGGTTTGTCTGTCGGCCTTAAGACCTAGAAAACTCGATTTTAAATAAAAGCTTGTTACTTAGTTTGATTTGCAGTCTACTCTCTGACTCAAACGCCATCAACTGTCCCTTAATGACTGCAAATTAAAACACAAACAAACACAAATCAGCAATTAAATTCAAATTGTCCTCATTTGTTGCTCTGTGCGGGATCTGGATAACGGTGGCCCTACAGTGCCCACAACTTCATGTCTTGTTCCACACACAACCACGCTGCGCGCTGGCAGTAAAGCAAATAGCATTCATGTGAAAAGCAGCATCCATCAAGCTGTCACCGTGGAGATGGTGGAGCGGCTCTGGTGGATCCACAAAACACTGAACCACGGCAACAAAATAGAACAATGTTCACAACGTGGCACTGAGGTTGCTTTAACCAGGTGCAGCAGAGTGAATGGATTTGTGCGCTGTCTGTAAGAATTTAGTGTCAGTTTTGTTCTGAATAAAGTTTCTGCATGTGTTTAAAAAAAAAAATCAGTCCAAAGTTAAAAAAAAAAAAGAGATTACCATAGCAACGGCTCAAAACAGCCTGAAATTAAGGATTGGTACCTCGGTATATTGTTGGATATGTAGCCTGCAAGCTGTAAAAAGGCTTTTGTCTCTGATTCAAACCTAACTCTTCTCAAGCCCACAGTGGTGAAAGAAAACAAAATCCATTTAGGAGGACAAAAACACAAAGTGGTAACCAAGGTAACCAAGGTAGCTAACATGACCATAAACATATTTTAGGGATAAATACACTTGATATGGCGATATGATAATAAATTATTGTTCGTTTTAATGGCCTTGGTGCTGAAAGTCATGGTTAAGATTCATCTGTTTAAAATGCAAATGTGCCTTTTTTTTTTTTAAAAAAAACAACCCATTAATTACAGGTTTTATACTTTTATACACAGGAGAAGGTAACAGAAAGGAAAAGTGCATTTTCTCATTAAATCAAGTAATGAAAAGACTTCCTACAGTATCATAAAATAACTGTAATAACTTGATGTGCTTGATGCCATGATGGCATGTCAGGGCTCCAGAGATGTGACGAGGAAACCCATCCGCCCATACTTATTTTCTCATTAACAACTGTTGCATTAACAACTCAATTCGCACCTTCTCTGAACTCCCCAGCACAACCTGCTGTTACCAAGGTAACCGTGGGAGTCATGAGAGAGCAATGCACCATCAAAAGGAGTCTGAACCAAACAGTGTGCCGCAAGTCCTTGAAGCCGATCACACGACTGACTCAGAGATTTAGGCTGGTATACTGACAAAGGCTGCACATGTGAAAAGTTGAGGAGGAGTGAATTGTCCTTAACTGCAGGGTGAGTTTCACTCGGACAAGACTGGCCGCTGTAGACGGGCTGAACGGCTGACGTGATCTTGGGAAATGAAGGCTGGGGAACATCAGTGATGCATTTCCCGAGGGAAATGAGGGGCTGAGATGTATGAGATAATTATTTCCTCCAATCTTCCGGCCTGCCCCCTGCCCTGGTCCTCTGTGCCCCATCTGTGATTGACCTCTGTCGCTCCCCTGACGTGTGCTCGCACACGTGTGTGTGTGTGTGTTTGTGCGCACAATCAATATATCTGTGTGTGTAAAGTCTAAATATTCTGGTTCAGTAATGAATAGTCACTGATTAACAGAAGGTGCATGAATCAAAGTAGAAAGCAGTGAATTAAATTCACAAGCACATTTTGTCTGTGATGTTGCTGAAAATAATGAAATATTAATTTAACTCGTCAGTTCACTTCCCACTTTTTCTATTTTTATTGAAGAAAAAGTTAGGGCCACTTAAACTAAATCAAATTAATTAGTTAATCAAATAAATAAATGACTAAAATCACATTTTGTTACCATTTTTATTAAGTTACCACCTGCATCCAATTAGTTTTCTACGCTTCAGAAGATGTAGCTTCTCAAAACCTTTCAGCATGGATTAAAATGTTTTGTAGTGCAGGTTGTATTCGATGCTGGCTGTAGTGGCTGAAATGCATTTGCACATATAGTGATATTTTACTTTGAAACAAGCAAATGGCACCTGACTGGAGCGATCAGTACCCCGACCAAGATCTGTTCAACTGCGTCCTTTACCTGTCAGTGGTAAATGTGCATTGTTTAAAGCGGCACCTATCAATATATATATATGCAAACAACAACAACAGTGGGTCAGATGGTGCAACCTGGTGGCTCTGGGGGGGTTTTTGTGCAGACTATGTAATTGAGATGTGCCTCAGTGTGAGTCGCATGCATGTCGTCTCCCATCATTTACCTGAGCTCTCTACCATCACCATGAAGGCAAAGACACACAAAAAACAACTAAACAACACCAAAGAGTGTCGCTCCATAAAGTATTTGAGATTCTGAAAGTTGATTTCTGAAAGTAAACTCTTTGTGCACCACGTGCCCAAACAGCAGACGGACCAAGTTAGAGACTCGCTGGTGAACATTGCGTGGAGCGTTTAGGAGCCAAGGAGCCTGAGGGGTAAGTGGAAGCCACAGCAGGGCCAGAAGGAGTATTTCTTCAGGTGGCCAGAGACATGACTTTCACTTCCTGCTAATTACTCTGTGTCAAGTGGATCTGTAAATAGGCAGCTGTTTGCTAACATGTTTGTCATTTAAACTATATAAGGTGATAATGTGTCAGTGCCATGTTTAAAGCATGTTCCTGTGCCTGCAAGTGGCCAAAAAATCAATTGCTGTTTACTGTTTTTTTCTAAGAGTATGTCTCCCACACTCTGGGGACTACCAGGGAGAAACCACAAGCCTCCAGCTGGCCGACGAGGTCACCTTTAGTACAATGTCAGCTGGACCTAGTTTTATTTAAAGTGCTACATAAAAATGGCGGCGAGGTGACAGAAACACTTTGTGAGAATGAAAAATCATCAGGAAAACACGTTAAAAGAGAAAAGAAAATAACAATAAATAGATTTTTAATAGTCTACGAACAAATATCATAGATGCATTTTAAAAAAAATTAGTGTGAATTTACAGTTTTCCATTAAAAAGTCACTTCATGAATAGTTTTAACCCATTACTCACTCAGGAATTCTTCACTACGTCAGGGTATATCCACAAGCTCACCCATTTCAGCATGACAAATCACTATCCGTTGAACGGCCGCAGCTCACAGACTGGTTAAAACCACAGCAGACGTCAAAACCGGTCTAAACAAGATGTGAAGTCTTGAAGGGTGACCGGCGTGAGGGTGAGGGATGATGATAGGCTTCTCGTGACATAGCAGCGCTGTGAATATTTCCACCGGCGCGGGGTTGAAGGGTCATCCATCTTTCTGCGGAGACAGAAAGACAAATAGGCTGACACTCTCCTGTGAGTGGCTGTCATACATCTATCTCATCATTATTGAGCTGCTGGGGACCGGCACCCCATCAGCCCGTGTCACACTGCCAGCATTTTCACTCCGCCGTGGTCCGCAGGATCAGACACAAACACAATAGATGAGAGCCTCTTCACAATGTGTTGGGAATCCTAACAAGAGGTCTGTTTCTTAGTTTTAGACGGAGACGTGGAAGGTTTTGTTAGTGAAACTCGTCCTTATCAGATGTACAAAAGAGTTTTAAAGCAACTATCTCTTTGCTGAAATCACGAGCCACTTTATTAATTAACAATAAAATCTACCCTTTAAGTAATTCATTTCACAAAACTGCAAAACCTTTACTGACACAAATCAAATCACTGCTTATTGTTGTGCCAGCCGATATGGTGGCTTTGACCATTTGTATGTGGATTGCAGTTATTGGTTAATCTAAAAAAAAAAAAAAAGAAAAAAGTAACAGACAGTTTATTCAGTAACAAACACGAGCCTTAGTTCTTCTTTTTAACCTTCTCTGTAAAGGTTGTGTGTAATAAAAAAAAAACCAAAACCTCAGGGCTTCTGTGATTCTCCCCCAAAACCCCGAGCCTGGAGGAAATGGCAGGAGCAACGTGGCTAAGAATAGCACGGAGCTGTGAGGGTCGATCAGTGGGCATGTCCTGCAGTCCTGATCTGTTTTTGTTTCAGGTTGGCTGCTCGGTGTAATCACCAGGTGCAAAGAAATCTCATTATCCCGGGTCCTGATCTCGGCACACCGGACTGAATAGCAACTACGGTCGGCCAGTGTATTAAAACTTTGACCCCGGCATTAATTGGGCACGACTTGTTGGGTGCGTGCGCTGGGATGAGGGTGAGGGGGTTTCTCGCTGCGAGGATCCTCTTCCCCCTCGGCAGCTGGTGGACAGTGTGGGCAGAGCACTGGGGACTGAGGGGTGAGGGTTCATCGCTGCAGCACATTCTCACTTCCTCACTTTGGTTACCCAGTCTGCGCAACAGGAGCATGAGTGGAGCACTAATACTGATATAGGTATTATTTATTGCTATAAATGAAATGCCTATTTATTCTTCAATAAGACTGACTTGACTGTGAAAGGCCAATAAAATTCATTAAGACGAGGAAGGCAATAACAATGCTTCGCTCTTAAGCAGGAGCCTTTGGAGGGAAGAGCCAAATACTGAAATTACTGTACTGTGGGCTCCACGTGGACGCGTATGTGTGTAGATGTGTGCGCTCCAGTGTGTAAGCTTTTATGTATTTTGTGCGTGTGTGTGTGTGTCTACAGCAAAGCCTAAGGAGCAGACACGGTCGCCCCTTGAGATTAGAGTGCAATAAAGGAGGATGAACGCATCCGGAAAGCTCCAGAATGCGCTCCAGACACCGCCTTACTGGAAATCAATCCGCTCGGTCAGGCCCCCTGCGTACTGGGTTTAAGTGGGAGTGATGGCAGGAGAGAAGGAGCCAAGTAAAGAAACAGAGAGGGGGGGGGAAAGGGATGGGGCGGGATCCACGAGGGTGAGGCGAGGGAGGAAAATGAGTGGAAAGGCTGAGTGAGAGGGCTGATTGAAAGCATTATGGTCAGCTGAATTAGCGGGCTACCTCTCAGCACTCAGGCCTGAGTAGAGGTCAGTGTGAGCCAAAAGGGACAAGAGGGCGCGAGGGCTGCGGGCTTGTTTGTTTTTTAGCACTCATCGGCTGATGCTGAGATTGATTGAACAGCCGGGCTCAAAAACGCCAATACCTCTGCTAGTTTAATAGCGCACGTACGCAGAGGTGAGTCCACTCTCTCGACCGGAGCCAAACAAAAAAGCGAGAAGGAAGGAAAAGAAAAGAAAAAAGGGTTTCGTTTTCCAGTTTGATTCAATCTTCTGGTGAAACTTTCTTTTTTCTCTCTCCGCTTTCTTATTTAAAAGCTCGTTGCGGCCGGGGTTAAGAGAGCCACAGGTCAACCATCATATCATGTAGTGCTGAGGCGTAAGCTGGCGAGCGTAAAAGGTTGACTGGAGTGTAATTTGCTCTCGCCTCAAATCAGAACAATGGCCGTTGTTCTCTGCTGAGAATGTGTCAGAGGTGTCAAATGTGCTAATTACGCGCTGATCGTGGCTACGCGGCGTCACCCACAAGAGTCAAGTTCCCCACGCCAAACACAAAGTAATAGCACGCTGAATGAAGACGTGGGTGCCCACACACAAAAGGGGAGCGAGCTGCCGTGGAGGTGTCAAACACACATTCGAGCGTACAGTGTCTTCTCATTTATTAGCCTTTATTGATGTGCTTTAATCACCGGGAGGAAATAAGCGACAGATTCGTCTTGGTGACATTGGTCCACAGACATATTGACGACTTGAAGAGTTTCACGCTGCATACTGATAGCCTAAATATTATACAAGGACGACAGCAAAGGACTCGGGCTGACACTGCAGACACACCAGGGCTGGAATACAGGATTATTTTCAATATCAAATAATTAATATTTTAATTAATCTTTTTTTTTTTTTTTGGTTTTACTTTTTATTGATCAAAAGATAACTCTGGGGTTCGACAAAGTGACAGGACCTAAAGCATCACGTCTCTCTCTCTCTCTCTCTCAATGCTTTTCTGCTTTTTTCTACTGAAAAAAGTACAAAATAATGCACAAAATGTAGTTTAACTGTTACTAGACTGAGCATTTTCCTACTTTGCATAGTCGTTTTTATCGGATGTCAATCAGCGTAAAGTAAATTGTGCATTAATTAACTATTTTTGCCATTATTTGTGCTTTAATAAGCGTTTACAGCAGCAGCTTGATGTATGACTTAAAGTAAACAACAGTGTGTGTGTGGAGAAGCCTGTCAGCTAATGCACTTGGCTGCGCCATTCACGTTTTTCTTTAGTAATAAATTAAAAACTATTTAACTACTCTATTACACAGAACTCTGTGGAGCTTTGACTACACGAGGTGATACTTGTGAGTGGGATTAATTAATTGCTGTGATTTGTTGACAGTAAGGACAACATAAAACCTCACCTTTCAGCTCAATCCTTTGATCTTTAAAGTGTCTAAAACTGCGAATAAATTACCAAGAGCCCAAAGTGATGTCTTAAGATGTCTAACTTTTTCATCCCAACAAGGCAAAATTCAAAGATATTTAACTTAACTTATAACATAAATCAGAGAAAAGCCACAAATACTCGCATCCACAGAGGTGAATATTTGGTATTTTTGCTCGACAAATGGCCTGAACTGTAAGTTGATTCCTTTATCTGTGCATTTACTAATCAACCGATCATTTCAGCGGCTAAAATACATTAGGTGTTTCAACATTATTCAACAAAACTATTGTAATGAGTAATAGCATTTCCCATACGGCCTTGAAAACACCAAGTCAAGTTCATTTCTGAAGCACAAACACAGCCTTAAGACAATGCCGTGCCTGTAAAAGAACATTAAAATATAAAGTGGAAGTTCAAAGAACAGAGAGACATGTACCAATGATGACCAGTAATGTTGTATCTTTCTCTTTTAATCTGACTCTGACCAACAAAGAGACTGACTTCCGTGTCGACTCTGCGTCTCCTGCACATGCTGTGGGCTTCAGCCAAACATAAACGATCGCGGTATTTGTTGTTTTTTAATTAAATTCCACGAGGCTGCTTCCCTTACGACTTTATGGTCCCTAATGGATGATAAAATGTCAGCCTTGGCATCATGACAAATCACAGTAATCAGATCAATTGCCATACAAGAACATTTTCCACCTATGATGGCGACTCGCCTTTTCGTGCTGTCTTGAAGTCTACCGCCATTTCAGGGCCCTCCAGAGTATACCCCTATATTATAACTAAATGGCGAGAGTGGCAAGCTAATATTTTGAGTGTCAAGTGCGTCATTATCGTGGTAGTCGGTAAATATACGGAGGTGGTGGAAATCTTGCTCCTGACAAATAAAATACCTGAGAATCAATAAGTTGTGTTGCAGAAATAAGGGAAGGAGGAAAGTGAGTTAGTCTGTGTGTTAGAAATAAAGTGATCAAAGATCCTCAGATGCACCATACTGGGGTTTTTTCATAAGACAAGCTGTTGCTTGTCATTTGGCCAGGGCCACTTAGAGCTCCCGGGAAAGAAATGATCCATGTCTCCATCTGAATATAGAACCACATGTTGTCAAGTCAATACTTTGCTATTGAAATCGCAGACAAAGACTTCCTCGTACGGAAAGAAAGCTTGACCTTCAAAAAAAAAAAAAAATCTCTTTCAGCATGCGTCAAAGAGCTCTGTCTGTCTGCTCTTGTGTCTGTCTGCCTGAAAGCACAGGAAAATATGTTTTAGATACAACCAAGGTCTACTGCTGTAGGTTCAAGTTAAGTATCCAAAAGTATTTCTGCAGTGATACACGTTTAACTCGGAGACAAATATCAAGTTATCTTTTTATTTCGTTAGCTTCTGTTGCTCGTGCACGGATTTGCAGCGGGCAGCGAGAGGGCAGCAGATGAGCACCAGCTCCATCCTCCAGGCGAGAAAAAGATTAAAGGGCACCCTTTATTTTTTGGGAAACGATGAAAAATACAAACATCTACCTTCAATATATGCCGTGCTTTCCTCTAAACATAGGTGGCTGTAACTTCTATACCATCTATACAGTCCTTTAAGCACTTCTCCTCCCTGCCCATAGCTGGTTTAATCACATATTCTAGATATTTCTGAAAGACACACCAGAAGACAATTATCTCTGTGGCCAGTGGTTCTTATTTCAAGCTCCCCTTGGCCTGGGTTTAGCCAGCTCGGACGATTTGCTGGAGGCGAGAGCTTGGGGAAGAGCCTGGGGCAGGGCTGAGACATCAAACACCAAAGAAACACTGATGGAGAGAGAAGCACAAGAGCCTCTCATCAATCATAACTCCACCAGGACACACTGCTGGAATCCAGGCTGTCAGACTGTTGTCATGACTACTGATTACTATTACAGGAAGGAGCCACGATCAGTGGTCAGACGATGGATAGAGTACAACGTTCTGCAAATTTTAATCATAACATTTTTTTTTAAAATAAAATTTTTGGGGGTGTGATTTTATTTTTTTTGTCAACACAGCAAACGGTGAATTCGTTCTCAGCAGCAGAAGCTGCCATGTCAAATGCCAATGTATTAAAAGACCAACATGGGCAGAATTTAAACAGAGGATTTAAAACATTTAAAGATGAACCTGAGAGCAGGACAAATACGAGTGAGGCTGAAGATGCCGAGAGACAGCCGCAGCGTTCTGACGCCCCTGCCATGGCCTCCTGACAGTCCACCCCCGTCTATGTAGGTAGCCACAAATGAGCTCATTTAAAACGAGACTGTTGCTGCGGCGAGGCTACGAGTCAGACAGCCGACTCTGACAGGTGTCTGGGTGCCCGGGTGCATCCTCAGCGGGGGCACCGCACCGCGCTCCTTTCACCTTCAAGTGCAATAAGGTACACGTTCACCGTGGGGTGGGTTCTCAGAGCAGGGAAAGGGGAGATTTAAGAGTTCTGTTATTAGTGAGGCACCGGGAGTAGTCTGACAATGTGCTGCTGGGAGTTTTATAATGCACAAAATAAAGTGATAATTAAAAATCATATTTCATGCCTGAGAAGATTACTTGTTGTTATAACCGATGGCTGTCTCCTCATTTATAATTTAATGGTTTAAAACTGACTGGGGGCTACATCGATGCACTGTGTGGTCAGTTCATTTTTCCCGTAGTTATAAGTGATTTCGGGCTGCTAGACTTAAAAACCAGCTTTTGTTTACTTGGCCCAGAAATGGAAATTATAATGAAACCAATGAGCTGGAAACCAGAAACAAAACTCTTCAGCAGTATGAAGTAGGACTTGTTGAACCTGTTGACAACCATATCAGCCCCCCCACAGTCTCTGATCATGGATTTGTTGGACCCCGGTACTTTATAGGGGCCTACTTTGGAAACAATCAGTGCTAATAAAAGAATGTATTGGTCTATCATTATGTTTTTAAATATGTAAATTGATGGAGTTTTGTTGAATTGGTGAAATTTATCTTATACTGTTGCGCTGCACCCGTGGTGTGTTCGCAGGCCTGTATCATGTCATGTTTGAACATTTCCTTCATTAGAATAGCTTTTGTTTTCATAGCAGGGAGGTATAATGAAGGAAAAACACACAAATCTGTGCATGAGATTTATTATTTATGCTCGCGAATTAGTCACTAATGCTCTTGATTGAGCATAATTTATCTCCTTTATGCCACCAGTGTTGTTTTACGTGCATCCTTCATTCTTTCACCTTGGATCAGTTAAGTTCAGTGAACTTTTATTTGGATCCTGGACTGAAAAACGGGGATACACGCCGCTGTTGTGCTGTCACTGAAGTCTCTCAAACACGTTTTACAGGATAACTGTCTGCCCGTAAAAACTTTGACGCTGCGAATGTCACACAGTTCATAAAATCTCAGCTTTTACGTTCATAAATGTCTTCTTGTTGTCGGCTTTAAACTCCCA
This sequence comes from Datnioides undecimradiatus, assembly GCA_008933995.1. Taxonomy (NCBI): domain Eukaryota; kingdom Metazoa; phylum Chordata; class Actinopteri; order Lobotiformes; family Datnioididae; genus Datnioides; species Datnioides undecimradiatus. The sequence goes on from WARS01000052.1 coordinate 3,469,069, forward strand.
GCTAACTGGGAGTTTAACTGAGTGTGCTGTGCCAAGGCCATTTTGTTGCTCTTTACAAAAGGGGAGGAGGCAAAATGTATAAAATGACATTAAATCCTGTCATTTGTGTGAAGACATGATTCATTTAAGATTGAAAAAGAAGAGCGCGTTGACACGCGACGTCTTTATGGCTTAGTGTATGTGTACAGCTGTAACACGAGTTGTCCTTCATCGCTTTTCTGTAAATACATAGGAGATCATGACAAATGATGACATCCAGGAACGAGTGGAAGATGTGATTTTCTGCTCGCAGCTATGATGCTCCTTGGTGTCTTGCACGACATTCTTACTATATTACTATATTCTATAGCTAATGTTTATTCAGAGGAAGAGATTATTCCATATGGCACAGACTATACTTGGCTCTTATCTATAAAAAAGATCATGTATACCCTCCTGAGACCCAGCCTATTCACTGATGTCCTCTGTAGTGGACATTAGCTTTTGGACTATATCTTTTGACTCATTTGTGCTACCCTACTAAGTCCTGATGTGCTCAACAGAGGACATCCTGGCCTTTCCTTTCCTTTTCCTTTTGGAGGATACAAAGATATCTGTCGCTTTCAACACACAGATGACAACACGAACATGTCAGCCTTTCAGATAAAACCATATTTGAGCCTGACGTTGTAGCGTTACTCAGTTTAGCACCTTTTTGCTTCCACTCACTTCTTCCTGACTTGCATTGTCAATATAAATAAGGACTGTTTTTTAGTTCCGTCTGTTTGCTTTTACGCTGGCCACAAACCACTTGATAGGCCCAAACACAGCATGTCCTGTCAGTGAGTGAAAGTGTGGAAGGAAACCTTTTACCGTCCCAAGGTTTTCATGCCTGTCTGCTTCCTAGAAAACAACAGCCACAAAGAATCAACTCACGAGTCTAATTAGAGCCACAAAGTGCTAACGGTGGCTCCTCTGTGAGATACCAGGAGACGTTCTGGCAGCCATGGCATGATTTTTATATTAATTTTTCTATGTATTTATTTATTTATCAATCTATTTTGCTTCTCCGAGGACATGGTTGCGAAGTTTTAACGTAGGAAATTTAAAAAAAAAAAACTCCAAAAAGAAGAGATATCCCTTCCAGTAAATTACCAACCAGTGCGAGCAAAAGGTGACAAGGTGTATCCAATTAAAAGTAAGGAAATGATAACGATATGGCTGGGTGGAACGTAAACACTCACTGATTGCAATAAGTAGAGGCCTCATCCTTTGGGATTGCCAGCCCAGTAGGACTGAAATAAGAAGGCTCAGTATCTTTCGCCTGTATCTTATGCTGATGTCAATAATCCAGAGCCTCTCTTAGCTCAAAAATCCCACTTTATTTCTAATTCAATGCACACAATGGGACAAGTGATGTATTAATTCTGTTATTGATTACTCAAACGTCGGGGCTTTGGAGCTGGAAGCCGGTGGCTGGTATAAATATATCACACAAATATCAGGTCTGAGGCTGTGAGGAGGAACATTTCTTGAGAAATGATAACTTTTTTCTCCTAACTGTGTGTGTGTCTGTGTGTGTGTGTGTGTGTGTGTGTGTGTGTGTGTGTGTGTGTGTGTGTTTGTCTCTAATACATGCCAAGCTGGAGCACACACTGAGGTTGTGTATTTTCTGTGTGTGTGTGTGTGCACGCATATGTGTGTACTCCTTTGCTCCCCTGCTGACAGTGTGTGGGTGATGGATGGCAGTTGTACATACCGCCTGTTATGACACACACACACGCATGCACACACACAGACAAAGACACACATTTGGCTAGCAGTTTGAATAGCTAGTTTTATTACACGGACATAACCAGGATGACAATGCTCTCTAATGGAGCATGCTAACGCTGTGTCACACTCTCTCTCTCCTTCTGCATATTCCCACTAGTCTGGACATATCCGCCTCCAAGTATGTTGACTTGCTGCTAATGAGACGAGCCTATCCTGCTTTGCTTTAAACAAGGAAACATCTCAACAGTGTACAGTCGCTTCTCTCTCCGTTACATTAATTGCAGTATAGTATTTCTGAAATGCTGTCAAACCAAGAGATTAAAGCAAAACAACACATCTTCATCCATCGCATGCATTTGAAAAACAACTCCTGCCGACACGCAGACATTTATTTAATGTCGTATTCACTAACTTCTGACAAGTAGTAAATGTCTTCTTCACTCTGTTGTATCTACTGTACACATCTTATTCTGTTTGCATATCCTGTGGGCATCTCTGGGGTTAGGTTGAGGCAAAGCATGATAAAGCTTCCCCTGATATCTCCAAGGAAATACAAAGGACAAACAACTGGTCTGCAGAGTGTAGCTATGTAGCGTGGTGCACAGTCACAAACTACAATTAGTGTACACAAATCAAATCACATCTCTTCGCAGCTTGGTAATTAATGTCCAAATCCACATCCTCATGGTTTTTTTTACCCCGTTTAAATGGGAAGTTGACCTTGCATCAGCTGCATGGAAAAGGAGACTTGACTGATAAAGAGGGGTAAGCAGAGCTGTTCTATGGTGTTTGAATAGCCTCAAAACCTGTGCACATAAGAACAAGATGTGTGCGTGTGATGAGAGCATGCGGAGGGGTATCCACGAAAGAACCTCCTGGTCTGTGTTCAGTATCTGGTTCTGCAAGCCTGGGGATGTGACGGGTGGAACCATAACCCTCTCTACGTGATCGACACTCACTCACCAAGTTAACTACTGAAACTTTGTAGGCTTTAATGGAAAATGCAGTCACTCATATCTCCTCTCGTGTCCTCATCTCTCATTAGACTCACAATTACAAAAATAACAAATTTGGGAAAAGTATTAAACCACATCTTGGACTTGGTAACCTTCATATTTGGGCCATAACAGACAAAAGTGAAGTATGTTAGCGAAGTGGAGCACCTCAGCCTCGACGCTGGCAAACAAACCAACACGACCAACACACACTGCAATGTTTTACAAACCAACAGCCAGCTGGGGTCAGGTGAGGAAAATAAGTCTGTCCACACTCTGCTTCAATAAGACCTGTTCCCGCACAGAGTTGTGGATAATGACGGGTTTCACTGCTACAATTGCGTTGGAGCAGAGCGGGTGTTTTCCCACCACCGAGGACATTACATTAGTACAAGCACAGCAGAGCAGCGCTGCCCCCCTTTTCTCCTCCTCACTCCACAGCACGTACACCAAACTCTTCTTTTTAAAAGAGATTTACCCCCAGTTCACAGATGGATGATGGTAACATGCTGATGAATGCAGTTAATGTATTAAAAATGAAAAGCTGTGCACATTTGTCTGCTTTTTTGTATTTTTTTTTAAATGGTTTTAGTCGAGACTAATTAGCTTAACTGTGGGCATGTTTGAAATTGCAAGACAGGGTCAACGTTTTGGCACGTAGTGAAGTACTGTTTCAGTCTGAGTGCAGTGACCTGTCGTATTTACTGAGTCGAGAATCGGTTTTGAATCAAAAATCAAATCTAAATTGGCTCATGAGAAGTATAACATGAGCAGTAAGGATGGATTATACATGTAAGACTAAAACTAAAACACAGCATAACACCTATACTCCCGGCTTTTGTTACAGAAGTAACATAATTTCTATAATTTTTAATACTTAAATTACCAAAACATATGTTTCGCTCCATTGTTCATTTAAGAACGGAAAACATTTTTTGAAATCCTGCCATTTCCCACAAGCCAGGACCTTTGTGAGTTAAACATCTCCAGCTCTTGCCAAATATCAGGCAGAACTGTTGACTTGTTATAGCTCCAACATATCTGTTTGAATGTAAGATCCTTTAAAGTCGGCGGTGATGGGTCACCATGCCAACATATTGGTTTCGCTGAGGAGTGGAGACTGCAACAAACTGCAACGTAGATGGTGCTTTTAATTGGCCGACAGAAGTCTTTTCTATAAGAGTCGCCGTTATTGTGATTACTCCTGCTTGGTTCTGGTGTTCAGCTTGACAACAACTTAACAAATGTGTTAGTCCTGCACACTGCACCAGTGGGCTAGTCACAAGTTCCCTTGCAGCGCTCATTGGATGGACTTCATTTTCACCCACAAAACCACATGATGCCAGACGAATCAGTCTCCTTGGTCAGAGGAGCAAGCCAATTCATAAGTCTCGACCCAGGCAACACCAGCTCAACAAAAGAGGCCAATCCGGCGGCTGCAGCTTGTCCAACCTTATGGGGGCTGTGGGTGGGCCGGAGCCTATCCTGTCAGTTATTACTCATTGAGAAGCTATGGAAGGTTTGGTATTGTTGGCTGAAAATGATTTAACCAATGAATTAATCCTAAAAAATAGCTGCTTATTAATTTCCCGTTGTCACACCGCGGTGAGGTTTGTCTCGTCTTGGTTTGAGTCTTGTCATTTCCTGTTTTATTTTGAAAAGTAACTCTCCTCTCGTTTCAGGTCACTTGCCCTTCCTCCTGTGTCACCTGTCTGATTGTCTTCCCTGATTCCCGATTGTGTCCACCTGTGCCTCATTACCCTCATGTGTTAAATAGTCTGCATCTCCCTTTGTCCCGTGCCAGAGTGTTTCGTCCGTCGATCACCCCTGTTCCCATAGTCAAGTCTTGTCAAGTCATCCTGAGCGAAAGTCTTTGTTGAGTATTGTTGCCTCCTTGTGAGAGATTTTTTGTTGTAATTTTCATAGTCTGTAGTCCATAGCCTCATAGAGAGAGATTTTGTGTTTTGTCTAGTTCCATAGTTTAGAGTTTGTTCCTCCTGGTGAGTGATTTTGAGTTCAAGTTATCATAGTGATAGAGTAGAGCCTCTGTTTTGAAAGAGAGCCTTCTTGTAGGATTAGAGTAGAGTAGGTTTTTGTCCTCTGTGCGGAGTGGTTTTTTGTTACTGTTTTGTTTCTTTTATAGAAGTTAATTTTTCATAGCCTGGTTATTTTGCGAGCGAGAGTCTGCCTCTGCCAGAATAAAAGCCTGCCTTTGTAACCTCACTCTACTGCGTCTGAGTCCTGTCCATTGTCTCGGCCTGACACCTGTTGACTGACTCATTGTTTCAACGGTATCACGTGTGTAAAACTTAATAAAAGCTGTAGTTTTTATTTATTGTTCACATCACAAATGGTCTGACTTGTGTTTCATGGATATGTATATGTATCTCAGAATATGGGTATGAGTATGAGTTGTAGACGGGTGAAAGAAAGCCTTGGTGAGAGATAACAATGAGTTATAGCTTCTTGCCCGGGGGTGACGTCAGGACTTCGGCTACGTGTAGGCGCTTTTAATTGATCCAGGCAAGGCGGTGCGATGTGCAGTCGAAGTCGTACTCACCCCACTGGACTGTTGTTGTAGAAGATTGATCCCTTCCTATTCTTTGTGGGAAGTCCTGACCATTTAAACACCATGAGGCCACATGGGAATCATTGCGGTCACATGTGAGTCCTGAGCAGAACGGAAGTCGTCCGCCGGTCACATGAACTAAGGTGCGAATGGGTGTGAAACCACCTGAGGGCCGGTGTCATAAGTATGTTCTGCAGGATCTTCAACGCCGCAGCAACACTCTGGTGGACAGTCTTTTCTTCACCAAAACATCTTTTAGATTTATTTTCACTATTCTCTTTGGGTACACAGATGAAGCTTTCAGAAGCACATGAAAAGGTACCGAGGGGAGATGTCGAATTCAATATGTTATGGAAATATTTCCTAATTGACTCGGCATCTTTTCAAAGCAATTCAAACCAGAGCCTTTTGTGTATGTGTGCCATTTTATAAGTGTTTTCTGAGTGTGCTTGTTGCTTTCATGTGTGCCTCCTTGTGTATGAAGACACCTGACCGCGCTTACATGTTCTGGTCATGTGTGCGCATTGATGGGTTTGTGCGTCTATGAATGTGACGGGGTGTCTTTTGATAGAGTAACTGGAAATAGAAGCTGACCTTAAAAATGTGATGGATGAGTGGGCTGAATGCAGAATACTAAGTTAGGCACCGGCCCCTCTTGGCTTATAGCTTAAGGTCACCACACGGTGACAGAAATGGGAATGGGAATAGGGGGGAGGATGGGGGGGGGCAATTCATCTCATTGTGGCCTGAACCTCTGATCCCTCATCACAACTCCATCTCGGTCTTCTTGTGTTTTTGCGCAGCCAGACATGTCACGACGAATTAGGCAAACTCACTCGCCAGTAATTGGTTTCTGGGGAAAGGTTTTTAGACTGACATTAGGGAAAGGGTGGCTTCCTCCTCTGGATAATTGAGTCAGTGGTTAGAGTCAAAGAACATGGCAGAGATGTTCCTCCGCGGTGAGCAATGGCATTATGAGGCTCCGCGCTTAAAAAGTTCCTGCTTCACTCTGTCGGGTCATTGAGAGCCTGTCCAGCTTGCCACCTTGTTCTGTGAGGATTTGTATCTCCTCACAAAAGAAAGATTAAAGGATAATGGCTTGAATGAAAGCTGCTGTTCCTGTAATTTTGTTGAGATGTCGTGTCATGGTGGATGTGTCTGCAGAGTGCTTGCTGATGGATTTTTTTTTTTTTTTAGTGCCATGACCTTCCAGTTGGGAACCAAGCTGTTCGCAGGGTAAAGGTACAAGGATGCTCGTACTCGTGTGTTTGCACATGTATGGCCCATTATGAATTTGTTATGAGGAGCAAGTTCACAGATATTGACTCACTAAGTATAATTCTAATCATAAAATGATTTACTGAAAGCAGGCAGGCTCTGAGAGCATCTGTCTCTGCCTGTAAATGCATAGATGTGGGTGTGCTTCAGCACATCAATTCAATGTGTGACCGTCTAATCTCAGAGTGTGCTGGTGTGCAGGCGCCTGTTTTTGCACATAAGCTATGCACCCACATCTCCGCAGAGGAAGTATAAGTACTCCTGATCAGGGAGGGGGTAGGAGGCCCATATGAAGATAAGAAGAACATTATTTAATGAAAAGTCCGGTTTTACAGAAAAACCCCTGATGCACTCGCTGTATCTTTTCACCTTAAAGGTAAAAAGTGGTTTTCAAACAAAATGAAGTCCAAATTCGTAGCAGTTCAGCCTGAACAAAGCACAGTTATGAAGGTCGGCTAAGGTGGCACAATGACGATAACACCTGCAAAGACCTAGGTAAGACCCATTCACCTCTCATCCTACGTGGCACAGTTCAATCCACAGTGGTGGTGCTCTATTGAAGACAAGCGGTCAGCAGGTTCTTACTTACTTATCAAGAACATGTGGGTCATTTATCAGAGCCTGCCAAAGATGATTCGTACGGCCCTGGAGGTATTGTTAGGTTTAGAAAACTGTTTTCCAACTTTGAGAAAGCACACGCAGGCAGGTGCAGCGTGAGTTTCAGTACAAATCCATCTGAAATGAACATATCTTAGTCGTCTTTGCATGCTTTCTTTCCCAAACATGTTTGGCTATCTTTCATCAATCAGCAATGTGGATGGGAAGCCAGTGAGGGATCACGTCCATGTTGCTGTGTTCGAGACTCCTGATGATTCACCTGGCTACTGTTTAACCTTTTGTCCTCCAGTGTGCTCAGGTTCATACAGTGTTTGGTGCATTTATGTCCTTTATATGCACAAACTGTATGATGTCTAATTTGAAATGTATGCCAGGAAGTACACCCTTTTATCCAGAGAGTACTCATGTGTGAGTGTGAATGTAAATGGGTGTGTGTTTTAGGTGTTAATTTGATACAGTCAGTATTTCAGTTCATTGCTCTTTATACATGTTCTCTGCATGAGCAAGTTCCAGACTGTGAAAAGATGGAAACACAGCACCTCCACGGCGATGTTTATCTTCTACAGTGCTTTCAAACACCCCTTTCGCCGTCTTTCACCGTCACTTTGTTTGCTACAAGCTCATTTCTCAGACATCGTCATACTCAACATCTGGGAAACGGTAAAGCCAGAGTCACCCTTCAAGCTCATCAGCGTGAAATGGGCATCGACCACATTCATCATGACACCTTCTCATTTCCTGTCAGTGGAGTGATGGAAAGTGGTCGGATTTAGCACTCCTCCGTGGAGTGAGAGCATTCTGCGGCCTTCGTGATTCAGACGTAATGCCATTTGATAACCAGACGGAAAAGGAGAGAAATAGACAGATGAAGGAATGACGGGTGGCTAAGTCCTCCAGAATCAGAGGAAGGCTGCTAAGACACGGTGCTTGTCAGGAATTACAGGCTTTCGTTTTGTTCCCGGTGAGCCGGTGTGCTGTGAATTGTAATTGCAGGTTGAAATATCTGGTGGTATCAGTAAAACATGATCTCATGGGGCATCATGAAATAAATATGTGCGATAGAAAATGAAATCACCCTCCGTCAGAGGATCATTTTAAAAGAGTGATGCCGGTGTGGTGCTCTGGGAATGGGGCGTGCTCTGGCTTTAAGCATTCGTACAGCACGATTTCTTCACACTCTGAAAACATCCTTTCAGTGAGTGACCATGACTTGTTTTAACATTTCTCATTTCGCGTCTTTTTAGTAAAATCTTTCAATACCAAATGACGGTAAGCTGAACAGAGACTGTGTGTGGGATATCTTGCATCCTATTGTAAGCAGGAATAGTGAGGGGCGGCACTGTTATTAAACCACGGTGCATACAGGGTCAACCCATTTACTTAGGTTATTTTGAGCTCCCAGGCTGCGGCACAATTGGTCAAGCGTGGGTTACAGCTATAGCCATTGCCATATCTCTGACAGCCCTATTTTGTTTTGAAACGTAATGCTGTTATCACTCCCTCCTCCCCTGATATGATGATGATGATGATGCGGATGACAGTGGTGGCAACGGTCGAGCCAGAAGATGTTTCATTTTGACGATCCCTGACAGAGGCTGGTCCTCATTGAGCCTACGAGCATTCATGTAGATTCGATAGTGTGAAATTTGTTATGTTATCTCCGTTCAGTTCATTAACTATAGGACAACTGCGTGCAATCAAATGTGATGTTAAATGTCACTATTTCAAGCTGTGTGAGCAGCACATGTTGTCGAGTCTGACACCTGTTTGACCGCGTAAAACCCCAACTTCACTGCTGGAAATGACTGTAATTTCTGCAGGTTCTAACCGTATTTCACCCAGGTTAATATTGTAAATTCCAACATGATGCTTGCAACTATTATTAAGGTGACTGCATTTAAAGTTTGCATTAATTTACACGTAAATGTAGAGAGTGGCAGAGTATCTAGTCTTAGTTTAAGTGCGTGTTTAGTTCTGAAAATGTGAAACGCATCAAATTTTTATATGTAATGTTACAACACAGCTCGCCGAGGACATTAAAATTTAATGTTAACATTAAGATTTGAGGCTGGCTAATCACTCTGCATCAGTGTGAGACTTGATTTGGAGGCCGTGATGATCCGCGCTGGAGACGATTCAGTCCCAGGAAGAACAACAAAATGATTAATATTTGATTAAACAACACTATATTAGACAGAAAACACATATATTTTGTCAAGTCAACAGCTCAAATGTCAGCATAGTGCTGACTGCATATGCATTGTTTCAGGATGTGATTATGTGGCTTCTCCATGATATCTCTGACCAAGCTCCTGACAAGATGACGATTTGTTCTAGAGAGCCAATAGGCAGTACTTCTGATAATGACACACTTCTTTAAGAAGTGGACTCACACGATGAAAGTGAATAATGCTGTTAATGAGATGCAACATGACTAACATATTATAATCCCATAGTGTTTCATTGATCCTGTTCATCTCGACCCTCCTGGATCCATCCAGACCTAGCCAGCACCGTTTAAGAAATACTCATCTTGGTTCGGGTTTAGGTTTTAGACTTTTGAACCGACAGAAATTTGTATTTGTCTTTTTCTTGGAGCACATTTCCACAAAATGGACCGTCGGTATTCGAGGACAGGTGGTCAACGTTTGAGAGGAGCAGCTGTGTTTGAGTTTCAGAGAGTGATTTGTTTCTTTTAGATGTTCATGTAACTGTGGCTGTTTGTGATGTGGTTAGCTCACAATGGAATACCAGAGAACTGTGTTCTGTGCCTCAAGGATGTCTGGACTTTTGATATTGTTTGGTGATTGATGAGAAAGATGTGAGCAGAACATCTGCAAAAGATGTATTTTGTTGTCCTCAGGTCCTATGTGCCAGAATGAAGCAACACAACAACTGATGCTGCAGCCTTTGCAGACCGTAATGCCTTTAGTTAGTATTTGTGTCTCACCTAAAGAATTCAGATCTTGTCTGAGAAGCTTGTCCTTTCTTGTGCTTCATTTAGTTGTTGAATACTTGTAAAATGTACTTTGGTATAGAAATATTGAAAAGAGTGCTGTTTATTGTATCTTTATTGTATAAATTATGCATTTCTATGAATCGTCTTTGCCTATTTATAACACACCAGTGCTTTTGTGCATTCCCTGTGACTTTTGTATAAACATTTAACATTGCACTAATAGCATCTTTCTAAATGACAATGCCATAGAAATGATCTTCATTAATAATATGTATGGCTCTGCTGAAAGCGCAGAGCGCATGTGCAGCATTGTTCATACATTTCAAGGTTTGTACAGCTCATGTTTAACACAAGGAAGTGAGCGTTTTAAATATGAAGTCAGTGTTTACTTATACAAACAAATCTATTTATCTGTCCCTTTTGCTTATCAGATAACCCAATCAAATGGTCCTGACCCCCAGGTTGGATGAGAAAGGCTTTTAGAGTAACCACGGTTCTCCACAAGCTTTTGACTCAAGATGGCTGATGAGAACATTTATCAAACCTTCTTTGGTCGAAGTCTCCAGACTGTTTCTTTGTCCACGTTTGCAAATATCAGATCTAATGATCTCATGCACTTGTTATATCCTGTTAGTCATCGTGCACAGACTTCTCCTAATCAATGTCAGAATGAAATATGTCTCCTGTTCTGCATTTGGCTTTTGTTATTAGGGCTACTCTTGATTATGTTTGGATCCTGGCCTGGACCTTGTCTGTCTTATGCTGCTGCATCTCATTGAAAAGTTAGTGTCTTGTATCTTCAACGCTTTTAATCACAGTCGTCTGTTGAAGTGAAGAATATATAAAAGTATGTGAACCCGACAGCGGCTGGCTGTAAAACTGTAATATGGATGCTTGAACGTGGCTCACAGGATATTCAGAAACATGTTAAGTTAAAATGCGAATCTACAGGATAATGGTGCACATCTGCCTGTGTTTATCATCTCTTGTCTTGTAATATCAGCACCCAGAACTGAGTATTAGACCCCCAGTAGTTTTTTTTAATAAGCAAGGAAGGCATTGTGAGGTAATTATCCAACATCTCAGTAGATTTGCAATTACTGCAGTATTACTCTCATTTCTCTTCCCTCTACTGTGTTGAACGATCGCTGCGTCTGAGAGCCCATGGTGTTGAGAAAACACATGAACCCAAATGGTGATCTGACACGTGTTTCCCAGAACTGTTGTGTGTGTGTGTGTGTGTGTGTGTTTTGTATGTGAATGTTTGGTGTGTGGGTGGTTGCAGTGGCAGTTGGAATAAGCGTGCGCGTGTGCCTTTCTGCGAGCACACATCAATGTGGTTGGCTGTGTTAAACTAAGTGGGATCCGTTTCAGTGTTGACGGTAAAGCCGGGTTTCATGTAGCAACTCTAAATTGCTGCCAGTCCATCCATGAAACTGGTAGCAAACAGTAGACATGGTGTGATGATAAACATGAATAATAAACAGGGTTTTTGCAGAGGCAGTGTCGAGAGAGACACAGAGGCAGCGAGAGAGCCCGGCATCCAGTGATTTGTATGTGGGGAAGGCGAACAAGCTGCGGTGTGGTAGAATAGCTTTGCTTTTTAATCAAGATGCATACAGCGTTGCATCGGTGGGAGATTTATTGCTGAATTGCTTTCAATCAGAGGCACCTGAAGGAAGGCTACATATTCCCACAGCCAAGGGGCCTCAGAGAGCCAAAGTTAAGGCCCCGTGTGACGTTTTTCAAGCAAACCCTTAATTCTGATTTATCACTAATTACCTAAAGGTTAGCCATTAGTCCGACATCTAAATGTGATGCACAAAACAAACAATGCTGCAGTTCAAATTGAATTTATGCCATTTATGTCTGTCATCATCAACAATCGCTCCTGAGTCTTTAAACAAACAGGCAACAGCGCTGAATTCATCATAACTTACGCCGCACTTGAATCCAGTGCCTTCGCCAAGTGGAAGCAGTTAAAGGGCTTTCAGCTGCGACTGTAATATAAGTCAATAGTTTATCTCCCTATCTCTCCTCATTAGTGAAATCTCCAGGCTACCACACTGCAAATTATTGTTTTGTTTTGGAAGATTGTGATGTCCTAAGCACTTTGCGAGAGCCATTAAAGTACCATTTCCTTTACCAGAATCCCTCTTCAAGTCGTTTTGAATGAGTGTTTTCAGGACGCTGGATGTTTTTATGTTTATGGAGAGACAGCGGAGTGTTTGTTTTGGCATTGAGGAAGGCGCTGAATTTCCCTTTGTGTGAAATGGAGGTAGTTTTTCTCAGCAGAGGCAAACGTAGCACTTTAAGCATTTATTGAAGGCATACATCTTGTTTTAGAGTAGCGGATCTGAGTTTGACGCGCTGATTATATAAAATACAACTGCTCGTTCTTATTTATGGCCATAACAAAGACCCATAAGTGATCAATAAGGAGTGAAAGCAAACAGACTTTTAACAGTTTAGGCCATTTTTGCTGTGGCTGTATAATGCACCTTGCAGTCCATAGCCGGGATTATACAGCGAGGCATCTCATTGTTGGCGTTTTGTGGTTCAGCATGTTGCCACTAGAGCTCACTCTTAAGCAGAACAACACACCCTCTGTGAGTGTAATCTTATTCTTTCCAGTCTCTAAAACAGAACTACACCCCGTTTCCTTTACATATCTGCTTACACACAGAGAAGCGTTTATAGTTTTGGCAACATGATGCCTCCCTACTATATTTAGATCCATTTAATAGCACTCCTGCTACTTAATGTACCTTTTAGGTTTAGTGCTTTGCAACACTTTGCTCATGCCCATGTCTGACTGCAGTGCTGTCCTCCCTCAATAGATACCTTCAGGTCATTTCAAGTTTTTGTGTTTGCTTTCTTTGTTGTCTTTACAAAGCTAGTCCGATGCCGCTGAGTCACGTCTCTGCAAATGGCTTACTAAGCCTCTTAAGTCTTGCACTTGAAGCATGGAAAATCTTTGATTTCTCAATCCAGTCATGCTGATGATGCAGCTCCAAAACAATGATTAAAAGTACCATCGTGCAACGCCGTTGCTCTCCAGGAACACGCAGCCGCTCTTTGTGTATACAGGTGCATGTTTGTGAATTCAGGTGGAGTCTTTGGAGTTGGACAGGGACACCACGGGAAACAGTACAAAGACAAGCAAGCCTAGACACTTCAGAGCCAGGAAGAGCCACTCTGTCACGAAAGTAATATGACAAGTGTTCACTTTTGCTGTCACAAGACCCAGGGAAACGATCCCTTGTTACAAGGCGGTGGCAAGTTCAGGCAACAAAAGACAGGTAAATTGACAGGACAGTGGATAGAGGATGAGTTGAAAGCGGTTTACAGAGAGTTAGAAAACACCCAGGGGAGAGTGTGGGTAGTGGGTAGCAGGAGAGAAAGAGGGTGGGAGATAGACTTAGAGAGGAGTAATAATGAAGAATGAGAGCACGTGGGAGGGAGCTGTCAAACCAGAAAGAAAGTGATCAAGTAGGTGTGTGGCTCCGAGGGAGGTGGGGGAATGAAGGGACAAGGTTGGTGAGGAAAAGGCAAGGAGCGACTGTTTTAATAACTTCAACTTACCAAAGGTCAATTGAGACGAGCTCTCCCCAAACACACAGGTGCCTTAATAAAAGCCTTGCACATCACATTCAATAACTCACAGAGAAAAACCAATGAAAGCCGGTAAGGCTGTGACAGACATATGAACCAGCATGTGGATCTACCCACCTCTCCAAGGGCTGGCGTTAGAGACATCAAGAGGAGCGAAAGAGAAATCGATACCAAACAATGGCAAAGCAACTTTATTAGTTCTTATTAGACCGGGTTAATGAATCCCACTGCTGTTACAAAACGCAGGGACACGAGGCTACGCATGGATTTTTTCCCCCTTCAACCTTTCCATCCCTCCACCTGAGTGTTTTTTCATCTCTACGTTCACGTTGACTACCACAGCCGTCACGATTCTCTATTGCTCCCACGTGAGTAAAGCTCTGTGCTGGACGTAGGCTTTTCATGGCGCACTTTTTTTTTTTTTTTTTTTTTCCCCACTACGAGCTGCTTGCGTACATGCTGACATATCATGGTAACCGCAGGTAGTAACGGTTTACAAGGCCGTCAGTCACAAGACAGAAATATTCTGGCACTGATCGGAAAACAGTCAGTGTCAGCGGCAAAAACAGGAATTTCTACAGGTGAACCGATCATCTACCTGTTGCTCTTGTTGACGAACCTCGTGGTTTTCTCTGGTGAATTGACTCCCACACTCAGGGGTGTGAGCCCTGTTTAAATTAGCAACCTGCTCAAGCTCCCTTGTGGTTAAGTCTGGTGACTTCTGGGTGATGTAGTACCACAGGAAGCCAGAAAAAAAGTTCCACAGAGATACACGTCACAGGCACTACCACCCACCCGCCCCCCACCCTATTTCCCAGCTCCCACATCATGACTATTTCATCAGCTCACCTTCAATTAAAGATGAAAAAACCTTGACTTCCAGCAGTATCACCTTGAAATCTGTTCAGTGGGCCAGATCGTGATGAGTCCTGCTGGCAGGATCAGTCCGTGTGTTTTTCAAAATGCGGTTTCAGATTTGTTTCTCAGGATCACAGCTGGGGGATAACACGTTATTTTTGTAAAGCAGCAAGCAAATGATTTACTGGTGAATTAAGTGGGAAGATGCCCTCATTGCAGGACGCAGTGGTGCCGCCGCAGTCACCTTTCAGGACAATATACTGTATTTTACAATTAACATGAACGTCATTCTCACTGACGAATAATGCAGCATGAGATTTAGGAGAATAAAGTAGAATTTATTACATTTTCTCCATCTAAATCACCCTGTGATGGTTTCAGCGTGCCTAACTGAAGCTATCGAAAGGTGAAATTATTAAGAATTAAGAAGCAGAACGTGTGAACATACAGCGTTGTATTTGTGAGTCAAACAGCTTGAAAAGATTCAAAAAAACAAACCTCGCCGTGCTGTTTCCTCCCGTCTGCCCCCGACAGTCAGCATCAGGCCAGATGAATGTTTACAGGTAGCAACTTGAAAGTGCATCATGTAACTGATCATGCGTGTCTGTCTGCAGCTAATTTCGCAGGCTGCTGGACTCATCAGCTTTTTGCACATGTGCTCTGCTGAATGCTCAGACCTTTTTATTGAGTGAATCACGATTTTTGAAAGCCCTGTTTGTATTGACTGCTCTATTCTACATGACAGCTGACTCCTCACTTCACATCTTCTAAGGGCTGCAAATTGTCAACAGCTTCTTCACCTTCAAACAAAAGGATATTGGTGGTCACATTTGTGTACTTTCAGACACATCTTACAGAGTTCTTCACTCTACGTCTTGGCAACTATTTTGATAACTGGTCATTTAACACATTGTGTAATTGAAAAATGCCCCAAATTTCATTGTTCCAGCCTCTCACTTGTTTGCATTTGCTGCTTTTCTTTGTTTTTTCTGATAGTAAACCAAGTATATTTGGATTTTGGACTGTTTGTCAGACAAAGTCAGCAATCTGAAGATGTCATTTAACCATTTATAACTGGTTTCTCACAGAATATTTAATCAAATAATCATGAAAATAATCAGACTCTGTGTCGCTCCTGATTTATTAACATGTATGCATGCGCTTTGCTTAGCAGATAGCAATATTTGCTTTGCTTTTCAGTTTTATTCCATTACTCCTTTGTTTTTTTGCAGGAGCCTTCACTAGAGGTGACCTAACATGCTATCCTACATTATTACATAATTACAGTGTTCTCTGGGTATTAAATTATAGGTTTCAGTCAGTGTTTAGCTCTGTGAAACAACATGTGAGGATACCAATCTGTAACTCGGACCACAAGATTTAATTAAACTCAGTGTAAAGTTGCCAACTTCATTGTTAGATTGCTGTAATATTGATAAAAGCTGTGGTCAGACAACATGCTGCAATTAACACTCGCATATCAACCACACACACACACACACATACACACCTGGTCCTACATCGCCTTCTTCATAATCACCATGACTGACATCATGTGAATTTACCATCACATCAACCACCAGTTTGACCTCTCATGCGTTTGACAGCTCAAACACCTTGCATGTACAGTGTGCTGGTGTCAACCTCGTGATACCAAAGATGAATTCCAGGAACCTTTAGCAGAGCTGGCAGCGCCGTGTGACCTGATTCGCCAAGCAGATGCATTGTGGAATCAGTAAACATGAGCGATCCTCGTTAGCGGGCTGCACTGCTACAATTACCATTACCAAGCCACTGCAGGAAAATAATGGAAATGGCAAGTTGGACAAATGAGTCACAACAGCTGCCATGAAGGCATCAAGTTGTATTAAAGTAAAGATGGCTGCCATAAGTTGATACACATCTGTAACGATCAGCACAAAATGATTGAAAAGGTTACAATGATACTGAGGACACTGTATCTGTAGACTCAGCTCTTATGTGAAATAAAACATGACTCTTTCTGAGCGGTGGGGGTGGTTTGACATTCAACATCCGGTCACTGATATTAATGCCGTCCAGAGCACAAAACTGTATGTGTGTAACTTTTTAACCCCAGTAATAATTTACAACTGCAATTCCCTTCTTTGTCGACCTCGGCGGTCCTCCTGCAATTTAAATCCCATTTGGAGTGACTTCCTTGTATTTTAAAGTGGTTCTGACGTCTTTCCGTAGTAAGAGCTGCTTGTCCGGACAGAAATACGTTAACGCGGACATATAAGCCAATCGACAGCTAAACTCTATAGAGTCTCACTAAATTGGCTTTTCTAATGCAAGCTTACATGTAGGTTCTGGTATTATCTTTTGAGACCTATTCAGCATGTATTCGTGTAAATTGGCAGAGGTAAAGGTATGTTGAATTAGCTGTTCAGCTATCACTGGATTATTTTCAGACTGTAGAAACACGTTTCCATGATTTCTAAGCACATATGGATATTTATTCAGTGGTTACATCAGAGATAACGGTACCATGGGGAAGTTTGTCACACTGAATGACGTCAGTGGGTTTATGCGTGTCTGAAAAGGTTTGACTGAGTTTCAAAAACACAATTTTTGACTCAAAGGAGCCTCACGTTGTGTCTTTGCCTCATGGTAACCGAGCTAAATGCTAATGCTAATACAGAAGTTGCTGTTCTGTTAATGCCATGGTTTAGGAGCCAGGATTTAGTGCAAGTTAAGTAAAAAACAAATGGATCAGTGTATGTTTATAAGATGTAGGCGGGTCCTCCACCTCTGGCACCTCATTCATGCTCACCATAATATATTTGTTGAGCTAACCTTGTGTTGCTAACATTTAGCTTCCGGGCAGAACTCTGCACTCTGGTGTCGTGTTACATACATACATTACATTGTGTGTGACTGCCTTCCCCAGCACGACAGCGTGTTCACAATAACCACCCTTACGTTCATATACTGAGCAGATATGATATTTGCATTGCTCGCCACCTTCGTTTGGCATGTTGGCATGGTAACGTTTGCTAATTAGCACTAACACAAAGGATACAAATCACCTGAGGCTGATGGGAGTGTCGCTAGTTTTGCCGCTACAGTGTGCAGTTGTAAACCTCGACCTGATAATTGTGTCGGAGGAAAAGTTAAGGCATCGCTGAGGGTGTACCGGTTGAGATTGAGGCTGACATAAATATTTGGACCAAATTTCATGGGAATCTATCGAATAGTTGTTAAGTCTGGAGGAACGAATGATTGACAGAGAAAGCAACAGTGGAGCTAAATCCATAGAGCTAAAATATACATTATTTATTACTGGAAAAGGTTCAAATAAGGAAGTTGAACAGTTTGCATTTGGAAAAAGGCCACATAAATATTGCTCGTGTGTGTGTGTTTATATGTGTGTATGTGTATACTGTTGTTCATTGTAAAAGTGTGGCCAACACTTGGACCTGCAAAGTGAGTGAAGTGAGACTTTTTGTGTGTGTCTGTTGATGTTTTCGCCAAAGTGTCACAAGAATCAGATGGCGTCTGCGTGCGGCGAGGTCTGTTTCATGTTTGACACGTGTTTACGCTGTTGTCAAGTGGAAAGAGGGAGTGAAAAGGACTCGCGAAAAGTTGAGAAGGCATTACTCATACCTCCTTGTTGCGCTGCTGGTCTTTGTAATGGCACGACCACCTTAAGTTTATGTTACGCTTTGTTTATACATGAGCGGCTGAGAAGAAGAAAGAGGAGAATTGGCTGATTCACTGAGAGGATGGCATGGCTGATCAAAGGAGTGAGGAAACCCCGCTGATTTAATGAAACCGTAAAGTGGCTGGCCAAGTTAAACCGCATTTGTTATCTTGTTTTTATTTATCCTTGCTCATACGGCATGTACCGTACAATATTTTTAAAACACAAAGCATCAACTGTAGAAGGAGTTGCCAATTATCTGGGCCTGTTTTCATTTATTTTTCTTCTGCAGTTGCAGATGCAGGCATTACATTCTTTTGTTTGTTTAATTAGATTTTAGATTAATTGAGGAAATAAAACGTGGAAGCAGAAATTCTTCTTCTTGTCATACAGTACAGTAGCTTCAGTGCACATCCTGGCTGCTGCAACATACTGTACCTGCTGTTGAAAAATGTGCAGAATAACCCTGAAGGGTCATTTCACCAGAGGCGGGACGATATCTGTGCCCTGTAGGGTGATTCTGTCTGGGTTCAGGTTGTTTTCTCCAAAGGTGGGAGGCTCCTGCGCCAATTTTTCCATTTTGACTGGTCGTTTGGCCGTAGGCAGGGTGATATTTCCGTGATATTCGCTGTGCTGCTGCAACGACAGGTTTGTGAGTGTCGCTCTCTGTCCTGGAATGCAATGTAAATGTAGTGGTTTCATTTTCAAGTGATGGTATGTGATCATCTGTGACGATTGTGGCTCTTTAAATGATGTAAACTAAGCCCGGCACACCATCAGTTCATTCAGCTGCAACCCGGATGTACACGCACACACTCAGATGAGCGTCTCACAAGTTTTCATTCTAAATTTTCACGTGTCCTTCTTTCCCACGCGGTTCAACCTATCAAGGTTTTGGCATTTCAAGAAACCTCAAGTGGTTTGTCAGAAAGTGTTGACAAGACGTGGACATGGGGCTTTTCATTAATTGGATGCAGACACAGAATGACTGCAACCAAATATGGAGCAGCGACAGGCTCACTGGGGCTCTGGTTCCCCCGTGTGCCAATGTATTTATTTTTAATTACTCTGTATGATCTTATTTTTTATTCCCGTCCCCTGCATCCTGCCAATGTTCCTGGCACTGACCCTATTAGCAGCTCATGCAGGCGTTCGGTGTCCAAAAAAAACGTCCTGCAGGCCATCCAGTGAACTCCATCAGCTTCTTTACATCCCTCAGCACTTCCTAAAATCTAAATTTAGACAGCATGCTTTGCGCAACACTTGAACTAGTAAAGCAAGCTGTCTGTGGTTGCGCTTTTGTGGCCAAACACAATTCATCACTTGGCATCCGTGCAGATGATATAGCTGGAACAAAGAGCGCGAGGAAAACGAAGACCCGCCAAGTACATGGAAATATTTGATTTTGATGCGTGTCCCGAAATGTGACAGCCTGTCTCTGATGAACCCCTCCTCTCACCTGCTGCATGCAGGGACTGGCTCCAGCACCCTGCGACCCTGAATATGTGAGCACAGTGAATAAAATGATGGAGCCATATGCCCTTTAAAAATGCAATTAGTTTGCAATCGTGCCATCGCAAAAAGAAGGCGCATATTTCATGTGAATGCATAATGAGGGTCAGAATTTTTTGTGAGAACAAATCACAGCACACGGGACCTCGTCTCATACGTTAGACTAACAAAATTAGTTTCTGCTCTGGGTTGGGAAAGTTATCAACGCTGAAAACCTGCAGTGTGCTGAAACTTTCCATAAAATGTCAGCTGTAGTTTTTAATTTTAACTTTAATTAAAAGCCTTGTGTTTTGACCTTGCCTAGAACTAGTTCTCCTTTAATGTTACACAATATTTTCCATGTTATACTCAGTGAAATAGGATAGTGTCTGTGAACCCTAGCTTTTTTTTTTTTTTTTACTAATTAATGCGTGCTACTGGCATTGCTCTAATAAAATGCAGCATATTTTCTGTCCGCACAGTTTGTACACCTCACGATTTAGTCCTTGGTGTTCATGGAAGCATTGCTATCAAACCAAAAGTCACATCTTACCACATCAAATAACTAAATCAAACAAAAAAAGGACGTGGGCGAGTGGGTGACTGCGATTCATCCGAGCTTTTCAAAACGTTTGTAATCATCCTTGGCTGTGATTTTCCTTTTAATGTCATTACAGTTTACGAGACAGCTGAATGCCACAGTGCAAAGAATGGCGTGTCCTTGGTGTTGCCTGACAACCGGAGCTGTTTTGTGCTAATTGAATTGCTATTCTTTTCAGTGGTAAGGATCTCAGCTTTTATAGCTCGCTCAGCCAGAGGCGTCCAGGCATGTGGGTCTCACTGCAAAAATCTCAGCCCATACATTTTACACACCATACTCGCTCCAGACTGAATACAAAAGGCGGCCGTGCCTTTGAAGCAGTGGCTCCAACACAATAGCGCTCTTCCATTGGACAGTTTCAGCAGAAGCTTTTAAAAACAATTGAAGACCCACTTATTCATATTGGCGAGAGATGTGCTCTTAGTATTTGCTTTATGGTCTTTTCTTGCACTTTATCTTGTGGCTCATGTTTGCGAACTGTGTTTCTGTGAAAGGTGCCGTATAAAACAAACTCTGTTTATTCTTATTTTCTTTAGCTGTGCACTCGCAAATTATTCATCTGTTTCACAATGATACAGAACATTTTAATGACGTAGAGGCAGAATTTACAAGCATAATAATGCTTGTAGTAAAAAAATATGATATATGTTATTTGTTCCAAAATATGAAATCAATCTGGCAAAATGTAGATAAAAACTGTCACTAAGGGACTCGAGCATTCTTGCTAACTTTTCTTTTGCATTGGTTAAGAAGGCAGACACAGTATTGCCCTTTCAGAAACCCAACAGTGTGTTGAGTGTGTTGCCCAGCAACATCACACTTTAACTTACGTGTCAATATATTTTTATTATCAATCCTGATCGCTTCCTGCTCTGGGCAGCTTTCTTTGGGAGGCACTCTGACTCTTCTCGAGATGACGCTCTTGTCAGCGTCAGGGTCAATGTGTCAATGGGTGCAGACAGACTTGATTTGTTGCTAATTTCTTTTTAAAAATGAAGTTGCCAGGGTGATGTAAAAAGTACCAAGATCAAGTCATCAACCGTGAAACTGTAGCTTCACAAAGTTGCACTGCACTGACAGCAGCTTTGATAAACTGCCAATGATGACGAGTACCCATACAAGTATCTGACAAGTACATTATGTTGCCTCATTCATATTAACTGCAGGTTTGCAACAGGACGATGACGGATGCATAATTTGTTCAATGAAATTAATGATTTACATTACAATTCAAAATCCCACATGTAATTCATTGATTATTTTGGCAGTGGCAGGTTTTGCAAGCAGCTGTCCAAGCTAGAGCTTAGCATCAATGCTAAAATTCTGGCGCCTAGCATGTTCTGTCACCCAGTTTAGTGTGCTAACATGCTACATTACTAATTAGCACTAAACACATAGCGCAGCTGAGGGTTTATGGAAATATGGAAATGCTATTTGCTCTGCAGTTACTTGGCCATAAATCATATCAGGCTAATTAACGCTTTGTCCTGCTGATGGGGGAGGAAAAGTCTAATAAAGTCTAATAAATAAATATTTGGTGAGATATTTAACTTGAAAACATTAATGTCATCTTTCATGGTGGTAAAAGATTTGTAACTGCTGGTTGTGTGAGAGAAACCGTTATGATGACCACCAAATTATGGTTAATCATCCGGTGGATTATGAACGACTGAACCTTTGCGGTCTTTCGTCTACCGGTCTTTGGTGGACCAAAACCAACACTGAGATTATGGGAGGAATAAAGCTAGCTAAGCTAAAAAAAGATCAACACACTTTCCTGAAATTCAACATTAAATCTTAAAATTCCTTTCTTTCTAAATTATTCAGTTTACTGTTACATGAGACAGAAAACTGCAAATCCTTACAACGGAGACGATAAAACCAATTAACATTTGTCATTTTAACATGAAAATTAGCTTTAATAAATGATCATTGTAGCACTTTAATGGACAAATTAATTAATAGTAACCAACCTATCATCACTGACACATTAGAAGTGCCTATTTTTTAAATGTTTTCCAGTGCAAGGTATGAATTCGTGCCAGATGGGCTGCAGATTAAACGAGATGCTGGTTTTGTGACATTTTGCATTTAAAGAAAATATTAATCACTCTCTCTGACATCGAACGTCTCCACTTGCCAAGTCAACTTTTAATAATCACAACTCGGTATGCCCCCAACTTCTTCACAGATGCAAGAACTCACCTTAACATATGCTACTGTCTTCGGGGTCCAGAGTTATTTGAGATATAACTGAACTAGTGAATGCCATAATGAAAGGTTTTATATACCGTAGACTGCTGCTATTATCAGCAGTCTGACCTTCCCCCATAAACGCCTTTCCTATTTTCAGGTTTAGCCCACTCACAGTCTTGGCCACGTACTGAAAAAGAGGCTCTGAGATATCGCATATCGCATCCCTCCAGTCTGCTGTGACACCAACACACTGCTGCATCATTCAGAGAAGCACACGGGCTGGAGTCAGAGTGGGAGTCCTCTCAGCCACAGACTAACCAGCTGAATTTGATTCAGATGTGTTGAATTTCTTAAAAATCCTACCAAGAAAGCCCTTCCTCACAGGCGTTTGGGCAAAACTGTAGTATTCTTTATGTCAATGTAGACACTGTATGTGTATAAACACGAGCACCAGGACACTTAACACCACTTGTTTGTGGCGCCCTCCTGGTCTTCTGTCCTTCTGACCTCTGTCTGTCGGCAGGGATGTGGAATATTTGGCAAACGCGCCACAATCGGCAGTGATGACACATTTAAAAAGACTTGCAAATATCATACTTCATCCTGGCGCTGGTGTTGAAACTGTTTAAACTGAAGTTATCTCCTGCTGATAGGCGTTGCTGAGTGTGGCGTCAGTGCTTTCTCTACGTCTTTGAATGAACCGGAGAAGCCGGTGTGTGTAGTTGGGGATAAAACGTGTTGTATTATTCTCCAGCTTTACCACTCAGCAAGCAGCTCCCAGGAGGAATCTCACCTTGCCTGCTTGCAAACTTCTTAACCCGACTGGAATCTGCGTGGTGTCACATGGATTTGTTTCCATGGCGTTCGATTGCCCCATGTGGATATGTTTCCATGGTTTTTGGTTTCCCTGTGTGAGTCTGCCCCTGTGGATCTCCTACTAGTGCATTTTAACTTGTCTCCACTGTGTTCAGTAGTATCACATGGACTCCTAGAACTCCAGCATGAATGCTGCTAGCGAATAGTGGGTAAGTCGAGGCGGTTGAGTTGGCAGGTGGGCTAAAAAACACTCTCAGACCTGTAGGTTTGTTATATTTGCATAAAATGTTAAACATAAATGGTCCCTGAGTCACTTTCCATTTTTATTGTGCTATAAAATGTTCTGTCAATCAAGAAATAGTGTACCATGGTATAGTATTTACAGTTTGTATTAAAATTAAACAGAAAAATACTATTTGACAAATCTGTTTTACCATTAATTGATGGAAATAGGAAATATAAGAATGATCACAACAAAATAAAATTATTTTAAATCTGATGAGTGATAGCGTTAAACAGTATAAGAGGACTTACACATGAAATTGCTTAATTAACTTTAATTAAAAATAAAGTTTTTAAATGTGCCTTTGACTTGCAGCAGACAGAGAGTGCAGACAATAACACACGCTCAAAGAAACTGGCTAATGATTAAGATTTAAAGCCTCAGTCAACCATACTTCTATATCCTAACAGTGCACTGAATGACTCTGCGTAATGTTAAAGGAGATTCTGAGTTTCCCTCAGTTTGGAGCAGGGTTGGGTTGAGCAATATGACCGTAATGCTGCTGGGTAATGTTAGAAACGTGTCCAGCGGCAGAGATTTGGCTACTTCCTGCATGAGATATTGTGACGGTATTGTGTCACAGTTCAGGGTCTGATATTAACATAAAACAGATGCCAAGTATGTGCAGATTTCTGTTAAATCTCAGACAGCTATCTGTCACAATGGTGATTTAAAAAAAACTATGCTGAGGGTCTAAACTGCGTTTGTTGTCATATATGGACCCACTGCTTCTGTCTTCTGCTGTGTGGCAGTTTGACTCACGCCCACAGAGACAGGGACTTCATGATGCGTTCAATTGCACTTCATAACCTCTTAAATATACATCGCTTTTTGTAACGACAAACTCGTGATTGCGAGGTAACATGATTTGTGCACCAAGGCTGCTTACTGTGCTTTAAGATGACTGTTAGTGGCGTTAATACACCAACAGGCTGCTTTGCCAACTGTTACAAAGGAAGAGGCCGATGAGAAACATGCAGGAGGAGAGTGAGATTGTTTCTGTTGGTATGTATACGGACGTTCAAAATAAAATAAATAAAATAACCAAATATAATAAAAATGTGGTATTTTTATGGTTGTTTAAAACCGTTTCTTAATATATTTACTATATTGTGATATATACTTTAATATGAAATTACATATACCATGATAGATGACTGCTGCTGTAATGAAACTAGCACTCCTAGCTTGGAGCATTTCAGCGTCTTTCAGCAAATTGTTTTGGTTTAACAGCTTAATGGTTTTGTTGGGGCAGCTGTTTCCATTGGAGAAACCCCAGTGCAGGCTACGTGCTCAACGCCAAACAGCGTAAACAGAGTAAATTCATTATTAGCTGATGAACATTATGTAGAATTAAGCAGCTAAAGAGTTAGTGGTGACCAAAATGGAGTTTAAAGGGAATCAATCCAGAACTTAGCATTGTCAGGTGTTTGCCATAGCAACCGAAAAGGTAATAATGTGTTAGTATTGTGTTTACAACGTGTTTCCTCAGCCTCTTCCTGTCTGATCAGTTAGCCCAGGTTTTAAAAATGATAAACTAAAGGAATAATGTTGCTTATTAGATTTCATCTGGCCCTATTTCTCATGTTCATGTATATCAGGTGCTGCACTGGCTGAATGAAGTTTGCTGACTGAAGCCTCATATTCTGTTTGTATGAATAATTCATGTTAATGTATCAGTTTGTGCGAACCCACATAAGAATGTTTTCGTGTATAAATATTATAAACACATCCGCTGCCAGATAGAGTATGTAGATGTTGGGTTGTGCATCTAGGTTATCATTTGAACTCCAAACAACAGCGACGTAACTATTATAAAACGCCCCCCTGTCATAAGAGCGAAGCGTCCTTTTGTTGTTAAATATTTAAAGATATCTTAGATAATACAAAAAGGCTTCCAGACAGATTTGTAATTCAAATTGTACCTTGAGGATGTGTTTTATCCCCGGCATCCTTCAGTGAGGCTGCGAGGCAAACAACTAAAACTTTAATATCAAGTTTGCGACATCAAATAGTGAAAGTTGTACCTCTGTGTCATCATGTGCAAGCGTGGATGTATCTCTCTCTGTACGGGAGCTGAGAGCTTGGTCTGGTTGTGTTGTTTGTTCCTTCATCACACAAACAGTGCTGCACCTTTCCTGTTTAACCCAACGCCAAACGTGACCTCACCTCAACCTGATTATTCTGAGGCTTTTCTTTTTTTTTTTTTTTTTTTTTTTGGCTGCTGAATATGCACCAAACCTCCGCCTTCGGTCCCAGGTTAGTTCACTCTCATTATTTATTCATGCCTTGTTGTTATTTGTGTGTTGTTTTTGTTTTTTTTTTTCCTTCTCGCCGGCTCCCCCTGCGTCTGTGGCGAACATGACGCACTCCCTACGCAACAAACCTCAAACAAGGCAGCTGCTCACGTACGGAGAGGACAGATGAGGGAACGCTGGAATGGTAAAGCTGTTATCAGCCGTTGTTGTTGAATTACAGGGATATATTTGACTTTTTAATGCGACTGATACGCTCTCCATATTTTAGAAGAGGTGTTTTAAGTCGCATACATCCTGGTTGAGTCCACCGGAGCTGTTAAGATTAAAAACAAATATATTTTTAACATGTTTTACAATCTGAGATTTATTCAGAAAGGTGGGAATAGGGGAAAAAAAGATGAATTTCAAAGCTGCAGAGAAGTGTATCATCAGTCGATGTCACTTAAGGATAGTGTCTTGACAAAACGCAGCTCCAGGGATGTAAATGAGCCTCCCCTGGTTGCACAGTATTCAGCTTGGTCAAACTTAACGCTTCTATTTAAAGATCACAGTCGGACACCTAATATTGTTTATGGAACTTGGAAAGAAAGTTCATCGGGCAGATACGTTTGTGAATGAGAGAGGCTTTTAGAGTGTGGGAAAACGGGAAATGCCTCGAAATTGAATTTGGTTGAAAACGGGCAGGAAATTGAATCAAGTGAGTGAGAGAAAGATCCACCTGCAGAGCGGCAGAAGAGGAGATGTGAAAGAATACATCTCTCACGCTGAACACCCCCCCCCCCAAAAAAAAGTAACACAACTTCACCAAATTTGTCAAAAAATTGTATTTCAGGTATTCCCCACTGCCGGAGGAGGTGACAATGACCTGCACGTTTCAGTTTTGACATCTTGAAAAGTCGCTAAACATGTTAAATTAAATTACGCTGAGAGATATTTACTTTGTTTTAAAAGTTATGTTAAATAAGATGGTATTCTGTTTGAAATTAGCATAATGTGCGATTGATGTGTAATTAATACTAAAAGGACAGGTTGGTTCATCTGTTCAGCTTCACACAGACACATACAGACAAACATATATGGTATTTATACTCACAGTGCATGGGAACAGTTCAAATGCATTGCTTTACCAACTCCATGCCATACACATATTCCCACTAACATGGAGCTTTTGCTCAAACAGGCAGCGTTTCCTGTGTTGTTGGTAGTTTACAGACTCTGAGGAAAGCAGGAAGTGATGCGGCCTTCTTTCACTTGAAACTGAGCAAAGCTGGCCTCCGACTGTATGTGAAACAGGACAAACAGTTTGAAAACGTCGGCTTGAACGTCTTGTTTCACTATTTTCAGATATTTTATAGGCTCAACAAAGAAAAGGTTAATGGAAAATGGAGACGATTCTTTGTTGCAGGCCTAATAATTCAAAGTATTGTGTTTAACAGCGCCTGCAGAAGAGTGCACTCATCCGCTTTGCCGTCTGATTCCTTTAATCCTCAACATCTTGCCAAAATACACACATTATTTCACATTCAACACTGTTTCTGAGCCACATGTGGGTCCGGATTCAACCTCTGTGGGCAATACATCAACCCACATGGTCTATTCTGGTGTGTGGCTGTAAAATCCAGCTTCTGTGTTACAGTAGGCTCAGCCAGGGTGTGACAGCAGAGTGACAGAAAAAGCTAATTGGTCCAACTGATGTGTCAGCGCGGTGCTAGGCTCAGCCGAGAAGCGGCGAATAGGTAGCAGCTTCTGCCAGGCTCTTACACCTGCACTATTGGACGGATAATGGGAACCGCCGTAACAGAAGTCAAATGCAGTTCAGTGAGGCTGGATAAATCTGCAGAGCTGTTGTGTTTGAGAACGGCTCATGATCCCCTCATGGACGTATTAGGCCAGATCGCGGGGCAGTCGGGGGTTAGGAAATAACGTGTTTAGCAGCTGATGGCGCACAGAGGTGTAAAATGAACCTGAGGGGTCTTGAGTTCGTAACTTTTCTGTTTTGAAAAAGTTTCCTGTTTTCAGCAAAAAGTCCTGCTTCACGTTCTGCATGCATCTGTGTCTGATAGTTACCTCCAGGAGAAAAAAAAAAAAAAAATCCACAATACAAAATAGGGAATTGTCAGTATACATTGACGTGTCTTGACAGTGCGCGCGCACACACACACACACACACACACGTACACAATCACCATGCAGAAACAAAGCCATTTCTAACAAAGCACAAGGCAGTTCCACACAGAACAGCACAACAGGGCTGGTTGAGTCTACAAGGCTGCATTACCAACCAGGAGACGTGTGCTGCCGTCCCAGAATCGCTTCGGAGCTGCTAAAGGTGTTTCATATACTCACTGTATTTAAGACACTGTGGCAAAATCTAATTTTACTCCTCTATGGTGTAATTCCAGCCATGTGATGAAGTTGCCAGGCGTTGGTTGTCTGCCCTCTCGTCTGCGTGCTCTGTACTTGAAAGGCTCTTAGAAGCAGCATGGAGCATATATGAACTTTACATAAAGGGTGCAAATAGGAAATAGCAAACAGCAGGTTTTTGAAATTGAAATTAACTTGAAATTGAAAAACTAAAGTGTTGTTTTAAAAATACTTTTACACATAAATGAACGTTGCTATGCTACTCCACTGGCCGTAATGCATTTTACGTCAAACAGCAATTATTGGCTCCCCAGAGGTGAGCGATGGAGCGAATGTAGCTCAGGTCAAAAGTCTTGTCTCCTTGTGTATTTCGGTTTGAGTCAGTGCAGATGAACTTGGCAATGTAGAAAAATAGAAATGACTAAAAAGGTATGGTGAGGCTCGTGTATTACACACACAAATATTGATGATATTTGTGTTTTGATCGCAGTGTTGACTGATATTAAAGGAAAGCGTGATCATATTCTGCAGTTTTAACTCAACCCTACAACAAACACACAAGAGCCTAAGCCGCTGTGTGTGTGTTTGTATTCTGACATGCTCGCCTGGCCTCTCCTGTTTGCCGCTGGGCAGCAGCAGGACGTTAAGCCTGTCTCAAGGACACAAGTCCAGTCAAACGGTCTGAACACAACACAGACTGCTTTCTGCTTCTCCGACCTTTGAGTGTGACCTTTGACCCCTAAACTCAGAAATTATGAATCACAGCACTTTTAAAGTCCTGCTTAGTTTGACATATTTACGTATAAACCACATCATAATAACATATCTGATGTTTTGGGTCAGCTCAGAGTGAGGTACACCTATTTTTAGAGGTGCGGTTGATCCTAAGTGGAGGAATCATTTGTTTTAGCTCGTATCCTGACATGTGTCCCAGATTGAATCCGCTTCAGCCTTGAAATTTCATGAGTCTGGTAACAATCTCCTTTTTAAGGTATTTGTTGTATTCTCTCAGGAGACGTGAATTTGATAGATGTTTTCGTCCTTGAAGCCAGCCCTGTTCTCCCCACGACGAAAGACTCATCTGAATTAATTTATTCACTCAGAACACGATGCATAATCGCTTTACAGGACCCGAGAACCAAATGCAAATCCTGTATGAATGTTTCTGTCAAAACGACAGGACGTCTCTTCCTGCATTTCATACTTCCTCCTGCTTTACATTTCCTTGGATAAAACACACAAAATAGATGACCCTCAATATTCTCCTCGCTCTTTTTCCCACTGCATCCTCTTTATCTTCTGCTCTAGCCACCTCCACCAGACATGTTTATTTATAACAACGCCTCTTGTGCAAACAAGCTATTGGCGAGTTGAACACTGAGTAGTTGAGAAGCAGGCTCAGAGACATCAGGCAGAGCAAAGCCTTAAAAAGCACAGTTTGTGGTAGCTCTTTAGATCCCACCCAACCACTGGAAGGCTTGGGTAATAAAGCACTGCCCAGCGGAGGCCTCCAGGCACGGGCCGCTGCCTGTGTGACTCATCCTCCGAGGCTGATCTCTTCCTGGTTCTTTCCATTAATAACCATCTGAGCCCATCTGAACTCTAGTTTCTAATAGCTTCACACCCTCTACTTGGCCCAGAAAAGAAGAGCATCCATCCTAAATGCCGTAGCCCACAGGCACAAGAATGAAGCCTCCGTCTCTGTACAGTTTTATGCAAATTTCAAGACCATTTAGTATAAATAT
This sequence comes from Datnioides undecimradiatus, assembly GCA_008933995.1. Taxonomy (NCBI): domain Eukaryota; kingdom Metazoa; phylum Chordata; class Actinopteri; order Lobotiformes; family Datnioididae; genus Datnioides; species Datnioides undecimradiatus. The sequence goes on from WARS01000052.1 coordinate 3,499,134, forward strand.
ACCATGTGTTATTACAAGGTTCAGAACTGCTTTCTCACTTCTAACTCTAGTTATGTAAAGAGACAGACGTGCTGCATTATTAGCCAAGCTATTTTTGACATTTAAATCAGGTGAACTTAGTATATACAGCAGATGTGCAGCATTTAAAACTTGCATACAGCATCACACATACACACGCAGTATTTGATGCAAATGCCGTGGCGTGCCGTGCAACGCATAAAATGCACGTCACGTTTGCATAAATGCCTGTTTGACGTTCATGCGCGGAATGCAAAATGGCTACGGGCGCGTAACAGCTGAATACCTGCACAAAATCTGATTCATGCAATGAAATGTGATGAAAGCATGATTCATTCAAGTACATTCTGTTCTGGAAAAACCACCAGAGAGAATCCCACACGTTTACATGGGAGAGTGTAAACAAAATCCCTCATTCAACGCGGCATGAAATAGCTGTTTTTCTTCTCTCTTCCTTTTTTTTTTTTTTTTAGTATAATGTTTTGCTGCCAATGTGAAACTGGAGGGAGAGCAGGAAAGGAGGATTCCCACATTCGGTGATGATGCTCATGGTGTCTATTTACGTCTCCGTGTGGGCAAATTTGTTGTTTCCTTGTGTGGGCAAATTTGTTGGTGCTTTGATGAAATATTACCGGCGTTACAGTTTTCAATCCCACCGGACCCACTGATAAAATCCCTGCATTTTGATGAGACTGAATTTAGGAAGTTCACAGCGAGCTTTTGGGAGGTTTAAGGAAAAAAAAAAAAAAGTAAAATATGTCATGACTGTTCGCTTAAAACAAAAATCCACTTTTCATACTTGTTTTGTTGGCCTCATGGCAAATATGTTTACTTTAAAACGAGCTCGTGCTCACCTGCAGAGGTTTGTGACAAACCGCTGACATTTCCAACAACGGCACTGTTGCCCGCAACATTTAGAAAACAACGGTATCCTTTTTTCAAATGGTGCACAGCTGGTTGAGCATGAACAATGGGCAGTATAGACAATGACTGCATTATTCTGTAAACAAATGGAATCGAAGAATGGACAGTTAGGTAGAACAAGGGTATTACTATACAGCCACGCTAAATAAAACATGGAGTGCGGCTCTGTGTGAAATAAACAGCCTCACAGATGTCTTCAGAATGAGCCCGGTGCACGTGTGCCTCCGGGCAGGCTGGAGAAACATGCCCCGGTCTTAAAGGTGAAGATCCACGGGGTGTGGTGCGTTCCCATTAGTTTTCAGCGAGATGGGAACGGCTCACCTCTTAATGCATGTGGGTTAACAAGCACCGCACAAGCTGCTTGTGATGCAAGATGAGGCACTGATAGTTGTCGTGGTTCTGCCTGACCTCAGGTTAGCACCACTAGCCTTTTTAAAAGAAATCCCGTATTAATCAGGGTTGGTCTGTTCTTATTGGGAACCTTTTACTGCACTGGACTTTGAAATATGGGCAGCTTATCATTTTAACTTAAAAAAAAAAATGATTATGGGGTTAATAATCAACAAATACAGCGTAATTCCTAACCATGGGTGCAAAGTCTTGAATTTTACATTCATTTCGCTATCAGACGTTTTCTTGGAAAATACACAACAGTTGCATACACACGTTTTGCTTTTCCCTCCCTTGCAGTGAACTTATTTAATTCAAATTCACACCTTAAATATTATACTAAAAGCTGAACCCAAGCATTAATGACTGTCAACAAACGTCACTAACAGAGGCATGTAAGCACTTTCAAGGAAGAGCAGCATGAAGGACACCAACGCTGCTCTTCGGTAGCCACATTGTCTGTCCTTCACACATCTCGAGAATCTACCCACCTCACACTTGGCAGGTGTATTGCTGGAGACGGGAGGGTGTGCAGTCCTACGTTTGATGCACATTTGATGCAACGCTTTCAGTATTGAGTTTGAATTAACCAGTGCGTGGCTCTCTATCCAACAGGAAGGGAGGGTCTCCAGGGCAGGGAGTCTCTGTCTGTCTTTTGCAATCAGCCGTGTCACGCCAGGAACCTAATGCAACACACCCTGCAGGTGCATGACTAAAACTGTGTATCTGCACAAATGCAGGATACAAAGGCATTCTTTTAATCAGAATAATAAAAATGCATATATGGCTGCTTCTGATTTATTCATTTCAATCACTGCAGGACCAGGTGCTAGGGCGGTTTGCCGTAAACGGACGTAGAAACTACCTTTAACCACCTTTTGCATATCATGCTTCTCCCTGCCCAACAATATGCACTTTAGACCTGTCGATGAGAAGAAGTGCAATTCCACCAACTGAGTTTCATCACCACGGTTCTCCAACAGCAGCAGAACAGCTGTTGCTCTGTTCCTAAATGTGCATCTGAGTGACATTTAACACTGTGCAGATTGATTATTGCTGAATCGATGATGTTTGCGCTGATCAGGAGTGGGGGTTTTTTAGGTCTGCATATTCTTCTTTTATAAATGCAAGCATGTACAATGTCCACACACAATGTTAATAATATACATTCAAATATTCACACTCGCCTCACACTCGCACACGAACATGCATTATATTCTAGAAGTGGAGGCGCGTCAGACTGGCCCAGACGTTCGCTGAATATTAATAGAAAAACATTTTCTCTCAAGCCACGATTTCAAAGGAGTTACCCATGCTGAGCGGGAAGGAAGATGCAAACAAGCCCGGTGTTGCAATTGATTTCCTCGAGGCGGCCTCGACTTTAAGCACTGCGTGATTAATAGTTTGCTTTAATTTTAGGGAATTTAAATAATTAGGTGTCAGTGAGACTTCTTCATGTAGTGGGTTACGACATCACTGAACAGGAAGTTGCTGAATCTTCTGCTGAAATGCCCGGTGGTCGTCGGTTTGTGCTTATATACAAAATAATTTTTAAATGTGCATTTTGCTGAATTTTATACAAAAAAACAGTAAATGATGCAAAATGTATAGAGGAGGGTTTATGTTTCTTTCATCCTATCATTGCAAAACTAAATACAAACTTTATACAAACTTTAAGCATCAGGTGGGTCCTGTGTCGCAGCTTCAGGAAACTTGTGTATCAGTGCCTTGTTATAAAGTGAAAGTAGCTAAGGTTGTAGTTTTTCCTCAGTTTCAGCAACACTGTCAGTTATGTAGTCACCGCTTTAAGGTGCAGACACTCTGGATCTGTTGACGGATGTCAAGTCGATGGATCCTATTCATTTCCTAGACTGGGAGATCCGGCCGCGTGGTGCATGATGGATAATGACGCATTGCGATTTGACGGACCATCACGAGTCGGCTTCAGCTATTATGCAAAATCCATCCGGGTGCGTTTTCTATTTCTCAGTGTTTTTTGAAATGTATTTTAATATACTTTTAACTGTCATATGAGAAAGTTTGCATCCAGATTGCCATGTAGAATATAGTAAAACCAGCCAGAGCTCTCAGTGGTCTGGTGCAGGGTCCAAATGCGTTTTCGCTGGATTCTGTGTGTCTGCACCTTTAATGTCACTCGCCCACAGCAGTGGCCATTAAACATAGGCTAAACTTCTCATCTTTACCTGCTTTTATTCTTGGGACTTTTGCAATATTTCCTCTGTAGTTCAGCCACCTGAAAAGTCCTGATCTGGTGAGGGGAAGCGTATCTCCCTTTACGCCCATAATGGTGTGTTTACACTGTCACTCTGCTCCTGCGGTGCTTCTAGTGTTACTTCAGGGGAGGTATAAAAAGATTCTCCAGCTCTCTGTCAACCCAGCAGGACTGCGAAGGAGATAAAATCCACTTCCGGAAAAAAAACAGTAGCTCCAGCGTCTCGACGGCGACACCAGAGCACGGCCCTGATGAGGCTGTGGGCTCACTGGAAAAAAAACAAAACAGTGCAAACTATTTTAGTTTCTTCCTCCACTTGCATGATCTGCAGCCTCGGAGTGACTAATAATGCTAACAACTTTAGATTTTCTCAAATTCCCGCTGGAGAAAACAAGTCCAACTCCTCCAGATTAACAGGGAAGGAGACGCACTTTGTAAATGCAGAGTCTGCTGAGATCCCTTTAGGTTCTCTAATATTTCTGTCAATACCGACCAGGTGAGAGAGGCGTCAGCGCTTCTAATTGTTATTGATCCTTCGGCGCGCGCAGCCTTGTACAAATACTTTCTATAGGCATGTCTAAATTGTTCTCCATTGAAAGTGCTGCTGCTGATGAAAGCGGCCTCTTGTGTGGCTCGGGTCTGGCGCCTCCAAGGATAAACGGTGATTTTCCTCGGAGTTCATATGCAGCTCATTTAAACTTTTAATCTAATTTATTAGCATTAATTCAAAAGTCAATAAGTTGCAAAAGTAGTTGCACATTACTCTCCATTAACTCACCTGGCTGATGGACAGAGGGAAATATCGTGTTTGTCACTCTAATATCATTCTCATTACCTTGAGGGATCACGATTACGGGGTTGAGGTGTCAGGTAGAATAACAGTGGAGATGTATCAAAGAGACATGAAAATCAGCATTAGTGAGCAGCACACCACTGGTCTCACTAATGAATCCCGTTCTCTGCTCAAAGATTAGTTTAATAGGCACGAGTGTGGATGTGTGTGGATGTGTGCGAGAGCGTGGGTGGGTGTTTGTCTTGGATGGACTTGCAGCTGCCGTGGCGGTTTCTCTTTGATGCGGAATAGTAAATGAGCCGCAGCAGATGATGCTGCCACAAGTCATCGCAGCGGGTTGCGGGGAATGTCCAGCGGAGGCCGCGGCCTTGACCTGCACGAGAGAATGAACTGTCTTCGTAAAACGCTTCAATCGAAGCTGACAGGAAATGCAGGAACATCCAGAAAGACTGTAGCGTATCTGCTGGCGAAGATAATCACAAGTTTGTTGCGGAATAAATTAAAAGCAGTAATTCATTCTCCAGCAGGTTCGCATTTGCATCCACACTACCTAGGTGTAGCTTTACATCTCTCTGAGGAAGCTTACATGTGTCTGTTTTTAGATGAATGGATAACATAGAAGCAGGAATACAGGATGTTGTTCCTCAATGACTGCGTCTGTCTAAAATCAGGAATTACCGCAGCCAAAAATAGACCTACGAGCACCGATTCTCCCCCACTCCCCTCGAATCCTCATTATCCAATACACACACATCTGTAGCTCAGGGGATCCGGACTTTCTTGGTTACTCCAGAAGACATTTGTAGTTGGCAAAGCTCCCATGCAAAAGAAAAGAAAAAAATATCTGCATTTGACATGAAAACGCTTTCATCGTCTGACACAAATCCAAGTGAAATTCTTTGATTTCCACAAGAGATGACTTGCAGATAAAGACGGGGATTCTGGCGAATCTTTGGGGGAAATCTTTTGCATTTTGCAGTGTTTGGAGAAAATTGCAATGCCTCGCCTGAGCCGTACGGATTTGCATACATATCAGTCTTTTTCTGGTGCAATTGTAAAAAAAAAATAAAAAAAATCAATATGTTTCATGTCTTTTACACACCGAAGTATTGCACAATAAATGACTGTTTCAATGGCTCGTAAACACGCTCCTCCGACCAGCTGTCATAATGTTGTCATATATACGCTCTACTGATCGCTGCTGTAGATGACATGCAAACGGCACACAAGCACAGTAGATCAGTGGAGGTCTTTTGAAAGGCACGCGCAGATAGGAAGCCATTAGGAACTCCCAGCAGCAGGTTGTAGTAACATTCACGCCACTGTATCCGTCAGTGAGATTTAAACAGCTGCAGGGTTCGTTTCTGTGCAGAGACACATAAACCAGTGACTAACAGTTTGGCAGAAAATATAACTTTGGCTCTAATTAGGCAACATGAACCACTCACCTCAGGCAACAGATTTGGTTAACAACCCGGCTCAGGCGCCCCGGCTGTGAGAAACGCCCAGGCTCATAATTATAATTTTCTTGCACAAAACACTTCCTTGAAGTCAGACTTTATTTATCTCTGCGAGGCAGAATCTCCAGCCAAACATGTTTAACGATTTTAATGGACAGTACCAGTCATCAGCCCAGTGCATTCGTTTAGTAAGGCAAACAATTTAAGCTTGACATAAATACACTGTCCATATTATTTGCATCTTACCTCAATCTGATATCCCAAACCCTGGATCAGGACTGACTCCTGTACTCTTACATGCCTCATATACCATTAAAAGCAAGTTACATTGCGCATGCTTGTCGCTCTACCCCCACGTCCTGCAGAAATGCTATAAATAGGTTTCCTTCTGCATGTCTTCTTCTTTCCGTGCACCTTTTCCACCGCACGATTAGTAGAAAAAGGCAATTAAATGACAGTGTCACTGGCGAGAAAATACTTGGGTGTGAGTTGGTGTGTGTGTGTGTGTGTGTAAAAGCAGACACAAAGGGAAAGTTAACTCAAAGAAAAACACTTTCTGAAAGCAAGTTTCACACAAGGAAGGAAAACATGGGAGACGAAAACCCAGAGTAATGAGCAGCTATTAGCGCGTGGAGCACCTCAGTGCTCCCTTTGTCTGAAGATATTGGTTATGACCACTATTATATAATATTACATAATCTCAACTCTGAGAAGAAATGGCATTAGATGATTCGGTTACCGCCCTTCTCTTTTACTAAAAATGAGAAAGGCATAAACTCAATTTCAGCTGCCATAGGATTGTTTTTATATTATTATCAGAGACAAATGCTCAGTATCAAGCTGGGGGAGAATGTCGGCCAAAACTGGGGGAAAATCTAATTATGGTGGAGTGATTGACCATTCAAAATAATGCTACTCTAGGTATGGCAAATGTGGGAGGCTTAATGCGTGGATATGACAGGAGATCCATATTACATCTTGCATCTGCGTAATGAAAATGTGATATTGGAGACATAAAGCACATGTAATTGGCAGTTCTGCTTAACCACATCACAGGAGACATTGCGACCGGAACAAAGACACAATGCAGCCCAGAGAAAACCACAGGTTTTCACGATGCACTACTTCGATGAGGGTATCCTCCAGATTTCATTAGCCGTCACACCTGCAGACCACACGCGCCGCAACCCGCAACACCCTGACATTCATTAACACAGAATGCTGCAGGATTTCGTTTACCGCTGGCAGACGAGACGTGCGCCGCGCACACAGTCGGAGTGCACGTTCGATTTGGTCAAAACGAACCAGAACTTTCAACACAAGTTGCACGATAAACTGCAGCCGCCGCCTCTGATCCACGCTGACACTTTGTGTTCGCCGCAGAAATAACAGATTGGAGGTCGCCATTTAAATGTGGAAGCAGCCATCATGACTTCCTAAACGAATTTATGCATGGTGAGTCAGATAATACTTCCTACCCCCTCCCCTGTGTAACAAAAGTAAATCCATATGGATGTTTTACTCATCGGCCTCATAAATGCTTCAGCGCGTGTAGCTGAAAGCTGTCACATTACGCCTAAATAAAGATGAGTTTCTTACAAGATGATGACTAAATATAGGAGGGTGTTTAATCAGATGTGCTCATAAAATAATTAACTTGCATTTTATTACTGGTATCCATTTGAACATCATATTCTGCTGGAGAATAATGCTAATAAAGTCCGGTTAATGATCAACAATCGGCTCTAATCCTTATATTAGAGCGCTCTAAAGGTAATAAGCCCCGGTTTGATGTTTCCTATACAAAGAAGAAGAAAGATCTTCGATGAGACCCACGGCTGCTTGTTAGTGTTGCTTGTCAGACTAAGTAAGCTGCAGAGGGGGGGAAATGGACAGAATACGAAGCAGCACTAATGAGCTTCATTATCAGTCAATGATTTTAAGAGGCTTTGTGAAGAAATCCGCGAGGGAAATGAATTAGCAAAATTTAGACTGGGACACACCAGTGATTCGTATCAAATGCCCTTTGATGCATCCGATTATTGAGAATCAGAAGAAACTAGAAAAACAGGGAGAGGAAGAGTGCAACGAGCGAGGACACCACAATAAGTAACAATCTGTTGTGTGTGTGTGTGTGTGTGTGTTAATGCACGCGTGTATTAACGGACCAATCATCATCACCGGCCTCTCACACAAACGCAAACATTTACATCAAAGCTGATCTGATCGACGTAAAGTGACACATGACCAGAGACTAAATGCAAATTATTAGTTTTTTCCATCAGAAATAAAATATCTGTGATCTGTGAGTCATTCTCCTGTTCTCGCAGTCCCCCCCCTCCTCTACCGCCTTCTCAGATCCTTCGCCCCTCCTCTCCAGACACCCTCCCTCCCACCCGCACCGCTCCTGCGTTTCTCACCGCGGCAGTAGGTAGGGAGCACTACATCCCTGCTGCATTACCGGAGGCTTCTGATCTAATTGTTTTGTAATGCAGGGATTTTGCTCAGGATGACTCATAACTTGGAGATGGTGGGAGAAGAAAAAAAAAAAAAGTGCAGATGTCACCAAAAATTTGGATGAGTACAAAATAACAAGCCCCAAACTCAAAGCAAATCAGAGTACCCCTCTTTTCCTCGTCACTACAATTTCCCCACATCTCATTTTTCTGTTTTTTCCCCTGGCCGACTTACTGAAAGTCTGCTAATTCTAAGAGCTAAAAACACCAATATTCAAGCAGTTATAGCCCATCCAATATACTTAATTTAACATCTTTATACAACTTTGAGCAGCCACTACAGCTCAGCAAACACTGGTCAGCTTACATAACCGTCAGTAAAGGGGGGGAGAAACAGCCCAGAAGAAATTGCTGTGTGATGGAAATGGTCCATTATTACCACAAAAACCACACAGAAGTGAAATTGGGTTTTGTAAGGCATTTAATGGGCCTTAACTCAATTGAGGATAACTTATCTTTTGCTGTTGCGACGTAACAGCATTAGGCCTGGCGACATCCAGAAACCGGTCTCATTTAAAGCTGCACAAAGTCAACACATTGTTTAAACTGGCTTCAACAGATAGTAACCCCGGCCGCCCCGCCTACAAATCTCTGAAAGAAAACTTGTAGAAAAACTATAAACAAGTCAATTTTTCACCGATCAGCGTGTGAAACACCAGTTTGAGACCTTGGGACTGTTCCCATTCATGATTTCTGAGTGCTAATCCCTGACCCCCGAGAGAGTGATGCATCGCGAAAAGTGAGACCATGATAACCGCGACTGCCTGGAAATGCTCAGTACAGTAAGCACTCACTATGCTTTGAAATCAGGACCTCATAACATCTCATAACAAAGTGAGATGCTTTAAATCTAGGCCTCAAAGTAATGCATGGATCTCCTAATATGTGATCAGGCTTGTAGATGCGCAAATGTGCACAGCAAAGTGTCATCTCGTGTCTGTAAACGCAGAGGTGGTAGTGAAATTGTCTCCAGATACCATTTCTAATGTCAGTACACATGGTGTTCGTTGTTGCAAAGCACCGATCCCAGCATTCACAGAATATACGAACAGAGAAAATATCACTTTGCAGTATGCACCAAGTTCAAATAAACTGCACATCACTTAAGTGTGAGTGCAGATAATCATTCACCAACAAGCGTTTTACATACTGTGTCAGCATTTATAAAAACTTCTTTATAAGTTTAATAAGCAGCCTGTTTGAAGAACAACTTACTCACTGCTGTGGCGTGGTCGCCGGTGCAGCTGAGGTCATTTCTGATGCACCCATCGGTGAATTTGGTCAAAGTTGCAACAGAGAGAAAGGAAAGTGGAAGTGTTTCTCAGCCCGGTGTCAAGTTACTCTTTGACTGTCAGCTAATAGTGACAACATGCTAATCCACAGCCTGTGGTAGCAGCGGTGCACTGTTGGACTGTTAACGTGCTTTATGACATCTGTCTTGTTGGGCGTGGCCAGAGGTTCAAGACATGTGTACCTTTCGACCAGCAGAGGCTTGTGGTCCACTGGAGTTAGTCTTTAATAAGGTTAGTAGGAGCGCAAACCCTTGATTGGTCAGTTCATCACTCTCCAGACATGAGGACTGTTTCTCTAAAGGAAGAGAAAGACACAACTGACAACATGAATTAACCCTAATTAGACAGATCAGTCTTTTGTGATAGTAAACTGATTGTTTGGTTTTAGATAAATGTAAATAAAACGGTAGCAGAGCTGAAACAGAAACCGTGGAAGGTATTCAGGTACTCTCTATAAGGTACTCTTATATGTGACAAGTGGTTAGTTAAAAACTGTCAGATTAATTGATAAAGAAACAGTGACTAGTTGTAGCCTTAGAGGAAGTAATTAACGGTAAAGTCTAAGAATAAGTTGTTTACTGTCAAGACAACCGCTAAGGATCCAGGGCTGTAAGGAAACCCATACATGAAGGCAGCTAATTCTGCACAATAGTCACAATATGTTCCTTAATACCAATGATGTGCGATATTACATTAAAAGTTAAAAATAGGCCTCGCTAATGCTCACAGCTCTTACTCCCTCCTCCACAATATGATGACACACTCACAAGTTGATGTGATGTAAAACGATGAACCCTTCGTCCAAGCACTTTTCTCCCCTGGACATCTAATTATGCTAAGTGGCTCTCTTAGTGTGTGAGTGGTCCTTTCGCAGGCTCCTCTGCTAATCAGGATGTGGGCTACTTGTTAGCTGACCCGCTCATTATTCTTTGGCGTTAACTTGTCTCACGTTGAGATGCGCCTAATTGTTTGCAGCTAGCTGGGGACTCGCCTACCGTTCAAACCCATGTTAACAGATTCTTTAATGGTGTATTTGCCTGTCAGGCTTTTCAGCAATATTAGACACAGAAATAAATAAATAAAATGTAATATTACACGTCCAATACCTGTGCCATGCTGCTGTGCATTTAATGTGCTATTAAAGGTTTTTATGTGAGAATACAGGAGGCTTATTGCAAGCAGGAGTCAGTTGATCGAGGATCAGATCTGGGCAGCAGTGCCTGCCATATCATAAAGAACCGTTAACCCTACCTGTTGATCATTTAAGCTCTTCAGGCTGAAGACTGAACACGATTTTCTCCCGTCTCGGCATTTCCTCCGCACTAGATGGTGCGATCTGCCCGCGCGTGTTTGTTTAGCGCGGCTTCTTCTCCTCCTGCTCACATGACGAATGCCGCGGTACTCACCTGCATCCTAAACCAGAGATTAATCTTGCTTAGAACATCCCACTGTGTGACAGGCCAGATTGAGAAAAATGTCTGTTAGCAAGGAAAGCACGTGTGGCCACAGCTCGGCTAAACGTCCCGCCTCCACCTCTCCATCTTCCTCCCTCATTCCCGTCCTGCCCCCCCCCCCATCTTCAATTGCCCTGTGGGCTTGTTCTGCTCATCCTCAAGACCAGTTGTTAGGGAGGAACATGATTTATAGGCCCATGCTGGGCTGTGAGGTATGTGGGTATTTGTGAGCATAATTGAGCATTGGAGTTTTATTGGGGACGGTGTGTGAATGTATGGGTGTGTGTGTGTGTGTGTGTGCGCATATGTGCAGAGGGTGGTGGGTAGCTGTGTGCGTGTGTGTGTGTGTGTGAGGATTGAAATATGCTAGCTGTCTTTGCGAACGTGTCATTGTTGCAGCCTTCAGTGACGTAACTGGTCCGTGACTCATTAGATTGTGTAAATTAAGCACCGTGTAGGTCCCGGGTCTCGAAGCTGCATCAAATGAATGAATGTTCCTGAAAAAATAAAAATAAATAAATAGTGAGGGAGAGATGTTTGTTTGTTTTGGTGATAACTTATGATGTAAACAAGCAAAAGCAAATTTGTGAACACTAAGGATCTACACATAGTCCAGCATATAGATGCATCTGCACAGGCAGAAATACAAATAACAGCAAACACGTTACAGATTTAACATCCTGCTCATTTGCTCAGATGTTTACTAACAGCGTCTGCATTTCAAAGCCCCACGGTTCTTTCATTCAGATTTGTCAGCTCCGAGCCACCAGCCATGCATGCCTACTGATGGCTAATTACGCAACATATGAAAGGGAGCGGAGATGCTCTTTGACATCCACACGCCACGGAGCGGCCAGCAGGAAACTGAAGCCTGTTAGTGAGGATGGCGGTAAGCTTGGGTCTGGATCTGCTCAGCGTGCGTCGTACCTCTCTAAGCAGCTCTCCTCTGTGAAATCCCGCAGTTATCTGCCGTCCTCTCGCTGTGTCCTGTGTTTGTGAGGATGCAAAAGCAGCATATGTCAGCAGCACTTCTCCTGGCGACATGCATAAACTACTTAAACACTGCATACAGTATAGAGATACGTGTGCACGTGTGTGTCTATATGCTGGCACGCAAGCTTTAGGGTCTTTGATCAGCTCAACTTTAAACTGGAGATCAAGTGGAGTAGCTCGCGGGTGCAGTCCTGCTTCCCACGTCTCCTAGTCTCCCTTGAAGTCAGTGGCGGTGAAGACACAGGTGCCTTAATAGTTTGAGATTGCCATCAAAGAGACCCGTGTGATCTCAGCCTGTTCAGTTATTCTGATGGTCTGGCTGCTTTAATGAATATTTCAGACATGTTCATTTCTTCACACTTGACGTGAAGAAAGACCGAGCGCTGTTGCTATGAAGTGCTAACCGCTGCCATCGCCGCCTCAAAATGTATAATATAGGAATTTACTTTGCGAGATTTTACGTCTCTTTTTCTTCTAGGACTTGCAACAGTGGTCCTTTCACTTGTCTGAGGTGTGTTTTGGTACATTTATAATCCCCACAGAATGAATGGGTGAATGAACCGGTGGTTACTTTACACACAACACCACCATCTGGTCAAAATGTACACATGTACACTCTTTACTCGTGTTCTCGGTGTCAGAAAAGCAGGACGGACCTCAGTTTAATGGCCAAATTTCCATCCGCTTCAGCTGTTCTTCGAGACCAGCACTGCCATAGCAAGTGGAAACTGGAACCTGCACACTTTAAAGAAATTCAGCCTTCATTAATGATATTAACGCCACCGTGCATCGGTTTACCTGCTGCGACCTGTCAAAACGTCTGCTGTGAAAAAGTCTGACTCGTGATTTCATTTGATCCCCAACCTCCCACCGCCAGGTCTCCATCCAAACGCCGCAAAATTTAGTTTCCAGCCACTACCGTTAGGCGAATGTTAGGAGTTGGTTCGTTGGGAAGAAGAGTGGGCGGTGGTAATTCTCCACTCAGGTGCCAATATACCACTGCAGAGGAGGAGGGCGCATCAAGATGTTGTAGTGAAAGAAGAATCAGTCAGACATCCTGGAAATGTGTCATCTGTGTTTGCTTCGTGTATTAATTTGAGGACTCCAACGGCCTCCTCATTGCTGCACACAGATCTTTCTGTGTTATGATCTGCTTAAGTCTAATTTTTCATGTAAGTCACGATAAATTCACCGGATCTGTTCCCCTTGGGCTTTTTCTTTTGTTTGTTTCAGATTGTTTCTTTTGGCAAATTGAAAATGCGCATAAAAAAAACCAGGTCGATGGAAACACAATCCTTAATAGCACTCATTGTGTATTCGCCGCACAGCTTTATTTCCTCTTTCCTATCCCACCTTGCTCTAATGAGAAAACCCTACATAAGCACTTTTAAATAAATAAACAGGCTTCTAATCCTAATCGGAGAAGTCCTGCCTCACTCCTTTTTGGCCCCTGCATTGTTTGGCCGCGGTGCTACGCAGCCGCTGCTGGTTTCTGGACCACAGTTGGTCATCCAGTGCCAGGCGGGACTGACTTGGATGCAGTGCCAGTGACAGGGACAAGGTCAGCCAGAACACTAAGTAACCGTTGCCAAATTCAGGACCAAAACTCTGCCCACACGCGTAATTAACCATGATCACAGAATTATATTACATACTGCGATCACATGAGCTTGGGGTTATATTGTGCAAAAGTTATCAGACGCCCAGAATCCACGGTGATTAATTGGAAAGCCTAATTAGATTTGGAGATTTGGAGCGGAGTACTCAGCAGAACATATCTAATAAGAATTTGAAAGAGACAAATGCATCGTTAATATGAATATCTGACTTGGATGAATACATTAGCAATCTAGTGATGCTGTTGCTTTCGGGTATGATTCAGACCTTCGTTCGCTCTGAAACACTTGAAGAACTCAGACAGACAGTTGGAAAACAGATACCGGCGCTGCATAATAACATCTTCCACGCTCGCGCTCGACATTTCTCTTTCTTCCGCCGTAAACAGACACAGACACGGCGCGACATGCATATCAGGGAGGCCAACATCAGTAATGTGTCCTTAGACCTGGAGATGAACAAACTGGGGGAAAAAAAGAAAAAGTGGACGTTAAAACCATGAAGTGAGTCTTGAGGAAACAGCCTGTCCGGTTTCTTTTCAGCTCCTTGATCCACTGTAAAATGCAGACAAATAAAAAAAAAAGGGAGAAAAAAAAATGTAAACCTTGACTTTGGTGAAGTCCCTCAGGCCCAGGCTCAATTGTGTGCGAGGCCAGATGAAATTGGGCGCAGGGTTTGTCAAAAACCCCACAGATCTGAAGGTGTAAACAATTCCACGGTCGTATACGGGACAAAACGGAGGTTTTATAACTGTATTAAACACTTTTTATGCTTTATTCAGAAGCAGAGCTTTGTGGTCAGCTGTACATGCCTTGTGAAAACAGTATGTATGTATGGACGCGTGCATCAACCTTACCCGTCTTGTCTATCTGATACTTGCTCATTATGTAGTTCAGCTCGGGTTCAAGTAACACGTCACTGTATCTCACCCTCTGCCTCTTTTCCATCTTCTCCTGCATAGTCTCCATTGAGTTGGACGAATCTGCTCCAGGATATATATATATCCAATCCTATATCCAATCTGAGAGAGAGAGAGAGAGAGAGAGAGAGAGAGAGAGAGATATATATATATATATATATATATATATATATATATATATATATATATATATATATATATATATAATATATATATATATATATATATATATATATATATATAAAAATCATTGTGATGTGGAGTTTCTTCGATCCATCACTGACTAAATCAGTATGGAGCACGCTCCTTTGACCTTTTCATGTCTGATCCCAGCAACAGCGCCTAGATACATATTGATATCGTCTAACCGCCGTCTCCCAGCCACGTTGGCTTGTGCTGTGTGACACACTGCAACTGATCTTGGAAATAAACCTGTGTATGGTTCAGCATTAAGTACACACACACACACACACACACACAATAATGAGGCATGATATTGGTGGCTAACCCTTTCACGCCCCTGACGTTAGCATCTCAGTGAGTCTCGTCTGCCACAGAGCACCGGCCTGCTTGATGTCAAACAAAAGTGCTGAGCTTGGAGCCGATGACCTTCAGTTTGGTTCAGTGACTGAACAGCAAATGAAGACTGCCGACTCTGCTGTGTACCGTCTACATTAGATACAGATCCTATATATTGTGTTGGTGTTGTCATAAATGCATCACAGACTTCACAAAATAAGTGGCAATGCTTTTATTTTTAATATCCAGACCACACATTTTATTTGATTACCGAAATATGAGAATACAGGAGCACATTATCAAAGAGAAACAATGAACAAACCGTCTGAAACCTCCAGACATCTAGCCAATCACTGCACCAGGTGTGTGGACATGTTAGATTAGCGGTTGCTGAGAGCTGTAGTAGTTTTTGAAAGGACGTTGATGATTTCCACGTCGGGCATGTTTAGGAGAAGGGAGTCTGAATCTGACAACAGTTTTGATTGGACGGGTGTTTCATATTCAACAGTTCAGAGCCGCAGAACAGCAGCAACCGTTTCAGCACAAACAAAGCTCATTAGGCGTGTGTTAACCTGCTGGAGACACCACACATAGTAAATTACCTTTATTCTTGCTTAAGGCAATAGAAATACAACCCTGGTGTTTATATGAAACCAAACATGTATTACCTCCTTTTTCATTCAGCAAATGAGTAAAGTAATGAGGAAGCCCATTAATTAGCTAATGGAAACATGCCCTTTGTCATGTTTACTCTGGCATTAGTGCTGAATTATCATATTCATTTGATTAGTGTAGCTGATGAGCTCGGTGGATTAGATTGGAGATGGCACCCTGCACGTGCGCATTCTCAGGATGAAGAACAGATTCCAAGATGGACAGATGCACATCCTCTTTCATCCCGAGGGCTCGGTCCGACGTGCGTGCCAACATGGCCGACTGTTGGCTGCTCGTACAGCTATGAGTCACACTCCCACTGCTGCAGTGCACAATCACACACCTTTGCGGCATGCGGGAGTCACTGTGACTTCAGCTCGTGGCAGATCGCTGTTACATTAGGCAGTGGCGTAAAAACACTATTGGGAAGAAGGGAGATGAGATGAGCGACTTTAGATCATGATATTTGATCATTTTCTCACTTAAAGAACATGAAAGACTTTTATTTTTAAACCTTTTTGCTTGAATTGTTTGGAAACTGAATGATAATCTGAAGAACAAGCACATGGAGGCAGTTAACAACAATATATGGTTCTTCACAGCACAACATCCCACATGTTGTTATGTTATATTCTCATATTTCTGAGCCAGGGCTGCTTTTTACTCTTGAGGACGCTCTGACAGATGCACACCTAAGGCACTGGCTCGGTTGCAGACTAACATATATAACACCTTCCCATGACAATTACCTGCTCAGGAATGATAAAGTCGGTCTAATAACCTCAACACACAGCTCAATACTGGCACACAGGAAATTCGACGCACCTCCCACTGAACAAAACAACCCTCCATGGACAAAAACCATAAACAGGTTCAGTTTGCCTACGTCTTTCAGCCACTTCACGCAAGAAAGATGAAAGATAATATAGGAGGGAGATGGAGTGTCAGTTGTCATTACTGCAGCTCTGTGCACATCTGAAGCTCCAAGGCAGACACATACAGCACTAAGGCAATAATTATTTCATGATAACTGATCATTTATCTCAATCGAACAGTTAATTATGTTGCTGAATTACTGAAAAATGTCAGAAAGATTTCCAAAACATCTTTAATTTCACATATATGTTTTCACACTTGCTTGCGTAATGCACAAACTATGTGTATTGATATGAAAACAAATACAAAGTGTATGGAAATCCAATAACAGGCCTGCCACAAACTCTACATTTAAAAAGATTATAATGTGTTGTACTAACATGCATATTATTAAAATGTGCTGCAGTCCTGTTCAACACTAGTGCAACAAACAATAACCTCAATAATGAACACACAGTTAAATCACCACCTCTCGGACGGTGTCAAAGCTGAAGCGTTTGTTGTATTCCATGGCAGGTTTTACAGGTGTGAGCAAAGCAAAATTGACCTAATATGTTTTAATAAGGTCTTATAAGTTGAAGATCGGCTTCAGTACATGTTGACATTGATTACACAAGTCTCTGTTTTGATGATGGTGATGGAGAATGCTGTCTGGGCCGTTCAGCTGCCTTACGATCTGGTGACTGCGACAGTGACAGCGTATGATATTTAAGTGCTCAGTGACCCCTCATGCCCTGTGAGTGAAGGCACAGTCATCCTGGAAGAGGATAGAAATGTGTTATTGTCGGTCAGCACTCACAGCAAATTTATACTGACTCACAGTGACCATTCCCTCTGCAGGGACCCAAACCACGTAAGCACAATGCCCCCTATAGCGTAACAGAGCCACCGCACCCCTCACTGTAGGGGTCAAATATTCAGGCCTGTGCTGGTGTTTGCTGCACATGCACAGGCTCTCTTGTCCAAAATATGTTGACTTTTGACTCATCTGGACGCAAAACTTTTTTCCACATCTCCGTGGAGCGGTGCCTCTGGCTTTCACACCAGCAAACTCTCAAATCATCTTGGTAATGAGACGCTTTATGCGCTCTGACCCTGCTGTGCTTTCGCTCGGTGTGCTCCTGTTGACGGCCTGTTTTTGCTAAGAGTCTGATCACGTTCTGGACTGACACCTGAGGAAGACTTGCTCTTCTGTCTTACCTGACACAATGCACCGGCGTCTTGGTCATCAAATATGCGCTGTTGACTGCCGTTTACTGACATCTCTCCACTAGATCTAAGCACAAAATTCACTTTAGTCACCGTTTTCTATTGAAACACCAGCCAGTTGAGCCGTCTTTGTAACTCAAGCTTCTTCAGTCTGTGTCCCATCAATGAACCCTCTTTCAAACTCACTTAGATCTTTTTCCTCTTGCCATCTTGATACAAAATCAGGATCAACTGGGCCTGCTCTGCATTTTTAAACAGGCCATTGAGCATTGTAGGATTTTAACTGCTTAATGCTACCATTCGGTGCACTTGTGTGGAAGCATCTGGGTTTGTTATGTTTCTTCGCTTGTTTTACTTGTAATTTCTCACCCATCTGCATATTGGTTGATTAAACAATTCATAATACGATACATAAAGCCCAGAAACAATGCATTACTTTGATTGTTTGGTGAACATTATTAGCAAATTTAATGCACTGTAAAAGCAACAGATGTTTCCAAAGAGCGGCACATCTGACTGTCGTGTATACACTTGCTGTTAAAGTGCCTCAAATCTAGCGTCCTCTGACAATAACAAGAGAGGCTGTTGGCAGATGGGAAACGGGAAAAGCCCTCCATCATGTCAGCAACGCAGTTAGAGGGAACCCACAGCTCACAGTCATGATTCCACCGGCCCTGAGACCTCCAACACGACTTCCCTTTTATCAGCTCCTCCCAGGAGGGAAGCAGCCACCATAACCTTTATCCAGCGTGAGTTCAGGTTTGCCCTCCCAGACACAATCACCGCTTGAGACAACCTTTAAATGAAGACAGATCTGCCGGGCGGTCGCACTGTACTCTCACAAAATTGTCTATTGTGTTTGTCTGTTGGTCTCCCCCCCCCCCCACTCATGTTTCAATATTGCCATCCTCTCAAAACAGGTTAGCTCGGTGTCAAAGAGTAGGCACTCAGATGGCCTGCGGGCAATTTGTTGAAATTTACCAAGAGCTGTAGTGGAGAGCACTCGACGCTCATTTTAGGGGGCCCTTCATCAATTTTGCAAAGCAGCTGGATGATACCTCCTCCGACTCCCCTCAGTTGCCCCCCTGTACGCCTCTGAATAACAATAGCTGGAAGCGACTGTGTCTAATATCTGCCTGGATGATCTCTGCTTACGGTGCAACTCTGCATTAACATTTTTCAGGCGATTAAAAGCGAAGCCGCTGTTGTGATCGAGGCATTAAATAGTTGCACATTTTATTACTTTTTCATGAGCCGGGGCGCTACAACAATAGTTTACGGGCTTGAAGACTGCAGCTCATTTCCATTTTAATAGCGCCATATGTAGGGAGTTTAACTGCTCGACGACAAAATGGCTGCGACAGTTTCACTGGGTTGTGATCAATGTCAGTGACTCAACAAGTGTTTGTTGGTTGTAAAGAGTATTTTTCTGCGTCTGTTCAGTGCTTTTAATTGTTGTTTCCTTGTTATTTCCTAGAATGCCTGTGCAAGAGGTAAACCTTTAGGACATAGGCTGGATTACTCATTATTCAGTCTTGTGTTTATTTCAGCTGTTCTCTGTTTCACATAGGTGGTTATTTTAACTCCTGACCAATCAAAAGCGATTGATGTATCCGATCATTGTCATTTTCATTTTCAGTCAATACAAAGTCAGTAGGAGGCAGGTTAAGACCGTTAATTTAAAGGTACCCCGTTGTGTTTTTGATCGCTGGTAGCGTTGTAGAGCGTTGTTTTTATGAGTGGGCCTGCATTTTTGTTAATACTGTGCACAGAGTAGACCCGATTTAAATTCTGGTGGTGGTCTCAGAAGCCCGCAAGCAAAGACGGGCGTGTGAATATACAGAAGAAACCTACTCGACTCAACGTACTCGAACTTAGCTTTTTCACACTCATATTCACGAAAACTCTATGGGATACTTTACCCAGAATGCATCACTTCTGCACGGCAACCCTAATATGCTAGTCCCGGCCAATGTAGCCTTGAGCTAACTTCTTTGTAACCCCAACACTCAGACTTGAGGTCCCACATGTGACATGTGATTTCTGTAATTCAGCTCAGAACAACTGAAAACTTTGTCGGCCATATTTGTGTTTGTTACCATTTTTAAAGCATTTTCCTGTACAGACTTTTCCAGTTTATTAAGACGATATCCCCACTTTTAAACCAACCTTCAAAGCTCCGATCTCTTTGTCCTTTTTTTTCTCTAAATGGGGGAACGACGGTTGGCGAGAGCAACAACAACAGGCCTGTTTGAATTGCTGAAGCGACTCAGAGGCTAATTAGGAAAGACATTCTGGTGACTACCTGCACAAAAACTAACAAGGTCATTAAAATCTAACAATGCAGGTTACTCTTTAAATGATTACAGACCTCACGTCAACACAAAAATAGCCATATTTCCAACTAATTAACTGTCTTTTTTTCTGCTCCAAGACCTTTATGGTAGACTTCAAGAAACACCTTGAGAAAAAATAGAAACATTTCCCACACGGTGATGCACTGTGTTATGTTTTCTCTTTACAGTCCATACAGTCCAGCTCGGGTGCACGAGGTGGAGGCTGGATGTGTGTATTAATATTTTAATATGTGACAGCAGAGAGGGGGAAACATCTCACGGTATTGATTAGGCACTGTGTGAAGTGATGGGCTTCTCAGAAGAGGTGCTTTGTCCGTGTCAGTGCAGCTCATGGGGAAGGAAGTAGTAGTACATGTGACCTTTCAACGTGGCACTGCTGTTTCTCCTTTAGATTAAATGTCACCTCAGCTGTTTTTTTCACACGTGGCTCCTCTGCTGATGGGTCACACCACACTTGTGAAACTTCTCCCAGAAACTTGCCTTTGTTATATTTCTTAAGGTTTTTGGTTTTCTTTTTCATTTTGGCGTCCAATAAATGGGTTAACTTGTCAACCGGCCGCGAAGGAGGCGCGCTCAAACATCGAAGTGGTGTCATTAACGCACAAGGTGGCCAAGCGGGCTTGAATTAACAATGCAGATACAGCGTCATCCTCACATCTTGCTCCATATGCCTCCACCTTAACCCGTCTGGAGGAACCAGATGGTGAAAGAGCTGAATTACACTCAAGTCCTCATCTCTCCCTTGGTCTCAGTCAGCGCTTTGTAGCTGGGATTTCTCTTGACTTTGTACTCCACCCTACAAAAGGAGTCACTCCTTAATAATATAAAGTGCATACATTTTCTCTCCTCTTAATGCATGAAGCAGGTGACACCAGAATAACCAGATTAGACACTAACACTCCAGCATAATTTACACCTGTTCTATCTTTACAAACACCGAGGATGCAAATGAAGTGTTTACTGTCAGAGCCCCGGCATCTCCAAGCTGTCACATATCCTATCCCCAAGATGCAGAAATAGTCAAAAACGAGGGCTTTCTTCTCGCGCCCTTTCCTCAGAGAGGTCATCCGTTACAAGACTCTTATGTATTTTTCATCACCACCACCATTCCTTGATTCATCTCGCCATAACCCTGGCATCAAACGACTGACATTATCACAGTCCTGAGGGTGCGAGGCACATTACAAATTCATATGCCCTATTGACTTTGGTCGCTACATCAGAGCAACCACCTGCAGGCACACAGAGCGGTTCACAAACTCAACCACAATAATGAGATGGAAAGAAGTTTCGATTTTTGGAACTTAAGTTAAAAACGGCGTTGGCGATGATGACGAGAATGGCGGTGATGTCGAAAAGTCATGGGAAATAATAAGCGCCTTCATTACCTGCAAAAAGTATGGGGACATCCTCTTGAACAGCGATGGTGAACACCCACAAATGCCAAGAAATGCATATGTGTGAGTTTGCTGATAATTACAGGTGGGAGTAAGGGAAAATATCTTTGTGTGTGTGTGTGTGAGTGTGTGTGTGAGTGTGGCAGCCCTGTCTCCTAAAAAATACATTTAGAAAGGACTAATTTGTTTGCAAGTTAGGTTTTGCAGCAAACTTAGTTTCTCCATGGATTAAGTTTGCCAGTGGACTATCAGTGACCTCAGCACTTCGTACGTTACTCCTTGGTTCTCTTTGTAAACTTTGGAGAAAAGTTAAAACTGTGTATTGCAGTTTTCATCAATCTGGACAGGAAGTAAACATCTGTAGGATCACAATACTAATGCTGAAGATACAAACTGGTTTTGGTGACGCTTAAAAGAGTAATGAGTGGAACTTTTTCCATAATGTTTGCGTAAGAAATGCTGTGCGTCCAAATGAATTATTTATTTATGAATTATTATTTATTTTTGACTTTTAAACAAGGTGACAGTCTTTCCCTGACATTAAACAAACGCTTCAATTACTAAACTTTGCTCTTTGCTTTTTTTGTTTATTAGAGATGTTTCTGCATGATGCTAACCGTAAAATGTATTACGTAGTACAAAAAAATGTCATTTCCAGAACACAGGGTTGATGTGTGCGACTAGATACTTGCGTACGAGTGTGTGCGCATGTCCACCCTCTTTCGTGGCTATGACTGCGATAAAACCGATGGTTGGTGCGATTCATTTCACTTGAAACGGCTCTGCATAGTCACGCTCAGGACAGAAGCAAATTTTCCATGTAATCAATAGAACATGGGAATTCATTAAAAAAAAAAACCCCAAAGTCTACCATCTCTTCTGCTGATTAAAATGCCAGAGTGTCTCCAGCTAGAGCCATCTGATAGACATAACCTTTAAGTGGGCCATTAGGAATATATTAAAAAAGACTCATTTCCTGGGGACATGTCACTGATGAATTATTAAAACATCTAAAACAGGGCAAACCGTTCCCCTCCCTCTCCGCTCAAAAAAAGATCACCATTGATGAGGAGTTAACCCATTAAAAGAAGAGCACATGAAATGAAATTTGAATTCCCACTTGTAGGATATGGACACAGACAGGAACCAGCCCGCAAACCACTAGCCAGTGCCTCTGATATAATTTTCATATTGATTTAGGCTTTAGCCCTGCTGACTTTGCCGGAGTGAACCTCAGGCTCTTGCCAATTAGTATTCATTCAAAATCAATGACCGAGCAAACGCGCACGGGTGTGAAGCGGGGCCTTTAATTGTGCAACTGCAAAGATGCCCTGGCAAAGAAGGTATCAAGTGCCGCTGCTTGATTCGAAGTAAGCGAGCAATCGACGTTTGCATCTTTGAAAGCTAATTCAGGGATGGCAACTTGAGACTGAATTACAAAGTGAAATAAAATGTAAATATGGGATGAGTGATAAGTCGTGACAGTCAACAGGCGGGAGGTCCCGAGCGAAAGAGGAAACATTATGCAGATTAAATGCAATGTCACTGTCACGTCTGATGATTCATGGTAGCTCTGTAATCTGCCTTATCTGACTCCAGCCCCACTAAGGCCCACAGAGTTTCTTTTTGTCCCCAGTCCCAGTTAAACTAATATTTTAAGCCAAACACTGAGATCTAACAGAAACTCTTGCTTATTCCATCAGCATGACACGGGAAAGTTGACTTTAAAAAGCAGTTTGTGTTCTTAATTCTTCTGCTTGAGGAGGCACTTTATAAATGACTATGAGTCAGTTTGCCATTTGCAAAGGTTTTTTTTGTATTGATCAGTCAGACGACAATAAATTGGCCAATCATTTTATGGTATAGAAACACATTAATTCCATATATTTAGTTAGTATACCTGCACTAATGAATATGTGCATACATGAGAACAGATCAAATGACCACATGTAGCATAAAAGGGGTCAATGGATGTGTTAAACCCCGAGGGGAGCTGCACCGTCCCTTGTCTGCAGGTTCAAGAGTCTTTCAGCTCATTGTTTTGGTTTCATAACCTATTTCAGTTGATTTCTGCAACCCCACTGTGCACCGCCTGCCCACCACCAGAAAACAGACAAGGGTTGCCACTAGCTGGTGAACATGATGGAACATTTAGTAACTAATGAACAAGATGTTTCCCACAGGAGATGGTGGAGACCAAAAACAGAGCTAAAATGTGAGTAAACAATCAGCCTTGTCAGCTTTTTGTGGTCATCTTAAACATCTATTTGTGTCCTCTGTTTCACATTTCTTTATATTTAATGCAAATTTTTGGAGAGGTGTCCCAATAGAAACATTTTGATTAATGGTCAGAAACAATTGCAGCATAGGTTTTAAAGTTTCCGGACCAGGTTTATTTTTAGCCCTTAATGAGTAAACAGCCTCATGCAATGCCACAGTATGTTCACATTATAGCGTGATCAAGCTCAAAAAAAAAGCTTCCTCCGTTTCCCAATTACCAGCTTGTAGCAGGAGCCCATATTTTCTGCACAGACTGTGCTTTTTCCTTCGTTTGCCATTTCTGCTCTGAGGTGCACAGAGTTAGACAGGTGCGTGTTGTCCTCCAAATGTTTGCGCTGCAGGGGCTGGGTTCGCGTGGGCTTGCTGTGGAGTTAACTGATGTCTGTCCATGGCTGGGTTTCCAGGCTCAGGATCCACGCATGCAGGAAGTCAGGCAAACAAGCAGAGGGGTAGAGGCTCAGAAGAAAAAGGAAGAGATTGCTGCCTGGCTAAGCCGGCAGGGGAAGGATTATGACTTGAGCATCGTGCCTGAGCAGCTTGGGTTGCAGGAGCGTGAGAGAGGCCAGCAGCTGGCCCATGGGGGCCACAGATGGAGCCTCTGGATGGGGAGTGGAGAAACCTGGTCAGGCATTTCAGATGGACTTGTGGATGACTCACAAGCCCTCAGTGTCCCGTACACCTACTTAGTCATAAGGCAGGCCGTTCCTGTTGTTGTGATGCAGCTCGCAGGTCATAGTTACTGATGCAGGAAAACAGGAAATGGAAGTCATTACTTCCTCTGAAAGTCTTTCTGGAATACTTTCAAATTAACACATTGACAGATGACGTTATGAGGTTAATGATAACGTTACAGTCAATAGATATTAAGAATAGATAAAGTCTATTAAAGTTAAATCGACTACTCACAAACACTTTGAGTTCTTTTTAAAATAAACCCGATAAAAACACGCTCAGTTGTCAATCATGGAGTGAATATGTTCGAAAAAGAGGTTAAATTAGTAATAATCCTCCCCTCACACTCTTGGAGTGCCCCATATGTGACAAAATCACTGGGAATATTAATACATGCTGTGGGTGGGTGTGAGTTAACAAGCAGTTATTATTGCTGAGGAAGTGAGAAAAGCTTTACAGTAAAGTGGAAATCCAGGAGATGTTAAATTGATTTTAGCATCACAAGTGGTGGTAAGTGGTCATTGCCGTGGTGTTTTTGCACCACGCTTGCAGCAGATCACTTACCAAATCATCGCCACCCGCACTGTGAAAACTTGTTGTGGTTCGGTGAAAGTAGATCACAGCAAGTTTGTTTCTCCGTGTCGTACTTTCTTCTGCTTAATGCAAGGCTTCCTTTGTGTTTTTAGCCATTTTGTTATCGCTGCTCGTCTGTTTTCATATTTGTACCATTCATTTGCTGCATAAGTGTAAACTGCATAATTTGTGTTGAGGCACATATTTCTCCTTGTTGTATAAAAGTACTGGCTGAGGAAACAGTCACTGGGGAAATAATCTTTTTAAGACAGGAACACTAATAAATAGCATTTAACAATTTCTCTCTCTTATGGAGAAAATAAGATCACTGACAAGCTGTTTTTCATATAAAACGACTTGTGCTTCATTTATGCCCCGCGTTTGCTCTTTACAACATCATGATGATTACATGGCTTCGTCCTTTAAAGGCCGTGATGGGAAAATAATCCAAATTAACTGAATGTGGAAAAGAATGAAGCAAAAACACATCACCATGAAGAATATATTTTTTAGGGAAAATGCACAATATCACAACACCAGGGAGCAGCAGCTGTATACATATGAAAGCTTACGTAAAGTAGGTGTGGGAGGAATCAATTTTGTGTCTGTAATGGAGAATAAACTCTATTTATGTAATAACCTAATGGGTTTTATGACTTACACTAGACCACAATGAGCATGAATTTAAAAAGAAAACACTTCAAGGTGATTAATCTGATATTATATTGTCAATCCCCCAGTCTTTTGAGAAAATTAGATAATATGCCAGTGTGTCACAAACTGCCACCGCATTAAAACAGAAACATTTGTGAATATACCATAATCCCCCCCTCCACTCTGTGCTGAACCTCCAAATATAATGCATTTCTGTCACCCAGCTGGTTCAGGTCAGGTTCCCTGTGCACTCCCAACTTTCCAGAACACTACGGACCTTGTCTGCAGCGTTAGCGCCATTAGCACCCGGTGCACAGCGCGGGTCACGCAAGCTAAGACACTTCATCCAGAAATAAACCAAGACCCTGACACACAGACCTCACTCTTGTCTTGTACCATTTGTGTTTTCTTGCCCATTGTGGCCCGCTGCCACATGACTCTGCCACTCAAATTGAGGCGAGGAGACATCAAATCCTTTATAGACACGTCATGCATATTTGAAGACGGAGCATTTGGCCCATAAATAGCGCTGTGGCTAAATAATTGACGAAGCATTTGCTGAAAATATACGAATAAGGCTGTGCATTCAGCAGAGTGGCCAGATGTCTCCTGTGTGGGATCCTTTGCACGTACTGTATTTGAAGGTGAAGTGCAAGCATGTATGCAGATGTTTGTGCACGTGTCTCCATCAAAAGTGATCTTGTGATCTTGCAAATGGGAATTTTACCAAGGCAACAATATGCATATACAATATACAAGCTACTATCTTCTTTGCAACGATTGAATGCTCCTGAGACGTCAGATATGGATGAAATATTCTACCAGGATATATGTAATTTGATGTATTTGGTGTTTTTTTGTCTTTATTTATTCAGAAAATTAATTTAAAAAGATATTCAGTAATTGAGCAACAATAAATATGCACTTTTCTTTAAACTGTAATGAGGAATAGTTAAATAAACCAGATGTCAATGTGTGCCGTGGCTAATCTACTACTTGTAAGTAAATCATTACATTATAATAATAGTTCAAGACTTCATTATAGCAGCGATATCTACTCACTGACTGGGACTGTTGCTTGCAATGTCCCATTACGACTAGAGACTACAGATAAAGCTTTGCGTCTCTATTCAAATATTAACTCAAAATCATTTGTTTATGTTTAATCATTTGTGTGGAAAATAAATAAAACTGCCTCTGTTGAATATTTGAATCGTCAGCTGAAATGAAACCTCTTCCACCAGCTAAGATATTAAGACTTGAGTAATAGTAGAAGAAGCATATTTACACAAAATCAATTTCATGTCAACGACACCATTCATTTCTCCCACTGAGGCGGCAACGTTCACACTGGAGCCGGCCAATAACGCCGCAATAACCCCGCGACTAACCTATGTTCATGGTTTCAGCCGTTTTGTATCTCGTCTCAGTTTTGTTGCTATCAGATGGTTTGAATAATTTGTTCAATATGGTTTCCTTGAAGCTTGACGTGACGCGAGCATATCCTGCTACATTTGCTCAAATACTGAACTTAAAGCAACAGTAGATCTGCAGCTCCTCTCAGATCTTAAAGCTTTAGCTGTTGATGAGAAAACAGACCAAACAATCGGCCGGTTCAAAACCAGTGCACTGTGCATCACCTTCTTAACGTCAAGGTAATAATAATAATAATAATAAATTATAACCCATAATACTCATAATATGATGTATTATAGTATGTCTTTAATGTAGGATATCTACCTGCATGTTGAGTTTTACTTTTATGTAATTAAAGAAACTATTTACTTATATATACTCAGTGCTGCTGCTGACCATCAGGCATTACAACATTATGCAGGTGCAGCTTCTCTAAACACTAAACAACTTTCTCAAGGGCACAAGGGGAACTCAGGGGAAGAAAACGAGAATTACTTTCTCACTCTCACCGAGACTTTCCAAGCTGGTCCAGGAATTTAAACTGGCAACCTGCTCAGATTACTCTCCTCTCTAACCTTTAAGCTGCTGCCAGCTCGGGGTGCTGTGTGCCATTTTATATTCCCACCTCTCTGGTGGTCGTTTGAAATCCTGAGGAAGATACATGTTCACTGTGAAAAACGGGAATGCTGTAATCGAAGGCATGCCTTTATTTCGATGTGTCTCAGCGCGCCGGGGCTAGATGAGGTCCAGGTCTGTTTCTCATACACGGGGAAAAACAGGTCCAACCGTGGAATACATTTCCTACCGTGAATGCTCAGCCAAGAGTGGAAATACAACCCCGATGCACCCTCATCATTCAATTTCTCGGTGCCTCTTTCATTCCTTGTCCACCACACACGCACGCGCATTTCACCTGCTCACATGAAGGTGCAAAGGTATACACGTATGCATAGGCATAGATGCACATATAAACACACATGGATTCTGCTGATGGTACTGAATAATTGAGAGGTTGCAATAAAGCGAATGGAGTGAGCGATGGTTGTGGAAATGGAGAGAAAGCTCAGGGATGGCCTGCAGGTGAGAGTTAACATGGGACTCATCATGAATGGATGTTAGGAGGAGTGCGCCGCACATTAGCGGGCTCGTGTGACTGCGGGATTCATGATTGTCTTTTGTTCTTCTTCTCTCACTTCCTCCTTTCTTGTCTCTTTAGCGCACGCACGCACAAAAAAGCTGAGTTCAGTGCACAAGCGAACCAGTCAAATGAACTGGAACAAATTTAACTCGAGGGCCTTTTTCACTGCATCTGAGATCAAGATGTTATAAATAATGAATACACAAATATTGAATTAATATGTAACACAAAAAAAAAATGACTCAGGCAATGTAGTTTGCTGCTTTGCACAATATTTCATGCTGGATAAGATATAGAGACATAGACATAGAGGATTATGCAACCAAACAGTGTTTACCATGCTACTTGACTGGAGCAGGTCCCAGGCCCTGTATGAGAGCAAACAGGAAACAGGTCAATATGTGTGTTTCTTTATCACACTACATTACCCACTGCTTGTTGGCTTTACTCAGACTCTGGTAATACCTTGTGACAGGCTGTGGTGGATTGTCATTACATTGCATCAAAGCTAAAAGAGACAGATATCGCCACAGACCATCAAGTCATCACATTTTTATTATTATTAGTATTATTGTTGTTTTGAAAAAACAACAGACTTTTGAAGCAAGATAAAAGCCCACGGTGCCCCGTGTGAAGTGGTGGGAACATGCATTTTGTCCTTTTCAGGTTCAGGTTCAGAGGGATAATGGCTCTGCATCAAAAAGCGCGGCCCCCTCGTGCATTTCAGTGAGAGCACTTGGCACAGCTGGGGTTGCGGGGTTGAAGATGTTGGCAAAACGCGCACGCAGACACACACACACACACAGACACATAAGAAAAGGTTGCCCAGCTGAAAACCTGATGCTGCTATTTGTGACTTTTCATATGTGCATCATAATGTTGCAGTGGTAGACCTTCGCTACTGAACTGTCTGTGACGACGACACCATTTGTTGTTAGCAGCCGTCACCAAAACTGCACCAGCTTTACTCTGATCTTTTCAGAAAGTCCCCGCTCGCTGCTCCTCATTGAGATTTATGCTCTGATCGCATCCATTGGCTGATTGTTACGTTTTCATATCACAGAGAGGACGTCTGCCCCGAAGGCTCTTTTTGCAGCAGGACAGCCAGTGGACACTGTTTGGAGTGATTTCAGTGAGAAAATCAACTTGGAACCATAAAAGTGAGGAGGACATGTCCTCTCAATCCCTTGTGGAATTTACACCCCAGTGTTTAACGAAGCCTGATAGGGGCGAGTGGCCGTGTTGTGTTGCAGCCTGTGTTACGTCTTATTAATGACATTTGGAGGAGCCATGTTGTTTAGCAGGCTGATTTAGTTTGTGAGGGAAAAGATGGGCCCGAGTGTTTTAATGAAGGGCTGCAGGAGCACGTAGCAAAGCTGAACGACTCCCTTTCCTTCCACTGTCCGGCAAGGTCCAAAGCATTGATCACAGCAGCTCAGTGCTCCTTGTTAAATCTGTATCTGTTCACAACATTAGTATCAGGAGGAGAAAAGCCTGATCAGCTTGTCTAGCTTCAAGCAAAACGCTGTAATAACCTGTCAAACATGCCCAACTGCACACTCCTGGTGGATTAGCTTGTGTCGTTCTCAGTTCTCCTGACTCCTCAGGACATCGACTGCTTGCTGCGATGACTTTCCAGACTTTTAAAACGCTCTCTCATGGTTTTATAAACCACTGTGAAGTTGTAGCTTCTTGACTGTGTTTCCTCTTGTAAGCCTGTGCGACCGTGGACTAAATATTAACATGCTGTTGTTGGTCAGGGATTGCTCGTAGCCTGTGTGTAGCACTTTATTGGCCAACTTTATGTTTCTCCCAGCCTCTGAGCGACTCGCAGTAGTACGGGAACATTATGCTGTGCATCATAGCTCTGATATGGTTATTATTCCTCTGGCACTCTGGAGTAACCTGCTTCATAACAAACGATTGTACACACAGAGATGAATGAACATAACCTGCACGTATTGGAATTCAATTCTAATGGAGAGCCGTGTGAGATTAGAAGTGGCCCCGAAGTAATCTAGTGGTTGGTTTTAACACTAATTATTTCCCCATAGAGGCATTCGAGGGAAATGCAAAGCAAGAGTAATCCCACTACATCTCATCTGTTCTAACAGATAAATGATCATCTTCAGAGAGAGCAAGCAAACAAGCACTGCGACAGATGAATATGTTTATTGGATAAAAGCTCTTGACTGCCGCGCATAGAAACTTGTACTGTAAAAAGCAGGAACGATTTCGGGAGCTTTGCTGTCATTTGTTGTCAAGAGTTAACAGACGTGACTCTTGTCTGACTTTCAGGTTATTCTTAATTATACAGCTGTGAAGCAAGAGCGCACAGTGGCAATGTAACAGACTTTATTTTAACTTTACAAGCTCTCTTTCTTTGATCCCTGCTGCCATGACAATAGGGTGCCAGGTTAAGATGTGCTGCTATTTATAAGCCGTCGTATCTCTGAATAGGTAATAGGACTGGAATAGGACTGCAGTATAGGTCACCTTTGTGTGGTGAGACCTAATTTAGGAAGGAGTTTTGAGTTGCAGCGAACACATTTAACTCTCAGAAACCAAGCAGAAAGCAGCTTGAACAGATTTAGTTATGATGCATTTGGCTGTCAGTGAAAGGTGCAGTTACGGAAATGCAATAGATCAAATGTATTGCAGCGAATTCTGGAAATAAACACAGAAAAAATAAAGAATGAATGCAAATTAAGGCACTGATTTAAAAAAAAAACAAAAAACATCAGTTAAACATTTGTCACGTGTAGGTGGAAGATGAAGGTGACTTCATTTCAGCTGATCATTTATTTTACATATGAAATATTGATCCGAATGGTTTCTGACTCTGTAGTGAAACCAGTATTTTGCTTGTTTCTGTATTGTATAAGCAGTTTGTATATTGGCTCACTGAAACATGTTTTCCATATGATATATCCACAGTGGTCGCCCAATATGTCAGTCAGGCTTACTATACAGACAAGCAACACGACCAGATAAACTATACAAAATATAAAATAAACAAAAAAGAAAATGTTGAGTATTTTCAAAAAGTCAAAATACTATATATCAGTAAACAATAGACACAAGTTGTAGTTAAAAAGGCATAGGTATAGGCATAGGCTGCTCTACACACATACACACACACACACGTACCTGTGCCTGTATGGTGGCTCAGGAAGGACATTTTCTCTGCTCTCCGTATTTGCACTAATTTCATCAAGTTCTTGAAGATTCCAATTAACGTTAGCTGGAGATGTTTCAGTCAGGGCTGCTCGGTGAAATGTGGATTTGTGACACTTGGGCTGACCTTTGAGTAAATGCCGTTCACATCACAGGTAGTCTCATGCGTTACAAGTGTCTCCTGTCGTGTGACACGGTGACTGATTTTATTTTTTTTTTCAGGTGCTTTCCACTCTCTCTGATCTTTAGCAGGATATTAGACACTATTCCAAGGAAATGTTTGACCGAGGGAAGGTCTTCGCACAACACAATCAAAACTTGGCACACGTGTAGTTTAGATCAAAATGATAGTTCGTAAATGGGTGTGGACCGATGAAATGTATCTGGGTTGTTTGCTATAAAGCGCCATACTTGAACTCTTTGCTTCTCTGAGCTTTTGAAGGCGTCTTTTGATGAGAGTGATGAACCAAAACATTCAATCTGTGGGCTGGAAAACCAAAACAGAGCCAAAGGTGGCTAACAGATGCCTCATCTGACTCACTGTTGATTCAGGAAATGCAGCCGAAGTTTAAAGTTTAATATCATTTCAATGAATGATTGGTAGAACGTTCTTCAGGATAATAATATTTAATACATGATTATGAAGCCGATTGCTTTATTAAAACTGACAATTTCCCCCGTGCTGCATGCTGCATACATTGCTCCAATCATTACAGATGCTTTGGTTTCACTAAGCTGCACTCTGGATTTTCAACACGTGCTAATTACCTTATCAGCTCCCATGCAGTGCTCGAACACGGATCCTTACAAGAGTGTAATACGTGTGTAAACTGCACACATGCGTGACTGCTCTCGAGTCAGTTCTTTACCATTATCTGTCCTGGCGAAGCTGCAGGTCACGTGTTATCAGCTGTATTGTCAGCGTGAAAAGAAGTCACACTTAGGTGAGTACAATTTGCTCCTGGCGTTTAAAGAGCAACTCTTACCCATTTCACCGGCTTGCCTCTGTGATTAGCGGCAAGTTGTGCCATCACGCCCTGAAGCACCGAGCCTGACAAGAGTGTCCGTCAGGGGAAATGTTACTCCCGTTTGGCAAGAGTAACCTCATTATTCCTGAAGGTGAGAGGGATGAAAAACTTTAATTGAAGCATGATGGACGCCAAACGCGAAGCAGAAGAGTGAACATGGACTTACAGTCGCGTTTATTCATTTGGCAGATGCTTTTGCCTGAAACACAGTCAAAACAAGACTGTGGTCCAGGCAGCGGTGGATAGAGAAAAAGCCTTGATTACCAGGTTGCAGGTGCGTGAAGTAACGCACGAGCGTATTGCTTTATCTTTTTTACAAAGAGATCGAGAACGACGGAGAGGGCGAGGGGGGGAGCGACTGCTGAGAAGCCTGTTCAAATTTGACACACCTCCATTTCAATCGCGGTTGTTTTTCTTTGGTGGGTCAAGTTTTTGTCTTGCTGGTTGAATGCCACAAGGCAAAGCGGTTCGCCCTGTAATTGCCACAATACATATTGATTTAAATTGGATCAACTGACTGCTGTTAATGAGTTGTTGGTATTAACTTTTAATTAACTAATTAATAACAAAAGTAGTAGTAACTTTTCTAATTGCTAAACATGACGTGTTTTGGGTTTTAATCACCCTTTTGGCTGCTAGAACAACCTCTTTGTCCCGATATATGTGGGAAAACCACTCAAACTCTTTGTTCCAGAACTGGGCGCCAGCGGTGCACCATACCTGCCTCTGGCACTGCCACACACATGCTGGAGATCGCTCCGGGTGTGAGCACTGGCACAAAGGTGGAGAACATGATGCCAGCACACAAACACGCGTGCATACAAAGCTAATACACTTAGTTGGATTACAAACCTGCTTCACACACTTCGCCTCCATGTCTCCATGTTTCTTTCTCTCCTGGTCTCTGAAAGGAAGAAACCACAGGGCCTTTGGCAGCACTTATATTTAGCTGCTGCAGTACTTTTTTTTTTTTTTTTTTGTAGTGACGTCTCCCACGGTCTCCCCCAGCTGTTTTATCAAGTCACTCTGTCAGGCAGGCAACCCCGCACTGCTGCATTATTCATACTCTGCTATGGAGACAGGGGAATCGGAAGTCCCGACCACCACTTTGATGCCATGCAAAGAAGGGGGGAAAGACTCTCTGCAACGTTTACATCTGCCGTCACCTGTGCTCTCCCAGCTGCTCTGATCATCAAGTTGAACACAGGAATCATAAATGAGACTGTGCGAGTGTGTGGTGGGGCTGTTACGTGGGCACGGCCAGATTTGGGAGGGAAAATGGGTGCGCGCACACACGCACGCGTATTTTCATCATGCATGTACGGCGTGTGTGTGCTGATTCTCCTCGATGCATGCGCGCGGAGGATCAAATTTGGTGTAATGTTATTTTTCTCCCTCCGGTGTTGCATTTATGCAATACATTCATTAAAACCATTCATCATCCTCCCAGCTTTGGGTTTCCCTTGTACATGCAACAACAAAAAAAAAAGAAACAGCTCCCTCCTGTGCTATAAATATCTTTGATGGTGAAACACCCTCCTTAGGCTTTGTCAGAGACAAATCTAACCACCAGCTTGGATAAAATATGTCTGCGTACTATTATTGTGTATTATTGGGTAATTACATAATCTGAACATTCTGACAAGGCAACGGATGAGATGGAAAAATGAAAAACGTGTGCCCCTCGTAAATCACATTCCTCAAAGTCAGGGAGCCGCTTAGGTTTGATAGAGACTGTGGCTGTGAGGAATATGGCTGATCCTCCATCACAGAGATTTTTTTGTCAGTCTAACGTCATAATAGAAATATAGCAAAGCCGAATGGATTATACACACACACACACACACACACACACACACACACACACACAGACAACAAAGGTAATGCTCCAGGACTGCAGGCGAGTACGAAACCCTGATGTAAAAGTGGGCAAGTTTTGGTGGGGCCGTCTGTGTACGCTGATGTTTGCCGATTTGCGCGTGTTTGCATAAACGGGCGAGCCTGATTGACAGTGTGAGTTCCTGTGTTGACTCAGTGTGATTGAGCCAGAGATGTGAGTGCACTCTGCCGGCAGCGTTCTCCATTTGTCACCATCTCAAGCCGCGAGATGGGCCGGCAGGCGCCCGTCGGACCGGAGAGCTCCTGTCTGCCTCTCTGTTAATCCCACTCTTAGCATGTGCAGACACGTCTGCGGCCCCCAAGAACACCCATCTCATGGAAACTAATCCATTGATCCCTCTCCGTGTGTCAGTCACAGAAGCAGTTAGAGCCAGGAGCTATGCTATGTCAAGTGTAGCCCTCAAAGCTCAGGAATCCATATTGTGAAAGTAATTTGGGATTCAATTGGTCTAATAATGGATCCGTGTATGTGTTATGACTGGGCCATTGTCATCACATTGGGAAAAACATGCATGACTATGGCACATTTTTATTAACGGTATGTTTATCTACGAAGACAGCCTGAGCAAGAAAGCCATGAAATACCACCAGGAAACATCATTTATCATCCTCTGCTTCTCTAAAGTCTAAGGGCAGGGGTGCCCCCCCCACCACCACCACCACCACGTCTTTATATATCACGTCTAGGAATAAAACCCAAATAGAAAGTGATATAAAATGATTTATGAAAGAGGCTCATTGGAGAGTAGGGCAATGAAAATGCCATCCGCCTGAAAATCTAATAAGCATCCTCTCTGAATCGGCGAATGAGGCGGTGGTATGTACAGGAAGCCTCTCACAGGATGATCATGTATTAAACAGACTTCCCCTCCTCAAATATTCATGGGCAGAGATTTACTCATTAATCTTTCATTATCTTCTATCTCTCTATTTTGCATACATCAGGAGCTTGGCGCTGTTATTGGTTACAATCACCTTCATTTCACATTTTCCTGCGTGAGGGTGCCTACAGTCCTCATCCCCACCGTGTCGCCTACATGCAGCAGATAATGAGTCAGTTCGGCGTCTGAGTTTCTTACTTTGTCGTCACTTTCTGCGGAGATCAAGCCTGAGGTTTCTGTGATGAAAGCGTCAGGCGTTTGAAGCTGGTGGATTTAAGTGGGGAAAGGGAGTTTTGGTGATCGCCAGGCTCGGTGAAGCTTAACAGGATCTCTACATGAGCACAGATGTTTGTCTCACAGAGGGGACACACTTCCACTTGTCAAGTCGGCTGCAGGTGCACCGACAAGAATGAACAAACAGGCAGCGGTGTGAGAAGAGCACAACTAACTAGACTGACAGAGAAGTATCATGAGCTAAGTGTTCTTAAAGTGAAAGTGCTTGTTCTGAACACAAATGAGCCCTGATGTGTTATAATACACAGCATTAATAGGTTAATTCTGCCGCATCAATCCTAAAGCAGCATCTAACCAAGCTATTTTTAAATACAAGTTGGTGTTTCAGTCCAGCGGTCCCTAACAAGGGTTCAGACTCCTCTCATACCATCGCAGGATAAATGAAGGCAGTTTGGAGATGACACACAAGCGCAAATTTGATGTTTTTTTGTAAAATATTGGGTTTGACTGTGATATAGAGGAGAAGCAGTGTAAAAAGAGACAAAGAGCCTCAGCTGGACATTGTTTTTGAGAAACCACAGGTTTAATATTTGATAATGTGTTTTATTTTAAGGTTTTCTTAATGTCGAATCTTAAACTGGAGAGTAACTAATAACTCATAGCTGTCAAATTAAATGTACTGGTGTAAAATGTACAGGTAGAGGTGTGGAAGTCAGAGAAAACAGAAATACTCAAGTACTTTAATACAGTACTTGAGTAAATGTTCCATCACTGCTAACAGGAACACTGTAGACGTAGGCTTTGCTTTCTGTACCGCCATAAAAAGGCATAAAGGGAACAAGATTTTGTGACAGCTTTAACGTTGCCCTCGCATGATCAACATTCATGTCGGCACCCGGTTCTGTAAGACTCATTTCTGTGATGCTGTGACGTGAATGGTGTGCTCTAAATTAGACTTTTGGGGGGAGAAAAAGTACAAACTGTTGCTCCAAGATGAAAGAAGTTGGTAGTCCGCAGAGGTCAGCGGTTCACTGGCTGCGTACTTGGCTTCCCAGAACCGCCCCCAGCATGATTAAGGATGTGCTGTGATGTGATCCCAGTGATTACCATAGATGACTATAGGGAGGGCAAAGCTGCGAGATGGTGTGTAGGACCTGAGGGGGACACTGGTGGGCAGGGGCTTTATCGACCTGCTCCCTTGGATTCCTGTTAATAATATACAGGGACTTAACACGCCTACACACGTGGACAATGTGCAGACGGAAATGCAAAAGCGCACACACACACACACACACACACACACCGAGATGGAAGAAGACATAAGAACAAACAAGGCTCTAAATATAATCACACATGCACAATCAAAAAAGAGACATTCGCATGATCCCAGCGACACCTCGGCATTTCCTGCATGTGAGGAAAAACAGTTTGAAACGAGGTAAACTCTAAACATTGCTGCTGATAATGACTTTTTCTCACTGCTATCATCTCCTACCAACATCATCACCATGGTTCTCACCAGCCCAGACCTTGTTATCCCTGTCCACTCGCTCTGACTTACGGATAACAATGCAATTAATCAGAAACTCCGGGTAGGAGCTGCTGTACTTTCTGGCAGAAATTCTTCTCAGAAACGTCACCCCAACGTTAACTTCAAAGGAAAAGCTAACGCAGACTTCAGATCATGCAGTTTTGGAGGGAGTTTGGTCACACAATGGGAACTCCAGGGAACAATATGCTTGTCCCGTTTTCTTTTGGGTTTCTGACAAACTGTTAGGAAGCACATCCACATCTCTTCTGTCCAAACTGTGAGCTCTGGCTCCGTAAACTCCTCCAGTTAGTTGTTCTTATTTATTTCTCGACAGAAAAAACAGTGTTTCCAGCCTTCTCGCTATTCTTCCAGTCCACTGACATGACTAATGTAATAGTGAATCAGTGTTGTGCAGAGCCCAGTCAGGCTCATGCTGTTCCCACTGGTCATCCGGCTTCGAAGAGGTATGCATGTCTGCCATCTGTTGTTATTTTGGACACCCGCTGGCACCATACAATGATACATTGATTCATATCTAGTGACAGGTTGTCAGAAAAAAATAATAAATGAATGAGAACAAAACCGGAGAGAGAGGGAAGGTTGTTGGTTTAAATCCCCTGTCCGCTGATAATAAATTGGGTCGCTTGTAGAAAATGTTTGAACTTGGTTTTTAAAGGTACAGAGTGTAAGAAACTTAGTTTGAAACAGTAAAAACTAAACCAGGAACATGTTACAC
Organism: Datnioides undecimradiatus; assembly: GCA_008933995.1. Taxonomy (NCBI): domain Eukaryota; kingdom Metazoa; phylum Chordata; class Actinopteri; order Lobotiformes; family Datnioididae; genus Datnioides; species Datnioides undecimradiatus. Next base: position 3,536,974 of record WARS01000052.1, read on the forward strand.
CAGCAGAAGTGTTTAAAATAAATACTGCAACCCACATTTGAAGTACTTGAGAGAGTTTTCTCCCTCCACCCGCTCCGCCACAGATTTGCAAACTCAACATCCGCCTTGAAATCCTTCTGGGCTCTAAGCTGTCTCCATCCTTCAAATGCTCGCTCCAATATTTACCCGTGTTTTACCACGTCTCCGCAGGTCCTGGAGCGTTTTTCCAAAGATGACGAGGCTCTTTAGTTTTCGGCTAGAGTCTATCTCTGTTGATCCGGTCCGTTTGGCTGCAGCGTGCTGTGTTTGTGTGCCTATTTGTTTCATATCTGGCAACCCGGGGTGTCAAAGTGGGCAGTGAGCAGGAATCACACAGGCCAAAATGACACTCTGCACCAGAATGGAAATTTCAAAGCAGAACATACTGGCTGAGGCTTTGCTGTCAGAGGAGCCTGTATTTTAACGTGTTCCCTTGATTTCTGATGCCGTAACGTGTTTAGATGTTGGCCTTTTAACTAAAATTGTAATGTGAATAAATAAGTTTCGATGTTTTGATGTTATGATTAGACTGTGCGTTGTGTTTAAGAGCTATGTACGGAAGTTAGCATGCTAATCAGCTAGCCTTGGCCTGTCTAGTCTCGTAATACCAGCTAATACCACCTGAGAGTCACTTTAAACACTCAGCTGTACAAATTTATTGGGTATGATCAAAAACTAGCGAGTCGACAGCTTTGCTAACGCAGTCAAACATGAAAGCAGGTGCAACAACACATGACATAGCAAGCCAGTTGATATGCTTGTGTAACGGCAGGACACCTCTGCGCCTGCTGTGCAGCCTTTCGTTTCACAAAGTTATTCTCAACGGCCAAAGCCAGACCGATATTTACCCTGAGCCACTCTCTCTTCTCATCGTCCTCTGTCGGTTTCCTCTTTGGTCTGCCATGATGCCCCAAGAGGCAGCTTTACTTGGTTGTATTGTCGCCTTTGGTGATTTACTGCCCCCTATTTGTCTGGAGGATGAATTTGACAGCAGGTCATTTTTAACATATTGTACCTTTTTTAATATTAGTGTCTTTGCTAATAATTAAAAAAGGTATAATACAGAAATGCCAAAGATATGTGTGAGGTAATTAAGAAAAAGTGTTTTAGTTTATCCACCAGAGAGCACAGCCCATTTCATTTTTCAGCTCAGTAGAGCGCAGTTAATGCCTTCATTGTGATGTCTTTATGTTTAAGCTGATTCATTATCATTCGATTTTTTATTTTTTGACATCTTTATCATTGTGTCCTCAAAAATGTAGCAACCGTCTGGATCTGATAAGGACCAGAACAGGAAGGGCAATATTCAGAAATTCATGAGTGAGTAACGTCACTGCTGTATAAAATGCATGAATGGATGCAGGGAGGCAGGGAGGGGGGAGGGGACAGTATTGCGTGTAAAACACAAGATAGAGTACTACAACATGTGCCTTTGACCCGACCTGAGTTCAATCCCCAGTGGTCCTCCACACCAAAATTGCATTGTGTCATCTTGATCACAACTGACACACCCCCTTATTGTGCCTTTCCCCCCTGCATCAGCACGGTTCGCGTTCACAGTGAGTCGGCAAAATGCGAAACAAAAAGAAAACCCCTCTGTGTGAACGATGAAAATGCCAATTCACTGCCACATTGCCCCGTGCGGCATGCACCATATGCTGCAATGAAACCAGAGCTTTACTCAACTCTGTTCAATCATCATGTGTATCCTCCGTGACCTGTTAGATGTGACACTCAACGGCTGAAGTGCACTTCAAAGACAAACTGACAGAGGACACACGGAGATCCCAGAAGTTTACTTGCCAGTGCTGGATGCATTGAGGCAATCACGACTTGGCTGACGAGAACTAATGGCAAGTCCCAGGATTCATAGGGGGAACAATGAATCAGATTCAAACAGCACAATGCAGCACCGTCTGTAGTACAGTGCCAGCTCAAACAGATGGGCAGATGAAACAGCTGTGTGTCCAAATTAATTGGGTGTGCAGCATCAAGCTGACAGCACGTCTCTGCGGACTTTGTGTTAGTTACCTACTGAAACTGTAATCAGATTACAAACACCTTTTGAAAAAGTTTTAGGGATGTCTTTTTGAATAGTTGATCATAGATGTTTGTTATTTTCTCAGTGCTATGCTTTTCTCCTACTGGCTCTGTTGGTAACCACCCACTGTGTTGTTTCAATGCCACCTTTTCTCTCCGAGTTAAACTGAGAAAGTGTACAAAGTGTCTGAAACACTACCAAGCTCAGATATAACATGCTAACCTATTTGCTAGTCTAGACATGCACCTAGCTCTTCAATCCCAGTATCACAAGGCTTATAGGTTCAGTAAAACAACATGTTTCTGGATGAAACAGGGTGGGCAGGCAGGACCTAATGTTGGGAGGATCTGGACTGAAACATAGGTGAGTTATAACAAACATTTACATCTGATACATCTGAGATTAGACACGGAGATGTATCAGCTTTTTTCACATGTACCTTACCTGTAACCTCTCTACAAATATGTTACTACAGACTTTAAATTAGTTTTTCTCTGCTTTTAGTGGCATTAGACTTCATGGTGTTTGTATTTTACCAACAAGGAGTCGATAGAGTTTCAAAGACGAAAGAGAAAAATGAAGAGGAGACTTATAATTTATTTTCTGAAGTTCCTCGCTGTTCCTGTATATTGCAAAATCTGTCTGGATAAACATACAGACAAATTTAACAACTAATATACTTTCTGAAATTAGGAGCATCCTTCTCCCGCAAAATCAGAAAACACAGGAAGAAGGAAAGGAACAAAACAGATCTGACGCGATAACTACAACAATGAGATGTGGTGCTATTGACAAGCCAACTGCAGGAGATGGCAACCAACTGCTGCAACTGCACATAATGTCATCTCGTGTTTATAATTACAGCTGTAAGAACACAAACAGTAAACATTAAAATTGTCCCCGTAGCCTCATCTCTTCACTCAATCTGGAACTCCTGACTGGAAACACAAGCCGTCTTTTAGTACCAGACCCTGAATATCCCGATTCACCACAAATGTAGCGTTTGCATCCCGGGGCAGGAGGAGAGAGAGAGCGAGAAGGAGCAAGTGATCAGTACAAGCAGGTACAGAGATAAAACACTGCACTAAGATGAAACATTATCCCGCTGTACAGACGTCACGCTGTTGATCCACCCGTTGGTGCAGACTACATCCTGGCTTGAGATGTAAGAACCTCTCAGATAAAACAGATGGAAAAATAACTTTAATGAAAGTATTTGACTAAATTAGTCTGTAGTCTTCACTCTGGACTCTGATCTCATTCATAAGGACATTAAAACTTTCATGTTTTCTCAAGGGGCTTATGGCCACCCACACCTTCATGTATGACTTACTCGAGCTGATGTACCTGATACCGATACTCCTGTCAGTCAGCGTCATCCCAGGCTGCTTTGTACCAGCTGTCATGAGACGCCTGCATCAGCGTGACCTGCCTCTGCACCTCACTGGGTATTTTTTTTGGTCTGCGGTCTTTATTACGGTGCTGGAGACCCAGTGAGACGACCTGTGAGCTTCACCACAAGTGCTTCATATTTGAACATCCCTTTTTTTGAAGTTTAATCCGCGGCTTTTGAATGTGAGATTTATAAGCAGCATCCTGTGCTCAGAGAGAGAGAGAGAGAGATTTTGTCCTCTATTTACAAAGAGGCTCTCTGCTGTTTTATCCGTAGGACATGTTTAATTCCAAAGACTCGGTGCGGTTTGAAACTCTGCCTCATGGACTACTGGTCCATGAACGGGGTGGATGGGGACTGGATGTGTCACCAGGTTGTTGACGTGTTGCCACTGGGAAACGTCTCAGAAGACAAACATCTTGACATGTGGTTTTGATACTGTCTAATGGTTTCTGATGAGAATGAAATCATCCCGAGACAAAACTTTTCACATTTATTCTTTGGAGAGAGGATTTTTTTTTTTTTTTTTGAAAAACCCCCTAATCTCTCAAGCTCCAACTCTGCAGAGGAAATTCAAAGATGTTAGAAATGATTAAACCTCAAGTATGATTTCATTTTCTCTTATCAGAGAAAAGCAGATCTCAAATATGTGTTAGTAACTTTCATTTATAATCTCTTGTGTCTAATTTCTCCCACTCACTGGGCCATGCGATTGAAATACTGCTTCTTTGACCGTACTCCACTTCTTTGTCACTCCCGTGCTGCAACAGTTTTTAGGAGGTTGTGGTAAACTGATACTCCAGGTCAAGAAATAAAACAAGCGGTAGCATTTCCCAGAATGCAACCTTCCCGACCTGTGCGACCTAACATGTAATCACGACGTCTCCAGTTCAACTCTGGCTGGAGACCATTACTGCATGTTAGCTGCTCTTGTTCTCTCCCCATATTTCCTGCCTGCCTCTACACTGAACTGTTGAATAAACCCAAAATACATCTGAAGAATGTATGAAAAATAGAATTTAAAAATCCTAGAATTAATAAAGATCTATGGAAATGACTGGTTCTGCACGTAGACATGTACAAATGTCAGTATTGCTATGCAAATAATTATGCAGTATTAGAATATTTCAGCGTGATTTGCATGCACAGAACTGGGTGCAAAGACATCATATGCAGGAGGCAGTGCAAACTAAGTTACAGACGTGCAATGAGACATTGGTTACCATAGTTCCAGTGGTAACTGTTAACTTGCTACTCTGTAGTTTGGTTCTGCGAGGCCGGTCAATGGGAATTAACTTTGCATAGGATTACACAGAATCTACTAGGCATAAGGTATACTCTAATGGCTATACTCTGACATATCTCAGCTATACACACAGTCTTACAAAATGAAAGACATATGCATATGTTTGACTCGGTCCTGCTATTTAGAGTGATATCACGCTGTTCTCAGCCCGTCCTTTTCCCTTTTTTTATAACATCCAGACCTGTGAAAGAATGCAATGCACAGTTTAGTGACTAAGCCTATTAAGCTGACCTGGCTGTCCAACCCTGGCAGGTAGATCCAACTGATCCAACTCCTCGGAGACACAAGTATTTTTTTTCCTCCATCCAAAGGTAAAAATACAGCATTAACTGTCTCATCTGTGACAGCCGTGCACGCCCGTGTGGGAAGGACTGCGCTGGTCAGGCTAAACCTGCCCTAAAGGTCAATACTGCAGAACATGAGACTGCAATTTGCTATGACAGTAAAGACAGCGTACGTGCACGGCATTTAAGTCACGCAAATCATGTACGTGCGCGCTCCAGATCATGTTGGGGATCTGGAAAGATTGACCCTTCCTCTAGAATATGTGGGTTTCAGATGGAGGGGCAAACGGTTAACTCTTTGTAATGTTTCTAACTAATGGGTAGCTTAGGTGGGTTTGGTTTTTCTAGCCCGTAAATCAAATAAATCTCTGGACATGTATCTGGCATGTCCACTTTCAGTGCTGTTCAGTGCTTTGTTTTCTTAACTGACACCATGCTGTTTATGTGAATGTTGACTCTGTCTCTCGCTCACTTTTATTAAAGCCATTTCTAGCTTCAGCGCAGGCCCCAGCCATCTGTGGCAGGCTGAGGCACCAAACACCGGACTGTTGACAGTCTATAATCACACAGGATTTCATTATTACATAGGCTGGACCTGTGACATTGCATTTTTTAATCCTGACTGTGGGTCAGTTTTGTGTTTTCACAGAAGGCAAATGTGACTGTATCCTCAGCTATGCGTCCTCCCCACATTTGGCATTATGATACAGATTATTTGTGCATGTGTTTGTGAGTGTGTTTGTGTGTGTGTAGACATGCATTTGCATATGCAACTACTTGTGTATTCACATGCACCCCATCTGTCTGCCGTTCTTACAGGAAATAAAACAGAACAGAGAGTTGAGGGATACCAGCTTGTGTTTATATTTAGATGAAAGGGAGAATAATATCAGTAATAATCAAATGTGGCTTTTTGAACAGTTTGCATCACCAACAGTCAGTGGGTATATTTTTCCACTAGGTTTGTCTCTCTTCTGTTTGGCTCTATTTATGAACTCACCAGGGAAATGTTATATCAGCACTGATCTGTCCTGCTAACTGAGGGAACCGGCTGCAGCACTGCAGCTTCACAGGAGGCTTAACTGTTCCTGCATCACTGCTGGGCAAATCATCAAATCTGCTCTCTGATAGAAACTCTGGTGCAAAGCAGTCAACATCTGGAGACTGCTGCGTTTGCCAGCATTATGTCATTTACACTATAGCTCATGTTTTTGCTCTACATCATCACAGCTCTCAAAGCTGAATTTAAATTGGGCTCCTGATAAGTGACCAAACCCTCAAATCTAAATGGAATTAGAGATAAGTCAGAGCACTTTCAGCCACTGTACATACAGGTTTATGGCCCAACACATCATGACAGGAGAGGTTTAAATCCTATAAATCATCCAGACAACTTTTTTTCTGCTTTTTGTCTTTGCATGCAATATCCCATATCTTGTAGGCAATTTTATCTGAAACCAAGTGAAAACATACGAGATAAATTCTTAAAATCTATCTAAATTTTCCTAAATTCGAAGTTGCTTTAAAGGCGTCATCGCCGTGCATCCCGGCTGAGGCCAAGAGGACGGGTCAGTGGAAGAACAGCATGTGTGTATTAAGTCATCGCTCCTGGAAATTTGCCCCTCTGGCCTCTTTTGGCTTATGCACTGGTTGAGCTGTCAGTGAAATGAATGGGCACCATTTTGCAGTATCTGGCAATAACATAATAACAACAAGCATGTCTTTCAGTGCAGTGGGTTTATGTCTTTTTTTACCTTTTGTTATAAGATCATTGTTGTATTTAATCTACTGCAAAACATAGTTATGCAGTAGCCCAATTAGTCAATACAATACATACATCAATAGCATCTAGCATCCAGAGCCAGTAAGGCTGTAGAAACCTGATCTCATCACTGAATTTTGGGCTTTGATGTAATTTTCACCTTTATGACTTTATATATGTTTATCATGTATGTAAAATGTAACTAATTACTTACAACAAATTAAATAAATCAATTACAATAACTGAAATTTTACATGGAAATCGTTACTGTTTGCACAAAAATAGAGGAAAACAGCAGAGGGGAGGAGACAAACGGCCAATTTATCAGATTTTCTGGTTTATGATCCAACATCTTCCGACCTTAGGTTCAGATAATGTGGGCTTGTTTTTCATCATAATGATTGCAATATTGCGAAAGCTGGGTCAATCAAATACTTAATATTTATTCATTACTGTAGCAAAGGTCTGTTAACATGTACATCTAGCACTGGGTGGGTCTTCTACAAGATCCTACTGTGTAACCAAGACAATACACATGTAGCTTACAGGTGGGAATGCTTGTCATTACTGTCCTGTAGGGGTCTGGAGTATTAATAACTACTACAATGACAGATACTGTGTCTTGTCCCACACAGCACTACATTAAAACGACACAGCAACGACACAGTGTGCATTCATAACAAGACTGAAGTAGACATTTGAAAAGTAATGCAAACATTAAGTAGTAAGTAAATTAGTAAGTAGTTACTTTTTGAGCAGAATTTGGCAAAGTAATTCAATTTCTGAGAGACGTAGCTAGCAACTGTTGTTAATTGCTAGTTTTCAGTTATTTGCACAACACTGCTTCAGATATAGCTGAAGGCAACAGATGAAATCTAGCAGAGCGGAACATACACAGACACAAGGCGAGGCATTCAGACTATAAGCCAACATCACCGCAGGAATACATTCACAGGCAGGCATATCGGATATTTCTGTCATTATTGTCCTTCCTTTTATACCAGTGGGGCTGTTAGTTAGACATTGTCAATCATCTGCATTCACGGCCTTGTGCACAGACAACCACAGCCTGTCAAGAGCACTGTGCCAAGTCTATAACCAACTCCGGGGGCACTCAAATATTTACCAACCAAAATAAGGAGAAATCAGACATCTTGCCATCTGAATAACAAAAGACTTCACCCTGCTTTTAATAAACCTCAGATTCCCAAATCAATCTGAATTAAAGTATTTGATTACCAGTTTCCTAGCAACCCAAGACCACGGCCATCTGTTGCTTCTGCAGACAGACGAGTCGGCCTGTGCTGTAGCCAGCAGGGAGGAATTCCACCACGCTTTCCATTCTTCAAGCTCATGCAGAGGTCTTTTTCTGTTTTATTTCACACTGAAGGAAGTGAAAGGACAAGAAAAGGATAGAATTTGCAATATCTACGAACCTCACAAAGACTGATTTCCAGAGTGCATTCTCGTCAATAATTTAGCATTGGACTGAAGGAAAAAATGTAATATTCATACAGACAAATGTCCCACTCTATTCCATTCAGGCCCTCAGAGGACCGGTAGGATGCAACATACTTCCTCTGACACTGACACAAGAGTAGATACACTGAGACAGGGTATCAGTTAGAGTTCAGCTAGAGACAACACCTGCTCGGAGGACGACGTAAACTCACACCAAGCGTGTTTGGTCACTCTCTCTATTGACTGTATGCATTTAAAGGACACTCTAAAGGGAACAGTACAGGGCCATCGTGTATGTAAGAACAACACAACTGGAGACCTTCAAACCTCGCGAATGGCTTAAAAATTGGGTGTTTTTTCATTAAGATGAATGATGTTTTTTTAATTAGGTTCTCCATCGGTCAGGGAAATGGTGGTTGACGTTGTTTGGATTATATTGCTGTTTTTATTAACCTTACAACACTGACCTTCAAAGCAATTGCATTGCAAAGAAGCACTTGTCCTCTTGGGAAATATGTGCTTATATGGATGCATGAATATTAGTTGATGATAGTATAATCAATAATTCTATTTGTTTAACTATTTAAAAGCACCAAGTTTTCAGTGCCAGTTAATAGAAAGCATAAAAAGAAAACTCTGTGTAGTATACAGCAAAACCAATGTAGTAGAGCAAAAAGCAAATCTGGCACATAAATGATCAACAAGAACAAAAAGAAATATAAAATCTGGTGGTGCTGCAGCAGATCGGTACTGTGCAAATAAAAAAATCCAGCAGTCAGGCAAGAAATCTATAAAAATGTATTTTAAAAGGGTTGCTTGATTTAGTTTTTTTTTTTATTTCCATAAGGTTTAAGGCATATACTGTCAAAATCGAAGCAGCCGAAGCAAAGATATCCTGACTTTTAATCCCTACTATGGGTCAAGCTCCAAAAACACTGTATCCATTATGGGAAATCCATAATGCGAGTGGATAGAGTTCTCCGTCAGACCCACCGTGCAGTAAACCCTTTTTATTTTTTTCAAATTGCACACCTCAGTTTGTAATGCAGCCTCACTGTCGTAAATCATCTCCAAGCCTGAGATAAGACAACCCTGATGACATCAAGCTTGTTTTGTCAGACTGCCCAAGAGCCACTGATGTCATTAGTCAAGTGTTTTCACAGGCTGACTATTTATATTTGTAATATCAGTGGAGTTCTTCATTAGGACAGAACTTATTGGCTGAGACGGTGCTTGTGCAGCCCTGAGGCGCAAGAAAGGCAACTGTAACCCTTTAACTTCAAATTGGACTGAGCAGATCCAAGAGGCCGTAGATGTTGACATGATGTGCTCTGGCACCTGGCCATGCAAAGCTTGGTCTGTGATGGGTATGTTTTTTAAATTTAGTCTAAAGGAAATCGGCAGCAGGAGCAGAAAATCTGAAACCGTGACGATTTGAATTCACGGCTATTGATGCAACAGATCGCTGTGCTTCTCTCATTATTTCTTATCAACAGTCTGTTTAATTGTTGCTTGATATCAGCCGCACCTGGACCTAAAATCTTAAATATTCATATTCGCAGGTGCATCCTAAGTTAGTTTTTTCCCACTGTGATCTTGTGTTATCGTTATTTATTATGTGCCAGTGTTCAACTTCTCCATAAAAGCACAATATGTAGTCAACATGTTAAGAATACAAAATGACAGATCATTTAATTAGCAATAATATCCAGATCTATTATTGTATTATATTATACTTTTATTAATGTATCTGTATTTTAAAGAGATGACCGATATAGGCCTATAATACAGTTAAAAGATAAGACAGGCTCTCTCCTCAGTGACTGAATGTTGGTGGTTTGTCTAAATATACAATATATACAATAAAAAAAGAGCAGGATCATGATGGGAAACTGGTTGGCTGCATAGTAGGTCCAGAAGACAGGATCTCAGTGATACTAAAGTGTCTCAGAAAATGTTAGAAAAGTAAAGAAAGAAGACTTTGACTGAGAGGAAATAACCCTGTGAGGGTGACAGGAATGTGAAGAATTAGCTGAAATGTACCAATTCAAGGGGAAAGGATCCTGATCATTCAATATATTTAATGCAGTGACAATAAAACTCTGATGTGCATGAAAACAGAAATACAACCAGATAATGAGACACACATGTGCTATTAATGGGTGTAATCAGACCCCTAACTATAAATCAATGTCTAGAATAGTATAGATCTTCTTTATGATCAATTAAAACAATCGGTTTTACAATATTAACAAATGTGCAGATCATCTAATCAGCAAATCACATGACAAACAATAAGCTCCAGTTTAAATCCAGGCTATCTTCTCTCTCGAATATCCCTAACAGAGGCAGTATATCCTGTCAGAAGTGCTTGACGGACCGAAGTATAACTTCAAAAACCTCCTTCCACCCACACCTTTCCAGCACCGGCTTAGGTGGGGCTATAGCCGACAATCTCAAACCAATAATCTGAGCTCCACACCCACTCCTTTCCCTGATTGGCCAGCTGAGGCGAGAAAGGCGTTTGAACTCTCTCACGCACTTTTGTTGCTTTTCATGTGAGCAGCCAACTGCAATAGGGATGTCTTCCAGGAGAAACCGCGCGCACTATTTTATTAGTACATCCACTTATTTAGAAGATATCATACCTCCATCCTGCCTTTGAGTGTGGCCAGCATTTGGACACGGCATGTCAGACGACAACCAGCTTCCAAACAAGCAAAACCCGACCTGCAGTCTTCGTCTCTTATACATCTGATATGTTTATTATGCAAAATAAAGCTGGTTGGGCCTAGAATAGCTTTACTCATCACCGTCTTCCCTCTCTAAACTAAACTGTTGATTTTTAAATTCGCGGTGGAGGAATGACAGCTTCACATCACGTCTGCCTCCAACACCGTTTGTCCTCATTTTGACAACATTTCATGCAGCTGCTGGCAGCCTCTTAGTCTTGCTGCCAGCTGGAGCAGCCGGTGTGCAAAGTTGCTCGGTGCAACTTTCATTTGTTTCCTTCCCGTCCTCCCGAGACAGTTTATGTGTCTTTTAATTTCGGCTTATGCTGCGAGATGTTACAGGAATCACGAAAATAGCTCCGTCCAACTGAGAGTTAGTAGCAGTCGATTTGGCAGTGGGACACCTAAGCTGTTTAAAAGCTCTCCCTCACCCTTTGTATTGCCCTGTCTTCTCCTCTTCTTCCTCTCTCCCTGCCTTGCAGACAAAGTGACTTGACTCCAGGCTGTGTTTGCTATACACTGCAGCATCACTGAGACATTCAATAATGTTTTCTATAATTAGAAGCTGTAGTAGCGCACTCATTTCCCTCCTTTATTCCTCTCTGGCTGCTGTTGGCTGTGTCCCTGATTTGATGATATGAGCTATATTTTCCCACCATATGGCCACCTGACATATAAGCAGACTCTATAACATCCACCGTTTTATTACAGCACATTCATTTCCCTTATGATCCTGGCAGAACAGTGTTTCCACAATAAAACCGATAGATGAATCGTAAGTTGCTCGACTCCTTTTCATAACTTCATCTGAGGCTTTATCTCATAAATCCCACCCGTGTTTTGGTGACTTCCACAGTGAACATAGAGGCACTTCATGAATTCAAAAGGAGGCACTTAAACATCCACGGAGAATCTTTGTTTGCATTAGCTGTTGTTTGTTTGCTCGTAGGATCCTCCCCTTTCCCTCCCCTGGACACCACTTGCATCATTACACCATTCACCCCCGGTGCTGGTGTAAAGGGGGCAAACCAGCCCCTTTGGAATCCTTCAATGGCCATTATTAGTATTCTGTGGGGAAATAAAAGGACCCATCTGTGGAGGTGGTGATGAGGGGGTGACAGGAGGACGGGCCCGGGGGGGGAGTCGTCCCTTGAGAGACCAAGGGATTAACCACTGACACATGGAGCCTGCTAATAAGGCGGTTCGGAGAAACCCATTCTATAGGATCAGTACATGCACGTGTAACACACACCAGACATGCACACACGCACATATGCACAGCAGCCAACAGCCATATTATTCCATGTCTGCATACTGCAACAGCAGCATTTCTCACTCATTCAGCCAGTCTACCACAGTCTACCACACACACACATACACACACGCACGCACAGTTGCATCTCCGCATCTTTATTAAATTTGTAGTAGGGCCACATCTGGTCACATACACCCAGAGAACAAAAGGAAGAGGTGGAGGGAGGGAGAAAGGCCCACTGTCAGATATGGAGATTTCATTCCGCGCTGCAGAGTATTAATGTGCGTGTGCACGCGCCAAGCATCTGTCACATATAATTGGAGGGTGTCAGGTGCGGACACGGGGGCCAGATTCAGTCCACCCACAACATGAACTGTCTGCTCCTGTGACTGGTAGAATCTGTGTGTCAACATCTATATTTATTATGGGGCTGACCCAGAGGTTTGGGAACGATGACTGCCTGATGGGGGATGAATGACTCTCAAGATTGTCATGAATCACGCTGCATCGCCCGGCGGACCGGGAGCGACTCATTTGCAGGGGCCTCAACGTTGCTGGTATGAGTTTAATCAGAATTCATTGATTGTCCAGAGCTTTTCTCCAGAGAGAGGGATTTTTGTTGGCCGAGTACAAACGTTCCCCTCAGCGCCTGTTTTAGGTGGATGTGTTTACACTTGATTTTAATGGAGTATATTTGTTAAAGCGGTAAAGCAGCGCTTGTTTGTTTCACCGCCCGAATTATCTCATCACCAAGTGCATGAACATGAGACCCTTTCCCTCATGAGGCTTACCTGTCACTGCATGCACCGAGCGTACGCCCCCGAGAGCCTCCGATCGCGCTCGACAGGAGAAGCCCCTGCACCACCAGCTTCGGCGGGAAGGTTTTTGACACTTCCTCGCACACTTCCTGGTTTTGTTTGTGACGGCAGTCCAAATTGTCTCAATGTGCAGTTCCGGTTTCCTGCCCGTGAATGTCTGCTGACATGAGGAAAAGCATTGCTCATTACCTTGAGCTTTCATTCACGCTAGGTAGGTAATGTGACACACGGGTTGATGAGACTGCTTGGAGTGGGACTTTACCCATGGGGCAAGGCAATTAACAGGCGTGCAGAGCAGCCTCAACAACAATATGGCTAGGGGGAGGGGGTTTGCCTCCCTCAGTCTTTTCATCTAACTGAAGTTTACCTTAAATGACAAAATGGTTTAGAGTGCTTGGATAGAAATAGATCACTGGGACTGGAGGAGAGACAAGGTAATGTAATGTCATTCACCGCAAATCAGGTCTCGTTGGCTTCCTGAGATACGGTGGATCCAGAAATAGAATTTTGCTGACAGAGGAAGTTGTTGCGACCAAAGATCGATACACACACTCGCCCCCTCGCTTCAAGCCTGAGGCGTTTTTCTCAGCGCTGCATTTTGTTTCCCTGTTCCCGTCTGGTCGTGCCCTGACTTAAGAGACGGGAGTTTTGACTATCACAAAGTTTTACTCCTTAAAGACTGTTGTGGCAGTAGAGTCAACTTACCTGGGAATTAATCAGACTGCGGCTACAGTCAGAGCTGTGCCTTAGAAACGCTTGTTTTTGAACATTTACAAGTAGGGATCCACGTCCGCCAGTGATTTAGTTTAGTCCACGAAATGTCAACAGTTACAATACTTTCTCTGAGACCAATGTGACGTCTTTAAGTCGTATAAGACCTCACATTTTAGAATCTGGGACCAGCATAAATTTGGATTTTTTTGCTTGAGAAACGGAAGAAACATTTAATTAAACATTAGAGTGATGAGAGGATCAGTGCCCAAGATATTTTCCTTGAGGGGACAGAGCTGAGTGGAGGGTCCCAGTTCCTCAGCTGACTGCTTGCAGAAGGTGTTACTCTGCCAGCTGTGCTCAGATGAAGTAAAATTAAGAATCCTACATATTTAAAGACCATTGTTACCTCATGAAATAAAAGCACAGAAGCAGTGATTAAATATTATTTATGTAAATTTGTTTACAAAAAAACCTTTTTGCTAGAAACATCTGGCTAGCTTTGTCCCACAGGCCCAGATCTGGGCAGCCTTGAACTACACTACACCGCAAGACAATTAATCAAATTGTACCAGCTCTTCTAACAATAATTCATTTCTCTGTTTGGCAGCTTTGTATCCCCATGAATTACATATTAGACGATTCCTCACCTCGTAACTCTCGTCCGATGCCAACATTTAGTGGCAACGCAGGAAGAAGGATGCGATTTCTGTGGCACGGTGTAAAGTAAGGGTGTGATGGTGGAGGTTTTGTTCTTTTACACACCTGCATTTTTCTTTTTTTATTACCCAGCATGCCCAAGATCTTTCTCCAACATTGGCTGCTGACTGTTGACCAACCTTAGCAGTACCTTAAACCAATGTTTGCCACAGCCATGATCGTTCCTTACCTCAATCACACCACGTCATGTGGAGGTATTATATAAAGTTAAATAAAACTTGTTGACACCACGAATGTATTAACAGTATTTCTCATAGTGGTCAAACACAATGCTGCACAGAATGAATAAAATGTTTTCCCATCCATTATTAATTGGAAATATTGCTGACAGGGCACTTTGAACTGCAGATAAGGTCAGTTATTGCTCTTTGTACTATGGATTTTTATGCCAAAACTTTCCTAGAGCCTAGAAGAAGTATTATAGCTATAGTTTAATCCCAATGGCCAAGCAAAGAAAAACATTAATTAGCATGTGCAGCAGCAAACCTGGAAGCTTCATTGCTTCAGATGAATGAGCACCATCTTGCAGCCTGCTAGCACGTAACACACGCATGCGTGAGATAACATTTGGTTTTGTAGACTTGTATGATCTCAACTATACTGTCCAGTAATCGAGTTGTGACAACGTTTATGTTAACTGTCCCGACTAACTCTATACTTTTTACATATGGGAACATTTTATTTCAACAGTGGACAAACGTCGTGTACCCAAAGGTGATTTGCCAGCGAAGTGGCTGTTTCAGACTATCGTGATGTGGCATCTGTCTGGAATGACGCTGAGTTTTACTCTCTCAGAGTTAAAACACTGATGATTTTGCCTCGCGCCAACATGCGGCAGTCAGTCTTTCCCCATATGGCTCCGAACATGCTCACAAGCTGCTGTCAGTCAGTGACTAGATGCCTCCTACACCAAACAGTGGAAGTGATATGGGCCTACGCTACACGTCCAGCAAAACAGCAGCAGATGGTGAATATTCTGGATCCACGAGCCATTGTGATGGACACCTCTGAGACTCGACTGAGTGACAGCTGTTTCTCAGTATGTGTCCGGTTACTGTGCAATCAGCCGCGGATCGGGGAAAATGACCGGGAGGGTGGGCTGGCAGGAGGTTTGGCAAGAAAAGCTTAATCACAGATGTGATGTCATCAACGTGCACCCTTTTGGCGTATCATTAACCGATAATGACGTGGACACAGTCAGCATAGGTACAGGTTCAGCTATTTGTAGAGCGCTGGATGATGCGCCGGTCTTTGAAAAGGCACAGTTTCATTTTTGAAAAAGAGATTAATATTCAAAGTACAAACACTAAAAATAAGTTCTGCTGTTTAACTGCAAATTCATAATTACATCTCAATATTCGTGCCGTACAAGGCATTTCAAAGCAGTCTAATCAGTTTGTAGTCATAGATACAAAAGCAAAGCACAAAGGCTCTCTGACAAGATATTCAGCTCCATCATGTTATGCAGACACAAGCTGGTAAACGCTTTAAAAGTGAGACTTATAATGAAAAATGGCCGCATGCATCTCACCTGCATGAATTAAAATCAACTTAGCATAAGGAAATAAGGTATCTCAAACATCTGAGCAGACCACACACAGTCTAAGCTGCACCATGAGGAGACTTTTACCGTATTTAGCTTTAGATTTTCAGTATTTTCAGCCCAGTGTCCTCCGTTTTATTAATGAGACAGGGATGTAAAGCCTTATCCTAACCATTTGCTAGTGTTTCAGCTTTTGATTTTAGTGTGGGCGGATGTCTAATGAACATAACTTTAAGCAGATTGTTTTGTGGCTTGTTTTGTTCGGTTCAGAAGGTGCATTATTCTTCTTATTACCACATTTTCTTCCTTTCTTCTGCTCCCTATTTTTAAAAACTCTGCTCCGCACTTGTGAATAAAAGGCTGTGAATTGAGCCATTAACTTGACAGGGAATCTCAAAGGTACAAAGTGTGGAAAAGCTTCCGTGGTTAAACGGCTTCACCGAGCGCTGGCTTCGATCCTTAGCAGTCCACGTCCACATTTATATCAAATAAACATGACTGTGAAATTATATTCTGTCAGGTACAAAATGCGTTTTTATAAGATTTGAGGTCGACTTAATAGAAGAGTTTTCATAAACCCTTGTGTCGTTATCGCTTTAAAGTGTGTGATATCCACACATGGCGTTTCCAAGGACGACTTGGTTGTTTGACTTATTGGTTAATTTAAGCAAACCCATCTTTTGTTTGATTATGATGCACTAAACCAGTGTTTACATACTTCATCTTCAGCTTTTGTGTCTCTTAACATCCATCAAGGAAATTAGCTTAAAGCGATCATCTGCTCTGTGTTTGTTTTTACTGGGAGACGTCTTTGACGCTCAGCAGTCTTTGCCGCGCTGTTTAGCGTTGTTATCGCCGTGCCAGCGCCGTGATGTCACTGGACGGACGGCAGCTGCCAAGCCCCCAGAAAGACAAGCATGAGCGTTTCTACTGAGGCTACAAATAACAGAACGGCAGAAATGAACACAGTGGCCGCGTCTGCAGAGACACGAATAATAAAGTACACTTTATTAGCTGATGTAACATCACTGCAAATCATCCTTTTCCTCATCTGTTAGAGTTCCTGGCAGGAGAACAGGCCTACTGATGATCTACAACATTGACAGTCGCTGCTTACATTGTCTTTAGCATGACAAAACTATGACCGCGTAATAGATCGAACAAGATATAAGTCATTTTATTTGCTGATGCAACACAGTAAATGTTCTCAGTCCAGACTGTGACTAATAGCAGCTATAGAGGATATCAGTCCACAAGAATAAGAGCCTTGATTTGCATTTAATAATCAGCACTTCTCATCCCTGGTTTAATGCAAAATGGAAATGCAATGCAAATTTCCATCTATCAAGCTCCACCGTTCACATGAACACAACAAATAAACCAAACACACGATCTGTCGTTCACTCCCGTAAAGTAAAACGTATCGAGTGAAGAAGGAGGGCTACGGTCTCAGCGACTGAACTGAATGTTGAAGTGCAGCAAACCGTAATCTCAAAAGCACGACTCCCCGCGTCCACCGCACCAAGACAATGGAGGAATGCCAAATTATTGCAGCGTCTGCTCGTCTCCAGCAGTGCGACGGTGCAGCTGATGTCTGCAGTGAGTTTGTCAATGTTGATTCATTAATAATAGCACAGTAAGCTGCCTGGGTTCCCCAAAACAACATGTTTATGTTAAAGCAACAAAGCAGCCCTTGGATTTGCTTTAATAAATATATTAATATTAACACTTAAGTATTTATTTCCACCCAAACCACGATCTTTCTTTTGCCTAAACATTGGGCGTAGTGTTACGTAAGGGACAAATGAGGCACTGCAGGCACAAACTGCTCTTAAACATATACAAGCAACACATGACGTGAATGCATGTGTCATGAATACCATTAGATCACAAAATGTTCATGGACAAATGCGCATTATTTAATTAATCTAAAGGACTTTTAAAATAACTTACAATTACTGTTACAAATAGGCTTTTGCTTTAACCTGACATTGCAAAGAAAAGAGTCCAACTTCTGCAACCTCATACATTTCAGGGGGGTTTTAAATGATATGTTTTATCTGATTACACGCCAGACTAATCATAGCAAGTTTAAGTTGGAAATTAAGTCCAAGCTGCGATTGATCCAGACACCCGAGCTTTCACCGTCAAAACGGTTGGAATATGTATTTGTCTATTTGAGATGAACTTTGACAGATCGGATGACCATTGGGCAACCTTAAATCAGCAGCTCACAGCAGCTGTGCAGCTGGCGGCGCGCAGGTTGAATCGCTAAATCAGTCAGTTACAATGTTGCAAAACACCAGATTTAAATGTCACGGATTACTGTTTTAGGAGCATGATTGTTTCTGCAATGTGTCAATCAATGTAACAAAAGATCCCCAACGGGAAGAGCCGTGGAGGAGGGGAGCCCTCCGACAGAAGGGAAGAAGAGACAAAAGGGAAATTGCGGGAGACACGGGCAGAGCTTGTTTCCCTTCTATGCGATGCGGATGCTGTAACCCAGGGAGCGCAGGATGTCGCTCACAGGTGTGAATGAAGAGCCTGGTTGGTTCCCTCGCCTCCCCACGTTTCCCACTCACACCTCTCTCCTTATCACACAGCCTCACTTTTTATAGAGCTGCCACAGACAATTGCCGAAGAGTTATGTGTTGCTCGGTGACAGGCAGTACCTTTTGTTATGAATGTGTGTGAAAAGACGGGGAAAAGCCTGTGCCCGCTTTGTGCCTCCGCCTCTCAAAGTGAACGCTTATACCCTTTTTGGCGTGCATGTGAGGTTTGGGTTAAAGCAATCTCTAGGATGTCTGTATGTGAGCGCTTTCAAGCGCGAGACGTTTGCAAGGAGGCAGAAGATGCATTTCACAAGGGTGATGTGAGAATGTTAAAACAAGAAACCGTTCCCATTATGAGCAAAAGATGCTACGATATCGTCAGCGTCTTCGTGTGCTTCCTTTCGAGCTTTGCACCAGAGAATAAGGACTGCGCAGCTTCTCTGTTCTCCAGCAACTTTTTCTTCAAACTCTCGTTGTGTTTCATTGGCCAGAGAGCTCTTAGAAAGACTACTGTTACACCCTGCATTATACAGTGTCTGCCAATATTTTGTCGACATATTAAAGCGTTTCCACACCACACGCGTACGCAGTCACACGCGCACACTCGTCCGCTCATGTCGCGTTCATTAAAAGGATAGAAAAAAGCTAACATAACCACAAGTTGTGTGTCAGCGTGTAAATTTGACTCTCATGAGCACATAAGCCATGACGCCTGAACCTGACAAGCGTCTCTCTCTCTACTCTCAACTGATCTCCATTCATTAACACTCTTCTCATTCAGGAAATGTGTCACAACTTTGGAGAAGTGAGGGTGAATGATGTGGAAAGGGATGCAACAGTGGATATCTGCAGGGGGAAGGAGTAATAGGGTGTCTTTCTCCTTCATTCGGAGGCAAGTGAGAGAGACGGGGAGGAGAATAAAAAGAGCATGAACATGCTTCTTCTCACTAATCTCACACTGAGTTTTCACACCTAACTGCTCCAGCAATGATACATTATTCAGTGTTTGCACAGCCTCACCCAGACCAGAATGAGCTGTGTGAGTGTAGGAGCTACGGGCAAAATAAAAGACAAAAAGACGGTAAGCCGTCTGTTTGTTCACCTCGCGCTGAACTCTGAAGGTCAGCACGCGTGAAGTTTGGATGCTGAGGTGCATGACCTGAATCTGGATTTTATTATTGGTGAAAATACAGGCAGAACAACACAACAGAACACAGTTGTTCTGTGTTTAACATCTTCAGCAGTACTGATTCAAACTACAAGAGACAGAAAGAACAGAAAAAGCATAATGCACATCCTTAAAAAAAAAGACAAGCAACCCCCAACATGACCTGATTTATTCTTTTTTAAACAATGCATTGAGCAGCCAGACCTGACTTCTGAGGTTCATCCAGAAACATAACATACCCTCCGAGTGACGTCAAGCCACCACAGCAAGTTCAAAAGCCGGCAGGCCCACCCGCTGAGGCACACCCACGCTGCCATTGTTATCGACGGAAATTTTGAGGAGCGCATGGGACACAGCAGTTCTCCGTTCGTGTCTTTTTGGCGAACCTCGCTGGGAGAAGACAGCTTTAAAGAAATTTGTTTGATGTTAAAAAAACACCGAGCCACGAGCTCTGGGGATTTTTTTTCCCGGTTAAGTACCACTGACTGCGGGGAATGAGAGTTCTGAGGATAAGCCTGTTAAAAATGTCTGCTAACAAATTAGGGTTTGCACTGGCATCCGCAGTCGTAATGGACTTACATGGGAGGGAAGTCCTGCAAATACTGTTTAACCCAGGGTCGCGTTTGCAAGCTATACTTAATGCTCGTGTTTGTTCTTGCACTTACATGGATAGGATTTGCCACCACGGGACAGTTCATATGGTGTCAGTGAAGACATCATTATCATTATTGCATTATACAAGGGTTTTACGTAAATCAAGCCCCTGCGTAAGAGTAACTGCATCTAGAGTGGAAAGACCTCAACTTGGTTCAAAGTCATTAAGATCCAGATGAAACAGCATTTCGAGAGCACGTAGCTTCCGTATTTCTGAGTAAAACCAGACCGGCAGGCGGGCTTTGAACACTGAGTAGTGGGCGAGTCACAGCAAATATGGTGATTTACGGTGATTCAGACTGAGGTGGTCGTCGGGAGGTTCAGACATTCACTGAAGACGTACAATGCAGTTGTGAGGTAGCTACTAATGAATTCTAGCTCTGTGCCACTAAATGTTGAAGGCTGATTGATGGACGGATGCGATGATATCATTGGTTGAAACTGAGTGGTTAACCCTTTAACACCAGAGCCTGTCCTGTCAGTGCTTTTGCCCATTTATCCAGAATACCTTGATCTTTCAATACCTGGCAGTTATTTACTGTTTACTGCACGTTAGAAGAGTGTGATGACAGTTGAAAAACACAAAAACGGAATTGGATTTTAGAGTTTTAGTGAACAAACAACGCCGCAATTATACATGAATGGCAGAGTTTGCATGTTATGTTTGAAATTTGAAAAGTATAAAACTATTTCAAATAAAATAAGTGGCTGCTTCGCGGGCTTCCGGGACATTCGCGTGTGAAATTACCGTAATAACACCATTTTGGGTGTAAAGAGCAACATCTCAGCTGTCAGAGATGACGTAATTACTGTAATCCAAAGTGCGCTTGTGCAAACGACACATTCGGAGTTATAGGGTTAAAGTAAATGGATCTTGATGAATAGGAGCACAATATGACAGGGGTGTGATCTAAAAGGGTTAAGAAGGCATTTTGATTGGATTGTAAAGCAGCTGTTATCAATATTTTTATATTCACAAAGGATGAAATAACTGAGTAAGGGGTCATGTGAAAGCCCTAACAGAGCTTATGTTTAAATCAGTATTTTGATCTTTGGTTTCATTGCAATCAGGATTGTTTCAGCAGGCAACTCTTTTCAGAAAAAAAAAAACAACAACAAACAAACAAACAACCTCTGTATCACTGTGCTCTACCTGCCCAGCACCAAGCAGCAGACAGACACAGCTGGTGACTAGCTGGTAAACACAGTGAAGTGTTTAGCCGTTAAAGAGCCGGATATTTCCCCCAGGAGTTGGTGGAGACCAAAGACAGAGCTGAAAGAGAGTGAGTACTGGTCTTGAATCCACCGGGTAGCCAGAAACACAACTACATATAAATGCTGTTATTGCTAAATGTCAACTCAGTGTGTAGGTTGACGTCTAACACAGTTTCTGCTTCATCTTAATAATGTGATGACGATGTCAATGCACAAAGCTTTGTGCACTGCAGTATCTGCAGGCTTACATTTTACCTGGATCTTAATTTACATGTACAGGTTTACAGTTCCATTTACCTGTAGTAGCGTATGCAATATTGCAGCAGAATGCATCTTTCTTTCCGGTCAGGTCATTAGATGTGATGTTGAACACTTTCAATCATATGTTGCATGGTCATTAATATAATTGGCTCTGTTTTACGTGTTTTTTTTATACTTTTACTGTAAATTCTTCTATTTTAATACATATTGTTTTTATGTCACTGTGCAAACCATAGCGTCTTTAGCACAAGCATTCCCCGCGGGTGGACGTAAAGTGTCGTCCTGTCTTCCTTCATCCGTATTTGACAGTTAATCGTTTACTGGTCGAAACGAGCAGAAGCCACGACGTCTTGAGACTCTGTGTCAGGGTTTATCCCGGGGAACGCTTCGTATTCAGACGTCACACATACAGTAGCTGAATGACATGGGATGGTCATCTTCCTTCCTGGCCGTATAGCCTCATGATAAATGATGGATAGTTCTGGTTACCCATGATTACTCAAGCAGCACAGGTAAAGTGTTCCCCTCTAAGCCAGGAGCAACTCCTGATCAGTGGTCCATGTCTGCAAAACCCTCGCCCACATCTCCTATTTTCTTCCTCCCTGTCTCTCTCTCTCGCTGTCTCTCTCTCTCTCTGCTCCCAGAGGGGCTGCTGTTCACCGCAGAGTGCCTCCTGCTTAATGCTACATGTGACAGAGCCCACCACAAGATGGGATTTAAGGGAGAGGGGGGAACTGGGGGCTGCCAGACTCACAGGTTTCATTGCAGGCCTGACCGGATCGCCCCCCCCCCCCCAAACCTGGCCGCTGAATGATTCATGAGGTGAAATGTAAGGGTGGGGGGGTGAGGTGTGTGTGATTGCATCATTGCTGTGTCTGGGCCTCTCTCTTGTGAGTGCTGTATTCTTAACCCTGACACGCAAGAGAGATGATGATGGGGTGGGGGGGGGTGGTTGTTTGTGTTGGTGGTAAATAAGCACGCACACACACACACAACAGAAGGCGAGGCAGAAATGTTAATCATACAAGCAATAAATCAGTATTACACATGCATAAAGACTCACACACTCATCAGACACACGGCGACAAAGAAAGCTGGGTGTGGCTGTGGTGTTGCGGGGGGTGCAGCATGGGTATCCCCACTGGAAAAGCCCTGAACACAACCTCCCCTTCCCCCTCTAACACCTTATACATAATTAAGACGTGTCTAGAGGCATCGTAGGGCAGAGGGAAGATTATTAAAAGCTGTGTATGGCTCCCAACTCTACCGGGCTGAGTCTGCAGCTGCGATTTTAGGAGGAAACCACCCACAAAAACAAGCCAGGGAACGCAGGTCTCTTGAAAAATCGAGATCAATTGTGAAACGTCCCAAAAGACACTAATGGGGAGATGAGAAGTGGAGTGAAGCGTGCCATGGAGGAGCGACGATGCGAGGCTACGAGGAAGGAGGAGCCAGTTTTTATTGATTCAGGCATTAATGTACATTATGTACAAATTGGTTGCGGGTGGCCCCTCATGTGAAGCCTGGCGCTGCGCAAACAAATTGGAGAATCTGTCTCGATATCCACTTGTGGGCATATCAGGGCGTGAATATCCAATCCAATCTATTTATGAATACTTTTTTCATTTTTTTTTCTTTCTTTGTTCGCTCCGTGCTTCTCTGTCACAGGCGAAATCTAAGAATCTGCTTGACAAGAGGACTAAGCCTGCTTTTCTTCTTGACAGCTCAGGAGGAAGAAAGGGAAGGAGGGAGGGAGGGATAAATAAAGAATGGAGACGGTCCTATATTTCACACAGGTAGCTCAAACCCTGACAATCGACAATCTGTCAGCCTTTTCATCGCGACAGGGCACCTCCCATGAATCAAAGTCCTCAGAGCAGAGATGTATGTCTCAGAATGTGTGTGTGTGTGTGTGTGTGTGTGTGGCAGTTTCTTTCGGCTAATTCATTTTGTTGAATTTCATTAATCATATTTACCACCAGCGCTCGACTGTGCCAGCGACTCTTGGTGCTGTTACAGTATCTGTGAGAGACATTCAGTGTGTATCAGTGCTTCCTCTCTTCTGCAGGCTGCGTGTGTACACAAATGTTAGGCATAATGCAGCCTGAAGCCTGCTGAAGGCCTGCCTGTGTGGCTCACACAATACACAGACATGACACACACACACACACACACACACACACACACACACACACACACACCATCTCTGTATTTCACTCCCTTTCCACACATACAAACACACTTGACACATGCGTATACATAACCGTGTCCCTTTGTGGACCGTTGCCATGCAACATTTCTCTGATTGGGTTAGTTGAGCTCTGGTGCATGTGTGCTCACACAAACACACACACAGACACACACACTCCTGCAGGCTGATGAGGATCAGATCACACACGCGCTCCTTTGCCACACCCATGCCTCCTCTCCCGCGGGACACAGCTGCACTTCCAAGGCCAAGGATGGAGCGAGGAGAAAGACGCGGTGGTTTCTGGAGGAGGGGAGCTCTCCGCAGCTCAGTCCGAGGTCGAGGCTTATCTCGATGAGCTCCTCTGAGATGTTTGATGGTTCCTCGGTTTGAATTACAGGTGCATTTACTTGTTGTATTCAACCCTTCTCACCGTTCTCATTTTATAAAGTGTAACTTGAAATTCTCAGAGCACTTGGAAATGTCGTTATGTGGCGAGGGTTGATCAATAAAAGCCACCGAATGGCTCACGATGTGGCGATAATTCCACTTGCTGTTGCGTTGGACCAGTTCTGCACGGCGCGCCGATGCTTTAAGTTGCTCAGATTTTCAGTTTCATTTCTGTTGATGTGGCTTTGGAAAGATAAAATGTAACCTGACGGGACTCTTCAGGTTGACAAAACCTGCCAGAGAACGGCAAAGGTGGTGCTGGTGTGTTTGCTGGAGGATGTTTCGCTTTGTTTTCGGGCTTTGTGTTTGGTTCTGCTCAAAGATGTGGCCCTTTGGTGTTTGTATAAAGTCAGCTTTAAAAGGTAGACCTCAGCTCGAGTCTAAGCTGCAAAGAGAAGACGGCAGTCAAGACGCGACGAAAGCCTACAACTGAAGCCCGCTGCACTTTCTTTGCTTTCGCAGCACACGCGGCATCATATAAATGACGCATTTCAAAGATTAGACATTGATTAGAAGATGTTGTTTACAAAAATTTATTCATACAAATCTTACAACACTTTCATAACATTGAGAAACGTAAAACCCCATATAAGGACTCCTGTGTGTATAACGATGTCACTTGTACTAAGGTTCACTTTTATAACACATTGTTTTCAGATAGATAAGAGATTAAACATTGAAGTAAGGCGTTTGGCGCGTTCAGAAATATCAACAACAGGCATTTTCTATGATCTGAACAACATCGCTGTCATATTCTGAAACCCTCTTATTCTAAATAGTGATGCACATAGTTTGTTAAATAAGACGCCGGGGCTATTCTCTGATTAATAATTTACTGACCAATACCAAAATAATCAACAACACCTCATAGTCAACAGTAACAAACACTGGTCATTGTTCACAACTCTCACAACAGACACTGAACACCCCAAACTCATGCACACACGCACACACACACACACTGCCTGCTCCATCAACATATACAGTCTATTCTTTATTTTTTTATTCTTTTTTTTTTTTACTCAATGAATCATTGGCCATGCTTTAAAAGAAAGCCTAATTCTACTACTCTTGGGGCAGACTAAGCCGAGCGTTTAAACAGAGTAAAAGGAAGTTTCAATGTAAGCTAATGGACTGCAGCATTGTAGGGCCACTAAAATTGCCATCTGTCACTTGTGGCGAATTTTTTTTTTTCTTTTTTTCTTTATATTTTTATTTTTCTCACGTCAAAGCAAGGCACCAAAGCCAAAAGCTGTTCCCACCTCCGCGCGCGCCGCTCACTCGCTCCCTCACTCGCACGGACAGACATCAAATGCACGCACGCACACACACACACACACTGATATGCAAACATCTGCATCCGCACACATGCACACAAAGCCTGTAGGATAAAGCCAAATTGAAGAAATAGTGTATTGATAGTTTCTATGAAAAGGGGGAGGACGCAGGCCAGTGATTGGATTGCCAGGGTGCATAAAGCTGTATTTGCATAATATCGAATAAAGTCTTCCTAATAAAAGTCAGTGGGAACGTCCCTCTGCTGGAGGGCTGCAGAGGGAAACTCAAGAGCGGCCTCGTCCAGCTTCGCTCACACTCTGTAAATCCGTCTGCGGGTACCAAAGTGAAGGGAATTCAACATCTGATGTTTTCCATCAGACTCATTGACCCTGATCTCACTTTTGGCAGGTGAGGCGAGGCGGCGGCGCTCTCGCATCTTGTTTGTTTCTGTATCCAGGTGCGACAGTCTCTCTCAGGCATGTGGGTGCTGTAACCTGTCTCTTATGTAACAGCCTAATTCTCTTTCTCTCTCTCTCTCACACTCACACACACACATCATCTCCCTTTGTCTCCTGCTCTCTCGTCCTCTCCGTGCATATCAGTCTCTCACCTCTTGTCTTTATCTCACCCTCACTGCACGCACCCCAGTAGACACCTAACACAGATCAGCTTTGTCTTAACAATGAACCACAGCACTGTCAAATCAACTATTTAGCACGGCGATCTAGAAGCAAAAGAATCTCTAAAAGCTGCTACCAGGACAAAGGCGATCAGCTAAAAAGGGGGGGGGGGTCCAGTGTCTCGTCTTATGATATCCACAATGACAGCAGCAGGGGAGGTACAAAAAATAAATAAATAAATAAATCAACAAGTCAGTGCAGTACCAGTTTCCACCACCTCTAGCCCTCCTTGTTCACATTCCCTACACATCTGGGTGGGAGGGGGGCGCTGAAATAGGCTGAGCACAGCCCACCTCCCAAATAGCACAATCCAAAAAAGCACGATGACATGCAGTTTGTATCTAAGTGAAAATTAGCAAGGTGTCAGCTTCCACATGCACCAGTAAATGAGCAAGAAGATATATATCCCTAGCCGTGACTCAGATGCTACCGTTCCTCTCCACCTCTTTGCCAAAGAAAAAACGAAAATGCTTCATCTCCTGCATCTCACATCGTCTGGGTCCACTCTGAATGTCTGTAGTGCTGCCCAAACACAATCAACAGTTGAAGCACATTCCTCCAAATAGCTCTGTTGACTGGACACAGACAACATTGAGATGAATATGTGCACCGTGTAATGTCTATACTGTACATAATACACACATATGGAACATTCTTAACACAGTCCTATGGAGCACGATTTTATCTCCTGCAGTAAATGACTTTGAGGCAAGTGAGCAAGCAGTGTTTGCCGCATACTGGTAACAGCAACTTGAGTGCCTTCCTTTATCTTTAGTAAAGGCAATTACGCCCTTGCAGAAGCCTGCAATTAAATTTCTGTTTAAAGGAGGGTCGGATTGTACCACCAGTTACACGAATGACTGTGTAAGTCAATCAGTTATCCATCAAATGAGAGGCTGTACAACAGGAGCCGTCTGAATTCCCCAGGAAGGGGCAGCAAGCTATACAAACCCACAGAGCTCCCATTAAGGGAGCGAGGAGAAGGGTGGACAAGGGCAACATCTATCATTTAGGATAAGCCGGATATGCCTCACATAGCATGCTCACTGCTTCTTTGGGCCTGTTTGGAAAACAAACAACACTAAAAAAATAGAACGTTGGTTACAAAAATAAGTATAACATTCAATACTTTGATTGTCTTTTTAAAATCTATTTATTTTCTGCATATGTAGATGACCTTTAAAGATTTCAAGCGCATAACGTTGAAGGTGCACAATTATCTTTTTTTTCTGATCTCTTCTTCTTCTTTTCTTTTCTTTTTTTTTTTTTTAAAGTCATTTTGTTTTGTTTTCAACATCTTAACATGAAAATAAAATATTGGTCCACAAAGTATAACTGTGCGGTATCAAGTGCTTTTGTACAAAAAGAAAAAAAAAACGATATTATTATTAAAATATTCATTTTAATGGCTTTACTTCATACATAAATACATGTTGAAAGAACACAGGCGCAATCCACTGGTTGGTCAGATATATCTGAATGACTTTGATTTAACGACTGGATGTATATACACAGGAGGGCAGTTTGGGCGCTTTAACAACGCTACAAATAGGCAAGTCGGCGTCCTTTGTTCCTAACTCTCTGTCTGTACCTTCTTCCCAGAACCGCTGCCAGGTATTTCTGCACGGCCATCTGCTTTCTATAGCGACTGTAGCTGTCGGTGAAGATCCCATCTGAATGTCTTTTGGATAAGGGCTCTGACTCGTCCTCCATGCTGTTGTCTTCACTGGAAAAAAACAAAAAAAAAACAAATAACAACAATAATAAACATTAATTAAAGCTGCAGCCCTCCACCTCTCAACAGATTTCTTGCTCTTTTTAAAAACAAAAAAAAAATTCAATCTATTCATCTCGCCACGATGCAAAGTTGCCCACAGTCATTAATAATGCATCCACGGGCCTTTTATCCTATTTCTGTTTTTCAATTTCGTTTGAAAAAAGGCGGCAAGCAAGACAGTGTAAAAGAAACAGTGACTTAAGCGTGTTTTTGGTGGGGGGGTTTTTTGAAAAGTTATAAATAATTCATCTGCGGCCCATTGCATATTCTGACGCATGACTTTTCATTAGGGCAAACGAAATCAATTTATGGATTAATCACACATAAATCGTTGCGTGCTTTTGCTCTCAGAACACCGGCCCCTCTGCCACGCTGCTCATGAACGCAGTGCCACGCCACAATAATAATAATAAAAAAAAACAGAAACAAAGGGGGGGGGGGATGCCATGAAAATGTCTAGACGGGTTGTTTTGTGGAGAGAGAGAGAGAGAGAGAGATTGAAAGAAATAAACAGAACACGCACGTAAAATGATAAGACAGCGATGCAGCAGCCTGGACTTGAAACAGAACAGATGATGACTGCAGGTGAACGCTTATAAGAAATGCCCTTACCCTGCACGAATTGTCATCAGAGAATGCAGATAATGTCTCGCTGTTAACTGACCCAGGATCTCCCTCAAGGCTCTATCTAATTCTTCCTCAGCATGCCTTTCTGGTCTGAGATGATAAAACGCCAAAACACATAGATCATCAGTGACTTAAAAAAAAAAAAAAAAAAGCGCAGACAGAATGATCCAG
Source organism: Datnioides undecimradiatus (assembly GCA_008933995.1). Taxonomy (NCBI): domain Eukaryota; kingdom Metazoa; phylum Chordata; class Actinopteri; order Lobotiformes; family Datnioididae; genus Datnioides; species Datnioides undecimradiatus. Next base: position 3,566,039 of record WARS01000052.1, read on the forward strand.
AGTAGCCTGAAATGTCCCCTCCCACCACACCAGGTGCTGTTAGAGATCGGAGCCTCGGAGCCTTTTTTGTTTGTTTTTTTTGGCACATGCCTCGTGTGTCGACATTTGATCATGATTATTAACAGCATTCGGAGCCAACATTTTAGGCCACTCGGTATGAAAATAACACTGAACAAATAACATGAGAAACTCTGGGAGAAAACAAAGCAAGCAAACATTATCGCAAACAGCAAAAAAAAGTCATTTCTGTGGACTCCAGCTCGAGGCTTTGAGGCTGTGGTGTGAAAAGCACGTTTACCTCTTCTCCGGTGGGTAGTAGAGAGTGTACGCGTCGTCGTTTAAGGATGGCGGGCTTCGTATAGCAATCTGATCGCTATCGAAACCCATGTCGGATAATGAATTCCCATCCTCGTTGAAGGCGTCGTTTTCAAGTCTGCAACAGAGGAGGGAGAGAGAGCATTCAGCGCAAATTAGATCCGCGCACAAGTGGGACGCAGGAGTGAAAGAATGCCCAAATGTCTGCATCTCTGTCTAAAATCAGTGGGAGGCTAAATGCTTCAGAGATACGGGAAGAAAACGTGGGAAAAATGCAGCCGAATGTGTTTTTTAATAAAAGCAGAAAACGAATTATTTAAAATATCCCCAAGAATAACGGCTTAAAATGTGATAAATGGGTCTATCTTTATTTTTTATCCTAAATTGATTTTTTTTTCAATCGGGAAAATCAGATTTTAATTCAAACTTACAGCCCTGCTGCTCTAAACAGACCCTACAGCCTCATTAATTATTAAAAAATCGAAACAACGGGTGTGAAAATGATCGCTTTTAATGCGGGCGATGAGCCAATTGTTGTTTTGGGGGGTTTTTTTATTAAAAGAAAGCTGCAATTAGCTGTGAGAAAATAGAATCAGCACGAACCACGCCCAAATTATGGATATGCTTTTCACAGGAAAAAAAAAAAAAAAGAATAAATCTTAAATGGATAGAGCTCTCCTATTCGTTTTGCCTCGCCTCTCCTTGGTGACGCCAGTCCACCGTCATCCCAAGGGCTATCCATTGCATTGACTGCACTCTCATTTTTAATAAGGGGAGTTCTGCGAACCGTCCCACCGGACAGATACCTCTACGCAATTTCCATTTGCCATTTTCCACACAACACCTGCATTTGTGTCTGTTAAAAACACCGCACTTCCCTTTGTTATTCCTCTCGGTTCTGTGAGTTGAAATTGCGCGCAGAGTTTGTGCGCATTTACGCGCCCTCGTAGGCAATAAAAGTACATCCAGCGGCTCAAGTGGGACTTGGTAAATATCACAATGCAGACAAAAAATGTTTTTTCAGCAGCATTTAACGTGTATGAATTTAAACAAGTACATCATAATCAGGTTATAGACATGCAGAAAGCACGTAGACCTACCTAATCTTAGGGTAACTTAGTCCGATAGGTGTGCAGAAGACGCTGTAGTGCATTAAGATTCCGTAGATGAGCAAGATTAAAGTCGCTTTACTCGAACTGGCCATGCTGTTAGAAAATGGGGAAAGGGAGGGGGGGGGCAGACGAGACATAAAACATGTTAGTCACTCCTATGGAAACATCAGGCTCGCTCTTTGTTCTGTCAAATTCACATGCTGCGCTACTTCTCTTATCGCAAACTACGGAGCCTGTTTAAATGAACTGGTCCGTTCGCTCAAACCCCCCTCCCCCCAAAAAAACCCATCTCTGCCTGTTTTTATTCATCCCGTTTCGTAAAAGTTTAACTGTGGCATTGACACCGAGTCCTTTGCATGCAGCGCCAAAGTAATTAAAAAAAAAACAGCAGATCTCCATGCAGTGCAGTGAGGGCAGGGGGAGAGGGGGGGGAAAAAAGAATAATTTCCGTTACTTTATCTGGCTCTCCATCAATGAATTTCTCCGAGTTTTTAAGACAATCCGCAGATAAAGCACATACCTATAGCAGGGGAGCAGAGAGAGCGCTGTGCTGGAGGATGTGATCCGGGCGCGGCTGTGGTGTGTGTGTGAGAGAGAGAGAGAGAGAGAGAGAGAGACGGCTTCTTCCTCACGGCACTTCTTTCCTGGCTGAAGCGCCTCCGTCGTCTCCTTATGTTCCCCTCAGAACAGCCTATCTCACTTTCAGACACAATTAAAAAGGACTCAACCAGTCGCACGGGCAAACAAAAACTCGGTGGGGAAGTGCGCCGTGTGTGCGTCTACATATCGTTGCTCTAAACTTTTGTCCTGCGCTGTGATTGCCTTGGATTTTTATCCGTGTATCGTAAGCCTCCCCCCTCCCTCCCTCCCTCTCTCCCTCCAATAAGTCACATTAAGGATGCTATAGACGTCATCAAGTCTGCCTCCCGGAATATAAAAGTACAGTTCCTTCCTCATCGATGCATCCGTCAGACTCACCCCCCCACCTCCCCCCTAAGATGGAAGTTTACTTCCAAACTTTCTTCTTTAAAAAAAAAAAAAAAAACAGAAATGGTTGTGAATGCATACATGAATTCGTGAACTTTTGCACAGGACGACGGTGTGGCCCAGTACAAATCAATTTGTCCCCTCGCAGCGACCGCGAAGGGTATTTTTTTTCCCACGCGTCATCACTGAGGCCAATTAGGCTTTTATGATTATGACTGAGCTGGGAAATGATCGTCTTTGCTGGTGGTGGTGGTTTCGTGTGACTGGATGCTTGAGATGGACGTTGGTGGTGGTGGAGCGCGGGGGGATCAGGCTTCCGCTGACCAAGTTCAAGGCCTCTGGGGAATCAGGAGCTGCCCGGTGCTGAAACGACTCGTCTCAAATTGCGGCTTTCTGTACTGTAACTTGTTTCTCACCACCCCCACCCCCCGATCATTTCCAATAATTACTCACCGGCTATCGAAAAGTGTGGCTTTTAGTGGCCGGGCGGTGACAGCGCTGAAGGCCTCGGCCTAACCGTTCAGTTTGTCGAAATACAGGCACGTAATCTGATTTGAGCGCGAGCCGGTGACGCAGGATGCCGCTTCAGAGAGCTTTCAGCCTACGTGGCTTTACGAACGATTCACCCATTTTCCCAGCGTTGTTCTGAAGTCGCATGTGTCGCTATAATGCGCTGATTGATGCGTTCAAACGAAAAAAAAAAAGGGGGGGGGGGCGTTGACTTGTACCGGTACTGCTGAATATGAGGCAATTAACCCAAAAGCAGCCGGGGCCTAAATCCATCCCGGCAAAATGAAGCATCGTTTGGTTAAACAAGTCGAACCTCCTCGTGCATATTACTTCTCTGCAATGTGCTACTTATTATTTGCTAATACGCCAGTTAAAATAAAATTGCAATGACGTGCTGTAAAATTTGCATTACTATTCGTGATATATAAATGAATGGTTTGCAGCGGCGGACTGTTTTATGATGCACGTTCTCAGACTTTTCATTTCTGTCTGTGTGCAAATCTAAATTCGTCCTCCTGACACGGGCCTTCGTAATAATCACCAACTCCAGGTCGGCGCACCTCTGGACTGAGCACTGTACAACAGTGAATCAGACCCGTAGCTCACCATCCAGTTAAGGAGTTTGCCAAAGAGGAGAGAGAGAGACTCACGTCAGCGTTTTGTTTACTCTGACGCAATATGACGAACGGAGCCAGTCACTGCGCGAGGGAGCCTATCCACAACTTCTTCTTTGCGGGGCGTGATTCCTGTGAACGGCTCAACTTAAACCCCATATGTGTCAGCCGGAGCGGACTGCTAATATTAGGCCTGTTGCGGCAGGTATAGACGCAGGCTCAGAAGCCTGAGTAAACGGCGCCATCATGAGGAAAGAGGAGGAACACGCGCCTCATTCATCAATAACAGGAGCCCACAGAGAAGGCTGACAGCCAGGACTAACGACACACTGCAGAACAAACCAATGACTTCCTCTTCTCCCAGTAAAAAAACCCACATTTTTAGTGGGACGTCTTTACATATATTTACATTTTTAAATCATAACCTTTAAATAATCTCTTTGATGTCATGACCTCTTGTTTGTGGAAAGCACTATTGTTTGACTGTATTATAAAGTATTGAAATGCACGACATCAAATTCAAATTCTTGAAGTGCGAGTTTTAGGTTTGTAGATCTGACGAAGATGAAAATGAAAATGAGCCTTGCAAACAGAAATTCATTGGATTGGATTCCATTTAATTGCATTATTGGTGCATTCACCAGAGAGAATATCTCCCGTGTAAACATCTTGCATAATTTAGGAAACCCACAGAGGAAACACTCAGTGCTTTAAAAGAAATCAGCAAATATTTTACAAACATCTGACAAAATGGACATCAGGTCGTGGAGCAGAGCTACCTTCTTTATATCCAGTCCCATTTATAATCCTGTGTGGAAGATTTAAAATGGCAAAATGAAGCAAATTAAATAAGGTAACAAACTGAAAAACAATACACATTGTATATATTTCTTTTAATGCACATTTATGCTTTAGGCTTATTTTTTCATATACATAATAAGAAACATGAATTGAGTGATTTGAATTGATTTGTTTTCATTCTGTCACGTTAAGTCTCCCATAATCCTGCGATTCTCCCTCCTTTATTTTGGAGGGTGGTCCGGACCTGCAGGTTCGATACCACCGGTAAGAGCCACAGCTCCTCAACCACTGCCCCTCAAATGATCTTGAATGCTCTGATTATCGTCCTGAAACGTTCAGCCAGCAGGAGCCTGGATACCAGCACTATTCCAGTATACTGCTGCACCACCACCACCAGTCAACACCAGCCGGACTAACTGTTCAGGCACTAAAGTGAGGTAAACCTGAGCTATTAATCTCGTTCTGTGTGTACACCTCACACAGCACGGGACCATGTTTTCACACATCGTGTTTCGCCACACTGCAAAAGCAGCCTGACTGTGAACTGAAAAAGCAAACAAATTTCCCTTCATTAGGTAATAATTTCATTTATTTTGCGCCACTAGCTGTGATAAGGCTCCAAAAGCACAAAGCATATTGAAAACAAATGAGTCCTGCAACATCAGCCACTTTACAATAGAGACCTGTTAGCTGCATTACAGCGTTTCCTACGAGGCAATAAGAAGCAAACAGCACAAGAACGCAAACAGATTGGAAAAGTTCAAGATGAACTTAACTTGCCTGCGCATTTGACGCCACACAGCACAAGTTTGAACGTTTGGGAGAGTTTGAGAACAGAGGCTGCCGTTATTGACTCGACATGGTGAAGCTGTTTACTAAGAGGACTGTTGTGTTATTAGAACTGGGAAATAAAGAAAAACTGTGAACTTTGTACAAAGAACATATCTTTAACAGACCTGACTGGCGGGCTCTAGTTGGCCTGCAGGGCGCCACTTTAATAGTTAATGAACCACAGATGCAGGTAACATTTGATTTGAGCACAGGTGCTTGTGGACATTAATAGAAATTAATATAAAATATGTATAAAATAATCTGAAGACCATTGAATACAGTGAAATGCCCTCAAGGGAAAACTAGTAGATGAACTTCTAATTCAGGTTATGGTTTAAAAACACAAAAAGCAGACTTTTGGAATAAATATGGTGGTGTCATACCTGAAAATCATTAGGGAAAATATTCAGTGTATGAGGTTTTTGTTTGTGTGTGTGTGGAGTACCTCTTGTTTTCCACAGGGTCCTCTTTTCAGGAGACAGTCCCCTGGGGGGGGGGAAAGCCTGCGCACAGTGCAGTCGGAGTCAGTAGGGGTCAGCAAATCACTTCAGAATCACTTCAAAGAAATCTGGGCTCTCGTACATTGAACCTGCGGTGTAGTAGGCAGCGTTTCTGCTGATGCGAGACGTTAATATACCGTAGACTCACCTCCCTCAAAAACAGCCTTACCCAGGTTTTTATTATAAAACTGTCAGTTGTAAGCAGAAAATATAAACCCACTCAGTTTCCCTTTGGAAATGTCTCGAGACTGATTCCACAGGAAGTATAGCAGGCTATATACACGGTAAATTCACAGGCCCGTTTATCCCTCATACAACCTAGGTGGCGCCATATCGCCTGCTCGCAGTGAATAAGGTTAAAAGGTTAAACGGCACGATAAGACGCCGCTGTTCTTATCTAAATCATACAGCTGGAAAAAAAAAACATTTTCATGTGAATTGATTGAGTTATTAAAGCGAGAGCAGCTTTGTCCAGCCGGTCCCGAGCCAGATGGTGTATTTTCTCATCAATATGAGCAGGGGATGTCGGCCATATTGGGCTCAAGGGAAAACCATTCAATAGGAGACGGTGTGACGTTCAGGGTCATCGGAAATTATGTTCACATGCCGGCGTGAACCTCGAACAGATGCGATAGGCCAAGAAGAAAGATGCCCGGACTGCCGCGGACACAAAAACGTGTGAAACATACGCTTGAAACATAATTTAAAAGGTGCGATGCCAAAAATATCTTCAGTATCCTTATGTCTTGCACAGTATCAAGTTTCAGTATAAAAAATTTGTTAGAAAAATTGAAAGACAGACATGGAACTATTTTGGGTTTTTAATGGGTTTGTCAGTTTAATGGAGTCTCAAAATGAGTTGGAAAGTTAGACCTAAACATGAGATTAATTAACAATATAAGCATTGTCCTAATATAATTGTGTACATTTATTCTGGCTTTCCTGTAATTGTTCTCTTTTCACAAATAGTCTTAGATGTTCAATAAAATGCAACAAACAATGAAGAAAAGAAGTGTTAAATTGACCTGGTAAACATATGCAACTGGTGACAGACACAGCTTTGTCTGAAGGGGTCATAACCAAAGTGATAAGACAAAGTGATTTTTTTGGTCGATTGAAACTAGGGAACCCGGACGAACGAGTCTAATCTCGGTCCTTGAACGTTGCATTATTTCTCCTTCGGCCTCGTCGGCTCCTCGCTGCTAGTCCGGCTATTGTTGTGTGTCTTCCAGCGCAACGCTGGCCCACCAGCAGGCGGTGATTTCTGGATATTTTAACCGTTTTTCTTCGCTCTTATCCCGCCACGTAAAGCAGCATTTGTCAGCTGTCGGCGCGTCCTTGTTTCAGCGGAACAGAAAGGATCCCAGCGGAGGACTTTGTGCTGCTGAAGTAGTTGATCGGTATGGGACAGACCGAAGACTGAGATTCCACGTTCAGAGCGCTTGTGTCGGCTGTTTCCACTTCTTTTGGGTTGTCGACGTGAAATAACAATTTTTTTAAAAAAAACAAAAAAACAACGCGTGGGAAACAAAAGATCACAGGACGCATGTAGCCGAAGTACAACACTGCAAAAGGTCGCGTTAAAGGTAAGAATCGCTCGCTCAGAGAGAGGAAAAAGTCACGTTTTGTCTTGGAAGTGAGTGAGCAGGGCCTTGTAGTGCTGTGACACTTGGGAGAAAGTTGGGAAAAGGCACCGGGAGAGTTTCCTCGCTGTGTTACAATGCAACTAAAGTCTTTATCGTTGCTCAAACCTGAACCAGGACTCGGGGATTTAGGATTATTTGCTTGTATCGGCCGATGGGAGAAGAAAACAATGAGGGAAGATTACCCCCACCAAAAACCCGTCCTGGGACAAACCCAGACTGCTGCTTTTCAACCATTTTTTTAACTGGGAAATAAACAAAATAACAAATCACGTGACCTTCCTGCAACAATTTATAGCCTCATTTCAAAATGTTTAGTTCCTTTCACGTAAAGTTTAACCACTAATCCCCTTTCTCCCTGCCTCACCCAATCTCTAGCTCTCTCTCCACACACAATCAGCTGCTGCAGGCCTCAGCTGTTACAGGCCTTTTATTGCAAGACATGCTGAATTACAACAGATCTTCCAGAGTGACTAGATGTCTATAATTTAGGACCTTTGCAGCAACTTCCAAGTCTGTTCTCGCATGCTTTTATTGTGGCGGTGCAGCTACACTTCCCAGATTTGCACACTCCTCCAAATTCATGAAAACAAAGTACAGGAATGTTGTTGTAATGTGTGTGTGTGTGTGTGTGTGTGTTAACTGTTCCTGATTGTACATGTGTCTGTTGCTTTTATACTGCGGTGCCACAGTAATCCTCCTCCATGGTAATCCCTCTGTTAGTACAGACCCAGTTGGCTGGACAGTCGTGTCTCCCTCACACGCACATGGACACACACACACACACACACACACACAGCTGTAACGGAGAGGGCTGCTGGCAGAGGAGTGAGGAGCGCTAACAGGTGGTGTTGGCCGGGTTTCAGGGACTTGAGTTTTACTGGAGACAAGACAGATCCTTGCATCCTCCTCGAGTGTCCTCATGGGCCACGAATGAGACCCTGCGGTGTCGTTACAGTTTGCTGAGCAGAGGCTTCGAATCTCTTTTGTTCCATGGCGGCAAAGGTCAGAAAGTCACAACCCTGACACGCCCGCAGGTTTGCAAACCGAACAAATGTTCGATTTGCGGCAACAGAGAGAGCGAATCCTCAGATTTCAGGAGACCCACAGCCAGAGAAGTGGGCACAGAGAACAGGAAGAGCTACTTTATAGCTTGAAGATGGCTCCGTCTCTCTCCCAGCCCCACTCTAGCCTTTGACAGTCACAGCAGGTGGCCTCGATGGCATGAATGGATTCGGAAGGAAGTTCCTCCGCGCCCCCCCCTCCCCACCGACCCTCTCCACTCACTGTGATTGGCAGAGATGGCAGCCTGCCCTGAAGATAAGACCAAGCTGCGCCTCAGAGAGAGAGTGTGCCAGGGAAATTACCAAGTTACGCTTCAGTAATGGTTTGCAGCCTCGAGTACCTTCTCATCCCCCTGCGATCGTGTTACGGAGCGAGTCTGTCAACTCGACTTTCCGGCTGCTGTGCTTGAGTTATCTCTCATAGCACGAACAAAGTTGGGTTTGTCAGGTTCACACGCCGCTGTTTGCCAAAAATAAAGGCTTTCAACAATGCAGTTGCTCAATAGCCACCTGATGGAGTCCCTCCTAGTGCGGAAATTATCATTGGAAATTATCATCAACATTTTAGTCATCCTTAAATCATTTTCTAAAGCAAACATGCCGAACGTTCACTAGTTTCGGCTTCTCAAATGTAAGGATTGGCTGTTTTTTCTCATTGTAAACTGAAGACTTCTGGATTTTGGCTTCAGTTGTTGGGCACAAACGAGAGATTTGAAGATGCTGCTTTCACCGTTTTCTTAAACTCGACAACCTAAAATACTGATCATTAAAATATTTTGTTTGAAAATAGTTTTAATCACATTGTTTTAGTATTTTCATGGATTACAACTTACTGTCATCAGAGCAGCTTTGATGCAAAGGCTGATTAATGACCTCTGAGGTATACGTACATGCTTTTATAAATAACTGCACCCAGCTGTGATGTAGCGTGGCTACTTCTGCATCACAGCCGGGTGTGGTCATAGTACAGCAGACCACACATGACCACACTCAGCTGGGATGCCGAGTGTGGGCGGGAGTTCAACAACAGTCCTGGTGGACGTTGAAGCTGAAAACATCCCTGCAGTTTAAGAAAAACGCTGAGTCGCTGTGTTAATGGGGACATGCAAACAACTGGAACAAAGTCACAGTGAAACACGATTTCATCTTCCTGAAAACGTCGCAGTGTTGGACTTGTCTTTCCGTGACTGTGAGGTAAACAGCTGATGGGCTTTGCCTGTATCTGATGGCCAGGTTTCAACTCGTTACTCCATATCAGCCGCTGTTGATTTCCATTGCGACCTGCAGCACATCAATGCATGCCAGCATGTGTTGGTGGATTTCTCAAATGCCAGCAACATATTTACCGTTGACCTCATGATTGCCACCACAAAAGATAACATAGATGTCTGTCTGGGACGGGTTTTTTGAGTCTGTGAAGGCTTTAAACACATCGATCTATCATATTTCAATCTCATTGTTACAAGCCGCATGCTCCGACCAACACAGCACCCTGCACTGTTTTACTGCAGGGGCCTGTTTTCAGCCTGAGCGCTCAATGAAGTATTAACTTTCAACCCAAACAGGCCAGTTCGGCCACACAGCAGCAGGTTTACTTTGCTCAAATACTTGGTTTTTTAGAAAAAAACTTAAAACTATCTGCACAAATAACAAATAAGGAAGTCGTTCACAGCCATCGCTGAAAAGTACTGAGATTGTATTCGCATCCCTATGTGCAAAAGTCTAACTGGACCAATCCAAGTACTGTAATTACTTAATATACAGCCTGGACACTGCAGCAGTTGCACAAAGCTCAAAGGTCGAAGGGCCTCTCCCAGTCCAGAGATGCGTCTTATCTGATTAGTCAGAGCAGGAACGTGAGTTAAAAGCTGTGTCATGCTTCAGAGAAATCCCATTTATACACACCTTATATTGTCAGAACTATATTCAGACATGTTTTAACAGCATCGTGGGATATGTGTCATTCAAGGTTGCCAAGATTTGCCAGCATTAAAGCCAGAGATGGAGTCACGTGGAGACAGATACTGCATTATATTGGCTTTCCTTCAGGTTAATACATTTTCTTTGCTGATGCAGTGCTTTTCTTTGACATTTCCAAGCTTTTCACCGAGCGAGTCAGTTTGCAGCCATTGTTCCTTTTGGGTTAACAGCATTAAATCCATATTTTTCATGCATCTTCTCCCAAGAAAGGTTTGAATTGCTCATGCAGTGCAGGGCTGTAGTGATTTTTGAGAGTGTAACTGGGTTTGAACAGACAGACTTGACTCTTGACACACTTTTTAAATTTAACTTGGTATAAGTGCGTGTTTAATGTCAGGCGGCCACTTTCGGAAAGTCGGACACAAATCTGATGATGTGGGCGAGCATTTCTGAAGATACTGGATCATCTGACATGCAGTTCTGAGAGAATGTACTGGCTCTAGTTTGGCCTGGTTAAATGTAGTGCTGGGGATATTTTTCCTCCTGAATGCTTCCTGCATGCCAGCTACAGCAAAAGCTTCCCTCCCGCAGCTCTCCAGTATTGTTGTATTGAGCCCTGTGGGAAGCAGCAGGCTGTGTCTCCTTAATCTGACACGGCATCATTGGCAGTTTGGAGCGCAGCCTCACATGTCCTTGGATGGGGTCTGGCCCCAGCATTTGTGTGAACACATACCACTGCCTTTTGTGTTTGCCTGTACAGTACGAAGTTATTCAGCAGTATGTGAGAAAGCATGTGCATGATCTCAGCTCCATTTGGCGTCATAGCTTAAAATTTGCAAACGCGGTACGACGTGACCTCTTGAACTCATCCGAAGAGGGTTCAAATCAATTTGGTCTTCGTTAACATGTTAAGTGCTAACACATGCTAATGAGCAATTTACATTTGTTCACTTAAGCGGGATGCACGGCCCGCATCCCAGTACGAGCTCGGGGCGGTCTTTGCGAGCGTTTTCCCCGGAGCCACAAAAAGAATGGCACGTTTCTTCCGGCTAATCTCATCGTGTATTCAGCAGCCCTCATTTAGGAAACCATCAGAGAGAGGATACAGTAATCTGCCTGTAATTTGATTTGCCGTGAAGCCGATTCGAGCCGTCATTAGTTTTGTTACATCCGTCACAGCGGAGCAGTGGCGATGCTCGTTCTCGTAACCGCAGATATCCCAGTTCTGTCTCAGCTTAATGGTGTTTTGGAAGGTTTGGAAGGACTCAGGCATCAGTTTAGGAGAGTTTAATCTGACTTAAATAATCAATAGTTTAGTAATTAGACCAGAACTGGGGGTGGCGCGGCATGCCTAATGCTACAAAAGTGTGTTGGGGTGAAATTATCTAACACAGCATATGTTGCACAGTCCAATGAGTTTATTTAGCTTGCAATGATAAAAGTGTTAATTCATAAGTGGCCTGCGATGGTAAATCTGTCCCTGACTATAAAGGCATCTGTTTTGAATATTCAACTGGAGCACTTGGGTGTGATTGATTGTTGGGCTTTTTGGCTCCGACACCATGAGGACAGTGTCTCCGTGCTCTAATTAGCATTTGTGCTACTCGGTGTTAGCATGTGTATGGGGTTGCGCAGTTCAGGGGATTGTGAGTGTGCTGTGCACGGTGGGGGAGCACCACAAGGCACTCTCTCTGTGTCCATAACAAAAGGTAGATGGGACTGACAAAAGAATAAATCGAAAGCCTTTCTCTGTGGTACTAAACCAGGGTGAGGTGGCCTTTTCTGTTCTTCTCAGAGCACAAATCTCCATGGGTGGTTGAAAAGCCAATTGTCATATAAAATGTTTTGTTGTTTAAATCAAAGTTTTCTGTTTCAAAGATGGTAAGGTGGTTTTAAAAAGATGACTTTGGGAATCTGGGACTGTGTTTAGACCCGATTTTGGTGGTTGAGTATAGGTCATCGAATTTATATAATACCTCTCAGTTGCCCCGTTGGTACGGTGCAGTGTGGATCATAAACTCCCTAAACTAAAAAAAAAAAAAAACAACCATTCCCCCAAAGATCTTTAATCTTGTCGTCACAGTGATGTATGTTTTTAAGCGCTTATCGTGATAAGTCTGGTTTTAGTCGATGGTTTGAGGCTATTAAAAAGGGTTGCGTTAACATGTTTGGCAGCTGGGCTGGGGGTATCTGCAGGACCTTGACATCGACTCCGCGCCCTGATCACTACCATGCTCCAGTTGACGCCACAGGGACAAGGTGGTATACCAGTATCTGGGGTATTTTGACTTAACTTTGACCAGTGAGAGGAAGTGGAAGAGCACCATCGATCTTTAGTCATCGGTATGGACGACCGATCTGTTAGCAGCTGCCTTCTGTTGTCAGACTGAGCTTTTTGGTCTCTTCAGCAGTAAAAAGGTTTACCACATTGATTTTAACAGTCCCTCCTATTGCTTTTTTTATTAATGCAGTCCTTGTTTAATTTTATTGCACCGCACTTTTAAGATGATATCCCTGGATTAATTCTGGATTTCGCTGTGGGCCCTGTCTTGCATTTTGAGCCAAACGCGAAGGGATCCAAAGTGAAACTTGTGGGCGTTGAAGCCGTTTGACACGCCGGATCATGCGCCAACCACGTGGGCTCGCTCGGGCTTGTGATCTATTCATGGCCATTTTTTTTTTTCAGAGCAAACTCCTCTGGGCGCATGAAACTGGCGAAACTGTGAATGGCTGCCAATCATTAAGGAGAGGGGCGTTTTAAACATGTACCCGGCCTGTAATTACGTGGCGGAATAGGGGCTGATGCAAACTGAAAGTGAAACTGCTGACGAAAGGGTTTGAGTGCTGCTGCTCTCCAACACTGATCCAAATCAAGTCATGGTGGTCTGATCCTCATCGTTCCAGTTGCTCATCCTGATACTTGGCATCATTTTAAAGCAGATATTTCACACATTATTGAAGTTGGGAGATGCAATCTGCGTACATACACTCATGACGATCAGTCAGGTTTGATCAGGATTAGCTAAGGTCTGGTGTGTTTGACCCCAGGACACAGCCGAGGATTTGAGTCATCGATACCCTCTTTAAACAACACTGACACCTTATCACTGTGTTTTTCTTTCAGGTCAGCCATTTGTTTGCGTTAGCATTAGCTTTAGGGTCACACACCAAGCGTTTTGGGCATGTCGTGGTCGACATGTGCGACAGGACGAGGTCAAAGGTGGCGGCCATGTTTATGTTGGCTCCTGCTTTGATGTCAGCTGCTTGTGTTGTGACGCTGTGACCCCAAAGAGATCGTGGAAAACATTTGTTTATGGTCTGGTTTAGCTTAACTTTGAGAGATCGCTCAATACATTTAGCAGCTGGAAGGTAAAAACATTGAACTTGGGCAGCGGCCAACACGTATTTTCATTATTGATTCACAGGACCAGTATTTCCTCGATTATCACTGAGTCGGTCGAATGTTAAAAAATACAAACTATAGTGAAAAACGGACCTAGTGCGATATCCTTGATCCTTGAATGATTTCTTTAATTTGTTTTATCATCACCAGCATTTAAAATAAGACCTTTAAGACGAACAAATGAATATTTTGTGTCAGGTTTCATGGAAAAATGTCAATTTAATTCGATCTTCTGGCAGCTGATTTATTGATTTACCATATCAGTTCACTTCTATTTCCCTCTTCTATATTTTTTATTTGACTGTCGGCACAGGTTTGTTCTTTCCTTTCCTTTACATCACAGTGTTGTACGTCACACTAATGCTCGTTGTTATCTTGCGTGCATGTATGTTCCCTGACACCTGTGCGGACTTCTGCACAAGGCGTCGTGTGCGTGTTCTGTACATTCAAACATGCAAATGTGCATTTCCGCCTTCGCTGACACAAAAACACTGTCTTAATCACCTTTGTTGCACTTGCTATGTATAATTTACCTTATGCTCAAGATGAGGAGGGAGCTAAGACATGTCATGAAACTATAATATTGTCATTTTACACCCGTCTAACTAAACCACAGCCGTGTTTTGTGTTGTATTGGTGGTGTTGCATATTCACCGCCAGCTTTCGCAAATTGCCGGGACAAGTAGTGCTGCCATGCTCACACAGATCACATGCTGTCACCCCCAGCTGTTATCGATTGTCCTGTCTGTTGTGACAGTCCTGTGGAGGACGCCTGGTTTCTTGAGGTGGACCAGTTAGCTGACCAATGTACATAATTTTAATATAATCGGCTGCATTTGTTTTAAAATAGTGCATCTTCATCTGCTTGGCGTATATTTTGTATCTGTTCCTGTCCAGTAATGACAGATTTAAAGGCAAAAATGCTAAATCATTGATAAATTGTACAAATGATAACACAAAAACATATAAGCTGGTAAACTGAGACAATTGTTCATTTGCCTCTTTGAACAATGAAACGATGAAACACACATTGTCACTGGCTCGTCCTTAGATTTCCCCCTTTCCATTTCTAATAATTCATCTCCATCTGTGCAGCTCACCCCGTCATTCGTCCAAATGTCTACTTCCGCTGCCTCAGCATTGGCTTTCGGTCAATGCCGTTTGTTCATGGGAGGAAGTCAATACACCATCCGTCTCGAATAAGTATATCCATAGATTGATTGTTGACCCTCATTATGTTTAGCCGTAGTGCTGCTGCTCACAAGTCAAGGCCAAGCTTTCAGTACTGCTAGAATAAAATGTTTTCTTCACCAGAGGATTTAGGTTTTTGATTGTTTTCACGACTTTATTTAATTCGTGGAAGGCCTGCAGATCAAATGTTTGTTGTGAAGACGGGCTTAAATTACAGCAGAGTGACTGGATTATCAGGGAACATTAGAAAGGAGCAGAGAAGCACAAACAATACAAGTGGGAACAGAAACCAAAGAAAACCCAACACAACATAATAGAGCTGCTGGGGTTGCTTTGATTTTGTTGCCATGGACACAAAGATGTTGTAATCAATCAGGGCTTGGCACTTAATCAGACTTTTACCAAGAAAGTGATTTAAAGTAGCGTCATTTTCAAATGCTGAAGCTTTATTTGTAATTTAGACCATTAACATCTTCACATCTTTTTCCTCTTGGTGACGTAACCTGTCCTTTCAGTGCGATGCTACGTTAGCTCAAGCGGCTACAGCCACCAGTCGCAGAGAAACACTTGGACAAAGTAAGAATAAACATGTCTGCAAAGCCTCCACCCAGGTGCGGTCTTTAATAAAATGATAAATCAAATGAAAAGTGGTGATGCGGCCTGATGATGTCACCCAAGGCTCTCAAACCCGTGTGACAAAGTCAAGCAATCAGAACATTTTAAAAAATCAAGCTAATATCAAACGAACAGACTGTGCTGAAAGTTTACAGTTTACACTGACACCTCCATATAAAAGAGTAAATCCAGCACAAGCACAGATTTACCTGCATTAGTCGATGGATTAAAACCCTTTGAGCAAAACCACAGGGACGGCCGGGATGCAGAAAACTGCTCTGCCGGTTTTTTTGTCTTTTGTCTGAATGACTGGATGACAGCGGCACACGCCTCTGTTACTCTGCAATACACACAGATACCAGTGTGTGTGAGCTGTCACCGGAGGACCTTTGAAACTGTGTCGCAACACTTCACAAATACCAGGATGTGAGTCAGAAGCCGTGGATCGGTCTCGGAGTCGAGCGTTCATCTGTCGTGCCGTGGCAGCTTGTTTTATTGTGTACAGCTGGAAGCGCACGCTGAGGTACTTGACAAAGAGGCCAAAGGTGACAGAAAGATGAGTCAACACACTGGGAGCTGTAGATCAGGGGTGTCGCCAGCTACATTTGTCCAAGGGGCAGGGTTTTCCAAGCGACTCTGTGAGAGGAGGGACTTTCAAATAAGGCAAATTATTTAGGCCCAACTAAATTATCAGACACTTTATGACAAGATTACTTTTATTTGCCTATATCAGTGTGAACAGGCACCAAAATATAAGAAACTACCAAACCTTTTCACCAAGGATCTTGTCGGTACTCGATACAAAACCTGCGGCTCAACTACCCACTGAAGTATCTCAACAAAACTCCACTGGGAGCAAACAAAAGACTAAAATAAGGCCAAGTGTCGCCTCTTCTATCTAATAGACAAGCTGAGTGATTGTCGAGCAACTCTGGAGTCACATTGAGTAGTTCAGTCAGTTCTTTGGGTTGAAGAGTTACCCGATTCTGTAGAATTGACGAACTATGTATTTTGGTCTTTTGGGCTTGTAGCGAGGGGTTTGCAGGCACCCCAACAATGACTGTCAGGTTGGACTGAGCCTCTCGTGCTGGTGGGTAATGTCAGATGTGCACATTTTGGAAATGAGAAGGGAAGCTTTGGTTGGCTTGATGTGACCCATGCCGTCCGCTCGTGAGGACCCGCACGCGCTCACAAGCTCAAAAACAAACCCACGTGCGTTCATCTGTTTCCTGATGCGTTTCGGCTCAGGATGTCCAAACGACTCCTCAAAGCGTCACCACTTTCCATCTTTCCGAAGACAAACACCAACTGAGCCAGGACATTACATCAGAGAACAATTTCTCTTATCTTCCTGTTTATGCGAAGTAATCTGGTCTTAGTCCTTGAAGTACAGCAAACACACACACACGCACACACACAGGCACAGGGCTCGTATATCAGTAGCTCAGGAGGGGACAGCGCCGACTCTTAACACCGAGAGGCTTTTTGCCCCTCACAAATCTGTGTCAGTGGCTGTGGGATCACAGGGGAGAGCAGAAATGGCCACAGGCTGTAATAGGATCTAGTTTCGATGCTCGGCCGGCCTGACAGGCTTTTGTTGGGACTTGCGAAGTCATATGAGGTCATTCGCTGGCTTGCAGTCTTTGGTTTATGGGTGGCAGAGTTATGCCAAGAGCCCCCCAAAGAGCTCCAGGCTAGTATGAACAGCATCATAATTATTTCTGCCCGTTTGTGACCTGAGCTCGGCCCCAATGACAAAGCAGGGGCTGAAGCCTTTTAAGGTTCTGTCTCAGCTAACACCGCTTTGAGTGTTAGAAGCGTATTTATTTGCAAGTGCAGACGTCGCAGCGAAGAGTCACTGATGGCCTTGGACCTAAGAGAGTAAAGTTGCACTGGGTCTGTTCCAGTTTGGACCAGTTGGTGCTGGCTGGTCAACATCACACAACAGGAGAGATCATGATTTAAACGAAACTCGAACCAGCTGCTGAGCAAACATCGCTCCTGTGAGGTCCACTCATGGACCCAAAGACCCTTGTTGCCCATCGATCTTAATTCGCTTCTCATAAACATTTGTGTGGCCTCCATTGCTTTGACCTTTCCCTGCAGTTCAAATTTGCAAAGCAGACTGTTTTTGTCTGATATGTGTTTCTGTGTTTCCTACAGCCACACAAGGAAACAAAATATAATTTGTGCTCTTACAGGATTTTGTAGCCTGCCAAGTGACGCAGCTCTAATCACGTTCTACCTGTTGTTCGGTGCGCTGAAGTCATTGTGAAAGACTGTGCATGTTGGTGTGGGATGTACAGTCTCTGCAGGTTCTTCAGTCGTCTTTGTTCCAGCCTTTGTTTAGCCGCCTCTGCAAACAGGCATCTCTTGCATTTTATGGTCAAACTGTGACTTAATCTCACTTTGCTCTATGGCCACATCATAATTTTACACCAGAGTGGGAGAAACATTTCTGTTCTCAGATATCCTTTCCAGATTTTGCTGTCTGCATTGTCATCGTGCTTGATTTGCACATCATTTCTCAATAGATTTGCTCCTTTTATATCGTTCCTACAGGACTGATGCTGCATTCACTGACTGTAGTTTATGTCTACTTGTTTGTTTTCAAGTCGCATTTAAGCCATGAACAGCAATAATCTGTGATGTTTCATAGAACTGAGCAATATATTCATATTTTAATATGGATATTGCGATATGAGACAAGATACTGGAAGATCATGATATGACACAGGTGTTTTCCTGCTTTAAAGGCTGCAGAACAGTAAAGTGAACGAACCAGACTCTTCTGGCTCCACTAAAGCATTACATCCTCATAACTGAGGATTATTTATCGAAAATGTCAGTGTGTAAATGATTTGTGAAAGCACCAACTTCTTTACAATGTTGTCTTTTTAATCAAGATGTTTGGTCAAATGATATTGTGATACTCGATTTTGTCCGTAAAGCCCAGACCTACTGTGTGACACCAAACACTAAACAAATAGAGAAACCGAACCTGTTAAATCTTTTTCTTTTCTTGCCTGCAGGCTTGACGATGGGTTGTGTCAGAAGTAAAGAGGACAAGGGCCCGGCGTTGAAGTACCGACCCGATAACACAAATGCCACGCCGGTCAATGCCCACCTGGGCCACTACGGGCCTGACCCCACCCTGATGGGTCATTCGCCAGCTATGAAGACGCACAACAACAGCTACAACAGTCACGCTGCCGCCCTCACGCCCTTCGGCGGGGCGACTTCGGTCATGACGCCCTTCGGCGGGGCCTCCACCTCCTTCACCTCAGTGGCTGTGAGCAGTCCCTTCCCCAGTGTCATCACAGGTCAGTTTGTAGAGAAGACTTAAGGATTCAGAGGGGGACTCATGGGACCAGGAGCAGGATCAGAATCTGCATATTTGAGGGGAAAAAGGCTTTGAAAGTTTCTCAACAAGTTCTTATTATTCAAATAAATTCACATAACTTTGGATCCACAAGCTCCTTCAGTGCAGAAACCGAAATGTAAAAGCTCTGCTGCTTCTTAATAGGAAATAAATGAACTCGGCTAATTTGCAAAACTAAATACAGCCTAATACTTTCATTCATTCTCCGCTGCCTGTTTCTAACTTTTCATCGTGCCATCATTACATGTAAATCAGCAACCTTAGAATGAAGTGCCGTTGAGCGTTTGTTATGCGCAGGACATTATGGGCAGCAGTTGTTATGCAAATTAGACATTCGAAATGAGTCAGCCAAAACATCAAGGCCGAAGAGGAGCCCAAAATAGGCCTGTAATATTTGAGGCGGTGCAGCAGCAAGGCACGGCGTCTCTGCAGCCAAAGAAAGCAGTTACATATGCGGAATTCAATAGGTGTAGCCGTGCACGGTAAAAGTTTATATTTTCAACACTAGTTTGACTTGAATGACTTTGTGATTAAGGGCCTGTTGGTGAAATGGCACGAGCCGTAATCATGCAATTTCAGGTGGTTAATGCATCATGGCTTGGATGGGTAAATTATGCAGTAAATGAACCCCGACAACGAAGACTGTTTCCTCCTGAAGCGCGCACACACAATCACTCCTCAGTGCCCGTCTCTCTCTCTCTCTCTCTGTCTCTCTCTCTCTCTCTCGAGGAAGATAATCTGGCCCGAGGAGCGGCTGCAGATCTAATCCCGCCCGTTCAATTTCCTCCTCGCGATAAACATATCAGGGTCCCGTTGTCTCTCTGCACCCTGCCGCTTCAGACCACGCACAGATCAACTCTTTTCATCATACAGGAGAAGAGATAAAGTGACACCAGCTTGATTCGCTGACTTGAGGTGAAGCCGATACTCTGCTTCCCGCAAAGAAATCAGCGTTAGGAAAGCTGCTTGTGCTTTTGGTCTAAGGATGGGATGCAGGAAACGTGATATCGGCATTGTAAACAGAAAATGGTTGTTTGATGTGATGTGGTTTGAATTTTATTAGCATGCGTGTTTATCGCTTCAGATAAGGCTCAGGTAGAAGTAACGACCGCTGATCAAGTCGAAATGAGCATGCGGTTGTGCTTACTTAAAGGTTAAAGGTCGCCGCCGCCGCCGTACTTATTTGTCGCGCCGCGTTACGGCAGATGACCAAAAACAGGAAGTCGACTGACGCTCTGTCGCCCGTGCTTTCAGGAGGTGTGACGTTCTTCGTGGCGCTGTACGACTACGAGGCGAGGACGTCCGATGATCTGTCATTCAAAAAAGGGGATCGCTTCCAGATTATCAACAACACGTGAGTACACTCCTGCTGTGTTGATTCGCGTGTGTGTGTGTGTGTGTGTGTTTAATCCCTCATTGTATTCAGGTCTGATATTAAGGCTGAAATCTGTCTGGGTTAATGGCTTCCTCTAATGGGCCATCTGTTTGTTCAGTCCCCGTCTTTTTAGATCATTACTCCAGTTTGGGGTTTGTTTGTTTTTTTAATTTGGGTTACAGCGTGAATCTAACCGCGCTGCGCTCATTTAGAGATATACAAGCAATGCACGTAGTAGAGTGCATAAATATATTACTGACTTCCACCAAAGCTGCAGTCAGAGACACCAGTGGTGCACTGAAAACAAGCCTGAAGGTCGATTTCATTGAATATTCATTCATTTATTTATTTATTTATGTATCAGTTTCCTTTTTTAAGGCACTAATGTCGTGAAATAAACTGCACTTATTGCAAACTACACTTGAACTTTACCAAGTTCGCTTTCACCGTCGTTTCCAGACCTGCATGTCATCCCGGTACGATAACGGTAAAATACGACTCACGCCTCTCCACCCGCCGCCGCAGCCGCATCTTTCCCCCGTGCAGACGTGCACAGGTGTGAAAACGGGCAGAGCTCCAAGTGCTCACCCACAGTCCATGAGCGCGTCGCGTTTGCGGTGATGAAAATGCCATCTGCTTCCGGGGGGGGAACCAACTTCTTAAAAACCGCTATAGGACAGATTCTTCCGACACCTCAGCTCCTCCTCATTTCGACATTAAACTCGCACATCTGCTGTTAAACGTACCAGGAGCTGTGGCTGCATGTGTGATTCCTCTGAACTGTGTTTCCTGAAGCTTCCTGTGATGCTTTAAACTGTTTAAATAAGTCCAATATCAAAGTGCTTTGTCCGATTAATTCAATAATTAAATCATTTGACATCCTAAAATACCATTTACTAAAACCAGGTTCCTGCACTGTTACCGTACCCAGCTACAACCTTTAAGTTCCTCTACTTTCCAGCTGAGAGCCACTGCCCATGCAGGTGATTGGCTTGTGAAATGAATGTCCTATAGTCCGCAGAGAGAAAGCAATCAGATTATTAAAGTTAAAAGATGCATTGATTCACCAGGATTAATGCAGAACTGGTTTATTCACTTTGGCTACTTTGCGAACGTTTCACTTTGAAAACGTCTGTGCTTTAGTAAAAGAGGGCTTTAACATAGTGGTAGTGGTCATTTCACCCGGATAAAAGATCCAAATACTTTGCCCACCGCCCCCCCGTGAAATGATGACTTGGGCAACTGACGTGGTCGAAATGACGCACCTTGTTCCCTTTTATACCTGAGGTGCTCTTTTCAGAGTAGGTGTGTTTTTCATTCTTCGAGCTTCAGCGTCTGCGTTTTGCGTTTCTTTTCTGATTTCTGATTAACCTCTCTCCTCAGGGAAGGCGACTGGTGGGAGGCTCGCTCTATCAACTCCGGGCAGAAAGGTTACATCCCCAGTAACTACGTGGCTCCAGCCGACTCCATCCAGGCCGAAGAGTAGGAGCTCATTACCTTTCTTCCTCATCTTCTTCCTCTGACATCGTCATCCTCTTTCTTTTGTTTTCTCCCTCCCGTTTCTGCGCGTTTCTCCTCCTCTGATTAAGACGGCATGATGCGGCTGGGCGGTCACACTTTGTGACTAACTCATCATGTACCATCACGGCGACATGAGCGCCTAAACAATGGAGCTCTGTATTGTAGCCGAGAGCTGGTGGCAGTCCCGCTGCTGCTCATCGGGTGTGACGGAAACGTTGAGGGACTGATTTGGCCTGGTTTCTGATTGGCTGCCGGGTGTTTCTGCTAATGCTGGATGTTTAAGCAACTTATTGAGAGAAAGGGAAAGAGAAACAAACCTCCAGGGTAAACCAGCCAGTTAACTCTGCCCTGAGCCTGGGAGACGGAGCGCGATTGATCGACGGGTTTCAGGATTTTTGGTGCCTTCTCACTTTAGTCTGGGGGAAAAGAATGATGCCTGTGAGGTGAGCCGACTCAACATGACTGAACTTGCGATGATGTCTTGAAAGAGACGGCGCGCTCTTTCAGAAGAAGCCGGGTTTTAGCATTGTTTACTCATTTATTCACAGCAGTAGGAGTGAGGAGAGGATGGAAAAAGCTAAAGTCGTATCGCTCAGAGCAGATTTAACAAGCTGTAATTATTGTAGTGTGGTCTAAACTACTTTGACTAAAATGAGATTCGGAGCTTCATAGTCGCCTCTGTTTGACTTTGACAGTAACCACATATGAACCCCATATAAATTCCTCATTTTTAGAATTTCTAAGTCGTAAATATCAAACACGTAAATATCAAACCACCAGCGTCGTGAATCCTAGTTGCTGTGCGGGAAGAGCTCCCGCCGCGATCTGACTGTCTGACTCTCCGTCTTTTGGCAGATGGTACTTTGGTAAAATGGGTCGCAAAGACGCCGAGCGCCTCTTACTGCTACCAGGGAACCAGCGGGGCACCTTCTTGGCACGAGAGAGCGAGACGACCAAAGGTACGAGGATTTAAAAGCACGTTTTTAATGTGTAAGACCAAAGAAGACAGCTCCTTTCTTTTGTCTGCTGGTCTGACTCGGACTCTCTGTGGCTTTTACAGGGGCCTACTCGCTGTCTATCCGGGACTGGGACGAGGTGAAGGGAGACAACGTCAAACACTACAAGATCCGCAAGCTCGACAACGGTGGTTATTACATCACCACCCGGGCCCAGTTTGAGACGCTGCAGAAGCTGGTGAAACACTACACAGGTATGCAGCCTGCAGACAAATTGATGTTTACAGCCGGACAGCCTTTTTCCCCCTGTCGGACTCACGTTTGGCGTTACCTCAACACGCCGCTGTTTATTACAGTCATTTCTGCATTAGGTTGGTTTAAAGTCATTCCCAGTGTGTCAGAGGAATGAAAGTCATGACCTTCCTGCGCCTGAACTCCCCAGCGAGGCATTTCTCATTTGTTTTGAAAGCCTCACAGGTCTAAACCGGCGTCTCGGGGGTTAAAGCATGTTTTGATACGTCGGCCAACAGATTCAGCGCTCGCTGCAGAGAATGCATTATTCAGCTGCAGATCTGCTGCTGGGATATGTGTTGAATACGTTTCACAGAGGCTTCTTTCTGGGGGGGTTTTTTGGGTTTTCCTCTGTGGTATTTCTCAAGCGGTGCTTTCACTGACACGGTTATAGTTCAGCAATCAGGACAAAGTCCCCGCCCACCAAAAAAAAAGCAAAAGCAGACTTAAGCCAAAAAAAATAAAATAAGAGTCATGAATATAAAAACGCTGCGGTGTTAAGCCTGCTGTAATCTGCACACTATTGATAAGCAGGCAGCTGCTCCTCAAAGTCCCCAGTGGACTGACTGTGGAAAGCAGCTGGATGCTGTGAACACACTCAGGATGACCTGTTTGTTGAAGACTTTGCAGGAAAACAGAAAAACTCCACCAGCCTTAAACCGGAGGATTTTTATTTCCTGAGGTTTCAACAGTTTGATTTTGAGGCCTCGTGCTGTTGACCCCCGCCCCGCTCGCCTGCGCACAGTTCGCCTAATTCACCGGCTGCATGCAGGTTTGCAACGTCTGACCTGCTCAGCGGCTTGAATATAACGGGCTGGTTTGTCACGCTTTCTCCTTTTTCTGTGCGCAGCATTCAAAGTGGATGTTCCACCCGATGCTCGGTGCTGCTTCAGGCTCTCGCGTTGATGCTTTCTGCAGCCGTTTGCTTTTTAAAAAAATTTTTTGCCCCTTTACTATAATTCAAATTAAATTAAAGTTGAATTCACTGCGGTTCAAGTCATTGCGGTAAAATGAAAAATTTGATTATTTCTGGAGGAGAAAAATAAAAAATACATGATTTTTCTGTGAGGTAAGCTTTGTGTGTGTGTGTGTGTGTGTGTGTGTGTGTGTGTGTGTGTGTGTGTGTGTGTGTGCATGTGTGTGTTAACGTTTTCCCATCTTTTTTTGTGTGTGTGTCCAGAACACGCGGATGGTCTCTGCCACAAACTGACGACCGTGTGCCCCACCGTGAAGCCTCAGACTCAGGGTCTCGCTAAGGATGCCTGGGAAATCCCGCGGGAGTCCCTCCGGCTGGAGGTCAAACTGGGTCAGGGCTGCTTCGGAGAAGTCTGGATGGGTGAGAAGCCGCTAATGCTACAATGCACGTTTTAGCAACACGCGTACACGATCATCTGCCGTGCATGTTGTCACGTAGAGCGGTTTATGAATGAACAATGGCGCCACAAACCCAGTCTGAGCAAATGCTTCTCTAATTAGAAACAAGTGGCACTAGACGGTCGGTGATGTAGCCGCCGTGATGTCTGGGTAATACTTCACTTTAACTGATAACACAGTACATGAACCGTTCACTCCTGTCTAAACCAGCCTGCATCTTTATTCTTGATCCATTTAGCCTCCAGCACAGCAGCACAGGGTCAGAGCACATGTTGCACAGCGGTGCATGTTTATATGTTTGATTAATCCGCAGAATGTTTGATCATCTTGATTATGATCTGGACCATTTTATACCAGAAAACAGTGGAAGCGCCCGTATCCATTTCCAGTTTAAAGCCCGGTGGTTTTCCATCGTAGAAGACAAATGACACCAGCAAATGTTCCCATGAAGACACAGTTAGCAATTAATGTTTGACATTATCTTTTAAAACTTAACTTAAACGATGATACAATGATTGTCTCATATTTCTGTTTAGGTGATTTAATTAATTCTGCTTCTCTCACTCTGGTTGCATGGATATTAGTTTATTCCTAAGACCAGGCTGTGAGTCTTTCTGTTGCTTTTGCAGTGAACTTCACCTCTTACACAGAGTGAAAGCGTGCATGAGGAGGAGGATGCGGGTTGAATCCTTGTTTAAAATCTGTCAGCGTGGTTTCAAAGTGTATGGGAAGCCAGATGTTGCTGATTTAGTCGGAAACCGGGGCCACAGTCAGTAGCAGCAGACAGCTCTCGGGATCTGTGCTGCCTATGAACACACAAATACACAAACACCGCTTTGTAGTACTGACGCCTGACCATGAATTAGTAAAGAATATAAACAACTGCATGGACGTATACTTACACGGCCATTAGGCCGTACATATAGAAACAAAACATCCACTCTACATTATTTATAGCTCATGTAAATTTAATGCGAGCCAACCCGGCAGCAGCAGGCGCACAGAAACTGCGTTGGCTTAAAGAGTGATTCATGTCAGCTTGAAGTTGAGTCGGGCTGACCTCCGGAGAAGAGCTCGTCCTGCTGCTCGCGCTGGCCCACATACGCATGCAAATGCTGATTACTGATTGCTGTTGGTTTACAGCGCGCGTGCACACACACACACACACACGCAGAGCTCAGTAATCACAGGTCACCTCCTACGCTTCAGTTCTCGGGCCTGCATGTGAGACGGGGGCCTTTGAGTGAACACGACTCTCCTCTTTCATCACTCAGCCTTTCATTAAGCCTGGCCTGCAGCAAGCTTCGACCTGCAAGCCTCCGCTGTGCAATCCCAGGAATCCCTCTCTGTCTCTCCCTGCAACTGTTTTGCTCTTGATGGGCTTTTTTTTTTTTTTTCCTGCCCAGCTCAAACCTCTCCTTCCCTCCCATGCTTCTTCATCACGTCGTTTCACGTACTACGTCGTGCATCCCTCCTCACCTCGTATTATTATTATTATTATTAGATATTATCGTTGCCCTACAGCTCGTGTGCGTGCAGTTTGTTCAGCATGATTCATTCATGAAGGTCAGCCGTATGACGGAAGCAGTGCAGCTCATTGTATGTAAGCAGGGCGTGAGTAAGTGGCTCTCAACCAGGAAGTGGCTGATTATTTAAGCCGTCGTGTTCTTTCTCTCTCCCAGGCTGCTCTTTACACACGGGAGCGCTGCCAGAGATCACTGGCACGGTGGCTGATTTTTAGGATTGACTTTTCCAATCACTTAAAAGGGGTCGAAAAGTCTTTTAAATGTTCTCTCCGAGCTTTAATATTACAGCACGTGTCGCTTAATAAACTAGAAACGTCTTTGATGAGTTACTTCCTCTATTAATACCTCTGAGGCCGCGCAAATGCAACGCCTGTTTCCGAATAATCGTTTCTATTTTCATTTTGTTGGTTTTGGTTTTTTTTTATTCAGGCACATGGAACGGCACGACCAAGGTGGCCATTAAGACCCTGAAGCCGGGCACCATGTCCCCGGAGGCCTTCCTGCAGGAGGCTCAGATCATGAAGAAGCTCCGCCATGACAAACTGGTGCCTCTCTACGCTGTGGTGTCCGAAGAGCCGATTTACATCGTCACAGAATTCATGGGCAAAGGTAAGGAGAGGTGGTCACCTGCACAATCCAACCACAACACCCTCATTCCAGTGAGTCGCGGCCGAGCCGAAGCTATGAACTGTTACCCAGTTTGCATGCCAGTATGCATTAACCTGCAATTTCATAAATACTGGTTATTTATTTCTCCATCTAACCATATTTAAGGAACAGACCTCGAATCATTTCTCCTCTGCAGCTCTGCGCCCTTTGAAAACTCATCCGATTTAATTAGAAGTATATTTCCAGCCTCACGCGGAGCCGTGGCTCCGCAGTGAACGAGCTGCTTTCACTTAGATGAGGTGCAGTGAAGGACTGCCAGGTAATAAATCTGAAACTTCCATCTGAAAGGATTAAGCAGCCGAAAAATGCCTCAGAGGAAACCGCTAAAACACAATCAGATGTCACGGGTGTGCTCTGAATTCATCTGTGGTTAAAATCTGTGCATAATAATCAAGGAAAAGTCTTAAATGTAGCATGAAAATGTGCCCTTTAATAATGTAAATTAGTGTGACTTAGTATAAATAGAATAAAACGGACATAAAAGACAGAAACGGAGCTGAACTTAATGCAGAAAGTCTGTTCTGATCTTTGCAGTCACGCTGCGTCTGAGTGGTTCAGGGTATTTTGGGGTTTTTTGGTTTTTTTTGTCCTGATGCTGATCCGGCACTGCTTTTTTATTTGTCGGTGTCGTGTTTACACGACGCCCAGACAGACGTATCGATCCCGCTTCACCCGCCGTCCTTTTTAATCTCCCCACAGGCAGTTTGCTGGACTTCCTGAAGGAGGGAGACGGTAAATACCTGAAGCTGCCCCAGCTGGTGGACATGGCCGCGCAGGTAGGATCAGAAGGCAGCGTCTGAGCACTGAAGCGCGCGCTGAGACTTGCTTTGCCTCTTACCTGCACAGGTGCCGCGCGTGGGAAGGATTATCACGCGCCAGCAGTGACAAAAGGGAGCTGCCTATTGGCCGTGTGTGTAGGAGTGTGTGTGTGTCAGACACTCAGTCCTTGTGATTAGGGTTTCAGTTTGTTCTCCATCTGGTTGTCATAATTATTTAATATCCTACCTGACATCACTCCTCCCTCCTCCTCCTCCTCCTCCTCCTCCCTCCCACAGTGTGTGTGCTTCCCCTTCACACTCTGCCACTTAACCGCCTCTAGCAGCACTTAAACGCCGCTCATGAGAGGCCACTCGAGCTCGCTGGTTCAGTCACCTACCGCGATCCGCTCTTAATTCGCCGCTCTCCACGCTCCCGGGCGGCCTCCTCTCCTCACTCGGCGGAGTGGAAAAGTGTTTGAGAACGAGACGAGGCGGCCAGAGGGAGGAGGGGTTGGATAGTGGTGACCAAGATTTGTCCGACTGTCACGGCGACAGATGATCTTTGTTTTTTAATTTCCTATTGTTCAGCCTGTGTTAACATCTCAGTCAAGTGCTAGATCAGTTGAGAAATAACCTTTTTATTGTATTTTAATCTTTTTATTCATGACAACTTCTTAAACTTCAACGCTCTGTCTGCTGCGATCGAATCCTGATGCCAGTCTGTCTTGGTTTGTCCCTCCCTCCCTGTGCGTCCCACCCAGATCGCAGACGGCATGGCCTTCATCGAGAGGATGAACTACATCCACAGGGACCTGAGAGCTGCCAACATCCTGGTGGCTGATAACCTCGTGTGCAAGATCGCCGACTTCGGCCTGGCTCGGCTCATCGAGGACAACGAGTACACCGCCAGGCAAGGTGTGTGTTCGGAGCGGGTTGCCATCGGCGCTCAGACATGTTTGCGCGTGTTGCGTGTGCATCGGTTAGAAACGGACCACAAACGCCCGTAACGCCGACGCCCGAGGAGCACAAAACAATCAGCCGTCAAAGTGGTCGGTCATTTGGTTTTCAGGGAGAAGCGTCAAACGTTCTCCTCTTTCAGCTTCTCACTTATTGACCAGACCCTTGATCGATTAATCAAAAACACAATCGGCTGATCAGTCGATCATAACAGTGGTGACGTCTGCAGCCGTACCACCAGGCTTCGTCCCCTTTGTGAACTCACGTTTCAGTTTTCTTTCATCATACTATTCATATTTATTATTGATCATATGATTGATAACCATAATACTAAGCAATTAGTCGATCAACAGAACATTGATCATTATTGACTGCTGTATTTTTAAGCAAACAAGTGAAAAAACACATTTTAAAGACTTAATTAACTTGATTTATTAAGAAAAATAGTCCAAAGTGTTCAAAATCAAAGTTTTGAGGCTTATTTATATTTATTTATTTATTTATTTGTTTATTTATTTATCCTGCTTGACTGTTTTTTTTTTCTTTCCAGGTGCTAAATTTCCCATCAAGTGGACGGCCCCTGAAGCAGCCCTGTACGGCCGCTTCACCATCAAATCAGACGTCTGGTCGTTTGGTATACTACTGACTGAACTGGTGACCAAGGGCAGAGTACCATACCCAGGTACAGCTACCGCACATGTTGTGTCTTCTGTTGGCCCCTTTCATTTAAAGTCATTAGGGTTCCTTGAATGCATCTCTTCTAAAACAAAAAAAACAAAACCATGAATGGAGTGTTTTCCAGTTTCGTTCCTGGAAACGTACCCACTCTGATTTTAGATCATCCAAGTCTTGTAATAGCATTTTCTCCCACAGATCAGAATAGAGCTGCGTTTTCGCGCTCGTGAGTCAGCGCAGATGTCTAATGAATTGTCAGCGCATGGGAAAGTACCCCTCACTCTCTCACACAGGACCCCCCCCACCCCCACCCCACCTCCCTATCCCAGCCGTCTGCCGCCTCGCGTCTGACCCCTGCTGCCTGAGCGCAGCACTGCAGCGCGTCTGGTGTTGACAGCGTTCGGACTGGCACTGATTACAGAGCCGACCATATGGCAGACTTAACCACCGTCTCTTGTCGAGGGCCATCTGGCTCCTGTGGCCTTCTTGGTTTCAGTGCAAACCGTTTGATCCAATTAATTCACCTCAGAGCTGCAGATTCTGTGGGCTGGACCCTCTCTTTATTCCCCCCTGAGTCACCGGACATGTGTGGCTGTTGTCCTGCTGCGCTGCAGTCTTTTTGGGGGGAAGCTCTGTTTCTCCTCTTGGTAGCATAGGAGCAGTATGAGGCAAGGTAACACGTCCCAAGCGTCTGCATGGGAACACACGACCTTTATTTTATCTTAGAGCATGTGTGTGTTCATACATATATATATGCACACACACACTCCCTCAGATATGTGACCGGCATGTTATTAGAGCTGAGGGTTTCAGATCGGAGACGTAAATCACGCCAACACCTCAGTATGGGACATACCATCGCCACTGTATCGTGGTCTCAGCAGTTGTCCTGGGCCTTTCCTTCTCTCGCAGTGTGAGATAACCCGATCCCCATTCTCCCACAGAGAGATGGAAGGCGGGGGGGGTGAGGATGCAGCTATGACCATGCCACCGCCTCTGTGTCATAGTCTCTTTTAGCTGCAGCTGAGCTCCCCGTGGAGCCGTTTCTGCGCCGTGTCACAGGGTTCAGACCGCTGTCTTCCTGTCTCAGGGAAGGACCCCACCACTCTGACGCTGCAGCGGGGCGGGGGGAGGCCCGAGTGTCATAAACAGGATTTGTCACTTGAAGGGCTGCACAAGTTACGTTATCTTGAGTTTGGAGTGTATTTGCCACTGTAGCTGTATTTTATTTCTACAAGATATAAAATGTTTTTCCTGACCCTAAAACCTTTGCTTTAGGTTTATCCAATAACTTTCTCCAACCCACCGTGGACTCCTTTCACTCGAGCGGCATTTTGGGAAAATTCAACACTGTAAATGTCATAATATTTAACATTTCTGCACAAAAAATGTATAAAAACTATGAAAATGATCCCAAATGTTTCAAACAATGTTCAAACCCGTAGAGAAGAGAAGCCCATAATGCACATTTCAACTCCTCTGGATAGTGAGGACACACAGTAATCCAGTAGAGACCTGATTTATTGATGTATTTCAATATCGATTTAGCACACTATGGTATGTGTATGAATGTTATAACACAACTGAACTAACGCTTGCAAGTTAACCTTAGCTGCAAGTTATTATACATTACCTGAGCACGAGTTCAGAGTCATGTCAGATAGATTTTCACTGGCAGTGGTGGAAGATCAACTCCCATGATCCCTCGTGACTTCACTGGATAATCAACCTGCATCCTCTGTGACTGCCGTGACTGTGAGGCCCCTAACGGCTGACGAACTTAGAATAAAACAGAGCCTTGACTATTGGCTTCATTAAACCCGTGCAAGAGCAGACACATCTCAGAAACACAAAGTAAACGTGACTCGCTGCCAGATATCTCAAATTACTGGTGCACACGACTACAATCCTTTCAAATGAAGGAATCTGCATTTATTTAAGGCCGTAACCAAATAAACACATTTCTTCATGTTTCTTCCAGGCATGGTGAATCGAGAGGTACTTGAGCAGGTAGAACGAGGTTACCGCATGCCCTGTCCCCAGGGGTGCCCCGAGTCCCTCCACGAGATGATGAGGCAGTGCTGGAAGAAGGAGCCAGATGAAAGACCCACCTTCGAATACATCCAGTCCTTCTTGGAGGACTACTTCACAGCCACAGAGCCACAGTACCAGCCAGGGGACAACCTCTAGTCCGGGCGATTTCAGGCCTCGAACTCTGGCATCACACAGAGGTACATCGGTGGAGATCAAAGCGTGGGACGACGGAGAACTTCAGGAAGTGGAGGGGGGGGGGTTAAAATACAAAACTGGTCCACAACCACACTCGTACACCTGCAAGAGCAAGACAAAAAACATTTTCTGAAGTAGAGGTTTGTCCCTTGTCCAACCGTGCAGATACTGGTACATTGAGCTCCGGGAACCCTGCTAATCAGAGTAATCCAGACGGCCCGGCCACAACACTGTGATCAAACAAAGAGAGATTTCCTCCTAATTTCAAATTTAACGGCTACTTGCAAATGCATTTTTTAAAACTTTTGTTTTTTTTAAATGACAAATTTCCCTTTTTTTTCTATTTTTTTTTTTTCTTTTAAATTGTATCTCACAATTCTTTGATATTGGAGTCAAGATTATTTCACGTGTACATGGGTTTGGATGGAAAATGTAGGTCGATGAGTGTCGATGTTTTGTTTTGTTTTTTTGTTGTTTTTTTGTTTTTTTTTAAATAAGTGACCAACAACTGTGGTTGAGTTGTCAAGTATGTGCTGTGACTGTGAAGCTCCTGGTGGAGGTGGGAGAGGCAGAGCAAACGAAAAAGGATTTACCTAAAGTGGATGCGGGGATGTGGCGAGAGATCCGAGCAGATGTACATACGATGCGTGCGAAGGGAAAAAAAGGAAGAATGTGTATTTTTAGCAGGCGCGAGCATGAGGAGCGAGATGTATGATCCTTTGTAACGCGGTCACTTGAACGGCAAATCACGTCGATTTTTACTATGCTTTTTCTTTATTTTCTATTTAAACGGGGACTTGAAATCACACAGAGGTATTTTAATATACAAAAAAAACACATTTTTTTCCTGTTTAACATTTTGTAAATGTTTTGTTCAGACGGACGCTTCAGCTGTGAAACTTGAGATTGAGTTTGCTTCTGTCTGAAATCAGCGTCGTGTCTTCTGCTCGGTCGCGCAACCGATTGCTGTAAAAGGCTCGAACATATTTCCCCTGCTGCTGCTGCTGTGGACATCTCATGATGGACAGTCCAGGAAACTGTTAGCTCTATTAAATTCACATCATCATGTTAATCATTGGTGCAGCTGTAGTGTTTCTTTGTCTTCTTCTTCGGTAAAATCCCACCGACCTGTGACTAAATGTCCTCAGCTGTTTTCATCCAAAGCCAAACAACAAAAGCTCTGAACATGCAAACGCGACTATGCAAAGTCAACCGGTGGTGTTGTGTGGAACACGAGTCTCCAGTGGTTCCCCTGTGTTAAGCTCCCATGTATGGTCGTCTTATTTGAGCTCCCGCTTCGTGCAGATGATGGATGGCCTCTCGAGTGAACGTAACGAGAACCAGACAAAACAAACACCCTGCACACGCTGCGGTCAGATCGGGGCTTTAGTGCTTTTTATAGCTGTTTGAGAACACAGAAGTCCAATAACAAGTTCTTAGAGGTACTTCTGCTGTCTGTCCAGTGGAAATGTGAGAAGATGTGAAGGCATCTTCTTGTTCGATAAGTAAGCTTAAGGATTGGACAAAGATGTGAATTGTTTTGTGTTTCTTTGTGTGCGTCACTCACCAGAACCTAACACGTGATCGTTCACGAAGACGGGACTTGAACTAGTGGGGAGGTAATAATGAAATTGCTGAGAATGGTGAACTAATATGATTTTGTACAGAAGAAAATAAAAGTTTTCCTCAAATGTTTCCTTTAACTCTGTTGTTTTTGGAAGTCCGCGCTGGTCCTCGTCCAGTCTCCGGCCTCAAACGTCAACGTCTCGCGGCCCGCTTCTTGGAGAGCTCGGCGAAATTCAGTGAAACCACACTCACTTTATTTGTTTTTGTTTATTTACACCAGCGGACAACGGGTACGCAGCACATCTTCTCCATTTTACGTTCAATAAATAGCAACAGTTGTTCAATTTAAGTGTATTTACATTGCGACAAGATAATGCAGCTATACAGGAGCACAATCTAGTTCTGTTCACAAAGACAGTGCTGATAGAGGCTCAGAAAAGGAGACACTGTAGTTTTAGCAGCGGTCGAGGAAGTACTCAGATACTTTACTAAAGTAAAAGTACTCACGCTACAGGAAAGTGTACTTAAAGTATTCAAAGTATGGAAAAATACTGTGACAGTGCAACTATACTATTCTGACTCCATTGGTGTGAAACCAGGACTTAGTGTTACGCTTTGTTGAGGTGGAGCTCAGTCTGAACGGTAATGCTCATTTTCATTATGGATTGATCTGCTGATGAGTTTCTCCGTTAATCGACTGATTGAAAATGCAGAAAATAACGGGAGATGCTGTCATGACTGCTCTGAGCCCAACGTGAAGCTGCCACGATGTTTTTGCCCAACCAATCCAAACTTAAAATTTAAAAAAAAAACATTCATTTTATTTAACGAACTGGACATTTTCGTGTTTTTCATGTTTCTTAATTTTTTCTGTCAGTCGACTGATTGATTAACTGTTTCAGCTGTACTTGTGTAAACTACTGAGTCGTTTGATGCACAACAAAACACATTTTATAAGCCTGTAATTTGTTTTCTGTCATTTAATTTAAGATTGAAGTAGCTGAACTAGAGGTGTGAGATAAACCTAGTGAAGTGAAAAGAAGTGAAGATACTCAAGTCACGTGCAAGTACCACTGATATGTACTCACACGCTGTACTTGAGTAAATTTGCTTAGTTTACATTCCTCCACTGGGTTTTACTCATCCTCGAACCTGTAAAGAAAAAGAGAGTAGGTTAGAAATTGAAGTTGTGCGATGATAATTTGTGTAAATATTAGGAAGAAAACAAATATTAAGTGACACTGCTAGCACATTTTTTTTGCTTTTGCGCCTTTATTTCAAAGAAATCCTGCAGTCGACGGACAGAAGATATTGGAGAGACATGATGGATGACGCCTGTCTTTGGTGAAATTCAACCCTGTGCATGATACAAAGGAGGCCGTTAGAGTTCTCACCTGACCGCCTCTTTGTATTTGTTCAGAGCCTCCTGGGTAACGTACTGGATGAAGGCTGGGTCCTGCACCTCCAGCTCCCCGGGAACAGAGAGGATCAGAGGGGGAGAGTTCAGGATGTTTACCTCCACCCTTGTCTCAGCCACAGACATGTTCTGCTCATCATGGCTCTTTGGCGCCACCTGGAGAGTGAAACGTTCATGTTTTCCACAAACTGCAGGCAGTTTCCGCCATTAGATGAGGACTAAAGATGTTTTCTCACCTATCTAAAATAATTTTTTATTTATATTTTATATGAATTAATTTCTTTCATTCAGTGTTATAAAAGGTTTTGCAGGTTTATCTCCAATTCTACATATGTTTTAAAAAAGTTTCCTCTGCATTGCCCATTTTTTGTTTGCTTGTTTCCTTCTTTAAGTCGGTTTCCAGTGGCTGCCTCTCACCCTGGTGATACGGAAGATGTTTTCAAGAGTGCTGCTGTTGCTCGCGGCCTGAGCCACCCAGCTGAATTCAGCCGCCATGTTGCTCAGCCAGTTGACCGTTTCATCAGTGTGACGCTGGACGATGGACAGGATCTCATCGTACTGCTCTTTGGACACATCCAGCAGCTGGGAAACCTCGTCCAGCTCCACATGCAGGTCTCGAACACTGGGGCACTCTGGAGACAGGGAGAGGAGAGGTCAGGTGAGTTGATGCATTTAAAGATGAGGCGAGCACAAGAAGCTGTGAGGGCGGCGGTGCTTCACCTGTGAGCAGGGCTCCCTGGCAGGCGTCACACTGGTTCTGTAGCTGCCAGCACTCTGAGGTCTGTTTGCGAAGGTCTCGGCACAACTTCCTGTTCCGTAGAAAACGGGGGAAACTTTCCCTCGCTACACCAAACAAAAAAATAGTGTTTTTAGTTGACTGACACTGAGTAAAAATCTTTTTTTGTTATATATATTATAAATATATAACATAGATGTAAAACCCCTTAAATAGTATTGTACTTTCAAATATGAAAATCAGTAGTTGTAGCATTTCTCTGACATATCTGGGCTGTGTCCCCCCAAACTACCTTTCTTCTTTTCTTCCTCCACCGCCTCATGGAAGCCATCAAACACCTGGGTCACCACAGCTCCAAACTCCTCCACCACGCTCTTGCCAAAGTCAAAGAAGGAGTCCAGCACCTCCTCCAATCCCACCCCCTGCAGGAAGCCCGAGTCCCGGCTGGGGTTGTATGGATCAGTGGTGGGTTCCTCGGTCAGGGCTTCGGTCTCGTTCAGGAAGGCCTTCTGGAGGACTTTGTCGAACCTGCTGCTCATCCTGGAGACCAGGGCGACACTGCGGTCCACCAGCATTCCCACCTTGCTGATCAGGCGGTTGAAGGAATCCTCGATGCGGACAACATCAGTGT
Organism: Datnioides undecimradiatus; assembly: GCA_008933995.1. Lineage (NCBI taxonomy): Eukaryota > Metazoa > Chordata > Actinopteri > Lobotiformes > Datnioididae > Datnioides > Datnioides undecimradiatus. The sequence goes on from WARS01000052.1 coordinate 3,601,608, forward strand.
TGGTGTTGTCTGGACCCTGATTCACCAGGATGTCGCCAGCATCGACACGGGGCTCACGGGAACCAAAGCGCCTGGAGACTCTGCGGAACAAGTTCTCCACCTACAGAATAAGAGGTACGTTGATTTTGCTGTTGTTTGCTGCAAATACTAACGTGATTACCGGGGTTCAAAATAAGAAAGCAGCATCAAATGACTGTCATCTTTTTAAATAATATATATTTTGACCTGTTCACACTTAAAATAAAATAAAACTCACAAATCATAGATGTTCTCCCTGTGACCAGGAGCTAAAACACAATAAGATTCACAATAAGGAGCCACAGTGTAACAAATGTAACTTTTAAACTTTTAACTTTTATATAGATGCAATCATGATTTTATCATTAATTGTCAGTGATTACAAATGCATGCAGGTGATTTGAGGAGTATATTTTATAGTATTTGACTGAACTTGACAGCTCAGTCAACAGGGGGAATAAGGCACCGAAGGTTTCACCTGAAGATGGTACATTTTGTTATTTTTGGCAATGCTGCTCTAAGAGTTTGGAGGTTAGTGTAAGAAAAGCAGAGACTGGAGCTGTAGTTTTCACACCTTGGCATGGAAAGTGGCAAATCCCCTGCGGCAGGTGGAAGTGTAGAAGGTTTTACATGCATCCTCCAGACAGGGTCGGCACTCGTCCCACTCAGACTGCAGGGAGTCTTTACACTGCTCCTCTGCCTCCTCCAGCTTCTCAGTCACCTCCTTAGCCAGCTGGGCTGCTCCCTGGTGGCAGAAAGGGAAACACCTTAGGTTTCTTGCTTTTCTCCGTGTGTGTGTGTGTGTGTGTGTGTGTGTGTGTGTGTTTTTGTCTCAGGAAAGCTTTGTGTGGGTCTCACCTTCTTCCTGTCGCTGCTGTGTTGGAGGGATTTCATGAGGTGTTCGTGTTTCTGTTCGTTCCTCCACATCACCTCCTTCATCTGCTTCACCCCATACAGAGCTCTCCTCACCTCCTCATCCACAAGTTTCTCGCCATTCACAGACAACTCTGACAGAGAGAGATGGAGAGAAAAAAATCTGGGGTGAGATGTTTTTGAAACACATTACCTCATCTTTCTCAGACAAAACAGGCAAAACCCAGCAAAAGCTATTGACTGCAATTTAGAGGTGTGTGTCCAGGGGAAGGCGGACGCCACTGCCCACCCTGGACCAGACTGACCCACTGAGAGACAAGACTGTAGTTTGAAACAACAGTTTGACATGTTTTTTCTTTAAATGTGCATTGTTTTCTTTGGTATATTACATTTGTATGGAGCCATTGTGTTGTGCTGTGATAGTGATTGGAACTGAAACAGGACATTACTGTAAGTCAATGTGATGTCCTCCAAAGTGATGGAAACACAAATTCTGCCTGAACACACCACTGGAAATCTCAAATTAATTAAATGAAGCAATCAACAGCTGTTTAAGGTCTACAAGATTTGTGATCTACTATATATATATGTGTGTGTGTGTGTGTGTCATTAAGAAGACACATATGGATCTTCAGAGGCATCAGACATGTAAGATAAAGGTGAGTTCCTCTGTGCTGACTCACGTTTTAAGGTGTCCTCCGAGATGCCTTGGGTGACGTCCTCTGGGGCAGAATACAGGGCCCCCAGTGTCACCACCAGAACAGCCAAACCAAACAGGAGCTTCATTCTTGAGCTCAGTCTGCGTCACGGAAGAAAAGACTAGGTCTGAAAGGACACAGCAAGCGCGTTTATGACCACGGACGCTGCCGTAGGAGCACATGTACCTCACACATACACAAAATGGGTTGGAACAGGGAACAGGTGCTTTCTAGTCTGATCCAGAAAGCTAAAAGGATTAAACATCAGCATTTTACTGTACATGGTCTGCCACATGGTGGTGCTACACATCTGTCTGGACCTAAAAACCTGAAAACACATGTGTCCCCCCATTCCTTCATACAACAGATAAGAACTGGACCAGGGGCAGCCAGTGTTAGTTGATTAGACTGTAAAGATGTCTAAAGTATATTTTGAAACTTTAAACAAGTTCCTGTTGAGTAAAATGTTTTGAGTATTTTTATTTTAAAGGGACTTTTCTTCAAAGTGTTGCAAAGTCACAACGCTGTGTGTTGTTCTACATGTATTTGTGTGTATGCTTTTACAGTTTGAACATGTAAAAGTGTTCTCTTCCCCCCTCTCCTCTGGATATTTGTGCTGTCTGTTACTCCTTAGACCGACTGACAACAGCCTGATGCCGTTAAGAGGTCAACAGCAGGGGGCGAGACACCTAATAAGATACATCATAGGGTTCGCCTCAGCTTGACAACTTGGCAAGCTGTGTTTATGTCTGAACCATCTGCTGTGTCCTGAGGTCAGGCTCCATCACGTAAGAAAAGCACACAGGAAACGTTGAGAGGCTTGTCATATCATAACACGTGTTTACATGTTAACTGGGTTACCTTTAAACAAGCTAAACGCGCCTGGAGGCTCGGCCCTACAGGAGTTACACAAGTTGGCGTTCAGGAGGGATTTACCGAGGATGTACTCACACGACATATTACATTATAGGTTTAAGTTGGTGGTTCAAGAAACTCCATTATATCCGACTCACAACATAGCTAGCTTTTGTTTCTACCGGGCACTGAGATGAGAGCAAGAGTGAAATAACCTGGACGTAAAAGTACGAATGTGGATTGCAGATTCATGTCAAAAGGCACAAATTGATGAAACTGATGCTGCAGTGTCCAAACCTAATCTACGGTGTCACATTATACATGCAACCAATGAGCAGTTCACATGATGGGACCATTTTCAAAATATGGATCTGTTACTCTAATATCATATTGTAAATGAATGGATCATGAAATTAAAACGAAACTAAAACCTATTGAAGTTAAATACAAAGTGGAAATATTTAAAAATGAAATAAATAAATAAATAAACGTCCAAAGCGACCGTCAGAGCAGAGACGCTTACCTGCAGACGAGTGAAGGTGCTTCTCTACCGGCCGGAATAAACAATGTGCTCCGTGTGGACAGTCGACGTGAAGTCAAGTCTATTTGTGCTCTTTCCACTTGAGCTTCATCCTATTACAGTCTTTCCTTATGTTGATGCCTGTTAATCCAGCATTCAACATGCTTGTTTTGCATAAGAGATTGCTTAGTCATGTCAGGCCTAGGCCACTGTTTACAAATAGGAAAAGTGTCTTTAATTTAATATACAGAAGCTAAATAACCCTCTTGATACATTTAAAGTCAGGTATATTATCACTAATTTGAAATACAGAAAGGTTCAGTCGTGCCCAAGAAAAGGGACAGATGTAAAATTGAGTTTACACCATATTATCTCAAATATGAAGTGCAGAAAAGTGTTAATTTTGCCATAAAACATTTACTTAGTACCCAGAATATTTCAGTTTACAGTTAATCAACATAACATACAATTGACATATTATAAGAAAGAGTATTAATTTAACCTGCTAAGCTGTTAACGGCCGTTAAATGTGCTGTAAATGTTCATAATATGCACTAACGTTAGCTGAGTTAACATGAATAAGCTGTGGTGGGTTAGGCCCCTTTTGGTGCACTGACATCAGCTCTTAAATTATCTGTCAGTAGGAAATCCTTAATGCAAGACACACACACACACACACACACACACACACGGCTCAGTCCTAACATGCACAGAAGTGGTTGTCATCACACTATATGACAGCACTTGATATCACATTGTCTTTGGCATTTGATCGACGGAGGGGAACCTGGGATCATTATGATATACTTAAAGAGAGATAAGAAGAGATCACATGATCAGAGAAGATTGTTTTGCTGGACCTGAGCCAGGTGCTGATCTCATAAGAGATTGGCTAACTGCGGCAGAGCTGCATCCTTTCAACGCGTGGGCTTCTGTAAATATGCAACTGACCCATATTCACAGAGATATAAATACACAGAAGGCCTTATTTATGAAGGGATAGGTAACTTCACTTTGTTATGAGGAAACTACCACCAGCTATTCCTGGATCTAGACCCAGATGTGAATCTGGAGTATTTTTAGTCCTCGCAGTGGGAAGCTGTTTAGCATCTCCTGTTGGAATGTGAGGGGACTCAGGGGGTGAAAGGGTTTCCTACGTCCCCATCTCTCCACTGGTGCCCCTGTCTACCTCAAAAATGTGCCCTCTTTGCATGCTGTGACCCAGAAAATAGGGTCCTCGCCGGATAATAATCGAAAACAGCCAGCGCTTCAGCTCAGTCCGCCGAGTGCACCTCGCTGACACCTTCAACACCTGGTTCCTATAACACTGCGGGGAGAAACGTTCTTCCCATGTTCTCCCGCGGCTGACCTAAACATAAAACAGTTGACAATAAAAAGGTCACAGGCTACATGCACGCAATCACTCATAGAGGAATAAATGTAAATCACACTGGGCATTATTAAACTTAAAGTTCAGGTCTTGATCTCAGAGAAATCATGATGTTTTGTTAATTTGAAAGCTCTTTAACTGTGCTTTTTAGGGTTTTTTTGGGCATTTTATAAACTTCAAGGTGTAGCAGCAGGTCTATATAACCAGCTCATGATGTAGGCTTGTGTTAAGTTTCTGGCAGTGATCAAAGGATGGAGCCCTGAGCTGAAGAGATAAACAGGTGCAGGGGATAAACCGCTTCTCAGAGACTTGAAGTAATGGATGAAACAGTTAAAAGGGCTGGGAACCAACAGCTCTGAGACCTATGCTGAGTTTTGCTTGGGGGAAGAGGATTGGTGTAAATGACGTCTTATTGCAGCATATATTTTCTCCGTCTAAGATATAATAATGAGTGTGCAACGAGTGTCTGAGAATGGAAACTCTATTTAACTTAATGGTTAACAAGCAGCAGATGTTCATAATAAATACCCCAAGGACTTTGTGTTATAGTCTTTTGTTGGCACGTGCAAAGTCTCCTTTGGTGTTAAATGATACTGAGTCATCACAAAGCCAGACCACTTGTGTAATTTAAAGCTGCTATAGTCGATGTTTTTGTATTAAAGCATCAACCCCTCAAAAACAAGCATGCACAAGGCCAACAATGATCCCTGTGTTTCTGTGGCGACGTTCCCACGGTGGCAGAGGGGTCGTGATGCTGGAGGGTGACGTATGGTGGAGGCATACTTCATCAGCACCTGCCAACACGGCCAGAAGGGGGAGACAACAGCTCCACTCTGCAGCTCAGCTCTGCAGAGCTTTATGTCATCATGGTTTTGACTTTTTGGCTCAAGACTTCACTGCCTTGTCTCACTCCAACAACTATTACTTAGCATCTTTAGCCATAGTAGGCAGCTCGATTTAGTGAAAAAGCTCATCTGGCAGCTTAAGAGCAAGGGATTTTCCACAGGAGTTGCTACAGACCACAAACTGAGCTCAAAATAATGAATTTATTTGCCTTACGTTCACCAGGTGTTGCTGTGCTGGATGTGTGTATAGGCAACTGATTGTTTCATTCTTCACAATGTGTTGCTGCCCTAAAGTGGCACTACTACTACTAATAATAATAATGATAATAATCATGTTGATGATTAAATATTGCTAAATTTGGTTGTGGCAGTGTCATGTAAATCATTAAATCATTGACTTTTTTCAATTTTAAGACTATCATATGTTTGTATTTCAAATTTAAACTAGCTAAACTCCAGTATAAAAGTGCTCCACTGTGCACGAAATCATTTCCCATAGCTATATTACAAATAATTTAATATTTAGCTGACATCTTTTGCAGTAACTCACAGCTTTTCTAACCAATCTCACTAAACTCTGACAAACTTTAAAAAAAAAAACATGTGAAATACATAACGGAGGGCTTAATTTTAAGCATGCTTAAAGGCTGCAGACTGATGTGGTTTCTCTTCTCACACAGTTAATCCGTCATTTATAAGATGTTTGATTTGAGCCGCATGTTGCTTTAATTTTGAATTTACTACGACCTAATACACAACCCTAAACAGACACTGCGCATCATGACAACACACACACACACACACAGAGCAGCCAGGGGTGCAGACGGTGCGCACAGATGTGGGAACACGTGGTTTCTTCAAGCAGCCCCACAGGCGCACCACTTCCTCTCACGTTTGGATTCCTGCACTTTTTGAGATTCTCCGGTTACTGCTGCGGGTACCACCAGAGCGCTGAGCTGGACTAGGATACACCCTCACCTCGGCATCTTCCCCAGCTACCAAATAAATAAGAAACTTTTTTTTCCTTTCAGCTCAAGTTCATTCGCTCCTTTTGCTGCAGCATCTGAGGTGCGACACTGAAGTTACCTGCGCTGTAGGGGATCGTCTCTAGAGTAAAGAGTCACGGATGGAGATTTGAGTTCTTATTTCAGAGGATACTGGGATACTCGCAGATCCAAGGTGCCGCGCGCACAAAGGGAGCGTTTGGGCAAATGCCAATGCGATGCTGTGGATGTAACTTCAGACAACAGCTTCACAACGGTAGAGTCCTGTAAGCCACAATGAAAGGTAGGCTCACAAATGAGGCAGAAATGACAGAAATGATCTGAGGCGCTGATGATGATTTGATGCGTTTTCTGCGCGTGCAACATTCCTCTCGCACTTTCTTTGTCACTTTTCTGCCTCTTTCTCTCAGCCTGAGACGCGAGGAATGCGTGGGCTACAACTCGCGTCTGACATCTGGTTTCAATTAACGGACTCTGCTTGGGAGGGTGTTTTTTTTTTTTTTGCATCTGGTCGCTGCAGCACATCAAACACTAACCTACACTAACAGAACTATTCAAAACAAAGCCAAGAAGACATGATCGTGGCTTCAGCACGGGAGCAAGTTCAAAAGTGACTTTCTGTTATTGGAAAAATATGAATTATATGTGCTTTTAACTTGACTTCTTTTCATTTTTTAAAATATTGCGCTTGTATGTGTTGGATCAAAAGTTTTTGTTGGCTTACAGAAATCAAACGCAGAAAGGGAAACACTGAGTCAGACTTAAGTCCCGCACATGAACAGCTTTATTGTGGCATAGCTGCGCGCGCGCGCACTTCTTCCGCACTCACGCAGGCCGTTTCAGCAGTATAACTGACCAAAGAGTGCGTGCATCACGGTGGTCAGCGGCTGACACAAGTCATCGTTTTAAATAAAGGTTTATATAAAGTTTTCCCACATGTGATTCTCGTGTGGCGACTTTATGTTTAGGACGTTGCTAAATTAACTAAATCGTGCATGTGGCTCTTGATTGGTCCAGACGCTGGTCCCTCGTTCCGCTGTACAAACACTACGCGGCTCCTGCCACCTCGTGGTCCATCCCTGAACGGTAACGCAGAGCCGCGCGTTGTGGGCACGAATATAAACAGCTCACTGGTCTCACAGCCAGTTTGTGATGTGACTGGCATGCTGGCCCCTTCCTGTTGCTACTGTTATTACAGTGAGAGGCGATGGAAACATCATTATGGTGCTGCACTGTAGTGGACTGTAGTGGGAGCTCTTATATGTTCCTTTTAAAAAAATGTTTTATTTCTTTTGTTATAGAAATTATAGACACCTCAGGGTTGGTAGCTAAACTGCTGCACCTGGCAGAGTCTACAGCTTTTTAGTAATTAGTTTGCTTGATAACTTATTAAAAGATAGATAGCATAGCATGAAGTCTTTCACTTTAAATGGAAATAGCAGTTTGACAAAAAATAAACCCTCCTTACAAACCTTCTTGGGTTTTGTGGAACTTCAGACCTATTGGACTGAATTTTCCCATCCACTGATTGAGTCCATGAGATGTGGCTAAAAGCAGCAGGGAAACCAAGAACAACTGTCTATCGAACCAAGCAAACTGAATCTTTATTCCAGGCCTTTTGGTATCAAGTGTGTTTGATTTTGATTAATTTGCCAGCGTAACGGAGTTAATAGCATGTGTGATTCCACTTGCCACCTCCCACACGGTTTATTTTATTAATTACAATTTTATTTTATTGTCATTAAACGCAGCACCCCTGCTGACTAGGGTCGCGCACCCCGGGGAGATAGCAACAGCTTTGCTGCGCTGTCTCGCTGGTGAGTGCAGACGTTGTTAGCCCCGTAATTATTTTGGATTATTCATCTTAATTTCATATCCAAGTGGTTGTTTTATGTTATTATGTTTTTGTACTTTGGTTTAGCTCCCTACCGGTTGAGCATTGTGGGAGTGACGATGTTTTTACTTGGTCGTTCGTCGCATAATTAGCATGTGGCGAGCTAGCTAATTAGCTTTTTTTTTGTTTTAGGTTCACAGCGTGAGAGGTGGCAAGCGGAATCACACATGCTATTAACTCCATTACACCAGTACATGGGCAAAGAGTCAGTCTTTACAGCAAGGCATCATTGTCATCATTTATCTGTTGTATGGCATCACTCCCAGTGTTCTTTAAGCCAAAAGATGCCCGGTTTAAAGATATAACACCATTTTAGTGACTATATGTAAGGGCGAAGCAGTTGCCAGCAGTATTTTGGAATATATTCATTAAAATGTTGTAAAAGTCATTTGCCAAAAGTTCTCTTTTCAACCAAATGTAGATCAGTTTTAACCACAATACCTGGGCCTGCTGGGCTCAGTTGACTGACTCATCTATCTGTTTTTAAATCCACTGTATTTCTCAACCTCGATGGCCTAGATGTGATGAAACCCATTTCCCCGAATGGCTCTTGCAAAGCCAGGATACTTTACGGTATCATTACCATTGTAACGAGACACAATCATGTTGCTTAGAGATCCAAACAGGAAACAGGGTATTGGGGGTATTGAGAAAGGCACATTCCTGAAGTAAGATGTGGTCTCACTGTTTCGTTTTGTTTTACATCTGCTCAGATCATTCTTGTCACATCTTAACTCATCTGCTCTCTGCCCCGCAACCCCTGTGATAGCCAACAGTTTTAAACCCCACAAATGGTAATTTATGAGTCTTCCCAGACTGCATATTGAATTCAGGAAGAGACACCATGAAAAACAAAATGTCTCATTAGCTTCCTTAATTCACCTGTTTTGTTCTAATTGGAATTTTTTCTCGTATCACCACACGTCCCTGCGTTTGGCACGATAGATTAAGAGATTTGTTTTCCTCTGCAGATCTTTGGGACATGTGGTGTTTCTTTATTTTTACTGGCCGTGGATGATGACAAAGGAAAAAAAAAAGCTTTGAAGTTGGCAAAGTACTTTCCCACAGGCACAAGACGACACTCGAGGCCTGTCAGGCCATGGGAGATGGGAGTAATCCCAGCAAGTGAAAGACAGGGAGTTTACTTCAGAGTTGAGCTAATCTGAGTGAGAGATTTTTGTTTTAATGAGATGACCTGTTCAAAGAATGGCTTCAGTGGACTTTAACACAGGGATGAAACTCGTTATGTATTGCTGTGGCCTTATAGGGATATTAAAAACAAAAACCTAAAAAATCTCTGTAGATTAACAGGGTTGCGACTGATTGTGAGAGTTAATTCTCAAAAAAGTTCCACTGTACAGCTTTTAACTGGAGTTGTCAGCATCTTTTCACAGTTTTCATCTGTGGAAAATGAAAAAATAAAAGCCATGACAGTGGCCCTTGAGTTCAGATTTTGTCTAAGCATTTAAAAGCTCACTGTGTGTAATAAGGTAAAGAAATGTCTGAGTCTGTCTTTACTGTTACATGCCTTTTAAAACTTTAATACATTCATTTATTTCTGTGTTCCCCCTCCAGACGACTTTTCTGATGAGGAGGACGTGCAGTCCTTTGGTTACAAGAGGTTTGGTAAGTACTGAGTGACTTCTTGACCCCCAGATATGAACTTAAAGGACCACCTTCACTGTTTCATGTCCCTTATGACACATCAGTGATAGTAACTCTCAAATTGATTGTGCAAGGAATATTTTCTTTAAATGCTGTATTATTCTTGGCTGTTACCCACCTTCAATAATCCACGAGGTTAAAAGGCCGCACCCCATAGAAGCTTGTGTTTGGCTGCTGTGCTTGGGTTATAACAGCAGTGGGCTACAGTTGAAACGGTGACCGCAGCATCTTGGGTGTTCTTGACCAGTCGAATGACTTAGCAACCTTATCAGAGTCACAGTGTGCTTTTGTCTCGCTTGGGGCAAAACTACACATACAAACTTGGAGTAAAACCAAAAAAAATTAGTGTCAAAGTGGGTCTGCTGATTTCCTCTAATGTATCAGGTTCTCTGATCCAAGTTTTCCAGACAGGTTCATAATCTCAGCCACTCATCAGGCAATAAAAATTATACCCATTGGCCAGATGTTGGTAACTCCACAGCTCCGTGCTGCACATTCAGAAATGTTACATTAACACATTCCTCAAGTCGAACCGGATCTCCTGACACGGGCCACAGACATTTCCTCCGAGAGAGATTTCAGCAAAATATGCAAAAACTTACTTTCGGAAAAACTAATCTGAGGTTTTTGCTGGAGATATTAAACTGGGTCTGAACGGGCTGGTGAAGCATCAGTAGTTATTAAAGAAAAGGGTGACTTTCCATTCAAATAGAGTGATCATAGACCTTAAGGGGCCTTGGACCCATGTCTTATTGTATTGAACAATCATATTTGTATTGATGTTGTGCTTAAAGACTGTCTATACGATCGGACGTTGCTTTCAAGTCCTCTGATGGGCATCAGGGGATGACTCCACTGGTTCCAGAAAGAATTTCATTTGATTTATTATGAACCTAATGAGTTCATGGTCTCAATTGCTAGTTTAAAGTCTCCTACAATACAGAGTGATGATCCTTTTGTAAATTATGGTCTCACTTAGCACAAAACAGGGGATGGGAACAGCTGCCTTGTCGCTACAGTGGTGAACGTCAGTCAGGGCAGAGGTAGAGCAATGTGTGCCCATGGGAGCGCCATCATCTTGTCCAAGAACAGTCAATCATGGCTCCAAAAAGCCAAAATGCCAACTTTTAGGCTACAATGGGGTTCACAAACCAATGGTTGATCCACTTCTGTATTAAGTCTATAGCTGCGTCTCGAGCCTAGAGGTTAAAAAGTCACAATTATTGTTTGAAGACATGGCTGCCATTTGCCAGTGATCAGTGCCTGCAGTCATATAATTCTCCTGTTTATGCCAAAGTTTACTAAAGCTCTGTCCCTCCGAGTGTTGCACCATTACTGATCATAACAGGTTCTCAGTAAGATTGATCCATTTAATAAATGAGAAGTTCAGTTACTGGATGTGATGAAAGAAAAGCACCATGTTTGCAGTTTTGGCCTTGAGCCTCTGTTTTTCTGTTTTGCTCCCTGTGATTCCCCATGTAGCGCCAGATGTCATTTATTATTACACAAGCATTCCTTTATTCTCTGTGTCATACACCACACAATCTACGCTGACCGTTCATTTGAACTTACTGTGTTTCAGTGCACCCAGACGCTGTTATTTGCAGCTTTTGTCGCTCTCTGCCTTGCCTGCATAGCTGTGAGGAACCACAGCCTCAGAGTGATGTATTGGTGTCTCATGATAACTTTCTCCTGCTTCTGTCCCAGAACGGGGATCAAGTTTCACCACTTTGGGTTGAAATGGTCACAGTGGTCCCCCCTGGTTAAAGAGGTGTTTTGGAGTACTCGTGTCATCCAAACACTCAGCAGTCATATGTCAGAAAGTGCGGGGGCAGTCGGGGTCCACGCTGTGTGTCATCACGATTAATTTACACATGTGAACACGACTTATTGCTTCACTCCAGAATGTTTATTCAACTTATTTAAAGAATATGTGTGATGCACTAGAGCTTGTATGATTCAGACAATATTTACCCAGCACATTATTTACTTGTAACATCTGCACTTTTTATTCATTATTGTATTTGACTTGCGGCTGAGTACGAGGAGGAACAGGAGCTAGAGTTACATGAACATTTGGCTCATGTCAAAACACATCTAACCGTCCATAGAGACTAAACATAATAAAACCTGTAATACAGATGGGCAAGAATCACACAAAAATAATGCCTCTGACCTCTGTAGCAGGGATAAAAACAATAATCCAAAAAATATTTCCTGGTGTTGTGATGTTGGTGGTGAAAAGCACTTTCTCACACATTGCTCTGTGAAGGCCCCAGCATATCATTCATACCCTGCATAGTCTCCTCTGCATCGAAGCATGGGAAAAACACTAACTTGTTTTTGTATTAAGAGTTAGATTAGATGATTGAAACCAGTCTTATATGTATATTAAGTATGTAGCAAGAGTCAGGAGGCGATTAGCTTAGCTTAGCATGCAACCTGGAAGCAGAGATAAATAGTAAGGTCACATCTACACCAATAAATTAAAAATCAATATAAAACATTTCACTCATTGACCTTTATAGTTGTTTACAGACGTGTTTTTGTTCTGTTTAATGCTAAGCTAAGCTAATCACCTCATGGCATCCGTTTTAAAACTCAACACACAGTCATGAGAGAGGGTGGTATCAATCTTCTCATTTCACTTTTAGCAAGAACTAGAGTAAATAACAGAACGGAGTCATTTCCAAAATGTTGAACAAATCCTTGGGTTTGTCATCTGTCTGTAGCTTCCACACATACTTGTGTACTGCCAGGGAAATTTGTTGTTCTGCTTCACGTATGTGTGGAGAGGAATGAGGCCCTTGACTCATTCTGACATCTGCTTTCCACAAGGGGTCTATTACTCCACCGAGAGTGTATCCAAATCTGAGAAGTTGCTGAGCCACTTCCTGCGTCCATACTGGAAGTTTATTCAGTGCAAACCTATATACTCAGAGAGAGAGAGAGAGGCAGAGGTGGAGAGGGAGAAGGTATTGTGGGTCTTCAGGGTCCATGCTTGGGCTGTGTCAGCAATGTGCTGAGGAGAGAGGGGGAAGAGAGGGATGGAAAAAGAGAAAAATGCAACCTTGAATGGAGATGATTTCCCCCACCAAAATGATTATTTCTATGTTTTACAACTGCTTTCTTTATCTTACTGTTCCTCAGCGCTCAGTTGTTGTTTCTGCTTTTATTAATATGGTTAATTTTTTCCGCTTCAAGGGGGAAACATTTGTCAACAGTTTTATTTTCGGCTGAGGAGTCGCATTCCTTGCTTGACTTATTTTTGGGAGCAAAACAGCAAGTGGTTTTAATTTACGGGGACTTTATTACCAGAAAAGAATGTTTTCAGAATGCCTGCCTGTTACTTACAACCCCCTCCAGGGCATGCATGCATGCAGTTCATGTTCTGTCGTCCTAATGAAAGATTACTCACTTGTGTTTTCAATAAAAGAGTGGAGTGAGTCAGTCGACGAGGGAACAAGAAAACACTCGAGGTTTACTAAGAAGCAAAAAGAAGTTACAACAGGGTAACAAAAGATACAGACAGATAAAACAGCACAGAGCCCTGCTGGTTTGACTTGTTGATCTTATCCCAGACTTGCAAAGTCTGCAGGAACAGTCTGTAACTGGTCAAAAGAATGGTGGGTCAATCCCGGATTGACCAATGACAGGCAGTATAGGAATGCTTCCCAGACACGACACAAATCACTGCAGGGGCTAGTGTAAAGCCATGCCATGAGGATTTCTGCTGAGAGCGTTAGTGGTGGGGAGGAGCAGGCGCAGGTCAGCTGCAGGTCGTTTGAACAGACCTCCAAGAGCAACAGTCCTTTGTTTAACTCCCAGCTTAATACAGCTGATAATGACTCACATGCGTTTGACTGAGGTGTAGTCTGCCACAGCTTATTTTACCAGTCAGTACAGGCATGTGCTGTCACAGTGGAGGCTTAGTCAGTGTATTTTCAGCTGGCATATAACCTTAACTGCAGATGCAGCTGAACTTGAGACTAATCATTTAAGAGTTTGAACCAAACCCAAGACTATTATGACTTAAAAAAGTATCTCAGGGGGAAAATGGCGCAGTGGCACTATTTCTTATTTCCAAAGTTTGTTTTTTGAGTCTTTCATTACATTCTCAGTTGTCAAAAAGTAGAATGACGGTTGTTTTTATTTTGCATTAACACTTCACAACAGCAGACAAGGGAACAAAAGAGGAAATGCTAGCTGGCCATTAGTAACAGCAAATCAAATTTAATAGAGCAGTTGATTATTAGTTAAATCAAAAACAAATGAGGTGAGAATCAGAAACGTATTACAAACCACCAATGCAAAACACATTTTGTAAACAATGATGACTTACTGGTGGGATTCTTTATTTTAAAGTGTCACTGGCATCACTATGAATTTACTCTCAGTCTGTCATAACCATAGCCATGTCCCCCGCGACACATGGTAACGATGTGTTCACACACACACTCAAAAAAACTCACTTAGCTCTGAATGAACAGTTATTTTCTCATATTGCCACCTCTACTGCCACGCACCAAAGTATGTGCATGTGTTTCCGAGCACTGTTTTCCTCGTTCCCGGCAAGTCCCGCTAACTAACAGTAGAATATTGGGACGTTGTTGACCTCGACAGTCAGCTGTTTCTCCATTTGGTTTTGCATAGCTGAGTAGATAACAACTATGTACTTAAATAAAGCTTGACTTGTTGCTGCCAAGTTGTTAATCTTGCGATCGGGTACCTGCAGAGTCTTTAAACAGAAGTCATAAAATGCCTCAATTCACAATAAATTGCATGCGGTTTCGTCTGTATGTGTGAACAGGTTGTACAGCTGTGACAAAAAGGGATGTTGGATGGGCCCATGTGTGTTTTCATGACTTTCATATAGGAGACCAGAAAGAGCCGTCTGTTGCAGCCATAATTTTAGTCACCTAACCTCAACCACACTAACTATTTTGTAACCAAACCCTCACCTCAGTTTCTGTCCCTGCACAAACAGCCATGACGCAGTGCTCAGCTTTTGGTTTCTGCAGATAATCCGTGCCAGATTGTTAATACGGACTGATGATTGGATGAAATATGGAACATGTGACTATAAAGCAACTTCAGTCCCTGCCTGAACTACTGTACTGCTCCGTTTGTTATCGAGCTTTGAGATCAAAATGTTTTCCAGCTGCTGTGATTTCCATCTTATCTGTAACAGGCACTAACTAACAGAGGACGAGCATTTCTATGCAGGCTTTAGAGAAAGAGTTGCTATTAACTCAATGTGTCAATGAAAAAGGGTTGGAGGCATTAAACATGACAGTTCTGGAGATGCAGCGGAGCTTCATATATATAGCCGTAGTTGTTTTGACCAAAATTGGCCTAACCACCTCATCAAACTTCTTCACACCAATCCGTACTGCGTGTCCCCAAGGGATACGCCGGCCAGTGGTAACAACACGCCTGCAACCCACTGTCATCTGACAGGGTGTCTTCTTTCACATAATGGATGTTTGTTAAGCTCTCCTTTCACAGCAGGTTTTGGCTCAGCCACAAGAGCAGCACACAAAAGCACTGGAAGTGTCTGACTCCATTTTCTGTCAACAGTCTCAGACAGGCAGGGTGAAGAAGTTCTGCATGTGGCTCCGCATCAGTGCTACACTCAATCTTCATCTTTTTGGCTCCAGAGAGGGCCAACATCAACCTTGCTGCTTCCTCTCTTTGAAAAACAGCAGAAAGCTCGATTGAGAAATGTGTATTTTTCTTTGTTCTGCAGCGGGTCACGGCGCTGCTCACCCTCCGACTCCCAGACCTGGCTGCGTCTGTTGCTCTGCATGTGATTACGTTGGCGCTTAACCAGCACACCACTCAGTGTTTTTCTTGTTTATGCTTCACTACTTGTATTTTTGGAGATACTGAAAAATGTCGGCGTGTTGTGCGAAGAAGCCAGAGAGTAGGGTCTTTTCCATTGACTCAGCCCTCAAGTGTTTCAGATGACCGTTTCACATCAGGCATGTGTTTGTGTATTCACATCTGTACAGCTGCCACAAATGAAAATATCAGAAGCACTCAGTCTGCCTGAGCATATTTATAGCAACTTTTATATTAGCAACTTCATGCTGCTACGTTATGTAGTAAGATTCCTCACTGATAGTTGTGCCTCTTGAAGTCTTGTAGGCTCGATTCATAACAATCTGTATAGTGTCAGTCAGTCATATCCAAGCTTGTCGTCATTTGACCATTGCTATTTTGTGTCTCCTGGCACAGGGAGATGTCACCATTATTACAATGCAGATGTGTTTAGCTGTTTTTAAAAACTGAGGAAACAGCACATCAACAGGCATCAAAATCTCAGCAGTGATGTCTTGCAAGTCTGTAACAAGTTAGATACTTTTTATTCCTTGCACAATCGGAAAATAGCATTGAATGATAAATAGTTTAATATATTACATAACCCTTTTCAGTTTCATCATGGACCAAAGTGCAGCTGCTCTGGCCAGAGCTGGCAGTCAGGTACCAACTTCTCTTCGTCTACGGTCTTTCCCCAAAAGTTAAGCAAGACTTTGCAGGACGGCCGGCCTTGTCCACACGCTGTGTGGTTTTATCGACTTAACCAGGCAATGAAGCTTGAGTGTGGTGTGCGGTGATGGGATGGCGTACAGCACAAACTCAGGCTGATGATCTTCAGGTTGGGTGATGATTGTTGCTGATTCAGTATCTTAAGTGCTTCCACAGTGGGCCACCCAGCAGGCGTGACCACACAAAAACCCAACTGCACAGATGGTGTGCGGTGTTAACTCCAGCGTTCAACTTGGCACCCAAGCAGCGGTTTTGGGCCTTGCATGAGTGTGTAATGAAATATTCTTAACCCACATGATAGAATGTGTCTCAGTTTATTTGTGTTCATGTTGTTGTGGTGAGGAAGAGTCAGGCTTTTAGACTGATTTCACTGCGTCTGATTTTTAGACCAAGACACACATAGTTCTCTGCGCGGCTTCCCCGTGGGAGCCATTACAAACAAAATGGCCTTCCTCCAGACAAACGTGGTTACAATCATAGATTTGATATCAATCACGCTTATATAATACACTTTTTCGCACAGAGTTTTTCATTTTTCCAAAGAAAGGACAAAAATGTGTTCTTGAGAAATACCGAGCACATTTCTTCATGGAGGTTTCCATCCTAAAATACAACATCTTCTAATTCCTTGCATTACTAGACCCTCGTGCACTTTTCATAACCCTGTAAATGACATAAACCAGTGACGGAAACGGCTTTATATCTGATGTGGGTTCTGTCATTGAAGTGGCCAGTGCAGGTCCCATGTGGGATCTTTTATAATAACCATGTTTTATATATTGGCACACTTTATTACTCACTGTGCCTTTGGAACACAGTATAAACTATGAAGTCTTCACTGGAAAACTGCTTTTTAGGATTTAAATTAAGTTCCCTAGTTGTGGAATGAACATAATGTCAGCACTGTACAATATTGAGGTATACAGAGTATTCACCCTTTCTGTTACTTTGAACTTCTTTATATTACATTTCAGGTTGGTCTAACAGTTTTTACTCCTTCGCAGATGTAGATTAATGATTCAAAATATAAGTCATTTAATTATAATGTATTTTTATGGTTAAAGCTATTCTGACCTAGATATAGGCAAGTTAAATTTAGCCCCACCCTTAGATGCTGCAGCAATGGTGATGCTCACTGATCAATGATTACAGTAACAGTACAGTAAGATGTATTATTCGGAAATGGGACCTTCTGTATAACGACTACTTTTGGTACTTGTAGTACTTCTGTTGCAAGTACTTCTGTATTTTAACTACGAGACATGCTAGTACTATTTTTTATTTAATCTCAAGAGTATGACTTAATTATTGCGTTATCTTGATCAAATTTTGTTTTCTCAAGATGCAACAGATGCAACCATGTAATATTTAGATGTCTGTATTCTAAAGCAGAAACAAAATATATATGAATAGATGCAGTATCTGTAGTTACTCTTTTCATTAGAGCAGTTTTAACTTTTGGGCTACATGTTGATGTTGTGTATGTGTGAACTCCTTTTACTTTTATTTTCATGAACTACACTGTATTGTAAGAGCTTCACTGTAATAACTGCAAAGAGGTTAAATGCTGACATCTCACCTGTGATACTGTTTACTGCATTCATCCTGGAATTAAGAAACTAATTTAACCTTTATATAAATCCACATTGCTTGTTATTGCACCTAATTAGTTTTTACAGTAGCTTTTCATTAAACTCTTTTCTACAATATATTTTTAATTGTAATCACTACTGCTTAATATCTTGTTAACTGCTATGTTCACACCAAGTCATAGGTCAACGACTAGAGAATAGATCTGACAGTCTGACATTGTTGAAGTGAGGATCAGTGACCAACCCCCTCCTCTCCCTCTCTCTGAGGTTCACATGGTCCTGGTTTACTTGAAATGACCTAATTCCAACATGCCAACCCTGGAACATGAGCAGGAGGAGCCAGGGGGTCTCTCCTTCTCCACTCAGGCCAATAAAGTTAGTTTATGGCTTCCATGTTTTTCTGAATTCATGGATGTGAAAGATGGTAAACGAAACATGTTGTTTTAAAGGAGAACTTGTTTCTTATTGTGATTGTCCTGCATTTTAGTTGGGAGTATAATGTCCCAGATGCATGTAGGGTGAATACTTCGTGACGCAGAGTGCTGCACATGATATAAATTATAAGCCGCTAGTGTTGCTTTGAATTTAATGTGTTACATTTTTCAAACATCATCTCATCATTCAGTCCTATTCCTTTAAGAGAAAGAGACTTTTAATACATTTTACATCGATGTTGGACCAAAGTTTGGCTTCACTTGGATTATCAGGCTGGAATGAGTACCCTGGACCATGTTCAGTAGATCCATAGTATATTTGTGTTACATGGCCCCACTTTGGGTTCTCTAAATCATGTATGCTCTGGCCCAGCACAGTCATTAAAGATAGAAGGAAAACATTCTATATAACAATAGCAATGCACAATATTTATTTTAGATGGTGAGTGATTAAGATAGATGTAATGGGGAGTTGAAATATATCATGTTTGTAAGTTAAGAGCTTAATGTGAATGTATAGGTGTACATACTGTACTTGCATGTTCTTGCTTTTAAAACATTCCCTTTTAATAGTGTGTGTGCAGGTGCTGTTTGAGTTGCATTTTACAGCTTTCCCTGGGAAACTTAATTCTCAATTACATTAAAAGTCTTGCCTGCCAACACCAGCGATGCTTGCCAGCTCACAGTGGACCTACGTCACATGTTATATTCCATACCCCAGTCAGTAATGTGTATTTCTCCCCCTGAAACTTGTGGCAGCAGATGTGACTCCAAAGTATTCATCCCCAAATCTCCCCAGCCACAGTGAGACCAGGAGACACACGCATGGATTTCAGTCTTCAGTGGAAACTGCTGACTGGAACACATAGCTTTTTTGATATCCAAGCCTTCCTGCCAAAGTATCCCCAATACAGTGGCCCAGCTTTGTTTACGAGGCACACTTGCGTGCTTAAATGTCTGTCTCTTGAGATTAAGATATATGACCCGTTTGTCATAGTCTGTCTTCCTCTAACTAAGCACAGATGGGATGACCAAACCAGGTCTAATCAACTCCACGTTCGCTGCATCATTGGATCTGAATCTCTTTTTTAATAGTCCATCTAACTGTTTTCTCTACCAATTAGGCTCTGTTTGTGCCTTTTAGCACTTTGAAAAAACCCCCCCAGCAGCCTGCTCAGTTAACAAGAAATGCACTATAAAGTTTTCCTTCAAACGCTCACTCTGTTCCACTGAACAACCATTTTTCTCCTTTTGCGCAGTTCTTTCAAGGGATACACTGTGGGTCATTATTTCAAAATGCTGTTGCACAACTTCCATGGAACTTGCATGTGTCCATAGGCATGCCAGAGCAATTGAGGGAAATGCAATTCTATAAACGCTGACAAGCAAACATAATCTTTGAGTGTTTATAGACAACATAAAGAGCAGGTGGTGATGGTGATGGGCGCAAGATTGCAGCAACTTTTGAGTGCTATATAAACAGCTTAAAAAGATTTTGCATGAAATGTTTTTGGGTTTTTTTAAAAATCGTGTTTTTCCAAAAACCTGACATTAAAATCATTCCATTTTGTTTCAGAACTGCAATTTTAAGCCAAAACAAAACAAAAAAACATGGGAGCCAGTTTATTTTTTAAAAATGTATAAAGATAGATTTACATAATCTGTTGGAGCTTGCATTTCTATGGCATCTAACCTTTTGGATTAAATCAAGAAACAGCCACCTGTCCTTTTAAGGTTTGGGGGAATCTATGAAAATGTCTAAATGAAGTTTGGAAACCACTGTTCTTCGTTAGTCTGCTGTTGCGTGTGCTACAGGGAGGGCAGGCAGAAGATCGGCTGAGACAGTAATTAGACCAGTAATTAGACAAAAAAGTTTAGTAATTTCATTCCCAGCATACATTTTGCAGGTGTCTTTGCTGTGACATTTTGCAGACCTGAGGGATAATAACATGCTTAAGAGGATGTTTTTCAAAGATGACCATCCACATTGTACTGTATATCCCAGTATGGTGTTTATGTTATGGTCTGCAGCCAAAGCCTTCAAAGGATGCTGTTCAGCTTTGTCAGCTCCAGGCGATACGTGTGTCTAGCTGTGTTAGTATTTATAATGAAGGCATCTCACCCTGTTCAGACATGCAGCCTTCCATATGTTATTTTTCTTCAAACAACTCCAATGTAAAGATCTCTGTCTGCAAACCACTGATCTTCTTACTTATCCTGGAAAGGGAGTGAGTACCACCGCGATGGGGTTTCGTATAAAAACACTCAAAATAGCCCGCTGAAAGTTAAAGTTAAAACTCCCAGCTCCTTATTCTTATACTGCTTGGCATGAAGGGATGATGTATCAAATGTTTGCATGCATCCTTTGATTTGGCTCCACTGTAACAAGGTCCAGATGTTCTAAGAGAACCTAGACCCAATTTAAAGTGTCATAAACCTGTTAGCAGCGAACGGAAAAAAAAGAAAAACACGCCTCAGGCATGCTAGGCCAGCTCAGCAATTCAAGGACCCTAATGTCTTAGTAATTTGTCTCAGTGGTGACTTCCCCTGTTGGAGAGTGTTTACTTGTTAACATTCCAGTTGGCGACTGTTAATACTGGGGTAGCTATAAGGGCCAGAGGGGGGACACCGTGACCCCAGCGTACCTTGTTAGCATAGCTATGGGTCCAACATTGACTCAGGAATGAAGTCAGAACCACCATTCCTCTGCTGCATTATGCAAGATAAATAACTACAATTACATCTGTCATTTCTGTGTAAATTACAGATTAGTGCAAAAGACCATCAGTCAATGAAGTCACTTTATTTACCCAAATTCAAGTGCAGAACATGGACACATCTGCAGACAGGAAATAACAAAACTGAACTCTGGAGTGGAGCACACACTGTCTGCTAAACAGGGACTGTCTAGAGCCACAAATCCCAACCGGTCAGCAGATGATTAGAGGGAAAGGAAGAGGAGAAAAAACGTGTTTATTTATCTGTTGTTTTTTTTCTTTTTCTTTTACAGCTAGCAGCATGTTTAGCATGGCTTCAGGGATGGAAATGTGGGCGGGATGGTCCTCACCTTTGGTCCAGACTGAAATATGTCAACAACAGTTTGACAGACTGAATGTGGATCTTGAGATATTGGAAATGTTATGCTTAACAATGACAGCAGAATTACACGTCGTAGCCACTAAATTACACATTTATTCACAATCTAGTCATTTTGTTTGTTTTTGGTGATGAGGCAAATTAACTCCATTTAGTTGGTCTTAAGAATGACAAAAAATAAATTATTATTGAAACTGTTTGTTTCCAAAAATCTTGTTATTTTGTCATCAGTGATCCACTGTGGTGTATGTTTGTTTTCTATACATTTCTGCGTGCGTGCTTGTGTGTGTTTTGGCTTCTTGAAGCAATTTTTAAACCAAATTGTTGGCTGATTATGGGAACTGTAACTTGAGCCATAAGTAGATGTAATTAGAGTTTGACAGTTTGTACATTTGTAGAAAAATACCACACAGTAGTGGAACCACTAGAAAGAAAGATATGTGGGCTCATTTTGCAGCATTGTAACTCCATCAGACTCCATTCAGGTGGAGCACGTAGGCACGGTATGTCTGTGTGACTACTGGTTTGTGGCTTGTGATCATATTCAGCTTTCATATCACACAAAATGGGAGCCTGTGAAGTGAAATAATTCCTGTGGTCACCACCCAGTTACTGTATATAACATAGTATTAACACTCTGCACAAAGGGTCTTCACACAAAAAGGCTTGAGTCTGGACAGACTTTCTTTGTGTTGCCATGGAAGTTTCCACTGCCAGCCAGGAGTGAGACAGGCCATGCAGGCAAGTCTAATGGCAGGTACATGGAATAAGGGAATAAGTGTTGAGATTTTTTTTTCTTTGACTGACTCAGAGTCCAAATGAAATACAGCTGTTTCACAGACACCACAGTGGACTGCCCCCATCTTTCTCACTGTGCCTCTTTTCTTGTTTGTCCCTGTTTGTCTGCCTCAGTTTCACAACAGTGAGCTAATTAACACTGGTAAAGTTGGACCACAATTGACTCTAACCTCTTCTTCTTAGTATGCCAATATAGATAATTCTGTGTCTGCATCTACTGTAATGTGTCTGAATCTAATCACTGTGAGAGCTGCACAAATTATATACAGGTGTTCGGCCATGTTAGCAGCCCTGTGAGGCTTTGGCAAAGCAGCGCAAGCTAAGTGCTAATGTCAGTACGCTAACATGCTCAAACTGTCTATGCTAACTGGCTAATGTTTAACAGGTAATATGTTTACGGTGTTTGCCATCATAGCTTAGCACGCTAATATTTACTAGCGCAAAATACGAAGTACAGCTAAAGGGAATGTCATTAGTTTTGCAGGTATTTTGTCAAAAATAAAAGTATTTGACAAACTGAGTTACTGGCCTGACGATGGTGCTCAATGTTTTACACAGTATAACAATTCATCCTAACCAGGCCAAAGCTGGATATGCATGTCTTACTTAACAGCAGTAATATATAAGATACTGTATTCCTCGTTACTCCTGCTCTTTCTAGGCTTTTCTGGCATTTATTTACCTCTTGGGGATAATCGGGCTGGATTCCAGCTTGTTGATTGGGACGTCCTGGCTGCTGTCCAACTTCTCAGCTCTCAACAGGCTCAGTCCTCCTGTGTTCTGCACCGGGCCATTTGGTTTAGCAATGTGTTTTCAGTCAGCTCAGAACATGTATGTGTCAGCATGTTTGTGCACTGCGGTTCTTTATGCTCCGACAGCAAGAAGTCACAATGCCTCTTTGGATATGAAACATGACACATGCTTGCTGACTAATGGTACATCACTGGCAGCGGCATAGCACAATGTTCTGGACCCTGATGGACCCCCTCCCCACACCCACAGCTGAACATTATAGTGACTTTATTTATTTATTTTACTGTACTTCTTCTACCATCTTTTAAAGTGGTTATTTTGGGCTATTTACATTAAATTTATTGTTTGACTGATTAGAGAGGCCACCTGACATGACTGCTTGCTTAGTTTTGTGTTGAAACCCCACATGATCATGGGTGTAGGACTTGTATCCAGTCCTACCATGGATCAAGTATACAAGGCAAAGAAGAAATGGTCATAACTTCTGGATTTTATGGGAACATAAGCATCATTTTTATGACTATTGCAAGACTGAACACAATGTTTTTATGTTCATTGTAGCATGCTTGGATTGTCATCGTCAGGACTGTGGACAGCATGGGTTCAGACCCAGAAATGTTTACTATTTGTAACATGATTATCTTCACGTCCTCTCTGGGTGTAATTATGGCTTAAAAGCCATCAAAGTGTTTGCAAGAACTACTTGACCCACATCAAGTATGAATGTTGAAACCTAGTGCTTTTATTTTCTTTCTGCACTGTGTGTAACATTATACTGCAGTTACCTTGGAAGTATTTGCTTTACATTGTTTTTGTGCACCACATCGCTGACAGAGTAGCTGTTTTAGCAAAATCCCTGAGAGAGGAACAGAAAACGCTCCAGTGACAAGCAGTGAGAAACTGTTGTGACTCTGGTAGGAGCTGCTCGCCCCAGAATGAATTTCCATGTAAGTTCAGTAGAAACATCATTGCTGTGAGAACATGACAGTCTGACTTTGTAACCTGCCGTGTGCCAGGTTCAGCTGCACAGTATGTGCTAAACAATGACAATGTTAACTCTAAAAAAGTTGAAGTGTGCTTAAAACTATGTGTCTTTAAGTGAATATTCATATTCCAAGCCAGAATCCAAAAGGGATGGAGCATTTTTCCATTGCTGCCCCCTCACTGTGAATCACTGCAAAAATGCAGCTTGTAAGGCCAAACCAGTCTATTGCAACTTTTAAATTCTGTCTTTGTAAGTTTAAAGCAGATTCAAAATCAAAGCATATTATTCCATGTATTTTTCTTTCTTGTGTATATTTGATGCCTACATTAAACACAGTGCAACTTCTGGGTAATGATGGCTAGAGCTCGAGTCTACATTAGCAATAGCAAATATGCAAATCCAACAAAATCTCTGGTTCTGCTGCTTCGACTTTAATAGTTTTTTTAAACTGTCCACCACATTATGCATTAGTTACATCAATGGAGTACTCTCTGATGTTCAAGCTATTTCTTGAGGCACTTCATCAAATTTCATGCAGAGATTCATCTTTTTCTGACTGCCTTTGAGCATTCACAGTAAATCACATATCATGGAATCAAAACTGCTTTTATTTTGTTTGTTATGATCGCCAAGATGAGATGTTATTCAATCAATTACCGTAATATCCCAAATACTCGAGTCTGTATAATCTGATTGGTGCTAAAATGTGTCTTTGTGAAAACTCAGTATGCAGCTGCAGATTAATGATGACATGGTCAGTTCAAGGTCATGATAAGGATGTTTTCAAGATTCTTGTTTTCACCTTATAAAGCTAACAATCTAGTGAACAAATGTGTGTGGTTGGTCAACATACCTCTAGCCATAATAGTTAAATTAATTATTGGACCATCTCGGGTGGGAAAGTCCAGAGTCAAAGGCTTTTGGCTGTGAGAAAGCATTTGAAATTCAGTGACCTTGCAGGCACAGCAAACATGTATGCGATATAGCCTCTGTGGTTGAGTTCAATCTGTAATGACCATAGAAACGCCATCCCTGCTTTGCTCTTGACCCAGAACCTGCAGACAGCCGGCTCCTTGTTTACATGGTGTGATGTTGTCCTTGAAGCAGCATGTGGTCAGGAACAGTGGGGGGAGGGAGCGTCTCTGATGAAGCTCTCCGCACTCACTCCCAACATGAGGCTCTCAGCACATATAAGGACAACAGTGGTCTGCATATCCATGGCTGGGCCCCTTTGAGGTGGTCAGACAAGATGTTTGCACAGATGTGTGGGTCCAAAGCCAAGAGGCCAAACCCCCCAGTACCCCTATAGTGGCCCTGGCCCACCCTAACTGGGATGGATGGGGCGTCTTGTGGCTGCGCACTGAGTCCAATCACAGGTCACATGACTTAAAGGGGCAAAGCCAGGCCTCTAGGGGGAGGAAGTCATATGAAGATGTCTGTCCAGCTGGGGAATTTTTGTGGGTTCCTCCAGTGGAAAGAACAGACCTACCCAAAATGCCAGGGGGCATGTTTTGACCAGAGCTTGATGCTTCAGAGGATGTTGTGATCTGAGGGAACTATCCACTATTTTTGTCTATTAGATGAATGAATGATAATTTTTGCCTTAATTTGATGGTCACAGATGAAGAGGTACACAAGAAATGGGCAAAGAGAGGGAAAGTCCAGAGTCAAAGGCTTTTGGCTGTGAGAAAGTATTTGAAATTCAGTGACCTTGCAGGCACAGCAAACGTGTATGATATAGCCTCTATGGTCGAGTTCATTGGATCTATTTTCAACCTCAATTTGAGGCAAATTTGACAAAAAAACAACAATGAAAGTGTATTTTAATCTGTTTCGTTTTAGCCAGGGCTATTTAATTCATAAGCAACCTGTCTGATAAAGTGTTACAGGTTTCTACAGTTTCTCTTTTCCTATGTAATTTGATTTAAAGTTGTTTTTAACTATTTATTGCCTGTTGTGAATATGCACCAGCTGCCCTCTCACTCTGCCTGCCAGAGGCACCTTGGTCAGTTCTACTGAAGTCAAGTAAACATCCGGCCTATAGTATAATGTTTGGCATCGTATCACATGGTGCTGGTGGTTTCCAGGATGCACTGTTAGACTTGGGAACATCTGGGAGCTGAATCACCAAAAGTTTCACTGCACCATGGTTTTAGGTTGGATGACACTGAGGAATGACACAGAAGTGAAATGGCACTGTTTTGTTTTGGTTTGTCAGTCGTATGGCTAACACATGTGCACTGTTTTTTAAGTTTCGTAGTGAGTCCTCTTGCTTATTCATGAGGACAAATGTTTTCAATTGATACTTGGCTGAAGAAAGGCACAGCATGTCCCACTTTAGACACGCAGTACTAAACTTAGTTTTGAAATGAAAGAAACAACCCCTGTGATTTCATTTTGAATGAAAATTTACTATTTTTATTAACTCCCTGCTTCAGTCACACAATATTTGAGTTTCCACTTCCTCTCTGCATCGGATACTAGGATGAAGCAGACTTACTGCATATTGTAAACTGACTTGTGACACAGTTTTTGCTATATGTTGCAGGAATTCAGGAGGGTACAGAGTGCACCAAGTGTAAAAATGACTGGGCACTCAGGGCGGCTATTGCACTGCTCTACGTGCTCTGTACTCTGCTCACCATAGCAGTGGCTGTCCTCGGATACAAAGGTAAGCCAAAACTTAAGTCATAAATCGGTTCATGTACAATGCTGCAGCTTTTCGATGTTTCTGTCCGTCTTTGAGCACAGATTTGAAAGCGGTGGTCACATTACACAAATCCAGGAACATTCAGTTTTAAATTTAACACAGAATTACATAGATATTTAAATAAGAGTAAGTTTTAGCCCACAGATTCACTTTCACAAGTTCACTTTCTTTACAACCTACTTATATCAGAACAATCTAGTAAAAAAAGTGAAAAAAAAAAAAAAAATAGTGTACGTTAGAGGCACCAATGACCTTTTTGATATTATTTCAAACATTCTGTTGTTTTTAGCAACTGGATTAAGATTTTATTAATACTGATATTATTACTAATTTAATGATTGAAAACATGAATTCATGTCTTGATGTTCTTGTTTTTAGCAGATAGATGTTGATCATTTTCTCATATAGATTCTATTTTTACCAGATTTTCTCTTAACTTACTCATCCACTGCCACCAGATACAATCCCCCTGCTTTTGTCTTTCCCTCTGAGGTTTGATGAAAGTCAGTGGGTCATTTCACTGGCAACAGACTGGAAAACTAAATCCAAAAGTGAGATACATCAGATTTACGACTTGAAGAGACTGCCTTGACAGAATCCATTGTTTACTCTCCTCTGTATTCATATCTCTTAGAGATTAGCCATAGCTCGAGATTGGAAACACATTTATTTGTTGTGTAACACTGTTCCTTCTGCATCCCAGTTTTTGTTGTTTCTGACTGTTTGTACCAGACCAATGATTTTAAATAGAAACAGAAAGAAAATCAAGTTATTGCAGGCGCCATCAACATGGAATGCACTTTTTGCATTGTCCAATTACAAATTACACATTCGTGGCTCCAATCAATCGTAGACAACCTTTCAAAATATCCCGAAGCAAAATATTGAAGTCCAACCTGCTCCACAGATGCCTAAAGCTGCCCAAACATGTACCTCAACCACCAGACACAAACTGCATTAACTTAGTGAAGATTGACTTTACTCAAAACACGGTCTCCTGCCTTGTAAGTGCTGTCAGGATTATGTGGGGTTTCCAGCTTTGGTTCTGTGTTAGCGTGGAGCCCATGTGATTTTGATGGTTTGGCTGTAATGTCTACCAGATGACCATGCAGCGACTACCCTGACTTAACAACCCAGAGGAGATTTTATGGCTTGGTAGCAATTTGTTGTCTCATGAACCACAGGTTGACTCAGAAATGGCTGCAAGTGTCCAAAAATACTTCAGAGTTTGCAAGAGACCAGTGTAGGTTGGGTTCTGTGTTGTGTTTCACTCCTCTACACACTTTTAAACAGCATATACAGGAGTTTACTAGCAAACATGAGGAAAGTTTTCTGCAGCAATTGCGCTTTCTTTTCCAAATTGTCCATTTTGTCAAAAGTAAAAAGCATTATTTGTGTTACCTGCTGTGTATGCTCCTGCACCATTGATCAGATCTAATCTGCTGGGGCCTTGTGTTGGGTAACTGCCTAAGTATGGCTCATAACTTGGGTCACAATGGGCAGCCAATAAGCCTTACTCAAATTAGCAACCTTATATAACTCGTAATGCTTTTCCAATACAGGGCTGTGGGGGGGTGGAATGACTGACCGAGGGGAATAAGAAGGTATGTTAGACATCAGGGAGGAAAGACTGTGTGGCAGGCATTTCTTTTTCTTATCATAATTCTATAAGTTTTATCAAAAGCAATTCTCACTGATGAAGGAATACAGAAATATTGGATACATACTGTGGGTAACAGTTAAAGTATATACAGTATCTTTCAGTGCTCATAATGAGAAAAATCATTTTAGTGGAAAGAATAAGAAGAGACTCACAGATGACCAACAGCTCTTTGAGACTGTGCCGATGTGTTTTTGTTTGTCCCAAATGCATATTATTGTTTCGTGTTTTTGTCACTTCTGGAATGATAACAGCGAAAGCTTAGGATGTTTTCCAGCACAGTTTTTAGACACCCACATACCATCAGAAAAACAAACAGAGGGGGAAAGGACATGGACTTTTGATGCAGATGTGAGGAGGAGAGAGAACGTGAAAGTGGAGCCAGGGAGCACTTTTGTGTGTCATTCATAATGTGTTTGATATTGTTTATACTCATGAGCTGGAATCTGTGAATGTACACTGAGAAATTTGTATTGATCAACAAATATATTGTTGCCCAGTTACAAAAAACGTAGGAAACTCTGGACTCGGTTCATCTGCCATCGATCAGAAGTCCAGTTTGATTTTCCAAGAGAGGAATGAATACAGTAGCACCCTCTGCTGTTCAAAATCAGTCTTACATGTTAAAGTTTGTATTAAAATTCTTTGCCGGAGCTAAAGTACAATACCGTATAAATTTACTCCATTACAAGTTGAACTTCAAAAAGTATGTGAAAATTAAAGTAAGTTTTGTAATGAATTTACTTAAATCATAAGAGGTAAAGGAGCTCTCTAAGCAGCAGAATGAATAATTAAATGCCTTGTGATGTTATATGATGTGAATCAGTGATGGTTGTATAAGGTGCTCTTACCACACAGTGAGGGGAAAATACTGTGTTGTAATCATACTGCTGTAATATTGCAATTGTTGCCTTTTATTTGTTTACATTTTACTCTTATAGATATTATTGAAAACCTTTTCTTTCCTCTTTTGCCAGTTGTCCAGAGAATGGATAATGTCACAGAGGGCATGCAGAATTATGGAGGGAAGATCATTGCTGTAGAAACAGACTTGAAGAAATTGGGTAAGTCTCGTTAACATAGGATTAGATGTCAAATATATATATTTTTTAACCTACAATTGCTGTGTATTGAAAGTTATGTATTAAGATTTTTATTTTATTTTTTTTTTTACTTTTTCAGATGATCAGGCAGGAGAGAAGTCAGTCAATGCCACAAGCGAAATCAAGACGTTCAAATCAGATCTGGAGGCTTTGCAAAACCAACTGAATGATATTGCCCTCAGGGCAACCAGGAACAGGGATATGCTTGATGATCTTCAGATTACAGGAGATGACATGCAAAACAGCCACGTGTCCCTGCAGAGTTTTCTTGAAGGCAATGCTGCCTCACTGCGTGGGGTCAACCAGACACTGGCCTCCTATGGTGGCTTGATTGACAACCTCCAGACAGACACTGCACGACTCCAGTCAGAGATACAGAGCCAGGTCAAAGTGCAAAGCCAGACCCAGGTTAGTGTCAGTGCACTAAATATCACCCAGTCCCTGCAGCGCAATGTGCTCAGCGCACTGCAGAAGACTGTCGAAGATGCAGGCCAGGCAGTGCAGAAAATGAAGAATGACTATCAGAGTCTGCAGCAGACAGCAAGGCAGACCCGGGCTGACACTGAGTGGCTTAAGGAAAAGGTCCAGAACCTCCAGGTTTTGGCAGCCAACAACTCAGCCCTGGCACAGTCCAATGGAGAAGCTCTGGATGATTTGGGGGCTCAGCTCAGCACACTAGCCAGCCAGATTCAGAACACCTCAGCTCTCACTGAGGGACATGACCAGAGTCTGCGTGAGCTGATGGACCACCAGAGAGACCACGATAACACCACCTCTTCTAAGTTTGATGAGATGGAAGCACGTCTAGACAGACAAGAGAACGACATGGACCGCGTGACTGGAAACGTAAGCTTTGCCACACAGCTCCTTGGTGCCATCAGCTCTGACCTGAACGGCCTGAGGTCTTGTGCCGAGACGGTGATACGACATTCAGACCTGTTACTGGGGCTGAATGGCAGCGTGACGGAGATCCAGGTAGAAAGCAAAGAGCTGCGCTCCCAGCAAGATGAGCTGATAGCCAGGTTGGACAGAGAGGTCAGCAACCTCTCTATAGTGATGGAGGAGATGAAGCTGGTGGACAGCAAGCACTCACAGCTCATCACCAACTTCACTATCCTGCAGGGTAAGAACAGCAGGTATATGTAGAGTAATATTTCACATTGCAAGATCAGTAACTTGGTAACTCTGCCATAAACAGCATGCACTTAACACTATTTCCACATTTTGATTTATTGTAGCTATTTCTCTGGATATCAAAGTTATATTTTAACTATAATAACAAGTACATTGAACCATCTTTCAACCAACTCTCTTTCCATTTCCTGTAATAATAACACACAAAAACAATTATGAAAACTGTTATAAATAATAAAGAATCATCAGAAAAAATGCATCAATTTTGGTCCACATACGATGAAAGGATTCATACCAATCAGCCACATCATGTAAACTTCTGGCAGATGAAGTGAGTCACAACGATCATCCTGTAACAATGGCAGCTGTCAAGGGGTGGAATATAATGGGCAGCGAGAGAACAGTCAGTTCTTGAAGTCCAGTGTTGTTGGAAGCAGTAAAATGAGTACGCATAAAGATGTGAGACTTTGCCAAAGTCCACAATGTGATGGCTAAATGATCCAGGGCCAAAGTAGCAGGTCCTCTGGAATGTTCCCTGTATTTAGTGGTTGCTACCTACCACACGTGGTCCACAGAAGGAGTTGATCTGACAACAGGGTCTTGGGTTCCCAAGGGTCATTGATGAAGTGAAGGCTAGCCCATCATCCATAGCACAAAAGAATGAAAAACTTAATACACACTGAGATGGAAATGTATTGGTACACACTTTGCATAATAGCTTTGTGCAAATGAGAGTACCCACGCTTACCACCATACATGGTCAAAAGAGAATGTGACCATCAGAATTAAGCCTTTGCGCAATGGAAGAAGATGGTCTGTTCTGATGAATCACATTTTTGATGGCGAGGTTCAAGGGGTTGACTTGACCCCAAATTCCTAGATCTCAATTGAAAATCTGCGGGGATTGCTGGAACAATGACTCTTATTTATCAAGGCCTTACCTTGCAACTTACAAGACATCTTGGTGCCATGTTTTAATATTGTGACTACTCATTGTAGATCCAATTTTGACAGTGAGTAGGATGATACCTTTGAGATGTAGTACACTTTTGTATCAGCAAGATAAACTAAAAAAGTCCCAAGAACAAGAAATAAATGTGTTTTTTCTTGTGAAACATGTTAAGACCACAACAGTACAAAGCTCACTCATCTCTTGTAATTGTATTTCAGGTCCACCAGGTCCAAGGGGCCCCAAAGGGGACAAGGGTCCCCAGGGGCCAATGGGTCAGTCAGGGCAAAAAGGTGATAAGGGAGATAGAGGGGCACCAGGGTTGGTTGGACCTAAAGGAGAGAAAGGTCCTGCTGGACCACAAGGTGCAGCTGGGCCAAAGGGTGCAGTAGGAACTCGGGGTCTTCCAGGAGCTAAAGGGTCAAGAGGGTCTGGCGGTCGCCCTGGAAGCTCCGGGGAAAAAGGTGACCCTGGGGCTGCAGGACTTCCTGGTAGGGATGGACAACCAGGGTTGCCAGGACCACAAGGACCACAGGGGCTAAGAGGAGCAGCAGGACCTGCAGGGTTAGATGGGCCACGTGGGCCTGTTGGACCCATTGGCCCACCCGGTCCTCCTGGTCTACCAGGGTTACCTGCACCTGTACCTCCTCCACTTTCAAAGCTTGCTAAGCCCACTCAGCCTGCTCAGGTCTCCGAACCCCCCAAACCTCCTCAACCTCAAAAACCAGCAGAGGAACCAGAAGGCTCCTTGTCCCGGCAGATACAGCTCCCTGTGGTCACCACTCCAGCACCTGGTGAGTTGAATGACTAGATCAGCATAGAGAGATGATTCTCAAACAACATATGACATTTTACTTTGATGTCATAACATCCTGTAAATGACTCCTTTCAGGTTGCCCTCCACAGTTCAAGAAGTTTGGAGACAGCTGCTATTACTTGTCCCCTGATTCCATGAGACTCAACTTTGATGAGTCCAACGAGTTTTGTAAAAACATTTCATCCCACATGCTCATTATTAACAACAATGAGGAGCAGGTAAATCAAATTAAACCCTTACTTCAATGCATTCAAGTGGAAAAAGTTTTTGTTTTTTGTTTTTTTACTAAACCATCTCTTGTTTTTTATCCCTAGCAATTTGTGAGAAATGCTATTGCAGGAAAAAGTTTTTTCTGGCTAGGTCTGACTGACAGAGAGGAAGAAAATGTCTGGAAATGGGTGGATGGAACTATTCCTGTTTTCAAGTAAGAAAAACAGCCAAATTTGTTTTTACAACAAAAATTTGAATTTGTTATTCAGCAAACAACATCCATCTATGAATTGGACTGTCAAAACCTCGTGATATATTGTTCACGCTGTTGCCAACAGGAAGTGGAAGCCTGGTCAGCCTGATAACTGGACCCATGGCCATGAAGATGGCGAGGACTGTGCCGGCCTTATCCATAATGCTAACTGGAATGATTTCTACTGCACTGACCGCATTGGTTTCATCTGTGAACGTGCCTCTGAATGTCAGTATTTTCAATATATCAGACCTTTTTTTTAAAAAAAAAAAAAAAAAAAAAAGTTTAAAAGTGCACATCTTACTCGTTTAGTTTATCGTAATCTGACCAGCATTTGAAACACATAATTTTTACTGGTTAGTGGGGACAGACTTGATAGGGATATTATTAGTAACAGTCAAAATTCAAATCACAGATGTAAATATCCAAATTAGACTGTTTGTTCCACATTGCTAAATGGTCCAGGGTTTGTCAGCATCATTCAACTGTGCAACATCTTAACCTGTGTGTACTTAATTGCACCATATTTGGTGATGATATCACCTTCTCTAGCACTCTTCCTATACCACCCTGTAAACACATCACTGTTCTTTTAAAATGTATCTTATGCTTTGTGCTTGTTGTACTCTCTTCACAGCGACAGTTCCAGTTTTATAGCATCCATCTAAGACAGTGTGAGCTGTCTCTGGGAGAGCTGTGAAGAGCCTGAAGATGAGTTTGAAGATATAAGGATAATGAAGGATGTAAAGAGGAACTCTAGATGTCTACAGGTCTCTGGTGAAGCCAGCTCAGTCAAGCATCATTAAGACTTGGACTGATCTTTGTCTTAAACGCACTTTATAACACAACATGGTGCAAAAGACAGAGCATAGCCCACTATGATATTGATTTTGGATTTGTATGGATGGAAACATGAGAATGTTGGCAATTATTTAGGCTATACTAAGTCAGTATCTGGTGCAGCCCTTGTTGTACAGCTGTGTCTGTAAATAATATTTCACAAAAGATACATTGAATTTAACATCCTTGGCTGCCCTCTCAATCCTGACACAAAAAAATCTATATAAGATGATTATGTTGTTATAATAGAGTGGAACTATTTTTATACTATCAAGTATTTCACAGATCCAGAGCTGTGATTAGAAATAAGCTCCCAAGAAAAAACTCACCACCAGCAAATGACTGCAAACTGAGATAATGAATAGAAGTAAAGCTAGTGTAAATCTTACCTTTGCCTTTGTTGAGAATAGATGCTCAGTGTGAGCAGTGCTGCTGTTTTACTGAAGGACAGTATTTCTTAGATTTTAGACTGACAGTATGAGTTTTATACAGTATGAGGCACACATTAACAATATGTACATTTTTTGTAATGATGCCATCATACAATGATTTATTCACTATGCCAAATACGATATGTGAAATATTTTACATGTTTATAATTTGCGTAATCAGTTGTTATTATTGTATGATTGACATTTTCCAATTCATATAATGTTTAAGGACTGAGTAGCAGTTTGTAATCTGGCTCAAGGTTCATTAAGCCTTAATGAGATTACCATGTTCCTATGGATCACAATAAAATAAAAAAGAAAATGTGTGTGCGTGTGTGTGTCAAGTCATTTCTTTCTATCCTATGAAATATTGTAACACTTTTGGACTTGGAGAATTACACTGAATTAAAACAAGAGAGCCTTGGATACTTAACTGTGTGCTGTGACCTAGATCACCTAAGTATGTCTGTAAATATCTTAAACTTATGTAATAACAGTTCAGAAAAATATACATCAATGTAAATAGTACTGGTAATTATGTACATTTTAGAAAATGTACTATTTTGAGAATTTACTAATGTGTACATTATACTTGCTTAGCAGAAAGTGTACTTTCTACTCTACTATGTGTATTTGCATAGTTACTGCACATTCTTCAAAGTATATCAACTATAAATTGTGATGTTTTATTCAAGCTCAAGTTAACCTATGGTATATAAAGTAACTGAAATAAGCTTCATCTTTATTTAATATTATGTACTGCTAATCATAGTTCAGAAACTACATTTGAAATGTTATTCTGGTTATTCTGCTATTTTAAACGTGTCTTGCAAGTTGAGCACTCTATTTTTGTTAATGTTTAAGTATGTTTTGGAGACAATTCTCATGTTCTTTACCCTAAGTTTTGAATGCAAGATTTTTACTTGTAACAGTATTTTTAGACTATCGTATTGCTACTTTTACATAAGCATAATTAATTCTTCCAACGCTTATAATGTAATTGTTATTACCAGATGAAAAGTGCTTCCTTACAAGTAGAGGTTCATTGTAACTGACAGTAAAAGGATGTAACTGTCAAGAAGCGTACAATTAGGTTATGCAAATTTTCTGCAAATGTGGTACAAACAGTTTGTGGCCGACGCGATGAGGTAACGTCACGTGATCCCCATCACCTGACGATGACATGTTATATTTTTACGGCAATTTGAAGTATATGGTTCATTTTCTCTATCTCGCAAGGCAGACAATCGCATTGGCAGCTTTTGTGCCTGTAAATCTTACAGTATAATTGACAGCCGCAGTTTATTTAACACCGGGGCTGTGCACTTCAATTACCCAGAATGCCTCGCTTGTTGCCGTCTGGCGAAGGAGTGACTGTGTAGAATAGAATCAGCCAGCTACATTTGACATTCATGAAGTTGTTGTTACTATGCATTTTTATTGTATAAAATAAGACAAAGAGGGAAAGATCATAACAGGGGAAGGCGAGATCTGTTGTTGTCAATACGCCAGCAATGCCTCTCTTCACTACCAACCCATTTGACCAAGATGTTGGTGAGTAATCAGCACTGGAGGCTATTTCTAGCAGGCTAGCTGAAGTAGCTTTGATCACACAGCTTTGTTTGTGTTCACCAGCTGTCCGTTTCTTAAACGTTACCCCATAGAGCTACATGTATTGTTTTATATGACTGTCTTGCAATATATAATGCTGGCAATGTACATTGCCGAGCTGTTATTGTTGTTATTTATTTTTTATGTCTGTTTTGCCCGCGTTTGTTGTGACTCGCTCAGTTAGCCAGAGCACAGTTAGCTAACTAGCCTGCATCCCTGTCTTATGTGGAGGTTTAGCTAGCTAATAGCAACTAACATTTTGGTGATAGCCTCGAGAAGAAACAGTTCGCCATTTGGAGAGTTAGTGTTACACGTAATATTTATTTTTTTAAGTCATATTTTATATGCAGGTTACCATTTAGTCTGTTTGTTGTGTGTTAACTGTGAATGAACGTGGGATACAGATGCTGTCATCAGATAATTGAAATAGCTAAGTAGCTAGCCATCTGCCTCATCATTGCCTTACTGTATCTCATCATATGATGGCTAACCAATATGATGAGCCTGGCGCTTCACTGTCACTGAAAGTGAAAGAGGATGCGGTGGTGTATGAAACCGCGAAGTCCCCCTACGTTTTCCTTTTCCCTTTATACTGTGTCCAGTGGTTAACCACTTCATTAGCATGAACAGTATGAGCTGGCCAAAGTACACAGACACCTTATTATTCAGTCACATATGAAAACTGCTGCTCTCAACGCCAGCATACACTGATACTTTGGTTAAGCTTGTGATGACGTGTATGTTTTTGGTGGGAGGTGTCATTTCAGCTTCAATAATCATTTTCAGGATTTTCTGTTTTTGTGTAAATACTCTGTTAAATGTGTCTTCAGCACATGGGTCGTAAAGAGGTTGGGATATAAATGAAATCCTCTGTTTTGCTAATATTAATCTAATATTGTCTCTATGACAAGCAACTAAGAAAATGTTAATTAATAAATAACCTGTAAGGAATGTCTGGCCAAGTCAGCAGTTTAAATGCCTTAAGAATTCAATTTACAATGACATTGTAACTGTACTTTGTCACATCAATGTAAAAAATATTTTTAAAAAAATCCAATATAATTATGAGAAGGCCCTTTTCATTGATTTCCAACATTGTTCACACTGATTTAATGTCCCAAGGGATACTGAAAAGATAGTAGCTCCAGTCTTAGTGCTATGGCTATGACATTCAGTGTTTGGCAGCACATGGGTCATAAAGTTTGACTGGAATATGTGTCTGTCAGCTTTGTAGGAGGTTTTACTTTCACCACGTTTATTAGTGAATTTTAACAGTGAGATGAGATAACTTAAAATCCAAGACATGGCCAGTACCCAGACAGTGGCTAGATACTTTATGCATGAACTGTTGGTTCCATCAAACACTACATAATTCAGCAACAAAGAGCAAGAACTCATTGTTCTTATGCTGAAGATGAAGGGCAACTCTCATCACTATTGAGTCAAAGATACTACTTAGTGTTTTTACTTCAGTCTTGATGCAAACCAAACATTACGAGCTTTATGAGATTTCTTCAGGGCTATTGTATTGTTTTCAGTTTCTGTTGTTCTGTCGCTTTTATGTTTAGGCTAATTAATAGTACTAAAAAAAAAAAAGAAAAAAGACCAACAAAGGGGATCTCAAACACACAAACAGCCTCTGACTACAGTTTGTTTCGAGGTACTTTATTATTCCTGCTCTGAGGAGGATCCTCACCTTTTGTGTCGGTCATGAAAAAAGTGCTTTCGCAATCTTTAACATTCTTCCTCTTACGTTGGTTGTTGTGCTTCTTTCCCACAGAGAAAGCAACCAGTGAGATGAACACAGCTGAGGACTGGGGCCTCATTCTGGACATATGTGATAAGATAGGGCAGTCACGCACTGGGTTAGTTAACACTGCTCATGGTAAAACTGACACGCAAACATATTTATCCGGCATTGCTTGAAGTTGCAAAGCTGTCACATGGTCAAGGATTGAATTCAAGGCCAATAGGTGTACAAGGAATTTAAGGCACATATTGATACCTTAATGTTTGTTTTAAAAAACCTAAATATTTTATTAAACATAGCTGGATTGTGCTTTGATACTCGGATTTCTACCACTCCACCACAGGCCCAAAGAATGTCTCCGCTCCATAATGAGAAGAGTGAACCACAAGGATCCCCATGTGGCCATGCAGGCACTGACGGTAAGCAGAGTTCAGACTTTGAAGAGTAATGCAGTCTTCCCGTCATCTCCCCTTAATTAACCTTACATCTTGATGTGAGATAGTGGATTATCCAACTTAACTCTGAGATAAAGTATTTCCTAACATGTGCTTCGCAGCAGTCACATGTTGCTCTGGCTTAAATAGTGTAGTAAATAGTTTGTACCGATGTCTTTACAGCTCCTTGGTGCTTGTGTCTCAAACTGTGGGAAGATATTCCACCTGGAGGTCTGCTCCAGAGAGTTTGCCAGTGAAGTCAGTAACGTCTTAAACAAGGTATGAGATGTCATTTTTATTTTCGGTGTGCTTTCCACATGAAGCCCGTTTGTTACTTATGTTCATGTGAAATGAGGTCACCCTACATCCATTTCCTTTTTAACAATTTTTCCCCAGGGTCACCCGAAAGTGTGTGAGAAGCTGAAAGCTCTGATGGTGGAGTGGGCAGAGGACTTCCGCAACGATCCCCAGCTCAGTCTGATCTCAGCTATGATCAAGAATCTACGTGAGCAGGGTGTCACTTTCCCAGCAGTAGGGTCCCAGGTAGGTGTGTAGGGTGAGGTAGACTAGGTGTTTTTCATAATACTATCTAATGAAGAGACAATGCTAAGAAAGGAATTATTCAGCTCATTTTGAGATTGTTTTGCTTTAACATGATTTGTGCCTTTGGTTGATTCACCTTTGCATGCCATTATCATTTTATTCCCAGGCTGCAGAGCAAGCAAAAGCAAGCCCTGCTTTGGTGGCAAAGGATCCCTCCACCTCAACAAACAAAAAAGAAGAAGAAGACTTGGCCAAAGGTAAGGAGGCTTTTACAACGCATCAGCAGGAAAATGTATCTGAAGAGTAGTTAAAAACGTCACACTGGCACCATTAATTCTTTATTTGCACTACATAAATCACTGTTTACACTGGATCAATGTGTTGCAGATGTTTGCGAACTCTCAAGGGCAAACAATGTCTCACATATCTGTTTATTTTTGCGTGAAGCTATTGAGCTGTCACTGAAGGAGCAACGCCAGCAGCCGCAGACCTCCCTGTCGAGCCTGTACCCGAGCACCTCCAGCCTGCTCACCTCGCACAAGTCCGACGGCAGGAAAGTCCGCGCCATCTACGACTTTGAGGCCGCTGAGGACAATGAGCTCACCTTCAAGTCGGGAGAAATCATCACTATCCTGGACGATAGGTGTTTTTTTGTTTTTTCTTATACACACACACACACACACACAAATAAATCTAAGCCGTTAAAAGCAGCGCACAAGGATTTGTCAAATAACTGAGAGGATTGAGGGTAACTAGGTGTTCTGAGTCGGCTGACCAGTCCTTGTTAAATATCAGTCCCCGTGAATGCCCTGGAATAGAGCACTGAAAATACCAGCTTAAAATAAATATCCTCAACCAATCTGATGGGCATCTCTAGATCCTGGCGTTTGAAGCAGGCGTCAAACTGTGCAAATGACGTAGTAAATAAGAAAATGTGCTCGTGTGATCTGTTAAATCTTTAATTTGAGATCTTAACGAGAACGAGAAACAAGGACCAAGTTTCTGAAGGAGGGAATTTTCTTTTCACTGCAGTGACCCCAACTGGTGGAAAGGCGAAACATACCAGGGAGTCGGGTTGTTCCCGTCCAACTTTGTCACAGCTGACCTCACTGCAGAGCCTGAGATGAGTGAGTAATGCAGACACTCACACACACACATATAGACCACACCCTTTATCTGCTTATGTCATCTGTAGGCCTTTGATGGCCCATTTAGTCCATTAGCAGTATTGCTTTATTGATCGTACAGTGGGAAATCCTTTATCTCATAAACACAGAGGGTGAGAGCACAGTACAGTCAAGACTTTGGTAGCAGAGAAGTGACGTGAAAACTATTCTTTTCGTTCCTGGCATTAAGATATCAAACACTTCACTGGGTTGGCTAATCAGTCTACACTGATAGGATGTTTTACAAACTGACAGCTGTCAGCTTTTTCCTTTTTCACATGTAATTGTTAAACTGGCCATTACAATTCCACTGTTGACCTCTACTTGGCATTGTCTTATAGCATCATTCGTGCTCTTTTTAATTCACCGTCTGTTGAACATCTCTGTCTCAAATGCCAGAGTGCAGCCACACTGGTGTCAAAGTTTCTAAAGCAAAACCTCTGTGCAGTTTCCTGCGTGATAGTCAGGACATTTGAGCTCCATACGTTGGTTATAAAGGTCAACACTGTTTTATTCACAAAACTCCCAGCTGTCTAAAACAGGCTGTTATATTACATTTTATATTTATTAAGTTATTCAATAAATCATCTGAACCTCACAGGAATGGTTTGATCATCTAGAATAAAGCATAACATGGATTTCACTTTGCGCTGGTGCCATCTGATGTCACGCTTTGTAATCGCATCCAAGTGTTTGTTCTGCAAGTCTGTCCTCAAAACACTGGTGCTGCACACGTGCATCCTGCCATTCTGCCTTTTATTCCATTTGTGTAAAACAGCCCCACTTTAAATATGATGACTGCTTCTTGCTTTGTTGCATAAAAAGTAACTCAGCAAATATGAAAAATGACATTTAGTGTGATTTGTTACCAGCTTGAATCAGCTTTGAATGAATATGAGTGAAGCTTTTGGTGTTCAGACCAAATCCTTTCTGCAACTATCGGACAATCACTGAATGCCAAATCAGCCGCACCTTGACTTCCTCTACATGTGTAACTGATTGCACCTGTGTATCATTTTACTGCTGTTACTCGGAAATCTACAGTGAAGACAGAGAAGAAGACAGTACAGTTCAGTGAGGACATCCAGGTGGAGACCATCGAGCCCGAACAGGAGCCTGTTTATATAGACGAGGTAAGTTCCCGTGTGTGAACACGTGGTTACTGAGCTCACTCAGGCTCATTGAGATTTCACTGGTGCATCAATAAATGAAGAGTTCTGTTCAAAAATAGGATCTGCTCACCTGCAGACAAAATGGGACACAACACAGTCGAAAATCATAGACTAGTTTTGCTTTTTCAGAAAAATGAATCAATAAACTTCTTTGTTTTCAAACTGGATTGAAATATTAACTCATCACATGTACCTGATGAGTGTCGTCACAAGAAACGTTGCTGAAATCTTTCAGGACAAGATGGATCAGCTGCTGCAGATGATCCAGAGTGCAGATCCCACAGACAACCAGTCGGACAGCGTCGAGCTACTACAGCTGGAAGGTAAACTGAATTTACGGTTGGGATGAAATCATTGAATATAGGTGAAACTGAAGTCAGTGTTGCTATATAGAAGCTAATCTTGCATGGTTTTGTCTTGGTGAGGGCGGATTATTGTTGACGGGAGATTAAACCTGTATTATTGTCTTTTTTCTCAGGCGCCTGCAATCAAATGGGACCCCTCATTGACCAGAAGCTGGAGGATATAGACAGGTACCCTGTGCTTGCATGTTCCTCCCACAGAAAAGCACAGATGGCGTACATGAAACACGTATCTCTGACTAATTCGTGCTCTCCATGAATAATTAAACAAATCAAATTATCCTTGTGTGTGTCATCAGGAAGCACTCCGAGCTCTCAGAGCTCAACGTGAAGGTGATGGAAGCTCTGTCTTTGTATGCCAAGCTCATGAACGAAGATCCGGTTTATGCCATGTACGCTAAGCTGCAGAGCCAACAGTACTACATGCAGCAGCCTGCCAGTGCAGCACAACAGGTACGGCCAGTTTGTCATATGTGTGAAGCCCAGACACTGTAGCACCACAGTGCAAAAGGGAAGAGCAAATGAGTAAAAGCTTTGTGGGACTGTGCATAATTTTCTAAGTCTTAAAGTGGCAGTTCATTCAAAAACAAAACACATTTTACTTTTCAGATAGCACCATGCTTCTTGCACCTTAGCATAGTATTACCTTCTAACACCAATTCTTAGAGACAGCAATGCTGTAAATTCCAGAGAAGGTGCTTTTGACTTATGATCTGTGCCACACTGTCGGTATCTTCAAACTTCATAAATCCCACCAAAACTATATAATTAAGATT
This sequence comes from Datnioides undecimradiatus, assembly GCA_008933995.1. NCBI lineage: Eukaryota > Metazoa > Chordata > Actinopteri > Lobotiformes > Datnioididae > Datnioides > Datnioides undecimradiatus. Next base: position 3,643,501 of record WARS01000052.1, read on the forward strand.
TGGATGTACTGTCCTTTAACAGTAACAGTTTAGATGTAATGGAGTGATCTGTGTGGCAACCTGCTGCAAGATGGAGAGAAACAACTTGCTACAGTACAGTACTGTTCATCCTAGAAGTACAATTCTAGGATGAACAGTGCGTTCTATATTGGATTTCATTATTAGATTACTACATTTACTTTGATCCTCGCTGCAACCTTGGTTAGCCATTAACAGTCAGTGTGTGCTGTGTGCATGTGTGTGACCACAGGTCTACCCTGGTCAGCCTCCATCAGGTTCTTATGCCATGAGCGGTACTGTGGTGCAGGGCTACTCTGTTCCCATGGAGCAGCTTCCAGCTGGAACCCCCATACCTGGTCAGCCAGCTCCCAGGTGAGTCTCACAGACCCCACTGACTCGGTTGTCTTTACAATTCAATTAACAATTAAAACAGCGAAATAATGCAAAATCCTTCTGTTCATTAGCTAAGTGTGTGGGTTCAATGGTCAGTCTTTCAGTGGCACTTTGTGCACTTTACATTTCAACATTTGCGGGCGGCGGTGAGTTTTAATGAGAGCAGCTCAGCGTCCAAACATGCGCACAAGCATTTTGTGACTTACCGAATGAAAACAGCATCCGTGTTTAAAGAGAGACATTGAGAGCAGCAGATCAGTGGGTTTGACATTACTCTGTTGTATGGATGGAGTTAGAGCTCTGAAAGTGTAAATTAAATCACAGGTTAATTACGCCTTAGCTAACTCCTAATTAACACCTCAAGTGACCTGCAAATGTCCGTACTGGTCACGGTGATCATTTGATTTATTACAGTATTATAGTTAGTAGTATTATGAATTCGACCTTTCACCTGCTGTTTAATTTAATGTAATGACTGTTGCTCCGCTCTTTTCCGCAGCGACGTTCATATGTACATGGGCCAGCCGCCAGTCTACACTGCAGCTCCAGGCAGCATGGCCCCAGCGGACGTTCAGTCCTACCAGACCCCAGCCAGCGCTCCAGGCACCGCCCCAGGCACGACCCCCGCAGGAATGACGCAGACGCCAAACTACAGCACCCCCTCCGGTCCGAGCATAGCACCTTCCTCAGACGTCTCACAGGCCCCCTACTCAGAGAAAGCCTTGCTATAGGGCAGCCTGAGATCACTGTAATCCTCACGCAGACACCTACACCAGACCTGATCAAATAGTGGTCGTAGATCATTTCTTTTCCTATGTTTTTATAATTAGTTTGATCACGAAGCGCCAGATGGATGGAAAATTTCAAGTAATGTAGACTAACCTCGACATTCGACACTCGTAGATACAGAAAAATATACAGTTACACTTCTCGCTCCAGGTTTTGAAGTGATCACGAGGGTTTGATTTGAAGAGGTCACATCCAGCTACACATGGTCTGGAAATGTGTCCTTGCAAGACTCTTTAATCAGTGATCACTCTGCATTTACGCTCTTAGTCTTCACATCTCAGCGTGACTCAGATGTGGAGACGTGGACGACTTTTCAGTTGCACTTTGAATCCTCAGTTGCACTTATTTAAGTTTTTCATCGTCATCCAAGCCTGATCACTTCCAAATCTAGATCCAACAGCAATATATGCATCGTCCTTTTTTATGTACGAGACCTGACATTTATCAGTTCCCTTTTTTACGATAGGACCATTGAAATACTGTGGTAATGTTTTATTTTACAGTTCTGTAATTTTTGAGTGGTTTCCTGGGGAAAAAAACTCCAAAACTAGCCAGAAAACTAGAAAATAGAAAGGTTTTAGCTGAAAATGTAAGCAGTTTTGAATTTAACAGAAGAATTTCCTAAAAAAAACAACAACAAAAAACAAAACTTTATTCTTCAAATTTTTGGATTTTCAGCTGACGCAATGATTTAAAAACTTGAGAGGTTATGCTATATTATATGAGGTTATATTTGAAAGTGAACTGAAGTGTTCGTCTGCATTATTTTAGGGAAAAATTGGAAATTTTCGTGGAAACTTTTCAGAAATTACAGAAAATTTAAAATAAGGTGTTACCAAAAAGAAACAAACAAGTATAACTGCAGCCACTTCAACCAAACTACAACATATAATATATATATGCAATTACTATTTGATCGAGTGTGTAATGCACACAGGCATTCCTCCACAGCAACCCTTCAACATGCACACCGGAGCTACACACACATATGCACGCAATACTCGAACACGCTACAGGCAGATGTACAGCAGTGGACACACACACACACACAGATGCACACAGTGGGACCCGTTGGTTCACGCATCCTCAGCGGTGTGTGATGATTTACCTTCACTCACACGCTAACATGGAGAGAAATCCACAGCACGCCGCAGCTTTCGCACCCACTCAACCGAGAAACGCGTCACAAGAAAGCTTTTTTTAAAAAAAAAAATCAGACAAAGGACTTTTAGCGAAGCTGAGAACGTTAGGCAACCACATCCTGTATATGTCGTCAACTTTTAGAAGTACTGAAAACTGAAGCCACTTTGTTTTTGTTTGTTTTGTTTGTTTTGTTTTTTTGGAGGGAAAAGAAACCAGAGCAATTTAAGCATGCACATGACTCTTGTATATACTGTACTGAACTCGTAGTGAAGCCACATGATGACCTCATGGGTGGGCTGGATGTTAGCACAGCTCCGGGGGTTTCTCTCAGCCTTAAAGGTGAACTCTGCAGCCACGGTGTCCCTGCTGAATCGAAGGTGTAAAAGCCAAAGAGGACAAAGTAAAAAGAGAAAAAAAAATAAGCTCAGATGCCAGAAAACAAGACGTTTTTCATTTCTTTTCTTTTTTTTTTCTGAACACGGTCGACTCCTTCCTTCCTCCTGCAGAGTTTTCCTTTTCGAAACGAGCAGCTCTCGATCCTCTCTGGTTGGATTTGGGGTTTGTTCCGTCTCCGTTCAGGGGCTGTACTAACAGACTCGCACCACAGACTTGGCTACTAAAGGGGCGAACTCTCTGAACAGCCCCAGTGTCTTTGAAGCATCTCTCTAGTCAGTGTTGAAAAATGAATCCTTTTTTTCTTTTGTAGTGCATTTTAATTTATGTTTTGATTATTGTTATGCTATTTTAAATTTGAGAAGCCGTGCGGGATGTATGTATTCAGAGAAAAGCGGAACGCGTTCTGCCTAACTTAGTTGTATATTTAAAATCGCTCACATGAGAAACGTGGACATTTTCTCTCTCTGTGTTTGATACATGCTTATTGTACTGTCGGCTCGAATGGTAATGTGAAGAACTGACCGAACCTCCCCGTGCGTTTCAGACCTGGCCTTTCTCAGAGCTGTCGCTAACACTAAAACAAATTCTACCTGAGAAGCTGAAGCTGAGCTGAAATCAGGTTCCTGTGATTCGGGACAGCGCCGTCAGGGTTTGTGAGCGCCTCTTTCCCGAGATCTCACCAAGCTTTTGGCAGCCGTGACACTTTGGGGGATCAGATATCACACGAAGTCTGCTTCTCATACTTTCTACTCACTACATGTTGACGTGCAACACATTCACTCTTTGGGAAGGAGCTGATGTTTACAGATCCTGGCTGGTTTTGAGAAAAGCTGGTGAGGCAGGAAAATTATTTATCTGTTGTACGATACTGAATGACGCTACATGACGGGATAATGAAGCCGTTTTAGAACCTGTTTAACTCGATTTTCCAATTGCAGAGCACACCGGTGTGTCGATCCGACTGTAAATTTGTGTCATTTCAGTTTCTCTTGAGATGTTTCGGAACGTGCGTCCCCTTGTCCTCCCCCGTGCTGCCTTCAAGGATATATAACAACCCGCAACTTAAGCTCGGTATCTGGGACTTTCAGACAGGAGGTCATTTTAATATCCAGAACTTGATTTTAGCATTAATATAGTTGATTCAAAGACAAGAAACCCCTGTTTCCCCCTTTTTTTTGGCTGCTCTGAACAAAAATGCAAGAATGAAATGCTGATAACCTGTTGGATCTAAGAGGGCTGAAAATATCAAATATTAAAAAGTAGCAGCTATTCTGGGACCGCGGGACCAGGAGCCAGTTAATCATCACGGTGTCGGACTGCAGCCCCGATGTGACAGAATTGAGATGCTGCCTGTTTTTAAGTTTTAAAAACATCATTATTGTAAAGTTTCTGTCTAAACTTGTACCCTGCTGTTTGTATGTATTCTTTTAACCATACTTATTAATTGGTATTCACAATAAAACCAGGCCAAATGTACAGAATAATATGAATGGCCCTGCTTTCTTGTTTTTTCAGAGCATGTTGTCGGTAAATGACATGTTTTTTGTTTGTATTCAAATTTGCAGAATTTCACTGCTGAGAAATCTGTTTTTCTTTATCAGCAACATTTAGCATTTAACATGATGACATTTGTGGGGTTGCCTTGATTAAACCACACCCATGCAGACCTGATAAACCCGACACTCAGGTGCAAATTAAATAGGTACACTAAAACTATTGCAGTAGAATAAAACAGCATTAATGTTGCAAATTTTTATTTTTATAATCAGTTTTATGGTCATTTTGCAGGCTGCAGGGTTACATTGAGAGATACAAATGATGTAGCCAAAATAATAGGAACACCAGTCAGTATAATGCAATGCAATTTAACTGCACCACAACTTATATTCATCATTACAAATCAGTTTGTATCAACACTTAAAACCTGAACATTTTGGCAGTTTAATGTGAAATAGATTCAGCCCAAAAAAAACCAAAACTATCCACTTAGTGTATGTTGAGCTGTGATTGTTTCTCACCAAACTACTGAACACTCTTGAAAATAGAAACTTTCAGGTGTTTGGAAATGTCTCCTCTGCCGTACCACTAGATGGAGATCATTACACACATTTAAGACGTGATTTGAGCCTCGATGGATGAAATGTGTAAATCGTCGACTAAAGAGGGCAAAACAGTTTTCCTTATTAGTGTGATTACCATGGTGATAACAAGGATATATAAGGGACTGTTTCATTCAAAGTTTTTTTTACAAAGCTTTAGAAAGTTTGCATGTTTCCGTGTTGACAGTTTGCATATTTTAAATACAGTTTTCATCTTAACGATAGTATTTTTTTAAAACTAGACATTCTCGATGTAATCTATTACTTTTTCCAGAACTCAGTGGTAGGCCTGGTGTAATTTTCTCCTTGAAATTATGGGACAGTGGTGCTCTTCTTTGTGAGCCCATAAAAAGGCGAGCGTGACCACCTCATTACCTCAGCAATAAAAGAATACAGCCTCCAGTGCAGTGTAAGCAATGTCACTGTGCAGAGTCCAACGGCTCGACTGGCTCGTTTCGTGGGGGGTGACTGTCAAAGTCTTTCGCTCCAGGTTCAGACCAGCAACTGGTGCTCAGAGACCATGCCCTCGGGGAAGACGATCAAGTTCATCCTGTACGAGGTGCTGCAGTTTGCAGCCCTCACCGTGCCCGTCTTTGTGATTATGGAGAGGTTTGCCAGACTCATACGTGACGTGAAAGGACAGGATCTAACAGCCTACTGGCTCGTGGTGGCGGTCTCCATCGCCTACGTGACCACTGTGACCCTGCTGGTGTGGGTCCCTCTGAAGTATGTGATCCTGAAGAGGCGAGGGTTCATCACAGAGATCACACAGTGGTGAGTACAGCTAGTGTCTCCATGTGCCAGATGAAACATCTTACCTGAACAAACGAGAGATTGCATGGATAAGTAAACAAAGTCCAAACATCTAGAAGATAAACCATTTGAAGAGTTTTCTAAATGCAAGAATCACAAGTAAAAGTTAATTCAAAATGACCTCTGGGGTCACAGTGGTACCTGTACCAACTACTTTATAGTGTTTCTGCTGTTTAATCTGTAACAAAGCAGCATATTATTATGCACAACCTTAAAGTGAGATGATGCAAAGCATGTAAGAGTAAAATCTTTTTTTTAAATAAATAACAAAATCTTGGCATCTTTGCTCAGGGCGCTGCTGTAGCCTTACTTGGTCTGGTATGACCAGAAGCTTATGGTGGCTAATGTTGGCTAGCAGTAGCAAACTTGAAGCTAGAAATCAGGGTCAGGGAGCTGATACTCTAACTTTTCTCTACTTGTCCTGTGCTTTTACTCATTGACTCGCCCTTTGTTCAGCCAAAGTCACAAAGTAACTTCAGATGTCGTGAGAAAAAAGTGCAATATTTGCCTCTGAGACGTAGCTGGATGCAAGTTTTAAGTAGCATAAAGTTCAAATTACAACACTTTATCCAGTGTTAGTAGACGCTGAGAACAGGAGCAACACATTTGTTCATCACACTGCAGTGATCGTTGTTTACATGTAAACCAAATCAACCTTTTTTGTTTTTCAGGAGACTAACAGGGCTGGTGTACATCATCCTGTGTACATTGCCCTGCTTTGCTATTTTCATAACCAGCTCCAAGGTAATGTCACGGAGACTGATCGCTCCTGTCACTCGTCGACGTTTTTGTTCTGTCATGCTCCGCCGGGGTCCTTGAGGAGCCGTTGTGTTCTTTTGCTGTAAACAGTCCATTTGTGGCGCAAACCGGCTTTTATGACCCCTCCCCTTTGGGTGCGAGAACGTGTTCAGAGCAGCGTAATTATTCACTGAGTGATGGCTGACACGGCACATTGCACCACAGAGAGGGAAAAACCACTCGGCCCCTCGAGAGTTTCCTCCAAATATATCTTCTCACCGTGCACTTAAAAGGACTTTGGCACCATCACATGTAGCAGAAGAGCTGTGTCCATCGTCACAAGACAGCACTCTCTCTACTCAGTAATAGCAGGTTGGCCATTAACCCAAACTTTAATACCTTCCTCCACTATAAGAAAGACTTTTTACACATTGTCTTCTTACAGTGACTATTTTATTCTTGGACAAGCAAGGACATAAATAAGACAGTCTGGCCACAGCGCCTTGTCAGACTTCTTCACACATTAAATATTTCTTAATCTTGTGTTAAGAGGACATTCAGCAGCATCTTAATGTCGATAATGACAGGGTAATAAAATCGGATGGCTTTATAAAACTTGGAATGCAGGAGCTCTTCCTGCTCAGTGCAGCCAAATGCCATAAATGAGCAGTTTCGATTTACTTTCTGCCTGCTTCATCCGTCATCATTTCTAAGTGGCAGACCAGTTCTTTCTGCTATTGAATTCACATTTATTTTTTATCGGCCGTAATGTAGGTGCAGGTGGACCAAGGATTCAGGCTCGACCATTTCGCCGAGCTGCCCGTTTCCTTGCTGCTCGTCTCCCTCATCTGTGTGGATATCACGGAGAGGATTCGTCCCTGCAGGCTGCTCGGACAATGTAGGTCTTCAAGTTGTTGGCATTATTAAGTGTGAAAGTGTGTGTTTCCTGCAGTTCACGTGTTTCTGTTTTATAGTTTTCGGTTCTGTTGCATGAAATGTGTCACAAGTTGATGTTTGGACATGTCACAGTAGCAGAAGCACAGGTGAAGTCCATGTAACAGACGTGGAGAGTTACTGCGATTCAGAGCTGAGCGTTCGTCTCAACGTTCATGTGTTTGCCGCCTCGACCCTGCCGCAGCGAACACCTGCTAAGTGTTGCTGATTGAATGATTGGTGGATGTCATATTATTGGTTGATTGGTTGGTGGAATTATACAAGCATAAGCCGTATTTTGTTTAATGGAAGATCAGATAATCAGATTTTGATTTAAGGATACAAAGAAGTCCAGATAACCTCTAAAACTCACATATGTCAGTGATTCCTGATTGATAACATGTCTATTTATTTGATTTTTTGCTGTTATTGTTACTAAAATCTTCGGTTCCAGTGATAAATTGCTAAAAAAAACCCCACATGCTTAAGGTAACGGGCCGCATTTGTATAGTAGCCAGATGGTCCAGGTCATCCCTGTTTTCCAGGGTCAGTGTGTTTTGTGGACAGCGGGAGCCAGGGGTCGAACCGCTGACCCTGCGATCAGTGAACCAGCTCAAGGACATTGATTGTTTGGATGCTCTTTGGCTCTGTACCTGAAAAACTACATTATCAAAAACAAATACAAACTACACTGACGATAAAGTCACTGAGTTACTAGTTCACGAAGTCCACCAATGTAACAATGGTTCAATCAATGAATCCACCGATGATGAAGGTCTTCACAGCCCTCTCATGTACAGTGCGTAGTGTAACAGCTGGTGTTGTGTTTGCCCTCGTCATTTGCAGCAGACAGCCTGGATCCTGAACTTGACATGTCGGGCCCCGTCCTCACCCACCTGGAACATGTGACCACCGTAACTGGCCAGCTGCACACTGACGAGGGCCAGAACGGTTTGACCCCAGGCCAGCCAGAGGTCAGGAATGGCAGCACCTCGGGCTCGTGGCAGGATGTCACCAGCTCATCCAGCAGTGTTAAGTTTAGCTCGCGAGCGCCCAGCACCGCCTACCTGTACTTGTCATCCTCGCGCCACCGATCATACTCCGGTCATCTGGCCTTCCTGTGGAGGAGAGATGGAAGGGCGGAGGTGTTTGTGGACAGTTTCACGTTCTGGCTGGACACTGTGGAGCTGGTGAGGGTGGCCGGAGAGCCGCAGATCTTCTACTCGGTCTGGGTGTTCCCAGTCTACATCCTCGCCTTCGTGTCTACTCTCCGCATGGTCATCACTCCTAACAACCCTCTGCTGTCCTTTGCTGGATTTGCTCTGCAGGACCTTCCTTTCTTTATCATTCGAGTCACCCTGATTGGCGTCTTTGGTTACGTAACCCCGGTGTTGTACCCGTTGAAGAATGTGTTGGTGTGCTTGACTTTTATCTACTTTACATTCCTCACCAGGCTGAAGATTTTCAGGAGGCAGAGCATGTTTTGAGGAGGAGTGGCACATTCTGTTGTTGATGAAAGATCCACTTTGATTGTGGATGGTTGAACAGTTGGTGTGTTTGTGTGCGGGGAGCGGCACCACAGGAACATGGTGCTGGTGCGTGATGATGGAGAACAACATGTATTGAATTGTAATGGCTGCAGATGTATCGAAAGGCCATTTTTCCAAATCTATTTATTGATACTGATGATAATGTTATGTTTACCTGATGTATTTTTCTTTTTTTATCTGTACTGCATTTGTTTAAAAACTACACTGTGACAAAAAAAAACATATTTGTTGTAAACAAATGATTTTTAACCATTTCAAGCTATGCTAAATAAATATCCTTTGTTTCAGCACTGTTGATGTTTCATATTTTCTGCAGGTAAAACAACAATTAACAAATGTTGAACTATAAATCATCTCTAAATCAATATTCAGTAATCTAAGAAAATATAATATATACTTGAAACATTCAGTCTGGTGTTAAAAACAGCTTTTATTCCTTCCAAAACAGCTTCATCATGGTCTAAGACCTGCCTGTTTCATTCGTTTAAGGTGCCAAACCTTATAGAAAAGTAAATTCATTAAGAAAAATCTGCAAAATTACAAACACCACCAAGAACTTTACAGAATAAACAAGTCTGATGTAGGATCCCATACATTTTTTATCAGCTGGTGCAGAGTAAAAGATTCAAAACCCTCGAGTTGGCCCAGAATACACACTTTTGATTTAAGACGGAGACGTCGTCATTCTGAAAGGTTAAAGATGATGACTAATTTCACAAAACTATTGTATTAATTAGCAGTGACCTTTCACCAAACCACACCATGAAAACACCATCTGCATGGAAGCATCTGCGATGGCTCTTCACTCCTTTAGTCAGGTTTCTCCTTTTAGTTTGGCACCCATGTGTCTGTGGTGATGATCATGATGAATACTCCTCTCAGCCACCACCAGTCTGTGGAGACATCACTGAAGACACCCCATGTATTCAGTGGTGACTAAGTAACTAAGTACATTTTTACTTGAGTACATTTTCAGGTATTTATTTTATGAAACTGTATTTCTTCTCTACTGCATTTGATTGACAGCTTTAGTTACTAACCACCTCTCAGTTCACATGTTTTCAGTACCAACCCGTTCAAAATAAACATGTATCGAAATTTTGTGATTTTGATTTTTTTTGATTATGCAGAAATAACATGGCCTTTACGGGAAAGTGACTCAAACATATGACAATCTTACAATGCATCTCTGCACGATTTTGCAAACTGTACTTAGATACTATGTGGTATTTTGACTTGTACTTTAGGAAAGTGTCTGTATCTGTATCCGTTATCTGTTTTACTCTCACGATTTCAGTTGCAATTTCCTGCGACCGAACCAGCAGATAAATAGATTTTCTTTGTGTCCTGCAGCTTCTAATTCCCTGCTTTGTCCTTGGCTGTTGCAAATTAGCATCTCGACTCTTGCCTGTGGTGCAGGCACCATGGTGGTTTATGAGTTTTCATGGCAATATAACTCTTTGTTTTGTAACCTTGGTGTGCGTTTGTGTTTGTTTGTGTGTGTGTGTGTGTGTGTGTGCGTGTGTGTGCACGCATCAATACAGAATGCCACAGTGACGCCACAGAGAGACGCTGGTGTATAATCGGTAGTCCTCCACCCGCACAAGTCTGACAGAATTATACCCCACGGAGCACTTGGTCTTTGTCCGCCTGATGGATGAGCCAGGGCTTTGGGACAAACTGTTTAAGGGAATTGCCAAATCGGTGGCTCCTGTCTCTCAAAAAAAAAAAAAAAAAAGAAGAAGAAGAAGGAAAGAATGAAGGAATTTGAAAAATAGCAGCAAACACCCTGCTGCATCCCTGGTGATAAATTGGGTGAATCTCAAACAGGAATTTATATCAGCTTGCGATGCGTTGCCACACTGAGGGGGAAGATTTGTTAAAGGCGTTATTAATGATATACACAGCCAGTGACAGGACAGCAGACAAGCAGCTGTAATTCACAGGGAGGGACCAGAGCTGGCCTGCTTTCATTTACTGGTATGAGAACTAAAATTAACTTCCCTTAATTTCCCCATAGCCACGATCATCCTCCTCCTTAATGATTCATACTATAATCTGCAAGAAAGCATTAGTGCAGCTTGAGTTAGTGTGGCCATTTTACAGTATGTCGTGTTGGCAGACTGCAGAGCACTTTTTTTTTTTATTCCCGTGACGCAGAATAAACGCTTTGAATGATCAAAGGAAAAAAGCAACAGCCTGCATCTATTCCTCTTTATCTGAGCCCGTAAGATCCACGTTCAACTCTAAAGAGTTCTCTGAGGCAGAGGTTTTCATTTTCTTTCTCTCTTTTTTTGTCGTCAAATGAACTTTTCATGCACGCTTAGAGGAGCTTTGCATTAATTCATCCAGTTGTGACTCCGCAGTCAGCTCGCAAAGAGAAAGCGCCCCTCTCATTTCTCATGAAAATGAGCCCCGAAAGTTTCTTTTCCTTCAATCAGGTGAAAAGATCTGCCGTGCTTTAGGATCGCTCCGGCACCTTTTCAGCGCAAATCAATTTGTTTCAAGCATGTTCTCAGTTTAATCCCAAGTGCAGCCACCTGCCTTTATCTTTATTTACTGAACACACAGAGGGCAGAGCTGAAGCCGTGTCATGAGTCCAAAATGAGTAACCACCAACCAAGACCTGCTAGATTTTAGTGGATATAACACATTGGTTTGACTAAAACCTTAATTTCCATTTATTATGATACGTCTGTCTGTCTCAACAACTATTGGATCTATTAGCATGAAGTTTTGCACAACTATTAATAGTCAAAATAGGATAAATCTCAATGATCTTATGACTTTATGGCTCTAGTTTGGTTTTCACATAAAGAGGTACATGTTTTTTTAAAGGGGGTACACACTTTTTGACGTCCGAATGTCTGCCAGCTGCCCAACAATGTACGTTGTAGCTCGTTTCCTGGTTGACAGCTCATTCAATACTGAGCCAATGTCACAAAACTCTTGTCCCTAATAGTCACATGGACACCTAAACATGGAATAATAGGGTCCTGGTTGAAAAATACAAAAGTCTTTGAAACATCATTGCAACTACTTGATGGATTAATGAGACATTTTGTGCAGATAGTCATAGTCCTGTCAGGATTAGCCATAATAACCTTGTTGATCTTTAAATCCAAGGTGCCCTGATGATGCATCGTAATGATTTTGGTGATCCTTTGATTTTGAATCAAGCCTCACCAGCAGGTCAGAGTTCGCACTTATCTACGAAATGGATTGACACAATACGTGCACAGATTGTCCTGCCATGCTCCCTAAGAGATGTGCGTCATTAACTTTGTGTTGTTCTTTCATTGTTTCCTGTTTTATTTTGAAAGTTTGTTTTAGTTTGAAAGTTTTGAAAGTTGCTTCTGCGCCCGTGTGTGCCCGCTACAATTTCCAACAATTAGTCTCACCTGTTGCTTGTTAGGTTTCCCTCCACAGTGTTTTCAGTCTCTCCCTGAATGCTGAATGCTCCCTTTTGTGTTTGTCAGTCCATCTTTGTACCTCGTGCTTCGTGTTGGAGCCATCTTCCTTGTGGATTTATGCTTTTGTCTGAGTGGACTTTGAATCCCTGCGTGATCATGAGTGGATTTGTCATTTTGGACTTCACCACTTTTCATCCAGTGCCATCATCAGGTCAAAATTAAGAATTTTCAAATGGTTTATGATGATAAACTGTGTAATGTAACAGCTCCATCAGCCTCACCTGCACTTCTGCATTTATTTCTTATTTACTAAGAAGTGGGAACAATAATTTTGATAAACATGTCACAGATTTGAGTGTGAGTGTGTTAGCATGCTTATATTAGCATTTTTGGTCAATGTATCACTGTGCATAGGTACTTCTTTGCCTAAAAAGATTACTAAAACAGACAGAGGCTCATTTGCACATTTAGAAACAAACTGATTTCTTTTGAAAACAGACCCATCATCTTCACTTAGGAGGTATTTTAAGACAAAATTACTGACAGAAGTGGCTTGAAGAGACAGATTTGTTTTGCAGCGTTGGGCAGAAACAGGATTATCCCCTGCGCCTCCTCATCTCACTCTCAAGGTAACATGAAAAACAAGAAAGAGCGCGGCAGCAGAGAGGAGACATGACACGAAAGGAAGCAACAGTGCAGCGGGAGGGAGCAGGCATTGTGGACAGAGGTGAAGAGAATGAGATAGAGGGGGGGAAAAGGAGAGATAGAGATAGGGAGAGGGGGGAGAGATGGGGGGGGTGCTGTTAAGGATGGGTGGAGGCTTTGTAAATCGGAGAGGCTGGAGGCGCATTTGAATTCAGGCTGTGTGTCTCCTGCGCTAGCCGAATGTTACCTGCTCTAGCATGGCAACAGAGAGAGAGGGAGAGCGGTGAGCTTCAGCTGCAGCCTCCACACACACACATTCACACACGCACACGTGCATACACAGTCACAACAGGAGAGCAAGGAGTGACTCAGGTAAGCAGGAACGCTCCTGAGGAGAGAGGACCCTTGAGAGGGAGAGAAGCAGCGTGGTGGAGTGAGAGGGGGAGATACTGGAGGAGGAGCTATAGAGCTGGGATTTTTGAGGAGGAAGAAAAGAGGAATTGCACAGAACCTGAAAATCTCTGTATCTGGACTCCCAGGGTGGGCTCACAAGGGAGGGATAGACAGGGACACAGGCAAGACGGATGTGGAGTGATGCGAGAGCTCTGATTGGATAAATCTGACCAGACTCGAGCACTGAGAGAGACACACACAGAGAAGAAAATGACATTTAGTTTTTGTAGCAAGACAATTCGGGGGGCTTAAGCCAGGAGAGGCTGGGAGGGAGGTGTTTATCGACGGGGTGAGTCGGGACAGAGAGAGAGGGGGGCTGAGGTGGGGTAGTGGGAGGGTAAATAAACACGGGATGGCAGATGAACCACCTGTCCTTCTGAGGTGAGGTGAGCGCACACATTAACACGGGGAGACATACGGATCTCACACACACCTCAGCACATCAGACCAGTCCCAGGGACAGTCGCTGGATTCAGGATAGATTGGTTCCCAACAGAGCGCAGGACTTTGAAGATGCTCTGAGACATTTCCTTTTTTTTTTTTTTTTGTGGTCGTCCAGATCACCTGGACCCATCTGAGGATACAGCTCATGAAAGGGAAGCAGCTGAGCTGAAGCCCCAGGTGATTCGTTTATCTTCTTTTATCTTTTTTTGCGGGATCCCCAACTCAGCTGAGGAGCCACCGATCAGGTGGATCACCTGTGCCATGAGGATCCCGTGTGAGAGCCTGGCCTGAGACGACCCAACCCGGAGGCTCTATCGGCCTGTCCCCTCCTCTTCCCCTAACTGGATGTCTTGATGTATTGCTGTGGGCTGGGACACTGGCGGAGAGTGCAGTCCACCTATGTAAGTGACGATCGCAGCATCCATCCCTATGTTTTTGATCCCATAGCAACAGTGGAGTTGTAGCAAATGCGGGTTGATACGCGAGCCACAGCAGATTATTGCATATATATACATACACAAATACTATTGTATGTGTCGTCAGTGAATACTTTAATAAGTAATGCTGATGGTTCATTCACATTTATAGCTACTAGCAGCTGGGAGTGTGACTCTCCAACCTGTTATTGGCTGCTGAGGGGGTTCACCACTCAGGTCTATGTGAGTTTTCAGCCAGGCTGCAGTTTATCAGGGCAGACAGTGGCGTTGTCAAACAGCTCGCTGTATTGATCCCAGTACAAGACCCCATGAAAACATCACCTAAACACCAATAACCTGTGTTGGGATGTTTTCCGCTGCATGGTTTGTTCTCCACTGTGAGGCAACAGTTTCATTTTATCGCCAGGCATGCCAACAGTTCATGAAAAATGTTTTTTATTCTTTGCATACCATAAATAAGGTGATTTTAAAGACATGACAGCTGCTGAGAGGAGCTGTTCTCCTCAGATCATCTGTCCTGTCTGAGCTGTCTGACGAAGGAGGAGGTGAGCGGGGGAGGACAGACAGGTGCAGTTATCTCATTACAGACCAGGTTTTACTGTCCTCTCAATGACAGAGGGGAGCAGGGAGGACGGTCTCACTCCTCTCCTCCACCTGTTCCTCTTTATTTCTTCTTATCTTTACACCAGCTCTGCCTTTCCTCGCTCTCTTCTTCTTCCCAGTGTGTTTGCTGCTTCATCACTATAGTAATTGTTGTTTTATTCCTCCTCATGTGGCTCCCCAACCCTGTGTTAGGTCCTGTTGCAGCTGACACTATAGAGTCTCTGAGCTGTGCATTGTGTGATGGCGCTGACTGCAGAGGACCCCATCATAACCACATTCCTACATGAAATAGGCTTACTGTCAGCCCTCAGCACTCAATAGGCTGTCAGTGCGGAGCCTCGCAGATTACCACAATCTGTGCTGCCGCATGCGATGTGTGCCCACCTCAGCAACAAGCCAGGGAAGAAACTTACAGGATCGTAAAGCCACGCACGGCTGCAAGCGGTGACACGTCAAGAGGTGGGACCTGGTGTCCACATGCAGTGTAGCCTCATCGATTACATGCGCTTCTGACGCCCAGAGCCGAGAAAATGCATGTTAATATAAGGAAAATCTACAACATGTGTTGTCCGGATGAGCCGGGCTTGAAAAGCTTATGATACGTGGTTAATGCCTTCCTGCCTAATGTGGTGCGAGTACATTACTCATCCGTTATTTTCACTCCATTTGCTACAACACATTATGCGCTGTGTTGCCGAATACACGGTCATGAATGGGGTTTAAAAAAGATGGATCAGTGTTTAGGGAAGTGGTTCCTAACCCGGAGGCCCCAAGAGGTCAAAGACTGGAACAGGAGGTCAAAAGATGATCATCTAAATTAGGAAATAAAGATATTCCAGTGTTTAAATGTTTTTTATGATTTCTCTCTAATCTTTGCTTCTTTATTATAAAATACTGGGGAGTTTTCTCTTGTCACACCTCTACACATTATTCAAATGAAACAGTCTGAGCAGGGAACATCACTCTTCAGTTGCGGTAGACATATTTTTGATTTAAAGGGTCATAAATCAGAAGGACTGGGAGTCGCTGTTTCAGGGATAAGCCTCTGATTTGGCCCATGATACACATCCAAATCAGCTGATTTTGTCTAATGTTTTCTCAGACGCGATGTCGGTTTTCCTCCAGCGCAGCCCTGACCACGTGTCATCCTAAATTCATATTCTTTAAGAAGTGTTCCTCCAGGTGTGGCCTTTGCTGGCAGAGAACAGAGCTGGATTACCTTAAGTGCCTGCCTGGCTCTAAGAAGCAGCTTAAGACATCTTACCGTTCTCTGCTTAGTTGCTGCCGTTTTCATAACGCTGAGTGTGAGGACGGCTTGGCCAACAGGTGAAGGGCGGGGCTCAGCCATCCCCATTATAGAGGAAAATCTACTATATTCTATATTTCATCTGCAGTAGTTTTAAAACGAGTTAAGTCTTTGTTTGCATTTTCTTAGATCTTCCAATTGTTGAACTTTTGATTTTTTTTTTTTCTGTGTGACCAACTGCATGTCTCAGTTTTTATTGAAAGAAACCAAACGGAGGGGAGTTCACCTTTTAATTTTGGTGCTTTGTGTCTTTAACTGATGAAAGTCTAAAGTCAAGAGGCAGAGAAACAAGAGAAGATAGCAGGAAAGGCAAAGGCTGGCAACAAGTAGACCACAACTTCTATAATGTTTTCATTAAAGATATGCTGTATTAGAGATATTGGTGTATTTGGAGGTTTGTAAGGAACCAAAACACTAATGTATGATTGGCTTGTAGGCCAAAGTTGGTTTGCAGGATCAAAAAAAAAAAAAAGATTTGTAAAGATTGTTGCATGTCACTTCATGCGGAGGTCCTGAGAGGCTCAAAGACACATAAAGTCAGTGTTGGAGCTATTTTACTTATCTGATATTTCAGTAGAGTCGGTGAGTTTGTCCTTTAACCCATTTTCCTGCACATTCACTGGGAGAAATTTAAAAATCTAATTACTGAAATGTATTTTCAGCTCCTCTCAGCTTAAATCAGGAGAGGATATTTTTTTTTAAAAAGTGTTCACCTTCTCATATCATGACCAGAGCAGCCTGCTGAGTTCTTATTAATTTGCAGAAAATATACTTAGCTGTGATTTTTATCGTTACCTCCGGTGTTTTTTGGATAATTCTGGTGGTTGAACCCACATTTCTGCCTCCAGTTTTCTTTCATGTGCAGGATGCAACGTGTTCTCTTGAATTTTTTATACTGCAGAGGTAGTTGTGATTCCTTCCCTCCTGTAGCCTACTTCTTTCGAGGTGAATCTATAAGGATCTCCAATCCATACGGTGCCAAGGTGGACATTGATTGTAACGCTGAATCAAAATCCTGTGGATTTGGTAAACACGCTGCAAGCTGTGTATTGACTTGTTTCCGCACTCAACGCTCACACGGCTATTTCCTACCTCACCGGAGGCGATGGGATTGTAGATCACAGACGAGTATCTGTGTAGGACCAAAAAGGCTCTTCAGGGCTGCTCAGTCCCAGTTATTTATTCTTGGACGTGCAATGTAGAGGAGGAAAGGGGGTTACATTAACTGCTTATAAAGCAAAAAAGGAGCTGGGGACTGTTGCAGTTCAGCAAATCAAACATACCGTGTTTGAGTAGATGAGAGATACAGTTTTGTGACATTTTTCTGTTTTCATTGAGATGAAAGTAAATAAACTTCAGTCTGTTAAGATGAAAACAGTTCACACATAATGGTACAGTCACCTTTGAGGGAGAGAGTATCAGTCTAGTCTTTCCATGACTAGACTGATACCGCACTCAGGACTGTGTGTTAAGTATAGTTGGAGCCAAGAAGCTATTAGCCTAGCTTAGCATACAGACTGCAGGCAAGGGGAAGCAGTCAGCCTGGTTCTCTATGAGGTTCAGACATGCACCTACCAACACTTCAAACGTGACTAAATAACACATCATTTGTTCTGTCGATGGACTGAGGAGTAAAAACAACAACCATAAAGTAAGGTGCAGCGTAGCAGCCATTACTGCAGGTATGTGTGGATTGTGAAGGAGAGATACTGTGCGTCTAAGGTGAACCAAAAACACAAACCCTACAGTGTGAAGGATGAATTAAACCATGGGTTTATCTGCTCCAATGAGAGCTGCTAATGTTAGCACGCCTAGCTAACCTGTTACTTACAGTAGTCAGTTCGTGAGTTAGCATTAGCTCCTTTAAAAACACTAGTATGGCGTAATTCGCACGGCATGTGGTGAGAGTGGGGTGTATTCAGGACATTGTGAAGGGGCTCATGAAAAAAACAGAGTTTGGGATTTGGGATTGGCAGACAGAGACATTCATCTATAATACCATCAATCTGTGATTCTGCGCTTCCATCTCCGCCTCCCACTGACCAACCATGGCCACGGAGCTCAGCGATGTGATTACAGTCAGAAACATACATGCGAGATGACAGAAACACATCAGGTACACAAATTTAGAAATGCGCAGGCTGTTGTCTCTGTGTCTCCTCTCTGCCTCAGTGGGAAATGAAGGAGCAAGTTATGGAGAAATATTCTGTATTTCACAACAACCAATTCAATGTGACATGTTTTTTTTTTTCTTTAATCTCATGTTAGGGATCAGTAACCTGCCCTCCAATCTGTGTCGGCCCAGTGTGGCCTCTGCTGACTGGCCCTCTCCAGTCGCCTGTCCTCCCTCCTCCATCCTCACTCACTCTCCCTCCGTCCTGATCAGTATCCCACCACCTTTTCACTCTGCTCTCATACTTCCCTCTCCTCTCATCACCATATTCCTTCCTTTTCCCATCTCCTCTCAATCTCTCCCGCTCCCAGATGTTAGGAGGGCAGGATTGGCCATTTGCTGGCCCCAGCCTCCAGCATCACGGAGGAGGGGCATCAGCCAGATGTTTAGTTGCATATTCATGCAGCCTTTATGAATCTGAGGAGAGGAGACACTGACACTGACAAGGAGAAGGAAGAGGAGGAATCAGGTGAAGGACTGAAGGAACCTTCCTGCATTTTCTATTTCTGCCTCTATCGGGCACTTTTGGAGTTATCCTATCTTTGTTTCTTACTCCCACTCCTCCTCCTCCTCCTCCGGCTCCTTGAGTCAGTTTTGGATCATGTTGAGCCGGGTGTGATTGGAGGGCGAAGCTCCAGGAAGATGTAAATCTGGTGAGGGTTCCTGGCACAAGGGGGATACAAACAGTGGAGGACGTCAGATGAGAAGCCCGTCTCCATCTTCGAGCGGGCTGCTGCTGCTGAAGGTGGACTGGGATCTGTGTGTGTGCGAGGACGCTGAATGTGTCGGGCCTTTGGCCTCTCCGCCCACAGGCCATGTCAAAAGTGCCCAAGAACAAAAATGTCTCCTGGGTGAGTACTGACTCTGTAGCTGGTGGCGGGGAGTGGACGGGGGTGGAGGAGTGCTGTTGGTGGATTATGAAGAGTCTAGTTTGAGTGCTTTTCCATTACTCTCAGATTTATCTGCTTTGAAATATTGTTATCTTTGGCTGTAGCTTCTTAAACTGAATATGTGTATTTTTAGCAGTTTGGTGTCATGCTTACCAAAAGCTCTGTTTTTGGACCAAATGAGGAGCATCTTTTTGGGGCTTAATTCAGGATTGCAGAGAGAAAACAGAGCAGACGAAACCATTGTCTTTGCCCTTTTGCACATCTGCCTTGATGTGTCCAACAGCTGTGCGGTCAAAACTATCCTAAAGCCCTCTGCGCTCTACTGCAGCCTGCTCAGCCAGCTGAAAAATACAAGAGCATTAACAAAAAAGAAAAGGTGACGATTAGGCTCAAACCAATGAGTGCGGAGTGGGAGGGGCTAACGTGCGCTGACGTTGCTTGACTGCGGTTTAATGAAAATACGGGGTTTTTTGCATCCAATCGTAGGCAGTAATGAGTTCTGCAGGTCTTTTTAGGTCAGGGGGCAGATGTGTGGTTTGTAGCTGTGTGGACATGGTGGAGGGCAGAGTGGAAGGCTGAGGTCTGGAGCTTTGCCTCAAACCGTGCGTGCCATCCATCTTTGCCCCAGCAGCCCTGCCCTGTACCACTGGCCTCAGCTTGACAGCACTACAACACATGCACACACACACCACACACATATTCTTGTTGTAAGAGGCTTAAGGACAGATGCTTGTTTATGTATGTGAAGGAGCACATGTGTCTATGACGAACACGTATGTATGTATGGGGGGAAGTGAGATGAGATGACTGGCTGCTTTAATGCAGGACTAACTGAGCTGTTCCTGTATCAGCTAAATAAGATATTCATGTGTCTTCTAAGCAAAGATGTTTCCATAGCTGAGCCAGAGTTGAGCGTTTTGCCTGTTTCATTCATCATAACTCATCATAAAGTCAACAACCTTTGTGAACTTCAAACACACTGGTGTTAACACTGAGGTTGTGTTTACAAATGAAGCACCTCCCCTGTCTGTGCCGCTTTGCTCCGGGTCAGGAAGTTATAATCTCTCCTAAACTGTTACCTAATTACCAGGAAAAATGACTTTTGCAAAGATGATGCAAACATTGTAAACATCAGTCAAATCACGACACAGGATGTTTGTGACAAAGCTTGAAGGCGAACTGATATTTGACGCAGAGGGTAGTTTTCCAGTTTGGTCTCAATATGCAAAGATTTGTTGATGCAATATTTTTTCCTTATTAATTAGTCCTCCATCTTTAAACTGGCTACTGCTTGTGCTTCAGCCATTAGTCAGAGTTAAACAAGTTTGAACCTTCAGCGCAGCCTCGCTCATCTGCGTGCACCGTATATATTAGACGGTGCAACGCACACAATAATGAA
Organism: Datnioides undecimradiatus; assembly: GCA_008933995.1. Taxonomy (NCBI): domain Eukaryota; kingdom Metazoa; phylum Chordata; class Actinopteri; order Lobotiformes; family Datnioididae; genus Datnioides; species Datnioides undecimradiatus. Next base: position 3,664,118 of record WARS01000052.1, read on the forward strand.
AGAGGCGTGTGCAAAAGCTGCGGTCGGTCCCACTGATCAGCGCCCGAGACATTTGCTGTCCACTTATCGATTGTACACACGTATGTTCAGAAATGCACACACACTTGGAGGGTGCACGTCATTAATGGTTCAGCAGGTGTGGAGAATATTTCGGCTCATTCATGTTTTCATGTGTGGCTCATTTTGAGCAGCGCAGGAATGATCCGGCGACCGCCTTATGTAACGGCTTCACAGATGTGCTTAGAGGGAGTCAAAGTAAGCAGGGGCTCTGTCGGAGCGTTTTGTTGGCACTTGAGGAGAGCTGGCTCTCGCCGGAGGAGATTTGAGGTGTCATGGAGCAGATTTAGCAAAGCCCCAAAACAGGTTCAATCCCAGGTCAGGGGCTAATGTTCTGACCTTCTGTTTACAGTCTGTCACAGTTGATCACACCAGTCTGACCTCTGATGGCCATGTCCACTCTAGCAGAAGAGATATTGATAAAGACATGTATGTGTGCATCTGCAACCTGTGTGTGTGCAGCTGTGTGCACTGTAGATCCAGTGGTGTGCCTGACCCACAGGTCAGTGTCACAGCTTCTTGCTCCACGCTGTCACAGCCTGACCCAGCTGACGCCGGCCCTCCATGTTTCGTTTCCATTCTCAGTTATGTAACACTCTCATCTGCGTCCCTCGCCTCCCAAAGCTCTCCCTGGAGATTTTGGTACCTCGCTGTATCGCCCATCTGCTGACGTCCCCTGCCTGGCTGCCTGGGTTACAGGCCACTGTGTGAAATGGACCACACAGAGTTACTTACCTGCGGGTTGGACAGTGTGAGAACAGAGTGGAGTTTAAGCAGCCTCAGTTATTTTTGCTATCATTTTCTTCAAGTGTTAAAACAGGAGATAACAACATTCACATCTATCACAGACACGGTGCCAATAAAAATGCTGACGGCCTATTCTGCGGGGTGTTAAGAGGAAATATGTTCCCGGAAAAAAGGCGCTGCAGCCGAACTTTGAAAATTTTGCAGCAACATAAACAAAAAAAATTGGCCACCTGTATTTTATTAAGTGGAGGCAGAAGACATGTCCTCACTGTCCTATGGCCCTGAAAGCTGCAAGCACCACTATAAGTACCACAGAATGATTTGAGTGAACTGACCCTTTATTAGTAAATGGCCATGCATCACATGATCTGAGTCTGTCATGTTGATCAATGAGTTGTGGAGTAAAAAGTACTTCAAACTGTACTTAAACCAGTTTTATTGATAATTAATAACTTATTTCTGTCTAGTAGCGGCTCTGTTTTTGCCTCGTGAACCCTCCATCGTGTCTTTTTATTTTTATTAAAGGGATTTTATCTGCGGGTCTCTTGTTGGTGTGCCATTACTCAGGTTCTGGACTTTATTTATAACACATATTTGCACAAAGGCCGCTTGAGGGTGACCTGGGGCTAAAGGAGGAAAAATCAGGGATGCGCATGAGGAAGCGTGGCTGATGGCGTGGCGAGTGCAGTTTTAAGTAGTGACATAATGACACTGGAGTAAAATGTGGTGGCAGAATATCACGACTGCGCTCTCTGGGGGTTGCGTAGTAGGTCTGTCAGCGGTTGTGCGCAGTAAATCGGCTACACAAAGGAATTATGTCGTGCTAGCTTTTTAATTTCATCTTTCTATTTTGGAGCGAGGCCATTATAATACTCCCATTTGTGCAGCCAAACCCCAGGAAGTTGTTTGGATGCACACGCGCACAATCACACACACACACACACACACTCCACTAATCAGGCATCACACGCGCAGCGGACGGAGCCAACTCTGGTCAACAACACAAATGAGACTTCTTTCACTTTGCGTTATTGAACACGCGTGGACTGCGCGGACGGCTTGGACACCTTCTCGGCTGTTCGGTGCTTGAGGGCAGACTGAGTGGTGTGCGGCTCAACAGATGCCGCGCGGAGAAATAAGCCTTTAATACCCCCGGGACTCGGGAAAGGGTAACTACACTCAACTCACAATGCAGACTTAAGTGAAACCCCTCACGCTACTCATCCGTGTCTCCGGCGGTGTCCTGCGCGTCGCGGTTTCTTGGGAAACGTCTCACCTTTACGCGCAAAACGGCGCTCAGCGAGCGGCGTTTCTGCCGCTTTTAACATCATCCTCGGACATTTGCACCTGTGTCAGAGGTAAACTCAGTCTCATGGCATACTTGTCCGTGCCTCATTTACCGGAGCCAGGTGAGCGATAACTTGATCCGGCCTTCAAAACCGTGGACTAACCCCAGCGGAGCGCTCTAACAACCATGCCACCCAAGAAAAAGGTAAAATAACGCAATAGTTTTAATGTTTTTCTCGTGTGTGTGTGTGTGTGTATGTATGTGTGTGCGCGCGCGCGAGCATGTGCGTGTGTATGTACGAGTGTGTGCGCGCGCCGAACAGGAAGGGTAGGAGAACGCACCATCTGTTGCACCGGGCGTTAATCCTTGTGTGAGGCCTTTCCACATCATTGCACTCAGTAAAACGGTCTCAGCGCGCAGGGCAGATAGAGATGCATATCCACATGCATGTATCATGTCAAGCCTCCAGCTGAAAGCACACAGGCTTCAGAGAGAGCTGCATAACCAACGGCCTGTAAAGATCAGTGATTTAATCTCTTTTCTTGCCCTTTTCTTAAACTCATGACTCTTGGACTTGCTGCGAACCTGGCGTGATTGCGTATTCAGCCTAAAGGAACTGAAACTGTGTATATACTCAGCTCTGTTTTCACTCCCCATGATAATAGTTTTCTATTGTACTACCCCAGCAGGTGTTCTCTATCTCCATGCTGTGCAAGCCATCAATACACGTTGTGCGTGATAACTCTCTCTCACCTGAGCAGAACATTTCAGTCATGATCTTATTGCAGTGTTTCCGTGGCTGACGTCACACTCGTGATTCACCTGTAAACAGAATGCTACCTTCAGCTGAAATACCAATGCACACGCGTTCAGAGAGGAAACCTGAAGCCTCTTTGTGCGTCTCGTGTGTTACATTCAAGTCAGGGAGCTAAGCATCCGCCTGCCAATCTCTGAAAATCCCGCTGGGTTGTTTTACAACACTTACTGATGTTCTGAAGGTATTTCCAAAATCCTTAAAGACTCCTCCAACCATCTGGAGGAAAAATATTCTGTCTGCTGCACAGGAGGAAAAGATTTGCACATGATTACTTTTCTTATATCCTAATACAAACAAAGCTGGACACGATGAACCGAAATTAAAATGTTAAAACGATCAGCCTGTTTGTCTATACTGATGTTACCTGCTATTGTTATGTTCATAGAATAATAAAGTTATTCTATTCTATATTCCTACAAAATAATCAGTTAATATCTTTTTGTGTTGTTCAAAAGGGCCTTTGGACTTGGTCTAAACTTGAGAAATGATTAAAATCATGTTTATCTGCAGTAGACTTTTATTTTTAGGGTTTTTTTTATTTTTAACGCAGCTATATAAATTTTTTATTTCTTCAGCTGTCCAACTTTGCTTCTTTGGTTCACTAAGAACTCTCGTACTTTTGGCTGCAGAGTGCAACCTTTAGCAAAGAGGCTCAAGAAACCCACTGCAGCTGCATCTCGCCCAGCACCAAACAGAAAAGTCGTCGGCTAGCTTGTGAAAGCATTGGAGAATTTAGCAGCTTACGTTTGCGGAGACCAAAACAGAGCTAAAGGCTGTGAGTACTGACCTAATATTCATCAAATGGCCAGAAACACAAGTCCAATCAATGCCAGCGTTGCTCAAAATCTGCTACACGTGCAAATGTGCAACTGTTTGCTAACACGTTTGCTGTAGCAACTTAAGGGTTGATGGTATGTGTGCTGTCATGGGGTGTGAACCACGTGGCCCCAAAACCAGTTAATGCAGTTTTGAGGATTCTTGAATTTCATTTACAACAGCAGTAAAAGTTTCTCTGCCCTTGTTGTTGTTGTTGTTGTTGTTTTCAAAGATCTCAGTAAATTAGGTTATCAGTAAAAACAGATGCTTAGCTCTGTGACTGCCATGTAATGTGAGAGACACATAGTGCAGCACGAGGAAACCTCCCTGTCTCTGGATCCCCTACTGTCTTGGCATTACATTATGCTGGTTAGCGCTGGCCCACTGCTTGTTACCTAGAATAGGAAAAGCCTCTTAGCAGCTGTTACTGGGGCATTACATCCAGATACCTGCTCTCCTTCCAGGCAGGAAGTGGAGCAAGAAGGCGGCAGACGTGTCTGGAAACTACTGAGTAGACATGTTTCCTTTGGGAATCAGGACAGTTCAGAAATGAAATTGTATTGTTTCTATTTTTATCCCCCCCCCCCCCCCAAAAAAAACAACATATCCTCAGTGTTTTTCAAACTGCAGAAGAGTGTCAAAGACGACACTCTCAGTGATAGTGGCGGTTCAATAATTGCCTCAGTGCAATAAGTGCAAAATTATAACAGGAACAGTTGGCAAAATGTTTTTTTTTTTCCTATAATCCCCACACACGCACACCCCTCCTTACACCCGCAGTAATCATGTTGCATCATCACGCTGTGCAATGCAGCAGCGCGGAGAGACTTGCCATCTACGGGCCACAGATGAAACGTATCTCTTACAGGAGTCAAGCAAGCCAGGAATTAAGTAGTATAGATAATATTAATGAAGCTATTGTGTCTATATCTGATGAGTGTCAGGGAGCCTGAGCACACATACAGTCCAAGCAGCAGTGTTGGCTGTGTGTGAGGAGTTTGCATTTGTCTCTCTCTCTCTAAATCCTGGATTGACGCATGCTATCTTAATCTCCTTACTCAGAGACAATCATGACCCAGAGAAAGAGAGAGAGAGAGGGAGAGGGAGAGAGGAGCTCAGACACACATTGGTTTTTTCCCCCTCTGTAATGATTTTTTCAATTTACTCTTTGGTGCCGTGATTTTCTTCGAGGCAAATCGTTTTTGGGTTGTTGTTTTTTTTCCCTTTCTGATGTTTCTTCAAATGTGCAGGCTCTCTCTCTCTCCATAGTAGTGAAATGCTGTGAATGGCTGTTCATTAACTGCAAAATGATATGAAAATTGTGTCTGATGTTTAAAAAGCGATGCTAGTGTCGTGTCGTTGCTTTTGCATTAATGGTATGCTCGGTATGACACTGAATCGAGTGTTTGCTAAAGCCCGACTGTGCACTCTAGATGTCTTGTATAGACAGTTTGCACTGGTTTACAGTAATTCTTCATGTATGGCGACTGGATGGTGTTCTTGCTCTCTAATAACAGAAACACACAGGATTAAACATGCAGCTTTTGCCTCAATGTATTAACAAACATAAAAAAGTCAGATCGCATTATCTGCCAACTCACGAAGCGAACTCTGACATAAAACTGACCTTATCTGCAGCAGAAGTTGTCATTTCAGCCAATAAAATTCACAGTTGCTGGCTAGAAATCAGAAATCTGCAGTAATGTGTAATCAAGGAGCCACCGTTTGAAAATCCAAAAATTTGGTATAAACCTGCAACAGTGGTAAACTAGATAGGAGATTATATGGGAAACAGGAAACAGGCATAGCAACAACGACTAAGGAGGGAGGGGCTTCATCAATTAAATACCACATTACGCCACATTTCAAGAGTATCTAGCTTCTGCCTAGTGACGTAGGTTCAAGCGAAACACGATTGGCTGGCAATATATAACGTTTGGAAGAATTTGACTTGAATGTTATGAAGTGGGTGAGTCATAACAAACTTGGAGCGTTACAGGGATTCAGAGTTGGATGAGAGCCTCCCTCAAACTGCAGGAGGTGGAGGAAGATGAGGCAGAGGGTGCTCGCGTACTCACTAATCAATCTTTTAGCAGAGCTGCGCCATAAAAGTTAAAGACTGATTGATGGATGGTTGTCAGTGTATTACTGGTTCAAACTGGTTTGATGTAAACCTACAGCATATAAACTCACATCACATTTTGTTTTATCAAGAAGCAAAGATGATAAGCTGGTATACTTCATTGAATAGGTGCACAGCATGACCGAGGATGTGATCTAAAAGGGTTCAAAAGGCATTTTTTTATTAAATCTTGACTTTAAGGTCTTTTTATTTTAATTCCTAACCACAAACTGGTGACATCTGTAATAATGATCAAACCCATATTAACATACTGTATAGACATAAATTACATTTAGTGCGATACAGATTTGCTGCCACTCTTGATCTATAATTGGAGATCTAAAGGGCCGTGATGCAGCCTGTAAGTCCACAGACGGAGACTCGTGCCAAAGTAAAGGTGGCGCTGCCAGGCCTGCCATATCTGCTCTATGGTAGCATCAGGCAGAGGGCATGGAGCCAGTCTCCTTCAGACAGATGATGCAAAGCAGCTGATTAGACAGGGGCTTGGAGAAAACCGGATTGGAACACACACCGCATGCAAATGAACGGGCTGTTAATGAAGAAGAGAGAGAGTAGCGCCGAAATCATCACAGTATACGGAATAATACATCAAGGAAATGAGCAGCGGCTAAACTGCAAGAGGATTGGTGTTATTGGATAAAACTGCGCTGCTCCTCGGCAACAGAAAGAGCCAATAAGAGAAAATATTTGCAGGGGAAAATTAGCAGTTTGTGACCACCTGGGCTCAGCGCCAGCGGCTCATTGGTGGGCTGACAGGGAAATTTGTCACAATTAGATTAGTGACCTGCTCTACAGACAACAATGAACTGTGGCAAAGGCTGTTTGGGAAGCGGGCAGTGTTTTTGTACATTCTGATGCACGACTTTATCTTCCCGAAACTCGCCAAAAAAAAAGTTTAAATGACGCTTATTAATTTAATACCGCGAATGTTTCTGCAGATCAGCCAGGAGGTGCTGAGACATGAATAAACATATTACAGCCGGGACCTGTTCTCGTTAAAAGACAGAAGCTGCAGCGATGACGAAACTGACATTTCGGCGCAGATCGCGCAGAGCAGTATGAAATCGGCACCGGTACGCGTGACTTTGTTCATAGGTGGGGTAAAACACATCACACAACACAAACAGCTCAACAATAGAGCTGTGAGGTGGAGGAATTATTTGACTTCCACGGTTTTTAGACATAAAAGGTTCTGTTTATTTGCTGCATGGGCAATTTTGGAGGACTGGCAGTCGGAGGCAGGCTGAATCTGTTATCTGTACATCCCCGGGGGCATTTATGCATAATTTACACTGTATGTGTGTTTGCTTCCTGACACCTTTTCTCCTGTAAATCCTGACTTGGCTCATTTTGTCGAAACTGAATCTGCCCATGTGAGGAGGGGAGCGGCAGCTAACCCGCTATCGACCCGTGCAAGCGCTGCACAGACACGAGCCGCAAGCAGTCGGTTAAGATGAAATTGTGCTTCTGTCAGTGTGTTGCTGTTGTCGTGTTGTCGTGTGCGTTCGCAGGCACATTTTCTGCACACGTTTGTGCAAGCCGGGCCGCAGTTAACCGTAAAATCCTGCACGGTGAACTCTTTTCAGAGGCAGTGGATGGTGCTAGAGTCGCAGCGTTTGCACACACAAGTCGAGTACCAGACTCTGGAGCTCGCTGTTTGTCACAAGGTTGTCCAGATACACAGCTTCCACACGGCTGACGGTGTCACAGACCTGCGCACGCTGAAGGTTCTCAGCTTTTGTGTGGAACCTCTTAACTTGCCTTTGTCTTTTTGTTGCTGCAAATGAGACGTAGAAGCTGCAGGGATGTCAAAGCAAGTGTCATGACACACACCCTTCTTCTCTCACTGCCAACACTTAGACTAACAGCATCAACACACAACACACAACCAGTTCAGACTCACACATCCACCCCTGAAGTCTGCCACCCACTCTTCATCTAGACTTGAGTGCTGCGAGCGCCTTTCCCTCAGTCACTGTGGAGTTGCATTCTCACGTCATCTCACCACTGCTGCCTCCACGTGGACCCTTCGTTGCTCAGATTTGACACTGATGGTAGATCAGTCTACGCTGTGTGAGAAAGATGCACATACCGTGCAGGGTAAGCACGAAATCTGCTGCTGCTTATTATATTATATTATCTTCCTCTCTGTTCATTTGTGTGTGTGTGTGTGTGTGTTTATTTGTGTTCAGTTGAAAGGACACGTTACTATTTGACGTTTGATGTTTTGGACTGTGAGATGGACAGTAGCGGTGATGTTGATCCTTGCCAAGCAGACTCAGTAACTCTCTACAGAGATCTAACTGTCAGTTCAATCGCTCCCTTTATTGATCTCCCATCGATTCAAATGTGCTGCTCGATTTCTGTCGGTGTCTTTAATCAGTCAGTGAGGACGCAGTGGATTCGACTGAATGCTTGGGGTTGGAGGTATGGAGGATGGTTGTTCTCTTCCTCTCTTTCTCTGAGGATTACACCGTAAGAGACGCAGCGGGAGAAGTAGTTTCCATCAGTGGGAGTCATTTTATGCTTAGGTGGCATATTTCTCTCAATGGTTGCCATGGAAACACCCCCTACACACACACAGTTGCACGTGCACATTCGTTGAGGGAGTGTGCAGCAGGATCTGTTGTCTTTAGCGGGACAAGTGTATACTATCTGCTGCTGTAATAGATAATTGATTTTATTTTAAGACACATAAAAGGTTTTCCCGTTGACGGAGGGACGGCAGGACGGAGGGACGGCAGGACAGAGGGACGGAGGGACAGATCGATGGGTATTTTTGTCTCTCAGAGTCCATCACAGATGTTTCCTCTGTGGTGCACAGCTCAGCATTTCTACCCTGCTGAGAGACCATTTATACCATTGTTAAGTCTTAACATTAGATTCCAGTTAAAGCTCCCACAGTGTGTGGTAGCTCACGTTTGACCCGTATTAAAGCAGAATTTCAGTGATGCATGGATATGAGACGGGGGTTCGTCCATCTATGCATCACATCTCATGGGCGAGATATTTAATGACCTCCCAGAGGGAGTTTCTTCAAATTTTGCACAAGCGTCCCATTGGACTCAAGAAAGAACTTATTAGATTTTGAAGGTCGAAGGTCAAATGCTTCCTTTTGTCTGTAAATCATAAACTCATTCATCTGTTTTGACAAGATTTCACATCACAGTCCAGCAGGATGAAATGATGAAGAGATGACCTGTTATTTTCAAAAGGTCAAAGGTCAGCCTCACTGTGACGTCACTATGTTATGAAAAAACACTTCTGTGGCCATAATTCGATCTAAAGCTCAGGGACAGGACAGAGATTGTGACCATCCTTCACATTTGACCAGGTACTGAATTGGTGACGCTAATCTCAGGTGTCCATCTTGAAAACTGACTTTTTTTTGTTTTTCAAAGTTTGCGTTTCAGTTTTACAAGTGACAAAACCTCCAGGGTGAGGAACTTCTCGGTGGGAAACATCCAGGACTGTCTCTCTCTCTCTCTCTCAGTGGATAAATCGGAGGATGTAAAGCTGACACAGAAACTGAGTCGTATAAACCGACAATCCGTTGTACAGTGCAGGCTTAGCAACAATAAACAGAAAAAAGCAGAAATTAGAATAACCAATAGTTGCAAAAATAAATTGAAAAAATAACAAAAACTGTGAGACACAACGATAAAGCCACAGCTCTGCATCAAGCAGTGACCCTTTACCTTTGAGCTCTTGCAGATCTCCACATTGGCTTGCCTCTGTTTTCAGGTCCACAACTGTAAAATCCTGAAACTGCAAGTCAGACGTTGATTAATGTTTGGTCGTTAACTACGGACAGTATGGCTGGTTTGCGTCAAAGGCTCCAAAGTCATTTGATCATTTAAATGTGAGCCTCTGCTTCAGTCAGTCGTTAGTGACGCAGGAAGTTAGTCAGGTCTGTCTTCTTTGGTCTGAAGCTCGTGTGGGAAAGTTTCTTTGTTGCATTTCTGCACACGGCAGTTTTCGCTTTTGTTTAGGCCCATCGCTGCACAATACAAGTGACGCAGGGCTTTGAAAACAGCAGGCTGTACAAAGAAACACCTGACGCATGTATCTTATTAAATCAGACACAGCAGCCAGTCAATGTAGAGACTTCATTATGGGGTCAAAGTGTGTCCAGCAATGTCAGTCTGCGTGAGTGTGGCTCATCACAAAGCAATCAATTTCCTCAGCTGCTCAAACAATAAAAAGAAAAATTGGATAAACTGGTTGAAATATGTCTAACGTGAGCAGAAGCTGCATCTCAGCATTTCTCTAAGACCCAGCGCAGAGTTCAGTTTGTCCTCTGGGGAATCGCAGCGCTCCAGGCCGGCCAGCTGGCTCCTGGTGACTCGGCGGCTCTTGATTGTTTCAGTTTAGGGATGGAGTCCATCTCCCCAATCAGACGCTCCGCTCCTAATGCACTCCCCTGGCACGTGTCGAAAGAGCTGCGCAAACGCTTCTGAGTCACCTTCAGGTAGCACATGAGAGAACGTGGCCTCGCTTGTTCGCCCACCCTCCCACCACTCTTGTCCTCCACCCTTCCTTCGCCCACCTTCTAAGCCTCGTAATCACGTTAATGGGCTGGGATGGCGCTCCAACAGGGAGCGACACGTGGAGGAAGGGAGTCATATTATGATATTTATGATGGGAAAATAAACAGAAAACCCTGCACAACATATTAGTGTTACAGACCAGGATATCTGGGGGTTATTGGTTATTAGGGACAAACTGTATTAATACCACTTCCTGTGTCACAACTAATTATGATTTTCAGTTTTGCATTAACAGCCCCTGTCTTGATTGATGATTTTATCTATAAAGTGTCAGGAAAAAATTGAAAAACACCCTTACTTAACTTCTCCAGATTGCAAGATGATATATATATATATATCACATAAATGATAAATCCTCACGTTTGAGAAGCTGGAATTAGAAAATATTTAGCGTTTTTGCTGGAAATATGACCACTGTTACTTTCTAAATAGGTAAAGATCATTTTTTATAATTAACTGATCAATACATTGAGATCTATTTTAAAGTGTATCAGGCTTTAGACATCAAAAAACATTGATGCACAAAAAAAAACTTTTTTTTCAAAGTATTAGAATCAGTTTTGCTTTTAAAACGCAGTACGCCTTTGGTGTCTGTCACAGATGGTTCACATCTAAACAATAACTGAGTGAATAAGCCACACAGACACAGAACATAAAGGGCTGTTGATAATTCACACAATTCCTCAAATCTTTCGCATCTCGTCCCTTCTCCCAGACAGTGGATGTCTCTAAGTCACCTGCAGTAGCTCAACATTGTTTAATAATTCAGCGGGGGCGTTTTGTACCATTGGCCGGGTGACATTGGCTCGCAGGAGAGGCGGGTGCTGTGCGAACAGATGTCTACACCAGCCATGGGTAAACAAAAACTCATGGCTGGGCATAATTCTGCCCAAGGGAGATTCACTTCCTCCCGCTCTCCTATTCGCTCCTCATCATGTTGAATTCTCTCTCCTGACACTGTCCCACACTGTTAATACGCGTATCATGTCCTTCTACTGTCACGTCATCTCAGGTCCTATTTACCAGCAGGTTATGTAGGGTTTTTTTTCTACTTTCTTTCGATTCCTTAGACACATTTTAATTAATTTTTAGTAATACTTCAATTTAGCAGTTTATTGAGTGTTGTATCTGCTGTTTTATCTCAACAGCCCTTTTCTTTGATTATGTTTTTATCTGTTTTGGCTCCAGTAGGCAGTTACAGGGAGGTGAGTAGGGACACCTTCCCTCTCAGCAAAATGACCAAAATGCATCCGCCTTGTTAACCAGCCGTCCCGCTCCGTCTCAGCCGATGCCATGATCTGTGATGATCTGTGCAAGCCTTTCTAACCCGGGACACTCTACTCAACATTTCAAATCTTTGCATTTCTATCAGCGTTGCGAATCTAGTCAGCGAGAGGCACGCACACAGGAAACAGACAACAGTGAGATAGGTAAGAGAGAAAATCAAATATTTGCACGTCACTGACTCCTGATGTTCAGGACCTTTGCTTCAGGACATTCTTTCTTTAAATGTCGTCTTTCTGTCAGATTCTTAAGCCGCGCTCTCTTTCAACTCTCTTTTTGGACAAAACTATGTGTTTCCTCCTTTTAGATGAAGTCGATACACGTCTTCCAGCACACGCAGTGTTGGCCCTCACATTTTTGCCCCTGTAGTTTAAAACACAGGCTGCTAACATTAAGTCTCTCCCGGTCTAGACGTCACTACAAACAGTTAATTCATCCATCCTGGATGAAGCTGACATCCCTGCACTAAAACCAGAAAACATCATTGTAATAATGAAACACCGCAAACAGTCACTGACAGTAGTTCAGCCACGCATCTCCAAACAGCAACTTGTGTTTTTGTCTTCCCCCCTAAGACCAAATGTATTTGCTTATGCAAGTTTCAAACAAAACAAAACTTTCACTAACATTACCTGCTGTTTCCTGATGTCTGGCCCATTCAAAACTAAAGAAATCCCTTGCAGGGCTACAGCAAATACACATTTTAACACACAGACCTGAGGTGAAATGCCGTACAGTGAGTCCAACAATACAATCAAACATACTGTATGTGGTTCTACTGTTCAGCATGGGTCAGGTTAATTATGAAAGCAGCTCTAAAGTGTAAATAAATACCATTTAGTGTTCATCATTGTGGCTTTTACTGAAGTATCATCTCATTAATGTACATTATGTTTAAATTTGAGGACGTCAGACACGCTGAAACTCTCCAAGGACTCACAGGACCAGGGTGTCGTTAAAATGCGTCAGACTGAGCAGACTGTCTGCAGCGACGGAGCTGATTTGTGACTTTAGGATGCAAGTGTGTATCTTGAGTGCCAGATTGACGCAGAGGGCTGTGCCACCTCCTGGCTATGACACAGAGGGCATTAATTACCACGTCTTTGAGGGGACAATCTAATCTCTGGGACGCATGGCACATAAACCTGCGCGTCCCAGGAGGGATCTGCTGCAACACTTCCTGACAAGTGAAGGCGGGTGGGTTTCCGGGAAAAGGAACAGCAAATGACAGGGCAGGAGAGGAGATGTTATTAGGTCAAAAGCTTTGCAGTCAAGTGTTGAGTCACTTTGAATTAAAGATGCGGTTGTATATCATTTTGAAGAATTGATGTAAAAATATAAACAAATATTGATGCTATTTAATTAAAACAGGCGTTCAGTCGGCTCCCCGTGGTTCCAAAACGTGGAAATCAATCTCAAACCTCCGTGGAAAACCTGCCTGAATCCTGCGTGCGTTAATTAGGTGCTATCTGTGCAGATCTGAGGATAATAAGTCATGATGCAAAATGCTGTTGACCTCAAAAAGACCATAAAAGAGAGAGAACAGCAGTGCCTGCAGCAGCATGATGCTTTATAAATTAACAAGCAGCCTTGACCGAAAGAGCAACATCATCATAATAATAATAATAATAATAATATGTATTTATAATAATGTATTTTTAGCCACAGTGGAGCAAAACCCAACCTGTTAGGGTTAAATAATGTCTGTGGGCCTGGAGAAGCTTCGTCGAGTAGTGACAGCACCTGCATCGTACACCTTACAGAGCGGGTCTAATGTAGGTGCTATTTAAGTGCATTATGGGGAATGTAGGATTTTTAAGCTTGAGCTATGAAAGTCAAGATATCCGAGTCTCTCTGATGCATCAATTTTGATTTTTCTGTCTCTTGTAAGTCTTCATGTAAATCATAAAGTCAAAGTCTCGTCTGTTGAGGTGTTTTGGAAGAGATCTGGCTCTCAAGGTGTAGCAACTTATGTAATCTTTGCGCAGTTTCAAAAGGTTGGTTCTTATATTTGTTGATATTTTGATGTAAATTGATAGTTTGAATTGCACTTAGGTTGTCTCAAAGAGTCAGACTTTGGTTGTTTTGATCAAATTAAGGGATTATCGATACCCCGTCAAGATATTCCAACCCCAGCATGAAAGAAAAATCAGAGAAAAACGACACATTTGTAATATTGTGGTCATGATTTTTATTTGTGACACGGGCGTGTTTAGGTGATTTATCCTGATTTTATTTATTTAAGTATTTCTCGTTAACTTCCTTGCACACTTTCTCTGTCTTTCTTTCTTTTTTAAACTCAAAACTACATTTTTCACATCTCCAATAAAAGCACAATGAGACAGAACTGATTAAACTAATTGCCTCGCTCTCTCTCTCTCTCTCTCTCTCTCTCTCTCCTTTGCAGGGAGAGCGTCAGGACTCGGATGTCGTTGAGGAAAGAAACGCTCAGGTGCAGCTGGAGAAGGCCAAGGTACTTTCTCACCGTTTCATCACGGTGTCAGGCGACCCGGCCGGCCGCCGCCGTCGCACACTCATTTTTCTGAGAGGCCGCTCTCAAGGACATGATTGCATCACACACAGGAACCACAGACGTCGGATTAGCAGAGCAGTATTCTGCTATTAAAACGAGCCGCTGCTGTCTTCTTCCTCGTCGTGCCTCTGTGTGCTCGATGCCTGCAGAAGGATAATTATGAAGGATATTGATGATTGCTGATTCAGTTTGCTTTGCAGCATTACAGCAATAATATATATGCCAACTGAAAGAAACCAGACTCCAATGCAACCACAATTCAACAAACTGACTTATGAAATACACAATACGATAAATGGTTTCGCTTCTACTGCTATAATTATATACAATGACAGTAATCCGTAAGCCGGTGTACACAGGATTAGATGAGAAATCATTTTTGGTCCATCGTGTGTGTTCCATCAGGACTTTATTCACTTCCTTTTACATGTTAACAAACGATTCAAAGTTATAAAAGTTAACTTCTTGCGTGTTTTTATTACTTTATTAACTTACTCATTAGTTCACAGCCTATACTTCCCAATACAAAAGTGCATGCCTTGCTGAGCCCTCCCCATGAAGATAATTAAGCCAAAAATTAAGTTTTATGCTGAAAATAACACAGCTCATTATTCGGAGCATAAGATTGGATCTCCATAAGTCTGAGAACTTAATTGGAATTTAACCCATTTTAATCAGGAGAGTCAAGTAAGTGAAGCAAAGATAATTGTTTATTACAACAAGTGTTATAGTTACAGATGATGTTGGCTAAGTCTTTGGTTCTTAGACTCAACAGGGAGGTTTTCTTTTGTTTTCGTGGCTGAGGAGTGTCGACCTTGAACAGCAGCAGACAAAACCCAGCATGGAATCCAGACGGTGGTGGTGGTGGTGGTGGTGGTGGCTGATGACTGATGATGGACGTGATGACAATGACTCTCTGATGGGGAGGTGGAGGGAGACAGAGAGAGAGAATCACAGTGCATTCAGAGTTCATGTGACAAAGGTGCAGACGGTTTCCAGTCCCTGACGTGTAACTTGTGTTAAATCCTTGACTTTATGCTGTGAAAGCAGTAAGAATAACAGTGGCAACAAGGACCATAAAATGATAAAACTGAATAAGAATAAAATATCAAACAAAAATAAAATAACAATTCAGAAAACACAAAGAAATGAAACTAAAAACTGTTGCTGCAAATGTGCTAACAATGTTTTTTTGTTGTTGTAGATATTTTATCATACACTTTATTGATTGTTTACATGACAGGCGGCAGAAACAGTTTAAAGAGAGACATAGAGAGCTGACCTGTCACTGTTATTGGATATATATGATTTCCTTATGTAATATGAGCATGTCACTTGAAATATAAAGCAAACACAATATGTACTACCTGAAAACTTTAAAAGCAATTTGAACCTAAATCAAGTTATTACACTCAACTATTGCAACTACCCCCTTAATGAAGCTTGTTGCCTTTACCGGTGGTCACTGTGTATTGTGGCTTGACTGGACACAAATATGTCAAATTTATCAGAGCTGACATCAAACTGTTCCCTTCTCTTTGCCTTTTGAGCAGCGCCCGCTGCGTCCCGTTGAATATTGAATTAAATCCTCCCCCCCGCAGATTTAATGTGCTCCCACTGGTGCTCTGTAATTAAGGCAGCAAACACACTCAGCCCGTCCCCTGCTGACCCCACAGCCTCCACCGCAGCCTCATCTCTCCAAAGTGGAGTAATTAGCAGCTTGATCTGCATGCCACTGACATTGGACTCTGATAGGATTTCGACTCCAACAGGCATTCAGTCAGGAGGCAGTGAACAGTCACTGCTGTGCAGCACAGAAGAAGATACGAGTGGTCTCTCTGATTCGTCATAAAGAGAACATGTGTCACTAATAACATTAACAATGGCCCTGCTCTGTACGAGACAAGGTGACAGTGTTGACCAGGACCATGAAACTGGGGCGTTTACACTTCCTACACTTGGTCTTCTGTGAAAAACTGCAGAGTGCAGATTGTGTTGTGAAAGATATGATATTATCGAGTTAATTCAGTTTATTTAAGCATCATAGAGAGAACATTAGGATACATATTAATGGTTTGTATACATTCAACTACAATAATTTAAGAAAATAGGGAATAGAGCAAAAGTAAAAAGCTTAGATTTTATAATATGTTATGTATAAAATTTATAGGATCGTCCAATAATATCAGCTGATATGTGTCTTATCGTGGTCATAGCAGTAAATAAACTGTTTGGGGGTTTTTTCTGGTATATAATGTAGAAAGAGCAGCCTTCTGCATACCTTTGCACAGAGATAACAATGCAAAGTCGGTGCGCAATCCACATTTAAAAGGTCTCTTTCTTCTCCTGCCTGTTCACCACATTGGTTTTGGGCAAAATTCATTCATTCAGCACAATTTATGTATTTGCGTACACTTTGTGTCTGACTTGAATCTGCTTATCTTTCTTATATATCTTTGCCAAAAACATCATGCACTTAAACAGCTCTGCATTATTTATTAATCTGACTTAAATAAGTTCAAATGCTACAAGATACAAGTTTTTAGGGAAAGTGCAGTTTTGGGACGCTGTGGCTGAAGGGAAATCTACAGTGTTAAATAAAAAGATATTTCATCTACTTATAGACAACCTATAGCATAACGTTTGATGCAGTAAAATGTAGCCGTCACTAATGTTTCAGCTGATAAAGGTGCAGCTTTATCCATAAAAGTACAGTGACCTGATGACCTGACTGTGATTATATGACAAGTGTTTACTTGTGAAATGTGATACAGTAGAAAAGTAACATTTCTGCGTACGTGTGTGAAATCTATGTATTAAAAGTGACTGTGAGTGCTCTGGAGTAATCGCATTTCACGCTGTGTCCCCAGTACAAACCTGTGGCGTTCGCAGTACGTTGCAACTTCTCATACACGCCAGCAGACGACGACAACGTCCCCGTACCAGGCCAGGCGGTCACCTTTGAGGCCAGAGACTTCCTCCATGTCAAAGAGGTTTGAAACACACACACACAGCCACACACAGGTGGCGTTACTACAAAGATGTAGCTGTTCATTAAAATTTGGATTAAAGGGCAGGTGGATCAACTGTACAGCAGATAAAATGAAGTAAAGCGGGTGTGAGGCCTTAAAAATACATATTTGTTTGTTTTTTAATGGTCAGAAATTTAACAACGAGTGGTGGATCGGACGGCCGGTGAAAGAGGATGGTGTGGTGGGCTTCATCCCCAGCCCAGTCAATCTGGAAACCATTCTCATCAGAAGAGAAGTCCAGGCGAGGAAAGCTGCCAAGGCCTTAGCCAAGTATGTACAGCATGTTTCTCTTCTCTACGAGCTTCAACACAACCTACAAACGCGAGCCCACGCTGGAGTGTGCCGACTTATCTTGTAATCCTAATAATAATCTTTATTGGTCCAGCACATTTACAAACAAAACATCAGCGCAAAGCAAAATACACAGGATTATATGACATTTTAGGCATTCAGCCGATGCTCTTTGAAAATAGCCACAGATTAGTCAAACCGCAGAGGTGCCGTCGGTGTGAAAGGGTTGCCCTGGGAGGCGTTTTGTGGACGGAGGCAAAGGAAGCGTGGCTGGATTAAACCACGAGGGTGCACGGTGGCAAAAATGAGCCGAGGACCGCGACTCACCCCCAGTTCTCTCCCACCGTCTCCGTGCATGAGTTTGCAGGAGGAGCCAACAAAAGAACAGTTAGCCTGCTTCATTTTCAGTCCAGTAATCAAGTACTCATTAATGCATGACATTACCAATTAAGCTGCTGCAAAAGACATGTGCTACAAGTTAGAAGTTGTATTACGTTAGCTACAAGCGTCACACACTGACAGAATAGTGCTCTTTTTCCCAAAGCTATAAACAAGATGAATGTCTGTTTCATCACACCCGCTGACTTCAAACAATGCTGATTTTAACTATCACCGCCAGATCATTTTTCTCTGTATTTCACAGTTTTTAAATCTGTTGTGCGTGGCGGTACGTATTTGGAGCACTGGAGGCATGCATGAATTAACACCAGGGCCTAGTCCAGGAGCCCAGTGCCTCATGGACACCTGAGCCAGTTTTATTAACTTTGCATTTATTGTAGCACAGCCCAGGGACCTCAGTCATTGTGTTAATCCATTCAGTACAGGACTGCAAGAGAGATTCCTGCAGCACCAAAGCACCAAAAATCAAGGGATGCGCTATTGATTGCAGAAATCATACTGTTAAGTCTATTATTGCAGCTGAATGTATGTCTTAGTTATGTTACAAAAGTAATAAAGATAATGTTTAAAAAAAGATGTTATGCTGGTTTGAGATTGAAGAGTGGGAATGTGTCCCTTTTGTTCAGTCAGTGGGTTGTTTTTGCTCTAATCAGCCTGGCAGACTGACAGATTTTGACTTGACCCAGTTTGGCTGAAAGAAACACATCTAGAGGATCTTGGAAATTTGGCTTTGGTGGCGACTCTGTGTGCTGAATCACTTCAAGGGATTTATCCTCTAAGCTTTATATAGCTGCGTCGATATACGGTGTAAAAGAGCAAATTATCTTATAGCATAGAAACGTGGTGCTGTGTTTTCATCATGACTGAAACTTTTCCCTTTTGTTTCACAGATTTGAGCTGATTCAGGTCTTTTCTCTCATTTCAGCAAAGCGGCTGCTCAAGCAGCTCAAGATATGAACTCGAAGAAATACACTCCTCCATCACAAGGTCAGAGTTGCTGCTAAAATGTCTGAAAATGTCTGAAAAGCTTATGATTGTTGAGTCAATAATGGATAAATCTCTTATCCCTTTGTACGAGCAGCCAATCAGCAGGTGAAAAAGAAACCGGTAAGTGAACGAGCATTTATTAATCAACTCACAGTCCTCGTACTTGCCTGTTGTGGAGCTTTTGACCATATGAGGTGATTAAGCAGGCCTCTTCACACCACATGAACTAAGGGACGAACTGATTCATTTAAATTGGCATAAAGGTGAAAGGTCAGTCTCACAGCTCATGTTTTTGGCTAAACTCAAGACTTCATACCCTAATTGTGACAAGATTTCACACAAATATCTCCTGAGATAAAATAACTAGGTGATATTTGACATCCAGGGGTAAAAGGTCAACCAAAGGTTAAATAAATACCTTCAAAGTCTCTCTTTGCATATATCTTTGCAGCTTTACTGGCTGCTGGAGGCGTGCAGCCAAAAGGAATTATTTCTAGTTTAGTTATGGTGGAAATATTGTTTTTATGTGTCATGCAGTTAAAAAAAATTCGATAAAGAGACGTTTCTCTGCGTTACCGTCACGTTTTCTCTGAAGTGTAAAGGTTGCATCGATCGTTTCTTGGTTTACAAGATCCATTTATTTGATGCTGGATGCAAATGTTCTGCTGCACGGAAGGAAATAAGCTTTTCTTGGCAGACATTTATCTCATTTATGTATTTTATTTAGCAATAAACTGAGGCCTCTGACTAAAACGTCCATGCACATACTGATATGTTGCTTGCATTGTAAACATGCATTCACAGACATATGCCTCTTTCTGATGTGGTGTTTCTGTAGGGGGAGCAGGTGGCTATGTATGATGTAGTGCCTACGATGCGTCCTGTGGTTCTAATGGGACCATCACTGAAGGGCTTAGAGGTGAGTCTGCCTCACACACACTTTAATCTGACTTGTGACTGGCCTAACATACTGCAAAGATTCAGAATATTTGCATACATACTCATATTTTTAGTTGACTTTGGGTTTTTCTATTTAAAGTCCATGTCTCCTGTGTGATTCCAGGTTACAGATATGATGCAAAAAGCACTATTTGACTTTTTAAAACATCGATTTGAAGGCAGGTAAGTTCTGATTTACGCCTTCAGCGTCGCACCGCTTTATGTGGAAATAAAACGTAATGAACGTCACGACTGTGTAACAATCCCTGTTTCTCTGTCTCCTCTCCAGAATTACTATTACACGGGTCACAGCGGATATCTCTCTGGCTAAACGGTCCATCCTCAACAACCCGGGCAAAAAGGCCTTAATTGACCGGTCGAACACCCGCTCCAATTTAGGTACATCGTCCCAACCAGAAGCCAGTAGTCCCGGTGCCAAACTATCTTTTATCTGTTTGGGGAGTAGGATGGTTGGGCCTTTTCCTCATCAGAACAATTCAGATTGTATCAGTAACACTAAATTGACTCCTTAAAATAACTCCTCGTAATTGTCTTGTAGCTTCCTGCCACTCATCGTGTTGTCTCTTGTGAAAAACTTTCCACTAGCAACACTAATTAGGTTAAATCAAGCAATTAATGCCACCTGACCCATTAATGTGTCAGACTTTCACTTTTTCTGATGTTGTGTCTATACACCGAGTAGACGGTCCATTATTCATTCAGGTTAATAATGTTACAGGTAAGATTGTGTGCACCACAAAAAAGACAGATGGAGATAATAACAGGGATAGTTTGACATTTTTTGAGATACTTATTTGCCCCTTTTGCAGATTTAAACATGTTTGGGTGCAAAATATGAGGCTACAACTAGCAGCTAGTTAGGTTAGCATAACAGCTGGACAGTGGGGAAAACGGCTAGCCTGGCAGTGTCAAAGGATTTTGATAAATCAGCTAAGAAGCACATTTTAAAACTCGCTGGTGAACATGTTATATCTTGTTTAATGTGAATGTTTCCACATGCTACCAGTCTTAATGCTAAGCTAAGCAAAACTGCTGCTGTGTCAGTAAAGATTGTATGTTCATAGTATAGTTACAGAATACTTGCTGGGCATTCGCCGTCTTTGCCCCAGTGACGTCTTTGCAATAGGCTCGGCTGAATTTCCCCCTCAGTTACCAAAAAAAAACAAAAAAAAACAAAACAGAGGCATGATGAGATTTACTTGGTTTTCTCTACTCTTGTCTTTCTCATTGCTCTCTCATCCCAGATGCTGCCGGTATGTATGACTGAAAGCACTGGTAGTCCATGTCTGTTTGACTTTGTTTCCATCACTTCATGTTAGCACCAGCAGCCACTGCACAGTGTGGAAATGCACACAGCAACCGACGGCAGCAAATGTTTTCTGCTGTTTATTTGTTTTGACAGATGTGTGAGATGTAATCCACTGTTGTGGTAGAATATAAATTAGTAGTGCAGCTTCCTCTGTGCCCTCTGCATTGCTCCTCGCCCTCTAGTGGCCAATATTTAAATGACTCCTCTGATTGAGACGTCCCTGTTCTCATAATGGATTGGTTAGTCAGGAAAATAAATTTTAAATAAAAAAATGAAAAGTTGCATTTTAAAAATACTCTCTAAAGGTACTCTCATTTGGTTGTCAGTCATTCATAACAGATCAAATTTACAGTTTTCAATCTGTTGAAATGTTCTCTGACCTCTCCTCGTTCATGTCTTGTCTTGTTTTCTACAAAAGAAATAAGAAACTGACATGTTGTTTTTGTTTGTTTGTTGTGTTAAATTGAGATGCAGAAAAAGGTTTGTTCAAGAATTACAAAAGACAACTTTTCTCCACAGAATATGCTCTCCCTGAAGTCTGTTTATTGTCCGCTATTGTACAGCTTCTGATTGTATCACATGGTCTTTGTTAGTGGATGGAGTTTTCCGGTTACCATGTAACTGTAGATTAAGTTTCTTTTTTTTCTGAGCAGTTTTGAAGTAGTTCTCATCCCTGTTGGCTTCCTTTGCTGAGAAAGACTGTGTGACTCGATTGAAAGCTCCACTGATCTGTCAGATGCTGTTTTAAGCATTGACTTGAATCTCAACCTAATACTTTCAGGCTTTATCCTCGTTTCTGCATCTTGATTTAATTAAATAGAGAAAAACAAAAAATACTCACAGAGCACTGCTGGCAAATGCGAAATCATACAAAACTCAAAATTACCCGCAGTGGTATAATGTAGGTCTTTCAAATAAATTATCATAAACTAGTGAAATCACAAGTGACAAGTGACTAAAATTGTGTTTACCTGTTAGATGATGCAGCCTGTCCCAAAAGTAGACAGGAGATGAAATGTACACAGCTGAGAGATTTCCTGCATCAGTGTAGTTATACATTTACTTTTTGCCTTTGCAGCCCAGATCCAGGGGGAAGTGGAGCGTATCTTTGAGCTCGCCCGCAGCCTGCAGCTGGTGGTTCTGGATGCAGACACAGTCAACCACCCTCTCCAGGTGTCCAAGACCTCCCTTGCACCAATCCTAGTCTATGTCAAGATCTCTTCACCGAAGGTATGCCTCACCACAGACCTGTGCTTTTATTCGCAACACAGCCAGTAAAATACAAATAGCCAAGAAGACCTCTAAATCCTCTGTCTCTCCTGCTTCTCTTCACCTCTGTCGTGCAGGTGTTGACGAGACTGATCAAGACCAGAGGGAAGTCACAGACCAAACATCTCAACGTTCAGCTGGTGGCAGCAGATAAGCTCGCCCAGTGCCCACCAGTGAGTGCCATCTAGTGGCAGCTGTCTAAAACCGATGCAGCTGTAGTTGATGTGCAGTAATACTGATCATGGCATGTTATGATGTTTCAGATGTTGCACAGAATGATTCATTTGACTTTGTCTCTGTAGTTTTTTTAAATGCAGCTACTGTTGACTAGAGTAGGGTCATGTTCTCTTTAGGGAGGTTTGTCAGCTTGAGGGGAAATTAAATGTATGAAATTACACATAAAGGGTATTAATTGTGGCAAAATCCAATGTTTTTAGTCTGTGTATTTGAATTTTACCACCATTAAGCAAACACATAAATGGGGCAGCACAGATACAGCTTTTAGATCGCCTTGGTGGGAATTAAAGTTTCAGGAAATGCCATTAAAGAACCAACAGCATAAATAAAATACGCAGTTTTAAAGATTTTGGATCTGTGTGAGTATTTTCCTAAAATTATGCTTTTACTGTAGAAATCAGATTTAGTATTGTGGACTACACTGTCACTGTCAAATTCAGCATATTTTAACCTTATCTTTACTGAATGCTCATGTCAGTGGCTGTCCATTTTTTCAGATGACCTTATTTCCTTACATCTCCCTATCAAAATCTCAGTGCAAGACCTTATTATAGACTTATCATTTTCAGAAATGTGTTATCTTTAAAGCCCACCCCCACAATTGTGCCACAATTAATAATTTACCCCACTGCCTCAGCTAGAGGCCACTGTTGGTGTTTTACTGTCCTTATTTTCGTTTTCCTGCAGGAAATGTTTGATGTCATCCTAGATGAGAACCAGCTAACTGATGCCTGTGAGCACATTGCTGATTATCTGGAGTCGTACTGGAGAGCCACTCATCCACCAGAGATGGAGCCTGCCAATGCACTGGTGGCCCAGCTGGCTGAGAATACACTGCCCACCAGTCCCACAGCAATACAGGTACGTGAAACACAGACATATATATGGGAAACAATATAGAAAACAATAAGGTTGAATATAAATAAAGTCATTGGAAGTTTAATCATTGTAATCTCACCTCACCCCACTCATCACATTTGTACAGAGAGTCTGTTGAAAGTTGAAAAACTGGTGTGAGCGAAGCTTCATAGACAGAGGAACCTCACGGTGTGCTGCATGTGTTTCCATTCATTCACCTAACATTTTCATTTCATGTCTCCTCATCTCACTCCATTGGAAAGTTGAAGAAATGAGATAGGTCTACCTCAGGTAAGTGAGATGCCTTCAGACTCTGCAGTTGCTGCAATAGAGATGAGTTACAGTAGCACATTCTTTAGAAATTAGTTAGAAATCATGTGTTCAAATTCTTCAAAAACTAGATGAATATAGATGGGTTGTGTGTTTACATACAATCCAGAAGGCACTTACTATACACTGCTACATATCTGTATTGCTTATATGTGGATTTCTGAAGTATCTTTTAAATAAAGCAACTCAAAGCTGAATTACCATTTAGAGGCAAACACGTGTGCTTCTTCCTTAGACAAACTTTAAAAATGTTTTTAATATGCACCACATCTGTGTCGATCCTAGCCTGCTGGCACATTAAATTATAGGAAGTTATAACATTAACATATACTACCCAGATGCCAGTTTATTAGGTTAGCTTAGCTAAAACTAATGCAGCTAAAACTACAACCTTCTTAAAATCGAGATCACTAGACACAGACACATACACAGACACAAATTTGACATATAAAATAATTGATCAGATAAGTCAATCAAAACTTAAAATGTGAAGTAAAACTTTACTTAAAAAGTTGCAGCAGCTGTGGAACAGATGCAGACAAGTATGAGGGATCAAGTGTGTCTGTTTCCATGTGAGTAACTGCACAAGGCTGCAGTTAGTGGGCCAGCTGCCTCCCTGTCAGCAGCTGTGTGTGCAAATACAAGTGTTTAGGTAGATATACATAGGGTTGGGCTTGTGTTAAAGCAAGCCACATATGTGTGTCCTTCATGTGCAAGTGTGTGACCATTATGTTGCATGTTCTTGTCCCAGGATGGGCAGAAAACTAAGAAGTCGGCTGCCCCAAAGAGGAAAGGCTCCCGGGAGAACCATCTAGACCAGGAACCCCCTTCAGCTCCAGCACAGGACCAGAGGGCTGAGGAGGGTCAGAGAGAAGAGGAAGAGCGTCTCCTGAGGACTGAACCAAAGAGACCCCAGCACACCCACCACCACCACCATCACCACCACCACCACCGTAAGATGGAGCATCACAGCCACACTCAGCACAACCAAACATCCAGTGCCCTGGAAGCACAGTCGAGCAGGGACTATAGCCAGAGGCTTCCACGCAGGCACCTGCCTGAGGAGAGGGAGGAAGAGGTGGAGGATGTGGTGGAGGAGGACGAGGAGGAGACTCGCTACAACCACCGGGGCCATAACCACCACCATCATACCAGCAACCACCACCATCACCACCACCATCACCACCAACATCATCGAGGGAACAGCCAGCCTCACGTTGGGGAAGACTATGAGCAGGAGCACAATGAACGCAACCGGCAGCACAGGCATCACCAGCATGTTCCAACACGGACACAGCAGACGGACCACTACCCTGCACACAATCACCACAACTACCACCACTACCACGGCAGAGAAAGGGACAGAGATAGGGACAGGGACAGAGATAGGGACAGGGACAGAGATAGGGACAGGGACAGAGATAGGGACAGAGACAGAGATAGGGAGAGAGACAGAGAGAGACACAAAGACAGGGAAAGAGACAGGGAGCGTGACAGAGATAGAGATCGATGCAGAGATAGAGACAGAGATGCACGACAGTGGCACAGGGATTCCTATATACACCAGTGACTGTGTTGTTTCGTCTGTGGGTTGGTGCACGGTTTTTATGCTGCTCAAGATGTAATGCACTAATGGACAGGGCAGAGTGGTGTCATCTTTGTAGACAGTGTTTCTCCTCATATTGTTTGCCATTTTTAAAAGTTATTTTTACCCTCTGCCACGCACAGTCACACACTCTTAGTCCCTATTTCTTGTTCTTTACACCCAGATGAATATTATCTCTTGGTTTTTGTTTGTCTTATTTTAACCTCATTCGTGTGGCTCTGTCTGTGTCTACTTATGCACAAACATAAGACAAGAAAAAGACAATGGTGTGCTCATACAGCATCTGTTAGTTTTTAATTTTGCATTGGTCAACCAAATGTATGGAGGCCTGGGATGGCTGCTGTTTTCTCTGGATAAAGTGTTTGTTTTCTGGTGATAACAGCACAGTGGCAGAGTTGCTGGTTTATCAGTTACAGTTGGCTGAAACTAGAGACTATTCTATGATAAATCCTCTCACTCACCTGTGCTGGACACACCAAAGTCCATGCAAAGTGAAGATTTAGGAGAGGAGAGATACAGTAAAGGTTTTAACTGACTGGTGATGGCGTCACCAGTGGATGTGACCTTTTTCGTGTTGATATTTCCCTCATATACATATATGGTGTGGACAAAATTGCGAATAAACACTTAGTTGACTGATCTGTTAGTTGTTTTACGGGGGAACGGGGGGAAACACATTTTAATAACTGAATCATTGTAATTCTAAATTTTCAGTCCAAAATGCCAAACATGATCCCATCTCTCAAATGTAACATTTGATAAAATGTTTATTTCAATGTAAATAGGACGTTTTTGCATTTTGGACAGTTGGTCAGACAAAAAAAAGGACGTCATATATGTAACTGCGGCCTGGTGTGCATTTTTTCACTACTTTTGATTTTTTACATGCAAAATCTTTAAATTGTTAACTGTGAAAGTTAAAATGAAAATGATTCCCAGTTGGAGCGCCAACTAGTTATCACCAGAAAATATCTTTACTATCCCAACATAGTATTTTTAACTTGTGGTTTCAAGACAAATAAATGTATTGAAACAATGGCTGATCTTGGCCTCCATACAATAAATGCATTTTATGATTTTTTTTTCTTTTTCTTACAAAGGTACAAAAAGGGATGTTTGTCCACCCGAATGGTCAAATAACGGTGGGGAACAACAGACTTGTGTGTTTCAGTGTCACATTAGACTCTGCCTCCATGGGTTTGACCTGGTATATTCTCAAAAGCCAACCATTTATTTTAAACATTGGTAAGGAAAGCCAAACTATTTTTCTACATGATTCTAAGGGGAAGTTGTACTTTGCTTCCTACTTTTCTAAATGGTGTTCAAGCATATTTATTGACTTGCATTTGCCCTGTCTGGAAGCATGAATACTCTTTGGTGACACTGACCTGTGCTATATGCTGGATACTCTATGCATCTTCTTGTGATAAAATGTATTGCTTGAATACAATCTATGCATTTGTACATACTTCATAATTGCCTTGTTAGGTAAATGTAAGGAGAACCAGAGAGCCTGTTGCACTGTTTGGTAGAACTTGACCTACTGTGTGTGATTGCTTAAAGTTGATGAGACTGAATTGACTCTGTTCCTTTCAAAATGATTTGTTATTTTTGTTTTGTACAGCATTCAGAAGTTAATTTTGACAAGTATGCGTTCTGTTGTTGGAAACCATTAAAATGTAAAACAAAGAATGCAGTAAATGACCTTTTATTCCAAGACCATCTCTATCACCTGTGACTTTGTAATTTGTGAATGGGTTTAAACAAACCAGCTGTTTCCTTAGTTTACAGTCTTGGTGCTAAGCTAAGCTAACCAGCTTCTGGCTGTAGCTGTAAATTTAACAGACTGATACGATGGATTTTCTTTCAAACTCTGTAGGAGAAAGCAAATCAGCAACAGGTCGATGTATATCTTGTTTGAACATAACAGAAGTTTCATATTACTACCCGGTTTGGTTAGTTATTTTGCTGTTAGCTGTTTGAGAGACCTTCTGCTCTGTATCTCCATTCTGCAGACTGCAGTTAACAGAGGAGCTTGGAAATTTAAAGCAAGCAGGACATCATAAACCCATGACCTCTCATTTTGCAGGCCAGCCAGTTTGGCACCATCCCCTTCTTTTTTCCCCCCACTCGTTTCCATTTTCCAAATCAGTAATGGGGTGCTGTCAGTGTGTGACACAAGAAACATTGCTTAATTTGCACAAGAGGAATTAACATCCTAAAATAAACTTACAAAAAAATGGTGTCCATAAAGTAGTTATAGTGCAAAATCTGATTTAGCTGTGGTTCATTCATGTTTCATGATTCCAGTATCCATGATCTTCTTAGCGCTGTTTTTGGTCTCTACAACTCCTCAGTCAGGGAATATCTAGCTATGTACTACTCTAATATGTAGAGGTCAGTCATGTCTGTCTGCTATTTGGTACTGGGCACAGTGTACAGTGAGTTGTTGAAACTGTTTTGATGAAAACAGCTTAAAGACTGGTAAAAATGAACCAGTTATCCAAAGAGACCGGAGCGCCTTTGGCTTGACCAACTTTTCTTATCATCCAAAATATTTATTACTGTGACTTAAAAACAAAAACTTGTGAGGACAATCACATTTATGTCATTCCAGGTGTTCTTAGTACCTCCTCACGGCCATGTTAAGTCACGTGTTGTTGGGATTCCTTAAATGTGTGAAACAGCGCCCCCGCCTGGTAAATGCAGTTCAGTGAGTGCGGAGGAATATGGTAGCGCGCCCTCTGACAAGGGGATTACAGGTGAGTTTGGCATACTTCAGTTGAAAATGTCGGTAACAATTCATTAAATGCGTTCACACCGACGCGAAAGTGTATCTGGAAAATAAACTTTTACGTGAATTGTGAGGACAACAAATTAACGAGAGAAAGAAAGATAATGTTTGCGTTGGCTAGCTAGCTTCAGTGTTGCTAATGACGTATCAGATAAAGCGAAGTTGCTTATTTTTGGCCAGCTAGCCAACGGGGTTGCTAATTAGCTAACGCTAAAATACGTGTTTTGGGCCAAATAGTTTATGGTGTCGCTTGTCAGCTAACGCTAAGTGTTATTGGCCAGCTTGCAGCGATGGAGAAAGGAGATGGAGATTTACGCCAACAACCGCAAAAGACAACAGGCAACAAGTGCGCTGTTACATCATACAGCTGCGATACTTGATCTTCACGACCGGAAGCAGAATGGACTTGGATGTCGACTAATGTGAGTCCGATACAACTTTTGTTCGTCTCTCAGTGTGCCTGCAATTCCTCTGATCGCTGTTTTCTTTACTGGTCAGAGGTCTCTACATGACTGCGTGTGTGTATAACTTGCTTTGTTTTGTTAATATTGTGGTGGACATAGTTCCAGCGCTGCTAGCCTTACACTCACGTTTGGGGTGAGCTCTGGTATTTCATGTTGAGTGATGACTAAACATGGTTGTGACTATGTGACTACTAGGTTTGTTGTTGTTGTTGTGATGTTTTTGATAGTTTGATTTTTCAAAGCATTAGTATTGTGTGAGTTAACTCTAAATAAATAGCTATTACCCAATCTGCTTTTTATCAAATTAAGACATTTTATTAATTAAGTTTGTGAATTTGTCATAAATGGACAATTCAAGAACCAAAACCGTGTACAATATTAATAAGAACTGTAAAATTATGTTTTATTACTAGATTTCAGTAGTGAGGTAAAATTGCATTAATGATTTTTTTTTTTTTTTAATTATTATAACCTTAAAACCTTTTATCGAGAATAATGAGAGAGTTTCAGGCCAACAGATAACATACCATCACTCCTGCCAGTGTGTGAACAGACCCAAGTAGGGAGTGAGAGATGCTGGCTGGGATTGGCTGAGATTACTCTGAGCAGCATGCATAGGAATAAATTACAATATAATAGATTTGTATGTATTTTTCACTTTACTGTGGAGGCCTGAATAACTGGCTCCTGCTGCTGCTCAGTGCTGTTGTTGCCCTGTACTGCCCCCTATAGTCTGTGTGCCTGTCAGTGTCCTTTTTTCTGTCAAGGTGTCATCAGTTGTGAGAAAACAGATGTGTGTCCTGGTGCAAATCTCACAGTTAATCCATAAGAGGTGGTAAACCTGTATTTTGTGCTGTGAAGCCAAGATTGGACTGTTACAGTTGTCATTTGATAGTTTTTCACAGAGTTACAGGGACAGATTCTATGGGGGTTTGTTTAATTTGGGATTATTTCAGTTTTTGCATTTAGTTTCTTCTTTTATATTTGTTTGTAAGTTGTGCTGTAAGTAAATAACTTTAACAGTTACTAGAATACGGCTTGTAGGCTCTCTTTTTTATGAGTGTGCAAGCATGCATAACATGCATGGCTTGATGCTTTGTGACATTGACTTCTGCAAACTTTTTTCATCTCTTCACCATTCAAAAAATATCAAAGTATAACCATAATTTAAGTATAATATAATATAATGTAATAACCAGGTTTCATAAAGTTTGTATTCTGATAAACTACATAAACAAGAAAGAGAGTTTTTTTCTTTTTCCCCCAAAACAATTATGATGGTGATCTTAGACGGCGGTAACACAAAAGCACATTTAATCCCTTGCGCTGGTTATTTTAATCTTGTGCTGCTGCAGCCTTTAAATTGGCATTTAATTCAGATTTGTGCTTTGTAATACAAAAATGTTGATATAAGAGAAAATTCAAGATAACTTTCAGCATAGATGCCCTTGTGTTGTTTTCCAGAAAGTGTTTTAATACAGTTGCTTGAATTCCCACCTGCAAGACATATTGTAGGAGTCACCAGGATCTCTAGACAGATAAAATGTCTCTTATAAGAGCTTCAAGGATTATGAAATACATGGTGATATACTATGTCTCAATTTAGTATTGTCCAATAAGACCACATTGTACCTTTTCTGGGTCAGTTGACAATTCACAGTCCTGGCAGATATAGTACTTTACAGTAAAATACAGTCTGATTAAGGTTCCCCCTGTACAAGCAACAACACTTTTTGTTTTTCAAATATACAATTAAACATTGTTTCAAATGATTACAAATACATATCTGCCCCTAAGATAAGATCTCTTACAGCTTAAATTGTTCATTTACAGGACAGTTACTGCCAGCTGCTTTGAGAGTTCTGTGATTTCAAAACAAGTTCTCGGCCATGCAAATGAGAACACTATCCCTCTGCCCACAATACATCGGTTGCCCCAGTGCATTCTACTGGCATTTGCATCACACAGTTACAACAGACCCAGGGTTCTCCGGGGTCTCTTCCTCGGCATTTGCTACCAGTTTATTGGTATCGACCAGATCGGGCTGGGACCGCTCATTGTTGAAGAAGAGCGGGTTGTCAAATGTAGTTAATTTTTCCGGGATATGTAAACGGCGGCCAGACTTCTTGAACAGAAATGCGATGATGACTGTCCCTACGACAATCCCAGTAATGACCAGCACAATGGCCAAAACTACGTGGCCACGGGTTTGAACATCCACCCCAGGACTTGCTGCACAGGTTGAATACAGAGATGATTAGAAGAACAAAATTAGAATTATGTGCAAAATTAGAAGGATGAAGACATGTAACTTACCAGTTGTTGGTGATGTTTGTCTTAATACTGTAAAGAAAACAAAGAAATATGTTTTTTATTTTATTTGTGAGTGTTTTAATACTATGTGTTACAGATTCTTGTGTTGCAAACATAAAATTAATTCAAACCGAGTCCTAATAAGGATGCTGGCCATACCTTTGGAAGTTTTGCAAATATAGGCTCTGTCATACCATCTGTTGCCTGTAGTCCATTCACCATCAGAAGTTCTAATCGCTCCATAACTGTTGTCACTGGGTTGACCCATATCCCAGTTAGTGTAGTCCATGGTGGTTTTATCCAACCACAGCCATGTGCCTGGGGACAAGTAGAAAGTTTTTCTTTTTTTGTTTGTGTTTCTTAAATTCAACACTTAATATATTTCCTTTGATGTAAAAACAAACAAGATTGTATAACACTTAGAACACTTTACAACACTTCAAACATTATTTTCATCGTGAAAAATAAAAAAGTGTTATTATACTATTACTATCATGTTTACAGTGTGACTGTACCTCTGTGAGTTCTATACAGGCCGATCCAGAAAGTGCTTTGGCTGTCTTTAAACATTTGAATATTGCTTTGAATAAATTCTTGCTCAGCGGGATCTCCAATGCTGGCAAGAATCCCCCCTTGAAAAACACACAAACAAAAAACAGTCGATCTTTAGTTCAAGATAAACAGCTGACCGCATCAGAACATGTATTGAAAATTCTTACCATGTCTTGCGCAATTAGCAGATGCATCTGGCCACTCAACCCTGTCTGTGAAAAAGAGGTAACAGTTGCTCTTAAATGGTAGCCATGTGGCACTTTGTCTTCTGAACGATGTCTCTGGATCATCAGGGCAAAAACCTGGGAAATTGCTTTCATCTGTTGGAGCCACATCTGTGGATGAGAGAGACATTGATGTCACTGGGATCGACTAATGACTGCATATTTGCATCTTTCAAATCCAGTGTACTAGCACTACTTCATAATATGACCTATGAGAAAACTTTTTCATATTTAAAATGAAATACTGTGATTATGAAAACCTTACCTGTGGACTTCATACAAATGCTGCTCTTGTTCTGATTGCAGCCATCAGTCTTCCACCTTCCATCCGCATCCACATACACACAAGGTCTGTTCCTGCTTGGTTCACTTGTACCCCAATGGCTTATTGTCATACGCCACCCATCAACAAATCTAAAGTATCCACCAGTCTGAAATAAGAGTGATCAAACTGCATTCAGCACGATAAATCCAAAATGTAGACTTTTCTTACACTTAGCTACAAGCTGCACTGCTAAAAGCCTGTTATGTATATTATCATAACACAACTACACCGATATTGCTCTGTTAGAATTTTAAACATGTTCAGTCAATAAAAGTTTGCAATCACAAGCAGAGTTCAGTCATGTTGGCTGTGTGTTTTCTGCTGTGTACCTCGTCTCTGTTCAGTCCAATCCACAGAGGACCGTTGAGATTCATAGCCAGCAGCTCAGTATAGGTCTGTGACCACTCATTTCGCAGGCTAGCCAGTTTGGCACCATCACTTTCACAGTACTTTCTGGCTGCATCCCAGGTCATTGGTTGAGTAACAACCTTAATAGAATCATTAAATATTTTGACATAGTCTGTGTTTGTTGGTTCAGTGGTGTCTGACAAAGAAGGCTCTATGTAGGGTGAGAAAATACATGAAATTAGTCTCTCTATTTGTCACATCATATGGTGATATGAGTGAGAAAGGTACAGTTCTTTATATTTTTTCTGAAAAGAATAACTCCCTCCTCCAGTTTAATTATTTAGTACAGTACAACATCTCTCTTATTGGTGATAACTTTGATCATTGTGAAGTATTGACTGCAGAACAGAACAATCACACAAGAAATCATCAGTTGCCCTAGCACGATTATAGATAAGTGTAGGCCTTAGTGATCTGCTTGTGGTGTGTGTGCATGTGTGTTTATGTAACATTACAACAGTTGTTAATTGTGACATTTTCAACCACTTATCAAATTAAACGTGTAACAGAAATTCAGATATTTCAACTTGTGGGTTTATTTAACTTCATTTTTGCCCAATGTTGTTACACCTACATATTTTTTTAAATGTGCATGCAAATTGACAACAGTGTCTATAATAATCATTTGAGGACATATGAATTATATTTCAGAGAAAGCAGAGGATAAGCTCACCAAGTTTTCGGAGACAGACATATCCATTGGTGTCATTGCAGGACTTTTTTATCCATTTCCCAATACCAGTTGAAGGATTGGTTGTCATTCCAGCACATTCTCTCTGGTGAAACACAGCAATGATTAGGTAAGGAGCAAGCTGGAGTTACATTTAGGATTATTTTGGAGGGTCATGATGCACTAATAGTAATTAAAAATTACTATTTGACAAAATATGAACATGCTAGTTGACCAAAACATCATCTTATGACCCAAAGGAGGAAGCCATAATGTTACTGAATAAGCATGAAACATACTATCCGTTTGCCAAGACTAAATAAACTTTTGCAAACCCTATGAGATAACAGAGCACCCAATAATGTCTATGCACTGGGTTTACATTATCATATCATACATTACATATTCTTATAAATCTTTTCCAGATAACCCACGACTCCCACACTAACGAAGTTTAAATTAAAATCTAAACTAAATCAAATGTTTCGGTGCATACAGTTGTGCAATTATTTGATAAATGAGGTTGTACTGAACTTAACAGCGTGTCCAAAAAGTATTACCTGATTACGAATCAAATGAATGATGTCATAATCCATCTTCAATGGAAAAGCAGAATGTTGCATTTGCATGAAAGCACAAACAGAAAATATATTACAAACAAATACAAACATATTATAAATCAAAATTGAAAATAAAGATTGAATTCAGTAGAGGCATAATCCCAGCATGATATAAAAATATTATGTATTTTGGCTTCAGATCACAACAAATTAAGTGGTATTGCACATCACAAACAGAAACCCCCCCAAAATATCTTACCTCATGTCGCATGTAATGAACTCTGTCAAAAAAGATATCTCTCTGCATTGAAAAAGTAGATCGGAAATACCAAAATATATATTATTAACCATGCAGCAAAACATTAAAGGTTGTTTGTACTACAGTTGTTAAGGCCCTAATTTGACACACATTTATGCAATTATGTTACCTCAAAAGGATCCCTGTAGTGGCTCTGCTGCAAAAGAGAAATGAGAGTCATACTTTCATTAAGAAAAGTTCATTATTTGTTGTGCAGCACTTAACTCGTACTTAGTGCAATGCAAAAATGATAGTGTCCACTTACTGAAAGCCCCCAGTTACTGAATCGCATCGGTCGACCATCAGTCCAGTAAAATGAATTACCCTTTGAATTATGCAAACCAATCCACAAGTCTGTGGTAGGCGCCTTTATCATTTGACCCGTCAGAAACACTGAAAATATAACACATAGTTGATGATTCATGCATTTAAGCAGTTTGTATTTTAAGCATACACTGAGACTACTGAAATAAAAATGGCAGCTTTCATTTGTAGGTTTTGTGAGGTAATTCTTTGTTTTCTTCTTCTTCTTCTCCTCCTCAGGTGCTGGTTACAGAGACATTAGTCTTTGACTTAAGGCCATAGAAGCTTATGTCTTTTCAAAAATAAGGCTCATGTTTCTGGCTAACTCTATTTGGACATCAGACCTTTAGATTTTATTACATATACATGACACTAAAAGTGATGGTTTCCTGGCAAAAAAATTATAAAATGAACCTTGCACTTTTCTTGAACTAACAGAAGCCAGATTTCCTCCCATCGCTGTGCATTGTGTCTTTGCTCCATCCCATGTCTCCTTCTGGTTATTAACAATGTTGTAACACTGTAGGTGAAAAATCAACAGCAACATATTCACATACAGATAAATGCTTACGAAAAAATGCCCATTTCATTGAAGTTGCTGAGAATTTAGTTCTGCGCAACATCAAGTGTTTACATCTTGTTATATAATAATTAAAAGTGACTTCTGACCTTTGATTCAAATTTTTTCCAGTTTTGGGGACAGCCACCAGTCGGAGGAACTGTTGGTGCTACAGTCGTATTGACAGGTGGTGAGCCGCTGCGTTTACATATTGACATCTGCTGAAACCCACATCCAGAATTGTGCCAGAACCCTATAAGTCAATCCAGAATATCGAATAAATATTTTAACAAGAACACTTTGGATTTTGTTTTGAAATAATTTGTTGAATTGCATTTATAGTATGAGGTTTATGATTATATATTATTTCATAAGTTATTAAGTTATTTACCCATAGAGTTAGTCATCATAGCACAGTTCTCATCATTGTTCAGGAAATGAGGTTGATTTTCATCCCATCTTTGAAACACCACTGGAGAACCATCCATCCAACTTTTTGGAACACAGTAAAATCATTTTAAAGATGCTACATGAGTGTACTTAACTATTGTGGTAAAATATATCACCAACTACAATTCTAACCACATAGACAGATGGATGAAGATTATAGCAAATATATAAAATATGTTCTTGAGTGGATAATGTCAATATATCCATTCAGAAGTCCTGGGGCAGATTTACAGATTACCTGGCTAACCTGAGCTTGCCAGTGTTACTGCTAACAGCATACTAATTCTAACTGTCGTTATGCTAGTTGCCAAATTTTCCAAATTACTTCACCAGCTAAAGTGTTCCCTGCTACTAATGTAGGCATTACTGCATGGGGGCTGATTTTAGCCAACAATATATTTTGGTCAAATACATAGGGGCATTACTGATGTTAACATTACACTACTGGAGGATAATATTTATTTTTATTTCAGCAGGATGTTGACTGGAAGTTACACTGAGAACCTTTGAAATTTTCAGCACATTTATGGCACACTCACCAGTTTTATCTAAAAGGTACATTGGCTGACACACAAACTTAAAACGTAACTGGTGAGCACAGTGGAGCATGTAGGTAGCTAATTTAGCTCCCTCAGAAGATCATCAATTAACATCGGCTTTAATGATAATTAAACTGGTATAAAGGATTGGAGTGGTGGGCACAGGTAAATTAGTAAATATCTCAGCTTTAAGATCCGAATCCAGATTCTGTAAGCAAAATTGTGTCAATTTTCTCTGATAATAATATAATGAAACAATTTATAAACAATTTATAAGTTGTCAAATGTAAATCTCTATACATTCAATGTGCTTATCTTTATCCTTACCTAAACAATGTAGTTTTTTGTTTGTGGTGGGGCTTGGTTGAATTTTTAACTATATATTTCCTTTGTTAATAAATACAAACTTTATGAATAAATATAAAGTGATATAAAAACATGGCAGATTATGCATCATTTCATTAATACTCACCTATATACTGCATCAAGGTCTACGTTCAGGCCAATCCAATAAGACCCATAATTTCTGGATATCTACACGCACACAGAGCCAGCATGTTCTAAGCTTAACTGTCATGGCAAATGAGTAATGTCAGTAATGTAATATAAATTGCATTGCTCACCTGTTTCCATAAAAAGACATTTTCAACTTCACTGGTTATAGTGACCAAATCGCCATGCCTCTCTTTGCAGAAGTGACGAGCTTCTTCCATGACCATTGTCCTTCTATTAAAATAATACTGAGCTCCCTTCCAAACTATCCAATTGTCTGAGGTTCTGTTGTAGTCTGTAAACATGTAAAAAAAAATGTTGTACATTATAGTACGTGTATGTTAAAATTTTCAATTTCATTTTAGGCATGCTAGCGCCACGGCTTGGATGAATGGCAATGTCAGTCACTTGGCTGGCCCACCATTGATATCTAGACAGAAATATCCCAACAGCTGTTGAGATATTAAGATATTATAGATATAAGTTACAATGTTAAAACATATTGAGATTAGAGCTTAAGTCTTACTGCCATTGGTTATCCCCTTGTTCTCTGCTTGATGTTAATTTCTACCTGATGGATTGAACCATAATTCTGTACAAACATTCATAATTTCAAAATAATGCACCCAACTCACTTCAGTGTTCCCCTGAATTTTCCTCTGTTACCACCATGAGGTTCACATTTGTGGCTTTCAGTAAAACAACTGTAAGCTTGGTCATACTTTCATCTTTCATCTAGTGCCACCATTATTACAAACTACTACAAACAATTGCAAATCAGGGATGAGTTAAAATGACCAACTTACCAGGAGTGGCACGGTCTGGAGCAGGATTTGGAGTCACTCCTGTAATACAAGAAGATAGTCATACTCAGGCCACTGAATGGAGCACCAGCATGATAGGCAGCGCAAAGTTGAGAATATGTTCACCTATATCCATTTGAGGAAGTGTCAGACAAACAAGACAGAGAAAAAGTTTTAAGCCTTCATTTTACCTGCACGGATCTGACACAGCCATCCATGGAACGTCTCACAGTGCACATCATTCCAAGACCCGCTCCTATCCCGTCTATGCAGTTTGATTTCAGCACAAGATTCCACGTTGTTTTTATTGTTTGGCTCTCCACTCTCCCAGTGCTGGAAGTTTACCTGAAAACAAGTGCAAACAACAGTGATAAAAATGTCTTTATTTATTTGAATTGCGTGAACCAATGTCGATACACTCAGCAACTGAGAAAGAGAAAACTGTTCACTTACTGCGGATTCATCGCTCCATACATAACCAGTGTCTGGGTCAGGAGCACTAAGTCCAATCCAGACTGTATCATAGCTGTAATGGACAAATTTTTAAGTATCAAAAATCAAAAAATCTTTTGTAAAATGTTTTAAGAACAAACTTTTGCCTAACTTAAACGTTACTGTTTAAAGCACCAAGGCTCTACTGTACAGTGGTCAACCTACATCTTCTGCTGGAGTTTTTTTTTTTTTTTTTTTTTACTTTGCCAGGTCATACCGTTCTGGTAGCACTTGTAGCTCTTGTGCACTGTGGATGCTGAGCAGGTCTCCTCCAATGGCTCTGCAGTAATCTCTGGCTTCATACCATGTCTTGTGGTTTGATGAATCTGAAAAATACTTAAACAAAAAACCAAGACATTCAGTATGGTTTGGCAAATCTGAATTTATCCTTAAAGCAGAGTTGGGTTTTTTTTGTTACTTGCGGCTGTACCTTGAAACAATATTTTCTTGATCCCATTGGAGTCCACTCATTTGCACAATTTGGGGGTTGAATTGTGGCTGGTGGAGGGGTTAAAACTGCCCCATCTGCCATGTATTTGCAGATGTATTGCACTCTATTGGTGCAGGGCAGCAAATCCCAGAGGCCAGCAAAAATCCCAGTTGTCATTGCAACACAACCTTGTCGGTGACCTTGGATTGTTGAGGGACAAATTTGTACATTTCAGTTGTGAAGCTTTCTGCCACATCTTATAGATGGAGTACTGTGTCAGTTGTTAGGCCACTTTCAAACACTTTTGACAATTTTCTCCATACCTGGCATTTCAGCGTTCCAGTGAGTAAATCTCACTGAGTTTTTGTTCGTCCACACAAATTCATCAATGTTTTTCTGATTTGAGAGGCCAAGCCAGAAGTGTTTCTCTGGTCTCAACCCCACCAGGCTGACAAGGAATGCATTATCCACCCTGAAAATAATTAATCAAATCATATGATAGGTTTTCTGATGTCACTTTCTGTTTGTAAATCCCAATGTTCAAACTTCTTACATGAGGTAACGTGCACATAACTTGGAGCAAAAATAAATGTTCTTACCCACTTGAAACATCAGCCAAATAAGAATCTGATCTCTGGCACTGATCTTTAGCTTCATCAAAGGTTTTGCTCTGTGTCCCTATAAAATAGCAGTATGAGCCATGTCTTCTCCACCCCTGTAGTGTTGAGCAGTGAAAAAGGTGAAGAAAGGCGTTTAAGAGTCAGAAAAGTTTTCAGGTGTGGTAGTATATTGTATCTGTCTGTGGGGGTTGACGATAATGTTAGTGACAATGAATATGACAGTGAATCTTAACTCATTTTCACTGTGGTTTATGTCACGCTCACAAGACAAAATGCATTTATTTGCAAACCACAGTGTATTTCTTAATGTATTATAGGGCATTTGTAAAACATTTTTGTTAAGTTTGGCAGAAAATTAATTCCATAATTAGGTTCAACACTTGGCTTAAGCTGTTTTTTTTAGATTTTAGATAACATAAAATAAGTAAACTTAACGCACAGTTTTGCAGCCTTCATCTTGCTGCACTTCATGTCCAGTGGGTTTGGAGGCACTCATCTTCATGCAAATTGAGCCATGTTTCTCCTCACAAGCGCGGTCAGCCCAGTTTCCTTGCTGCAAAACGGGGCCATGAAATATTTATGAGGAGACTGGAGCGTATGTTCAGATACATCAAACAAAACTGCCAAAGTCATAAAACTGTACATATTTAACACAGTAGGTACACACATATTATAGACAATGCAGTGAATTATTGATCAATTAATTAACCAATTCTAATTTTAAAAATCATATTAATTAAAAAAAAAAAACCCCAACAAAAAACAGTAGCAGTTCTTTTCCTTAATCAAAGCTTTGGTGCATAATCTCTTACAGCATGGCATAGCCTTTGGAACATATTTAAAATGTAAAAACCAAGACATATTGTTCACACTGAATATAATTGAGTATCATATTACATGTGAACAACTCTGACATGGCATAGAATAGGCTTAAATTAGCTTATAGTTTAGCCCTTTAATTGATAAGAGATCGCGTAACTTTTATGTGCTTGATCAAATTAGTTAAGCTAATTAGTCAAGCATTGATTGTTTTCATCCCTAGTGGCTGCATAACCCATGCATATATGCCTGTGTGGGCTTGTGCACCATACCCAGATGATGCTTCTTACCTCTCCCCTGATGAGAACACAGTCCTTTATTTCAGTGAATGGAGAAGGTTTCCCATATTCCCAGCTTGTGAAAGTGACAGTAGAGTGGTCAACCCAGTCAAATAGCCTCTCTGTCTTCCTGTCATTCAGACCAATCCAAAGCTCATCCGTGGATGCTGCAGACATTGACGACAGAAAGAAGAATTTTGTGCTCGTATATCCTTTTTGTTAAGCTCTCAGCTGACTGTGCTGATCTACTACCTTTTGTATCATTTATAGATGTTTGCTATTTATGTGTATATAATTTAAATGAACACTCAGTATTAGATGACAGTAAATGTGTATATTAGAGAGAGAGAGAGAGAGAGATCTAACAAAGGCTGGACTCAACTCACATATGTTTTGAATGGTTTAATTAACTTATCTTTACGTTTTGGCTTGCTTAGAGGTTATTAGCTCTTTATGTAGAGTAGAGCAACAGAGCCTTGTTGCTACCTGAATTCTTTAAGAAGTCCTTCAAAGAGCAGAGCTTCCTTACTTACTGGACTGTCCTTATCCTTGTGATGCTGGAGGAGTTGGGGACTTATTGGGCATAAATTTTAATGCTGGTGTAATTTTCCCTGGATCAGTCTTCCTCTGTTTCAACAACAAAAAGGACTAGACAAACAGTCACTTTGTTGAGACTGTTTACATTTTTTCTGCATCCTATAGTAGAAGCAGACCACCAATGAATTAAAGATAACCTTCTTCATTTGTGCAAATAATTACACAAATATCATACTGGTCTTAAGGGGAATAACTAATGGGGGAAGCAAAGCAATGGCAAATGCATTGATTGAGTAGAGCAGTTATTTAGTTATGTATATCATCTAGTTACCGCCATAATTATGAATAAAGATTTTTTTATATCTGTGGATGTCAACACAGTATGTGTCAATGAATTGATGAATTGTCACATTAGATTATGCAGTTTGTAGGTAGTTAGTAAAGCTGAAAGGTTAACTTCTTTTTTAACCAGTTTGAAGTACCATATCCAAGTTGAGAGATGATAAAGCTTTGGTCCTCCACATTACGGATGGTAACCAGGTCTCCCCCTTGATCGCGACATTCTCTCTGAGCGTCAGACCATGCTCTCTGAGTCCGATTGAGGTGGAAGCAGTGGCCGTTGTAGGGAATCCAAGTTTGTGGACAAAATCCTGTCTCAGCAGCTGGTCACAAAATAACATATAGTTATAAGGACTCTTCATATTTATACAGTGTTGCCACACAGTTGCCAGAGGATGTGTACGATAAAATATATCTTTTTCTTTACCTTGTGTTGGCACTTCTTCAGCTGCTTTACTGGAGCAGATGTACCCAAGTTTCTTGCTACAAGGTGAACTCTGCCAAGAGTACTGTGTAGCAGGATCCAAAATCCCACAGTTGTGTCCCGGACTGGGAAGAGGATGGCCTAAAACAAGATAATTCTTGTGCTTGACATGATGCTTATAAAAACTAGTCAGCCAGTCAGATTTGTCTCAGTATCATAGTCTGGTACAAAATCCTCCATTAAACCAGAAATTATCATGTCCTCTCTCTAGTTTTTTTGGATGGATCTAAGCTTAAAGGTTCTGCTAGGGACAGTCGGTTACCTTTGTGTAGAGCCAGGCTAGCGGTGTCCCCCTGTCTGTAATCTTTATGCTAAGCTAAGACACCTAACGTCCTCAATTTGTATCCTCGATTTAAGGGTTTATTTTGTATTAATTCAGAGGTGTGCGTTTAAAAAGAAAACTCACAGCACTTTATAGCATTGTAATGAATACAAATTTAACTGTCAACTTCTGCTTACCATAATTTGGTATATTACCCTTTTTATCAGAATATAACATAAAGTTCTCTAGTGGAGGAAAGACCTACCTGAGTCCCATTTCATATAGCGATAAGGCCTCCCATCGGACCACTTCCAGCCATGTTGTGGATCCAGAATGAGCCCAGTCCAAAGTTTACTGGCCCCTGACCCTAATAGTACTGTTGAGGGCATGGGAAACAAAAATGACAAAATCATGAGGTTTTCCCTGTGTCAGTAGCTAATGGCAAGGCTCAAAGGTCCTGATAATTTGGTAAGAAACATCAGTATCCATGCAGACATTGAGATTTATCAATGGAAGTAATGCGCTGAAGATAGCATGAAAACAGTCTTTATCATAAGGAGATCAAAAAGTCAGTGTCACCTTACCTGTGACGTAGGCCTGCTCATGAGGATCGTTGATACTGAGCAGGGAGGCGCCCTGCTGTTTGCAGCTGGTTTCAGCCTGGGGCCAAGTCAGAGCAGACTGTGTGTTAAGCTGGTAATATGTTCCAGTTGTTGGGTGTGTATGCCAGTCTTCTTTTGCTATAGATGTTTAGAAGAATATAGTTTGTTATCTGCAAATAATCACTATAATAATATAATTATATAAAATAATAATTTCTTAAACTATAAGATATATTTCTGTCTGCAATCAAAAGATTGAAGCTCCTGACCATTTTACCAGCTGAGCGACTTTCTCACTAGATGTGGCTGACCTTTTCAAGTCCAGCTTAGCTACTCTCCCTTGAAGAGAGTGTTTAGTGTGTCTGTCTGTCTTGTGAATGTGCTCTCGTGTGGCTCTCCTGACTAACTGTTTAGTGAGTGGGGAAGAGCAGTAATGACGCAATTAGTAGTGGGAAACACTGGCTCTTGAAAGCTTCCATTACTCATTTTAAATGATTTTACATTGATATGAATGTAGCTTTTTCTCAGTGCTGTGTGTATTAAAAAAATCACAAGTTGTACTCACAGGTAACAGGGCAGTGGCCCCAGCGTTCACTTTGATATTTTGTTTCAACTGCACACCAAAGATCCTTTTCTGGGGAGTCAACTGTAGTGCATTCTGAGTACCAACTGTCTTTGTAGTGGAAGGGAAACATGCATGGCATTCCAGCTGCATTTCCACCAATAGCATAAAGTTCTTAAAAAAAAAAAAGGCAAAAACAAAAGGTTAGCATCAGAACATCTGTTCCTGCGGTTATTCATAGCAATTAATTGTGACTTTGAAACTTAACTTAGTTTAAAAGTGTGAGCTTCCGCTTCCTCTGTATTGCTCTTGTTTTTTTGATGAATGTTTTTGTCATCACTCTC
This sequence comes from Datnioides undecimradiatus, assembly GCA_008933995.1. NCBI lineage: Eukaryota > Metazoa > Chordata > Actinopteri > Lobotiformes > Datnioididae > Datnioides > Datnioides undecimradiatus. Next base: position 3,707,154 of record WARS01000052.1, read on the forward strand.
GGTGCAGAAGACACTTGTGATGTAGGTTACAATATTACTGCTACAAGGTTAATGTAGCAGAATAACTCAGTTCTCTCTGTATTTTATGCCAGAGTTAAGATAAGATAATAAGGTTTAAGTTTATCATGTTTATCATCAGTACTGTTCTGGTCCAAATAGACTACTAAATAGAGTTTGTTTCATCTTTTTGTTTATTTGTTTTATAGTATAAATGTTGACTTATAAAGGTAACTGTTAATCAGTTTGACCGTCCATTGGAGACTCACTAATCTTTAACAGTTATATTCTTGATTCTAGTTTTGTACACTGTTTTATACAATACTGTACTGTACCTCTGTATGTTCTTGTGCAGGCACCGCTGGACGTCCCTGAAATTGTGAGGTGGCTATTGGGTCCTGTTGTTCTAGAAAGGACTGCTGTGTTATCTGCAGTGAGCTCAATGTAAAGCTCTTGATCTTTGAGGGCGAGCACGGTTTCGTTCTTGCATTGCCACTTTTGTAGTTCGCTGTTTTCGTCACAATCATATAGGCTTATTTCACTTCCCACACTTTTCCCCTGGACTCCCAAGCATTTCTTCCGTTGTGGAATCAGAAGTCTGTCACCAGTTGTCCAGCGTATGTCATTGCATTTGTTATTTGTTTTAACCAAACAAAAGCCAGTGGCTGTGTTAGTTAGTTGAAATGGGGAATCTGTAAAGAAAGAATTGCACACGTTTGACTGTTGATTGCAGAAGGATCTAGAAAATGCACAGTTCAGCACTTTGGTTGTGTTAGTTGAGTCTATTACGATTACTGTGTAATTTGGACCAACTGTATGGAAAATGCTTAAAGAATAAACAAATTTAATTAGCAAACAAAGTGACAACCATCCCATATTTGCAAAATACTGAGACAAAATGTAAAACAGCAGTCACCTTAAAACTTAACTATAGCAAATACACAATAATTGAACACCACCGACACACACACACATATATATATTTTATATGGTTGTCGTATGTAATTATAGTAATGCATATCAACACAATCTCACAAAAAGTTGAAATCAGGAATTAGAATACAATACCATCTGAAGCCAAACATCGTAACGTTTGGATGAGGAGTACAATGGCTGCACAAGTGAGCTTCATTGTTAGAATTCTTGTGAAATGTCCTACGGCAGAAGATGTTATCCATGCATTTCTCACAGAGGATTTTAGAGTTGTGTGAATGATCGTGGAAAGTCAATCTTAATAGTACGGTCACATCCTGTCTGGTCATGTCGTCATGACTTTTTTTTTTTTTTTTTTTTTTTTTTTTGCCTTGTCGCAGACTTTTTTTCCCCTCATTTTGCTTCAGATCATCAAGACAGGACAAGTGATTATGAATGATATTTTTTTTTTTTTTTTTTTATTGGAACCCAAATGCTGACATTTGCACACTTTGCTAAATGCTTTGTGTCTCCAGAACAACACACACATTGCTTCTTAGACGTACACTATTGCATAACATACAGACAGTGTCAGAAGTGTTTGTATCATGTAGTGTCCTTTTAATTGAAAACAAGTCTACACAGATAGCAAACACTAAAACAACCACAAAAAAACTAAACTAAAATTCTAATTTTGGATTTTGATTTCTTTAATTTTTACTTTTTTTATATATATAAACAACCAAATTGGATTACATGATAGTAACTCTCAGTTATTGCATATGTCAGTCATTCACAGTGGTATGTCTGAATTAGTTTTACATTTAAGATTACAATAAACTTCACTTCTATGATTTTGCGACCATTTGTAAAGACAGAGAAGCAGATGTGATACAAATTGTGGTTGGAGCAGCCAAGGATGATTCACATTGATTCTAGAAAACACTTCGGTTGGCCGTTTTAAATTTCCTGTCAATTTCAACTTCACTGGGGAAAGTACTGTGCAATATTGACAATAAGGAAGCTATCATAATGCTGACTCCGTAAGTCTCAGTAAGGGAATGCTATACTCCAGAAAGTCCCAAATGCTTTAAAATATCGTTAAATCGTTTTTGCACATCAGTTAATGTGAAGTCTCTTTCATGGAAATAGACTGTTGATCATTTGAAGCCAAGCTCAAACCAAAAATTCATGACGAGTTGCAACTAATTGTGTTGCACTGATCTGCAAAGTTTTGGACAGTTGAAAGTTCAAACCAACACATGGTAAATCCTTTCCATAGCAAAAATTCTCTGTACAGTTTTTCTGATTGCTGGCTTATCATGACGCCAGATCTCTCCTATTTTGTCAATTTCTCCCTTTTCAGTTCATGTACAGTCCATCTAAAACTTTGTAAGTGACTTGACCAGCAGCCACTGCTGTAAGCTGATTGGTAGCTGAGCATTAGAAATTCACAACTTCAAGATGAGTGGCAGGCAGCACCATTAATTGGCCTGAGATAGGCCAGTTCACACCACTGCACCTTTTCCCTGGAATGTTCTTAAATGGTTTTGCCTCATTGTGAGTCTTTAGTCTGAACCAGTATTATTTCAATAATACCAGTTTTTTTCAAAAAAGATCCTATTTTCCTATGTTTTGGTCTCCATACAAGATTAAAAAAAACAGTCTTACTGAGGACTGAGGATTTAGCTAAATATGCAACTGTCTTAATTTTATGCCACTGCATGCTTTTGTTGGCCAGCTGTACTGAGATGTGCAACGAACCAAGGTTTAACTCTCTGAAAGTCTCCATATTTGAATGATTTTGTGTCTGCTGTCTCCCTCTGACGACCAACTTCCAAATTAAGAAGTATCATCACTTTCAAAAACTTTAAGCCACATTTTATCCGTTTGTAAATCGTTGCTAGATATTTTTGTTTTTAACTGATTTTTTTTAATCAATATTTAAGCACATGTCAATACCTCTGCCAGCGTCAGCCATGATCAGTGGCAATATGCTTTTAGGTTGACTGTCCAAGATCATCATGAGGGAAGTTTCAAGCTAAATTCGTGCTGTAATATAGAACCATGTCTGTGACAAAAACTGGGACAGGCAGGTTATTTTTGAAAGTTCCTTTGAAATTTTACTGTGATTATGTAGCATTGTGTTTTCCTCTAAACACATTTGCTGTAGATAATCCCCCCCCAAGGTAGATAAAGTGTCCGTCCATTTATCCCTCTCTCCCTCCATTGCCGTCAGTGTTTATGTCATGCATTTAATACAGTACAATCTCAGTCCACCCTGACCCATGCCTGGCCTTTCTGTGTGGTTGATTGATTGTAACACTTCCTGGACTGATAAACGTTGTAAACGTCGTCTTTGCTCACACCCTTAGCTAACGGCTTGCAGAATCAGCAGAGGAAGTAGTATGCAATATCCCAAATGAGTGAAAGGGTTTGCTGTTGGCAAAAACGATAATTTGTGTTTTTCGGTTGGTTTTTGGATGACAATGGTTCGTTAATCATTAGTACCAGTTAAAAAAAGATAGTGTGATCAGGTCAAGTGGACACAATTGATGGATAAAAAAGATGCGTGCCTGCTTAGAGACTGTTCAAAGAGGAAGTGACCTATGTCAATCTGAGAAGTGAGCTGTGAGAACACACTCACTGGTGGTGAGTAAGAGGTCAAAAGTAAACAGGTGAGATGTGCTGGTAGAAGAAAACACTTTGTACCAGCACATCTCACAGACAAAGCAATTGGGTAACATGTGAACAGTGTTTGGAAATCCTTGGTAGAACGTTAAATCATAATGCATGTTTCAGCACAATTTGGCAGAAACATTTCCTCCAACTACATATCTTGCTTTGTCGTCCAAACTGAATGTTGTGCTCGAATTAACCACTATCAAAGGTCTGCAGAGGGTAGCAGGTTAGCTTGCAGGTGAGCTCCTTCTGGACTGTCCATCTAAGTGATAAAGACATTACACTTAACTCATTCGTCGTGATGGTTTTTGTTTTTATTGTGGAGTCTCATTAGTTTTACCTTCACAACCTGTTGTTTGGAGTTTTGTCAGTATTTAAAATATAGAACAAAATTACACTCAATAGTGAAAGATACAAGGAGAAAAAAAATCACTCACTGGAACTGTTGCTTATTTATCTTTAACACTGTTTTAATAATCTAAACATATGTTAGGAGGTCACCAAAATTTCTGGATGAATACAGCAGCGTATCATGTAATTTGTAGCAGGATGGAATACAGTAATTATGAATATGTTCGCTATATTTATTATTATGTTCAGTGGTAAAACTAGACATCACAGCTTGTGGCTTTTCACACTAGCCAGTCTCAAGAAAACACTAACTTATAGAGCACTATCCTACAGCTACGACAAAGTCACATCAGTTAGCGTTGGTGTCACATCAGTGTGCAACAGGCTCACTGTCAAGCCCAAGGTTCTCTTCCTCTGCGTTCTCTAACAGTGTTTTGGTGTCAATCACATCAGGTTGGGTCTTTACATTGCTGAAGAAGAGGGGGTTGTGAAAGCTAGTTAACGTGTCAGGGATGGGTAAGCGTTGACCGTACTTCTTGAAGAGAAAGAAAGCAGTGACTGCCACCATGGCAATCCCAATAAAGACCAGCACTACAGCCAAAGCAGTGTGGCCATGGTGATCAAGTACTGCACAGATTGAAAAGGTAGAAGATAATCAGCCAAAATAATGCAGTCACAATTTTGAGCAAAAAACAAAAAAGTAGATAAAGAAGTTATACTTACTACTAGGTGGTTTTGATGGTAATGGCGTGGTTTGTAATACTACAAAGAAAGGAGGAAAAATAACAGTTGTACAGCAAAATCAGACTGCATAACAGACAACTGTTTATTTAATTTAGAGCTGTATTGTTAAAAAGGTGCATCTAAGAAGCCTCATGACATCCAACCCAAATGATTAGTCAGGCCAAGTGTATAGCTTGCTATGGTTATTGACCAAGTCACAGCAAGACTTTGACTCTTTCACTGCCTTCTCTAACAAAGTCAGATTTCAAAAAAATGTTGTGTTGTCTGATCACAGCATGTTACAGAACCCTGTAAACATTTCAGTTAAGTTCACTTTAGAAGAATTAATTTACCTTTGGATGTTTTGCAGATGTATGGTCTATAGTACCCATCATAGCTTGTCCGCCATGCTCCATCTAAAGCGCTAATCCTTGCATAGCTGTAGTGATTAGGTTCATCTTCACCCCAGTTAGTGTAGTCCATGACTGTGTAGTCCAACCACAGCCACTCCCCTGGAGACAAATATATTTCATTCTTCTCCAGTACTACTCAATATAATGCTCATGTTTTTACTTTGATTTAACAGTGCAAAAAACAACATATTGAATTTTTTTTTACATTTCTTAACATTCAATATAAGTTTAAAAGGTATACGTCAGTTATATATCATTTTAAAAACATATTTATCCCACATTACATGTATATATTTTCATTCATTTTTCACCAAACATAGTCTTTATTTTGTTTGTTCTTTGTCATTTTCTTTTGCAGCTGAATATCTATTTCCACCAAAGAGCAGACTATGTAGCTGTACCTCTGTGAGTTTTAAACATGCCAATCCAGAACGAGGTATAGCTGTCTTGAAATATTTTTGCATTGTTTTGAATGAATTCTTGCTCAGAGGGATCTTCAATGCTGGCTAGGGATCCACCTTCAGAAAACAAAAAGTCCTTATTGTAAAATACATTTTATTTGCTTTGAAATATTATACAATCCATGAAATGGGCTTACCATGTCGTACACAGCTAGCAGATGCAGCTGTCCATGGTTTTTCTTCCGTGATAAATATGTAACAGTAACCCCTGAAAGGTAGCCAGTAGTAATTCTGGCCTCTGATTGATTTATCTGGGTCTTCAGGGCAAACTCCTGGAAAACTACTTGACTCTGTTGGTGCAACATCTGTGAATTGAATCATACAATCATCATCTGGGATCAACAAATAAAATCTTTCATACATTACATCCAATCAAATGCTTTGAAAGAGGTAATTTACAATATTTTATGAGCTAAAACTGTCATTTTTGAAAACATACATGAAGGTATGCAATCTATATTATTTACATTGCTGACCAATATTTAAATGGTACCATAAAACCATCTGGAAACTATGTCCCCAATAAATGAGCACTTTTTCTAATGTGTACAAAATAATAATTTAAAGTTAAGACATACCCGTCGACTTCATACAAACACTGTTCATGGTCTGGTTACAGTATGAGGTCTTCCATTTTCCATCCACATCGACGTAAACACAGGGTCTTTGCTTGCTTGGTTCATTTGTACCCCAGTGAGTGAAGTTCAATGGCCAGCCATCAATATATCTGAAATACCCATTGGTCTGCAAGCAAAGATTAATAAAACTGCATTCAGCTTTATTGGTCTACATATTTCTAAACCATGACTCACTCTTAGTCACAGTATGCTCACTCTTAGTCTAGAAAGAAATTGGCAATGATTGACTAAAAAACTTTCAGACGTATTCTCCTGTTCTTGATGGCGCTCATGAATCTAATTCCACTAGTGTATTAATGAATAATGACAATCATATTTTTTATTTTCATCAGTGTAAGAAATTAGAAACAGGTTAGTGGTGGTGTTTTGCTTTTTGCATTTCAGAGGCTGTCTGCTGTTTACCGCATTTCTGTTCAGTCCAATCCACAGAGGAGCTTTGAGATTCATAGCCAGCAGCTCAGTATAGATCTGTGACCACTCATTTCGTAGGTGAGTGAGTTTAGCATCTTCATTTTCACAGTGCATCCTGGCAGCATCCCAGGTCATTGGTTGAGTGACAACTTTGATGGAATCATTAACTATTCTGACATAGTCCGTATAAGTTGTTGGGTCAGGGGAGTCAGGAATGGAAGGGTCTGTTTAGGGTGAGAAGACTATTTCAGTTTTTTCATTCATGTTTAGGTCAATGAACAGCTGCCAGCTGTAGGAAAATTGACATTACAGAAGTGATGAACATGAAAAACTTAACAGTAGTTATGGACTGGAAAGTTAAACGAGTCACCTGCAAGATGAGGGTAGCTTCATCATTATAAGCAACCCATTTTACATTGTCAAATTTTTTTGACATCATTATTTGCTAAATTTTTATAGTAAAATGTATCTAATGTATTATGTTATAAACACTGATGTTATTACCACTTTAAGAGATGCAAAGGGCTACTAAAAGAAAAAAGGCCAATCCTTACTACTACTCCTACTACTAATGACTACTACTCAATAAAATCATTTTTAAACCAAATGAAATATATAAAAGAAAAAGGTCAGAGGATGGGCTCACCAACTTTTTGAAGACAGACAAAACTATTGGTGTCATTGCAAGACGTTACTTTCCATTTTCCAATACCAAGGGAAGTATTGGTATTGATCACAACACATTTTTTCTGGAGAGGCTGTGACAGAGTCAAATAAGGAAAAAAATATATATTAGGATTGAATATAATTAATATATCTTTTAGGAAAACAATAATATGCTTGCATGCTTATGATAGCTTAGGGCTTACTGTCCCATGGGGAAAAAAAGAGCATTTCTTGCTGCCATTCCTGTCATTGCCACAATGTGGGGCCTCAATCTGATCATTTTATTTCATTTTTGTAAGCTGTCAATATTTTGAGTTGTGATGGTGTAATGAACAATATGCTCATCTTATTGTCAATGTATTAATTTGTATTATTATTGTTTCATAACATTCTCAGAGAGCCTATGAAGGTTGGGATGTAAACCCAGATAATAAAACGGTAAACCTAAAACTATGGTAATAAACAATACAGAAATGCATCTCTTTGCAATAGTTAATATGGATTATGTATACGTGTACATTGTTATGGCTCAAGTAAAGTTCAACTTAAACATGTTACCACGTCTTGACCTTTTGATTAAATATTCGACCAGACTGAAAGAGAGAAACAGACAATGAAGACAAAAAAATGTAAAAATTTTATATGCGGACACAAAAACGATAAAGAATGATGTACACAACACACACACATCATAGTACGAAACAATTTAAATTGTGCCCACTTACTCGAAACTTGACGTTGACATATTTCTTTGGTTGCCCATCGGTCCAAAGAAATGGACCACCATCTGAACTACGAAGACCAATCCAAAGGTCTGAAGTAGGGCTTTCAGACGTCCAATTCAACAGAAACACTGAAAGTTTAGCAGATAACAAAGTTTTAAGGAATAGATATTTCCATTTTTTTCTTGTGAATGCATAAAACACTAAAAATATGCTGTTTCAGTGGCTCTTTACTTTTTTCAGTACAGCACGTCTAGTGGCTGTTCGAAGAGCTTTTCAATGTATAAACACCAGTCACATGATTTAAAGTGTTTGAACAGTAATAAGGTGGTTAATGGAGATCCAGAACCGTCACAAACCCTTTAAATCAGTCTAATGCAGGCTCAGAAAAATCTGAAAACACAGTCTTATATACCATACAGTATTACTTCTTTAGTGGAGTCTGTTTCTTTTGGATCTAGCTGTTTTTCCAAATTTCAGATACTTTCCACCATTAGACACTGCTCATCATATTTTTGGTTCCATGTGTTGATTTTCTCAGCTGACCATGATATTCCCCTATCTTTATTCAGCTAGTTCTATCTGGTATGTATTGCCAATGGGATTTGAAGAGTAAGTTGTGTTACTAAAGCAACCTGACACCAAATGTTCATGCTTCAAGTGATTACTGTCATTACACAAAGACTTGTTATCCTAATAAGGTCCAGTAAAAGCATGTTGTATGTTAAGATGAGAAAAATATACCACAGATTCTGCCATACACTGTCCATGCAGGCATGAACAGAAGACTGAGATGAAAAGATCAGTGAATATTTCACCAGGAAAGAAATATACGTGAAACATACCTTCCACATGTCTTGAGGCAATAGAGGCTAACTTTCCACCCATAGCTTGGCATTGTTTCCTCCCTTCATCCCATGTTAATTTCTGGTCAGTAATGATGCTGTAACACTAGAGAGGAGGATTTATGATTTGATTTACGATGCCTAATATATATAATAAATGCAGCCAGTCAACTATTTTCCTTAGTTAGTACATCAATACAAATTTTACATGACAAAACAGCTTAGTGTGACATCTCAAATGAGCATTTGATTTTTAAAAAAAATGTATTAAATCAAATGTTATAACCAATTAAATGTGATCAGGTCATTGCAAGCACCAAGAATTTGATTATTTTCTGTATCCGCTGTATTCCCGACGGTTAAACATGAGCTCATACCTTAGAGTTAAATTTTTTCCATTGGGGTGGGCAGCCACCTTTAGGGGCCTCCGTGGGTGCCACGGTGGTGTTGGCAGGGGGTGAGCCACTGCGTTTGCAAATGGACCTATGCTGATACCCACAATTATAATTATGCCAGAACCCTGTGAATCAGTCCAAGACATGAAAAGCGACACTTTAGCAGGTACAGTGTGTTTTGTTTTTATTTTTACTTGAATTACTTTAGACCTTTGGTCAAAGTCTGCAGTTCCTGACATTTGTATTTGTACTTCTGCATGAGGTAATGATTAAGTGCAATTTTATCTCGTTGACAGCTTTACTGTTCCTTGTCTTTTCACCCCACTAGATTTATATCAAGGCACTCCTAATGCAAATGGAATATCCTGCATGTACAAAAGCATTTTTAGTTATTGCATTTTCAGTTTCACAACAAAAAAATGAGCAGCAACAGTGAGTTGTTAGATGAGGAGTTAAAGAAAACAGTGAACACATACAACTACTCAGCACCTTTAATCCGCTGTGCTGTTGTGCTTTTTTGCGGAAAACAAGTTGGACTGTGGACAGCGTTAAATGATACTGAGGTTGCAGTTATTGTTGATTGTCTTTTTTTTTAATCAAGTGAGTGTGTTTTGCTGTAGTGTAAAAAGACACACCAGTTGCTTTTCTGTTGTATTTCTGGCAAAGTAGCTGCTTGACAAGTGGTTAAATTGTCATTTCTACATATGTCAGCAAAGGTGATTTATATTTCGGTTCACTTACCAATAGAAGCAGTCATGACGGCACAGTTCTCATCATAATTCTTGAAAGCAGGCTGACCTTTATTCCACCTTTGAAACGTGTCTTGAGAACCATCAATCCATCTTAATGTAACACAAACAAATCAGTTGAAACTAATCCAGAAAACACCAAAAGCCCAAAACACATCACAAGCATGTGCAAGTGTAAAGGCTTAAACTATATTATGTTTGTTTTCTTCCAGACTGAAATCTCTAAAATAAATCTAAGAACTAAATAAAGAGCAGCTTTGTGTTAAGACCAGTAACTCTGCCATTAGTCTTCATTGTCCAAAAGTCTTTCTTGTTTTTATTCAGTTTATACTCACTGAAATGTTCCATCAAGGTCTACTGTCAGGCCTATCCAGTAATGTCCATATATTCTGGATATCTACACACACAGACAAAGGCACATAGTAAAAACAGTTGTCATTGCATTGCAAGTTGTGCTGAAATTAAAGACATATGGAATTTGTTTTGTTATTTGATTTAATTTTTAAATGTAGTACTTATGTCACTGCTCACCTGTTTCCATAAAAAGACGCTTTCAGCTTCACTGCTGATAGTTACCAAGTCACTATGCCTCTGTTTGCAGAAGTCACGTGCTTCCTCCATGGCCATTGACTGTTGGTTAATATAATATTGATTCCCCTTCCATTCTAGCCACCCATCTGAGGTCTTATTGTAGTCTGAAAACATGTAAAGATGTAATGCATCTTCAGTTATATCAACAAGCTCCCATACTTCAACAAGGAAAAAAGTAATCCGTCATTTCCTTCCATAATGACCCAAGTTACAATTACGAGAACAGTTCATTTTCTAATGCTCTCTGTTGACATGGTTGAGACAACTACTACCTCGTAAATGGCACAGAGTATTTGGTAGACTTTGAATTCACATTCTGCTCTGAACACTTCCCAATTAAGCTGTTTACACTGAGGTATTTAAGTTTTAATTTTTCAGTGCTGTGAACACCACAGATTATTGTACATATTTCTTGTATTTAATTATTGTCATGTATTCCCTCCCTTGAGCGTTTTTTTCGTAGATTATATAGTAAAAAAAAGGTGCAACACCAAGTTGTGTCCGTGTTTGTTGGTAAGAAGGAGACATAAGGAAGACAAAAAAATGTTGGCTTTTTTTTTGGTCAGAAGAGAGGGATGCAATTTAAAACATGCCATTTATTTTTGGTTAAAGTCAACTTTAACAATCACCGACGAACACTACATGTCTGTGTGACCACACAAATGATTTGACACTTACCAGGAGTGACAGGGTCTGGGTCTGGCTTTGGAGTCACTCCTGTAAGGACATAGACAGTGGATAGTATATTTACTACGGATCATTAATGTGACTGTGGGTACCTTCAGGTTAAAATTTCATACAAATTTATACAGAGGAAGAAGACATTGCTGATAAAAGTAAACCTTCTTGCTCAACTTTCAACAAATGTTACAAAAGAATTAAATACTTTTCTTGTACTCCCATTTAACCAAATGGCTGTGCTTTACCTGCACGGATTTGGCACAGCCATTCGTTGTACTTCTCACATTGCACATCGTTCCAAGACTTGCCATCATGGTACTTATAAGCTATCAGTTCAACACAGGATTCCACATTATTATGATTGTTTGGCTCTCCATTATCCCACTGATGGAAGTTTACCTGTTAACAAAGGCAGTTAATTAACCACACAAATGGAAATATGTTCTTTTAATTGAGTTGCTTGAACTAAAACTGATTGACTCAGCCACTAAAGAAAAAGAAAACCATTAACTCACTGGGGATCCATCGCTCCATACATAACCAGTGATTGGATCAGGGGCGCTAAGTCCAATCCAGTATGTGGAATAGCTGTAAAGGACACTTGTATGAATGATTTAAATATGCAACCTCTGCAGACTCCTGCTGAATGTTATTTACTGATGCACTCCCTCGATGCTCTTCTGAACACTGTCCAACCATTAGGCAATATTAAGCAACTTTTTGAATACCTTGAATATTGGTTTTGTCGTGTGTAATTTACTGTGTGTTCGCATGATAGCATTAGCTTCAGAAATTTACAACACCTTGAAAGGATGAAAATGGTCTTTTTTGATGCATCTAATATATGATTTACTGTGGGAAGTGTTTTGTCATGCTGTGACAAGTGTGTAATCATGCTGTACCGTCTTTGCATCTGTAGCTCCGCAGCACTGTGTAGGCTGAGCAGGTCTCCGCCGATGGCCCTGCAGTAATCTCTGGCCTCATACCAGGTCTTCTTGTTTGAAGATGACATTTGGTAAAGCTTAAATACAAGACAAGAATTTTCAATATTGATTTAAGTTTTGATATTTTCACTTTACCCTTTAATCTGACCTGTTGCAGGTGTAAGGCTGTAAACTGAAAAATATTTTCATTATTGATGGATATATGATTGTTTTCTTGTTTAATCATGGTGCTGTGATGTAATTTCATAAAGCTGGTGCTGACATCTTGACCAAGAAAATCAAAAACTCACATAAGAGCTGGAACCAGGGTAGAATAACTATCACATTATTGCCAATAGATTTTCTGCCAATCAATTGTCTTTAATTCAGCTCATAGTTTCCGACACTAGTTTGCTGTTCAGAGACCACCTCCCATTGCATCCTTTCTTTGACATGTTGATAGCATTACTATTTGCAGTTGGAAAAGATGGGCAGCTAGTCATGTTAATATTGTCTTCTCCTGTTTTAGGTAGAGAGGTAAGTAATTATAATTTGATGTCTTTAATTTGTGATCACATATCTGGCAACATATGAACATTTGTGTTATGTTGCTCACCCAAAATATTTGCAAAATTCTAAATACAAGGTCATTATAATTTGGTGTCTCGTGCTGGGGTAATTGGCTCAGTAGGGATTTCAACACTGTTCAGTAGTCAGACTCATCAAGTCGAATTAAAAGCAGAAATTCATTGAAGAAGAAGTTTATTCTGGTTAAAGTTAATATTTTCAAACACACACACACATATATATAGTTGGTATACATCAGAAAGGCAGCTCTACGTGTTTCACTCATGTTTAGTTTTGTTGAAACTTACCTTATAGCAGTAGTTTCTTGATGTTAACCGAGTCCAGCCCTCTGCACACTTGGGAGGAGTAACAGTTGGTGGTGCAGGGGTTAAAACAGCACCCTCTGCCAGATGTTTGCAGATGTATTTCTCCCTGTTGGTGCAGGGTAGCACATCCCAGAGGCCAGCAAATATCCCCGTCGTCATGGCAACACAGCCCTGTGTTTGACCTTGCATTGTTATGGGGGAAATTGTACTGTGTCAGTTGTTAAGCCTCTTTCAAACACTTATGACTTTTAATTTTGATTTCTCCATACCTGGCATTTCAGCGTTCCAGTGAGTAAATGTCACTGAGTTTTCGTTCGTCCACGCAAATGCATCGATGTTTTTCTGATTTGAGAGGCCGAGCCAGAAGTGTTTCTCTGGTCTCAACCCCACCAGGCTGACAAGGAATGCATTATCCACCCTGAAAACAATTACACAAGCAGGATTTCAGGTTTTCTTCTATCAGTGAATGATGAATGAGTGAATGATATAGAAACAGAAGAAGTGCTTATCAAAAACCAAATAAATTACATTACATTTAAACCTCTAAAATCTAGCATTCTCTTCACTAATATGCTGTAAATATTTGCTGTTAAATTATTTTTTACCCATTTGAAACATCAGCTAGGTTCGAATTTGAGCTCATGCAATCATCCTTGGCTGCATCAAACGTCTTTGTCTCTGTCCCTACAAAGTAGCAGTAGGAACCATGCCTTTTCCAACCCTGAAATGTTGAAAAAAGAAAGTGTGAAAATATCATTAGGTTATTGTTCTTAGTGTGATTGGCACATTTTTATAACATTAAAAGTTAAACAAAATAAAAGTACCATAATATATCTGCAGGGAATAGTATATTCATTTCACAACATGCTAAGATTTCAAGATTTCACTACATTGCACACATTCTTTCTCGAGCAAAAGCTCTCTACCCAGTGTGTATTCATGTGCCTTAATTTTAGTAACCTTCCTGCTTCAGTCAATTAAATTATTAAAATATTACCATAACACATTTTGTTGCATTATTTAGTATTATATACTGTGTATTTAAGATATCTTCACAAGATATTGTGGATCTGTTGCTCCCCTGTGAGCCACGTTGCTGTTTTATTTCACAATGGAGGTGTGGCTTTGTGGCTGCCACAAAATATCAGAGTTGCTTCTCTTTTAAATTAATACTGTAATTTCTTAACACCTTTGCCAAGATTAAGTATAAAGGAAAGGACTCCAGGAATTTCAGTCATACATTTCAGACCCACAGAAACGTTTGGCACATTACTAAGACCTGGATGAGAACACATTAGGGTTATTCATTAGGGGGAAAAAAAACCCCAGATATTTTTTTTCATGAATAAAAGAAGTAAAGTTCACGCACAACTTTGCAGCCCACATTCTGCTCAACCTCATCTCCAGAGGGTTCAGAGGCACTAATCTTCATACAAATGTAGCCATGTTTTTCGTCACACACACGGTCAGCCCAGTTCCCACTCTGCATGAAAGAAGCACAGAAAAATGTATTTCCACACTTTTACGGACTGGATGTACTGACAGTAAACTATAATGCATGTCATTGAACATGTCAATGCGTTAATAAATACAAAAGTACTATTGTAGAAACACACTTAAATTCAACAAAAAAACCTGATGTATAAAAAACAAGCTGCACTCCTTTCGAAGGCTTTGTATGTGATTTTGTAGCCTGGCTGGTCACTATTTGGTCAGAAGAGCATTCTTGAGATAAGCCTTTGATGTTTCTTGCATGTCATTTAAGTTCTTCCACACTAAACCGTGTCCAAACCATGTCTTTTGTTTTTAAGTGGCTTGACTACACGGGTGTAATCGTGTTGAAACAGGAAAGGGCCTTTCCCAAACTGTTGCCACATAGTTGTAAACACACTACATCTGCAGTGTCATCAAGATTTCCCAACATTAAAACTACAGAATGTAGTTCAAATTATTAAAAAAAAAAAAAAAATCCCTAAAACAAAAGTACGCTTAAGTACGTGGACAGAGTATTCCATATAATCAACCAAAAAGTTAATGTACAGGGTGCCTTACCTCTCCCCTGACGAGTACACAGTCTTTGTTGTCAGTGAGGACAGTAGGGTTCCCATAGTCCCAGCTGGTGAAACTTACTGTAGCGTGGTCAGCCCAATCAAACAGACCTTCTGTCCTTCTGTCATTCAGTCCAATCCACAGCTCATCAGTGGATTCTGCAAACATTGGCAAGGGGAGTTGGAGTTTTACTGGGCCAGAGATGTATATGCAGTATTTTTTGGTGTTAGTAAAGATCTATAAACTTAGGGATTATTATGACTGAATTCTGTTAGTTGGCAGTTTGACTATCACCAGCTGGACCAAGTTTAAGTGAGTTAAGAGTTGTTTCAAATTCCCAGGGGTAAACCATCATATATCGACTTAAAGCTACTGCCATGCTGGTGACTATAAGAATGTAGTGCTTATTACATAGTGTATGGATTGCTATTCTTAGATCCACACCACTCGAGGGGTAGGTTATGCAACAGTTTGCCAAAAGGTGGCACCAGAGGATAGGCCTACAGCTCCAGGGTGCATGACTTGAAGACTTAATTCAAGCCATTCTTTGTTTTCATTTTCCTCACGTACGATAGCCAAGTTGAGAGATGACAAAGCTTTGGTCCTCCACATTTCGAATGCTAACAAGGTCCCCTCCTTCTTTGCGGCATGCTTTCTGAGCATTAGACCATGTTTTTTGAGTACGATTGAGGTAGAAGCAGTGGCCATTGTAGGGTATCCAAGGTCTTGAACAATGCCCTGCCTCAGCAGCTGGTTGGGAAAAGAACATAGAAAGATGAAGACTGAATGATTGATATTATTAATTTCACCAAAAACAAAATAGCCATATAGTAACTAGCCGGTGGCCTCGCTAAAGAAGAAAATTATAAATCAGATTTTTTTTTTTTTTACCTTCAGTAGCAGGAGCCAGAGCTCCTTCAGAGTAGCAGATGTACCCAAGTTTCTTTGTGCATGATGAACTTTGCCAGGAGTACTGTACGGCACCATCAATAATTGCACAGTTGTGTCCAGGATATGAAAGTGGATACCCTAAAACAAGATCACAGTCAAAGTTGACTTGATGAGATGTCTCTAAATTCATACAAAGTTTATTTCTAAATCCAATCCAAATGGCATCATTATGTACAATTGTGCTACATAGTTTAATGTAGCACAATTGTACAGTACTCAAAATTAGAATTGTAATTAAAAATAGTAATGTTAGTGGTAAAGAACATCACAAACCACCATAGACTGAATTTAAGTAGAAATACAAGTAGGTAGTTAGTAGTAGAAAAACTTACCTGAGTCCCAATTCAGATAACGATAAGGCCTCCCATTAGACCACTGCCAGCCATGTTCTGGATCCCGGATCAGTCCAGTCCAAAGCTTGTCCCCATGTCCATTTCCCCTTGCCCCTAGCAGTGCTGTGTGTAGAGCACATATGCATGTTTCAAAGATAGCCAGGAAACAAAAGCAGACGCACACATTAATCACAAGCATGACTTATGTTATTATACAAAAGATATCCATGACCACATTTACATTCACCAATAAAAACAATAAAAAGTGTATTAAAGAATCCCTAAAAAGCTTTTTAATTTGTAGTGAAAGACTTTGTTCTTTGATTAAGTAGATGATTATTCTCACTTTACTTGCTTTTATGTTTCAGAGATGATAAAAGCACTGTGATGACTGTTTCTCAAATACTGATGAGTTCAAATACCTTCTCTATACTGTATATCAATAAATTCAGTAAAGGGTGTCAATTCAGTGTCACCTTACCCGTGATGTAGGCCAGCTCATGAGGATCATTGATACTGAGCAGGGAGGCGCCCTGCTGTTTGCAGCTGGTTTCAGCCTGGGGCCAAGTCAGAGCAGACTGTGTGTTGAGCTGGTAATATGTTCCTGTCACGCTGTTTTTGTTCCAGTGTTCTCTAGCTGTGAAATATACATACAAATACTCAGGGTGTAATAAATGTTACATGTGACCATAAGTTGCACATTTTGGCCTCTTTGTTTAAATATTAGAGGCTGACTTGTAGCAGGTCCTTGCTTATTCCCAACATTTTTAGCCAGCCTGCATTACTAACTTCACATTAGTGTTAACTTTAAAAAAAAAAAGACAGTACTCACAGTTAATTGGGCAGTAGCCCCAGAGTTCATGTTGAAATTTTGTTTCAACCGCACACCAAAGACGATTGGTGGAAGAGTCATGTGTTGTGCAGGATGAGTACCACCTGTCTTTGTACATGAAGGGAAACATGCATGTGCGACCATTTGCATTTCCTTCAATGGTGTAAAGTTCTAAAAGGGAAAAACAAGAACAAAAAAAAACACGCAATAGTTTGATTATTTTTGAGTCTATATGTGTTAAAATGTACATTTTAGAGAATATAGACATGTTACCTCACCAGTGATAAGCAATGATTAAAATCTAGGACACAATTCAGTGTGTCTGTTTTGTCTTTGCCAAATTTTGATTTTCAGAGATACATAATCTACATACAAAATGAATTTGAGAAAGAAATCATAATTGTTTTAAAGATTAACAATAAGTGGTCTCAGAAATTCTGGGTTATGAGTTAGTTTGGAAGAACTGCTGTGTTTTATACTGTACCTCTGTATGTTTTTGTGCAGGCACCGCTGGACGTCCCTGAAATTGTGAGGTGGCTATTGGGTCCCACAGTCCTGGAAAGGACTGCTGTGTTATCTGCAGTTAGCTCAATGTAAAGCTCTTGATCTTTTAGGGCGAGCACGGTTCCATTGTTGCATTCCCACTTTTGGAGCTTGCTGTTTTCGTCACAGTCGTAGAGGCTTATTTCACTGCCCACACTTATCCCCTGGACTCCTAAGCACTTATTTATCCAGGGAACCAGAAGTCTGTTACCTGTCGTCCAGCGTAGGTCAAAACAGTAGTCATGTCTCTTAACCAAACAAAAACCAGTGGCCTTGTTAGTTAGTTGAAATCCTGAATCTGTAAAAGACAGGAATCAGTGCAGTTTGTTTAATATAATGCAAAAGAAAATTATTTTAACACCTGTTTGCAAAGTCTATAATGTAATTTGTTTCAATTGTTTTGAATTGGATTTTATAAATCACTGATAAAACTACTTTAAATTATTCACAAAATTAACAGAAGTGGCACATAAAACCATATTATTACAATCATGGTCACTGCAATATTGAACTGCAACAAATCACAAATAGGGTATCTCAGTAGACTACACACATGATCAAGTACGCAACAGTCACATAAAGCTAGCTGTATTAAGTAGTGTGCCTGACTGTAAACACACACACACACACACAAAATATTGCTTAAAATACTGTACCATCTGAGGCCAAACACTGTAATGTTTGGATCAGGAGCACAATGGCTGCCCAAGTTAACTTCATTGTTAGAATTCTTCAAAAGTGTCTGACAGCAGAAGAGAGTATTCATGCATTTCACACACAAGATTCAAGACTTGTGTGAATGATTGAGGAAAGATGTGAATCTTAATATCACTTGACACATCCTGCCACGTCATGTCATGTCACAACTTTGTTTACCCTTCACTGATGAATCAGTATCACACTTCAGCATTATTTGCCAACTGTTTCAGTCGAACAGGGTTGGACAAATTTCTTAAACTGTCTTAAACTTACCATGGAACCCAAATAAATGCTGACATCTGTGGTCTTCAGCATGTCGGGTTTTAACAAAGTGTCAGCAACAGTAGGTTCTCGCAAGAGTAGTAGGACTTAATCAAGTAACCGTACATTAATTAGTCTGGTAATCAGACTAATCAGACTGGTGTTCATATTTTGTTTTTATGTTCATTTTATAAGATAGAAATGCACTGCAGCGACCCCATCTTCATTGACAGATTAAGCTCCACTCCACTGAGGCGTTTTTGAGTAGATACCAACTAACAGATGCCAGTCAATACTTTCCAGGGCACAGATGTGACAAAATGATGGATGCAAGAAAGTCTGTTAAGTTGCATTAAACTATATGAGGCTCAGAAAGGATCAGATTTGATGGTTTGATAAAGAAGATCTGCAACAAAATAAACCAGAGGAAATCATATACTGTCAAACTATAACGTCATATATTTTATCATTAAAGCCTTTGGGGACATTCTGTAAATCTGTGAATGCAATTAACTTAATAATTTTGATTTTGCCACCATATGGAAGGACAGAGTGGCAGATGTTCCTCAAACTGTGGTTTCAAAGCCAAACGTGATTGACGTGGATTCTAGAGAAAGGACAGTTTTGGCTGTTTGAAATTGTTCTTAAGAATTGAGCGAGACAAGAAGACTTCACCACAATGCTGACAGCCTGTTCTATATTTTGTCTTTGCAAGGCTGAATTAACGGGGATGAACTGCGGGCTCACAATCAGTCAGGCCAGGAAAACTCAAAAAGCTTTAACTCAAGCTTACAACAGACCTGAGTACACTGGCAGCATATGGGCTCAAGTGTCCCATTAATTATACTTTTTACACTCATTGCCTCTTCTGCCCCTGCTGCTTTTTGTAGTGTAAGTGATTTACTGTATAGTTTGTGTTTTGCCATCATAGCTGACAGGAACAGGCGTGATTTGAACTGATGAATTACTATGATACAAAAAGAGGAAGTGGCTTCTGTGAATCTTTGAGGTGAACTGTGAGAACACTGGTGGTGAGTAAAACGTCTAGCCATTTGTCATCACACAGTGATGGGAAACATTGTGATTAGTGTATGGGACTCAGGAAGGAAGCAAAAAGACATCAGAACACGATGCATCTGCTGTTGTCAGTGCAATCTGCCCATAACCTCTCCTCCCAGAGCTCTGTTTCCCAAGTACATAGTGTACACGCCTCACATTATTGTAGAATTAAGTTAAAAGATGGATACGATTTTGATAATATAAAAAAATAAATACAGAACAGTATCAAATTTGAAAGCTTATTCAGATTATTTTGTGTTACCTTTGCATATTTAATGGTGGCTTTCAAGAATTATATAATAAGTGACTGTTGTAATGACAGTTTCAGAGCATTTTACCCCATTACATCATTCAGTCGAACATACAAAGTTGGACTGGCAAAAAAAATAAAAAACAATCTCTCTAATGACCAATAAACTGATGTTGTGCTCTTACAATCATTGGCTCATGTGTGTTAATGTTAAACAACAATCAACACAGATTATTAAGGAATCATACTTCATCAAACAAGATGGCTAAGCTTGTGTAAAATGTAATTTTTCTTATTTTTATGGGTACTTTTGTTAAATTGTGATGTAACGGATAAAATCTGACTCTATTTTGCAAAACCCATCGCAAACTGTAGAGCTCCATCATTATTCAAAACCAGATATTCTGACATTTCAATATATTTTAAGTCTATATTTTCAATTGTAAATATTTAAATTCTCTATTTTTATCTTTATACCTTAAGTATTTGATTTTACTCTTTTTGTTTCTGTTTGTTATTATGCTCCAATGGCAAGACAGATTCTTTGTATCTGTGGACATATGTGGCAATAAATCAGATTCTTACTTATTCCAAAGGTAAATATTTTAACAGATGATTAAATGATACAAACACCTGTTGTTTTAAAAAGCTCACTGATCGACTGTCGTGTTTGGTTGTGTTGACGGTGGGCCTCAAATGTGAAAATGAACTGGTTTTGTCTTCAGAGAAGAGACACATCTATCCTACGCTTTAGCTGCAGTCGTGTTATAACAACAGACAAAATCAGGCATCATAAAGGAGACTTGAATTCTGAGAAACACCGAGCTGATAAAAGCAGATGGGTCCCTCAAGTTATTATGTTTTTTCTTTTTGCGATGATAGAACTCAGTAAATCAACATTTATCGTTTAGTGCCAAGTTTAATGTTAATTTTACAGTTACAGGCAGTAAGACATTGACACATTTCAAGAGTCCAAGCAATAAACAATATCTGGTAAGCATAAGCATCATCTAACATCTAACAATTATATACATTCAATCAGATAAAAAGAAAAACACCAATCATTATACCAACACCAGTCACTCCCATTGAGACATCCTAGAGCCTAAATTGTTCTGTTCCATGAAGTCAGACTTGCTAACTTCATTGAAACTTGCACTTATCGACATATTGTTAAATAACTGAATATATACTGTATATCATTTAAAAAAACATACACACACACACACACACACACACAAATTAAGCAAAAACAGTAATAAAGCATCAAATGCATCAGTCTGGCTTACATTACAATATGGTGTATGTAACACTAGAGTGTGCTACTTTATAAATCACAGGGTTATAATCGGCTCTGGGTTTTCTGCCTCTGCGTTCTCTATCAGTTTATTGGTGTCAACCACATCCGGCTGGGAACGCTCGCCGTCGAAGTAGAGCGGATTGTCAAACGTGGGTAAGGGACGAGGAGACCTCTTGTAGAGGAAGAACGCGGCGGCCATTAGCGTTGATGTGACAGTGATGATCAGCACAACTATCAAACTTGTGTGAACTCGACTGCGAGGATCCTGACCTTCATGAGGCTCTGCACAAATTCAGCAAGTAGATGTTCATCAGTTGAAACCGTTGAAAACATTTAAATTTCTGTACAAGTGATTTCAGTGTCTTATTATTAATAATTTTAAGATATTTGTTATACTTAATAATTTTATATAACTGTCAATCACATATACATTTTTTCTAATATTATAATAATAATAATTATTATTATTAAATAATTCAAATGCTACGCAACTAAAGAAGATACCAAGGTGTAACTTACCAGCTTTTGACCCTGAATCCTTTAAAATTACTGTTGGGGAAAGAAGAGAAAAGCACTCAGACAACATCTCTCTACTAATATAAATATATAGAAATATAAATATATATAAATGTCATTTTATAAGCTCTAGCCCCTGCAGCCAGGTACCCACATTACCCTGGAGTGAAGGATCTGACCCTGCCACTCCCCAATCTGCCTATAAATTCTAATGAAACTTCTCAGCAATGCACACAATATAAAACAACCAGTTAAATACCAAGAGGCAGAAGAGAATATGAGGCTGGAGTTTAAGTTGGATGAGGAAGGATCAATAATTATTGTTGTTCAGAGATAAGCCACGTGATAAGATAAACAGTGCAAAACAGTGCAATCGTGCAGTAAACAGTGCGGTAATGGGCTATCCTATTGGTGTACTTGTATTTTATATAGAGATTGTAATGTTTTTTATTACAGTCAGATGGTTTAGCTTAAAGATACATGTACACAGACAAGATGGAAAAATGACTTTGCATCAGAAAGTTCTAATTAATTAAAAAATAATTAGCAATGGGATAAATTTGGTAGTAATTTCAGAGACAATGTAATTTGAGAACTACTATGTTTACAATAAGGTTGCAAAGGTTGATAATGACTTCTGAAATGACCATATTAACATGTCATATGGGATATTAAGAGAGAAAATCCTTACTCCAGAGGATTTTTGAACAAACTGCATGTGTGTGAAGTATTTTTTTAAAAGACCATGTTATTCTACATGGATATGATCGTCTTACCCTTGGGTGTTTGACAGATGTATCCTCTGTCATGCCATCTGCGACCTGACTTCCATGTCCCATCTGAGGTGCTGATCTCTCCATAGTCATACTCAGGCTCATCTGGAGCCCAGTTTGTGTAGTCCATGACTGTTTTATCCAACCATGACCATGTCCCTGGGGCCAAAGAGAAACTCAGTGTAATACTATTTAAACTTTGAGAGTTTGGCAAATACCTGCTGATATCATTATGCTGCTGTATTATGCCCTGTCTGCTACGGTAGTGCTGTCAGGGATGAATATACTATCAATGATTGGCTGAGTCAATGAGTCCAATCCCATTTCACAAAAGTGGGGGGTTTGAACTAAAAATAGTTTCTTAAATGGCCTTTGATGGATGACATGATACAGATCTTTGGAAATGGTTTAATATTATTCCACTGGGCCACAGGTGATGTTAATGTGCTGATAGACAGCACAAAACCAAAAGAAGAAGTTCAGAATAAGACAGATAGGTATCAAGCATAGATGTAAACAAAGCAGTTTTGAATGTGTGCCAAAAATCTTCTATGAACTTTTATGTTCATAAAACATTTTTTTAAAACTTTTTGACAATGAATGTAAACATTATGTTCTAGTGAAAACTCCACTGCATACCTTTAAATACAATTTTTACTTACTTTGTCATGCATGGACAAAAACTGTAATCATACCTTTATGAGTTTTATACAGGCCAATCCAGAAAGAGCTATGGCTATCTTGAAACATTTCCAGATTTCTTTGAAAGAATTTCTGCTCATCGGGATCTGCAATGCTGGCCAGCATCCCCCCTGCACAGCAAAAAAAAAACAAAAAACAAAAGTCTGGTTGTAGGAATTACCAAACACATTTTACAAAGTGTTCAATTTGCTTTGAATGCAGTGTTTCTTACCATGCCTTGCACAGCTACTAGCTGCGTCTGCCCATTCAATCTCGTCCGTGATAAACACATAACAGTTACCCTTAAACGGCAGCCAGGAATAACTCCCGTGATACTCCTCCTTTGTCTCTTCAGGGCAAACGCCAGGAAAGTTGGTTGATTCCGTTGGTGCTATGTCTGTATGTAAGAGACAGAGAGGTACAAATTAATTATAAAATGTCCTACCGTTACATCCACTACAGTGAGCAGTGAAGCCCTTCATATACTGGGGCTCTTACACGCACTCCGATCTAGATTCTAGATTAAAACTATAGTATTTTATCTGAGTGACCTTACCCCTTCCTCAAGGTGATGTGCAAAGTTTATTCTTTTAATGAAAGACTATGAAAAATCAAAAGCTCACATCAAGCACTGTTTTAAATAAACATGATGATGATTCATTTTTTTTTGTTATCATTAAAAAACATTGGGCCAAATGATAACTTCAGAACTGTTACGCATAAAAACAGGGCTGTTTTAGTTAACAAACTTTCAAAACAGGTTGTTTTTACAGCACCGCTACTAAATGTAGACTGATGCAATATTACTTCCAGTTATTAGCGCCAGAATGTACTGGAACGCTGTTTAACAACACACAACAAAAAAGGAATTATGACTCATCTTTGAGGTTAGATGGAGAATAAGTCTTGTTTTGATTTCTTTAAAAATGACAGATTTTCTTCATGGCAGAGTACCGAAAAGTCAATATATTGAGTACAGATATATTGGTACTTAATATCAAGAAATAGCTCTGAGAAATCCTAAATTAGGTTTGAAGAATGTCCAGCTTTGTGTAGGATACATATAAAGATTGTTAAATTTTTATGTTTATGTTACTGTTGGCCAATATATCATTATATCGTTGAAGCTGAGAAATATCAATATCAGCATTAGCCTCAAAACTCCAGTATCGTTTGGGATAAAGCTCAGTCAACATGAGTATTCCATCGGATACTCATGCACCAGGGCTGGGTTAACAAAACAGCTCATACCTCATATCACCTCATACCTGTGGTCTGCATGCAGACACTGTTCATGGTCTGATTGCAGAAAGCAGTCTTCCATTTGCCATCCACGTCCATGTACACGCAAGGTCGGTCCCTGCTTGGTTCGCTTTCACCCCAGCTGGCTATGGTCAGGTGCCAGCCATCAATATACCTGAAGTAGCCACCGGTCTGAAAGCAAGAATGGATCAAATGTATTCACATTTAAAATATTAAATATTATATTTGAATGTTCTCTTTTGTATGTCAAGGATAATGGCCAATCATTTATAGTACATTCGTCCTAAGTAAGTGAGTAATATTTGACTTGAATATTTGATTTTTTAAAAGTTATATTTCTTCTTGAACTAGCACACATGAGTTTTTTATGCTACAGTACTGATTTCAGATGGTTGCAGGCCTGTACCTGCTGTTTGTTCAGTCCAATCCAGACAGGAGCTTTGAGATTCATAGTCAGCAGCTCAATGTAGGCATGTGTCCATTCATTTCGCAGACTAGCAAGGCTGGCTTTTTCACTTTCGCACTGTTTCTTGGCATCCTCCCAGGTCAGATTTTTAGCCACGGCTTTGATGCTGTCGTTTCCCACAGGTACATAGATGGTAGAAATGGTTGTATCTGGTTGAGGCTGGGTATTTGGGTCTGTTGATGGGATGTGTTTTTTAAACAGTCTTTAAACATTACTGTCACAGGAACTCAAGGTATATTTTGTATGATTTAGCCCTTTGTGTAATCGCTAACCATTTTAAGCAATGTCTGAAGGAGAAAGAAGATAGACTTACCAAGATTTCTAAGACAGACGAATCCATAAGTGTCATTGCAGGACTTAATGATCCATTTACCAGGACCAAGAACAGAGCTGCCTGTCATCACAACACAGTCCTCCTGGTGAAGGACGTTGGGTTTGGTTAGCATTTCCCTATGTTTTACTAGCTGTACTTAAAATATATAAACAAATACATACAAAATCACACAGCTATTATCAGCATTAGAAAAGAGCAGCGGTGCAGAATCACTTGTGCTAAAATCTTCTTGACCTGCACATTGACCTATTGTGCCACTTCTGACCCCTGGATGTCCCCGGTGAAGTCCTTCACTCAAACCACCAGGGGTCTTTGATGAATCTACTAAGTGATGGACTTAAGTGCAAACTCTTTCATGTTAAGCTAATGTGTTTGACATGACTGAAACATTTTTAAAAAGTAGCAGGATTTTACTTTAAATCAGTGTTTGAATGTTACCTCATTCCATCTTTGATAAAAGGTCCCCTGGCGGCGTCGATTTTTCTAAAGTGCAAAACAAAAATTTAAATTACTTGTTTTTTTTTTTATTTGTACTGTTTCACGTCATATTCAGTGTTCTGACACTTATTTCCTCATCACTGCGGCATAAATTAAAGTTTAACAGTGGAGATAAGCAAACAAAAAAGTTCCCAATCAGTGTTGAGTTGCTCTTTAAATTGAAAATTTGCTCTACATACATTACATTTAAGTTTACAGGAGAGAAACAGAGAGAGAGACCGTGTTTACTTACAGAATAGCCCCAGTTGGTGTATCGCCTTGCTTTTCCGTCAGTCCAGAAAAATCCACCATTTTGTTTTAAACTATTTAAACCAATCCACAGGTCTGAAGATGAAACCTCAGCCATTTTGGTGATCAAAAATGCTAAAATAAAAAAAAAAAAAGATTTTATTTCCCCTAATTTTCGTTGTATTTCCAACATAATACTCACACAGTTTAACTTAAAGTACATTGATGACTTTGAAAGATTACAGTTTAAAAAACCCCCATCTCATCTCAGTTTTGTTTGGTTTTTTTTGCTGTTGTCACTGATGAACTTCCATGCTCCTTATTTAAAATGTCCACACAATTATGTTCCAAAAGAAGTCAAAAGAAAAAATAGAACAAACCTTGCACGCGCCTCGTGGGAATCGAGACTAAATTGCCTCCCATTGTAATGCACTGTCTCCTTGCCTCCTCCCAGGTGACCACCCGGTTAGTAATGATACTGTAACACTGCAGAGAGGAAATGAAACAGTGATTTTACACAAACACACATAAGCTTTCTATCATTAAGCTTTGATGCCATCTGACCTGATCTTTTACACGTCTGTATGCGCACATCTCTACCAAACTCTGTCTAACTACACAGTATTTACATTGTGTGAGGAGTAATGTAAATATTTCATATAGGTATTTATAAATACCATATTTTTGTTTTTTGGTGTGACATACTGTAAGCTGATTCATTCACTACTCAATTAGACATTAGATAGAAATCCTCTAAGACTGACTGTGCAGAGCTATGGATCAAAACATTCCCAAATGATGAAGAATGACTAAATACACAAGGGCTGACATTTAAAAGGTGCTGAAGAAGGTTTTGCAGTGATTTGCAGTGACTAAACTGAAGCTCTTGCAAACTGGAAGGTAAACAGTGATCATCTGACCTTAGAGTCGAATTGGGTCCACTTGATTGGGCAGCCACCTTTAGGAGGAACTGTCGGGGCTGCAGTGGTGTTGACAGGTGCTGAGGTGTCTCGTTTACAGATGAAGTTGTTTTCTTCACCACAATTACGAGTCTTCCAGAGGCCTTTAAGAACAGCAGAGATACATTTCACCACCAACAGTATTTTTTTTTTTTTACACACTAATTAACAAGAGTTAATTTATTTAATTTGTCCAGATTACTCACCCCTATAAGAAGTCATGATAACACAGTTCTCATCAAAGGTTTCCAAATTTGGTTGATCTTCATCCCATCTTTGTATTCCCATCGGAGAACCGTCCATCCACCTTGAGGGACACATAGTTTGTTGGATAATTAATGTGTATTCGAGCTCACAAAAATCTCGTGACATTAAAACTTTGTATCCATCCTTTTGTTCGTAAATTAACAGCGGTAAATATATGCAACTTGTATGCAGCTGTTGGTTCAATTGTTTCATGAGTGTAGTTGCCTGAACACGAGTGCGAGTCAGTCATCAACGACAACAGCGTTAGTTGGCTGGCATCAACAATGATCTGTCTAAATGAACTGAGGAATCTGTTGCATTTGTAGTGATCTAATGTACTTAAACTAGGATAGAGTACAGTAAGCTGTACACAAAGTGTTGCAACCAAGTAAATAAATCACTCACCAAAATGACCCATCCAGATCCACTGACAAACCTATGTAATAGGACCCATAGCTTCTGGAAATCTGTGAACACGCGCACACACACACACACACACACACACACACACAGAAATACATATTTTAAAGTTAACAACCAACTTTTTTTTAGTTAGCAAAGCACTCTCTAGTATCTGCAATGTAGCATCTGCAAGATTTGAAAATGAATGTGAACATCCCCACCTGTTTCCATAAGAAGGTATTTTCATCTTTGCTGCTGATCGAGACCAAGTCACCATGTCTCTGCTGACAGAAGCTGCGAGCTTCTTCCATGGGCATCGAGTTTCTTTGAACAAAATACTGCTTCCCTCTCCACTCAAGCCAACCATCTGAAGTGGTGTTATAATCTGCAAAAGCATTAAAGATATATGCACGGTTTACCCATTTTAATGGTTTATACTGAGGTATATGTTCTTCACGTCTGTCTAATACAAGGTTAGAAAACATATTTTTCTGTTATGGTACTAGCCAGAATTGTGTGTGTTGCCTCATATATGCTATGTAATGTCATTTAATGTCTAAAAAGAGCCTTTAATTTGTTTCTGTGCTCAAGTTTGTTCGGTTCAGGTTCGCAAATGTCAACAGTCATCAGCCTTTTAAGATCATTTTGACACCTGCTCATTAGTACAGGGGGAAATAATGAGGTAATACCCACAGATTTACCCACATTTAACCAAAAGGGTTAAATGTGACCTATGCTAAAGCTGTACTCTAACCAACCATTACAGGTTTACCAATATGTTGTTGTTTGTTTCATTTCCCCGTGTGTGTGGTTGCACAATGTCAACTTACCCACAACAGTGTTGTTTGGAGGTGGTTTGGGAGTCACTCCTGTAAAGCCACAAACAGTTGTCAGTTTGCTGTAAAAAGAAAGCGAACATCTCTACCAGTCTCCCTGCTCTGTACTAGACTGATTAGTCAATTGGATGATCAAAAGAAAACTAATTGCCAACTGTTGTGATCATTGATTATAGTCATTTCAAACATTTGCTAGTTGTGGCCTCTTAAAATTTGAATTTGCTGCTTTTCTTTATAATTTACTTGCATTAATTAAAGACATCAGTTTATATAATTACTGTCAGTTGCAGCCCTTCTCTGTATGCTGCCTGCGGCTAATCATGTACTGTAGGATCATGTAAATGTAAACAGGCCGCATTTTCTGTTTGTCTGTCAGTTTGACAACTCACCTCGCTGCGAGTTATGCTATGAATATCCTTATATAACAAATTACTTATATAATGAACTGTATTAGAGATGATCAAGATGAGATTGAGTTGATGGAAAAAAATAGTCATTTAGTCAGTATTTGATAACTTACTTGTCCATTGATTATAAGATATGTTTCCCCTGCATAGTATTTTGCTTTTGAAGTCTTTATAGGTACAGATTTACAGTACTCATGAACATTGTTGAAGTAAACTGAAAGCAGGTCAGTGACTGGCAAAGATATTGACTGATTGGCTTGACTTGAGTGGGATAGTCCATCACATGATCTCTATGAATCCCACTGGATTATTGTACCAGTCTCCCTCCAGCAGGTTTTCTGGTCTCTTTAATTGTATTGGGTGTTTGATTTGTTACCTCTACAGTCTTCAAGTTTCTTATTATCCTTTGTTGTGAAAATCAGAACAAAACAGAAATGCAGGTTAGGTTACCATCTTCTTCCCATGCATCAACTCTAAACCCCTGTTGTTGGAAATGTTTGTGTTTGGCTTGTGGGGAGTTTTATAAAGGAGAAGGTAATCACTCAGAAGAGACAAAAGAGATGCAGTACATATATTTCCAGCTGTACCTGCACGGATCTGACAGAACCAGTCATTGTAACTGTCACAGTTGATATCGTTCCAAGCCCCAGACTCATCCCAGCCGTGGATCCTGAATTCAGCACAGGATTCGTCATTGTTATGATTGTTTGGCTCCCCATCCTGCCAGTGCAGGAAGTTTACCTGTAAACAAAAAAGGACAACCAAAAAAAAACAATATACAAAACAAGAAAAAACTAGATTGAATGACTTGAGTCGTCAAAGTAGTTGTAAAAAGTAGAACACAGTAAACTAACCGGGGATCCATCGCTCCATACATAACCTGTGCTAGGGTCAGGAATATGAAGTCCAATCCAGGCTTTTCCATGTCTGGGGTACACAAAAGCATATAAGCATACAAATACTGCAAGATGAACCTTAAGTGATGAGAACTACAGCAAAGATGGTGACATCAAATCAGCTGACAGGTGCCACATAAATAAGACTGCATTACTCATTATGAATCTGGTACGTGAAAATAGAAACATGGTGTGAAATATGTATCTTCCAGCATGATCCGTTTTATGCACATGTGATACAGAGTAAGCATACATGTTTCAAGTGCTGCATCTTTAAGCTCAAATTGTATTTGACCCTATCATACCTTCCCACAAGTAGCTCTGCAGCACTGTGGATGCTGAGCAGGTCTCCTCCAATGGCCCTGCAGTAATCCCTGGCCTCAAACCAGGTCTTCTCATTGGCCCGAGGTCCTGTAAAGAACTTATGCGCAAGATAAGAAGTTAAGCCTCTATTGATTCATTTTTTGCTGTGTTTGGTCTCTATGATTGAAATATTTGGCTTTTTAGGTGCAAAATCCCCCATTATGTTCACCATCCGGTCACTGCTACACACAGTGTTGCTGTAACTCAATAAAGGGTCTAAATGTAAAACTGTTATGACCCCAGGGTCACAAAAATATTACATATATCCTTTAATATTTCAGTGTACACAGCTGATTTGTCAGTATTGGCAGGTAATGTGTATGAATTGTGTGGTCTCATTGTACCTTAGCACAGAAGTTTCTTGTTCCTACTCGGTTCCAACCCTGCTCACACTTGGGAGGAGCTTGAGTGGGTGGTTGGGGAGTCAAAAGTGCCCCCTCTGCCAGGTGTTTGCAGATGTATTTCTCCCGATTGGTGCAAGGCAGCACATCCCAGAGTCCAGCCAAAATCCCAGTTGTCATGGCTACACAGCCTTGTCTGTCTCCTTTAGTTGTTGCGGAGAAAAAACAGTCAGATGTCACCGGTGGAGCTGCAGTTTATGCCCCCTAATTTAAAGATGGTCTTTGCCCCATACCTGGCATGTCAGTGTTCCAGTGAGTAAATCTCACTGAGTCTGTGTTGGTCCATGCAAAGAGGTCAATGTTTTTCTGGTTTGAGAGACCGAGCCAGAAGTGTTTCTCTGGTCTCAACCCCACCAGGCTGACAAGGAATGCATTATCCACCCTAAAATGATTACATTAGTTCATCAATTCATCAATCTCTGACTCAAATCTACTGTCCAATATTCTGTATAGTACATGGGCACACTGCAGATTTACTGACATCAATAATAACAATAATAATTAAAACCTGAAATGCTCTTACCCATTTGAAACGTCAACTAAGTAAGACTCTGAGGCCTTGCAGTCATCTTTAGCTTCATCAAAAGTCTTTGTCTCTGTTCCTATGAAGTAGCAGTAGGAGCCGTGCCTCTTCCAGCCCTGCAGGAAACAGATCACCGATTAGAACAGAGGAGCTATACATCTGAAGGACTTCATATGCACTTCGTGGGAGCCATTCATGAGAAGTTCACCAGCAAATATTAATAAAAGATGGAAGTTGAATTATTCTTGCACACTTCATCCGCTTCGTATATGAAATCTACATGCTAAGCTGACCTCCAGCTGAATGTGGTGTTGAACGAGTCACTTTTCAGAATTCATACTTGTTTTCCGACTTTTAATGATTATCCAGATGCCAGACACGTTTTGCATAGATGACAGGTCTGAGATTGCACTCACAGCTTTGCAGCCTATATCCAGGTCTACTTCTTCTCCGGTTTGTTCAGTGGTGCTCTGCTTCATACAGATGAAGCCATGTTTCTCATCACACGAGCGATCAGCCCAGTTCCCATTCTGCAAGAAAGGAGGGATTTAAAACACTTGTAGGTACTTGTTGATTGAATGTTCTGAATAGACAGGCAACAGATACTCGTATTCATAATGTTTACTTTTTTCCTTTCAAGCAGTTTGGTTAAAATAGAACAATCATTAAGGAATATGGGGAAAAATAAAACATCTGATTGTCCTGCCGTCCAATATGGGAATAAATAATGGGATATGGGAATGGGTTTGTGTGCACCATTCTACCCACACATTGCATCTTACCTCTCCCCGGATTAAAACACAGTCCTCTGCATCAGTGGAAACAGCTGGTTCTCCAAACTCCCAGCTGGTGAAGCTGACAGTAGAGTGGTCACTCCAGTCAAACAGCCCCTCTGTCCTAACGTCATTCAGTCCAATCCAAAGTTCATCAGTGGATCCTGCAGGCATGGACAGTGAAGAGCGTACCTCTTGTCAACCATTTGCAAAATTGCACACAGTTAAAATGTTCTACATGCTAATTTGAATTGAGCTAGTGATACTGTCTAAACGTTGCATGCAACATAATACTGAGACTATAGATCATCATATAATCTGTGAGCGAGTTAGCTCACAGATCATCTTAATTGAATAGTTTCTGTATTTGTCTTTACATATGCTGTATGATGCATGCTGTGGATGATGAAAGTAGCCTTGTCAAGTTGTTTAGATTTTCATATTGCATACAAGACAACATTCAGTTTTGAACAGCAAAAACTGACCAGCACAGCCTCAAATATTTGAGATAGGTTGAACTACATGCATATATTATTGTCTTCAAGTACCGTATCCAAGTTGAGAAATGACAAAGCTCTGGTCCTCCACATTGCGGATGCTGACCAGGTCGCCTCCTTCTTTGCGGCACTCCATCTGAGCATCAGACCAGGTTTTGAGAGTACGGTAAAGGTGGAAGCAGTGGCCGTTGTAGGGAATCCAAGGGTTTGAACAAAATCCTTGCTCGACTGAGGATGAAACCAACAAAGATAAAGGGAATTAAATAATTGATATAGATTGAATGTATATCACAAAGAAACACTACAGAGGCGGAGTGAGTAAAGAAAAGCAGGATGTTTTCCTGTACTTTGCGGAGGAGTGGTTGGAGCCCCGTCTTTGTAGCAGATGTAACCCATCCTTTTAGTGCAGGAGAAACTTTGCCATGACTGCAGCCCAGCAGAGTCAAGGAATGCACAGTTGTGTCCCGGGTTAGGAAGTGGATTCCCTAAAAAGGAATTATAAGATGAAGACTCATAGACTCTTACTTTACAAGTGGACGTCCAGCTATGACCTCTGTGGTGTCATTACGAAGGGATTCCCATCAGTTTTAACATTAAAACCAAACAAATTGTATAAGACTGGCTTAGTTTATAAAATCAGTTAATATCACAAGGTGTAACGTTTCATGTTGTCCTGTACGTGCATACAGGGTTTAACAGAGAATCTATAGCATTTAATTAAGAGCTAAAAGTTAGAATTGCGCACAAAGAAATACTCATTTTAATTGACAGGGTGAAAAAAGATGAACCTGCTGATTTTTCACCACTTGGGGTCAGTGTAAACAGGCTGTTAACATGACGTTACATCTTAAAGTTTATATGGCAAACGTTTTGCAGTACACCGTATGCATATGGTGATGAAAATGGACAGTTATCACGCTGTGTGTATTTGCTTACCTACAGTATTTGACTTTACCTTATATTATAATTAAATATTTTAGTTTTATATCAAGTCAGGACCGAATATTTTTTAAAATTACAATAAGGCGTAACCAAAACAACCATCTGTTCCTCTAAGGGTCATTGTAACTGATAATTATTGTGTACGCTGTGATATTTTTTGAGACAATAACCAAACCATGAAAATGTCAAACTGGATGATAACAATGAGCTGAAAGTGGCCACTATAATGGTCCAAGGAGCTCATGGCAACAACTGAGTTAAGGGGTAAATCTCTATGGGTTCATCAACATGAATGATATATGCAAGTAGTGTAACATTATCCTTTGGCAACATGAAAATATTGAATATTGCTGCTTTTACAACACATGTTAAGTTTTAAAATGTGTCTGTTTAGCCTTTGTGTCCTTAGTAATAGAGCCTTTCTATTAATAAACTTTGGTATAGTTCAGGAGTCATAGGGTCATTGCTTAAGGGATCTGCAGCAGAGCTCTTGAAACTTATTTTTACCAGGGTGACGACTTACCTGCTGCCCATCTTAAATAACGGAAGGGCTTTGCATCAGTCCACTGCCAGCCGTGCTCTTGATCCAGGACCAGCCCGATCCAGAGTTTCTGTTTTCCTGATCCCAACAGCGCTGTGCGTTTATGTGTTTTTGGATTGGTTAAGAGGGACAAAAAAAGAAAAAGGACAGAGTAAAGAATTTGTTCCTTTTGACCACACTGTTCCTCTTTTGCATTGCATAACAGCAAAATACAGCAAAAAGACAGAAATCTGAAAATCTGTCTAATCAAGTACATTAAAAGAAGTTTAGCAATATACTTCTGTACTACAGAGATATCAAGCAACAAAATCTATGAGTGCAAGTTTTGGTTTATCTAATAAAGTGATTAAGTTACTTAATAACAAAAAGAGAGAATGCATTGTAATATAGGCATTTCCAATACTGGATATGAAACTGAGGGGCTGCACAGAGAGTTTATAGCCATTACTAATTTTCAGCTTTGGGCTTTTCAGCAGTTTTTAGAGCAATTGAGCAAAAGACTGTTTGCATTTGGATCCCCGGCTGCTCGGGCCTGCATGCTGAAGTGTCCATGGGCAAGACACTGAACCCCAAATGGCTCTCGATGTCCCCTCAGTGAGTGAATGAGTGTGAATGCTTAATTTCTTTTTAGATAAGCAGCTGCCTTCAGTGTATGAATTAGTGAATGCTGACATGTAGTGTAAAGTGATTTGATTAGATCAGAAGATCAGAAAGGTGCTATATAAATGCAGTCCATTTACAATTATACCATTTTATAATCATTTCTGTACAAACTAAACCCCTCTGTGCAGGATTTGCATGTATCAGGATCAGCAATTATCCAACCGGGTGGCACCTTACCTGAAATGTAGGCCTGCTCACTGGGATCGCTAATACTGACCAGGGATGCACTCTGCTGTTTGCAGCTGGCATCAGCCTGAGCCCACGTCAGAACTGACTGTGTGTTGAACTGGTAGTACGTTCCACTTACAAGGTTTTTCGCCCAGTTGTCTGTGGCTGTGGATCATAAGAGCACAGAAAAGAAATATATAATAATATACACGATAATATAATTCCTTTTTTTTACTGTGACCTAAAATGTAGTAGTTATACTGCATGCTTTGTATTGTTGACTCAAACAGTGGTAGCTCCCTTATCAGGAAGCAACTTGTGATTTAATAAAATGTCTATCTAATAACACAAAAGATGCATGCAGTAAATCCAGTGCTTACAGGAAGTTGGGCAGTATCCCCACTGTTCACGTTCAAACCTTGTTCCGACTGCACACCAAAGACGTTTTGTTGAGGAGTCGAACGTAGTGCAGTCACCAAACCATCGGTCTTTGTACAGGAAGGGAAACATGCAGATCTTGCCAAACGCATTTCCCTCAATGGTATAAAGTTCTGAGAGGGGGGATAAAAAAACAGATTGATCAAATTAAATGTTCTTAAAGTGAATCATCACAAATAGATTATTTTGTATAAGAAACCTGCATTGACAATATGTTTTTACAGCAGACCAAAATCATCTGTTTGTTTTATCTACTCTTAACTATTCAGCATCTCTAGTCATGCACAATTAAAATCTGGTGAACAGCAACTTGATGCATTATTCTATATGTTCGACACGATCAGGTGTCTGATAAATCCCTGTAAAAGTAAAGAGTAGCCACTTGCTCCTCAGCAGCAGGGACAGTCGGCTGCGAGTCGGTTTAAAGAAAGAGCCTGACGTCCCCAAAGGATTTTCCCTTGCATAGGTTTTCGTGCTATACTTTACCTCTATATGTTCTTGAGCAAGCACCACTGGATGTCCCCATGACTGTGAATTGGTTATTCACCCCGACAGTTCTGGAGAGAGCAATTGTTTCATCGGGTTTCATTTCAATGTAGAGCTGTTGTCCTTTGAGGGCAAGCAGCGTCTCATTCTTGCATTCCCACTTCTGTAGGTCGCTCCCGTCGTCACAGTCGTACAGGCTCACTTCACTCCCCACGCTCTTGCCCTGTGCTCCCAGGCACTTTTTGTTTGGGGCGAAGAGGCGATCCCCGGTCGTCCAGCGCACGTCAAGGCACTGGGTTGATTTTTTCAGCAAACAGAAACCAGTGGCCTTGTTAATGAGTTTAAATGGGGAATCTGCAGAGAGAGGTAAAATAAAATGTTAAATTATGTCGCACACAATGATATTTTTGCAAGTGCAAATGTTTTTTTTGTGGAATGCAAAATTTAAAACAAACGCCTTTTAAACGTTTCAACAGATTTAACTTAACATTGTTTCCTGTTTGACAGACTAGAGAGGCACACAGAGCATCCTTCAAATACAGTCTGTTTGCTGTAGTTGTGTCCCATGGTCAGCCCGAAAATAAGGTTAAAGACACTCAATCAGCTTTAGTGTGCAACAAATAAACGCATAACAAATAACAAACTAATGCATGTCCTTCCATCAGTATCAACACACGTTAGCAGCTCACGACTTACCTGGAATGAAAGCCTCACATACAAAATATGCCTAATAAGAAAGTCTAAATGGATACTTTACCATTTGTTGTTAAACACTGAGATGCTGGGATGAAGAGCACTAGGGCTGCTAGAGTTATCCTTGGGGTCAGCATTCTTCTGATAAGTCTCAGAGCAGCAGACACTGTCCATGCATTGCAAGCGGAGGACTTATGAGCATGAACATGAAAGGGAAGGTATCTTAATACCACTTGCACTGTCTGGTTTTTTTTTTTTTCATTTTCATTGAGAAAGTGTCATGTTTCAGATTGGGTCATTTCAACATGTTGCTATTGGTAAAAAAAAAAAGAAAAAAGGTGGGGGTTGGGAGGGACGCAGGGGCAACACACACAAACACACACCCACATGCTTTTTTGTGTGCCACTCTCCAGAGATGAAAAAAAAAGTGGAGCCATTCACTTCCTGTCCTGGAAAAAAAAAAAAAAGCTGCGTAAGAGACTTGTGCTAAACATGACTCATCAAAGTCAACGGTCCAGTCCAGCATTAAGGTCGCTATCGTATCTGCTACGAGTGTCTGCAAGGCTGCTCAGGACCTGCTGATATGTTTGCACACTTATAATGTGGCAGCAAGCACTGTGGTTAGTTCTCTGTCCAGCGGTGGCATAGTTTCATCTGTGACGATCACTCCTGCGCGTAACACTTACAGTATTGTTCAGCGCTGATGCCCCCTAGTGCAGGACACAAGGACTGGATCTATCTGTCAGTCAACCAGTCTGTCGCTGCATGTTTCTGCACTCTAGATTCTTAAGGCTGACTCACAGTATCTGTGCTATCCCACTATTATTGCTTTGCCATGCAGATTAGGAAAGTCTCATGCAGACACCATTTATTGTTAAGTGAAAAAACAACAACAAAAAACACATTTTAGTTGAGGGATGTACAAACTTTGACAATCAGTCGCTTTTGTTTTTTTCCCCTCGTGAAACAGGATCAGACACTTATTTTCTTGTTTTCTTATTGTTTTCCACCCAGCTTTGCAAAGGTAAGGGTTTTTTTTTTTGAGAAAGTACATGCACTTGAATCAAATGAAGGTGCACTGAAATGCATTGCTGAGGACAAGGGACTACTTCATTGTGCAGCGGTGTGGGGGCAACATGGGAAAATACTGCCCAGTCACAGAGGAGTATGGAAATGAGTTGCTCAAGGCAAACACACAAATTTCTGAATTATGAGCGATATAACACAGGCTGGCACAATCCATATTTGTGAATGAGGAGAAATTCTCAAACCACTTGCGGCTACTAACAATTTGAGTTTGCCTGAACATCCTGCTCTTCTTTCAAAAGTCATAGCAAACATTCACGTACATCCCTGCAACTTCTTCCATACACCAGCAACCCTCCTAGATGTTGCAAACGTTGTGCAGCCTCTCTGAAACATGCAAGCGGCCACCCTAGCAATTAATTTGCAATGAACTAGTGAGTTTTGTTTAGTCAGTATATGTAAGAATATACCAGTGCACGCTTGTATGAAAAGGTATGCTAAAAAAGATGACTTGTAAGGTTAATAGAGTGATATTGCACTGTTGCTGATGAAGAGAATTTCTTGTGCATCCTGAGTGTAGCAACACAATATCCTGTTTTGGGGCATGTTGGATGTTGAGGTTTGTTCTCCAGCTCTTCTTTAACATGTATCATAGCATTTTGTTTTTTCACTTCCTCTTTGGTTATTCTCCTTTTTGTGGCGGGGGACTGTGCTGAAATATGAACCTTTGTGACTGCAGTGATTGTTTTCTTGACGACCTGGAAGAGTAGGGTTTTTTGGGTAGCTTCGTACCAAGTTACTGCTGCAAACATTTAAGATGCTTTAATCATATCTGACAATCTTGACCATTGTGGACACAAAGGGGACTGCTCTGCTGATCTGAATGCCGCAGATGTTTTCACAGGCTTATAGCACCGCGCGCTTTGACAGCTACCTTCAGAACCCTTACTAGCTCGCTGTTAGAGCCTGCTGTCAAATCGTCAAACGACGCAAGCTATGCATTTGAACCAAAGTGGTTGGGACAAATCAATGTCCTCTGAGGAACCACTGTCAATTACAGGCCAAGTTTAGATGTGACTGTAACAACAGCGATGAGCGAACGATTCACCTGTCAATTATTTCCAAATGGTTTCAACACCCTTCCCCCAATATTTAACTGTGTTTCTTCAGCCTCACCTACACATAACCAGCAGCATGCCAGCGTGGCCAAATGAAGCACAGCCATCAGCGTAGTGTGTGCCCCTCTCACCTTTTATCACTTACTCTGCTCCCCTTTCGCTCCACAATCTCCTGAAGATACGCAAACCTTTGCTCAGGCATTTTGATAGCTTGCACTTTGTGAGATGACGACACCGACAGTTTTATTAGCCAGCAAACCTGAAAAGCTAACCGGTGTGACTACCTGACACCTACAGAGGGAAGAGGTACAGAAGAAGATAATTAAAATGGACAAGCCAGCAGCGTTCTCTGCTGTTAGCTGTGTTTTCCTTTAACTTCATGAGCACGTTTAGCCATATGTTACAAACTCGTTTTCAACCTTGTTAACCTCAGTGCTCATGGTGTATTCAAGCTGGTTCCTAGTGCTTTTTGGTAAAGACTCTTGTATGAGGACGTGATCCCTTCAAGTTCTCAGTGTAGTTAGAGTACTCAGAAATGTTCCCCATTTTGCAGGATACTTGTTGACCCCGTATACTGCAACTAGAAGACAGAGTATCTGATTCCCCCAACATTTATATCTCCCAGCTGGAACGTCAAATAAGCTGCAGACATTAGCTCCTCAGGTAAATGACCTAAATTGACTTATCCAGCTTGTAATTCAGGTAAATATTTGCTGTAAATTCATTAGATTTTTGTTTATCTCTTAGATATATATTTACTCATTATTATTAACGCTCATAAATACTTGAAAAACAGTCATCACCTGTGTCATCTGGTGCTTTTGCGGTATATTATTTTAGGTAAATCTTGTAAAGTGGAGCTCTGCTTTCTTGGAGGACCTAAAGTGAGGCATGCAATGAGGGTCATAAAGACGTGCAACGGAAATGTAATGCAGTTAACTGAGTACATGCTGGACTTTAAGCTGGGGTTTACCGATAAGGATTCATGTCCTTGATTGTTGTAGTAAAAGCTGCACTCCAATAATCCGGGTGCAAACTGTTAATCAGAGGGTTTGCTGAGGTAGGGATAATGCCTTAAGGATCTTTTCTTTGGATTTGCTTTCCATGTGTCATTTTTCTCCAGACATGAAGCAAGCACTCGCTCTGCTGCCAGGTAACGGTCTTTGTAGCAAAGTATTATGTGCATTTCTGTATCACGGTTTATCTTTAAGGTGGGATACATTATTTTATGTGCCCAGAGTTATCCCACCTGAGTTGTTAAGTGTCGAGCATGCGTTTGTGGAATGTCTGTGCCGGGTCTGCGTTATCTGAAAGCGTTGAGATGTTGAAATAATGAGAAAAAGAAAGATTTTCATGATGGATTTCAAAGATTTTGTCACACCGGCCCTTTGAATTTCTCTCTTCTCATCACTTGATGATTAAACTTTCTTTTCAGTGTTGTTGGTCGTTGTGTTCTCCTGTCCTGATGGGGAGTTCGCCTGTACATCTGGAGAATGTCTTCCAGCTGCACTCGCCTGTGATTTTAAGGAGGACTGTGGAGATGGCTCAGACGAGGAGTTTTGCGGTACGCAGACAGTTCAGGAAAGCATTTTCAAATCAAGTCTTATTTAACTTTAACAATTAAGTATAGAATTAAGTATTTGGGCCATTTGAACACAAAAATAAAAAGGAAAATAAAATAATAGTAGGACAGAATGCACAACACGACACTAGTAAGAAGAATGTTTTCAGGTTACTTCACAAAATCTAAGATTTTATTGCAATTACTTATCCCCTCCACTCTTTTTTTAAGGGTCATGTAACTTTGAGCATCACTCCTGCGGGTGGAGCAACATCAGTGACCCCTCCTATAGCTGGAGAAGGCAGATGGCAAACATCACCTCAGTACCTGGACAGGACCACACATCAGGAAGTCCACTGGGTAAATATTAACCTTCTGCCATGTTCCATTTGTGTCTTGGCCTTGTTGATCATTAAATCAGAATGGATGCAGGGACATTTAAAACCTGTGATGTAAATGTTTGATAAGATTAAAAGAAGCTGAGATGACAGTCTTATTACTGGATGTTTGTCTGCTGGATACAGGATATGTCATGCACATAAATGGCAAAAATGCTTTCTTGCCACCGGCTATATTGGAGTATTCTGCTGACAAGCAGGCAGCTCTGGGGTGTCAAGTCAGGTACTGAAAATGTTTTTTTTATGATGTGCATTTTAGAATTAGAAATGTTCTTCATTGGTAATGCATGTAAATGATTTTACTTTTAAGTTATGTTGAATTTGTCATGCACCCTGTGTTTCACTGCGTTGCAGCTTTTGGTACCATTTTTACTGTGAGGAGTCATTTTCATCATCATCATCCCTTAAACTAACACTGGTCAGAGGCACCGATGAGACAAAGTTGCTGGAAATTGCTACAAGTAAAACAGACGGTTGGAGGAATGCCACAGCATTCATCAGTAATCGGCCAGGGGGATACAAGGTTGGTGAAACACTGCATGCTTTCAGTATGTAAAGACACATGCAACTATTAACAGAGGGCTTCACACTGTGAGGCACAGGGCGCACAGCGAGAGAGATGTGAGGCAAAGATAGTCTGTGAGGTGAAAGAGGCTGCAGCTCTTCTAAGAACAACAGTAAAGTTAGTAATGGCAGTCTGGCACAATGATAAGGCTGCTTATCATCACAGAGCTACAGTAAGTGTGACACACACCTCATGCAGGCACATAAGGTAATCTAAAACAGACTCACAGCAAACCTAGGCCAGGTAGTTCTCAGGAATCACAACCAGCACAGGTGTTAAATGAGGCTGCCATGTACATGCAGTTTGTGTGTTCAGCGAGCAATAAAGTACATACGCAATTCAAAAGAGCTTAAATCATTTTCAGCAGTAACTGAAGATGTTTGTCTCCCTACAGCTACAGCTGTCATTCAAACCTGCATTCATGGTAAACGTGGACGTTATGTTGGATGACATCTTGTTTGAGAACTGTGGAGAGGGAGACGTTCCGGCTGGATCAGACCAACTTTCGTGTGATTTTGAAAATGACTCTTGTTCGTGGTATCGTGACTACACTGCAGGCCGTCAGTGGAAATGGACTAAGGAACATAAAGACAGCCCAGCTGGGAAAGGTGGTTATCAGATCCACAGTAAATGCAACATTTTGTTTAAGCAACGATGTAGAGGAATGC
The DNA here is from genome assembly GCA_008933995.1 of Datnioides undecimradiatus. Classification (NCBI taxonomy): domain Eukaryota; kingdom Metazoa; phylum Chordata; class Actinopteri; order Lobotiformes; family Datnioididae; genus Datnioides; species Datnioides undecimradiatus. Next base: position 3,748,812 of record WARS01000052.1, read on the forward strand.
TGATCGAGCACCTTTTCTGATAAATGCCCTGTCTAAGTTCATGCTAGTCACGAACTTATTCATAATAATAATAATAATCAACAGTCCAATACGTGAGTTTCTTTAGGATCACTCCATTATAGTACACAACACAACCATCCATAAAGCTGATGCAATCTATGATGACATGTAATAGAAAAAGTGAGAATTCAGTATATCATGCCCTAAGGTACAGTGATCCTATGATATGTACTGATTACCATTAGCAAAATGTTTATATTTCATAAGTGTGCTTGTATTTGATGTTTTAGTAGAAATCAACATGATCTGAGTCTCCTTTTTTCTTCCTCTGCAGGCAACTATATGTTTATAACTGCTGAAAGCAAACTAGATATCTCATCGGCTGCCAGACTCATCAGCTTCCCTCAACCGGCAGATCAAGTCATATGTGTGAGCTTCATGTACCACATATTTGGAAACAGCGTCAGTGAGTGCCACACTGTCGTCACCAGTGCTCGTCTAACACAAATGTATTTACACGTGTGTAACAAATGCACTGTGCTGGCATTCTCTTATTCTTAGGTTCACTGAAGTTTATTGCAAAGCATCCTGGAGAAGCAGAGACGATTGTGTGGATGAGAAGTGGCACCCAGGGCTACAAATGGAGATTTGCTGATCTTACCTTTAAGAGTGACAAACCAATACAGGTATTCTTCTTGCTGCGCAGTCTGTATGTTCTTCTGCTTCTGTCATAATAAATATGATTTTTAGAGGCTTATACAGAATAATAGGATGTTGTGTGCTGTGTCACTTCAAACACAAGCTTGTTATTTCTGTTTCCCCCTCACTGTTTCTTACAAATAATATTTCTATTTTATTTCTGCTCTTATTGAATGCTAATAATGTTTGTCTTGGTCTTATTGTCTTCTAGAGGTATTTCAGAAGATTATGTATTTACTAATGAGAGTTAGCTAAGTTAAACTCTTCTGTTGTCATGAAAGCTGCATTTGATTTAATTAAAGTCCTTCTCCAGTTTATTATAGAAGCATCGGCTGTTGGAAAACAAGGCAGCATTGCCATTGATAACATAGTAGTGTCCAGTAATGAGACTGATTCTTGTGCGGCCGAGAGAGAGTGCACCTTCCAGGGCTCCCTCTGTGGTCTGCTGCCCCAGCCGTCTGCAGATTTCATCTGGAGCCGGATCACAGGGGCATCCCAACCCGCCAACTCTTCAGGCCCCACCACAGATCACACTCTGGGGACAGAGCAAGGTTTGCAGTCTTTGACATGCATCCTCAGCTGCTTTGAAATGTTCACATCATGCCAGAACTAGGGACAGGCTATTTTTTTTGCCAGCCTCTTTTGCGGCTAAATAAATCAGAGAGTCGTCAGCATATAGATTTATCCAGTGTTGGCTTTGGATGTTTGCTCAGACTTAAAAACTAGAAAGACTTGACATTGGTTTGACTATTCACTGGGTCACTGTGACATGAAGAACTACCAGTCTCACTTTGGCTTGAATTTAAAGTTTGAAAAAGACCAGTGCATGTTGTGCTAAGTGATATATAAAGAATCCTATATTTTAAAGGGAGCGGGTTTCTGTAGGGTTATATTTTCCCTTTATAACAAGTCGGATCTTGTGTTCTTTGATGATGAGACAATGTTGTGATTGAGCTGAAAGAAGTCTGAAAACCAAACTATAAAAATTTCATGGTTCTTGTTTGAAATTGCAATATTGATTGATCATAATGGATCGCAATACATAAAAAATTTAGTCATTGTAGATACATGTAGATACAATACAATGTGTGTATACAAAGTTAATGCACACACAAACTGATAATTATCTGCATGTGCACAACTGTACTTTATGTGTAGGTTATTACCTGAGTGCCCAGTTGTGGAGTCACCCTGTGGGGTCCAGAGGCGCAGTGATGACAGCACTGATGGAGCCCACAGCTCCTGATGGGGAATGCCTAATGTTTTGGTACTACATGGAGGGAAGTGGAGTCGGGGAACTTGGTGTTTACCTTCACACCCCTGAAGACCAGGGACTCTCCCTCCAGCTCTGGACCAGAAGTGGAGATCAGGGGAAGCACTGGAGGCACGGAAGAGTGACGCTTCACAGTCCCAACAGCCCCTTTCAGGTACCTGATGGTTAATTACCAAATACTCATTCTTGATTAAATGCATATTTTAAAAAGCATCTTAAGCTGACTTATTTTGCCTTTTTTATGATTTTATAACTTTATATTGACTGGTTTGTACACAACTTGTTGTCAATCCAAGGCTCAGGACTAAATCAATCAATATCATCAGCAACAAAAACAGTGTAACAGTTAAAGAACAGGATCACATTCAAGCTAAGCAACCCTAAAACAATACTGTGTGAGACTCTATAGTTCCACTTTACAGAGATAAGAGAGACACAGATCGTCTTCTTTATTCTGGGTGACAGGTGACTTTTGAGGCGGTGGTTGGCGATGGGCTGAGGCGTGACATCGCCATTGATGACCTCACTCTCCTGAATGGGGCTTGTCCCCCACCAGGTAAGGGAAAGCTGTGCAAACTTTAAAAGTCCAAAGAGAAAACTGACGAACGATGAGAAATCACTCTACATGTATGTTTGGATGTTTGAGGGGCGGTTCTTAAGTTTGCGTATACTGGTATGGTTGTATACTGTATGTGTCTCTGTGTTACTCTTTGCAGGTTTTTGTGATTTTGAAATGGACCTCTGTGGTTGGGTGAGCAATCCTCCAGCAGAGTCTGGAGTAGACTGGGACTGGCTCTCAGGTGCCAGTGACATTGCTTTGAGCCCAGAAAGGGACCACTCCACAAATTCTCCTGTAGGTAAGTCAGCAAACGCACATCTTAACTATCGGCATCATGAAGAATTTGGTAGTTGGTAATTTGGACTTTGGTAATCCACAAAATGCATTAAAAAGAAGAAACACAGAAACTTCACGTTCTCGTCAAAGGACGAGTTCAGAATGTTTCAAGTTTGTGTTAAAACAATGTCTTAAAACTGATGACTATATTATCATTGACTTTAACTTTATAATATCATTCTGTCTGTTCACACTGGCCATTAAGAGATCTCACTCTAATGTGCTTCCAGTGTAAATGAAGGGGGACAAAATGTGCAGTCCTGTGCAGAAATGTGTATCTGAGGTTAACAGGCTGCAGCAGAGAGAGTTTGACAAATGAATTGTCCGGCCAGACGCAGAGAGTTATTCATAGGTGTGTTTTGGGTACAACATGAATTAAACCAAAGTGCAATTCCCCATTCATTTAAAGGATAGTCGTGCCTGCACATGTGTGCATTGGCAGTGAGGTACATGGTCTTTGTAAACCAGTTACATTTTGGAAAGGTTAACAAGAACCCAACTTGCCATCAGATGGCAGCCAATGGGTTCCACGATTTGATTTCACCAATGGGTTCCACTTCTTTTCCTCTCCACATGGACTGTTTACCTTCATGCCACACAGACATTAAAGGTCAACGTTGCTCTCTCTCTCTCTGCACAATGTAGCCACAATAGTGATATGTAATTGCGCCGCTGTTTGCATGTGCAGGACACTGTTTTTTAGAGGGTTTTTTTCTCTTCCTAGGCCACTTTGTGTTCTTCAGCCCGTCTGGCACAGAACAAATAGCCCAGCTGGAAAGTGAGAAGATGGAGGCAGTAGAGAGAGCTTGCCTGGAGATCTGGCACTACACTAAGGGATGGTTAGCAACGGGTATTTACAGTCTTTTCTTTTCTGTCACTAAGCCGTCATTAATGTTTAAACTTGTGTGAATTTGGTTGGAAATTCAGCACTTTCTTCAGCTTGACACCTGATAATAAATGTTGTTAGAACTGCAGCCAGAATTAACCTGGACAACAAAATGATCACATTTCAGCTAGATCGTGTTTTGACCTCCAAGTCTAGACTTTTTAAGTGAATATAATAAACACTTCACATGCACTTTACATGCACAGAATCAAACAAAACCTATTAACCCAGATTCACTCAAACATTAAATCTTTCCACTGCATCCTCTCACCAGTTTTTATCCTTAATCACTGTCCTCATTGTTATGTATCATCGAGAAAGAAAACATTCTCAAAACCTGTCAATAAAAACAAATTTCTGTCTTTTGATGATGAATTTTGGTGCTCCTAGGGCTATCAAGCATTACGCTGACAGTGTTTGTGAATGAGACGGCTCATCTCCGTCCCGTGTGGAATACAACTGGAATCATAAATGAAACATGGATCCGAGGCAGGGCAGACTACAGTGCGTCGGGGCCTCATCAGGTGTCATTTCATACTGTTAGAAACACTCCCCCTGCATAAAACCTGTACTGGTTTCTAAATAAACTGTTCTCCTTCATCAAAGGTTATTTTACAAGCAAGGTTCAATAGCACAGTGGAACAAACCTTTGCTCTGGACGACGTACACGTCATCAGGGACCAGTCTTGTGACGAAATAATCCCGACCACCACCCCGAACCCTGCCACCACAGCCACCCCTGCCCCCGCCTCCGCCATGGACTGCACTTTTGAACAAGGTGACTCATAAAAGGCTTAGGCTTTCACAGGAATAGCGACAAAATGAGAACTCTGCTGACACTAACACAATTAACTCGACAGGTATTTTTCCCAGGGCTCATGCTGTGTTTTTGTCTGAAATATCATAAACAACATTGTTAAGCTTCACAACATTTTAGCCAAAATCAGACATTTGAGTTTTACTTGACCCTGGCTGAGCAGTATTAGAATTTATATATTTGCACGGTTCTAAGTTATATCATGTAAAACAGGTCTGTGTAGTTGGGACCAGGAAGCCAGTGACGATATCAAGTGGGCTCGCAGTGCTGGAATTCAAGTGGACGAGCCATGGGATGGACCTCAGTATGATCACACTGTTGGTAATAATCAAGGTAATGAATGGAGTACTGTCGACCACTGGAAATAAACTTAAAATAGAAACCTGACCTGAACACACATGTTGTTAAGGTGTGGCTTTAAAGAACACTAGTCGTCTGTGTAACTGGTCTGCATGTATGTATGTACTAGAGTACACAATACAGATATATATTATATATAATATTATCTGATTCCACCTGTTAGGTTTTTCAGTTTTACATCATTGTTTATTCAGGATCTTTTGAGATTAATTGAAGATGTCTATACGAGGAATTTGAACTCATTGTGTTTGGTTCTTAGAAAATTTGATGGGTATCTTTTAAGATTTACTGACATTTTATTAACTAAACTGATAAATATTGATATTGAAATGATAAAATAATAGTAATGTAAAAAAGAAATTACTGCTTTTCCACAGTTAAAACCTTAAAAAGGTGCCACGTAGTGCGAATGTCTGTACATGCTCTCTGGCATCAAGTTCTTCTCAGTGGTTTACAGTTTGCCCACATCTTTGTCTTCTTTCTGTATGAAGGTTCATTCTTACTCTTGAATGGCTCCGGATCTGAGGATGGGGAGAGAGCAGTCATCTCTGCTCCTGTCGTCAGCCTAGCGCCACAAATCTGTGTTGGATTCTGGTACCACATGCTCGGACCGTCAGTATCCAACCTGGATCTGCTGGTTGAGAGAGTATGCACCCCAGTGAGAACTTCAAACCTTATGTTACAGTCTTTTCCGGCATTACTTTTGATCTATGAAATGACTTGATTTGCTCTAGAATTCGTCTAAAGAATTAGTCTGGACTCGGCGAGGGACGCAGAACCCAGAGTGGATTAATGCACAAGTAACCATCAGCGCAAACAATACAACACGGGTAAATCTGAACTCAAACCATGAAAGCCAGACACTTCAGTACTTGGACAACAAACAATGTAACGCCAGCACTTGAACTCAAATCTCAAACTTATCTGTGGCTATTCTGTACTGCAATTTCTTGTTACTGTAATCGTGGAGTAAAACATTTATTAAACTGCGGGTTTCTACCACTTTCATCCACAGCTGATGTTTGCCGGCCATAGAAATGCCAACAGTAAAGGATTCATTGCCATAGATGACATCACAGTGAAGGAGGGGGCCTGCAGTAATCAGAGTATGTCAACTCAGCCCCGACACTGACTGACATTCACAGGAAGATCAAACGCGTCAGAGATCGTAACACGTTTGCCCATTTTTTTTTTTCAGACATGTGCGGGTTTGATTCCAGCCTGTGCGGCTTTGAGAACAGTTTCAGTCACAAGGGTCGCTGGGGTCGTCAAAGAGGCACAAAGCACTCGGTGGATCACACCTATGGGACCGAAAATGGTGAGTTGAAAGCTGCACCAACCGACTTTACGCTGAGAACATGCAACTGAAGGAGCAAAGTGATCACGGTCTCATCACAGCAACATCAAGGCCGCAATGAATCCCATCATTCACAGCTCCTTACTGATTCATGTAATGAATGTAGCTGTGAAATCATCCAGTGTCAATCTGAGGGGTTGCAAGATAATTACCGAAACATGAAACAGGTAAAAACATATCTCTGCCACATTTGTATATATGACTTTGATTTAACGCGATAATACTTAGGTTTATGACCACTGACATGTAAAGCTAATGGCATTCCAGTGTGTTTAGTGCTAATTAGCGAATGCTAACATGCTAAATCGATGATGGTAAGCATTATCTAGACTTTCAGCCTTCTTCTGACACATTTTAGTGATGCCATTTTTCCTGTGTGGTTATTCAAAATGATATTAAATTTGAAAACAGAACAAACAGCTCTAACTCTCTCTGTGCTGCAGGTTTCTACATGACTGTGATATCAAACTCTACACAGACTGAAGTAGCTCAGCTGCTCACACCAAAGTTAACGTCAGCCACAGAGATTTGTGTACGCTTCTGGTAAGTCCAGTGTTGCAAACACACGCATCTATACACAGCTGTGAGAAGCAGAGGTTAACGTTTGTGTATCTGTATCTGTGTTCAGGTACTGGTTACCTGTGGGATCTTCTAACATGCTTGCTGTACATGTGCTGCGAAGCGGCGAGCTGACAGATGCACTCTGGGAGCGATCTGGACCGCCCTCTTCAGGCTGGGAGGTGGCAGATGTCACAGCGTCCTCTCCTGCAAAATTTAATGTAAGCTGGTGGTTTACAAGTGTTTTACAGGGACCACTTTCCTCACACTCTGTCAATCAAACTGCCTTTATCACAGTCAGTCACTTTTCTCCGTGTTCCTCAGTCATTGCTGTAAGACTGCTCCCTAAAAGTCTCTTCGTGTTCTTCAACAGGTGGTGTTTAAGGCCGCTCATGTGCCCGGCACTAACTCTACAGTGAAATTAGATGACATTTCTGCGAGGAGTGGGGCATGCAGTCCTCCAGGCAGCTGTGACTTTGAGTCTGGACCATGCACGTGGATCAACATCCCCAAAGAAGATGGACATGACTGGGTGCTGGCCCAAGGAGGCTTCCAGGGTCCACCGACAGACCACACCACTCAGACCTCACAGGGTACCACCTCATAGGTTAAACACAAACGTGTGGCTGGAGCAAAAGAAATCCCTGTCCTATACATGTTTTTATATTTTACTGCACAAAAGTAAAATTCTCTTTGTTTTGTTATTCTGCATGACAACATTATGGAGAGGATCCCTGCAGAGATACACTTTCTTTTTAAAAAAACCCAGAAACATCATTTTTCTTTAACCAAAAATTACATCAGTCTGTTTAAACCCACCAGACTCCAGTCAAAATAATAGTAATTTCACCATACACACTTTATTTAAACTCACCAAAAACACCACTGGTTTGCCTGAAATACACCCTTAATTCACTGTGTTAGATGTGAAACTATTATGGTTCTGCACACCTCAACCCTCATTTTACGGCAACTTGTCAAGTGACCAGACACAAATGCTAATGTTTTTCCATGTCTGCTGGATGTGCAAATTAGCAATTGTTTGCTAACACCTCTAACCACCTTTTTTTCATTTTTAAAATTTTAATTTACTGATTGTGGTACAGCTTCACGTAATAATGAAATATAAAGTCAGCTCAGTGACTGGCTCAACCACTCAACCGTGTTGTAATCTGTGATTAATATGAGCCACTGTGGCTGCTGTTTCACTGGCATAGTAACTCATTAACTTCTCTTTTTATCCCTGACTGTCCTGCTGCTGACATTACCGCCTCCCTGCCCCATAAATAATGTCCTTTGGTCTGTTCAACCAAAAGAAGCTTCAGAGTATAAAGGCTCACAAATAATTAAAAATGCTAATCTTTCTCTAACCAGCGTTGACCTCGCTGCAGCTCTGACAATCATTTCACAGCTAATCACTTGCATTGAAAACTTGTCGCTCATTGTGATTTTGCTCTCATTTTCATATTCAGGTTGGTTCTTGTTGAGCTCATCACTGCACCAGAACCACCGCAGTCTTGCACAGGTGCTGTCAGAATGGATTTCCCTAAGAGACACCACCTCCTGTCTCACCTTATGGTACCATATGGACAGCAGGTCAGTGAAGGGAAATGACAAACCACCACCCTGTTCACACCATACAGTATGTGACAATGCAGGGGGTGCACTTTGTCCCGTTTATCCTGTTCAGTTTCCTCATTGACTTCCTCAGGAAGTGTGCACAAATGTCATTTAGACATGAATCACCTGCCCCACTTTGTGCAAGAATATCCTGTGGCAGAGTTCACCCCGTACACAGACGTGCCGCATGAAAAAGATCAAGAATCTAAAAATAAGATGCTTGGAGAATATAATGCGCAGTATCTTTGTCAGTGTAACCCGGAAAGGTTAAAGAATTACAGACTAACAACAATTTACAATACATTACAATACATACAACTAATTTTTTTGCTCATATCGCTCATAAACGTGGCATTCATCTGCTGTTTGTCAGTGACTCGGGAACATTAAAGGTGTACCAGCGTTCAGGGCCATCAGAGCAGAGTCTGATGTTCAGCAGTAACAGCAGTCGACGCAGCTGGACCAGGTTGTCTCAGTCTATAGAGAGTGACAAACCGTTCCAGGTAACCCAAAACAGGCTCATAGGCAACGGTGATAATGAGAGAAACAATTATTTTATCATTAATGTTCCCTCTTTCCCTCAATGACCTGTTCAGCTGCTGATCGAAGCAGAGGCCAACAGCAGAGGATTTATTGCTGTTGATGACATCAGCGTCACACCAGGCCCATGTCAAGGTCCTGATATTGTTTTGGTTTTTTTTATTTCTACAATTTATTACAGAAATGTATTTGATGCTAATAACATAAACGATAAACGAATGAAATTATGTTTTCTTTGTCTTATAGTAAATGAAACCGAGTTCGAGTTTGTGGGTTGCTCTTTTGAAAATGGCACATGTGGCTGGGAGGACATCAGTGTAGGACCGTTTCAGTGGACAAGAGAAAGGAACGCCTCTGAGAACATCGGGCCCTCCGTGGACCACACGCTGGCCACTGAACTGGGTGAGGCCACACACACTTACGCTAACTTCATTTACAGGTTATCTGCTTCTGGACTGTGTCACACTCACACAAAACGCGTCGGCAGTGGCGGAGAAGACTGGCTGTCTCTGACTTCACAGGTCCAAATCCACGGCCTTCCTCTTGTTTTGAAACCACGGACACACTTTTACAACTCAGAGAGCAATAAAAGAGCAAAGAGGTCACCAAAACTGTCGATGCTCCTCTGGAGACAAAGCATCTCACCAAAAACAGCATCCAGGTCTGGACTTTGATTCACAAAAAAACAAATTATTAAACCCACCAAAGAGGGAGGGTGTAAAATTACTTTTTTATTACTATTTAATATTTAGCCATTCTGCATCCAACATTTTATATCATAAAAGTATGTTTTGGTATTATAGTGAGAAGTCTGTTACGAGGGTAAAAGAACCTGAATATGGAAGTGAGATTTCTCTTGTTTCCCCTTTTAGAATTTGTATGCTACCGATGCTGCATGATTTCTACATCCCCGTCCCCTCGTCTTTTCTGCTCAGGCTTCCTTCATCATCGGGCTTTTGTTAAACATGAAATCTGCACTTCTGTGATTATGCCGTCAGGTCAACTGCAGCTGCAATGCAAATATGTATTCTGCACCACCACCATATGTCCCCACACTGCCTAAAAGCCTGAAAGGGGAGAAATCACTAAACAATGGTGCCTCTTTGCCAGAAGTAATAAGTTCCTCAAAACACAACTACATTCACAGTAGACTTAATTTCTTTTTTTATTCGACATTTCCAGGTTGGTATGTGGCAGTGAATTCTGACCGAGGAAGTGAAGTGAGCCCTGCTGCCATCCAGAGTCCTATCATGACGCAGGCCAGCGCCACTTGCACGCTGCACTTCTACTACAACATGTTTGGAGACGGTATGTTTCGCATGTGCAGGCGTGCGTAGCCATTACATGTTTCCGCTTGCAATCGCTCAATCAATGAGCTCTCCACAGACGTAGAAGAGACGCGTGTGGTGCTGAAGGAGGGCTCCAGGAAAACCACGCTATGGTGGCTGTCCGGTAACCACGGTGATTTGTGGCATCACGGTGAGGTAAGGGTTGGTCGAATGCCTCAGGACTTCACCATCCTGTTTGAAGCCTCCAGGGCCTTCACCCAGCCTGGACACATTGCCATCGATGACATAGATTTCACCAACTGCACTCTACCCGGTAGGGTACCCGCTCAGTCGATGCACCCCATCATGTTTTATTCCTCAGGTTACCCCCTTTTTTAAGCTGATTTACAGTATTTATTATTCTTTGGTTGTTGGTTTTCAGAGCCACAGCCCTTGTGTCCAGAGAATATGTTTACATGCAACAACAGTGTGTGTGTGGAGCAAAACCAAGTGTGTGACTTCAGCGACGATTGTGGTGACTGGTCTGATGAAAATGACTGTGGTAAGAAATCACAAATAAATTTATGTTAAATAAATAAATAAACATTAAATAAATGTTAGAAACCCTGAACAAGTGCAATAAATTCATACACATGAAGTCTCTGCATATTTTGTCCTGAAAATCATTTCGTAATTACCTTTACAAGGGTTAAATGAGTAGAGAAATTTGATATTTAGGTAGGTTTAAAGCCTTTTTGGGGTGCTGATATTTGATATTGTTTTTCTATTTTCTAATTTTAAGTTTGGTAATTTGTCAAGCAGAAGTAACAGACATCCACAGGTTCAAGCTCCTCGCATGTGAGATCTTGCAGCTTTGCTTTTCTTACATTAGAGTGAACATATTGTTTTTGGGGTTTTGGACACGTTGTCCAGCAAAACACGATGTTTAAAGATGTCACCTTACGTTCAGAGTGACTGACAGATTAATCAGTTAACTGTAAAAAATCATCAGCAAATAATGAGAATACTATTTCTGGTTGTGATTTCTACGTCTCGCTCTTTTTTACCTGAAACTATTAATAACAATGTAGAGCGACAGGGCGTTGTGGAGCGCTGCAGCTTTGAACAAGGCATGTGCTCTTGGGCGGCAAGTGAGGTGGACACACCTGGAGCTGAGTGGGCGGATCATGATGGACAGGAGGCCTGGCCCGGATATGGACCTCCTAGGGATCACACCCAAAACTCTGCAGCAGGTGATACTGTCTCTCATTGGCTCTGAGCTAATTAAAGCTGCGCTGCGTGACTTTTACAAATAAATGAATGTCGGTTACCTTCCAGCTCTTTACAAACAAGTTCACACAGTTCTCATTTAACCACACAGTTCTTAAATCTCACGTCTGGTGTAACATCCGCACACTGCCGCACACCTAGCGATGCATTTTGAGTCAGCCAGGGAGACAAAAGTCACTGCACTGTAGCTCTAAGCTTCTTGCCTACACAGTGATTTGATGCCCCAACTTTCCATTGATTTATCTAATTTCATGATACAGGTCACTACGTCATTCCTGGGATTCACCTGACTGAAAAGGGAGAGACGTCAGAGACTGTCTCCAAAACCCTACTACCCAGCTCTAACTGCACTGTGGGTATACGCTGGTGTATAAGGCAGATAGCCTTTTCAAAGTCTGCTTACAAAACAGATTAAACGCTAACAAGCTAACTTGCTTTGAGTAAGCGCATGCTGGCAACGTACAGCTGATTGGTTAAAATAATCATCTAGCTTGTTGAGCTGATGTGTGCATGTGTGTGTAGCTTTGGTTATCTGTCACATGCTTATCTCTGAGTGGTACATTATTAACCACCCTTGCAGGGTGTTCACAGTTCATAACTTATTTAGATAAAAGCAGGTTTTTCAAAGCAGGCGGCCACCTTCCTGTGAGTGCATCATTTCACCCTTGTTGACTCTTATTCCATCAGGTGAGATTCTTCTTCTTCAGCCTGGGTGATGCTGCAGCCACCCTGACAGCCCAGTCCAGGACACAGTGGTCCGGCCACGACGACACCATGTTATGGCTGAGGGACAACTCACAGAGTTACAGCTGGCAGAGAGCAGAGTTCACATTCTCCTCCTCAGACAATAGCAAGGTCAGTGAGAGGAGACAGGCAGTTAAGTCAATGGTAGAAGTTAGCTCACGGTGACAGCCTGACAGATCAGCCATCTCTGCTGGAGTGTTTAGCATCTTTCAGCTTCTGGTTTTGGTTTTTTGGCACCAAAATGACAGACAGGCACCAGTTGGCAACTGGTCTTTAAACATCAAATCTATTATTTTCCTCAGGTGTTAGTGGAGAACAAACACTGGCTGCATGGGGAGTGAAAATGGGAGTTTTAGATTATCAGGTTGCCAGAAACATGAAGCAAAGTTAATGCTAATGTTGGTCCTTGTCTCCTCGATCTATAAATAAGCCATTGTGTGCTAACAAGAGGCAAAAGTTAGCCCTAATAATGCCTAATAAGTGGCATTGATGTTTATAGAAGGTTGTAGCTTATGGGCACAAACGAACATCAGGACAAAATCAGTGTCACAAAGTTGGCTTTGAGTTTTCTTTGACACTGATTTTACCCGACAACAAAAGTAAAAGTTTTCCTCCACAGGTTGTCTTCAGATATGAGCGTGGGGACGGCCCCAGAGGGTTTGTTGCGCTGGATGACATCTCTTTCTCCAGCGAGTGTGTATTTGACCCAGACAACAGCCACCTGCCTAACGCGACAACCACCTCCGCCCCACCTACATCCTCTAACGCACCCACATCTCCAGCCACACCCTCCACTACACCAACCCATCCCTGTCAGGTAAACCACTCCACGTGACGAGATCACGGCTGCTAAAGCAACTCTGCGAAACAACGTTAACGCCTAAGCTGCTTTTCTCTTCCTTTGCCGTTGCAGGATAGTGAGTTTTTCTGTTGGCGGTCAGCTGAAAAAGTGTGTATTCTGGCAAATTTACGGTGCGATTATCATCCAGACTGCCTCCGGGGGGAGGACGAGGATGGCTGTGGTGAGGCTGCGTGTTGCATTCACTGTATCCATCTAAAACTGACTGTAGAGACAGCAGCACAAGGTACAGGTAGATTAATTAGCAGACTGTTAGATATTGTAGCAGGTTGGTAAACAGTAGAAGGTATGATCTTCCTGATCCACTGATGCTTTATTTGACTCAGTCTTGTGTTTGATTAATTGATGTGAAGTGATTAATTGAATCGTATCTGGTTCACCCACAGTGAGGTCAGGTTTTCATTTGGTCATGCACAAATTTTCTCTGTTGCACTAAACCTTTCTCAGAAACGTGTGATTCATGATTCAGTGTTCTCTTCCCTTTGTTTCCCAGCAGTATTACTCACGCCTTGCCTCAAACTTTAACAAACAGGTATGTGCACATTTGAAAGTGACCAGTGCCAGTGGACCGACGCCAGCGTCGGACAGAGCAGGTGGCAGAGAGAGAAAGCCAGTAACGGCACTGAGCCGCCCACTGACCACACTACTGGCTCAGGTGACTTGACGACGGCCCCTCTATCGAAACTGCACTCTTCCCTCAGCAGTTGAGTCCGCATGTTTAAAAGTCGTTGATTCAGCATGTTCACCTCATTCTCAGGCTACTACATGAGAGTGAATTTCAGTGAGGGGTCCACACAAAGCGAGGCCCGACTGCAGAGTCCCCCACTCTCCCCTTCGTCCCCCTACTGCCAGATTCTGTAAGTGATAACGGTGACATCACTGGTCACGCCTTTCTTACTATCATCCTGAATTTAAAATATGACTTTTTAGTTGTAGAATATTTGTTTTCATTCTGTAGTTGAATATTTAAAATATGAATTGCTCAATGCACCCCCCACCGCCTCTGTCTTTGTACCATGCAACTCTCTTCCCAATCCAACACTGTCCCCTTCTTCCTTCCTTCTTTCCTAAACGCAGGTTTCACTTCCACATTGGTGCAGAGAGTGCTGGGTCACTCAGAGTGCTTATGCAGCAAGCTGAGGGGAGTGAAGCAATCCTGTGGTCACGCAGTCACAACACTGTCTCCCGCTGGACCGCGGAGCATCTGCCCCTAGGCCTGCACCAGCAGCCTTATAAGGTGCATGATCAAGTATTCGCTGAGCATTTAAACAGATACATTTAGGTCTTAAAGAAAGGGACCTACAGTGACATAATGAAAGAAAAACTGTTAAATGAGTTTGAGACGTTAGTTTTTATTAGCATTGTGAAATCTACTATAAAGTGTATGCACAATATATTTTGAAACATGAAATCCATGAAATCATTAATGCTACTTATGTACACTATAAAAAACATTGCCACATATGGAATTTTCAGTCATCTTTATATGTAGTATATCTGAATGTGATGAAATATTAAGTTTAGTCCTGTTATTACATATTTTGTGGTATGCATCATATCATGAAATCGTGTGTGTATTCACATGTACCCTGTATTTACGTATTACCGTCACAACCTGGCTTGTTTTCATATGTTAAATAAAAATGTATTTACATTACACATGGGTAAAGCAAATGTCCATCAAAACAAAAAAGAGGAGTATTAGCTGATGTCAGTGTCTGTAGTGTGGGAGTTGCAGGAGGACGGTGTGTGAATTTAGGAAACTGCATTACATTTCCCAGAACGTCTCCACATACCGGATGTTACCAGTGAAGATTATGAGACTAATGCATCAAAAACATAAATGTAATCATTTCTATTCTTAGGTTTGGTTCAGCAGCATGAATACAGTGACTCAGGCGGGAACTTCTGCAGGAGATCACATTGCTGCTGTGGATGATATCTCTTTTGTGAACTGTGAAAAATCCTACCAACCACCAGGTAAATGAGTTCTCACCAGCAGCACATGTGAGTTTACAGGAAGGGAGCAGCAGTTCTTAGCCTCATACTTAGTTGATGAATTCTTAAATTCTCTTTTCCCTCCTCAGCTCTGTCTGCATGTGACTGTTCTTTTGAAGATGGTCTGTGTGTTTGGGTGCAGGGGGCTGAAGATGAGTTGGACTGGGTCAGCAGATCTGGTCCCACTGAAACCCCCAACACCGGGCCTGCAGGAGACACAACTGGCAAAGGTCACTTTTATTCTAGACCTTTACACAGGCAGCCTCTTTAAACATCATAAACATAACTTCATAGAAGTGTGGTGCACTACTGGCTTACATTTAGCACTGACAGCCAATCGCAGTATGCGTTGAGACTTTTCCTTAAAAGCAGAAATCTGCAGCTTTTGCTGAACAGCAGTCCCTGCAGCAACACCGGTGACCACGTGTGATTATTGCTGGAAAATTCTTGCCACATTTGTGCAACTGGAGGAGTCACAGTGACAGAAAACTGACTGACTAATGTCAGTGATGGTCATTTTGGTCATACTGGTCAGACCAGTTGGCGGCAAAGAAGAGAGCAGGGTTATGTTATATCTACTTTTCCAAGTTACAGTCTCATTTTAAAGCTGCATTTTATGACATTCAGCCATAATAAATGGCAGCAAACAAGTATTTGCTATGTAAAGATGTAGAGGAGCAATGACAGCCAAGACACAGAATTCTTTGCTCTTCATTTTATTTTTAGGGACGCCCTCATGTGTGCATGTCAGTGCACGTGCTTCCCTGTTCAACAGCCAGATCACAAACCTGCTCATTGTACGGCTAAAACAATACACTGCAGTGTGTTTCTGAAAACACTCGAGGTCAGAAATGGGCAGCCACAGGGTCTCAATCCATAATTGTGCAGCCCTGGTGTTTTAACAGAGTTGTGTGTTCAGAAAAGACCATTCTGAGAAGCTGGTGTCCTGGTTCAACATGTAGCTGGGATGAATTTTAAAATTGATAATGATTATTACATTAGCCAAAAAGTAAAGTTTTATAGCCTTGGTAACCAGCTTGATGGTAACAAGATGAGTCTAAGGGTTATAGGACAATTCATGAATAAGAATACCCACCCAAACCCAACACTTCACCTCAATGAGCCTTCAAAAATATGTTGAATTGAAAATCGCTGTTGGCTTGAGCTCCCCACAGCTCGTAGAAAGACTCAACTTGTGATCAAATGTTGCAAGTGCACACTTCTCTGTGTGAAGTGCTCAAACCTTTGAAAAGTTTCAAACTGGTGTTGATGTTGTTTCACAGGGAAATACCTCTACATCGAGAGTTCCCCTCCAAGTGTAAAAGGAAACACGGCTCTCCTGAAGTCTCCACTGCTGCCACCTGCTGGGGAAAACGGATACTGTTTCACATTTTGGCACCACATGTTCGGCGCCACTGTGGGCTCTTTGAGGATGCATCTGCAAACAGCTGATCCCTTAGAGAAAACCGTGGTAAAACATTAAAAAATTAATAATTGCATTAGCTTATTGTATTTGTTGTTCCACCAAGCAAAGAGATAACGAAGGTCTTCATTAATATTTGTGTTTAAGTCTGTATGCATTACTTCCCTTAACTACAGTGTTAGAAAAACGGCTTTGAGGTTGATTGAGAAATGTTTTTGACTGTTCCCACTGGGCGGTTTTCTCTTTGTTATTATACTCCTCACATAGTTGTGAAATGCTGATTGCAAAATAGCATCAATGCATTGTATAGGGAGTGCAAGCTGCACAGTTTTAGTGCATACCGTGGTGTTGCAAAAACCTCACATCCTCATTGCAGCGAGTGAATCAGCCTCCTGTCTTTCCTGTAGGTGTGGCAAAAATCAGGAAATCAAGGGGACGAGTGGCTGCTGGTGCAGATCCACGTGACCCTGCAGAAAGTCCACCAGGTGATTCTGGAGGCTTCAGTTGGAGGAGAGGCGGGAGACATTGGCATCGATGACATCTCCCTCATCAGCGGACCATGTCCTGCCTCTGGTAGTAAGACTGAAGCTGGAGCCCAGACTGTAATATTCGTAAATTACTTTAATGTGTCATTATTTCAAAAGATTGAGAGGAATAATTACAAATAGGCACATTTCCAGTCTCGTCAGTGAATCACATCCTCTCGACCGTATCATCCTCCCTTGCTCTAACAGGCCTGCAGACCCTCATTTATTTTGCTTTAGTTTCCACTTTTATGTGATCAAATCTTCTGAGAAATAAAATTTAAAAAGGCAGAGAGTAATGAGGCTGTGCACTGATGTACTGAGCTTGTTCATATATATCTACGCAGCATGTAGACACATGCCACAGATGGTTTCAGTGTGTCCTCAAAGAAAACAGGAAAATACAGAAATGTCACAAAGAACATTTATGAATCACTGTAGGACACATCCTGTCAAGTCCTTGTTTCACATCTAATTTA
This sequence comes from Datnioides undecimradiatus, assembly GCA_008933995.1. NCBI lineage: Eukaryota > Metazoa > Chordata > Actinopteri > Lobotiformes > Datnioididae > Datnioides > Datnioides undecimradiatus. Next base: position 3,766,402 of record WARS01000052.1, read on the forward strand.
GACTGAGACTCACTACACAGCATTTTAAACTATATTTACTGCTAAAGTCTGACTTTTAAACTTTGCAAGATGTGCAATTATTTTTTTAGAATGCTTTCCAAAACATTATCTTGCAGATTTGTGTGACTTTGAGGAGGGGAGCTGTAACTGGCAGCAGCAGACCGACGACGACTTTGACTGGGTCAGACACTCGGGCTCCACCCTGAACCCCAACACTGGGCCAGACAGCGACCACACCACCAACACACCCACGGGCCACTACTACTACCTGCCCTCCTCCGCTGCTGACCGGCTCGGACAGACAGCGAAGATGTCTTCACCGCCGTACCCTGCAGGTGAGGCGGTTGTCTGCTGTGTGTTTTCTTGTTACTTCCACTGAGATCTGTAAGTTTTATTGCAGTGTGTAATAACATAGTTTTTCTTGTTTCCCCACGGTGAGCATGCAGATACAACAAATACACTGAGAGAAAGCAGACACACACATCCAGGCATGACCAAAACTTTCAGGAAGTTCAGTTTAATGTCTTCATTAGGGAGACGTTGCATTTAAGACGTTTGAGTAGACTTTAGGGACATCTAGTGGTGAGAGTTCAGGCTGCAAATAGCTGAGAACTCCTCTGCTCACATTCCCCCACTAAGCATGAGGGGAAAAGTATGGTGGCCACAAAAACATGAAAGGCCCTGTCCTGAGCCAGGCTGGTGAAAATGTAAATTGAAATTTTCAGGGCATTATACACTGATCAAAACATAATTTAGAATAACATGCTCTTTTTCTGCCAGGCAGCATTTTACTTTTGTAGCGTCTGAGGTTTTAAACAACTATATACTGTATTAAATGTGTCTCCAATTTCCACATTAACTGATGGATTGTTTGGTTACGAAATTTCAGAAAATAGCGACAAATGCCAGTTTCCCAGGGTCCACAGTGACACATTTACGATGTTCTTTTGTTTAACGGAGAGTCTGAATGTCAAAGTGATCAAGTTTGGTGCAATTTAAGACAAATAAAGCAGCATATCCTTGGTTTTAAAAGCAAAAATCATAGGTGCTACTGCAGCGCACTCTGGACGTTGCCTTTGATCCCGCAGTCATTGAATCATATTTAATTTAGTTTTCCTTCCTTTAGGAAAAGGAGCGTGTGTGCAGATGTGGTACCACATGTATGGCAAAGGAATGGGGATACTGAATGTTTACCAGCAGAGTGAGGAAGGGAAGCAGGCCCCGATTTTCTCTCAGACTGGAGACCAGGGCCGGCTGTGGAGGTTCGCTCAGGCTTCACTTCTGCCCTGGGTTCAGCCTTACAGGGTGAGTCACAAGGATCCGCCTGACACAGTCTGGTAATACAGAGTTATTTTGGGTAAAGACATATACAAGGAATACAGCACTGAAAGGTAACAAAGCAAATTCACTCAACCACCAAGAACCACTTTTTTCTACTTATTCTTTGAGTGTTTCTATTTTATTGTACTTTAACTGACACTTCACTACATTTACCGGGCAGATATAGTTACTAGTTACCTTATGCAGCATGGTTCATTATACATCACCACCCAAGTGGGTATAAAATGGTGTAAAATAGCTGTACTTTTAATCAAATGTAAGATTGAAATGCAACTATGTGTTAATGTTTCAGTAATGATAATAAGATAATATATTATGTAACAGAAGAAGACATGGTGCTTGCATAATAAGTACTGCGACTTTAAAGTGGGAACTAGGCGTGCCGTGAGTTATTAATTAGCCTATGTTAGTAATATGTGTTAGTAATATCAACAAAAATTACATTTACAATACTTTTGAATGTCTTTATTCCTCATAGTTACACTGCAAATGAGTTTTAGATGCTATGTTATAACACATAGCTTTTAATATTTACAGTTTCCATGGTTACATGCGTTGCGTTACAGATCATAGTGGAAGCTGTGAAGGCTGGACCCACCCAGGAGGGAGACATGGCCTTTGACGATGTTCAGCTGACCGACGCTCAGTGTCCTCCTCCTGGACATTGTGACTTTGAGCTCAACATGTGTAGCTGGAGCAACCTGGGAGGAGGAGTCGACCAGGAGGACTGGCTCCGCGGCAGAGGATCCTCCATAAATCCCAACACCGGCCCCAGCGTTGACCACACCACCAACTCAACACATGGTATGTGAGTGAAATAATGTCTGATACACTGAAATTTGATAAAAATCACTGGCAATCACATCTACACTTTATGTTAATATTACATTACAGTAATAAGAATCTAGTGGTATAATATATAATAAAATAACAATCACAGGGACGTGTTTCTCCATGAAGCACTTTCCCTTTTAATACTTTAAGGACATTTTCCTCATTATTCTCACGTACCAAAGTGCATTGCAGGAAAAGTATTTTCACATCATGGTCCCAGTACTTTTACTTAGGTAAAGGATCAAAATACTTCCTTCATCTGGGTGGATTTTAGTTAGGATCAGGTATGATTTTCTCAGGTTTATCACATCAAGAGTTCTTTCTTTCCTTATTTTTGCTGATCTTGCAATTTTTCCTCTAGGTTACTATCTGTATGTGGACAGCTCAGTAGGTGAGTGGGGAGACGAGTCCTTCCTGATCAGTGATGTTTTCCAGCCGTCCACTAGAGGTCACTGTCTGACATTCTGGTACCACATGTATGGCAATCACGTTGGGACTCTAAGAGTTTATATAAATGACAGGTAACTAACTGTTAATCTGTGACAAGCAGTGATATGAAACATGAACTGTGCTCTGATGCCTTTGCAACACTGTCTCAAAGAAAAACGCACTCTGGTGGCGACGAAGAGGGGACTCTGCAGTGGATCGAGACAGGAAACAAGGGGAATAAGTGGCAGCAGGCCAATGTGCCTATTAAGCATAAAGAAGCATTCTGGGTAATAATGAGCCTGTGATGGATGTTTCTAATAAAACTTTACTGATAAGTAAATAAAAACATAAGTAAGGACAACACTGTTAACTCACGTGTCTTCTGATTTTCCAACAGTTTGTGTTTGTGTATCAGAGGGGGATGAATACAGGCGGGAACATTGCCCTTGATGATATCACTATCGTCCCAGGCGGCTGCTACTCAGACCCCCCCATTTACCCTCCCAATGATCATTACGGTAACGTGAAACCCTCGTTAGCTTCTTCCCCTGAGCAGACAGGAGCAACCAGGTTCTGCTGCATTTATATCTTTTATAAACTGACAAGAAACTAAATTCAGATTATACAGAAATCCAGAAAGAGTCCAGAACTTCACACTTACACAACCAAGATTTTTTGTTTGCATCACTGTAAAAGTCTGTTGTTAATTAATTTTCTCTTAATGCCGACGAATCCCACGAAAAGGCCGAACCAACAACGCATTTGTTCAGACTTATCCTCTCTGTCTTCCTGTCTGTGGCACGCGACAGGTCAGACTGACTCACCCAGGGCAATAGTGTGACTCATTTATGTGTTTTGCAGAACAACAGGTTTTGAACAACAACAGAGCTCTGTGGCTCAGAAAATAAGATACATCAGGCTTTGAATGTACAGGATTTACCTGCACATGGTAGAAATGCATCGTCAGTTTTGTTTAGTTCATGGGATTCTTTGAAGATATATTATACTTTATGTGTTGCATTTTAAGAGATGTTAAACATTGAACCGTATCAGTTTATCCCCTATGCAAACTGCTAAACCTGTGGGATTTAAGCCTTGGTGCAAGTGAAAAGTGTCACGTACACAGAAGTAAATGTTAGAAAGGAGTTGATGTCAACTGTTGCGCTGCACTCATGTTTCTCTGTCTCTGCAGGCATGTTGACTGCCGGCCTGGCAACTGGCCTGACTCTCCTGGCTGGTGTCATCATCTCCATCGTGCTCTTTATGCTGAACAGGAAGCGTAAAACAATGTACACAGATGATTAAATACAGGAATAATTGCCATCACGTACATGAGAAAAATGAAGAATGTTGATTGATTTTGTCCAACATGTCTGCTTGTGTGTCTTAGGAACCAGTCGGCTGTTTTGAATAACGACCCTATTAACCAGCACTCTGCATTTGACCTGTTTGACTGTAAAATAGAGGTAAGTCAGCAGGATGTGTTGACACAACATCTTGTCCAGCCTTCACAAAGCACAGATGATGAAAAACATTTGTTTCCTCCCAGGGCACCCAGCACGGAACAGAATCTGACTTTTCCTTCTTCAACCGTCTGTACGATCCATCGACACCCGTATCTGACAGCCAAGGGGCCTCATCGGATGCTTAGTCCAGATTAATTACTTCAATAAAACAAATAAACTATTAATTTAAAAATGATACCTGCGCTCTTAGAGGTATTTGCTTTCCATTGAAAAAGGTATTCAGTAGATGAAATACTGACATTACTGTGGCATTTTGAGAATGACTGATGATGTAACAAAAGCTCAGCAAGAATGTATCATTGAGTTGTTATACTAATGACAACTGGATTATTGATTATATTATATGTATCAGTATGTTTACTTCTTATCTGAAATCCCTGCTGTACTGTAGTATGAAAATATACTCATTTTTATAAAATGGATGTTGTTCTTCGACCAGTTCTTCTGTTATTATTGAATTGGATGATATATGTTCTCCTTGTCAATAACAAAAACATAATTTATGATAAGCATAAGGTGTTTATATACTGTAAAATGTGCTCTCTGTCATGTTAGCTACATATTAAGTCTTACTGCGCTCAACAAAGAACACGTGACTGAAAGAAAACAAAGCTGATATCCGCAGATTACAGAAAAGAAAGAGTAAATGTACTTCGTTACCTTAGAACTATTTACGTTCCACTGCTGCCTCCAGTGGGAGTGGACTAAACCATGTGTACATTTTGAAGGGGTGGATGGCCCACGAGAGGTATTCGTATTGTTTTAGATACAAAAACTAGTCAAGCTATTTTAGCCAAAACATGTGTTTCCGACTGATGGTAATAAAGTGATTATTTTTTATTGTGGACAAAAACAAAATTAAAAAAAGACTTTTTGTTGAGCCCCCCACTTTAGCGCCCTGGTAACTTAGTCCCGCGATTTCCGTGAGTACAACGCCCATGCCGCTATCCTGTGCGCTTTAGTTGCCTCAGTCTTATAAAAGGCTATTCCACGTCTCTCACCCACATTTGTCGTATGCCATGCAAGCACCCAACCGTAGATAAACACACAGCCTCACTTGCTAAATAAGGACAGATACTGCATGAAGCCTGACTGGTACCCCCCTCGACCACGTGAGACATGTTACCCTCCACGGCTCCGTCGAATGAACCAATCCAGTCGCGTGTAACTAGACACACAATTACACAGAGGGCTCGCGCTCCGGGAAGTGTGAACGAGGGAAGACTGCACGGGAAGAACAATGGGAGTTGACGTTGAAACCCTTAGACCCGGAGACGGTAAACGTCTTTTAAATGTGGTCTTTTACGCATATATTATCTGTTTTTTATATTAATATTGTATTCAATTCGACGTTTTTTATTTCTGTTTTCAGGAAAGACATTTCCGCAAAAAGGAACCAAAGTTACTGTGCACTACGTTGGTAAGACGTTTCATTGCTGACTGATCAAAGGTTGTTTAATTCAGCCATTTTCAGTCAAAGTTGAAAATGTTACTCGTGCGAACGTAAACTTGCGGTCGACTTTAAATGAAATCATGGAGAAATGGTTTAGTTTTACGTTTCAAAAATGGCGTATTATTCGGTCTGTTTGCGGGGGATGGATGACAGGATCTGCCATTCTAGGAGTAATGTGTAACTGAATGGCTTAGCTTAGCCTAGTTTATCACAAAGACTGGAAAGCGTTGAATGGCTTTGTTTAAAGCTAAGCATTCGCCCGGCTACAATGATCAACACACTGTATCCAATTTCTTCCTTTCACGCTAAAATGCTAAAAAAAACAAAAACATTTAGACGCTATGCTAGCGGTCTCCTCTCCCGTCTTTGCGCTATGCTAACTGCTCTCTGGTCAGAGCATATTTATTTAAAAGGCGTTAAGGTGGAAACGTTATCATGCTGCTTTATTCTGTGCACCGATTTCTGTGTTTGATACTCAACCTCAACATGTTTAAGGTGCTACAATAGGAAGTCTTGGCATTTGTGGATAAATTATGTAATCGTGGTGGGCTAACCACATTGTGTTGCTGTTGTTTGACAGGCACGCTGACAAATGGAAAGAAGTTCGACTCGTCCAGGGACCGGGGAGAGCCGTTCGTATTCAAAATCGGAACCGGTCAAGTTATTCGTGCCTGGGATGAGGGTGTTGCAAGGGTACGGAGAGGCGCATTATCTCCACCTGCATTTGCAAGGCTGTCATAGTTATGCACATTCAACTGATAACAGATGCACACTATACAACCATGGACACAGTGCCAGAGGCTTCAAAGAAACATGACACTGACATCCTCTTTGACAGGTTGATTTATTTGCTGCTAATGTTTTTGCTGTCATGACATCAGCCTGACGCCTGCAGACAGCAGGTTAACTAGTGTGAGCTACCCAGCACTGTTGTGACTGCTAACAGCTGATAACAGCCAGCTGTCATCTACATTACTTAATGAAGAGTACCCCTTTGTGCACAATGCACTAACTGGGTTTTCACAATGTAGACACGTTTCACATTGTGCATAGAAAGTAAATTGAAATTGATCCTGTTTCGATTTTAAGCCTAGTGTAACTGTGAAAAAGTTGTATGTATATCCTCTGTGGCTGGAAAACATCCTCCTCCAGGTGTCTACATTAATGTAACTCGTTGACAGTATTTTATAACAGTGAGTGTATGTCACAAAATGGCAAGTTTGAAAGCTGTAAGTGTTTACCAGGCACACAAGGGTCTATAATTATTTGCATTTTGGGAAAATTAAGGATGCACTGTTTTTTGAGTTTGATCTATGTAAGATACTGAGAGTTTAAGCACTTTGTTGCATCTCTGTTGGGAGTACTCATATCAAAGTCATATCTATACATGATGATTTAATGTATATTTAACTTGATGTGATCCCCTCCCCCCTCCTTCACATCCTCTGCAGATGAGCGTTGGTGAGGTGGCCAGGCTGACCTGCTCACCGGACTATGCGTATGGCAGTCAAGGAGTCGCGTCCGTCATCCCAGGAAACTCCACTCTCATCTTTGAAGTGGAACTGCTGAGTTGCTGAGTGTTTTAAGTTGAATTTACTCTTCCAAGTTTCTCATTCTACCCATGTGTCCTCAACACGAATAACTGTTCAATTCAAGGTGCTGTCATTAGCGTATAGAAACATTTTTGAAAGAATCCTGATATCTCGGTGTAACTGAAACAAATGACCAACAAATGAGACCATTTAAATACTTATTCTAGTATGAAGATGACTCTGATCCAAAAACTGAACCAGATCAACATTTTGGGGAAAGGTGCTTATCTCTTGCAGGATTTATGGGACCTCCATTCTTAAATTTCTGATTAATCATGAAACGCCTTTTTCAACCAAGCACTTAATTTGTAACTTCTAGCCTAAATTTGTCCCTTCAGTAGACGCGTTGAGTAGACAGCTTGAGCCTTGACACAATGAAAGGCACTTCATACATTTGGAAATAATGTCTTATGATTTAATGTCACGTCCATGCTTGCATTACCATTTGTAGTGTGAGGTGCAGATTTAGAACCCCATACCTTTATACTTTATCCGTAGGTCTTCTTTTTGCCATAGTCGAGGCCTCAAGTGTCCTTGTTTTATTTCATCATATTTTTTTGGTGGTGTTTCTTTGTCATCCTCTAGAAATCGTCTTACCCATGGATATTTCATTCTTGTATTAAAAAGAAGGTATACAGCGTCCATGCGTCATTCATTTCCAGTGTCTTGATGCCAATTTAGACTTGTGAACAATTGTTTCATAACTGACAGAAGTCTGATTTGTGTATATACTTAGCATTTTACTGTTGTAGCTGGTGAAGGTGTAGCTTAATTGAGTGTGTTTAGCGTAAAGATTTAACAGAAACAAACAGAGAAATGCCAGCCATAGTTACCCAAAGTGTTTCCTTCAGAAAGTCTGTTTGTCCAAATCTCAAAAGCAATAACTAAAAATAAGTGATATGATCAATAAAAGGCTAATCATCACAGCTGAGAAAATAAGAACCAGGTAAATTTCTTTGTTTTGGAGATCAAAAATGAAATTTTAGTAAGTATTGACTTGTCTCAATTAAATATTTATACACATTTATACATATTTTATATTTTCTTTCTGAACTGTATGATACCTCCACATCATCCAGTTACAGAGTACAACGTTAATGTTAATTGTATAGCGGTTTAAAATGTCTGGTTCCACGGACTCATCGCTACTGTGGCCATCTAGTGGCGAACAGTTGGTACTACAATAATGACATGAGCTCTGCTGCCTTCAGGAGCTCCTCGTAGAAGCGGTGCATTCAGGTGGGGGATGATGTACTGTGTTTTAATCAAGTAGCATCTTCAAGTCAATGTACAAAGACTTTGCTACAAGTAATTCAAAGTCTTAAAAGCGCATAAGTGTAGCATAAAATGCTAATTCCCCAAAGTATAATTTATTTTCAGAGATTATAAAATTGGATTATAATCAATTTAACACTGCCGCTGCATGTTGAGGTTAAAGTCATTTTATACACTGCTGGGTGACCCATTCTTTTACAATCCATCATACTTGAATGTTGAATTATATATTTTAAAACCTTTGGGATAGATAGATAGATAGATAGATAGATAGATAGATAGATATTTTATTAATCGCGAAGGAAATTCAGATATCCAGTAGCGTCATAAATTGTGCAAACAGCATGTATCAACATGAGAAAAAGGAGATAATGAAATAAAGTAAAAATAAACATAAAATTAAATAAAGTTAAATTAACTAAGGTGGAGTAGAATAGAAGTAAGAATATACAAACATACATACACGTACATCTTCGCATACACATACATACACCATATATATACGCACCTGCACATACACACATGCTCACATAAAAAGTGCAATATTTCTATCTGAAATGTGATAAAGTTGAAGAATGAAATATCAAAAAATAAAAACAATCAAGTATAATTTTGTGGTGAAACACAGTACTTGAGTGAATCAGTTTCAGTAACTGATATTACATTTATACGTGTTTGTGGAAAGGATGCAAGATGAACTCGCCCACTGTTTTGCGTCTTTGTTTTTCCGATGGATCCTGAAGGCAGCATTTCTGCGGGCACATGCTGCAATAACCAACAGCGTCTCACTCCTGAGCCCGAAAAGACTAAACTGACGCACAGATGGTTTGCGGATAATATTAAAGTTTAACATCACCATGACGAGAAACTTTACATCAGTCCACGTGCCTTTGTTTGTTTGTTAGTAATTAGACGAGTTTTTCTTTGGTTTTTTTTTTTGCTTTATTTCTTTTTTACCTTACAAGTGACGACACTAACAGTGAGACTTTGGCTTGTGTGCAAACTCAAATTGCGCCAATTCCTGATTCTCGCTGCGTTTTGAAGATGCGCTCTCTGGTGAGAGGAGGGATGGCGATGACCCTGACGAAGTCAGTTAATCTCATCACCGGACTGGTCATTGTCCTGCAGGTTCAACTAAGCTGCATGAAGCTGAAACCAGTTCATGGTAAGTCATTAAAACAGGAATATAAAAAGAAAAATATCTGGGTCTAGTGTTTTAGTATTTTAGTGTGTTTTCGTTGCATCACTGATGTTGGTTTAGAGATTCAGTGTAAAGATTCATCTACATTCAGGTTGTGAATGATGAATGATTGGACTGAAAGACAAACGAGTTGTTTTATTATTGAAAGGCATATGCCAGTTACAAAAACAAAACGTGTGCCCCCTTAACCTTTGTTACTGAAGATACCTATGGGAAACCAATTATAATTTATAATTGAAGAAATTCATAATTCTCATCACACACTGTGATCAGCGCGATGCTCGCATCATACTAACGGTGCAGCAGCGCCATGTGACAGAAATACGGACAAACAGCCGGCGCTGCCCGGCCTCACATGCCTGGTCCTGGACCTGCTGGTGTGAAGAATGTGAAGCATGTTTTCACCCACAGCTGTGAAGAGAAAAGCTAGGACGCACTGTGGTCACTGGCAGCGCAGAATCGCGGGGGTGACCACGCGTGTTTGCCACATCCACGCATGTTTGTGCATCCTGGGAAAGTGTTAGTGTCCTGTTGCACGCTAGAAGAAGATGCAGTTTGTTCACTGACGTTTCAATGGACTCATTCTTCCCAAGAAATTCCCTTAAAATGCTTTTTCAATAATTGTTTCCTTATTTCCGCCTAAGTAGCTTAAAGGTAGTTAAAGTCTTAATATTTCACTCTGTCAGTATTATGTATCATATGTCATGTGCCAGTTTTAAATTTGGAAAATGGAAAACTTTAGTTTGTTTGGTTTAAACTCGCAGCAGCTTTTACAAATGAATTAAATAAAACATTTCATGGTTCCAAATGATCAAATGAGTGAATTCACTGCTACAGGACAGTAAACTGAATATGTTTGCCTCCAATATAATTATATATAATCATATAATTTAAATAAGTTTTGTTTGTCTTTTGTTTAGGGTTTATTGACTTATTGGTTCATTTTCTTCTTGTGACACTGTGATTACATTTTATATATTTATTTTGGATCTGAGCGTTGCCGAACTATTCTGGAAGTGTTGCTCACATCTGTGTCAGCAACATTGTGCCAGCAGTAATTCACAATAACACTAACACCATATGCAAACAATGTGATCAAAACATCAGCATCTTGTCTGATTCCTCAGGTGTGCATCGCGCTGACACACAGGAGCTGTCTCCTCCAGAGGGGAGGACGTTTGTTGTTGCAGGGATCAACAAGCCCAGGGAGAGGAGGTGGGCATCCAGGCCCAGGTCTGCAGCTCCTGGCTGGGCTGCAGACAAGTGGGGCCACTACAGAAACCAGCACCAACCAGAAGAGTCTGATCCAGACCTGCTGATGGAGGAGGGACACGACAATTCGACGCAGATCGCGGTATTTAGTTATTTACATGTTCGAAAAACTGGTTGAGTTTTACCACAGCAAACAGATTATATATATATATATTTTTAATTGAATATAATTTTATTTATTTAATATATATATCTAATTTCATTTCTCTGCATAATGTTCAGCATTGTTGAGCACAATGCATTGACATTTTGGAAAACTAGGCTTTTTAAGGATGACGTCCCCCAAAACAATTAAAGATTTGCGACGTCTCAGTCTTACTGCCAAACACATTTGTAAATGAAGATTTGTATGCATTTTGTAATATGAACGTTATGAATTAACAGCAAAAATTTAGTTTTATGTAAGCAAAAGAAATTAAATTTTGACAAAATTACATACGGACACATTTAGATTCTAATAAACATTTAGGATTTTATAATAGCTAATCTATGGACGTGATTAGAAAAAGAAAAGATCAGACAGATGGAAAGTTTTGGATTTGGGAGAATTGATTTTGAATACTCATTCATTAATATGTCCATCTAATACCTCTAAACAAACAACAACCCATGAAATTCAGCCCCTCCATGTTTGGACAGGATGTTGATCACGCCTACTACACGTCTAAAATCTACGGCCCGGGAGACGCAGCCAGTAAAGAGCTGTGGGCGAACGTGGATGAGGCGGCGGAGGATGAGTGGAAGGCATGCGGCTTCCTGTCCAGCACCCACAGACAAGCTGAGGTATGAGATCAGTGCCTGTGGAGAAATGAAACAGCCTGCGTTTTCATTCAATTCAACGACATGTGTTGTTCATTTGTGAGTTTCCTTTAACTTTCCCTGAAAGAAGAAGAAGAGTCCAGTTCATTTGATGTTGTGTTTTGGACAGATCATCGTGACCTTTGACCTTTGCTTTTCTTTGTTTTCAGAGAGTGCATCTATCCTTCGACTTCCCTTTCTACGGCCACACACTGAAAGAAATCACAGTGGCGACTGGAGGTCAGTCTTTAACCACGCACAATGTCTTTTCATTGGAAGCTGTAAACTCGCACCTACAGACCTCAGTCTGTGTTCAAAGTAGTTTGATATGTCTTAGTTTGAGCTCCAAGTGTATAAAGTTACATTATATGGATTTAAAGTGAATTTCTAGCCTATTACTGTTTATTGTTCTCTTCATAGTGCAGCGGCACGGTTACATACATTGACTTTGGTTACAGTCAGCAAAGAAATCTGAGTATATGTGACTGCAGATTAGCGCTGCTTTAAGACAGTCACACCTACATCACATGTTCACTGTGATGTTTATTTTTTTTTTTACACATGCTGTAAAACTTGCTGTGAAACAAGATGTGAAAGAGTAAAGGAGGTTTTAGGCAGCAGGGATGTGAAATCAATGAATGACTGCCGGCAACCTGTGCATGCTCCTCTCTCGCAGGTTTCATTTACACTGGAGATATAATCCATCGAATGCTCACAGCCACTCAGTACGTTGCACCTCTGATGGCCAACTTCGACCCAAGTCTGTCCAAAAACTCCACCGTGTCCTACTTCGACAATGGTGAGGGAAACCTGCCCACTGTGTTGTTTTCGCCTGTTTGTTGTGTTGAGTATTTTAATATTTGTGTTTGTGTGTGTGTCTGTCGTGGAGGCACTGCACTGGTGGTTCAGTGGAACCGGCTTCACCTCCAGGACGCCGTCGCTCTGGGAGCTTTCACTTTTCAGGCCGTTCTGCACAGCGACGGACGGATCGTCTTCGCATACAAAGAGGTGACGTTTCTTTTCTTCTTCGTCTTCTTTGCTCGATGCAAAATTTGTTAAATGACATCTTTCTTTTTTTTTTTTCTCATAGATCCCCCTTGACATCAACAACATCAGCGCCGAGAATCACCCTGTCAAAGTGGGCTTGTCGGATGCTTTTGTGGTGCTTCATCACATAGAGCAGATCCCCAGTGGGTCCAACGTTTCAACTACAAAATGACCAGTTTAACATGTTAATTAAAACCCTGCATCTCAATTAACAACATCAAATCCTTTCTGCAGACGTTCGGAGGAGGACCATTTATGAGTATCATAAAGTCGACATCCCCAAGTCCAAAATCTCCAATTGTACAGCGGTGGAGATGCTGCCTCTGCCCAGTAAGTTAATCCTAACCAAAGTACACAAACAGATGAGTTCACAAAACACACAACTCTCATCTAAGATCTTCATATTTTGATCATTTGCAACCATAATGTGAGGATTTTATGTTTTTGTTTGAGTCAAGCTGAAATGCAGCAGCAGCTGTGCGTTCGCGCCATGCTGCGGGACGGCCTGTAAAAAAAATTCATTCCTGTTCACCTCGCAGACGCTGAAGCCGCCTCTCCCTCCTCACGCCGTTTTCTTTATTCTCAGCATGTCTCCAGTTCTCCAGCTGTGGTCCGTGTGTCACTTCTCAGATTGGCTTCAACTGCAGCTGGTGCAGTCGACTGCAAAGGTAAACGGGAAAACGCTCAGAGACCTCCTGCTGCTCCGCTGACGAAGGGGGCACGTTCAGCCAAATCATTAGACACATCATTAATTAAATTAATTAAAACCTGAAAGTATGGAATAGAAAATAACAGCAGCAAAAGTTGTCTAGATTAAAAGTTTATGATAAAAAAGACATTTAATATACAATGAGTTTCATTTTACAGTAAGTGTTCTTCTGATATTCTGATATTAGTAGTTAAAAAACAGTCCATTCTGGCCACAAAGAGACTGACAAAGAAATGATTTTCATGAAAAGTTTGGGGGGGACAAAAACACTCTGATCATTAAAATGACTTTTTTTTAAAGTTTTGGCATTTTGGGGCAAAATTTCATATAAAAATTCCAAGTTTAAAAGTTCAATTTGATTTAGATTTTAACTCATTTTAACTTCACTGATGCATTTTTAATTTGGATTTACTGTTCTGTGACCCATCACTTCTAGTTAAATCTCTCTGAAGCCAGTGTGGACAGGAGAAAACTAGAACCGACTGATAATCTTCTGCGTGATGTGAGGATTTTAAGACAAATCTGTTAAAAAAAAAAAAAGCATAAACCTTTGGATCTTTTAAGACTAAACCAATTCACTGAAGTTTTACTGCTGCCCCACTGCAGGGGAATATAAAGTCTATATAAGTATATAATACATAACATCTGTCTAAGCCTTTACTCAGATCACAGCATCATTTTATTTGAATGATGCCTGACGGATGACAAAATGATCAGCTGGCTGCAAAAGTCAGGAAGGTTCAGTTCAGACTTGTATTAAACATGTTGTCAGTACAGAATCTTATAGGTTTGTGATTCATAGCACCACATTAATGATATTTACTTCCTGTCTCAGATGCTCCAGTGGCTTTGATCGCAACCGGCAGGACTGGGTGGACCTCGGCTGCCCGGAGGAGGTCGGCACTGTTTTGCATTTCACTGAACTACAGAAAGTTTAACATCTGCTCTGAAAGAGTTTACAGACGTTTTGTTTTTCCAGAGGAGAGATCCCCGGTGTCTCCGCATGACAGACCTCGCAAACGACACACCTCACCACCTCACACACACCACCACTCCCGTTACAGCGACCACGGCGCAGCAGAGGACCTCTGGCGTGACCTACACCCCCGTCAGCAAGACGTCCACAGCCGCAGCAACCTCCGCACACAGCAGCACGAGCAGACGGATAACATCCACCATGCAGCCTCCCACCAGCAAACCTGCAGAAGGTGAAACCACGAATTCTTCAAATCAGGTGTACCAAACAGAACATGCGATTACAGCTCAAGGCGGAGCAGGAGTCGTTGCCACCTCATGAATTAATGCTCGTTGTTGCTGCACGGCACCCGCGCCCAGCGTGTTGTGTAAAGTCTGACAGGCAGAGGGGTCAAGTGGTCAGCTATTTCCCAGCCCTCTGTTAGCTCACAGCTGAGTGTATACTGCGCCATGTTAAATACTGCATAGCGTCCTCAGCTGCTGAACGATGACTTAATGTATGTGTTTCACTGCGCTCGGGTCAGAATAATGCAGGGCTGTTACTGATTGTAAGCGGACATGTCCCACTCAATCAAAAGGATTGTTAATCTCCAAAGTCCCAACGTCGATCTGAGCAACTACAACATTTTTTTTGACGTTTTCAGTATTTTTAACCTGAAAAGACAAAGAGGAGGACGCCTTCATTGCCAGTGGCCCCACATTTCCAATTTGTAACGCTCATGGGGAGGCAGAGCAGGATTTGCACTTTGAGGTTTCACTTTCACTCAAACACACCACAGTAGCTCAGTAAAAACATACAGAAACATCTCCAAAAGATGCTCTGTTACGGTAAACCTGGTCATTGTCAATCTTTAATCCTTTGAAGACCATCAATCAATAATGTGAAACACATCTCGTTGTTTTCTTTTTTCTAGATGACACAAAGATGTCTTGGCTTATCAACGAAGCCCGTAAGTCAACTTTCTCCTAAAACTTGCATCTAATTGGCCTGAAACTATAATGACAACAGCTAGTTAAAGCCACTATGTGTAAATATGTTTTGTGATTACCACATCATTTAAGTAATTCAGATAGCACAAGGCAAATTGTTGTTTCGCTCCTGTGGAGGGGAGAGTTAGGCCGGCACTGCGTCCTCCCACAGTGCATCAGTGAGAGTCTCACCATCACGTCTGTGCATCAGAGAACGAGACGACCGCAGGAGAGACTGGGGAACGGTTGCAGATTGGTCTGCTGGCCGGCATCGTCATGGTGATGGTCATCATGGCAGCCGCCGTCCTTACGTCCGTCTACATGTACAACCACCCGACCTCCAGCGCCAGCCTCTTCTTCATGGAGGTCAGTGTGCATCATGGTATTGGTCATGGAAAACCTGAAGTTATCCATCTTCCTTTGAAACAGCCGTACTGGAAGCTTCATTAGTTACTTCTTTATACTTGTATGCTTATTTTTTCGTCAGGGTTATATCCAAAATCATTTTTCAAATCGTTTTCTCTCAGCGGCGGCCGACCCGCTGGCCAATCATGAAGTTCAGGCGGGGCTCTGGTCGCCCCTCTTATGCCGAGGTGGAGGCTCCTGGTCAGGACAAAGACACGGCGGTGGTCATCGACCCCAAGCAGTCTTTTGTGATGTCAGACAGGAGGGAAAGTGAACAGAAAGAAGGATTCATAGTTCCTGATCAGCGGGAGCGCTTCCTGGTCTCAGACAGCTCCTGACCTGAACTACGTATCCCAGAAGGCTTTGGGATGGGACAGAGCTGGTTCCCTATGTGAGGGAGCGCCTCTTCCTTAAAGGCTGAGACTTTTCGCTTCCACTCAGCTATTGCGCAAATTCATTTTCAGGAATTTGAGCATTCAGAGAGGAAAACCTCAAACCTCTGTGAGGAAACTGTGACTGCAGGTTGTGCAAACAG
Source organism: Datnioides undecimradiatus (assembly GCA_008933995.1). Classification (NCBI taxonomy): domain Eukaryota; kingdom Metazoa; phylum Chordata; class Actinopteri; order Lobotiformes; family Datnioididae; genus Datnioides; species Datnioides undecimradiatus. The sequence continues at coordinate 3,782,763 of WARS01000052.1, forward strand.
ACGCTGCTGCGTTCGTGTTTACGGCAGCGCCGCCGAGGCGAGGTGACGCTGCTGGATGTTTGTGTTTCTCTCAAAGGCGGCTGCTACTTTCCGGAGCCGTTACGTGTCCTTCCCACACCTTGGTCACCAGGAGGAATGTCATGTTCAGGTGTCATTTCCTCATCTCAAAAATCCAGACTAAATTCCTCACCGTTACACCCACCTTCATCTGAGGGGGCAAACAGGCCGCACAGTGTTTATCTCAGCAGGTTTCCATCAGGGAGGCGAATGTCTCAAACACTTTCAATTTTAACTTTATTTTCTGGATTTAATAATAAACAAAAAATATGTATACTACAGCATCACAACCATGGAAAAATACAGATCTATATTTATTTTAGATATGGTACAGTCTCCCAACATAACCTTTAACATGCTATAACTGTTCTGATATGAGTGTTATCCATATGTTTATGATATCATGGTAAAAAAAACTGTTGATTGCAGGTTTTATTCAGGAGCTTGTACTGCTGATCGTGTCATTTCAGTCACACACGTGGAGCTTCATTCATCAGACAGTTCAATGGACGACCTATGATGTTTAAATTAATCTATAATGGGTATTTCTGCAACTACATTAACTTTTGACTCTCCCAGTTTAAAGAAAATAACTTAAAATGTCATTTTTATCCCCCAGAGTCTGCAAATACAAATATTTTTACTGCGACATTACAATAACGTTCAATTTAGATATTTTACGTGATTAATATTTCCATTAAATTAAGATATTCTAATTCATTTTCAAGCATCAGGCGTTATGCGTCACTGTCAATGCTGATATTTAAAATAGAAAAAGAGGATTTCATTGTTTTCATAGTTTCATAGTTTGTTGAAAAGAGTTCAGATTTAAATTTTCTTCTTACATACAATAAAATTAAAAGTTCCTTTTTATGACGCATATTGCATTTCTAAATTGTAAAATATCAATTATTTTAAACCTTTCAGTTAATATACATAAATTTATATATTTTTTTATGTTTTTTCAGATGAAAACAAAATCCTATAAATGATCGGTGAACATTTATGTACCTCGACACTGAGTCGTGGTACATAAATGCGCGAAATGCTTCATGCATTTGATTAAATCACATTATTTTCATCATTTCACAGGTGGGATGTATAAAACGCACATAGTTGCAGAAACACCCAAATGGTATTATAATTATTAAAATATGAGGATTTTATGTGCACATGCTGTTTAATGTCATAATTTCACCAGTTTGTCACTTTTTTGAAATCTAAAAAAGTCCTAAACTCTAACGTCAGTGATTTTTTTTTTTATATATATATAGTTTGGTGAGCTGAGGGTTCAGCATGCTGCTCTTCACCAGACTGATCAACGCTAACACATGTTCAGAACTGTTTGGTCATCAATCTAACAGATGTAGGTTTATCTATGTTTACATGAATCAACAGTCAGCGACATACAGCACACAAATACACATACAGTGCTAGTGTCCTGAATTACTTGAGGCTTGTTTAGTTTAAAGTGAAACTAAGGCAAAAGGTGTCTGAAGGGATCTCTTAAGACTGGCCTGTAGGCTGCAGAGTGACTGGCTGAAGGCACTGCAGGGCTGGAGGATTTGGCGGAGGACCGGGATTTAGGTTTCCTTGTCTTCTGAGAATCAAACAAAAGATACAGATCGTAAATGATTTATAATCAAAGTGATCTGAGCACTAAAGTCAGTATGTGGATTCACATTTCATAAAAATCGGCAAAGCATCAGAAAGAGAGTGCATTATTTTGTGTCCGTAATTAGCCTTTATGTGACAATCACACGCACGCTTCCAAAAAATAAAGAGTCAAAACTGTGTGGGATGAAAAGTGGTCACACTCGCGATGCCAGTGTCAAACTAACAAAAAACCCTTTGTCAGTGCTGTTAAAGGAAACACTGTTCCATAGTACAGGTATGCAAAAACTGTAAAAAACTGAAAATGTAAAAAATAACGTGCACAGGGGTAAAAACAAGTCGCTCTTAACATCCTGGTAAAACATTCTGATGTTTATCTATGAACCTTGATTTGCAACAAGTTTGGTTATTTGAACATAAACCAATCTTTAAGTATCTGGGAATTGCACATTGTCCCTGTGCTATGATCAGCTTATGTAAATTCTTGTGTATAGCACGTGCAGAAACAGTATACGATGCATGCTGTGTACAGTCAGTGTGTACAGAATATATGTTTCTCACCTTTAGCAGGTGGTGCAGGCAGTCGCCTCCGCAGCTGCCTTGATGAGTCCAGAGTGACAGGCTGCAAGAAAATGCACGTGAAACATAAATTGTTATGCAAAGTGTTTGTCCTTAATGAAAAGATATTAATGTAAAGCAGGTGCAGCACCATCACTGGAACGGTCCTGGTCTTAGTGACGCGTGACTGTGTGTCCACGTCGAGGCCTGCGCTCTTCAAAGCAGCAATTCTGGCTGAAATGTCACAAATCTGCAGCAGAAGCAACACAAGCGAGTAAAACAGCGTGTGTATGATGAATTTCAGCTCAATTCAATGCAATTTAGTTTATTTATATAGCGCCAAATCACAACCAAAGTCATCTCAGGGCACTTTACAAACAGTGGATCTAGATTACTATGAATTACACCCAACGCTTCCACCATGAGCAAGCCAAGTGCTTAATTATAATATTATAATATGACCTTTTCTGTGATAAAATGAGTGCATGTGCAGCTTCAGCCCACCTGTAGCTCAGACTGTTGAACTCTGGCAGCGGCTGACGCTACCTGCTCCTCCAGGAAAGACAGCTCCATGTCGGACGTGGCGCTGCAGATGCCCCTGGCACACTCCTCCAGGTCGCTCAGCTCCGCCTCCAGACTGTACACCGCGCCGGCCGCCACGTACACCTTCAGTCAAACAGGTCAACGCAAAACTAACTTCAAATGCTGCTGTTTTAAATGTCTGACCGGTCTTTTTGTGCCTTTTTCAACACGGGAGTCACCTGTTGGAGCTTGTTGTTCGATCTTAGTTAAAGCACAGAGGACAGGTGAAGTGCTGGAGTACAAAGTTATTTTTGTGTTTACCAAATCTTTCTAGAACAGGCAATATTAACATATTTAAGAAAATCTTTAACTGCGTGACATCATTAAAATGGTTATGTACTGAGAACAAGCAGAAAACATGAGCTGGCACCTGCTCAGCCGCTGTACTCTCACATCAAGCGGCGCCATGTGCACTAAATAAAATGAAAAGCTAAAGTAAAGCCAAACTCACGTTCTCCTCCAGCCTGGAGAACTGCTGATCCAGTTTCTTGGGGTCCGCGTTGGGGGGCAGCGACAGTCTGGATTCGCCTCCCTCGTCCACTCCATGCAGCAGCTCCTCGGTGGCGTTCAGCACCTTTAGGACCTCCGTGGTGATGCTGCGCAGAGACACCGCCGAGTACCTCTGCAACACACACACAGACAGTCAGTTTCTAAAGCTGGCTGGTGTATTAGTAACACCTGATGTTTTGCAGCAGTGTAAGAAGGAATAGCTGCTGGTCTCAAACTTTCAGGATGCTAACACTCTTAACTGAAACTCCGGAAAACTCTAAATGAAGGTGGAAAACATGGAAAATTAATATTAGAAGTCAGATGAAATATATAATTAAGAATTATAAAGCAAACTCAATCACAAAAGAAGTTCGTGTGCATCTCCATCAACCATCACTGCCTCCCTGAGGCAAAGCAAGTTCTCACCTGCTCCAGCAGAGTTGATATGAACTTTACTGTTTTATAAAGCTCCATGTCACTTCCCTACAGCACACAGAGAAAAGCAGGGAAGAGGAGGAAACACATGAGAGACAGACGGGAGGAAGAAAGTCAGCGTCAGGCAGAGTCAGCTGTTAGTTACTTTGCAAAGGTTCGTTAAGAGCGTCATTCAGATCAAGATCCTGGCAGCTGCGATGCTTTCTGTAAAGCGAGTGTAACTTTTGCCGTGACCACGAGCAACAATCAAAGAAAGAGGGATCATTTTAAAATCAAGTGCATCTGTAGAAATGCTGAAATAACCGGAACTCGTTGGTCAAATTAGTCAAGTATCCGTATCAGTATCCGTGTACCATTTGCTGACGTTGAGCCTGTTGAGATAATGTTGATTTCTAGCGTGTTGTCCAACAGCACAACAAAAAAGCACGAGAACAGTCAAGATGGTTTAGTAACGCTTCGGGAAAGATTCAGCAAAGCAAAGTTTAGTTTGCTAGCGTTAGCCAGTGGTCATACCACACGAAGACGACGCAGAGAAGAGGAACATTATGAATACTCAAAGTACTGATTCAAATGAAAACAGAAAAGTAACTAAAACAGTACAAAATGGTACTTTTAACCAGTAAAAATGTATTTTTGGATATTTACCGTATACATTTCTTTAATGATTTTTTCCATATTGGATATCTGACATTAAAATTGTGACCAATAACGACTGGACACAGGATAACGTAGATCCGAAATTGAAAGCCAAATACGCAAGTGCTGCATATCTCCTGGGAGGACCGATGCTTGTGCATATCTAGTTCAGGGATTAAAAGTTAAAAAAGGCTAGTTATAAACGCCTGCATGTGGGTATTTTGGTTATTTTTGTACTGTTGGAGCTAGTGCATATATGATGAACAGAGGCTGCAGCAGCAAAACTCTTAAAGGTGTCGAAATGTGCAACATCTAACTCTAATGTGTTATTTCACTTACATGGGCCCCTATTGGAAAAGAAATGGTATTTTGACTTAATATCTGACTTTGCATGTTGCATGTTGTGATAAAGAGTTTTCAGGCTACAGTTCTTACAATCTGAATCTCCTCTGGTGACAGCAAACCCCCCTGCAGTGAAGAAATGCCGCTCTGCTCCACGTCGTCCGCTCTTTCTTCTTTGGTTTCCTCGCGTCTCTCGTCGCCTTTACGTTCGCAGCCTCCCTCTGCAGTCCCGCCGCGCGTCTCCGCCGTTTGGCACTCAGCCGTGACTTCTCCTCTTCTGCCCTCTTCTTCCTCCTCATCCTCCACTTCTGTCTGTTTCAGCTTGGCCTCGTTTGCCTCTTCGTTTGTCACAACTGGAGGCTTTTCTTTTGTTGAATTTCTGTTTTGCTGTGGATCCGTATCTTTTTCCCGCTGCTCAGTTTCATTTCGGCCCGGAGCATCTCCGCTCTCATCTCCTCCCAACTGCTGATTGAAGTTTTCCTCTGTCACCGCTGACTCCAGCCTCACATCATCGCCTCGACTTTGTGCGTCTTTTGCACTTCCTGACCCCCCCGATACATTTATGCTTTGTGCGTCATCGTCGTCATCCTCCAGTGCACTTTCTCTCCCTATTTTCTCATCTTTCTCTCCTTCCTCCGGCTCTCTATTATCTGCACCCCCAATTTCTGCAGCTTCTTCCTTTAACGACTCTCCCTGCATGTCCTCCAGAGTCATCATCAACATGCTGCTGATTATTCGGTCGAACTCTGCATCGTCCTCATCGCTGTCTGCGGCCGTCTCCCATTTCTCCGGATTCTCTTTGCTTCCTCTGATATTCCCCTCTTCCTGTCTCTCTTCTCCTTCCTCCTCGTCTGGCCACTTTGCCTCTGGCTGATTCTCTTGTTGGACTTTTGTCTCGATCGTTATCTCCTCCGTTCTCTCTGCTTCCATCTCTTGTCTCTCCTCTGCCCCTTTCGTTATTTCTATCAAAACTTTTTCTTCACGCTCATGCCCCTTTACCATCCTTTCACCCTCTATCTCAGCTGTTACCGTCTCCATCTCTGTTATTTCTTGGTCATATTTTGTCTGACCATCCAAAACACACTCAGCTGGGACTTTGTCGTCACTGCTCTCAGTCTGTCTTTCCTCAATCTCGTCTCTTAAATCAAACATGTTAACATCCAAATCTCCAAACGATTCCCTCCTCTCCCGATACTCCCCCACTGCCTCCGCCCACACACTGCTCTCTCTCCTTCCTCTGTTCACCACCTGAGTCTCTCCGGCCCTCTCCAGCTGATCCTCAGTGGGAGAAAACTGAGACGCGCCGACCACACTGGACAGATCACGTAGCTGAGCTGCCTGAATGGCTCTTTCTGCCTGCTGTTTCCACAGCGCCTCTTCGTCTATCACCTCTTCCTCCTCTTCGCCTCTGCCTGCTCTGTCCAACTCGTCCTCGGTGGAGGAGAACTGGGTGGCGTTGACTTGGTTAGCTAACCTGCACACTCTCACCGCCAGCTCCTCGTTCTTCCCGTCCTCCTCTTCAACCCCAACTCTGTCCAGTTCATCCTCTGTGGAGGAGAACTGGCTTGCCTGGACTTCCTTTTCCAGCTGACACAGTTTATAAGTGAGTCCGTTTGTCTTTTCCTCCCTCTGCTCTTTAGTCTGCACATCTTCATCCTTGCTGCCCTCCCATTCTTCACTCTGCCCTACTTTGCCTAACTCATCATCAGTGGATGAGAAGTATGTGAGTCTGGACTGTGCCACCAGCCTGTATAATCTGTTTTTCATCTCTTCTTCGTCTAAATCCTCCTCCTCCTCCTCCTCCTCTTCATCTTCATCTTTCTCCTCATCCTCTGTTCTTCCTTCATCCAAGTCAATCTCCATCCTCCACAGCTTCTCATCTCCTTCAGGTTCGTCCTCGCCTCTTTCTCCCTTTTCATCCCTCGGCCCATCACAACCACCGTCTCTCACTCCGTCTACTTCTCCTTCTCCACAGGAGGAGTCGGAAACTCTGCCCGCGACCTCGTGGAGTTTCAGCGTGAGCTCCTGGTCCATCTGATTGGCTCCATGCCCTGCGATGTCACTCTTAAGGTCAAAGGGTCCGGGGGTCGAGGCTCCGGAGGTCAGAGTGTCCGGGGTCACAGCATCAGATGGATGGTCGTCTTTTTTGCCGTCGTCCTGTGAATATAAGAAATAATAAAAGAATAATAAAACTGTGATTCAAGTGAAAATCCCCCTGAAGTTTATAAGAACTGCAGATTCAGCGTCTGAGCATCTTATTAATATAATCCATTGTTAATGTAGTTGTTATTTATCTCTGTTTCAGGTGGCGTTGCAAGCTTTACCAGCTATTGTTTGTATTTTATGAAATGAATGAGGGAGGACAAGAAGGCAGGCGCTTCTATAATTAAGCATTTATTTTTAATTAATCTGACAATTACTGGATGATTTGATTCATTAGTTTGAAGGAAAATGTAAAACAACTACAAAAATACCATAAAAAGCCATATTGAAATTCCCAGAATATTAAATTTAAAGTCATATAATAACACAGAAAGCAGCTCAAACCCGAAAATGTTTGTCTTACTTTGGAACAATGAAGCGAAGCAGCAAAAACACAAAAGAAAAATCAAATGGTGCAGATTTAGAGATTTAGAAACCCACAAACAATCTTCACCGCAAGTTATAAACAAATACAAAAGTCATGTGATCCACTAAATTAAGCATAAGGATCACAGAGGAAACAGAAAGCGAGCAGTATAAATCAAGCAAAGACATAACAAATAAAAAGTAATGAGGGTGTGTGTGCGCTTCAGCGTATATGCCTGTGTATGCGTGCGTGTGTGTGTGTGTGTGTGTGTGTGTGTGTGTGCGCGCGCCTGCTTGGAGCTGAGTCATCTCTTTACATAAGAGACAAAAAGGCCAATTATTGTCAGAAACAATCAGCGCGATTTGTCAAGTCTGGCTCATCAGACAGGGTCTCGGGCCTATTTGGGAAAACTTGAGGGAGAAATTAACACAGGACTGCTGCGGTTTGGTTCTTTTGAAACTTTAAATTCATGAACTTTTATAGAGACGTAACACGTAATCGCACCAGAACTTGTAGCTTCACGTGTTTACGAAAGGCCCATGACTTGTATCATCATTTCGGATTAATTATCCTCCTCACATCTCATCAGTTTATCGTTTAATGGGATTTATTTCTTACCGGCACAGAGGAAGAAGGGGACGACTCCTTTTGACTCTTCCTTTTCTTCCGCGATCTCCTGACCTCTCCCACTTCCTGCTCTGCAGCGACCTCGCTCTCCTCTTCCTCTCTTGCTCCCTCCACGTTAAAGTTCACATCGATGATGCTGGTCCTGCGGGATGATGAAGGTCGCCTGATCTCCGCGGGCACTTTCCTTTTAAGAAGGGCCAGCAAGGGTTTATTAGGCTTCCAGTTCCCCTCAGAGTCTGACACCAGATTGTCTCTGCTGCCTCGGCGGCTCAGCAGCGGCGATGGTGTGCTGTCACGGGTATCCTGAGGGTTGAAGTTAGAGTCCATCATCTTCCTGTGGATCTCCTGGAGGGCGGCGCCCCAGGTGCTGTCGGGCTCGGGTTTGGTTTCGTTGTCAGAGCCCATTCCTTCGTAGGCAGACACCACTCCAGACTCCCTCTCCAAGGCACTGTAGACCAGACTCTTCCTCTTGGTCAGCAGGCTGGGGCGTGACAGCTGGGCGCTCTGCAGGGCAATCCAGTTCCCGTCTGGGCTCTTCAGCACTGAGGACACACCTCCGCATGCACACACACACACACATCACGCGGACCATATGCCAAACCACACAAAGTACAGCCACACATGCCGCAACATAAACAAACAAAAACAAACACAGTGGAGGCAGGTATTAGCTGACACTGATCGTTATATCAGTTGGAAATCATTACTATCGTATATCATCTGTTAGCTCTGTCATCATGTATACAGAACTGAAAAAGTTTGGCAATTATTAATTTGCTGATTGCCAGAATATGTATGTATTTTAATATGTGGTTCAGTACATTTTCAAGAAACAATTAAAAGTATAAAGGTTATGAATTCATGACAACCGAAAAGAGAACGACTGGTGGGTGTTATCAGTTAAAGCAAAGATCTTACCAGCATTGTCCAGCCGGTCAACGCTCTTCCAGGTTGACATGGCGGACCCTCCTCCCTCCTTCTTTAACGCCTGCAGAGAGTCGTGGATCAGACCTGGAGGGTCATTGTCCAACAGCGAGAAGGCAGAGTGCGACCTCTGAGAAGAAAACGCACGCACGCCACAAACACGTACATGAGTGGAAGAGTGGAAAACTGTCCGCTGCGTCGCAGTCAGCTGTTCTAGTTCAGTCTACAGTCATTATGTTCTGGACGGCAGAAGATGAAACAAAGACAATGGAGCAAAGTAGCCAGCAGAGGTCAGCATGTCACCACACAGAGGAGAGGATAACGTAACGTCATCAATGTAATTATCTTAATGCCAGTCAGCAGCATTTCATTGCTCTAGTTGGTTGAGATTAGACTAGTTTTGTAAACTTTACACAGAGTTTGTCAGTTTAATCTGGTTTCTGGTTTCTCCGAGTGGTCGTGAGAGGATTGATGGAACAAAAAGAAGAAAGAAAAACCAAAAGTTACTCCTCAGTTGTTCCCGATCTTTCTTTATTTTATAATATTTTGGATAATTATTCTCATTTAAGGGGAAACTGCAAAAAAAACGCAAAGACATCTGAACTCATCCACACTTTCATCTTTAATGATAAATAAATGTAAAGTAATTGAGTAAATTTACTTAGTTACCTTCCGCCACTGTTTCTTCTACAACTCTTTTCCATATTTATTGTGCTATAAAACTTCGATGTGTCTTTTCTTTACCCAGAGTCCTGGCTGCTGTTTAAAGGAGCTGGAGGCTTCGTCACAGACAGACTGGTGATGATGAAGGTCAGCGCTGTGCTCCAGTGGCCAGTCGTGGTCATATTCTGCCCTCATCTCAGCCAAGGTCTTCCTCCTGCTAATGATCTAATGGAGAATACTGAGACATTAGTGGTGCGCGCGGCTCAGATCGCACAGAGAACACAGAGAATCTGATCTGGTTTTGATGAAAGTGTGCAGGAGGCCGTTTATGAATTCGAAACTGTGCAGTAAAACAGCTGTGCCGATCCCTCTTACTGACTTACATTTCAGTATCACGCAACCGCTCTTCACATGCAGTACATCAGCCTAATTACACCCCACAAAACATCTGTGTCTGCAGCTCAGACGGCAACGAGCGACAATGTTTTCGTACTTTTTGCACAATAGTTTTGGCCAGTTCCTCCACGAGCTCCCCTCTGTGCTCCCGCAGATAGTGCGCCTCATCCTGCTTCTCCTGGTAAACAGACACACAAACAAATAAGAGAGCCATTCAGCAGCGCGCGCACACAAAAACACAGTGTAAGCCGATTACCACTCTAAACATACGCTCTAAATATACATATTTGCTGTGCTCAGTCCGAAAGCGCTGGGATACTTAAACAGATTAAGTAAATCTTTTCTAACATACAGTAGTAGCTTAGAACGTGGCTGCAGAAACAGAAATGTACTATTTAACGTACAGGTATCTTTGATGTCCTAGAAATTTAGAGATTCTCCATTGTTGCATCTCTTTATAGCTGTTCAGCATTTCTTTGTAGAAGTGGAGACTTTCTCCTTATTTAGTGGTATTTAGTGTCTCTTTGCAGACATTAAGTGCCTAGTATTAGTATATGTAGTATAGTATGTAGTGGTTTTCCATGTCTTGCAGTCATTTAGCATCTCTGTGTAGTGATCTAGTCTCTCTCTCTTTGTTGTCATTCAGCATTTCTCTGTAGTTGTAAACAGCCTATTTTTTAGTGGTTTGCATCTCAGTTTGCGAGTCTCTGCAGTTGTTCATCTCCTTATGGTAACTGAGTCTTTGCAGTTGATTAGCACGTCTTAAATCAACAAGTTAGGCTCCGAACACTTTGCTTTCCTAAAGACAAAGTAACTTCTCTTGGTTTTCGTTGCTAAAACTAGGAAGAGACAATTAGAGAGCTTGAAAAAAAAAAAAAAAAACCTGCAAAAGCTGCAAAAATCCAAAGTTAATAGGCTCCATATTGGGGCAGAGACATCTTTCTCATCCTGGGTTAAAAGTTTTAAATAAATTCGCTGAAAATCTTTAATTGCACCAATAGTGGACTGAACACACATCCAATAAAACACAATCAAGTAACAGAACGTTGCTCTAAAGAGGAATTTGAGGATTGCAGACACACAGTGACATTCTTCACACGTTACTGAGCACAGCTCTGTCTAAAAAGCACTTTTCATAAATCAGGAATTACTATTTACAGCAAAGATCACTGTTTGTCAATTAAACGTCTGAGAAAACAAGAATGCCTACGAATTAAACAGCTGTTCTGTGCATGTACATCAGCTCTGCAACAATAAATATACAACGAGAGACACAAATAACCTGGCTGTCCGTGTCGAACTCAGCCTTGGAAATGGCCTCGTCTATGGCCTCCTCTGCCACCCGCAAGGCCACAGTGAGTGTCTCTGCCATGCTGTGCTCTGGACACAGAGAAATGAAACAATTACGTATCCCGTTACCTGAGTGACCCCTTTGAATAAAAATGAAATCAAAGCAATTAGTTATAGCACGAATTTAAATCAGGAGGTAACTGCATCCCTTTCAGCTTATTGCTGTTTTCAAGCCGCCTGTTACTAATCTGTTTGTGCTGCCTCGTTCGTGTTACAGAGGCTCTGCAGACAGAGACGTGAACATCAGGCTGCTGCAGCTTTTCATTCATGTTTGCAGTCTTTTATCCTGTTAGTGCAGTGAACTGGGAGAGCGAGGAGACGTGAGGGCAGAGCAGGACGGAGGCAGCAACCCGGAGTGCAGAGCCGAATAAAACACACCAAACAGGATTCATCGTTATTTAACTGTATTTATCCCTCCGCTGTTTCATCTGTTGTAAAGCATTAGATTTATAGCAGCTGGGAAAAAAAATATGAGTTTATGGACGAATGAGAGGATTACAATGACCCTGAAATAACCTTGAACTGGATAACGTGGCCTCAGGGGGTCAGCTGCGGTGACTTTCCTACAGAGATGGAATTAAGCACTCGCTGTTATGAGGTTGAATTACCAACCGGGTAAATAGGGCAACTGCCCCGGGGACCTACAGGTGCCATGTTCACTGCGAGGCAAACAGTTTGTGGCATTTGATTAAACGATTTAATATAAACTGACATGGAAAGGGGCGTTGTGACGACTTCTGTCTTTTACATTTTACCTTAAAGAGGGGGCTCGTGTCAGAAGCTGGTTCTAGACAGACCCATTTAACATTTTGGGAAACACGACTCTTAAGCTGGTTAGCTTGGTCTAGCACAATGACTGCAAACATGGGGGCAAAGCTATCATGGCTCTGTCCAAAGGTAATAAAATTGTGGCAAATAGTCACTGATTATTGTTAATACTCTAATCAGAGTATTAACAATACCATTAATAGTATCTTACTAATGTCTAAGGATTCGGAAATCACTACTACAGCACCACTGATATGCAAAACAGCACTACTGAACTGGCCATTAACATGAGAGACTGGGGAGATGAGGATGAACTTGTAGTATTTAAAGTGTAACAGCTGAAGGTGAGCACACAATGATGTCTGGACACAGAAATAACAAAGCTAACTACAAGGAACACGTTGGCAAAAGTGAATTTTTAAAGTGCTGAATCGTAAACAAGGATCGGTGTGACACTTAGGAAAATATGTTTGCACCTTCAGTTTGTCTGTAGAAGGCTGAGTCGCTCCCACAGACGCTGCCCTCATTGCAGATACTCTCCTCGTAGGCGCTGCCCTCTGCACACACACACACACACAGACGTTGACATGTGCATAAAAACACATTTTTAGTAGAAAACTTATTTAAAAATTCAGCCACAAAAAAACAACACATAACTCATTATTAACAGAATCAGGAAAACTCATAAGGGTGCTGTGAAGATGGATATTTGCAAAAACTTAATGTAAGTTTTGAGATTTAAAAAAAAAAAAAACACAACAAGAACTTAAGAGATGATGACGGAGCAACATAGAGCTCAGTCATACTGTAGAGTTTCCCCTTCCAACTCTGAGCCCTGAGCTCTTTTCACATCGTTTGATATATTCATGCAACAATGCAGCCATTTGTGGTTATATAAGTGCATTAGAGAGGCCTCGCGTGTGGTATTACCAGGCGACCTGATCTATGCGCAGCAGGCGCTGGTTCAGAGGTACAGTAGAGTACACAGGGTCACTTCCAATCATTTTAAGGGGCAAAGACCAGACTTAAACCAACTGATATGAACTGTAAATTATTTTTAAAATGCAGACAGCTCTCTACTGCTAAAAAAAAGCCTTATAGACAAGAGTTCATTGATGTGAGCTATACGAAAAAGATGAAATGAAGATCTTTGTATTTTACCGGCTGGAGCAGGGTTTTATTGCTGCGACCACGAGATGTGTGTGTTTGTCTGTGTGTGTGCTGACATCTGTGTTGTAACATCTGATGAATCAGGACACATTTGGCCGCAGCACACGGACATGAAAAAGGCTCATGACCAACACAGTTGCCTGTACCGCAGCATATAAAGGTCAGAGAAACCCCAACGGCACGGTGAGACCGACTGACAGTGGCACACATGAGTACATGAATGTCACTGTATCAAGTCCATACACAGAAATATAATACTGATGTGATCTGTGGCACAATACCTTGGCTGATCCCTGAATTTTGATCCAATGCTAGCAGCACAAAGCTGCAAAATTAATGCACTTCCCATTAGCCTCAGCTGTGCTTCTGTTGAGCAGCTAATTAGCAATGTTAGCATGCTAATACACAAAACTACAGTTGTGAACATGGCGAACACTGAATGAGCTAAACATCAGCACGTTAGCAATGTCATGGTGAGCATGCTAGTGCACTGATGTTAGCATTTAGCTCAAAGCACAGCTGTGACCAAGTACAGAGTCATAGAGCCGTTGGCATAGCTGCAGACACTTTTTTGTCTCCCTGCGTTATTAAAGGAGGTTTATTAAGTCTAAATAAAACATAAAATCAGACTAACTGCATTTTATAGTGATGTCAATGTCTCTGCTTCTATACTGCATGTAAAATAAGCACGTTTACTATGTCTGTATGTGTTCTTGTGCCCTTTTCTTCTGCTCCTCACTCTTTATCTTGTGTTACTCTTCAGAGGAGGATGTGTTGCTGGGCTGTGGCCATGTCTTGAGGGGGGAATGTTTTACTGCTACACCAAACTCACACAAGATGATGCCTATAAACACATAAACACACACACACACACACACACACACACACACACACACACACACACACACACACACACACACACACACACAGCCAAATGTCAGCTCTATTAATTCTGATGTTATTCATGCAGCTCATATTGTTCTTATGCAAAGGAAGCATTAGCAGGGCTCCCGATGAGTCAGACTATGCAGCTCGGATTTGGCAGTCAAATATATACAATGCTGAATTTCCAGTGTGGGTCAGTCATAAACAAATTAATTCTTTTTTGATACAGTGCTTGCATTTTAGTGGAATATATGCAAACTGGAATCAGACGCTGAGCGGTGGCCTGATGGTGGCCAGCCTGCATGAGTCGTCCTCCCACAGGGGTCACTGCTTTGCATCATCTGCAGCCGGCGACCTCTCCTCCACAAAACACTCATAATTCTCTGAAATCCCTTGTCTGTTCAATCAGATCAGAGACTCTGAACTAATGGCCTGGAGATGCACTCCTCCGCTCTATCCCCGCCTAGACGAACATGCTGGAGCATATGCTGCCGGCTGAACAGTCTTATTCAAAGCACTGTATAGTAATGCGAATACATTTTCAGCTTGGCTGGATGCACCAAAGCTCCTATAACCCTGCCTGCATTTGTGCAACACGCTTCCCTTTAAGCTGTGTCAGACTGCTTAAAGAAGTACACTATATCTGGATAAAGTGAAGGAAATCACTGAAACAGCTTTTTCCTAAATCTAGACTGTGTTTTGTTGCATTAATACATGAGATACAGACACATCAGTATTATAACTGCCAAACTAATGCAGACTAAAAAGGTATATCTGGAAATTTACTGTATGTTTTCTTAAGTTCACAATTGTGTTTTTATTAGTGCATAATCACATAGAGATAAGATACATGTGTTGTTATTAGCCTACAATGAGCCCTCTATATCTACAATAGTCCAGAATGGACATACTAAAGACTGGGTCGAGGGGAAAGCCACTAGATCCAACATCCATTGGACCCTTAAGATACCAACTTTCACACTCAATTGAAATATACTGGACATATATAAGGATTTACGGTGTTTAAGGAAATAAGAAAATTGTGTATTTTTCTGCAGTCCAGTGACAGCAACAGTATTTAGATCTGCATCAACTGATATTTTCTATTATTATCTTTGTATATTGCACATATTGTTTATACTTTTGAACATTCATTCACATACATTTAGACATATTTTCACATTTTTTGCTATACTTTTTTAGATTTGTGACTGTTGACTTTCGCTATACTTGGACCTAGTTCAGATTCAGATCAGAATTAATTGATGTTTTGGGCTCCTGAAGGCACCACAGCTGTTAAAAACACAGTTGGCTTGTTATTGCCTTACGAAGTTGACATGGCTAACATGTTGGCTAGCAGCGGCTTACTTACACATCCAACAATCAAGGAGCAACATTACTGTTTGTTTGGAGTCTCCACCAGCAAATGTAAGTTCAAAATTCACCTCCTTTTTGCTCCACATTTGGTCTCCACCAACCGCTGAAGAAATGATCTGTCTGTTTATCTGTTGTTTGGTGCTGAGCAGGTAGTATACAGTGTTTTTCTATTACGTTTTACACAAATAACAGCTGCTAGCACCGTGGAGCAGTGAAGGTGAATTAAAACTTCAAGATGTGCAAAGTAAAAACCAAAACAATTTACTAAAAGACACTAAAATGATCAATAAAACTCAGCTGAAATGCAGATTCAATTTATTTAAGTTATAAGAGAGAATGTGTTTTTGTGATGGCACTGGTGACCTGTATACACAAGAAGCTTATAGACTGTGTGATAAAATCTAAACATAACAGACTCCCTGATTCCCCACTGAATGATTATATAGAGGAAGAAAACAAATATGAAAAAATGGAGTCTGAAGGCATCAAGACTAATCTGCTGAAGTTATGTGCGATGAAAGCCGAGCAAGAGCTTATAATCCTATTTCACTCTCTTCCTAAGTTCCTGTTCTACACCGCTTTGAGATATGAAACAGCAAAAATCACACGGATGCACAGAAATACACTCATACATCAAACCAGAAAGTGTGTTTAGGACAACACACTCTCCTCGTACAAAACACACTTCACATGAAAGTAAGTTCTCCCTGCGTTAATCCCATTACAGCATTCAATATGGGATCAGTCTTGTAGCAAAGATTTGAATGAGTCACACACAGGATTTCAGATGTTTCCCAAAATAAAAGCTCTCAGTGCAGGTTAACCCAAAATGTCAAGCAACTGTCAAAACAATGAGTAAATCTAGTCACAACACCAGAGTTAATGAAGAGACTGCGGCTGCTGATGAACAGAGTGGTTTACCAGTAAGCTCTGAAAGCGCACTGTGCTCCGCCAGGTGTTTCCTGTAAAGAGTCTTCAGCACTTTGGCGCTGCCAAACCTCTTGAAGCGCTTCTTCACATTAGTGTAGAACCACTCCAGCGACTGCGTCTTCAACAACCTGACAGAGACACACAGTTTATTACAGAGTTAATGGATGTGCAACCCGTCTCTAGTTCCCTCCAGCTGCCATTCGTAATGCAAGTGTCAGATGAAGAATTGTACAGGTTTATTACCTGGAGACACTTTAGGGTATAATAGCTGTGATGAAGAAAGCAGGATGTGTAAAATATATTTATTATTACAGTATGAGACTGTGTGATGTAAGCTTTGTTGTTTCGTTCATATTGCAACACCTGTAAAACACATAAAAGGTAGTAAACAGACCGAACAAATTAGCGTCACCGCCACAAGTGATATCACTGTCTCCAGGAAACAATGATGTCAACATCACATTTTAGAAAGAAACAGCACCGAACTTAATTCAGCAACAATTTTGTCTCTAAAGAAACCAGAAACCAAGGGAAACCAAGGAAAATACACTCTTGGGAAAATTATTCATGTTTATGCATCTTAACTGGATTTTGTCTCCTTTGTTGCATTCTAGCTGGATAATCTGTGCTGTGGCTGCTTTAGTTTTGTCTCATGAAAGAGATGTTAGTCTGAACAACACTTCTTCCCGACTGTTTAAATACATGAAAATTATCGTTTCCTCCAAAACATGTGGCAAAACCATTTAGTGAAACTATACATTAAATATAACCTTTCAAAAACATACACTGTTGACACTGCACACAAATACACGTGCAGATTACATTCTGCTTTATGACTTATTAGATCAAATCCACCATACATACTCAGTTTTATGCAGTATGGACGTTTCCTCTGCATGTTTAGTGAGCTGAAATTCTGCACAACTATCTAACGCACAGTTTGACCCGTGGGCACGGATGAACACATCCAGCTGCAGGCAGCTGTGCAGGTTCACCTTTACTCTGCAACGTACCAACATCACTTAACAAACACAAGCTGGAGCTGCTTTTTGAAGCGTGTTGATAGGACACTCAGCCGGCCTGAGGCGCCGCTACTGGAAATGTGTGCATGCGACTTTAGACGCAAAAGTCACACACTATTTTAAACAATCTTACAATCTTATGTCAGCAGTCACCAGAGTGTGGCATTGATGTTTACAAGTCAACAAGGCACTGTGGTGGTTCTCCACTAGAGCTGGGCAGTGATACAGTGATTAACTAGCAACAACATCAATGTGTGGAAAACATATTTTGTAAATCTGTTTCTCACCATGAGAGATGGATTTCAACATCAACACAGCCTCTGCAGACACGCATGAAACACCTCACGGTGGATCACAAATGATGATTGTTTGTGTCTTTCTGTATCCACGCATTGCTTTTTAAAAAAGGGGAATCCTACTCATTCTGCCTTTAAGGACACGGAGTATAAGTATATACAGAGGATTATCACCTGAATCGGGAGCTGCCTTTGGCTTCACGGAGCTTCACAGCAAGCTTCAGCTCATTGTTTCGCTGCCTGGCTCACAACTTTACTGTCCTGGTTCTCTTACTGCACCCATAGCACATTGTCAGCCACAGGGTTAACACGTTTTTATTGAATTAGTAAAAACACTACGTGCTGAGTGCAAAACTGCAGAGGGACATAGTGGTGAGCATAGCAGGGGCGTTTAGTAACTATAGCTGCAGATATTTCCCACAGCAGCTGGTGCAGACCAAAAAAAGAGCTAAAAGACACTGAACGGACCTAAATTTGCAAAGTGGATGGACAAACCATTTGAGATGAATCGTAATGTTGCTCTGTAACTGTTTGTTAACACATTCACCAAATTAACTTAGACAAGTTTACTCAGAAGAAATTCACAAAGTGGCTTAAAACTGAAAAGTTTCTCTTTTACTGAACTGTTCATACAGTCGCTACTGTAGTTCTTGCGTCGTAGTATATCATTTGTTATTAATTCATCAGGTGGATTATCAAAGATTATGTATGGCAGACTTGTGTCTATTCTCCCGGTTTCAACATTTAAGATTAAAACAAAGTTGATATGATTGAATGTTAAGGAATGACAGCTGTAGGGTATCGCAGAGATATTCATGTCGGCATGTTTAATGAGTTGCCATCTGTTCGCTGTGTGCTTGGGTTGCAGTGCGAAGGCAGCTGAGTGAGAGTGTGTACAGCGAGCGTGCTGACAGGAGGCGGAGGTGACACCGAGAGTCTTCGAGTGCGACCAGTCTCTGAGTTACTCCTACAGTCTGTGTTGCCTCCTCATACTGAAAACTGTCAATGAGGATTGAACCAGCAGCTCCGCAATGGCCTCCATCAATTTAAAAAGCGCCCGTCATTAAAAAGACAGCAGAGACTGAAGTTAACCCTTTCGTGGCTTTGTTTCAAGAAGGTATATAATTAAATAGATTATTTGTTTTTCAAACACTAAATCATGACGAGGGCCCTGCGTTCGAACCGGTCTGTGTCAATTTTGCATGATCCCTCAGCGTCTGCGTGGGCTTCCTGCAGGTTCACTGCTGGAGTTTCGAAGTTTTGTTTGCCCACACTCGAGGTAATGACTGTGGTGACTGTACCCTCCTTCTTGCCCAATGCCTGCTGGGATATTTGCAGCCAGGCTCTAGTACACGGTTATTACGATATACAGCTTTATATATTGCACAAGGTTTTAAGAATCAATACAAATCTAATGGAGAGATGAAAACCAACAATGAATTTATCCAATACATATCGTCTCAGTGGTCAAACAAAGACCTCCACTGTCTAAACACTATTAAAACACATCAAAGAGCCACACATTTGCACTGGGTGACAGTTGAGTCAAAATGTTTATTAATACAAAGTAGAAATAGTTCCTGAACAAATAAAACTCATTAGTGACGGAGTATAATTTGTCAAAAAGTACACTGACCAGCAGTTTAGGGATATTATGTCAATTAAAATTAAAGAAATTATATTGTTTCGAGCTGTTCGTATGTCCGCAGGAGGAACAAATCAGCTCGAGTGCCACAGACAGTTTGGGACGTACTGAAATACAAACACAATCAAGGTGTCTGTATCTTTTTATGTGTACAAATAAATGAAACACTGTGAAAGCCTCCCAGGAGAAGTGAGCTCTTATTTGACCAATTATCATATCTAACCCTCTCTACGACGGTCGACTTGTCACCATTCAGGTCGGATGGAAAACCCTTTCAGACGTATCACATAGGTTTCACCATGTTCAGCGAGTAAACTACACACTTTTCTATAATCATAAAACAAAGTCATCGTGTCTAAGCTGCTGTTACAACATGAAAGTCCTCGCATATCGACATGACACGCCACGTTAATACGGCAATACACTGAACCGCTTGAAATCTGACCCTCTGAATGGTGCATTAAAGGCTTTTTGTAACGTGAAACTGAGAAGCTGCGTGGAAAAAAAAAACATTTTTGATGAAAGAATGGGAGCAAATAGCTTTTTTGTTGCTTTGCATCTTCAAACACCACAGCCCGGTAAAGCTCTCTCTCTCTCCCTCTCCCTCTCTGTCGTGTTGTGACAGGCTGAGTACAAACATTTCATCCAGACCTCATCCTGTGCTGGATCTTGGTGACTATGTTGTGTGTAATAAGTGCTAAATCCATCTCTCCAGCAGCAGAGTTAAGACCTTAATAACCTTTGACGTCACTGTCAGCCTCTCATCCTTAACTTAGCCTCATGTACTTGGAACACACACATGCACGCCAACACACACACACGCCATCTGAATCACAGCACTATCCCCGCTGCGCTACCACCAACAACCTTACCTGCTCTTCTGGCAGGCAGAGCAGAGCCAGGCTTTGTCCCGCTTGTTGTAGACCCGGCAGGCCTTGCAGACGTTGTAGTGGCAGTCGCGGCACTGGCGCTTGGGGTTGAGCAGGAAGGTGAAGGGCGAGCAGCAGCGGATGCAGCAGCGCTGGTTGAAGCAACTCTGCCGTGACAGCAGGAGGCAGCGACTGCCCTCCTCGTCCAGCTCCTGCTTCAGTTCACTGTGGGGAGGAGGGGGGAGGGATGGTTAGAGGGAGAAAGATAGTGAAACCAGGAATGTGTGTGCGTTATGTGTGTGAGAGAGAGAGAGCTGCACAAAGTGTGGGAAAAAAAAGACATTTATTTATTTATTTAGATGCTGCTCCTCTCTGGATAAAAGCAGCAATCAATGAGTGAAACACGATTATTGCACATAAACACACAGCCAGACACGCTGATCCTCTGACTCCCTTTAATGAAAATGGAGCAGAAATTAAAGTGGGTTCACAAAGTCGGTCATTTCGTCGTTTCCTACACATCGTTTAAAAGGCGAACGGTCATTGAAAAGAGCGGCAATAATTCCCTAAATGTACAGTAACAGTTCAAAGGCGACGAAATGGCATCCAAGCTTCATCAGAGGTGGGAGTCTTATTTACAAAGTGAGAATCATTTATCATTTTCACATTAGTTTAAACGGCGCCTGCTGCGTCTGTGTAAAGGTTAACGTAGGGAGCTACAATGAATAATACATCAGTGTTTCCTCGACAGCAGCAGCAGCAGCAGCTTCTCGGTCTGTATGGCTCCTGATGGCAGAGGATCATAAACATTTAGTTTTGCTTGAGAAAACAGACTCGCCACAGTGTCGATTCAGTCACCTGGAGCTTTTGAAATAGAGTCTAGAGAACAGAGATTTGAGACTGATGCCAAGTAAAGAGGACAAACGTCACAGGTGACTGATATTTTCGAATAATTTGAGCTGGAAGGGGAAAAAAGAACTTTTTCATATAGATTGTGCACCAATTTCTCACCAACAAGACTCTGCAAAGGTACAGAGAAGACTGCTTTTCATAAAGAAATAACTCAATCAAACAATATTTTCAATTAAAGGTTCTCAATATAACTATGTACTGGCACTAATGTATTATCTCAACCCTCTTTCTGCATGATATACCAGTAAACAAGTGGCAGCTGGCAGCTTCTGGTGACACTGTATTATCAGCTACTGTCTGCAAAATCAAGAATGAAACTCAAACACATGTAAAAGTCGAGTCATAATCGATCACGATCTTGAACACAGGCACACTCAGCCTGTGTCAGCCGATTTCTCATTGTTTCGTCCCATAACGCCGCACCTGACTGGTGGCTTCATGGGTCGTAGCAAGCACAGTAGTATAATGGTAGCACAGCAGTGTTACGTGTGTGTGTGTGTGTGTGTTTGGATCTCAGTTGGTGAAAAATACTATCCAAATAATGAGGCTGTGCTCCAGTTTATTAATTCTACCTCATCCTTTCAGAGCTGATTCAAAAACTGTTTCTACAGCCAGTGGAAACAAATGAACGAGCAGTAAACAAACCAGCGATGAGAGGGGAGATTCAGAGGTCTGGATCAAGTCATTAAATCAAAGAAAATGAAAATCCACATTGCGGCATCTGATGAAGGTCATGTGATATAACTGAAAGCTGTTTCAGTGTTTCCTCATCTGGTGTTTCTGAGGTCAGGAAATAACCTAAAACATCAGATTTATAAATAATTTCCAGTAAGATCCAACAAAAGACTAATATTAAAGTGTTAAAAAAGCATAAAGTCAAAGTTTGTTCGGGTTGACAGAGAGCAAACTGATCAGAACAGAAATGAAACAGAAAAACAACGTGGATGCAGGCCGGAGAGGGACACACGGAAACCAGGGTAAGAAGTGCTGGAAGGAAAGTGTCACAAAAATCCATTATTTTCACATCAGGGCTGCAGGAGCATCAGCCGTGACTGAATCATTTATAGGTGATTACTGCTGGAGACTGATGGAGTCTGACAACACGAGGACAGTGGCAGGAGAATGGAAAAAACAAAAACGAGCCGCTGTGGGTTTCAGAGATGATTTCTTTGAAAATGTACAAACAAAAAGGAAATTCCTCATGTCCTGTCCTGCATATCCAGCCTCTGTACAGAGTCGGTTCATCTGAGCTAAACCCACATGCTGAACTGTGCAGGAAAGTGCAATAATGTGAACCAGGAAACTGACAAAATACAATATGATGACACCCTATTAGAGCTTTGACCCTGCTGTTTTTCTCTATTACCCAATTACTTCTCTACACAATGTCAAAAAGTTAGGAAAATGATTCACAAACAGTTGTGAGCATGACATAATCTCAACACTCGATTAGTAACTAAGACCTCCCAGTTAAAGTTTCACTTAATAAATTTGATTTGATCCACTAATCGTTTAAGCCGTAGCCACTATGTGACCCCTTCCTGAACACGAACACAGGCGGTCCAGACAGCGCTGACCTTCAGGCCACACTTTCTGCACCGCCAAACTATAAAAATTTAACAACGTCCCTCAGAAGTCTGTCTGACAGAGAGAGACGGCGGCCCTCTCGCTGCAGCCGCACAACCCATTACTGAAGCTCGCTGGGTGGTATAAATAGCTCTGAGGCAGACACCACACACACACACACACGCAGGGTCTCAGACACACACACACACACACAGTAAGGTAACATGTAGAAATATGCATGCACACACACTAGTGAAAACCTATGATTCAGCAGGACGAACTACAGTTTATGAGCTGAAACAGTGGACGATACATCACCAAACACCACCACCACCAACAACAACAACACTCTTCTCTCCCTCTGTCGCCTGATGTGACGTGATTTATAGACGTGAACCATGCGTGTTGAGCAGCAGCAGCTCGCTCCGTACAGTATCTACGGAGCGGCCCCGTCCTCGCACGCCCTCCGTCTCAAGAAGCTTTGCAGCTTCAGGCGCGAAGGACCGAACAAACAGGGAGACGCTCGAGCTGCGTCAGCTGCAATAATCCCCGCAAAAAAGTCTGTTCCTCCGCGATAAGATGATCTGACGTCCGCTAATGTGCGCACTCATGGATCCACGTTTGTTTATTTAGCCCTGTTTTTAAAGGATTTTAACAGTTTCCCTTTTCTGGCACATTGTTTATTATACACACTTCGGTTTACACTGCGACTGTACATGCTCTAGCGTCACAGCCAATGTTAATTAGTTATTGATAGGTTGATTATAGTTCAGTGACAGATTAAAGATCTTAAGAGGACGGTAAAATTAGATGGCTCGTAGCTAAAGTTTGTTTTCACATCCAGTCAGATCAGTTAAATCCTACTGCAATGACGTTAAGTTCTGATCCTTTTAAAAGTATTCATGGATTCATAGAGTCAGTAAAGTGTTGGGGAATTATGTATAAAATATAATAATGCCAGGTAATAGCCTATGTCATTACATAGTGCGCCATTTTTTGCTGTGGGTGCAAATCATTGGCTGGATTGGGCTGCTGACAGTGACCCCCCCCTGAAAACACACAAGAATTAAAATGAAGAAATGAATAAAAGCCTGTTTTTGAAAATTAAACTCGATGCGGCTGTGACTGAAATAAAACTAATAATGAGATTTGTTTAGTTCTTAATGCTGTTTTTATTCACACACTTAAGTAGCTTATTAGTACGCTTATTTAATCTATTTAACACTGGGCGACCTCGGAGTAATCAGCACCTTAACTGACGAGTATTAAATATTATCAGAGAAGTCAGTAAACACATCACACCGCGTCTCTCTGAGTCGCACCACTTGCTTTTTTTCCTAAACTGATGCTTCTTCCTGTAACACCGCACACAGCTCAGACTTCCTCTCCCAATCAGCCAGGATTAACATCCACGCTAAGGCTCTGCATGTGAGCGAGCGTGTGTGTGTGTGTGTGTGTACACTCCGTAAGTGCCAAGCAGTGTGTGTGTGGGCGGGTGGCACAGCAGAGAAACACATGCCAGCGGTCCCCGGATCATCAGGTGCAGCAGTGAATCGGCTCCTGTGGCTGCTTTTTTTTTTTAATTTTCCTGGGAACGTGTTATTCTGCTGGAGGACTTAACGAGATAAACACAGTCTGACATTTGCGCCACGTCCACGTCACCGCGGTTCATCAACGCGTTCACACTCAGCCAGTCTGCCGCTGAATCCTGTTCACTTGTCCGGCATCTTGCAAATTGTTGAAGCTGAAGTTTACAGTGAGTTACACCTGACTGAGCGCAGTCTGATGAGCTAATAAAAGGTCATAACGTTCAGGTTTTATTCAACTGTTACTGAATTATTGCAGTTTGTGGAGCCGTTTAATTGTATTTACTACTGGGAAGCTTCTATATATTTCAGTGCTAGAAAGTAACTAAGTATATTTACAGGAGTACTGCATTTCGGTACAATGTTGAGGTATTTCAGTGAACATATAAATGCATAAATTCTATATAATGACAATTAGAATGGGACATTCTGCATTCAGTAGTTTTTTTCTTTTTGTATTTACTTAGATTTAGTATTTTACTGAGTGAGACTTTTACTTGTAATGGATTACTTCTATATTGTGGTATTATTGCTTTTATGGAAGTAAAACACTGAGATACACAGATACTCAGTAAAGTATTAGAAGTGAAAAGGAGATTTAAAAGAAAATAAAACATAATTTAAGCCATAAAAACAATCAAATGCTCAGGAGGAGTCTAAGTCTAGAAGCTAGGTCCAAGAAGAGTATTTTTATTGCATATTTTTATATATTTTATGCATATTTTCAGTTATATGAACTGTGGGAGCTATTTCCATTGACTTCTTCTTGATTTTAACCTGCATTAAAAATGATTTATTACAGGTCTGTTGTGTTAGTTTCATCTTAAAGTACCTAACTTACTGGTAACTGCGTGCATCTCATTCGGTCAGTGTATTTAGCTGCATGTGTGTGTGTGTGTAAGTTAAATATGCAAATTCGTGCACATACATTCCTCTACCTTTAACCACTGAGCTTTGCTTATTTCAGAGATTATAAGAACTAATTATTGTTCATTCTTCACAATTTAGACAGGATTACGCTGGATTACCTGAAACCATTAATACAGATTATAATAAATATGTACAGGCAGTAAGTGGGTGGGATTAGTATCAGTATTAGTTAAGTCCGGCTGTTTTAATGACCCACATGCATCCTTCTAATGTCACCCTGAGGCATCTGAAGAGGGTGTTGATATCTAAAGTAGTGAAAATGTCTCAACGATCAGAAAACAGGGCCAGGCAGACTGATATCGAGCGTAACATCAGTTCAGTTATAAAGCGGTGCAGTTATCTGTCACAGACACCTTCACATGATCACGCCCAGTGATGCAAGATCCAGTCCGGATCAGCTTCAAGTTGGCAGTGACAGCTGAAGGGAGGCTGAGCCGTGTAACCACGAGCAACAGCAACACTGTGCTCATCGCTCATCTGTATTCTCCTCTAAACTTTACCTCCACTCCCTGATTGCTTTTCTACTCTCCGCCGTCTATCGCTCACTGTCAATCTGTGATGCTGCTGGATTCTGTCTCTCTGGGGAGAGGGTGCCGCGGCGGAGATTGAAAAGCAGGATGCATGAAGTCAGAGCCCACTTAACCACGAGACGAGTGAGGAAGCGGCGCAGAGCCGGTGTGACGTGAGGGATTTGGTGTGATGTCTGAAGATGGTACACGATCGTATCCGTCAGTGCACTCCTGCTGCTAAAGAAGGGACCCGGTGTGAATGTGTTTGGCTTCATTTAGCAGGTTAAACATGACATAAGCCTTCGTGGCCTCTGAACAAATAAAGGAATCAGTACAAATCTGTTAAAAACTCTCCTCCTCTCAGCCAAACTGCAGCACGAGCCTAATCATACCTGGTTCAGTAAACAACAACGAGATTAGCTTGTTTGCTACACTTGAAGTTCGAGAAAGTAGAGAGCCCACCTATTAATAGCTTTGGGTTACAAAAGGTAGCTTAAACCCATTCAGAGCTAAATTTACACAGCAGACAGTACATTTACTCAACTACTGTATTAAAGGAATTCCACTCTACTTCTTCAGTGTGCTTTCGACTCCACTACTAACTGACAAATGTGGTCACAAGTTACTTTTCAGACTCAAGCATACACATAAAAAATAAATGTCTGGTCAAATCCGATGTTTAGAAGATGCTATCGGTTCCCCCAAGGAGACGTGCTCCCTCTAAACTCCTCGGACTGTTTAACTGAAATGACTGTTCAGGGCAAAATGTATCTTATGACCTTCAAGATGCACAAAGCCCAACTCTTAAGGCTGCAAAAAACAGGAAGTGTAACCAAAGTAAATACCGGCATCTGCAACAGTCAAACACAGTGATGCATCAGTATTAACAATCTAATAATGATATAAACAGTAAAATATCACTACAGGGGATATTACGTCTGCAGAATGAGTACTTTGATACTTTGAGACATTTTCCCTACAATGCTTACTGTATGTTTACTCAGTGGGATGAGTTTTATCTGTGAGTATTTCTACATAAATGTACTTAGACCTTTACTTAAATACACACGTATTGCTTTTTGCCAAACCCATATCTTAATTATTCTTCATAGCTCTACGTTAAGACAAGATGCCCCTCTTGATTGAAGTTGGTGGCATGCACTCATCCCATTTTGTGCAGGAGGAGGGGAAAATGATGCATTAGACCCCCGTGCACATAAAAACCCTGAGTTGGCAAAGAAAGATGGCATCATGATATGCATTAAACCTGACCGAATCTCTGACAGCTACGCTCATGGCAGTGGTCACGATGCCAAAATCAAGACTTCTGCAGGCAGACTGTATTTATTAGTTATTATTAGTTTATCAGCATCAGTCACTACAACAAGGATTACAACGTATGAACTTGCCCTGTAAAAACAGGAGTAAACATTTTTCCAAGGAGTCGTCACGTAGTGTACGAGGCTCGAGCCAAATTCCACATTAAGACATTCCTCTGTTTTGAGATCTTAAGTAATTTACTGCCATTAAGTTTATCTGGCATGTGTGGTCCAGCTTCTTATCTTTTGATATTGATAAGTCCATCTAGGTGAGCACAAGGAGCAAAGGAACAGAGTCAAAAGGAAATGACACAACCGTGCTATTCATACTTATTTTTGACGAGCAGACTGATCATTTCCTACTATTATGCACCCGCCCAGTCTCACTCTTGGACCAAACTCAGGTCGAAACAACCCAGAGACACAGTTCAAACCCACCAAATTAGCATATTATCCTGTGTCTGTGTTCATGCATATTGTGTTTGGGCTCTGAGGGCAGAGTAGATGTTTAGAGGAAGCTAGTCTGAGTACAGCAGGAAAGGGAGGTCACTTCCTGTCCGGTGTTTAGAGGACAGACTTCAGAGTCGAGATGCAGGATGGAAAAAACCCCACGGAGGTGTATAAATGCCTCAAATGCAAACACAATGCCACACAGTTAACAGTTACTGTATATCAAACCATCATTCTTCAATATTTTAATATCTCATTGATCTCATTAGTCAAAAAAATACTTGAAAAATTCACAAATATGCAGCTAAACACCGAATCCCACCGTCTCTCCACTCAGCCCGTGAGTGAGCTGCTGGCTGCTTGTGGATCTCAAACCTGTGACGCATTCAGAACTAACCTGAGGCGCTCCTCCTCCTTCTTGCGCAGCCTCATGTCCCTCTGCACCACCTGCAGCACATGCTCCGCCTCGTTGTCCGTCAGTCCCGACAGATCTAACTTACGACCCATCGCTGACACACACACACGCACGCACCTGTGGCCGTCACTCAACCCCTCTGACCGATCAGATCAGCTTCTCTTTATCATCTGAAGAAGAAGAACAAAACAAACACAACACAAATTAAAGCAGGGGATGACAATGAAATTCTTGTCTTAACTCAAGAGGTGTTAATAGTTGGTGATGTTGATGCACTTATTGGTTTTATGAGGTTTGAAAAGCTCTTAAAAGCATCAACTTAATAAAAATAAATAAATAAATAAACATAAATGCACATCAATAATACAAACTATGTTGTATTGACTGTCTATTATAGCTCTTTTTATCTCTCTGTTGCCTGTAACCTGCCAAAGCACCATTTAGAGACATTAAAGCTGCCCTTCAATAGCAGTTATGATCACATGACAACCTGCCAGTTTATCAGGTACGCCTTTATGTAACAGCCACGAAAGGTTTAATGTTTTTCTGTAATGCAAATGTACTGAAGAAAAACATTTTAGAAAAGCTGTTACTGTGATTCAGCAAGACACAACTGAAGCTTAGAACTTTTAATAAAAAAGTGCAATTCAGGTCCAAGTGTATTCGGCTGCATTCATTGGTGTACCTGGTAAACTGGCAACTGGGTGTATTTCCTTTCATCATGGCATTTAAAAACTACTTATGAACCTCTAATTTAAAAAAAAAATAAATGCATTTAACTGTTTTATAATTTTCTAAAGCAAAACGTGTATAGTCTTGTAAAATAAATGAATAAATAACAAAATGATCAACACTAATGTGCCACTGAATGAACCACATTAACATTACAGTACTATGGGCCTTTAACCTGGCAGGGCTCACACTCACACACACTTTGACGTTATAGTGCACAGACCTGCGTTTATAAGCACTTCAAACTCATTTTGACGTCTCACAAGCCTCTCGGGCAAGTAAATCGGGGGTATTACCACACCGATCAGGATTTGGGTTTTCAGCATTAGCATTCCTGAGGAGGAGGAAACCTGACAGACACACAGCTGAGGCCCCACTTCTCTGTGATTGAAGCCGCCGTGACAGCAGGTCGGGATGTCTGCGGTGAATCCGTGTGGATGTGCAGCTCCTTGTTTTAGGAGAGCTTGCTGTACTGATGAACAGCTGTTAACAGGTTCACTTAGCTAACCCCCAGAAGCCAGGACAAGTAACGCATATAATCAACAAGCGCGACCATGAGGACGATTGTATACATTAGATCACGTGAGCTGTGTTACCAAATGTGACTTAATACCAGATATTAAACGTCATGAGTGACCACAGACACTGTTGTGGATTTTGTCCAGGCTGTAGGGAATAAACAGCATGGGTATCTTAAAATAAAGAAGTGCTGCGGTGTTACTTTATTATATATACTGTTTAAAAGGACTAACACAAAATCAAATTCAGAAAAACTCACCGATCTCAGAGTTTGTTGGCTTCACTGGGTCAAACTGACCGCCGGGCGCCTTCACAAGCGCGGAAAGGGGGGGGGGGCTTAATGTAATCCCGTTACTCCTCAAGTGGATGATGCGCGAGCTGTCGGCTAAAATCTGTTAAAGTACAAAGTGTCAAAGAGTCTCTGTCTTGGAAAATAATCTTCTATAGGCATTTTCTTCGTCTGAGGAGCTGAGGAGAAGTTTCTGTGCAGGTCTGATCCGCGCGGCCGGTGCGTCCCGGTTTCTGAGAGGAAAATCAGGATCAAGCCTGATCAGGATCTGTGTACTTCCAGTGTTCCTCTGGAAGCGGCGAAGTTTGCGCGAGCAAGACTTACTTCGAGACCGAACAATCATCATATGCGACACTGAGCACGGATTCCGGTGGTGACTGTAAGAGTGTGGAGGATTTATCCTTTGGGGTGGACTTTGGTGCGTGATAATCAGTCTAATTTTCTTGATTCACGTTTGTCGCAGTGTTACAAAAGCGTCCCAAAACAACTGTTTCAACACGTGTTTCTAGTGGGACCAACACGCACACGCGCTCACATCCACTCAGGGTAAAGGTAACATTTTGCACCACTCGATCACACGCAGGTAGAGAAGTGCACACAGTCCGGGGAAGAGATGCGTCCTGAGAGTTTAACGAGGAGCAGGTGAGGAAATGAGGTGACCGACACAGGCAGGAAACTCACTGAGGACAACTAGTGGACAGGTGGAGAATTACAGCGTCTGAAATATCTGACATTTCTGATCTAAATACAGGTAACAGCCAAATGAATTATCAGTTTTACACAGCTAACCCTCTATGGCATGAATTTTTATTTTAGGAGGAAAAAAATATTTCACCCTAGTTTTTGGGAGCTTGATAACATATCAATCATAAAATATCAATCAGTGACAGACTGCTCCATCCCGGATGTGTGAAGGAAAGATCTTTCCTTCCTGCTGCTGTCAGACTTTACAACAACCACTCCTGACTTACACAGTCTCATTACACTCCATTGTGCAATATCTTATTTATTATTTTTTATTTTTTTATTACAATATATTGTTGATTGCTTTACTTACCGTTCTTACCTTACTGTATTGCTCTTACCTGCTTTACTGTTCTTACCTTGCTGCTGCACCAATGCAATTTCCCCATTGTGGGACAAATAAAGGCTTTCTTATTCTTATTCTTATTATTCTTACATGTGTTCGAGGTAAGATGAGTGACCAGTTGAGTGACCAGTTGTCGGATTTTGTGGAGTGGATCAACATTTTCTCCTTGTCTCACTTCACTGTTGTTGAAGTGCAGGGACCTCTTGGTCTTTCTTGATTTTTGAACTCCCATCTCTTTAGTGCCATGGTGTCAGCTATCTGGTACGCTCAGGTGGCTCCAGTTCCAAAACATAATGGGTGCCTGGTTATCCAAACAATAACATGTACGCGTGAACTGCTCCAGTTCCTTTAGTAGTGAGGTTAAGGGGCTTGTTGGTGTCATATAAAGTTTACTGCTCTACAACTACTTCCAGAATGGCTTCAGAAAAAATATATTTAAGTATTTGTAGGTGGACATGATATTGTCTGATCTTAGAAGGCTGGCCTGCCATTCTGTGTAATCAGTGATGTTGGCACTGTGGTGTGTTCTCCACCGGGGTAAGCATGGAGCGTCTTCCTTTGATACAGCATTATCATCTTCATTTTCCTCTTCATCCACAGACTCTGCTTGTCTGATTGTCATCAGACAGGCCATCTGTTTTCAAAAGAAACCAGGAAGCATAAAATTAGAATAGGTCATATATCTCTCTTCACCCACTGATGCACGCATGCACACCCGCACACACACACACACATGCACACGCGTTCATTACATAAAGTATGTCACTCTGCTGACTGAACCCTGATCCCCTAACTCTCCCTCAAACCTGATTCTGTGGTCCACTCTCCCTCACTGTCACTCTCCTCAAACTCACTGTCCTCACTGTAGGAAGGAATGAACCTAACTGCTCAATCACGTTCCTTACAACCAAGTGTGAACTCTTCAAGAGAGAGGTTCAATATGTGGGACGTTTGGTGTCTGCCGAGGGGGTGCGGATTGATCCCAAGGGTTTGGAAGCCATCAAGGCACTGGGAGACAGGGCCCCCAGCATGGTTGGAGAAGTTCATAAACTGCTAGGGGTCCTTAGCTACTATGGAACGTACATACAAGACTTCTCCAGGGTGGCCAAACCCATATATGAACTCTTGCAAACAAGAAACATTGCTGCTGTGGTCCCCGAGTCCAGGCCAAAGAAAGGGAAAGGGGCACAACTGCCATCCAGGACTCCAATACAGTGGATGGTAGAACATCAAAGTGCACTGGATCAGCTCATACACGTCCTGCCCAACCCGCCAGTACTGGGTTATCCCAACTTTGACCTCCCATTTGTGCTCCACACTGACGCATTGGAAACAGGGGCTCGGTGCTGTCTTGTACCAACGCCGTCGGCCACCGATGGGTAGGTGAACTGGCTGACATTCAGTTTGAGATAAAATACTGACTGGGGAGGGTAAATGTGGATGCTGTTGCGCTGTCCAGACTGCCATTAGACATAAACACCTATGTGGATTCTTGCACAGAGGGGTTGCCCAGGAACACCATTCTGGCGAAATAGGAGGGCAGCAAGGCCGCTAAGCAAGGGGATGTCGCCTATGTTGCTGTGTTGAGTCTGTCACAGGACTACCCAACCCTACAGGTACATTTTCTGGGTTAGATGGTCAAAAGGAAAAGCCACACTAACTGACAAAATGAAATTTTCCATTCACTTTCAGTTACTACAGTATTTTTATTGACTCAGCTGATAACTGTAAGTCATTAAATAAAAACATTAGAAACATAAATTATGTAGAGGTCTTTGTAAGCTGTGTGTACATACCATTTCACATTTTATTGTACGCTGTTTGTTGCATAACTCAGCTGTTTTGAAGGTGGAAGTTTTGATTACACTACACTAACTATGATACAGTTTCCACTGACTTGGTTGCTGCAGCGTTACTTCTAACACACTATATGTGATTGTATGTGACACACATTCATGAATCACATGTAAGTGTAATTAACAAAATAAAGTTATATTAATGTCTCTACACTGATATTCTCATATTAATGAATTAAAAATGTGTATTTCATATATTGCCCTGTCTTTATGTGTTTATGTATATCTAATCATGGTGAATAAGTGTTTATTGTTGTATGCATCAACATACCAAATTCCATGTATGTGAAAATATATTTGGCAATAAACTGATTTCTGGTTCTTAACTAAATTCACTTCATTTATATAGTGCCAAATCAGAACAGAAGTTATCTCAAGGCACTTAAAGGGTTAGACAGCCTGTTGGTCAACAACAACTGTCACTGGTGTAAGGGCTTCTCTCTGTGCAGACCTTGCCTCTTGCACAGCATCTGATCTGACAGGTCAATGAGCCTCCTTTGCAGCTTAGTAGACTCTTCTTTTTCACACTCCCAGCTCTGATGTCTTTAGACTGGTTGATCAATTTTCCATGTATTCTTCATTGTTGTCTCATGTTAAGCAACAAACAATTCAATTCAATTCAATTCAATTTTTTTCTTTTATTTATATAGCACCAACACACCCAACGGATCCACCATGAGCAAGCACTTGGCAACAGTGGCAAGGAAAAACTTCCTTTTGACAGGTAGAAACCTTGGGCAGATCCTGGCTCTAGGTGGACGGCCATCTGCCTTGACCGGTTGGGGGAAAAGAGCGAGAGCAGGTGTTCA
Organism: Datnioides undecimradiatus; assembly: GCA_008933995.1. Taxonomy (NCBI): domain Eukaryota; kingdom Metazoa; phylum Chordata; class Actinopteri; order Lobotiformes; family Datnioididae; genus Datnioides; species Datnioides undecimradiatus. Next base: position 3,815,949 of record WARS01000052.1, read on the forward strand.
GCTCTGCGAGTCTTTAGAAGGGTCGTTGGCAGCTTCTAAATGAAACCAAGTCACTGTTGTCATGCAAATACTGAAGCAGGATGACAGAAAAACAGAGACTCAGCACAGCAACAAAAATACAATACACCACACCAAAAAGTAGGTGTCCCAGCAGCCTGACAGTCCAAAACATGAACTTTGCAATGGCTCGTCTGGAGAGGCAATTAGTGAGCGCCTCACCCAGTGCCGGACCAAAAAAGGACGCCAGTGTGATGCAAAACAAAACTGCTGTGGATCTGATGGCAAAAAATAAGAGCGTGGTGACAAAAACCAATTTGATCAAAGACAAAACGATGCTCTTCAGGGAAGTCCTGGAAGTCCCAGGGTCTTGTCTTTGCTGGTTTGGTTGCTCCATGAGTACTGACAATTTAGTCTGTGTGAGCTGAGAAGTTTTATATTCCTTTCAAAGCTCCTTTGAACAGTTCTCTAACTCCAAGATAACAGTTCTGTTATGAGTAGTACAGTGTTCTTTGATGTATATTTATGGCCTATTTATGATGTTGGCTGGTTGAGACGTTACCATGACGATGACATCAGAGAATTCTATTTTTCTGTGACAGGGCATTTTTGGAACGTTTAAAAACACTCTGATCTTTGTCTCTCTGTTTTGGCAGGTTGGTGTAAATACATAAGAAACATGAAAACATACAATATAAACCCATTTCATATTTAAAAAATTATACGGTGACCGTGCTTTAAACCGTTTCCTCTTAGTTACAATTCAGACATTGAGCCACAAGGGGGCAGTAAGGGGCTCAACTCAATCAATCGATAGATGGTCTAACTTTTAACTCAAAGCTTAACTGACGCTGTAGCCCTTTCCCTTTAAATCAACACAGGGTGTATTTAATGATATTTTAGGATGAACAGTATTAAGCATTATAGCAAGACAAGCAAGACATGATAATTAGTACACAGTTAGTCCACAATCACCCTGTTTGAGTGGAGAATGAATATATATATATATGCATATGTTTTTTTTCTGATAATTTCTGATCACCTGCTGGATTTCAGTGTTTGTATGGATTATTGACTAACAGCAAAATTGTAATTACTGCCAATGTCATTTGCACTAACATTTTCTGGGTTAGATGGTCAAAAGGTGACAGGGCATTTTTGGAACGTTTAAAAACACTTTGATCTTTGTCTCTCTGTTTTGGCAGGTTGGTGTCAATACATAAGAAACATGAAAACAACTCAATCATGTTCCTTACACCCATAAAATGTGCGTGCATCCATTTCCTGTGAGTAGTAGTAGATCGTACAGCAAAAAAATGATTATGGTGATAAGTATACATACAGAATGCCACATCCTCCAGTATACAGTCTACATCCAACTGCACAATGTTGCCCTGAGGCAATGAATGAAACTACCATTTAATATATAAATAAAGACAAAAAGTGTCTTTACTCAATCAAATATGCTTCTTCACATGTTCATGCACATATTCATGCACACCACAAAGTTATTTAAATCTAAACATGTTAAAAAGTGGAATTTATCTTACCTTCTGCTGGCAGTGTGTCCAAGCCGGCTATGGTCCCAAAAAGGACTGTTCCACTCCCAGAGAAAAGGTCAAACCCACGCCCACCTCAGATTTCATTGGTCACAGACTTTTCATGACAATGTAAAGGGATGGTGTGAGGGGCAAAATAGTGGCTTGTTGCCTGAAGGCAACACCATGCCATAGAGGGTTAACCGGGCAGGAAAATTAAATAAGACTCCATAACCCCAACATGTGTTTACCTCACAGTCCATGTATGAAAACACATACTTTCATGCAAACTCACTGCTGTTACAACATCTGTTATTGTCAGTTTGAATTGTGGTTTGTGACGCCCTCGGTCCTCACACTCACATATGGGACTGGAAGAAAACTGGGAGAGCAAAGAAGAAACCAGGAGGGACAAACATGCAACAGATGTCACTTGTGCAGAATGGAGAGTATGAACAATGAGGGAGACAACATTATAGAACACATATGAAGACGGTGGGTGCAGGAGTAACTTCAGGTGCCACCACAGGGATCTGGAGAGAGGACAAACTGCACAAATGCCAAACAACAACAGTCATCCAAACAAAATAATACAAAATAAGTTGTCGAGGCTCTGAGTTAAAGAGAGGAAAAAGAGGAGAAAACAAGCAGAGAGAGGACAAACAACGATCAAACTGAAGGCTAGAGAGATGCAGACCTACATATGACACATAACAGTAACAGGTAAAGTTTATTCCAGGGAAGAGAAGACATGATGGGAAAGTCCAGCCTGCAGCCTGCGGACTCCTGTTCAACTCTGGGGACAGACAGGGACGTTGCTGTCTGAGAGCTTACAGCATAACACAGGTGATCTGATCTGACAGGTACGACAGGGTGTGACCACCAGTCATGGGACGCACCTCAAGACAGAACAGGGAGTCAGAGAGGGAAAGCTGGCACGCCTTACGACAAGAAAGTATTACAGTAATCAAGACTGGATGACCCAAAGGTGTGCAGCAGTTTCGCACATCAGCGTTCACTCCCGACGTCTTCCTGGTGATGTAAAGCAGTGGTACGTCTTGCCGTTGGTTCCTGTTTGTTCACGTGCGTGTCGATTGGTCAGCAGCCAGTTTATCAAGATGCTCGGTTTTCAGACTCTTCAGTTTATCAGCCATGAACAAAAGTGTGCTGCTGGTGCTGTTGTGTCTGCAGGCTTTCCTGCTCATCACAGCCTTCACGTCTGCTGATGCAGCCGCTCTGGTAAAGGACGGCCGTATAAAACTGCCTTCTCATCAGGTAAGAAGATGATTTCTCTTTGGATATTTGAAGTGAAATCCAACTGGAATTTGCAGTACATCTACAGGAGACCAACATGTGTGGTTAAACAGCAGAAGAAGGTGTGTTTCTGTGTATAGTAATGCATAGTAATGTTTTGCTCATTCTCATTTTGTTACAGGGACCAGGGACAAGTGAAAAACTGAAACGGGTGGGCTGCTCGGGGAAACCGGGAGGATGTGGCATTCTGAAACTGGTGCGCTTGTTTTACTTGGAGCGAAATGTTGACGCCTTGTTGTGCTCGTCACTAAAAAAGTGACAGTTGGTGTATTTTAGTTGTGGTTACTTCGATCATCTCTCACTCGCTCCCTCTCTCCTACTTTTTAGCCCGACCTGAATCCGAAGCTCAAGTCGCATCTTGAAGAAACAAAGACCACGTCGCCACAGTGGAAACGGCCAATTCCGCTGGTGCAGTGAACAGCAGCAGTTTGAAACAAGCTTTCTCCTGAACCGCAAGGCTACTTTAAGCAGTAGAAACTAATATACTGTGTCCTGTAGCGCTTTTAAAGAGTGTAATGATTTGCTTAGTTACAAAATAAAAGATTTCAAATCAGACATGATGTGGTTTTCTGCTTGCTGCACAGCGTACCTCAAACCCCAAACATTTGATTTCCTCAGCCACTACTAGTGTGTCACATTCTTTTTGCTGAGTTCTGGTAAAGAATTTGGTCATTTTGTCTTTGCGCAGGCTGCAGGGTGCCAGGAAGTGTTGCTCCATCTTCACATGTGATGTGTGACGTGCACACAGTTTGTCTTTACTTGGTTGCCAGGTGTTTCTGTGCTGACGCGTCCAGATGACGACCCAGCGGTTAATCAGTCCCAGGTCTTTCGTGTTGCTGGCAGACACTCATTTAATGTATGGAATTTAATTTGTTTGGTCCAGATTGTTTCTCTGTGGAGGCCAAACCTCGGTTTCTGTATTGATGAAATATAGAGACACTTTAACAGTTTTGAATTGTTTCCATTGAGTTGCTGTAAATGGGTCACTTTGTGTTCGCTTCGTGTCTCCTGCGGAGGTGAAGGAGAGCTGTTTGCAGCTGCTGTTGGATCATCTTCAGTGCTGACGTGAACCTTGGGCAGATGAGACAAAGCTGTCGGATGAGATGGAAAATCACCCGTGGGTCTGGTTCTTGTTAACGGATTTCAAAACCGACACAGTGTGTTCACGTATTTCATCATGTCTGTGCCACTTCCTTGTTTTGTATTAGGCAGTAAAAGCAGGTGTTGGTGCAATATCCTTAATTTCACATCCCTGCAATCAAATCAATGCACCCCGAACTGTGTGTACTTGGAAAAAAACAACAAAATAAAAATAAATGTTACAGTCAAAACCAGTGGCTGAAATACTGTTTATACAAGTTACTACAGAACATATTGTCTCATTGTGATTGTCACTGCTCTCCTTAGAAACTGATTAAACAGTTATGGAGTTATATACGTGATATAATACATGGGCAACCCTTTTTTATATTGAACCTATCTACGTACATGTCTGATTACTATCCCTTATACTTCTTAATGAAGGGCAGCGGACAATAGATGAATTGGATGGGACTCTTTACACTTAAAAAATAATGTTTTAGCCTATTTTCAATGATATAACACTAACTGTCAACATCACTGCAAATTGTAATGTAACTGTAAAGTTTGCTGAACCATTCAAAGAAAACTCGTGTGTGTGTGTGTGTAAATAAAGAGGTAAACAACCAGGAGGGAGATCTTTTGACATTTCTGTGACGTTTCCTCTTTGTGTTTTTATGGAAGTGGTTGGTGGTGTAAGTACTTTGACCCCACCAACCCAGCGCGCGGTCAAATCACTGCGAAAGTGCCGGTGAGTGAAGTAACGGCACGCGTCAGAGAAGATTTACTGGCACGCGACTTCGCTGCTGTTACCAACACATGCCACGTGTGTGTGTTATTCCTCAGCCGTGCAGCGCTTGACGTTTTTGAAATATTAACGTGCACCGATCAGCAATAGACAATGAAAGGCTGTTTAGGTGTAGTGTTTACTAAAAGTACCACTTATGAATCGATATTTTAAGCATTTACATTTAATGTGCGTTCACATTATAGGCTGAATTTAAAAAATCTCGTTAGAGGATTTGTGAATGTTCAACATTTTAACATTTTATGTGATGTGTTGTTTTTCACATTTGACAGTTAATGAGTTGCCTCCTGTAAAATGCCCCACAGACATGATGATGCCTTGTGTAATTTCTGACTCATTAAATTTCCCCCTGACGTCTTGTAAACCGGTGTCTTATGCAACCTGCTGTTGTTTCCTGGTTGGCAGTCAGTATATAAAGACGGTCGGACTCCTCAGTGGGTCAGCCATGGATAAAACTTTGCTGCTGGTCCTGTTGTGTCTGCAGGCTTTCCTGCTCATCACAGCCGTCACGTCTGCCGATGCAGCCGCTCTGGCGCAAGATGGTAGCATGGCACTGCCTACTCATCAGGTGAGAAGATACTTGAAGTGAACATAGGGAGACAGCATGTGAGGTGTGCATGTTTTGTTTATTCCCATTTCGTTACAGAGACGAGCTCCGAAAAAGGGAAGGCCGAGCTATTCGAGCAACTGTCAGAGGAGACCAGGAGGATGTAGCCTTTTGCCACGAGTAAGCTTGCTTTACGTACACCGTTTAAATGTGTGCATCACTGTAAAGGTGACAGTTGGTGCATTAGTTTGTTGTTATTTAAATTAAAGCACATCTCTCTTTCTCCCCCCGTCTCCCTGTCTCTCCTACAGCGTTCTCCTACAAAGAACCCTAACCCTTGAAACCATCTTTTCCACACCTGCAGTGCCACTTTGGGGAATCAATATCAATATATTGCATGATTTTGTGCTTACACAGTGTGCAATATCTGAAGTGTGAATTGTTCATTTACAAAATAAAATATCAGACGTTGTTTTCTGCTCAGCACACAGTTCTTGTTCATCGACTCATTCCTTATTCAATTTCTCTGCGAGCCAGTCACAAATCTGGTAAATGTCCTCACAGTTCCTGCTGCAGATGAAACAAACGTTCTTGTCCACTCTACTATTATTTTAAGTGATAAAGACATTGCAAAATGATTTCCACTGTTAATCTCAGGCAAGTTAAAAGAGCTTAACGGGGAAACTCATGGATTAAGAAACGTGGTGCTGCATAATTCATCCCATGGTTTTGAGTTGAGTTTCTTGTTTTGTTATTTCCTGTCTTACTTTGAAAAAATGTTCCCTTCTGTGTTTCCGTGTACTTGTTTCCCATCTGTGATTAGTTCATTGTGGTCACCTGGGTCTCGTTTGCCAACACTGCCCAGTCTATTTAAGTTGTGTCATTTCCTTTGCTCTCCGTCGGTTCTTTTGCTGTGTGAGTTTCCATGCGCCTGCCTTGTTTCCCTGCGTGATCGTTGTGATTTTGGATTTCTGTTTTGTTTTTTTAATTTCTGTTTTTTTGGATTGTCATGTTTGGACTGATTACCTGTATTTTGACCCTGCCTGCCTTGACCATCCATAAGCCTAAGACCTGAAATAAACAGTTTAACAGTTTTGTCCGTGTCTGCATTTGGGTGCATCTCTCCTCGTAACCCGGCTGTGACAATTCATCGTCCTTACACAGAGATAACTAACTGAACAAAAGAGATAATATGGGGTGTAATTGACCCTGCTTTTTTTTAATGATAAGAAAAAATATAAATGCTGATTTTAAAAAAATGTACAATATGCATCAAATTAGAAAACGTTAAACCAGTAACTTAAGAACCATAAAATGTTTGCAAGATTAACATTATTGGTTGCTTCTGAATAATACCACTAAAAGACATCAATCTAGGGACAGTGAAGCACTCACTATCATCCATGCAACCATAGAACAGACAGATAACAGCACTCAGAGGAACTGTAAAGCCATTCTCTGCACCTGTTGCCCTTAACACTGGTTCCTCAGGTAGAAAATATTGTTTTCCTGAATCTATGGAAGCTGAATCTTGTACACTGCACCTTCAAACACAGTTGTTTACATTTCTGTTTTTGTTTTTTTTTAATTTATCTATTTATTATGACCATATAAATATAATGAAAAACGTCCATATTTTCTTCTTTAAGTCCTTTAAATAGAAACTTTACTTTAAGAACATTCATCAAACATTCAGAGCGCTCTCTGGTCTTTGGACACGCTGCAGAAATTGAATAACATTTCTAATATTTGATCGAATCGTGTTTACAGACATGAAAATGTTTAGATTCAATATTCTGTGACTGAGAGGTTGCATCAAGTTCATGTGACTTAAAGCACAAAGGCTATGCAATCATGTAAATGTCATTGCTCTTTGGAGCTGTTGGCATATTTTGATTGATAAGATCAGGAAATGTTGGAGGAGGGACTGCAGAGGAAGGAAGCTGATATATCGGTGAAACATACCAGATGTCAACATTATGGTTAAATGAGTCTTGGGGTTAAACAAGCCATTTTAAACTGTGCATGTGCATGTATTATCACGGCTTTTGCTTCTACTGATGCAGCCACCGTGATGAGAGACCCTCAACCGTGTCATCGCTCGGTAAGAAGATCCACTGAGTTTAAAGAGCTCCTGGTCTTGTCCCAAAGTCTTGGAATTATAATAATGTGTTCTTTCACAAGAAGGTCTAAATATCAAATATGCTACAGAGATAAATAAGACCAAGACTCTTATTGCTTTCAGATGATGACCTGCAAAAGACCAAATAGGCGAGAGTTTCTTCTGATAAAAGCTATATCACACACAAACAACACAATGCTGGGCTGAGAAATGAAAGCACTGCATGGATTTTGTTCACGGTAAAGGTTGTCAACTCCATCAAAGTTGCAGCGAGGTGCTCGTGGTGGCCCCTGATGACTTTATGTGGGTTTTTGAGTTGCAGGTGCTGAACATTCAGTAGTGCTGTAATGCACTATGAGCAGATGCTGAATGACAAATTCAGACTTTTTTGCAGAAAACAGTTGAAATATGTGTATATCTCACATTCAGATCTCACACAGTCTCAACATCTTTTGTGACTAGTCATTGATGCTGTCATTTAGCATCAATGACGAGTGATGAGTATGAATGAAAAGGAGACGAGGGGACTAAATTATTATCTAATGAGCCCAAAAATCAGATGATTTCATTTAATTTATCGGTCTAATTATCTTCACCTGTGCACCCTACCCTCCTGTGTATATAAGTCCGCGTCTCCCCCTGTCTTGTGCCAGTTTGTCCCGTCACGTTGACAGCCAGCCTCAAGTTCATGTCTGTGCTTCCTCGCCTTTTGTTAAGTATCACCGTGTACCTTTGAGTTTTTGCATTCATTTGTTACTTTGCGCCTAGCTTTTGCATTTTCCCCGTAAGAGGGATTTTGAGTTTTGCATTCGCCTCTAAAGAGATTTTGTGTTTATTTATTATCATCATATTGAGTGTTTTCTGTTACGCTGTGTGTTAATGAACTAGTTCTTTTGGAAATCCCTCGTCTCTGGAGTCGTGTTTTGGTTATTCCTGTATTCGTGTTCGTGTCTTTACTTTTCCTGCAGTTTGTGTTTGAGTCCTTTAAACCTGAAAAAGTTTCACCATAGTAAAGATGTTTTTTGATAAGTTGAATTTATTAAGTAACTTTGGTTAAACTGTTCCACAGACGGCCCCATAGTGAAGTGGCAACCAGTTCCAGACGTACCTCTTGGCCAGTGTCAGCTCCCGACCCTACAAAGGAAAAGTGTTTTTTTTTTCTGTCACTTTAAAGAAAAATACTTCAAGATCTTAATAAAGGCACAAAGTCTTCGTGCACAATCAAAATAAGTAGTAAAAAGTTTGGACGACATGACTTATTTATGAGTTTATTTCCATTCTTTTGCAATGTGAAAAATGAATTTACACTTTAAATGAGTCATTGGGTCCTTTTCTGCGTTACTGCAGCAGACCTCAGCTGTGAGTCAGACGGACGACAGTAAAAACAGTCAAACTATGGAAGTTTTAAAGGAGAACATACTGGCTTTATCTTTGTCATGAATCTCTGATAGTATATTGTGGTCAGTTTATGATGTAATACATTAACTGTATTTCATATTGGTCCTACAAAATGTTAACATCCATTAAATGAATGTATTTGATAACAATGTACAGTTTAATCTGATGCTGGCGGACACTGAGGCAGAATTCCTGAATTGTGCAATCTTGGACAGACTGTCCAGGTTAAATGCTTAAACAGCTTTCACTCTGCTGTACTGAAAGAAGAGCGACATCTTTTCATCTAAAATCCAGATTCAAAGTTACGAAGTAGATTTCCTAAAATGTTAAAATATTCTGTTTTTGTAACTTAAACATGACAGTATATTGAATTCAGTTGTTAAACTCCTGAGTTTGGTAACCATCACTAAGGTTACTCTAACTGCACAAACAGGGTTGGGGCAGTATTTTTAGGGTGTGACAGAATTAATCTTTGATTAATCTTTTGTTTTTTTATTTTACACATATTACAACATAATGAAAAGTAGAAATTGGGTGGTTTCAAAACATAGTTTGTACAAGAGACAGGAAGAGACAGGGAGATGGCAGTTTGATATATTTTGTATTTTGTATTTAATTCTATAAGTTGCTTAATATCTGTGACACTTCCTCATTATAGATGTTTGTTTGGCGGGGAACTGACACATAGGCCCACCAAATGTGGCTTTGTGGCTTGCTGCTCTGTTACAGCAGCTACCACTCCTTTAACAAGGGTGCAGTTACTGAACAAACACAAAACAACAAAGAAATGTCAACATTTCATAATATCAACGACAGATCATTCAGATACTAAACTTTGACTGGTTATTAACAATGGGCTTGCTTTATGCAAAGGTGACACTGAGCTACAGAAGACGTGAAAGCTAAAGAGGATCTGGGGGAAGAAAATAAATACAATATATAATTAAATGTTTCCCAAAATGTTACATTCAAACAGCTAACATATCAAAGTTACATAAAAAAAAACATTTTATCCCACCAAAATGGTTAATTTGTTTAAAGATGGGCTCGTCTAGTCAGATCATACATGAGTTGTAACTAAAAGTAGGATCATTTCACGTAAAAAGGGAAATTAACCTGATGAATACAATAACATCAAACATGGTGGAGGATGCGGTTGTCTGAAAACCCTGAAGATGCACCCGTTTCCTTAATAACCTGCTCTACTTCTCTGGTGACTCTAGGCTGAAATTCAAATTATATTGCTATAGAACGATGATTAAACAAAGCAAACAGGTCAACTGTTCAACTCTACGATGTGCTTATCAGAGTCAAACCGGATCCAGACGTGAGGTAAGCAGTATATAGTCAAACGAGGCCACGTGTACAACTGTGCTCAAAATATGTTGGTATGAATAAAATCATCTGTGCATTGAGGTATCGACTGACAGCTGATAACTTACCGTTGTTACGGCCTCCACCGTGTCTGGCTGTTGATTTCAAACATCTAATCTGCGACAGAATTTAATAATTACAATCATCTTGGAGCCGCTGTGAGTGCAGCACATCAGATTTAGACAATATTTCACCCAAATATTGGAATATTGGCAGATGCACATTGGTATGATCTCAGAACCACGTCCTTGTTAGAAAGCCTTGCAGCCAGACCAGGTGAGTTGAATCTCCCTGACGACCAGACTCCACCCATCAGCAGGTCATCACTCTAACAACCCCTCCAGTTTATCCTAGTTTATGAAAATATTAAACACAGAGTCTTAGAAGCCAGATTTTATTACCTTTGCAAAGAGCCAGGCTAGCTGTTTCCCTCTGTTTCCAGTCTCTATGCTAAGCTAAGCTAAACACCTGTAGGGTGTATTAACACTGGCATGAGAGATCTTCTCGTCTAACTCTCTGCAACAAGGTGAATAAATGAATTCCTTGTTAGCTCATTTTAGCAGATAGGAGCAGGTGGAAACAGCTAGCTAAGCTCTGTCTACTATATAAAAAAATGTTTTCCCCTGGAAAACTACAAACAATATTTGTGGACTACAAATATTAGCATGGTGTCTGTCATGTCACCTCAGGTTAAGTTTCTTTGCTGCTGTTTGCTTTAAGCAGTCTACATCGTTCTGTCTGTGAGTAACCCCAATCAAATATACATCATTTTAGCTTGATACTCAATTTCAACACTTCCGACCAGAAAGTGTCTTGCTAATGACTTGCACCTTGTAGACGTGACTTGCGTCCTGCTGGCAGCGATGTGGTATGGCCAACATCCTGTCCCTGCTTCCTCTCTGTCCGGACTGGTTTAAGCGAGCGTCTTAATGTGCAGGTTTCAGTTCATCAGTCATGGATAAAGGCGTGCCGCTGGTCCTGTTGTGTCTGCAGGCTGTCCTGCTCATCGCAGCCCTCGCTTCTGCCGATGCGGCCGCTCTGGTGACGGATGATCATCAACAGCCTTCTTCTAATCTGGTGAGAAGATCTGGTGCTCACTAAGCTTTATCAATTGATTGATTGGTTCTTTATTCATATCATGGTTTACTGTGAGACCCCTCGGCTGTAGACGTCAAACAAGTTGCTGAGAAAGGAAGCAAGTTATTCTGTTTAGATCTATACTCATTCCCAAGTACAAAGATAACAAACTATGAGTGACACAGCAGACGTCAGTTTAAAATAATGCATTTTGTCATTTAAACCCTCATCTTGTTGTTTGGTAGGTGAAGAGACTGACCTTCCATGAGGTCACTGCAGAAAAACAAGCAGCAAAGAAGAAAATGCTCTATCGTCAAGGATGTTCCAGTCATCCAGGAGCATGTGGCTTCCCGGTTTGAATTTTTATTTTCCTTCTGTCTGTCTGTAGTCACAGTTATTAACCCAAAAAGCTGCATGTTGTTATTCGGGCCCTTACATTTTCATATTTCAATTCAATCGTCACAAAAAAGCATGACAAAATCTCTTTTTGTCTATCGGCGTCATCGATGAATACACCTTTTCTTTACAGTAGACTGTGACATACTTGACAAAATAAGAAGTCACACTTAAAGTTGAGTTTGTGCTTAAAGGAACATGATAATGGGTAAAGGTGGTTTTAAAGACAGCGGTGAGTACATAAACAGTAAAATACCATGATGCACCGTACAGCTAGCAGGTGTACAAGTTTCTTTTACAGTAGTTTTATCAGTTAATGGTCCTTTATTTCTCTCTTTCTCTCTAGGACCAGTAGTTTGTTCAATCAGCTGACAGCGCCCATCTAACAACTTGCAACTGGCTACATGGCCCGACCACTGCACATATGCAAAAATGTTGCATGTAATCTATTTTCAATGTGATTTTTGACAACAGGAGGTGTTTACACTGTTATTTTCCAGTCAAATCTACATATAAGTACATTTGTACAGTAGATCAAAAGTGCAGTTTATTGGTCGAAGCTGCATACATCACTTTTCCACACTTAATCTGTTCTTAGTCTGGTTATTTTATCAGTTTTATCACAAATGTTAGTTTTTTTTACCATCAAGATACTGAGATGAACCATAATCCTTAAACTGCATAATGCGACCTCAATATAGAGCCAGTCAGTCTTGATTTGTTGCACGTGCAGTATTGTGTGCTTTGCTGCAAAATAAAGTGTTCGATATAAAACATCACATTATCTCTGCAGCTTCCATTAGTGCATGTATTCCTGGTGGCAAATGTTAAATGAGTTATATGATTTCCTTTTTCAGGGAATACAGAGCCGGTCAACAGCACAACAAAACACAGACACCAGGGAGTTAAGGCGGATTGACTGCATTTATTGCATTTATTCATTCTGGAGAGTTTATATTAATCTTTTTTTCAATATTTTATATCTTTTCTTGTTGAGTTGCCTGTTTCTAAATCTCCTATCAATAAAGGCAACAAGCTAGAAGTCATCTGTAAACATGCTTTATGCAACGTGCTGTGCTTTCAGTGAGGATCCACTATTTTTCCCCAGCTGCTGCAGACTGCGACCACCAGATGGAGTCAGTCCGCCTTTAATGCGTTTACTTTGTTTCGTTTGCACACTCGCAAAAATACTGCGCTCAGCGGTTTCAGTGGGAATACATAAGCTGTGCAGCTGTTTGTGTGCAGTGGTCTGCTGGGCTGGTAAATACTGAAGCTCTCAATAGAATACAAATCAATTAGAATCAGAAAATCAACACAGCGGAGGCGGAGGACTGCTGACTACAAAGTGAACATGCTGAAAAATACATAATAATATGACTTTATAAAGAAAATGTAAAATATTTGATCACAGGATCTCGGGTTTGTCAGATAGCTTAGTGCATTAGACTGTTTTACAATTTATCTTACTTGAAGCACAAAAGAAACATCTGCAGGGCTGCTGCTCAGGTACTGTAAAAAGTACAACTTTGAGGTACTACGTGTTTGAATTATGTGCTACTTCATACTTCTACTCCTCACATTTCAGTGGGATATACCACTATACTATACTACTACTGTGTCATATTAATATTCTGCATGGATAACATATTTCATGTGTAGACATCAGATATATCTCAGTTGTTTGCAGTTTAACGAGATGTTTTTCTCTGTAAACTTCTCATGTTTCAGTCGGAAAACCAATGCTGCATACACATCACAGCATCTCTGACAGCGTATTAATATATCAACCACAGGGATCTTTTGGTTTTTGCAGTTTTTGTACATTTAAGTGCTTTTAATGCAGAACTACAATATGTGATGGGGTGTTTTCAGATGACTGAGCGTCTCGTTTAACTTAAGAAAAAAGGTCTAAGCTCTTCCCTGAGGCAGTTTGTGCTGCATTCACTGGCTCTCCTAAAGGGAGACTCCTTCAGGCTAAACGCACCATCAGTTGGTACCTTTACATTCACATTAGTGTCCTTTTAGGACTCGTCTTGAATTTAGTCATATTCAGCACTTTCCCTAGAATCAACGTGTTTTCTTGTGCAACTCAAGGAAGCAGGGTTTCCAGTAAATGAAACGGAAAAGATATTACAGTGAAATCCGGCTTGTTTAACAAACCGTCTCAAACCAGGCATCTGGTCTGCATACGCCCCTCCAATCCCCACCCTGTGAGCTTACAGCGAGTACATTAACAGCTCGCAGCTGTATCAGAGTTATTTGCTCATCCATCATGGACAGAAAGGTGCTGCTGGTCCTGTTGAGTCTGCAGGTTTTCCTGCTCATCACAACCTTCACCCCCACTAACGCAGCTGCTCTGGTGGCTGACCATCAGCAACGACAGTCTCCTGAAGAAGATCCATGCATGTTTTTGTATTTTTGTATTTGCAGTTTTGGGTTAATACAAGAGACTTTGAATACGTTGCAGCTTTAGAAGAAGGGGGTTACTGCGAGAAATAATGGCTAATTTCTCCAAATGCTGCCATTAGATGGAGGGAAGAGGCGTGCACAGCAGAGAGAAGAGAGCACAAAAACAATATGTGTCCAACTGTAGTCAGAGGCCGGGTGGATGCGCAATTTTTGGCCAGGTAAGACTTCATTTACCATTATTATTGTTATTATTACAGTAATTTTACAGTATTACAGTAAAATAAGTGAATGTATGAATTTACGTAATGGAAAAAAAGCTAAATGTATAAGCTGAAACCAGACTGAGCATGTTTTGTGTTGATCACAGCGCTGATAATATCGACTAATAAATAAATGTTTGTGTTTGTTCAGTCGCAAAGGCCCATGAGGATACTAGAAGCGGGAACCATAAAGGTAAACTGAATTTAAAAAAAAAAAAAAAAGCTTTACTGCATGAGGCACACAGATGTGTTTAATGCAAGATGGGAAAACAGAGCAAGAGAGGCAGGCGGTCTGAAGTTGTGTTGAGCCCTGACTCTGTGTGTTTCTCTCTGTTTATAGCTCATAAGTCCAACCAAGCGTGCAGTGACGGCTCCGAACAGATGAAGGTAAATGTGCTCTATATTTATGATTATCTTATATTTTAGACTGATATCTCTGATCTAGATCACACCTAAACTGAGATATGTGAGATGTGAGATGATGCGACTGATCGATCAGTTGACTTGAACAGAAGTACGTTTTGGGGATCATGTGATCACTTCGCTGCACGCATGTTGGGATGTTTCTCCTCCGTCCCAGTGACATTTCTTTCATTTTTAATTGCAGTGGTCAAGACACGGCGAAAAATCCTGCAGAGCCAAAGACGTGGAAACCTTGCCAGCAGGAGACCTGATATCTTTTTCCATTTGCAGTGACAATGAAAAAGTCTTTTCATTGTATTATTAAATATTATTACATTTTACTCACTGGCATCATTTAAAAAGTTAGAGGTTTCTTTTTGTACTTTTTATATTTTCATTTTCTGCCTTGTTACTCTAATGGCACTTCTTGCTCACATTGTGTGCAAGGCATATCAAATAAAATGTTACGCCGTTCATCCTTTGAAATGCTGGTTTATGCGAGTTAATCTGTTTATGGGAATGCTAAATCAGCTGAGTAACAATAAAAGAAACAGGACAGAAGAATTGGGGAGAAAGTCCAACCAAAGATACATGAAATAAATTCCATTCAGTAAATGTTTTAGTTTGGTCTTAACTGAACATAAATTGACTATAGATGTCTTTTATTGGGATAAAAAGTAATGTTTTACATCAAGTGCTTCACTTTGTGAAGTGTTTAAAGTAAGAATGAACAGAGACTGCGTTCATCTTTAAACTAACAGCATGCAACATGAATTTATCTCTAACCCTCTGACACAACAAAAGTCAGAAAAAGCATTTTCCTTTCATAATGAATAACAGCTGAGAGTTTGACTTAAATGCTTCTTCATTCTGGCAAAGCTGGCTAAACACATATGAAATTGGTTTAGCATGTCCAGACTCTTTGGACTGGGGTGACCATTTATCATATCTACTTTAATTAATAACATTACATGCCTGTGTTTAGTTGAGGATGATGGGATAGCCTCAGGTGGCTACAGGCATGTCCCAGGAGCTGCCCAGTATAACCACAGTCTCTTACTGGTAAACACTGACTCTGGCTGAGAAGGTCCCTCTTTTATTAGTCTGCAGTGATGATGTGAGCGCTGGGTTAGTGAACACTGCACATTTCTGTGTATCCTAACCTGAAAGAGAGTGTAGAAGAGGTAGTACCAGTCGCTGCACTGACTGTTACCCTTTTGCCAAGTTTAAAAAAGATTATTTGTTGGATCTATTGTCAAAAAATGCAAAAGTCTCGTAGCGTTCATTGACCTTCCAAGTACAAACGTTATGAAATGCTATGTTGTCTGTAAAGCTGCTGGCAAATTTTCACCGATGCAATGAGGGGAAACTGTGGAAGAAGGTGGGACTGCAGGGAAGGAAGCAGATATATCAGTGAAACACAAAAAGAAACAAGCCATCTCAGATAGGCACGCATCTGCACACGACCTCTGTGATGCCTTTATCTTTGTCACACGAATTGCTCAGCGGCTGTGCTCTTCACTGCAGCAGTCATGAACGGGAACGTGCCGTGAAGAAAACCATAAATAATTGACCAGACAACCTGACAGACGAGGATCTAGCTGCATTTGTGGACCGGGACAATGGGGAGAAATCTGCTTGATACCACATGAGTCCCCTAATACATTCTGTGTATTTATCAATTAATGGTAATTTGTGCTTGTGTGAAATATAGACTCTTGTGTAGACTGATTTATATGACAGATATCACAGTTTCACACAGATCTTGACACTGGTCTCTCATCCTGCTACTGTGATACTGAGTTAAATAAAGATCACGTACTGTCAGCTAATGTGTAAGGAAACAAAAGTGAAAATAAGACAAGACTCACATGTGCGCTCAGGCAGCCGCTGATTGATTGCTGATCGTATTTTATTCCCGCCTCGCGCCTGAGGGACTTTCCTGTTTTGTTCGTGTCAGTGAGCAGAGGATGAAATCTGAAGAGCTGAGAAATGAAAACAGACATAAAGACAAATACTCATTTCATCGCTCAAGTTACTCTGTTCATTGCAAACGATTTATTTTGTCATTAAAGTCTTTTAACATTTTGCTGACAACAATAAGTAAGTGCATGAAATGTGCATGCTTTGTCTTTGTATTGTACTGCCTGTCATGCTACAGCTCAAAAAGTAGTTGCCAGTACTTTTATCTGCGTTTGGGATATTCTCTGTTGATCAGAGCTGTTACTGGGTGGTGCAGCTCCACTCCTGGCCTTTCAGGGAACACAGAAAAAAGAAAAAAACATGTTTCTGCTAAACATTGAAGGATTAAAACTGGAAGGCGTCTTCCACATTCTTTGTGGTTTTAGCCATAGTGCAGTTATGAACATGAGTGTGGCTATAAAACTGAAATACAGCGGAGACAGCACAAGCCCATGCTTTTCCGTATCCTCTCATACTGACTGTAATGTGGCATTATTTAAGATACAGAGTTTATTTCTGCATATTTACATATAAAGAAGTGCCTATATGTTTTTTTCCCCACTGCTTAAGTGCAGGTTAAACTTTGCATGCGTGTGTGTGGGTTTGTCTTATTGTTTGTGTTGATCCTTTGGTCTTGAGACATTGTTAACATTTGAACTCGTGAACATGCCCATGCATCTTAAAAAAAATTGATTCCAGGCAGGCTTGGTTTCTGTCTCCTGTCATTTGACTTCTGTCTGAGTCATCCTTCTCAGAAGTGTGTTTAGAGTGCACGGAGCTAAAAGACTCAAATTGGGGTGACTGGCACGCTGGTCAGTGAGCCAAAGCAGGAACCGAAGGTAAGACTGGTTTATGAGCTGATTATTGGCCGTGTTTACATTACAGGTGTGAGCCACGTGAATGAAATCTGATTGTTGGGACACTCATCAAACAGTTTTCTTTCCAGTAAACAAAGCTTTAAATTTCTTTGTGTATATGTGTTATATCATAAATATGAGTATTTCCCTTTTAATAATGGTAATAATTTATATTTCAAACTAAATTTTAAAGCCTTGGACAAAACAAGCACCGTGATGCTTTGAGTAATCTTTTTTTTTTTTTTTCTGACTAAATTGCACCCCACCCCTTTGTGCTGTGCGGGTGTTAAATCAAGCGAACCCTCCTTCTCCACTGAGACAAAACTAGGCTTTTCATGGTGCGGTCAGACGGGACGCATGGGTCGTGAGTACTTAAAAAAACGTTGCGTTTTATACCAGCTTCTTATCGGACGTTACGTTACGATCATCCCAGTTGTTACTGTATCTATTTGTAAGTGCCAGTTCAATTAACATTAATAGGCGAGTACATAATGTGCAGTTAGGGAGTGAGAGAGTAACAATGTGGGAATATAGATTTTATGCTGGGCGCAATTTTAACCAACTATTACAGTTCATGCCCTAAGGGAATACAGGTCTTAGTATAAGTCATGCGTAAACTTATCTTGAACCATTTTGTACAAAACTGCGATACATACGTATTTAAATATACCAAGTGCATAAGCTCTTCTTCAGAATACTGTCAAGTGGTATAATATTATATATACAAGAAGTCATTTAAAATGTTCTCTGATGATTTTCCAAAACAAACAATAAATGTACCTGATCTAAATTTGAACACCAGCCCTGTTGTAGCGTGCACAGCTCCATACGCTCCTGCAGAGACTCTCCGGGATAAGGTTCAGTTTGAGGAATTGGAAGAAGTCACTGCGAAGTAAATCCACTGAGGGTGCTTGTGTTTGGAGATTTGCCCTCTGCTGACGGTTTCCACTTTCCACTGGTTGCTTATTAGTCAGCCACAAAGCCAACAGTTGGCGCATGTAGGTCAGTAGCTGAGGTCCAAAGAGAACAGTATTGTCGGGAGCGCACTGTAGGGCTGCAGGATGCAGTTACTTCAAACTGAGTATAGTATTGGAGTAGTTACATTCAGGCACTGGGATATGGTACCCATAGTCATTAAATCACAGTCAGCCTGGACAGGGAGCGGTCTTCATCTGTAGCAAGTTCATTAATGCAGAGGGGAAATCTCAGGAGAGGAACTCTGGGGAAATGTAGTAGTTTATACAAACAGCACTTGTGGAAACATTATACAGTATCCTCCTCTGGCCAGAGTGAGCTCACATTATTTATCTGAAGGTACAGGGAGCAGCAGTTCAGGTCAGGACACGATGGCCAAATGTCAACAAGATGTGTTGACAATGATGTTATCGCGGCACAATAATAAGCCCACGTTTGCAGACTGTCCCGTTTCTTTGCAAACCAGAAGTTTAATTTGTTTCCACATGCAGGATTTTCCTCATTTAGGTCCAACTCTAGCTGCAGTTCAGCTGTAAAACAGAGACAGCTTGCTTCACAAAGCTTTACTGTTATCATTTGGCAACTGTTCTTGATTGATTTCAACTCAAAGTATGTAAACATTGCTGTCCCAGCAGAATGCTGAATGTTTATGGTGGGAGTCAAAGCAGAAATACATTTTCCAAATTCTATGCCCAGTGTTATTTTTCTCTTTTTACATGTTAAATGTGCATAAAAATATGTTTTTTAGTTTTTTTTATTATTAAAATTTGTTTCTCATCTATTCCTGAGTAACTCTTCTTCAATTCAGGGGCAACTACCTAAATGTATCCAAGTTACAGAAGGGCTTTGTTGTACAGTTTATGAGCTATTGCTCTTAATTACTTCCCAACACTTTCTGTATTCTGCAGGGCTGTAAATGTTGTGGGCTGCAGACAAATGATTCAACTTGTTCTTCCTCACAGCTCTATCTGATAATCATGGCTATCTCAGAGGAAGAAGACTATTACTACCATGAAAACATCAGCTTCAACTTCAGCTATGATGACTACCCCGCCCCCTGCGAGAAGGGTGATGTTCGTTCCTTCGCAGCCCTCTTCCTCCCCATCATGTATACCGTGTGCCTGGTAGTGGGGCTAGCAGGAAACGCCTTGGTTGTGGCTGTCTACGCCTACCACAAACGCCTCAAGACCATGACGGACACATTCCTGACCCAACTGGCTGTGGCAGATCTGCTGCTGCTGTTCACACTGCCTTTCTGGGCTGCCGACGCAGCGAGGGGCTGGGAGCTGGGTGGGGTCGTCTGTAAGATTGTCTCAGCTTGCTACACAGTGAACTTCACCTGCTGCATGCTGCTTCTGGCCTGCATCAGCCTGGATCGTTACTTGGCATTAGCCAGGCTACAAGGCAAAAACCAGACGGGGTGGCTGCAGTGGATATTCACCAGGAGACACTGTTGGAAGATGTGTATAGCTGTTTGGGCAGCAGCTTTCGTCCTTGGTCTACCTGATTTCATACTCTCAGAGGTGAGATGGGCGTCTAATAGGAGTGTCTGTCTGGCTGTCTACCCTCCATCAATGGCTCGAGGAGGAAAAGCTGCACTGGAGATGGCAGAGGTGCTGCTGGGATTCCTGCTTCCTCTTCTGGTTATGGCGATCTGTTACTGGAGTGTGGGCTGGGCACTAAAGGACCTCCCTGTCGAGAGCAGAGGCAAGAAGTGGAAGGCTCTGAAAGTCCTCCTGATAGTAGTGGGGGTGTTTGTGGTCACTCAGCTGCCCTATAACGTGTTGAAGGTCTATCGAGCAATGGACTCCGTCTACACCTTAGTGACCCACTGTGGGACCAGTAAAGTGTTGGATCAGGCGGCTCAGGTGACCGAGAGCTTGGCCCTCACTCACTGCTGCCTCAACCCCATCCTCTACACCTTCGTGGGGTCCTCCTTCAGACAGCGCATGCTGAAAGTGGCCAAGAGGTTTGGCGAGAAGAGAAGAAAGAGCAGGAGGAGGAGGGACAATCCTGCGGAGGAGCAAGGCATGGACATGTCATTTAACTCCCACAGTGGAACCCAAGAGACAAACACATTCTCAATATGATTTACCACATGTTGGTGCCTGTGAGAGATGTACACAAGCAGATGACAGTGCTATGTGGTGTGCGCTTTCAAGACAACAGCAGCAGTTGAAGCCTGAATGGCTGAAAATCATTAAGCTGTACGACAGTTTAGTTAAGCTGTTCACTCGATGCTCTCCGTATCAATTACTGTCTTTATTATATAGTCTGTTCCTGCTCCAGTTTAATACACAAGCAAAATTTACTCGCTCACGTCTCTGCCAACGCTACATAAGCAACAAAGATTATCTGTTATCTGTTCTGTTGGTTAATGAATGAACAGATGAATTTGTTTTAATTGACGTTCTGTCAGTTCTTATACCCTGTTCCAAAACATGTTAAAGTGCCATTTGCCTGTATTTCCAGTGGCAGACATGATAATAAACTCTGACCGTAGTATGAAAAGGTTGAGCCAGGCATTTTGCTCTTTTTGAAAACAACTTTGCAGCTGTAAGTTAAAGCTTCTAATCCACTTGATACCCTGCACATTCTTGTAGATGTGTAACATGTGCTAGAAACCTGTTGTGGCACACATGCCTGAAACAATAATATACAGTGGGGAAACAGGATGCTAGATCTCTAATACTGTTCCAATTAGAACATGCACTCTGTGATTATTTGTTTAATCTCTTGGAACAAGATATCCTTAATTTTTTAATTAAAACATACGCTAGATTCTTACGCTGTGGGTATTGTTTGCAGTGTTTGCCAATTCTAGATCAACTGGGACTAAACTCTCTTTCATGAGGGGGAAGCCAGAGCTTTGTTGTTCCCTGAATTCCTCAAAACATCTGAGACACATATTTTACAGTTAACTTCTGAGCAGCCAGCCAAGTCTGCACTTAAGACTGTAAAGCAGCTTCGAGTTAAGTTTAATGGTGATGATACAACACTGTAATTCTCTTGGTAGTTACAAATCTTATTTTACCATCACAGATTGATTGTTTAATGTTGATTTTACTCTGCGAGACGTGGTGAGAAACATTGTAACCCCAGTCAAATGGCCTTAAATATAAAAAGTGTGCAGCGTTATTTACCACGGCGATGCAGCCTGGTAAGAAGTGAACCACTTTTGTGTTCCTGAAAACAGTTAAATGCACCACGCTAACCTCAAAACCCCCTTTTGTTGTAAAAAGAAAAAACATTCGGAAAAAGTCAGAAGGTTGTTGATGCAGATGTTGCACAAGCATTTTTAGCTCATGGGATCAACAATGAGTGTTACATATGGACCCAAATCAGTGCACAGTGATCTATCTGTTCATTTCATATGGGATCAAAGTTCAGGGACCACTGAAACAGGGTGGTCTGTCAGGCTCTCAACAGAATCAAATCAAAACAACTATAAATTAGACGTAAACACACGCCATAGTTTAAAAATGAGCATTCCTCTTCCTGTTGCACATGTGCATCTTGTGGTTTTTCATGTCAATAATCTCTCAGATGAGATGTAAACATGTTGAGAGTTCACTGCCTGGTAGATCCTCATACATTAGACTAGGAAAAAAATAGTTTGAATGTTTTTTCAGTTGTCTTCCAGCATCCCAGCTGCTAAGAATCAAGTGTTTTATCAAGTGATGCTGCAGGTCATGCTCTGGCTCGTGTGCCGGCTCATGTGGAAAACATTTGCTATCAGTTAAATGGAGCAAAACATCGCACTCAGCCAAAAGAAAAGTGTTTCAACACGGAACCTGAACCGTTCGATAAGGTGAACAACAAAGCCCTTCTGTATTATCTAAAACAACCTTGACAACCCTCATATAAACAGATCTTACACAACTTAGTTAAGTTGTGTAAGATCTGTTTATATGAGGGTTGAAGTAATTCAAGATTGTTTTGTTGTTGTTTTTTTTTCCAGATTAAACTAACATTACTTAAACTAAAAGAAACATTTGTAATTTGAGTTTAAATCATTTATTGAAAAAAAAACTTTGAAAAATGTGCAAATAAACAACAAAATGTAACAAAAACATGACTTCTTGTCATGAAAGAAAACTATAAATATACAAAAACGCCTCTTAAGGCTTTTAACATCTTGTATTTCAGATCAGAAATATGGCAAATTCTTTAAATACAAAGGCAGTCAACCAGCTTCAGTTTTAACAAACTTGAACCAAGAATGATTTTTTTCTTAATTTCAGTAAAAAGTATCAACTGTAACCCTAAGACTTTTTTTTTTTTTTTTTAAACAAAAACTCAAGAGGCCTATAAAATGGCAGCATCTCAATAATTTAGAAAAGAAAACTTTCTGGCATTTTCACATGAGGACAAGGTTAGAAAACACAACCAAACCCTCCGCTCATTAAATACAACATGCCACTTTATCAAATATAACTATAGAATTGGTTGGGTTTGTACACAACATGCTCTTAATGTAAAGACATTTACTTACTTGCATGCCATGAACTAGATCACCAACCCAGGATCAAATGTTAGAGAGAAGCCAATACTGAATTGTTACAGGGTACCGTAAATATCGACTAAAGCAAAACACTCGGAATCTGAGCTGCTCATAAAGGAAGTAACACAGTTGTCTTCAAGTCTTAGGCTTTCCACTGCGTGTGGAAGGATACAAAGATGCGTGCATGCAAAGTGCAGTGGTAAGCTGAAGGATTGGTCCTGGCTTGCAGTATCTTCACTATGGCATCTCATTTCTCTGGAACACTGAAGTTGTTAAAACACTAAAATCCAATGGACACTACAGAAATCTGTTATTGTAAATGAATTCAAGAATTTTGCCTGGGGTCAAATGGCTAATATTAGAAATTGTCTGTCAGGCAGCAGTGAAGTCTGCCGGAGTTGTTCTCAGGATGACAACAGCATGTTAGGCATCAGCTGTGCAACTGCAACAGAAATGGGAATTCGTATCTTTCAAGCGTCTTTAGAGGCAACAAGTGCTCCCCGAGATTGTATAAGTATGTAGCAGAGGCACCGTTGGCCATCAGTAATTGAGGATCTGCACATCAAAGAGGTCACACACTCCTTCATTGTCATCCAGGTTGAAGCTGTAGTCTATACCTGTGTGAGGAGAGGGGAGCATTATAATACTGTAGAAAATGAACAATAAAACTGTTCTGGAGCAGGGACATCAGGGAGCAGAGTTTAGGTTTAGTGAGTTAGTTTTGTGATACTTACCATCAGTAGACATTAGCTCGTCAATCAGGTCAACAGCTCCTACAGAAGAATCAAAAGTCAATGTATTTCTAATTTTACAGTTCAGTTAAGGCAAGCCAAGCTGTATAAAACAGCTTATCAGAATAACAGTATATTATTCAGACATCTTCCCTCGTCAGCCTGAATAATACTTGAAGCCTTTATAAACCCATAATTTAAACAAATAACAAACAGGCCTCTGAGCTTCATCACCTGAGGCAGATACAGTAGAAATGTCACTGTAACTATGTTCACATCCCTGCATCTTACCCTCTCTGTCATCCTTCATATGGTCTCCAGCAGCGTTGAGCTTCAGCAGGCTGCTCACGTCTAGGACAGACTGGAACTCTGGGCCTGCCAGGTCCATCTGCTGCTGCTCCAACACTGCTGCCGACTGAGCGCGACACTCTGGGAGGAGGGAGGGAGTGCAGGACGTGAAACAAGATAACACAGATATATAGTAAAGCTCCATTCAGAAAAGTAGGCCAGCAACAATACGCAGTGTAATTATGAGTGAATGTGGAGCACTGACAGAGAGAGGCCTCAGTAGCTGTGTGGATGTGAATGCTGAAAGGCTCTGAAGCAGGGGGCTGAATTCAAGTGTGCAGCCTTTGGCAGACTAAGCCCTCGCTGGCTTTTGTCATACCTACAGTCCTGTACTATGACAAAGGGTGCTGGGCAGCACTATGAGACCAGACTTGAGTTTCCATGGACTAATTAAAATTCCTGACTTTGTAACTGAATTCAAACCGTTTCTTTCTGAAAAGTATACTAGCAACCAAAGTTTGCTAGTACATCAATAAATTGATACAACAAAAAGGATAAAATATTTCTTCAGTAATAAATATGGTGCATATTATTATTATCAGCGTTTTACGTTATCATGTCCATATTGATATGATGTATTTATTTTCCAAGCAAAGCCAAAGCACTCAAAGCAGACTCTGGATAAAAGGCTCTGGAGGTCTAGAGAAGCCGCTTGAGGCCTCTTGTGGATTGCATCTGTGGATGTGGACTCTCAGGTGCTTCCTGGGAACACACCAATTAAGTCTGGAAGTCCGCCAGTGCACTGAAGTCTAGAAATTTGAACCCAGCCCTGGGGTTTGACAGTCTGGGAAATGTGCTTGTTCACTGTTTTGGCAGGAGTTAGATGAACAGATTGATCTCTCAGTCTGGTAAAAGCAAAGCTACAGCCAGCAGCTGGTTATCTTAGATTAAAATAAAAACAAAGAAATCATTACGCCTGGCCAGGAAGCTGTCCCACGAATAACCCAGAATAAATCCTAATTTTTTTATTTTTATCTTGTTAAAACATGTCTTATCAGCACATGTAAACCCCGGAAACGTCTTGGTCAAGCCATTGTGCAAGTTCTCACCATTGTGTAAAATATCCGCTGCACTAGTGTTAATGTGTTAATTCCTCATTTTTTTCTGGAAGGAATTCATGACTGGGTTTCATTTTTACAATGAAAACACATTACCCTTCATGGCAACAATGACTCATCCTATCTCTTACATATCCCAATAAGGAGGCTGTTTGTTCTTCCCTGATACTAGAAATCTACTGTCTGAAGTGCAGTGCAGATACAATGTGTCTCTCCCACAGCATTTATTACACTGCTGCAAATCTGCTTATTTATTTCACTGTCTATGCAAATAGATAACATATTCCATTACACGTAGGGAAACACTTTTGGGATAACACTAAAACACACTATTTTTGACATCTGTCACAGTATCTGTTGCTTCTGTATCTGTGCATGTCCTACGATGTTGCAATGTAAATTAAAGTGAAGTGACCGTATTTACATTTTCAAGAATAGCCGATGTCTTACAGCCATTCTTTCTTTTTTTTCCCCTCACGGACAAGACAACCATTAGGTGTGGTTCATTTTAACTGAAACGTCTCACTTGCTTGACATAGGTCGATCAGATGGAAATAATTTTTTTGTTTCAGATGTTTTGATCACATGGTGTTATAGAGGCAAGCAGTGACACTCTTACATCAGAGTCAGCTGGTGGCAGACCTTTATGCAATAACCAACCACATTCACATGATTCATTTCATAACACCAGAGTTTTCTCACCATTTGTCTAGATGTGATTTACTGACAATGCAGCTCACCACTGGCATTTGGTGCTCGAGTCTATACTGGTGGGATTTTCTCTACTGTGTCCGCTCTCACTTATAGAAAAGCTCCATTACATTCAGTCATTCAGACACCAAACACCATGTATGAAATGAAACAATGAAACAAAGCAAAAGCGATAACTGTGAGCTCCAAGTGGGACTAAAGTCCTGTGCCTTTAGGGATGTTATTTCAGATAATGATGGGAGGATTGGAGAAAAATGAAACTGCTGCACTGTGACACCAATTTGTAAATGTACTTTGTACTTTGTAACTGTAATGCTACTTTTCCGTGCACACTTCTGTTTATTTTCTTTTTTTACTATTGTAAGATAAACTGTGTGGACTGAAAACATGAACTTTGACTAATATCTTAAATATTCTTATAAGCTTTTCAAGGTGCAACAGCCTTTTTTCATGTAATCCTCTTATTATACTTAGAGATGTAAACATAAAATGTGCCTTTGCACTAAATATTAAAAATGATTCGACGGCCAAACTTGTGTGTTGTAATTTTGATTGATGCAGCCCAAGAGAAGCTAAACCAGTAACTATTGCACATTGTGATGTTTTAGAGGAACTGAAATCGGACAGTGCCCGTCCTTACCCATGTGTACAGTTGGAGTGGACGATGGTGTCAACGCTTCATCATGTTCTGGCAGCACCATCTGGTGGTCTGAACAGAGAGTGTCCTGGCTGCAGTATGAGATGGTGTTGGAGGTGGAGTTCACAGACGTGGAGAGAGGGAACCTCTGGAGGCTAGCGGGGGTGCTGGGTGGAGTTGGCATTGGACAGATGTCATCAGTGGGTGGCACACTGAAGACCACAGGTATTGTGGAGTCAGAATCCCTGTTGATGAGCATGACCTGGATGGGAGCCGAGTGGCTGCGTAGGTTCACCTGGTATTTCTTCTGACCACTCTGGCCCTAAGGAGCAGTAGTGTGGAGATTAATTTACTGCCATTACAGCAGCTATGGATCTGCATAAGGGTGGGTTGGGTGACTTCTTTACTTGTGTGTGAAAGTGGTCCCCACAGAAATGTATTAAACGACGTAGTTACTCTCAGCTATATGGAGCATTTTAGCAATTTTAGCTCATTTTTTTGGTTTTACAGCCTGCAGTTGTTTTGGCTTACTTTAGTTTGTTAGACTAGAATATGTTTGAATCTAAGCTGAAGTACAGGACCTGTGCAGTGTCTCACTGAAGAAGCAGGTATTATTCAGAGCTGAACTTGGCATTTGATGAGTTTGAATATTGTCTCTCTAATCACTGCATTGCACTGCGACACACTGACTTGGGTAATGACACCATGCTAATGAATGTGCAGCAAATACACGCAGCCAGCATTAACACAATAAGCGGTTAAATGTGCTACGAAGCATTTTCAGCAAAGTTGTTTTCTGTCTCCTGTTAGATTACATATGAAACCTGGTGGTCGAATCAACAGGCTACATGTGGTGTACCATAGAAAAGAAGAAATACATCTGGTGACTTCTTGTCTATCTTGTACCTCTCATCATTAACTTAGTGCAGAACAAAATTCCATGTATCCCTATCAATTAAAATAGAAATAAACAATGAAAACTTGCACAACCAACCATTTCAGGTAGTGGCACCTCCAGCTGAGTCCCAGCAGGAGCCACTACAGCGAGGAGAGTCTCTCCGCTGAAAGTATTGCAGATGTCTTCATGTGTCACAAATTTATAAGTGGAGAGGTGGTGTTAAAGAAACAGGAAGAGGATTACTTATGGGAGGGAAATGGAGACAATAAACTGGAAAAACAAGACTGGAGCATTGTGCAAGTCAGGATTAGCCTGCCTGTGATTTCACAAGAGACTGACAATAGCAATTATATTTATAATCCTCTCTTTATAGCATTTTCACTGTTCAATAAGCAAACACTGTTAAAAGAATCAAGCAGGGATTTTTTTCCTCCTGAGGCCCCAAGAGGACTAGAATTAGAAACGGTAGAGAGAGACAAGAAGAATCAAATACACAAGACAAACAAACAAAGCCTCTGTGGTAAATACTAAAAATTCCATATGTTTAGTCCAACAGTAAGTTGCTTTTTGTAAGAATGGCTGTGTGTCTGTTTTTAACTTGCCTCTGCATGATGTTGATTCAAAATTAAAGTTTGAGCAACAGAAAAGTGTGAATGCAAAATAAAGATCCTTGAAACAAACTTAAGCAAAATAATCTACATTTATTGCCAGACGGCATAAAAGGATATGTGCTGGTGATGGGATCGTGGTTAAGGTGCTTGATATTCTCCTCTAGCCATGCCTTCTGACTGTCCAGCTCTTTCTCTTGGGCCTCCAGCTCAGAGATCTGAGCCTTCAAAACCTTCACCTGCTCCGCCACCTCCTGAGTTTGGCTCCCTGAGTTCTCTCCCCTGGAAACAAGGAAGATGAAAGATGAAAGACAAGCACATGAGAAAAGAAAAATGTAATTTCAGAAAAAAATTTTGCCTGAGTTTTTGAAATCGAGGACGATGCTACTTTTCATGTCCGATGACATCGCTAGTGCTCTGAAGATTTTCATAATGACAACATTCAAAGGTTTAAAAGGAAATTAAAGGCACTTATGAATGTCAGTTCAAATGCGAATATCCCACTTATTACAATATATAAAAAAATATTTTCCAAACCTCCACTGAATTATATTTTTATTTTTCTTCTCGATCAGTCCCACTCCTTCCAGTACATTGGTGATGTCATATATCCTCCTCTTCTGTTTCACTGCCAAGCTGTCTGCTGCCTGTTAATTCAAACAAACACTTCTATAAAAGGGTCTTACTCAGTGGCAGCTTAATACAAACCCTTGTTGACAAGATAAATCACAGATACTTTTAACAGACGTTTAAACAGGAAACCCCAAATTTCTTTGGCAAGCACATTTTGAGGTGGAAAAAAAAAAAGAGAAAGACTCTAGCAAAGCCAACACATGAAGGATTTGGCAAATTAAGCTGCACAAATAGCAAATAAAACCCCTTGGCAGAAAAAGACAGTTATACAATAGCAGAGAAGGAAGGAGGAGGGAAAGGGTCTAAGAAGCCTGCTGTGTAAACATTACCCAGCTTTGGCGCGCAAGAAGGGAGGGAAAACTACTTATCACTGTGATTTGTGGACACTTCAGGTAGGTCTGAACCCACAAGTCAAAACAATACAGAGCAGTTAGGTTGACTGCACAACAAAGTCTATCACAACCTTAAGATGTGAAGAGGAAAAAAACCTTTTGCCTTTAACTTCTAGAGAGTAAGTTGAGAAATGTCAAGAGGGAAAGTTGAAAGAAATACACTGTATGCTGCAACTAATGGTTATTTTCATTATTAATTAATGTGTTGATTATCTTCTTGGTTACTGTTTACTCAAAGAAATGTCAGAAAAAAATACTCCAAACAATTCAGCTGCCGATTAATTTACTGTCTCTTGAATACCATGAAACTGAGTGACACTGGGTCAGGAGCAGAGATTGTTTCAGTTCCTGGTGTTAGGATCCAAAATGATTGGGAGACACTGTGCTAGACAGTGAGACAGGTGTCTAACTGTTGACAAGGATGGTGTAATGAAGTAGTAGGAGTTTCCACAGGTCATTAAATGTGTCAAGGGAGTCTAAGTGAATCACTATAATGTGATTAGACAGCAGCGCTACTTGGGTTATTTCAAAAGGAGCGAGAGTATATGCAAAGTAGGACTACACTCAGTTATTATCACCATTGTCTTAAAAGGGAATGCCTTCCTGTTTTAGGTTAGCTCTTTTAGTTTACTTAGCTAAATCAAGAGATGGAGATCAGAGTATTAACTATTTTGGGGACCACCGAGACTCACTTTGTGTACCAGGTAAATTGTCATAAACAATTTGACTACTCACTGTTAGCAACACCAACCTCTGCAAAACACCTTTTTTACGTTTTGTCAGTTGGTGTTAATGAAGCCACAAACCAGGAGGCCTGGGTAATGGCGGCTAAGCTAGTCCACCTGGTAAGCAAATCAATGTACCTGACTGGCTCCATTTGTGATTGACAGCCCTTTGTTGAAAACACCCCCCCTCCCAAAAAAAACCCCAACACACAATGAACAACACCCGAGCCTGGTTTCGCCGTTTCACTGACCACTTTCAAATCAAGGACGCCATCCTTTGCTTCTTGAAGCAGACTGACAAACTTCATCGTGAGGAGCCCCAAACTTTTCTCGTGGCGACTTGGTGTCGAGCGTACGGTCTCCGTCGTCTCAAACTCCATCTTCTAACGTTATAAAAACAGCCTTACTTATTTTATGTCCGCCGCTTGTGTTTAACTAGAAATAAGGAACATTTCTCTCCGTCTGTTACTTAAACAGCACTCAGTACCTGTAAGGGTTTTTAAATCAGCGGACGTTACGTTAGGTTACGGTTGCCACGGTAACCCTTGTCCCGCTCGTGCCCTCCCTGTCAGCGACGCCCCTCTAAGCCCGAATTCGACCCCGCCCTCCCCTTTTCACTCGGACGTACAGGTATTGATAAATCAACCCTCACTCTGAATGGTACGGGAGCCGGGGAGAAAAAAAAAATACGCACAAGAAAAGTAAACACGTAAAACATGAAATACTCACCGACACTCATGGGTCAGCCACAAGTATGAAACATTAAAACAAAATGTTGGCAAGTAAATGAATATATAGTAAGTACAGTTACGTGAGGAAGTCAGTTTTTCTCCCACTTCTTTAAAATAAGTTAAAATTAAGTAAAAATTTGGATGCAGGAGTCCTATTTTTACATCAATGAAGAAATAAGTTGATTTCTTCACATCTGAAACAATCAATAAAACTAATTCTTTGAACTTCTTTTTTCCATTTTTTGAATCTGTCTTGTTTTTTTCATGTTTTTTGACATTTGTTTTGCATATTTTTGTGTGCAATGTGCTTGGTCTCCCACAAAACCTTGCATTCATCTTAATTTTGTGTTAACCCAGTTCTGTTTCCTATATTTTAAAAAAGACATAAATGCTACAACAGTATTTATTAGATGAATCGTGGCATACTAAAATGCAACAATAACTTAACACAAAAATTAGAAACAACAAAATTCATTTAAATAAAATACAATGATCCTTAAAGTGTATAAATTCATATATTGCTATTGACAAGAGAAGCCACATTTCTAGTGTTAGAAGTCTTTTAGCACACTTGTGAGTCGCTTCATTTTCTCTTCCATGATTCTCTTGTTGGTTTCTGTTTCCTCCAGGAGTTGACGCATCTCCTCCTCCACTTCAAACACCTGAAGGCAAACACACACACATGTGCATGCACACACACGCGTGCATGCACACACACACACAATTTTGAAATTATTCTTCTCACATTTGGTCACATTTAAACCTTTTCAAAGGCTTGTTGGGTATGTAGCTGGGAGAGGTAAGACAGAGGTCAGTTTTACTTAAGATACTGTCAAACTTACATCTGCAGCATGCAGTTTGTTCTTTCTTGTTTTCATAATTTTAGAAATGTCTCTCAAATTCACAAAGGACATTGACAAAGTCTTTCCAGTTGTGTACAATTAATCATAAATCCAGTAGTCCAGTAATCCAAGAGTGTAGAAAGCAAAAGAGGCCTGTAATCTTTTGAAGCATTGTGGAACAGGAAAAACATAAGAAAATCAAACCAGCATACAATATCAAAAATTAAGATTATTATATTCAGAATAGTCTAACATACTTACCACACTAAGAGGAATCCTGTTCACACTTCAGTGGCTTTTGATCATATTTTTCACATCTGACACACTCACAAAGCACCTGCTATCCAGCTTGAATGAAAACCACATTATCGCAAAAAATGGGTCACTTTTACCTTTTGATTGGCCCGTTCGATCTGCTTTTGCTTCTCGTTCGCTAGTTGAAACAGCTCAGCTTGATGTGCAGCCTGGCAAGATTCTAGTTGTCGACGAAACGCATCATCCACACAGCGCAGCTTCTCCACTGCAGTTCTGTTTGACAGACAACATACAAAACATAATGGTACATGAGGTAAGGCACTTTGAGAATCTTGACTGACTGGCTAAAATAAGCACGCGTTGTTTTGTGTGTACACCCCAGAAATGACCTAATATCTTATTTAAATTAACTCACCTGTTCCTTCAATGAGGGCAATCTCACTAATAGACCCTTATCATTATTTGACCCGAGCCTTCATATTTATTATGATTGTACAATTGTGAGTTTTCAGATTTCTAGTCTTCTGGGTTTGTAGGGAGATCGAAAAATAAAGAAATTGTTTTTCTTGCCCGAAACATTTCGGAAGGGAGCACACTGCATTTAGGCTTTGGAGGAAAAGCATTTTATCATCTTTCTTGACCTAGAAAATAACTTCCCTCCTCCAGGATTTAGGAAAGCTGCAGAGCTTTTCTCACCTGCTCCCAGCAGGTGGACAATGATTGGACAAACATTCGGGCACTTTCTGGCACATATGGAAATACAGAATATAGAACACTTTATTTATAGTAAAAACAAGTTTCTTCAAACTTCTTGTGACTGATTTAATCCAGCACCATCATTTAGAAAACCATGCCTACTCTGTATAAACAAGTTATTTTAAACATGTATGTCATTATGGGATCACCTGCAATTCAAAGCAAGAATACAACTCAACACAGATAACCCCCCTACTACTGTGCATCAGTGTGTTTGGTTATGGAAGCATAACCCTTGATTTTGTGACCACATGGCAGAGAATTATGAAGAGACACTTCTGCTCTCACACAATAATGCGTCATACTTGTGTGCTTCTGTTGCTTTATCTCTGTCCTCCAGCAGCACGCGTTCCTTCGATTCAAAGTTCTCCTTCATGCGCTTCACCTGGGACTCCAGCCGAGTGAGCAGGTCTGCCTTCTCCTGCCACTTCTTACTGGTATCGCTAATAACAAGAAACATATAAAGACAAAGAAAAAACTCAAATCATAAAGGTGGTGAACAGTGGTTTCATAAATTACGATCCTTGATTGATTATAATTCAGATTTTTTTCTATTATGTGTTGGTTTCTATTTATCTGTGACGGGGCACTTGCCTGTAAACTCTTTTGACCTCTTCAAGCTCGGCCTCCTTGTCCTCCAGCTGCTGTTTCAGCTCCTCCTTGCGCAGACTCAGATGCTCCAGCCGCTCCCGCAGCTCAGCCTGCTGAGTTGTTTCCTCCTCCAGCTGCTGCTGGAACCTTTTTTGGGCCTGGGTCACCTCCTCACGCAGCCTACGGATCTGATCATCACGCTCCTGCAAGGACTTAGACAGCAGACAAATAGAAAGACAGACAAAAATGTACATAAATATCCAATGCTTATGGTAAATTGCGCAAGTATCAAGGTGGAAGGAGTGCTAGGTTCCAGCTACTGAGTAAACAAAATATCCATGTACCTCTTTGAGTTTGCGGATAGTCTCTGTCTGGTCATCAACAATCTTGGCTTTGATTTTTAGCGCATCGTTGTCCCTCTGATTCTGCTTCTTCTGTGTCTCCAGCTCAGCACCCAGCACCTCTATCTTGGCCTCCAGGCGTCCACGATCCTGAGCCAGGGACGCTCCTAAAAGAGAGAAATGTATCTAACTGTTAAGTTGATCATGTCTTCTAGGAAAGTGCTTCATATATTATTCTTTTGTCCGTTTTCATTTATTTTGTTCTTTATCCACTTATTTTATTGTGCATCTCACTGCATCTCATTTATTGCCATTTACAAAGCATTTGAAAACATCTGCTGTGTATCTTGCCTTGCACTTAGTGTAGAAGAGCATGTGCTTGCCTGAAATAGCCACTAGATGGCAGACTATACATGACATGAATTAAATAAAACATCAGCATATACAGTATTGTACCGAGCCAAACAGCTAATGCGTCCTTCATACTGACTCTACGTAAAATCTTGTAAAGAGATTTTACATGTCATAGCCAGTATGGAGCACGTGAAAGGCGGATGCATCATAGAATGTGATGAGACTAACAGGAAGACCTTTTTTAGTACTGATACACTGAAGCTGAGAGTCGATGTGTGTCATGACTTTCAGGATATTCAGTTTCCTGGACGTATCCCACCTTGCTGAGCGAGTTCCTGGCCCCAGATTCTCCTCTCTGCCCTGAGGCCGTCTATCACCGACTCCTGAGCTGTGAGTTGAGACAACAGTCGTGCCTTGTCTTTCTTGAGCAACTCAAGCTGCAGGCTGAGACGCCGGTCCTGCTCCACCTCTGCTTCCAAGGAATGCAGACGGCTCTGGCAGGGGGACAGAGAGAGAGACAGTATTAATGATCAACGGCCATCTGTCATGGCTGACAGATGGAAAGGCAGCTGGACCCATTCAGTATTCATGATGTCTCAAAGATGTCTCCTCCCGGCTCATTCAGAACTGTTTTTCAAAGGGTGATGACCGATGGCCACAACCGGTCATCTCGATTGTATCATAATACAATGTAATTTCATCAAAGTTGATCAGACAGTTCATTCTTAATTTCCTTGAAGTGTTGAAGAAAAACCTTCAGTCAGTTCTCACTCTTTTTATTCCAGTGTTTTACCTTTAGATCAGTGACAGCATCTCTCTTGGCTTTGATGAGTTCAGAGATGCGGTTCTTCTGTTCTTTGACCATGGCTGTGAGCTCCTGCACCAGAGAGCCCGATTTCTTCTCCCTCTGCTGGGACTGGGCGAGGGTCGCCTTGAGCTCGAGCAGCTCTGCAGTCACCTGATCATAAGCCTCCTTTACCTGCACAAGCAGAGAGTGGTTGGTGAATGTCAATGAGACACCTAGAAGTTAAACAGAGCGAAGGACTTTCATTCCAAGCCTTACCGGACTTGACAAGCTTATCAATCGATTTCACATCTGAGGTCTGACAAAAAGGTTTACAGAGTTGTGGATTTAAAGAAATGAGTAAGGGTTTGGCTAGCAATCTATATCTTATTCAGATTTTCCCAACGGTCCAAGGTTGAAGACTTACATAGTAGAAAATTGTGCAAGCGGTAGCAATCAAGACAAGATTACATTTTGT
Source organism: Datnioides undecimradiatus (assembly GCA_008933995.1). Taxonomy (NCBI): domain Eukaryota; kingdom Metazoa; phylum Chordata; class Actinopteri; order Lobotiformes; family Datnioididae; genus Datnioides; species Datnioides undecimradiatus. The sequence goes on from WARS01000052.1 coordinate 3,850,842, forward strand.
GCAGAGGCTGAATGAAACCTGTAACCATAACGAGAAAGTACAGAATGATTCAAATCCAATCCTTTTGTATAGCTTTCTTCCTGTGGCAATCACAGACTACTTGTCCACAGTGATGATCCTAATTCAATCTCAGCTTTCACATTCAGGCAGAAAAAAAGTCTACATTGGGTTCAGCTCCAGTTCAATCATTTCACTTTTTACTGGACACTGTTCATTCATCAGCTGGGCAGTGCAGAGATTGGAGAGTCAAATTTGGGGCGAAACCTCAGTGATTACAGGCCACCTGTTTGGCAGGTGTCCATATTTTAACCAACCTCGGAGAAGCGAGCGGCCTCAATGGTAAGGGCCATGCGGAACTCGTCCTCCAGGGCAGCATACTGTTTCCTGCCGTCTGCCAGTTTCTCCTGCAGCTCTGCCTCCCTGTGGGCGTGTCTCTGCTCCACTGACGTCACTTCTTTCGCGACTGCCTCACGGAAATCTGCCCCACCAGGCTGCAAGCGCAGGTCCAGCTGTTTTCTGTAAAACAAAGCACGCAAAGATGATAGAAATACAAAATACACAACCCTTTGCTGTGCAAAAAAATGCATTCAGCTATTGGGACTTCAGCAGTCTGAGTTGATCAGATCACGAGCATGGTTTGATATTTCCTCTCGTCTTGTTGAAGCACCATGTTGAACACTTTTGCAAAAAAAACCAAAACAAACATTTGTTCCCCAACCCATGTACTGAGGCATATTTTAATGATCAGTATGGACGGAGGGAAGGTTTACAGCAGAAATAGAAAAAAAATCTAAAATATTCCATTTATCTCCAATTATTTCTCTATACCAATGGACACTTATAACTGCAGAACTAAAAAACATCCTTGGGTTTTATTCTTCAAGACTAAAACTCTAAAAGCCAAACGCAGAAAAATATAGAAAGAACACTCTCATGTGAATCAAAAGGATTCTAATCTGACATGGTATTCACGTTGTAGCCCATCATTCACAGAGAGAGGTTCATGCTCGGGGCCAGGTGTACCTGTGCTCCTGTTCCCTGGATGCCAGCAGCTCATGCAGCTGCTGCAGTTTGTCTTTGTGCTGATGTACCGAGGCTCTCTGGATGTCCAGCTCTCTCTTGAGAGCTGCTGCCTTGTTCTCCAGCTCCTGGTGCCGCTTCATCTAAGGAAGGTCAGCGTATGTTTTATTCCAGCCTGTCACATTCTGTCAGAGCTGAATGACCCTCTCTGCAGAATCCTTTTAAATGTCTACATCTATTCACTCTACAGAAAAGTATATGCTATAAAAATGAATTATACTTTTGTATGCATGACTTGAATTGAGGAGATTTCTTTAAGAATCAGCACGGACTGTCTGACTGAACGTCTGACTGAACGTCATTATCTCCGTCAAAATGTTGATCCGAGTAATCTCAGGTATAGTAAACCAACTTTTGTACCTCCTCAGCCTGCTGGCGAGCCCTGAGTGCCTCTCCATGGGAGATGCTTTCCTCTAGTTTGCACAGCGCAGTCTTGTGTTGTTCTTCACTGCTGCGGGCCTGCTCCAGCTGCCGGATTAGGGACTGACACCTCCCCTCCAGCTCCTCAACACGAGTCTGCAGTTCAGAGCGCCCCGATCGCTCCTTCAGCAACATTTCTTTCAGTCTGGATGGGTAGAAAGCATGATAACAGTGTGCAAGAGCAGCAGGAATAACACCCTGAATGTCTATTGTTATTGTGTGTGGAAACTGGTATAGGCAAGCAATACCAATTATGTGATAACCTTGATTGTCCTCTGTGTTTTATTTCCCACTATTAACAACATGATAGCCTGTGAAACTGAAGAGATCTGAAGAGATATGATATTATAGAACAGTCAAACTATCACAGGAGAGAAAATGGAAATATATTGAAAATGGAAATGGGGGAAAAAAACATTACACAAAAGGGCAGTCTGGCGAAAAGAAAAAGCAATTGAAAAATATAAGCTTGGAAAATTCGGGGCGCAGAGTACAGCTACAAAACTTCTCTTGGAGCTCTTTAATTTTGCCATGATGACTCATTTCTCAGTAATCTGTCTCCTGATGAGCGAGCGAGTCAACAATAGCAGCCGTGTTCGGTGTCATTAGAAAGTGACAGGTAAGATTGATTCATGTAATACCGCTGACATATGCTTGTCACGGGGCGTCTAATTACACCCATAATGCAGATTTATCTAAGCAGGGTGTGATGCAAGCAAGAACAATGTACAAAACAGCTACACCTGTCTCTATCTGTGCAGCGCAGACGGAGGGACGCTCATGGCCAAATGGTCTCACATGTGTGAGGGGATAGATGAGAATATTTAATCAGAGACAATTATAGCTTCTGAAATTTAAATACAAGGCATATAAGCAGGATGGCTGCGTGGGTTAGCGATCTTTTACGCCAAATAGTTTTATTATCGCAGATAAAGGCAGGCACACTTTAAGGGTTTTGGCATAATGGAGCGAAAGTGTGTGTGCTTGATTTCATGAGAGGTTATGGGACACTGGTAGGGAGGAATTTTAATGGCGGGATGGATACTCATTGTTCAAGGATGAGACAGGCAGCAGGTCCTGGTCTCAGGAGAGCCAATACAAAAGATGAGGAGGGTAGAAATGGATGAGAATCCATTATGCAGGTGACAACTACGATCCACAGGGACAAGTTCAATTACCCCTTTTCATCATGATATCTGCTTTAGAGCTATTGCGCTGATTCATGTTGAAGTTTGAGTGCATCTGTGTGTCCAATCAGTGTTCCTCTGACCTGTCGGTGGTGTGGAGGGCCATGCTCTGAAGGTCTTTTTCCTCGCTGACCTTTGTCTGCAGGCACTTTAGGTCCTCTGTTAGTTTCCTCACAGCCTGCTCAGCCTTCCAGCGCCTCTCCCTTTCCTGGTCACGCTCTTCCACAATAGTCTGAGTTCATAAACACACGCACACACACACACACACAAAGACAAAGACTAGGATAAACAATTGAACAACGTTGCATGATTAAAATGGTTTTTGAACTATCACTGAGCTCCAGTGAATATTTAGAGGAATAAAGCCAAACTCCATCGATTCTACACTTCAAAGTTTGTTTATAGATCTTGGGGAGTATGAATGTGTATGTGAGCTGTGGAAATCCTTCTGTGGCTCCAGAACGAGCCGTGCAAAGTCTGATAAGTGGCCTCCAGTGACGTCACTTGAGGCAGCGTCAGTTGGGGCTGAAGACTACAAGTTTGAAAATGAAAGGGTGTGGAGTTAGAGCTTATCAGACCTCTGTAGCCCACTCCTCATCTCTGCTTGAGGCTAGCGGCCTGAGGCTTTATTAGCTACAAAACACACCAGCTACATCGATTCTGATCCTTTTTTTTAATCTGTCTATTGTGACTTGGACAGGACTGCAATATAAATCAGAAGAGTGCCTGAATGTTCTCTAAGATGAGAAACCTTAACTCAGGTTGAAGGCTGGAGTTATATATAACAAGAAATATTACGCCTATGGTATGTTAGATAACAAAAGAATATGCTGCTTTAATGTATATATGTCATATAAAATGCACCCACTAGTGTGACAATGACTCACTTACTCGTATTATTCAGTGTTATTGGGGGAGGCATTTCTGCTTTTAATACCCAAACAGATGGTGGACTCCTGAGTATTATGAAGCTTTGTGACTAAATGACAAATAATACATCATGAAGTCCATTTGGAAACACTGGGATATGGGGGACAAGGGGGAAAAAAGTAAAATGAATAATTTTATTTTGTCTTTGTTTTGTAATTATTTCTATAAGTGGCATCTGTTGTTTTGTTTCAGTGCATGTTTTTCTGTAATAGTTCTGTAAAATAAGAAATTGAAGCAGAAGTATGCTCTCACAGCGCGATGTCTATCCCCCTCTATCAAGGGAACATTACCTTTTTCATATTACATTCATACAATAAAAATAGAAGCTGCCATTCAGTCAGCGGGTGACCTATCCATGCTGTACCCTGTAGGTTTCCTCCTCCTCCATGGATTTGGTTTTCACGTCGCCTGAGGCCTTAGCAGCTCTCGAAGGTACCCTCCGCGTTGGCCCTGCTGCGTCTACACCCCCTGTGCTGCCAGCTTTCCTCCTGGGCCCCACAGCAGACTTTGAACACCTCTGTTTATGATTCTCCTGATCGCTGCACATAAAACAAATCACAGGTATTGAACCAGCTGTAAAATTGATTATAAACAGCCCTCTAGCTAATGTCTGGCTCTATAAAAGGTCAAGGCAGACGACTTGCTCACTTGTATAAGGAGGCAAAGTTTGAACAACTTTGAATTGAATTTGGGGCTAATATTTTAACATCACCTTGCTTTTGATGAGGACAGTTGGAAGCTTACTTAAGTTAAATTACTGGATCCTGAGCACATGTCATCAGTGGCTGATGAAGTAAGATGAGGGGGTAGACCGTGGGAGCACGGTCGTTAATCATGGGAGTGGGATGACAGTTGTAATTTCTAACAGAGAGGAGGAAAGTTAACCACATCACTCAGAGAAGAACATGAACCACCCCCTTTCAGCTGAGAGGTGAAAGGATTTCCTCTATAATCAAGAGACCTGATGATGTTGGGTTGATCCACGCTGAACAAAATGGAAACGTCTCATGCTGCATATTGTGTTTGATCGTTATGAATTCAGGCTTTGTCAACGACTACACTTCTGTGTCGGACTTTAACAAGTGTATAAATGTTATTATTGCTACTCGAAGGTAAACTCTGTCAGTTTTTCACAAAATGTGGAACAGTGCTTAAAATGCCTTTACACGGTTGTGTTTCAAAACATTACCAGTGAGCTTTGAGGACTTTGAAGCTTCTTGGGGGTGGCTGTTCATTTCCAATACAATATCAAGAAGTACACATGTAAACATGCTGGCAAAACAAATTATTTTCACTTCAGGGGAGTTAACCTAACTGCTGAGGAGATATGCACGTACACACTCACCTGTCTGATCTCTGGCCCTTGGTCTCCCTGGGGTTTGTCCTCGATGCTATGCTGTTACGATGTTTGGGGATCCTGGTGCGCCTCCTGTTTTCCTTCCCGCTGTCAAGCTCACTCTCTGACGTGCGATCAATGTCCCTCTTGGGGACTTTCTGTACTGTCACCACAGAATGCGTAGAGCGACTGCATTTGTCAGCTGCGGCAGGGGCCTGGGTAAATATTGCAGGCATACACATAATATTTGATGGGATTGAAATAAATATTTACCGAGAAGTTTGGAGATATAGAGCACATTTGATTAATAAAGCAGCAACATGAATTGAAACACTTTGAAATATGTACTAAATCTAACTCAAATATAAAGGACTTCACACACAAAATATAACAAATAATAAATGTGCTGTATATGTTTTTCAAAGGGGACCTATTAACATGTATGCCCAAATACTATTGATTTATACAAACAATAACCTACCAATATATGTGGTATATCCTACATTATCTCATCTACTGCATATGTACCTCACAAAAAAAACACTAAATAAATGAGTTAATGGCTGTCATGACTGTGTTAAATAGGCACCTGCTGGATGAGCTGGGACACCTGGTGCTCCAGTTTCCTGATGCGTTCTTCATTAGCAGGGTCAGCTGGATCAGCCGCAGTGGAACTAACTGGCTGGAAGCTCTGGCAGTTCGGTTGTGCAACCGGATCCGTGACTGCTTCAGAGGCAATCCGCTGACGAAACTGGGTCAGCACCTCATCGATGCGCGGTGTGGTGAGCGGGACTTCCCCTCTAACCTGCCGTGGAAACTTAAATTAGCTTTTTCAGCCCGTTTCAGCGGGGAAACGTTTTTTATGCAAGGGTTCCCGCCGCAGCAGGCTTTGCTAGTGAGAAAAACAGAAAGATATTACCATCTGGTGCAGTTAATGTCTAAAGTAACCTTTTGGTAAAGAAACCAGGTATACCAACTTTCACTATCCTGGCACAAATCCACAATGTTACATAATATTTAGACAACTCCCTGTATATGTAACTATAAATACAAGCCTACTAATGGTAGTGCTGCATTAAAAATTACCACTTCATTGTGACTATTATCCGAGGAGAGCAGGAGATCCATGTAATCCTCCAGACCAGGGATATCAGAGGGACTCACTAGACCTAACTGTGATGAATTTCCAAGCCGGTCCAGGCCATCCAGAATAGAGATCTGTGGCAAACACTGCATAACAATCTCCCTGTAACCTGCAGCAAGACAGACACACACACACACACACACACACACACACACACACACATTGGAAAAGCCTGACCAGGCTAGAGCTTGGGGACATGGTGTGGATAAAAAAACACATCAGTTGTTGATGTTGGCTGGTTATGTTGCATGAAATCAAATAATCTATACCTAATGAATAACCATCCTGTGCGGGCTATCCTCAAATGCACTATTGATGTGGCTCACTTAATGAGATCTGAATACTGCAAGTATGAGTGTGTCTGTACATACTGACAAAAGGGTTGTCAGAATGCTTTAAGTTTGCCCTCGTGGATTCTAACACGTGTTGTTAACAGCTACTGCGGTGAATAGATCAGTAACAGGCAGACATGGTTATTGATGCAAAGCATAACTTAAAGGAAAACAGGGGAAAGAGTTTTCCATTAATATAACTGCTGTCATCCAATTATTAAAAGACAGAGACACAAGATGCATTAATTTTAATAGACCACAGCCATTGCTGCAAGCAGCTGTCCATTTGACTACCACTGATATATTATTGTATTCTTATTACAGACAAGTCAGTGGTGGTTAACATCAGTTATTCTACAAAATTAGTGAGTGATTCATCAAAAACAACAGAGGAGAGAAGAGAGAAATTTGCTGTTTGTTGCACATACTAATGATGTCTATTATTAAACTTTTTAAATGTCCATTATGTAAAATCAGTCTTGTACTCTCCATTCCAGTGTTTATTTAGTTCACTTAAACTAATGCAATCTACATCTGCAATAAACCATGTGTTTAATGGTGGTCATAGCATTTAAACTATTCTGGCGAGTGGTTATTTTAGAGGCTGTGATATGTGGTGCTGTAAAATAATATTTACATAAATATGTTGTTGGGAATAACAAAATTAAGAGCGTCCAAAAGGGTCAAAAAGTTGTCAACAAGCTTCAAACAGTTCCAGCATAAACAAAAACTGAACACTACTGCCTTCATAACGGTATGGGATGTTGTATAACGTTATGTTATAGTCTTTCGGCAGACACTTTTGTCCAAAGCAACTTACAGAAGCTGTATTCATTACAACATGTCTTCAAAAACTGGAAATGCATTCCCTCCAAACAAACAGCTACAAACATGCTCAGGGCTACCAGCGTATACTTTAGAGCTTTTTCTCTTTTAGAAATGAAAATGCAAGCATGGGGTGCCCAAGTGCAGTCTAAAAAAGGTGGATTTTCAACCAGCAGTGGAAAAATCAGACTGGCTTCATTTTATCTTGCTGTACCCAATAAACTGGTAACGGAGTAAGTAAGACTCTCTATATACAAGAACACAAACACAAGTCTCTGCACTAGAAATTTTAATACACTTCAACAACATCTGACTAAATCAAGCTGAGTTTGTTTTGGTCATCATGCATATCAGCTATCATGCACTGATGCAACATCTATGTGCACGTTTGTGTGTGTGTGTGTGTGTGTGTGTATATATATATATATATATATTTTTTTTTTTTTTTTTTTTTACAACTTCACAACAAAATAAGCTCTTCATATCCTACCTGGTGACCTACACACAGGGTTGTCACTGCCACTCTGGCCTAAAGTCACCTCTCTTAAACACTGCAATCCCAGTAGACACTGCAGGAGGTGATCGATGCTGTCCAGGTGGTTGCCATGGAGACTGAGGTGCTTCAGTTTGTATTCCAGGCCGTGGAGATACAACAAGCCTAATCAACAGCACTGACATGTCAGTCACTTGCTTGTGTTTTTACATGAGCATAGACAAAGAAAACTCTGCTCTGCCGGTACTCAACTCACCAGTGAGGTTGTTTATCTGATTGTAGGCCAAGTTTAATCTTGTCAAGTTCACGAGGCCATTCAGTCCTGACGTAAAGGGAGGGGACGTTAACAACTGAGTGATTTTACAGCTCATAAAGCAGTGACAGCAACATCAGAGTAAACACAAAACTCTCTAATGAAGAATTATTAGATTTAAAACACCCACAAAGCTGGAACATTAATTGTCAGAGTAAAATAGAGACTAAAGACTCACCTTCAACCTTGGTGATCAAGTTGCAGGATAAATTTAAAGTCCTGAGGGAAGTGAGGGAACTTAGACCTTCAATCCTAGAAATGCAATTGGAGGAAAGGTCTAAGTGCCTGAGGTGCCACGCTGAGGTCAGGCCTTCAATCCTTGGGATTTGATTGTGGTGTAGATTAAGAGATGTTACAGTGGGGGGGACATCTGGCAAACTAAACAGAGAGCAGCAAGGTGAAACAACAGAATCACCGTGGACCAAAAATTTTGATAATTTTATGCCGAGGCACGTTTTCATCCATTCATCAGTTGTTAAGTCAAGAAAAATTACTTCTTCAAATGTCTTGGTTTGTTTTCTGATAAACAATTTAAGTTTACATATCCATAAAACACAGACACACACCCTGTCCTCAGATTTAACTCAAAGCTTGTAAGTATTGAACATTTCTGTTTGATTTGATGTCAAAAATGTTACAGATTAAAATTGTTACAGATCCAAAACCAATATAAGATTGTTGCATTTTAAGTATCTAAAGTTCTAAGAAAAGAGTAATTACCTAGTTTGTGAAATTTATGAAATGAAGCAATGATGCCAAAAACCTCTCTGTTTGTGTCATGTTACAGAAACTGCAATATCTGAACTTTTGATTTATTTTAGGTTTTCAATGGCGCCATGTGACTAAGAACATTAACTCAGCTATGGTTTTGTAGTTTTGTTAAATATTTAATTTCCACTCTTCTTCAAAATGATTTCATTACATACATTACATCACCAACCTATGATAAACCTACAAAATGTGATAAACTGTTATTATTTAACTTCCCAGCAGTATATATAATAGAATTAATATAGCTTGCCCTTCACCAGCCACAACATTAAGATGTTACTTAGGAATGAAAGGCATCACTAGTTAATAAGACTCATATACAGAATAATATACAACGAAAGGAGAAACTGTGCTGCATAATGAACCTACTGCATACTTTTGATATATTGCTAATGTACTTTCAGTCAACTTTAAGGATAGGCACTGTTTTATTAAACTGGTTTTTACCTACTTTTGAGTATATCTGAATGTCAAACAAAGACGGGAAGTGATTAGACATTTTATGAGACGTGGGGCACAATTAATACACAATTAACTAAAAGAGCTAAAAGAGAGAAATTAATTAGCATTACCTTGTTATATTTTTGTTTATAAGACTCAGCTCCTTGTCTCCCATATCGACAACATACAGATAGCGTTAACCGTTGTGATGTGACTGTCTGGAAACAAATAAAACAGAGAAGTCTACGACTCGTGTCCTATCAGGCTAAATATACAGGAAACTAGGAATTAGCCACCTAGCATGTTTGGCCAAAGTTTACTAGCGATCGAGCTCAGAGTCAAATTCATTCCAAGCCGATTACAAAGCACATTTACAAAATTCGGAACAGCCAACGACTGTGGTCTAACAATTTGTAGCAGCCGAACAGCGTTTGTGAACTCGTTAAAACATTTGTTTTTGTTTTTAGCTTCTCCTCTGTCGAGTTGAACTAGCCGCGTCTAGCACCGAACTTCCTGTTTCTATGACGTTGTCAACGGCAACATCCGGGAAACTTTTGCCTCCCGCATCCAGGTTATCCAGGTAAACACAGACTATAAGGAGTATTACGTCTAACACTAAGAGCAAATTTATAATATGCAGCAGATAATACGAGTTTACTAATGTTCTAAACCTATTATTAGTTTACTAATATTGTAAAATTGTTTTAAAACACAGGGGCGAGGTGAGAGGGGTGAGTAAGAAATCAGCATGTTCTGGATTTTTATGGGATTATTTAGCAGTTACTAAACGGTTATATGTTTTTATGTGGTGTGTACAAAGTAGTTTAAAGTTTGCCACTTTAATAACACCTGGAAGAGGTGACGTATCTTGCAGTCTTCACTGAGAGGTTTAGTAGATATGAAACGTGTTCATAATAAAACATGAGAATATGCGAGAAATTGTTTGCTTACCATGATTTAATGGTTGCCCCGATAATTTCAGAATGTTGTTTAAGTTGCTGGAGACATATTAATATTGAATGGTCAGAAAGCAAAGAATCAGAAATCTAGATAACCTGATTTCCAGGTTCTAAAATGAACAAGCTCCAAAAATGCCACATCACACATTTCCCATAATGCAATTATGTTTGATTACACTCTTCCTGCCTTGTCAAAGCTCACCTCTTTCAAATTCAACACATCTACTTCATAGTGAAGGCACAGCAGGACCCCAGAGCGTCCAGCTGAAGTCACTGTAAACATTTCTTTGTGATTGTCAATCATATAACTACAAAAGAAAAAAAAAAACAAAAACCAGAAAGAGACATAAAACGGCTACAAAAAGAAACAAAATCACCACAAAGGGTTGCAGAGATTATCACAAAAAACACAAACTGACTACAAAGTGAGAAGCATCTCTTAAAATTTGGGCGTGCTCCTCTTGGGGAACAGCAGTCGACAAAACAGTGTCAGCTTAATGTCCATTTTGTGGCTATTCTGGAGCTTTAAGTCATATCAAGTAATGAGCCTTAAGATGACCTGCAGTTTTCATCATCAAAGTGAATTTTGAATCAAATTGATGGGACAATAAATACAAAATATGTTGCATCCAGACTAAATTCACATAAAACATTACATTATATTGTTTATGAAGTTGTATAACATTTATGAGTGAAGATTTATGGGTGTCACAAGTTCCCGAGAGTGTTTTAATCATTCCCTCATTGTTACTGTGTGTTTATGCATGTCTGTATTTACTTCTCCCTGAGTTTTTTCTGACATCATTTCTTTTTGTGTGTTTACTTTTCTTGAAGCCTAGCCAAAATGGAGAAATCCTATTTAAAAATCAAACACATCTTGGTTTGCACCCAGTTTTTTTTCCAGTTTTCTTTTTGCTTGATTCTTTACCAGCTGCTTCCCTCAGACCTTGTAGGAATCTTGCCGTGAAAAATGTGGTAATTACAAGAGATCTCTGCTAAAGAGCAATAAATGAACATACTGCTTGAAAAACACAATAGTTTATGCCTGCCAAAACAAAGAGGTTTTGGTGTACAATAGAAATGACGCATTTATGCGCTACAAAGTGATGAAACGATAAAATTCATGTTTTCCAATTAAATGGCTCTTTGTTCAAGAACAAAACCTCAGTATAATGGTTTCAGCTACTGCCATCTGCTAATTAAGACCAAGATCGTCTACCCATATCCTTCCACCTCATCAAATGCACCCCAAACATGGAATATAATGGAAAATAATTTCACTGTTATGAGTTGAAATTTTATACTGTGTATTTCCATGGGGGACCTCAGGCACACATGGGTATCTTTAAGGGTAACATTACACAACATAACTAAGGCATTGTGAAAACTAAATCTAAATGATTTAGTTCCAAAATTAGAGGTAACAGAGAATTAATATCGGTGCGATGAAATGATAAAAACTGTAGCAGGTGTACATGAATCACTGGAGAAGAATGGGATATGTCTCACACCTCACAAATATTTTTAAATGCGTGAAAGTGTCGCGCACATGAGCAAATATGTGACAAATTCAATCCGCTGCATTGTGTGTGAAAGGAAAAAATAAATTAAAGTTTGCCGTACCATTAAAGTCAGAGTGATTTATATCAATCTTGACTGTGGAAAAAGTGAGTTTGAAGAACATAAAGCTGATGACTAGAGACTTTGCAATTTTGGAATTATTCATAGAGCAATATATTAAGTACAAATGGCTCTTTTTTCTGCTTGCCTTCCCTCAGATATGATTCATAAAACTTCCCCACATTAGCTCTGTCTTTAACTTATAGTCCTGTGGAACAATACTTGCTGCGAGTTGTGCATCCTCGCTCAACTATGGCTAATCACAGATGTATTATAAAGATCCTAACCCCTATTATACCCATAATTCCTCCAGCAGCTACAGCCTGGTGATTGATTCAGTTCATCACACACTGAACATTGTCCATATTAGAGGAGCTGCATGACTGATCATTGTACTCACTGGCTGCTGGCCAGCGATGATAGAACCAATTATACCTGCAACCCAGCCAATGGCCCTTCTTAACCTGTGAAAATGATGATCTGGTGCTAATGAAGTGAGTGAATTAGAAATGCCATCTGCCTCACCACCACTTATCTCTTATAGGCTACAGTTTTCAAGGGCACTGTGTTTAAAAAATTAGATGAATATTCTCATAGCCAATTAGAGAACAAGACTAATGCATAGGAATGCTATAATTAAACTTTGGTGGAGAATTTGTGCATTTACCATCATTCTTTGCCTTTATTTTCACCTTGCTACGCCCATTTGTTTTTGGAAATTGTTTGAGGGTGGAGGCAAAAGTTGCAGGGAAGTGCAACTTAAGTTTTAGTCTGCAGTAAATTTGCAATGTTATGGAGTTAATGACGAGATAAAGAGCAGCATTGTTGGGAAGCAGTGCTCTGAGCTATATGAACTTAGTAATACACAAAGAATAACACATAGCCATTAGCCATTATGTATTATATAATTGCATTAGATTATATTTTACTCATTCATTAGTATCTGTAAGCAACATTTTGCTACTTGTTGCAACTAATTATTAATCACTCATTTAAGTCATTCATCTGCTGTAATCTGCTCAGTTAATTGTTAATCTATTTGTGTTTTGGTAACATTAAATCATTAAAATGCAGCCAATCCAATGTCTGACAAGCTTTAACCATTAAATGAGTGGTTGATAAATTAGTTGCCAATTAATGTTATATCAATCTACTGAGAAATTAGCTAATTATTTCACCTCTGATTAAATGTTCTATTTGGTAACTTGATTTTCAGTAATAGTAACAAGTATGAGTGGTACCTAAAGTATATGCACAGGTACCTCAAAATGTTCTTAAGTGCAGTTTTTCATTAAATGTAAAGAGTTCACCAGTGAATGAAAAATAACACACAACAATTCAGTTAATAGTTTTTTAGGTTGATTCACTCAAAACCACAATTATGAACTCTGTGGTGGCACCAAAGGGAAAGTCAGTCTTCAGGATTCATCTGTGGACCACAAGCGTCTGACGATGATTTCATGACAATCCAGTAGTTGCTGAGATATTTTCTGTCTGGACTGACCATCATAGTGACATTGGCATCTATAAAATCATATTTAAAGCTTAAAATGATATGAGGCTGGAGAGTAAACTTTAAATATAGTCAAGTAGTTACCTCCCAATGTTGTTTCTCATGTCATACGAGGTTAATAAAAAAACTTTGTGAAAGTTGTTTGTGAAGACTCGAGCACAAGAAAAGTTTTTTGTGCGCACGGAAACACAGTGTGCATCTGTAGTTCAACAGTTTGTGAAAATGAAAGCCACAACACTCTCACTTTTTGTGGAGGGGGGAGAGGAACAGGTTTATTTCAAAAAACTGATATCATCCATAGCTGTACACCAGATGCAATGAATACAAATGATCCATAATAGCCACACTTTTAAACATGCTGACAGTAAAAAATAGTCATCTTTTGTTTCCCATGAACAGAATGTAAACAGAATTCAAAATGCATCTCATCATGTAGAACAAATGACAGACATGATCTGCATACAGTATACTGTGTGGAGGCATTCTGAATAAAGTACATTTCAGCCAAATGTACAAATAAAGCAAATCACATAATAACCAAGTGTCAACTGTGTTCCTCTTACATTCATATTTAGCTCTCTGCCAGCATCGTGGCTTGTCACAGTTTTCAATGCACAGAAAAAGAACAAACATTTGCGGTACAACAAAAGGAGGGCAATTCATGGTTCATCTCAGTGATCACGTAACTGTATTTTTAATGCACAATACAGACCATAATATATTAAGCACACAATATACTGTCCTTGTTTTTCAGAGAGGCAATCAGTTTGGAGGGAAATTATCGATTGCTCTTTGCAGTTGATCTTGTGGTAGTCTGGAGAATATTCATAACCAGCGTTTTGATGGAGTACACATCGGGAGTGTCATGTTCTAATGAGGCAAACAAGCAACGAACAAGTTTGAAAAACTCTCCCACTGCTGTCAGCTGCTCCTGCCACAGGGGTTCCTTTCATTTCAAATACACCTTCTTCATCAAGAAGGTTTTGCTGGTATCTGTTCTCCCAACTTCTTGTAGGATAGGACTCCTCCTTTTCCTCCAACTTGAAAAAAAGAGTAAGAAAATACACTGTAATTACCAGACTGTACACTTTTGTAGAAAAGGGTGGCTACAGTTTTAGGTGCTTGATCTAAAAGACTGTCCTGTAAGGTGGGCGGGAAACAACAGAGGTGTCATGGGGGCTGTGACTAACAATATTACCTGCAACCACTGAATTATCCACCTGAGGACAAACAGTTCATTAAGCCATCATCTTAACGATCTATCATGTTCAGAGCGGCTGAAATAGATTTCCGTTATCGGGCACTTGAGGACAGCAGGGAGGAAATGTCAGCCAAGAGGCAAATTAAATCTCATAGCTATTTGTTCATACAAAGAAAATCAGGGGGATTTAAATGTTGTTTGATGGAAAGTGTGGATGAGACAGAGTCCTATCTCTGCGGCTGTTCAGACACTCATCAGTGATAACTGCAGAGAAGCTGCTTTCCCTTACGCGCCCAGACGGAGAGAATGACAGGCCATTTAGAAGAGCAGTGTTTCTCACTCTCTGCCTCTGCTTAAAAAGGTGGAAAAATACGCCTCAGATCTTCTGAGTCGCTGTTGCTGCCAACCGCAAGTTGTTAGCCACTGGAAAGGGTTCCTGTGCACATGTTTTCATTTCATTTTGTGTATCTAACAGACAGGATATTGTATAACGATCGGTTTGTATTCATGTGAATAAAAGAAGTACGATGAAGAGATTAAACACTGACCTTACTCAGTTGTCAATGTCCGATATGTGGTTCTCTATCTGCAAATAAAAGGGGGGAAAAAAACAGTCATGAGATAGAGTAAGTGAGCAGTAAGATAGAGTCCTTTCTCTCTAATCACTGTAAATGAAACAATTAAGTGTTTTTATTAACTTGTACATTTTTGTTTGTCACATTGATCGATCGCTTTTTTATGTCGTAACTGAAAACTAAAGAGCTTTGGTTCATTCAGGTTTCATGTATTTATCGTTTTTTATACCGTTACAAAATAAAGAAGGACAGAAGATTCAATATAGACTCAGACAAATAGACAGACACTAAGAGAAAGGATTAAGGAAAAAGAAATACATGGACTGTATAAGGTTCATTAGTGTCTTACTCTGTACACTCATAAGATACATTTCTTTAGCTGTACAATATTTTGTATATCATATATTATGGATATTCATCATGAATAACCCTCACTCTCCTCCTTGTGTGTGAGAACTGTTTATTTTTGGTAAATTGGTGTAAGAGAGATATGAGATCATTTTAATTTTTATTCACCTGATTTCTAAGTCCATGTGTAAAGTCAATCTGATCATGTCTTTGTCTGCCACAGTGTGACCAAACATGTACAGAAAATACTTCAAAATGCTTCTTATCTATGGACCAGATGGGGTCCATAGTATTGAGCTTGTGGCTGACAGACTGCTGGTTTTGACCTTTTTAAGGGATTTTCTAATTACAGCCTCACTCTACGAGGCAACGTTGTTTCTCTAACATCAATATACTGAACAGTTTTACATACTGTTAAATGGAAAAAAGGACTTCAAATGGGTTTTTTTGCAATGGAAAAAAGGAAAATGATAATAAAATTATGTTTGATATAAGTACTGGAAATAATAAAAGTAGGTTTCCTGGAAATAATTATGTAATTTTGCAGTAATTACAGTGAAAAGACACTCTTTGAAATAACTTCATGTAAACCTGGGCACGTGTATTCATTCATATTTTACTCATCGTTTGAAAATGTACTCTTTTCATCCCAATTTGTATGCTTGCTCATACACAAATATCACGGTTTTTCCAATGTTAAGCTTGCCTGGTATGTCCTTAAATGTACCAGTCGTACCAGTTTTATCTAATAAGTGCCAAAATACAATTTTCTAGGAAATCACAATGACATTACAGACAATAAAAATGTTTTACCCCTGAAGGCATTGTAGTGGAGGGCCCCAGTAATAGAAGAGACATAATTGCTGATTGTTTATCTTGTCTACTGAAATAAGCAGAGAAATGTCGTCCTGCCCGGGCAAGACTTATCATATAAAAAGGAATCATTTTTGGCAATAAACTTATTTGCTTTCTCAGAGTTAGATGAGAAGACTGATGCTACGCTAATAATTGTAACATAAATATGAAGCTAGCACAAGCAGCCAGTTGACTTAGCGTAGCATAAAGGCTGGAGACAGTGGGAAAAAGCTAGCCTGGCTCTGTTCAGTGCACCAAAACACACTTACAAGAAGTACCATGCTACACGAGGAGCCATCACAATGTTCTAGGGCTCTATCTGCATGGATTAGCTATTAGCGATAAGTGTTATGAGTCATCAGATTGGCTTACATCACGCAATCACCAGGTGGATTGGATTTACATGCCATTATATCACAATTGGCAGGTGGGCGTCTGCAAATATACCATGGCCCTTAAATGTGAGCTTTAAACTCTACATCAAACTTTGAAATCACCCACCGAGACTCTTGCAATACTTTACAAAACCCTGCAGTAATGAAGCAATTCATTGGGGGAGGTGTTTTCACTGGCATCAGAATGGTTAGATTACCAACCAGGAAGTTGCTGACATCGTCAAAGTGTCATTTAAGACATTCACAAATGTGAAGCACCACGTTCTTGCCAAGACACACAACAAAAAGTGGAACTGTGTAAATGACTGTGAAGGATCTCTGTCAACAAGCTCGAGATGACCCAACTTTCATGTCAAGGATCATCACTGGTGAAACCAAAGTGTAAAAACATCAATTTGTTGTTTTAAGGGGTGGTTATATACAATTGCGACTACTTCTTGGTTAGGACCAGTAGTCTACTGTAGTCTCTACTGGTTGCCTGGCAACCACACAAAAGCAAGAATTAGTCCAGCACATAAACAATATGTTTTTGTATAACAGACACGATATAATATGCTGGTTAAGGAGTTTTAGAGGTGCTGGTAGTTAGATTTGTGACACTGTGACATGGTGAACGGAGCCAGACTAGCCATTTCTAGTCTTTGCGCTAAGCTAGCCTAAACTGGATCCTGGCTAGTTTCTTATTCATGGCTCATACATGACAGTAGTATTAATGTTTTTACCTAGCTCCCCGCGAAAAAGCTAATTAAAGCATTTCCCAATGATTCCTCCAACATGTGGCATTATGACTTTCACCTTGTGACCTGAATACATGCAGCAGACGTACAGCTAATGCTAACAAACACGAACCAAAGTGATGATGCAGTGGGAAGGTGAAGTATGTGTGCTCCAAAAGACACGCGTGTATTGTAGACTTGCACAAACACGTGCACACAGAATGATCCAGGTGACTGCATTATCCTTGCTTTTACTTCAGAGACAGCAGAACTCAGTTAGCCCACTCACTCCTTGTCCAGACTGAAAATGGCTACTTGGCCTGCTCACCATGTCGCTGGTGCCTTCATCTTCAAAGTCGTCTTCGCCGCCGTCCGTCATCTCCCCCGCCTCCACCTCTGCTGGTCCCTCCGCTTCCTCTCCACCAGAGTGGTCTGCTGCATCACCATGGAGACACTCACACACCTCCTCTTGTTTCCTCTGCATCTCTGAGAGAGAGATAGAGAGAGAAAGTCTGGCAGTTAATATCAGAGCACAGTAGATTTATTGAATTGATTTTATTATTTCTACCAATGTAACGATTTTCTGTCAGACAAGCTGCTGTACAAAGCTTTGATATTTTCTTCATCACTCTGCCCTGTATGTGTCTTTCATTTCTGTACCTAAGGCAGCACTCGCTGTCTTTACTGTCTGCATGCATGCATGCATGCAGACAGGTCCTCCCCTCCCCTACATCAAATCTTACCGGCGTCTGAGCGATGTTGCCTCTCAATCTTCTCCAGCCTTCCCAGCAGTGAGTCGATCCTGGTCTTGATCTGTGACAGCTCCTTTTTGATTGTTAGGAGCTGGTCTGTCTTCACTGCGAGCATGTATTAATAAAGTTTAAAAGCATAATTAATGTGATGTTTGACAAAGAGACAGACGCAGTTACAACAGCCACTGTGCTGCTCCAACATGTCTCTGTGCAGAAATTTGGCTGAGGCACAATTAGTGAAAGGGCAAATGGAGGGAAGCCAAAGTTTATGATATTTCACTGTTCTGCACTGTGGGCAGAATACTGATTAGGAAGTGAGAATACGAGCTGTGCAAACTTTACTGTTGAATAATGAAGAGAATATTCCAGTTTCATACAACCTGAATCTTATTTTTTGTAGTTTTTCAGTCATAGTAGCACTGTACACACCAAGTAAAATGGATGTTTTTCTTTAAATAAGCTTATTTACTTTCCAGAGTATGAGGTGCTGGCAGAACCACGCTAGCAGTTTCCCCCTGTTTCCAGTCTTTGTGCTAAGCTAAGCTAAGATGCTCATGTTTTCTAAAATTACCTTAAAACCTGCACTGATTTATTTTGGGGGACTTTTCGGTGCAGAACAATAGGTTTTAAACAATATCGACCAAGCTAATTTGGTAAAAGTGTCACAAAACATTTTTCTTTTTTACAAATCATTCGGAAACTGGGCAACAATTATCACTTAACAGCTAATTCACAACAACAAGTTATTTCATTTGGAGTCATGTTGTGAATGAATGACTGTGTTTTAGCTCTAATTTTAGCCTCCGCCATCTCCAACATCTCTTTATCGGCCAAGTGCTTCACGATATTCAGTCTGTCTGTTGTTTACTGCTGAGCAGGTAGTGCACAGCTGGATTTTAGAGAAAATAACACTGTAGTATGAAATCAATTAATCAACAGGTAAGTCGGTTGAAACCAGAACAAAAGCTTAGAGCTGAGTGAGGTGATAATTATCTGTGGGTTAACCCCTCTGTGCAACATCTTTTACATTACATACAGTTAAATAAACCACTGTTTATATAAATAAATGTAAGTAGATGTGGGAACTCTTAAAAGAAGTCATTTTTGCTGTAAGGTGTATTTTTCATCATTTTCAAACAGACTAAATGGGCAGATAAGTCATTAATGTCTAACTACTCATTCTTGCAGCAATGTTTGCAGATCTCAGCATTCACTTTGGTGAGTACAATGTTACAGTAACTACAAATTAAGGCCTTACAAACTGGAATTTTCCCTTTAAATAAAGCTGGAAAAAGACACTTACAATAACAAAAGGGACAAAGAGAACATACGTTTAGGGGCTGTGATGGAAGAGCCGACATTGAGCGCTCGGGAGGAGGAAGAGGAGGAGGAGGAAGAGGAGGAACAGGCCCTGACTGGAAAGGAGGATTTGGCTCTGCGTGTTGACGGTACAACTAGCCGTGAACGCTTGATTGGGATCACAGCCCGGGTCGGGGGCACCACACGACCGTGGTACTCAAAGAGTCTGAAGACACATGAGAGACACAGTTGCAGCCATCTTAGCGACAACGTAAATGTAACACAAGTATTACAGTGCAGAAAAACACATTCTTGAAAAGCAGGGAGAGGTCTTTCTGGATTTATTATGGACATTGAACAGCAAAGTGTGTCGTCAAGTTGGCGGTGGGGTTTTTTTTTTTTTCTCTCTTCCCATCCCCCCCTGCAGGAATCAGTCCTGCAGCACCTTGATGTTATTCAAGCAACAAGAAGCGCTTACAAAGCACCTAATAGACATGCTGCAAAAGACGTTTGAACGATAGCGGTACATATTGAACAGCGCCACAGCCATTCAATCAAATCCAGTCCCCCGTTGCCGCCGACATACCAAATTGCCAAAATAGCAATAATGACTTAAAGCTGAAGGATTCAACTCTCAGGGATATTGCAAAGTAGAGGAAGTAAACAAACCAATGAAAATGTCAGAAGGAAGATACATTCTCTGCCTTGCCAGCACAAATGACCAGCCGGGGGACTATCTGACATTCAGTACTCGTCTATGCGGATAAAAGCATCATTAGTAAGCCCAACGGAGAGGAATAAAGACCTCCCCAATATGACATTCATTATGCCTATGATAATGTAGTTACTTTGCCTCAGATGGAAATGGGGCTATTCTGCTCAAAAGTCATCTTTATCTGAGTAGCTGCCTCGAAAATGGGGAGAAAGGAGGGTGCACACTGAGGGGCAAAATATCGGGAGAAAGGGGGACTTGAAAAACAGAGAAGGAAAGTTAGAAAGGATAAGGTGCAGCCAGACCCTGCTGCCCTTTTAAACATACCTGCTGTAGAAATCGTCTCTGTAGTAGTCATAGTCAAACTCGTAGCCACTGTAAAGATCAAAGAGACAGCTCATTTAATTTTCTGCTACAGTGTTAACGTACATGTCTCTTTGTGTGTGTGTGTGTGTGTGTGTCTGTGTGTGTTAGCTGGGTAGGAGCACAATCCTGACACAAGACACTCACAGGCAGGATTAAAAGAAGATAAAACATGGCGTGCACACACACACACACACACACATCTAAACTGAAACATGTGCTCTGTCCTTTCTTTGCATCGTGATTGCGTCAGTTCAGGGCCGACACATTTCACTTTAAAGAGGTAGAAGACGAGATCGATAACGCTTTAATGTCCGTGCGGTAAATACGAAGCTAGAAACAGGAAGAAACCATCACCATCGCCGCTAAAACCTCACTAACTGACATGTTTCAGCTTTTTTGTTTAAGTCGCGCAAAAAAGAACTGTCACTTGTGTGTCATGGACATCCTGCACACCGACCGCAAATTGCAACCCCGATTTTTTGATTCCCTCGACCCAGATTTTAAAAATGGCAGCCTGCAAAACTACAAAGAAGTGCTGACGTTCCTCCATTTGGCAGCTGATGAAAGGATTTCAAAAGGAGAGGATGCCCTCCTTTGTTCCTGCGTGTTTGTGTTGAGTTGAGGATGATGTCCCATCTACACCGAGGAGCTACCGCCATTTTTCTTACATGGATTGAACAAACAATTATTACTCATGTATTAATATTAGTCTTTCATGTACGGAGCCAGGCTAGTTGTCCCGCGGTTTCCCGTCTTTGTGCTAAGCTGACCATCTCAATACAGACTTGAGAAGAGCATTCATTTTTCCATCAAAAGCCCAAATAAACAGCTGTTTCGCTTTATTTGTGGGATGTCAGTCAAGTCACTTCCTGCACACAGTCCTCTCTTCTCAAACAAGACTCTCAAATGTCAAGAATGAGCAAATGTGTCATAGCCAAGGATTAAAAAGCATGGAAGTGGTAGCCGTTGCACTCAGGGCACTGAGCTGCCACTCAAAAAATCATTAGCTAACGGTGATGCAACCCTGAGAAAAATCCCGCCCACGTCAGGTTTGTGTCAGTGCAAAAAAAAAAAAAAAAGAAAAGTGAAAAATCTGATAAGTTAAAGAGAAGCAGAGGGAACTGTGACCAAAAAAACCCATATTTTACATGATTACACAAATGATTTTTTACTTTGGAGATCAAATTCTTTTCTTTCATTCTTATTTAAGTTTGATATTTTAAAGTTTGACACAAATCTGATTCCATAAAAGAGAGGGGGGACACTGCGAGCACAAGCAGAGAACTGCCTGTTCCTCCAGAGGGATCATCAGCACATATTTTACAGACAGCAGAATGTAAGTGCGGCAGGAAAAGTAGGTCAGAAAAAGCAATATCCGCCTGATACGGCAAAATAAGACACGTTTCACACGAACCTGTAGAGGGATGAGAGAGGCCTCTTGGAGCCCATCTTAGGCCTGTATGGTTTTGGCTCTCCTGCCATGTTGATATCTGGAAACAAAATGAAAATCAATGTTCATGATGCGATACAGTCCCAGCCCATAATGGGCCAAAACGGGTCTGAATGTACGTCAATATGAAAAACTTCAGCTACAAATCCATTCGATGTCATGTTTTACACTGATACACCTGCACCGTTGTTGTGAAACAAACCATGAACTTAAATGAAGCTTCCAAGCTGTTTAATCATACATTCATTGTTAAAAATTGGGAAAAATTCCCCCCAAAATTGGGAAAAATTCCCAAAAAATTGGGAACTTTTCCCAAAAAATTGGGAAATTTTCCCAATTTTTAACGCAAAACTGCATGCCCTTGAATTTTTCACACACATTGCTGTATACAAACGTACACGCTCATGCCGTCGTATCTCTAAAAGTGCATTGCACAGTTTGAATGCAAGGAAATTTACTAAAATGCTAAAAGAGTAAAATTAATGTTTGGGAAGTTTTTCAAATAAAAAAACAACAACAGACATTTCAAAACAAAACTGTCTACATCTATGTTACAAACAAATAGAATGAATTAATCAGAAAGGTCATTGCCACGTAATCTTTATTTGCCGCTCTGTGTTTTTGTATTGGGATATTAGTTGTAGTCGCTCGGCCTCAAGTTGATAAATCCAAGATTCGGCTTTAGCACCACAGGTTTTTAAACAGACTACGCTGACACAAAAGGAACTTGAAACACGCCATCGCTGGAGATACAAAAGTGACAAAAAAAAAAAGAATAACTTTCAGCGTCCCGACTTTGGATGACGAGTGACACGGCTAATTAGAGGAGAAAAAAAAGAGATTGCAAGGTGAGATTAGAGGAAGAGCGTCGCTGACAAACGCTCGAGGGCCGATTCCCCCTGAATCACTTCTCAGACACGGACACATCAGAAAGACTTCTTCGTGTCTGTCTTCTAAATTTCACCTCTTGGGTAACCCCGCTGTTTTGTTTTTTATATTTATTTTTTTTTACCCAACTCTTAGAGAAACAAATTTCACGTGGAAAACTTTTCCAACATTCCCGCACACACACGACCGAACCATCTCAGTGAGACCGTGCAGATTCAACGTTGAAAGACAACACCTTTAAAACTATATATACACACAAAAGCACAAAATAAATAGTTTATCATTGCAGTGACACTTTATCAAATTGTAGAGAAACAGTTCTCATAAAAACAGGGTTACTGATGGTGAGTTTAGTTTCTCCAAACAGCACAGCGATGAAATGTTCAACCTTACACGTTTTGATGTACTAGGAATCATGAACAGCAGCCATTCACGGTGGTAGCAGAGCCCTTTATGCGAATATGAAAAGACATCAATACCATGGCATTCATCGTGACGCACAAAAGACTCAAAGTCTATCTGTAAAACCCAAAAACATTATAGAAGTCGACTTATTCATGGGTTAGACCGTAAACCTGTGCAATCTGCTCTGCTGTGACCTTAATACTGGACCCTTTTCTTATGCAAGACAGCACACCTTTATGTATTTTCTTAACAGAGCTATAAGAAGCGCTGCGATGCTTTGACGGGCAGAGGTTTGTGTTACAGTGTGGTGAGTCACTGTGAAAAGGGACAGGTATACGCTGGTGCTCTGAAAGCGACAAAAAGGAAGTTACTGCTTGACCCGCTCATCGACACGGTCAAAAGTTGGAGCAGCGGCAGCAGATGCAGCTCTCTGCGGCTTTCCGGGGCGCTTAAACTGCTCCATCTCTGAGTCACAACTGCTCGCAACACACGTACATGATTCACATAGTTTCTAGAATCAGTGAGACTTAGACTTCTCCAGGAAATCGTTAAGTTCTGTGTCCACTGTGAATAAAAATCCGCTAAGATATCAGAAAGAAAACCGGCAGACAACTGCAGAACTTGAGGTACTTGAGAGGTTTGTTAACGTTTTCCTCAGTATCAAAGTAATCCAGTGACACTTGTCTGTGCATCCATGGGAACGCTGCAAACAGGAAATGCTAATAGCTAATTCTGCATACTGTGAGTGTGTCTGAGAGGAGGGCCCACAGTGGCAGACTCTGAGAACCTCAGCTGCTGCAACATGGACTGAGGATCAGTAGTTTTGCTGACAGGACGTGTACGCGTTCATCAAATTGCAGATTTGGCTGACACAGTGAGCTGAAGACCATTTAATTTATTCTGTTATCAGGTGTAAATTAAAAATGTCACTTCTGCGTTGAGTTTCTCGGTTTAATGCTGGTTTTCTTTTACTCTGCAAAACATTACTTTTTGTTACGAGAACTTAAAATGGCCATGACTTAATTAATTGACTGCTGAAAACTTCGGATTAACTTTTATTAAAAGTATTTGTTAGTTGGAGTCTGAACCTGGCACTGGTTTGTGCTGCCTAAGCGTCTACAGTGCATTGTGGTGTGATGAGACTAACCAGGTGCACTAAGGTAGAAAGCATCGATTCTTTTAGTGATTTCACTGAAGCCCTCAAAGAGATAAAGACAAGCAGAGAGGCTAAAAACTTAAAAAGGGCCTTGAGACGACTGAGACATTATGCAAAAATAAAAAAAAAGACTACAAGTTAATATTAGGACAGAGTAGTTAACATTTTGTTCACTTTGTAAAACGACAAGAAAAAAATGAAAATCCCCTTGAAATGCATTAACGGCCGGCTGTGACTCATCCACGCGGCTCTCGTTGTGACTGACAGCCTCTTCTAACTGCCAAGAATCACAGCGCGCAGCACCGAGCTGGTATCACTGCGTTCAGTCTGCCGGCGTGTCGGCGCTGCCTCTGCTCAAGCTCAGCTCAATCAGCCTTGAGTGCTGCTCAAGGTCATACACTAAAAAACACAAACAAATGTCAAACGTCCCGTTCCCATCAGCAACACGCACACAGAAGAGAGATCCCTGTCTGATGGATGAGTCACCCCTGACAGCTTCAACAAGTCGCACAGATAAAACATCAGCTTTGCATCAACTGCCTTGGGGATCATGCAGCAGCAAATGTCATGACAGGAGCTGAAGTCGAGTCGTTTTGCCAAAAGCCTTGCAGTCACTCCTTTTTTTTTTGTTTTCTCCCCCACTGGTAGAGGTGGTAATGAAATCCCGAGCTGCCATGTAAATGCAGTGAGCTTATGAATTAAAGAGTGCAAGATATCTCAGACTACACTATCTGTTTTCCTCTGTCACACTCCCATGCACACACACACACACACACACACACACACACTCACTCCTGCAGCTGCACCTGCGTCTGGATCTTTCAACACATTGTCTGCAGATTAACCATTATGCCGCGTTCCGAGTCCCTTCCTCTTGCTCCTTCTCCTTATTTCCCTCTTTGCTCTCTCTAATGGACTA
This sequence comes from Datnioides undecimradiatus, assembly GCA_008933995.1. Lineage (NCBI taxonomy): Eukaryota > Metazoa > Chordata > Actinopteri > Lobotiformes > Datnioididae > Datnioides > Datnioides undecimradiatus. Next base: position 3,876,243 of record WARS01000052.1, read on the forward strand.
ATGGATTGGGGATACATCGGCAGCTCTCAGGTGCATGGGGACAGCTGTATCATTATCATTAGGCTCCAGGAAGACGTGAGAAATGGTCCACATTGTAAAGTGTGCTCTCCTCTGCTCCCCTGCTGGGGTCATTAAAGAGAGAGCGAAGCACTAAAAAGCACTCTAAAATGAATGCTGCCACCTCACAACATACCCCACCCCCGACAGACACACACTATGCCTCTGATTAATTACAGTCATTATACTAATCATATACAAAAAAAAAATGGAGTGAATGTGTGTTTGTGTGTGCATGTGTGACTGACTTGTTTGTACGTGCAGCCATAAAAAGGTTGAGGTTGGAGATAGAAGAGATGGAGACTGTGTTGCTAAGCAATAGCCCATTAGGACTTGATTAATACTGTAAACTGTATGCAGCATCACATTGAGGGGGGAATATAAAAAGTTACTTTATGCTGAAGCCATTATGAGCAAGTTGGCCGCCGCAGAATAACACAAAAAGATTTTTTTGCAGGGTGGCATGGCCATGGTCACCGCGGACTGAAGCCTGGCCGTCTTATTGGTCAGTCATCATTGCCTTTTTTGGGGGGGCTGTTTTTATCATGGGAAGAATAATCACTTTTTTTTTTCTTCAAATGACCAAAGAGATCAAATTCTGATTTTCATTTCACAGGGACTGCAATGCACAAAAAAGCACTCACTGTTTTATAGCCACTTCTTTGACAAAGTAAGTAAAAAAACATTTTTTGGGATACTGTGCACCATGCGACAATGTGCCGATAGTGTAATGCTAGTGTTTTACTACAAAGATGTGAGGACTGTGATGGCTTGATTAGTTGAGCAGGTAATTTTAAATACTTATTCTGTTAACCTTTTAGGAGTTCTTACAACCGTGAATTTATATTCATAAATTCTGCACCTCGCATATTGTGACAGAGACAAAAAAAGAAGAGAAACTCTCAGAACAGCGCTAATGCTCTGTAGCTTTAGAAACTTGTACGTTGCACCCCCAAGTGTAAGCGTCTTCCTTTTCTAGCAGAAATAAGAAAATATGCTGAATATTATTTGATCCCTTCTATCTCTGCCTGAGTTGGAAATAATGAAGTGTCGTATGATGTAGGTGCCCTAAATAGCCCATTATTTTCAACATATGCGCATTTTTAGGTTTGTATAAGAGAGATTCTTGTGCCACCCCTTTAAAAGATAACGACCAACACAGATGACGTAAAACCGCTGACCATCCTCTCAACTAATGAGAAGTTACGCTTCATCTTCTAAACCGGTAAAATGTTGAATGTTCTGCTGTCAGGCAGCGGTTGTGAAGGACACCAGACTGTAAAAGCGCTTGTAAAAAGGTAAAGATTTGTCCTCAGAGAATACAATGAAGATACATATGAAGATCAGTAAAACAGGGTCATATTGTGCAATTATTAACCAAAACATCTGTTGTTAAAATGAATCACTGACTAATGAAAATTTTATTTAAAAAAACCCCACAAATTTAAATAAAATCAGTTTTAAAGTCATCGTCCTTGAGATTTCATTGCTGGTTGATTTGGTGGGATCTGTTGCTATTCATGGTCTAGCATTTAAATGCATTTTCAGTGTGGGTTTCTGTTCTGTTCCCCATGTTTCAAACCCCTTCTGGGGAATCAAGAGTTGCTCCTCTTCCACGGCATTTCTGTCAGTGGGGGATGAAATGCCCCCAGTGGGTCACGGAAACACTGCCATGCTCTCAGAAATGCTGTTGAAGAAGGGCAACTACTGGATTTGTTTTCAGCACCTGGGGGCTGAGAGGATTCACTATATATGCTTGAGTAAAGAGTACAAGAGATGACAGTCAACCACTGGCTGTTATCATAGCATGCTAACACGCTACACAGTTTTAGAGCTACACAAACCTGCACAAACGTTAGACTGTCAGTAACAAGACTACTGCCAGAAAGGTGGTAACTGGTTAAATGATGCAAATCTATCGAATAGCATAATTGAATTAAACTGTAAAAACAAGGACTTCATGCAGTATGATAAAAATCTTAAGGCTGCATTACTTGGTATTTGGGGGCAGCAAACAAGAGTGTTTTTAAAGAGCTTTTTAGCCGCAAGCAGCTGTTTGACACAGCCCGAAGACTGTGCTGGTATGAGCAAAGATTGTACGCTTGAAAACAGCTGAAAGGTGCTGAAACGCTTGATAGAGTTGAGCCGGCGGTGATAATTAACTGTTGGTCTGTCGCTGCAGTCAAACTCAGTTTTTAAAGAAATATGTTTTAGTCCAACTTTACGGACGACGACATTTTCAAAACCAGTGTTACAAAAAAAAAAGTTGATGAAAAGTATTTCAATAAAGAAAAATGGGTCTCTTACAGAGAGTGTGCTATATTACACTAAAGTGGAACATACTTGTTATTAATACTGATATTAATTTCAGTCATGTCATCTTGGCATAAACAGGACATAGCATGCGCCATCAAACCCCTTCCAAACACATTCAGAGGCACAGTTTTACTCAGCCTAGTTTGCAAGTCATACACTCTGAGGTCAAAGGGGTGTTTTCACACTGTCTCCACTCATCTGTGTACAAGATGAAAGCATCAATCTCGGGCTTTACAAGACCTCATTTTAACTGAGCGTCTCCTGCGGCAAGGATGTGGCTGAGTTCACTAACAGTTTTATCCGTCCACACTGGATCCTTCAAGAATACAATCATCACCACCTCAGGGGCCTCTGACACAGTTTGGGTTCATTCATATTAATGAGGCTAAATTACCTGCGAGTGTGTTGCTGTGTTACCGCGCGCGTGTCTATTTTAGCGAGATATAGACCCCCTCGGCTCAGCATGCCCTTGAGCTCTTTGTCTCTGGAGGTGTGGACGAGTCATTATATCCGGACTGGGTGCACACAATGAGTCACGCGGCACACACACAAACACACACCAAATCTGAATTAGTCCACAGGGATGTGCTTGGTTAGAAAGCAGCTAAATAACCGTGTAGCCCTTCTGCTGCTTCTATTTAGCCAAGCTCAAGCTGAATTATAGTGTAGCAGCAATTTTCCTCTTGACTGGGGTTATTCTCATAGGTAACAGTACATCAGTACATACATAATGGAAACAGTTGGGTAGTAAGTGGTCGTCCGCGTTTAACTGGTGTTTCTGTCAATAAATCAGAAGAGGTAGGGGAAGTTTTGAAATATCCTGAGATAAGAAACGACACAATACATTTCCTCCCTGAGCTAATGCCTAAACATAATCTTTGGCAGGCAAAGGATCACTCCTGGCACAGAACGAACTCGCTGCTGTAACCCGCATCCCGAGAGCAGGTGAGCAGTATTTGATTAAGAGATCATCCAGGCACCTGTGTGAATACAAATGTGCGACTAAGAGACATCCTGCGTGACAGCTGTCGCAGATGCAATCTACGCGGCGCCCTGTAAATCTGACAGGGGGGACTTAAATAATCTCCGATCTCAGCTCAAGGGCGAAGGGGGCTCCGGCTTTTTATTACACCTGAGAGTGCGCTTCCTCAAGCAGGGCAGGGCGAACGACAGGCTGAGACAGTAGACACTTTGAATGTGTGGCTGGGTATCTGCACACATGTGCATGCATCAGCGCACGTGTACATGACGACCTTTTGTTTATTATCTTAGCATATTGCTCAAACTGGTCCGAATGCAACTGCAGATTGGATCATAAACGTAATCAGACATTCACTGGATGTAATGTGGACACATTTGTATTTTGTCCATAGCACAGATCAGACTAATGGACATACTTAAGACTGATGTCTGCATCATGACTGTATTAATTCTCTGTAAATTAAGATTCATTTACCAAACTAAAAAGACGAAGATGAAGACGCTCCGCTTCATTTGCTCCAGCAGAAAATATTGATTAGCATAAAATTCAACATATCAAAGTATAAAATCCTTAACCCACTGCAGACCCACGCTGCTGTCGGTTCAGTACTTCTGTATGACTTGCACAAACGACTGCAGGACATTTCCAACAGGGAAATGAGGAGCCATGTTTTCTCCTTTATTGTCATTTGGAGGCACTGGTGTCCCTGATTGTCACCATGGAAACATAGCTCTTAGATCAGAGTTAGCCTGTGAGGTGGCTGGGGTGGCTAGCTTAAAATGAGCCTGTATTGTCTCCGTTTGTTGGGCTTTTATTGGACTAACCTGAACGCAAAATCGGTCTGAAACACCTGTTTGTATTATCTTCCTGATGTGACCAGTCAACAAACTTCTGATGGCTTATATTAGCTTATATTAGCACACTTCAGACGGTGCTGGGTAACTGTGTTTAGCAGCATGCTTGTCTTATTTTAGCTAAACGTATTGTGCTGACCTGCATCAGTATGCAGAAAAGCAGGTCTCGTGATGTTGAGGGTCAGTTTTAACAACAACAGAGTCAGAACAAGAACAAGCACTTTTTTGGACAAACATTCACAGGGTACGACTACCCTATATTGTGCATTGTACCCGGGTTTATGGCTAATGGCTCGCTCAACACTGGACAAATGACAAATAATAATCAACAATTTTGACCTTTTTTTCCCTTTTGTTTCTCAAGAAAACATTTGAAGGTTCTAACTTTTCATATATAAGCGTTTTCTGTTTTAAACTTGTTTTACATTCTACCTCAATATATTTGGGTTTTCCAGAGTTGGCACAAATATTTAGGTGACAAATTAAATGACTGTTAGCTGCAGCCCTAATATCCAATTATCAAAATTCTTTAAAAATTTTTTGATACAAATAAATGGTGAAATTATAAGAGGTGTCTCAAATTTGAATTTTGAATACTCAAAATATATCTGGATAAGTTTTGTACGATATGAATCACTTACAATAATGTGACTATTGTCAGTTCTATACACTGCATCTTAAAAGCACTTGACATATACACAGGGTAATAGACTATCCCCCTGCAAGCTTCAGGACATCATTGACGTCTATTCCAATTACTTCGTCACCTCTCTGTGTGCCACATGCACTGTTGCAGCGCGTATTACGTCCCAGCCGATTTCAATCAGGTTGAGAAGCTCGAGGCTTTAACAGTTTTTGTTATGGCTGGAGGGGGGGACACGTGGATTAATTGCTCCACGGCTTGTCCTTCCTTAATGAATTCCTTGTACTTTGCTCTTTCGCCCTCTTAAGGAAAATGGTTACTTGGCAGCACATAAATTTGGCAGCCGATCCCCAAAGCTCCTGAGTATCTAATAAAATTATTTTCATTAGACCTGCTGAGCTATGGCCCATTAAGGAGAACATGATGTGTGGTGGCTAAATTTTCGGATCGACTGCGCTCCACATATCGCACTGGGACAACAATGATTAGTTGGTGGATGTTATTATATCCAAACACAGACCAGCGGTACAGAGGGCAAAGTTGTACCGCAGCTGTGGTACATCTCAACATTGGTGCGTGTTGATTTTTGCATTAAAGCATAATGAGCATGTTGCCGTAGCCTGAGGTAACGATAATTTAGTCTTTCATCTCTCCTGAGCTGTTAATGCACTTTTCCTCCTTTTCCATTTTGGCTTCTTTTTTTTTTTTTTCTTATGATGAAACTATGTGGCTCTTAAGTGCAACACTTTGAAACACTTTAACCCCTCCAGCCAGTCCATTACTTCACCCTCACCCCATGCTTGTGAATCTGTGCAAGCAGCTTGAAAACAAACTGGCAGTTACCAGCCACCTGCTGGAGACAACTTGAGCGTTTGGTCTGAAACTTGGCCTCCTCTTTCACGAGCTGACTGTGGAAACACTGAGCAGCGCAGAGTTACAACAGGAAGTCACCGCATTGCACATCTGTCTTATTCATAAGTGTGGGTCTTTAAATCTGAGATCCTACCAGAGGATCAACAGGATGAGAAAGGAACAAAAATCCCGTTCCTGCTGATGATGTTAGTTTTTCAGGTGTGTGTCCAATCTTTGCTTTTTTCCAAGTTTCAAGACTTCTGAAGATAATTCAAATTAAACAAATAAAAAAAATGGTCAAATCTGTCGCATCTTGTGACAGGTACAGACTACTTCACTTAAAGGGTCACAAGTCATTAGAAGCTAATATGAGGAGGAAAGTAAAATGTCAAACAATCCATGTAAGCATTGATTTGTCTTATTCGATTTTGGAAAGTTCATCAGATTAAAAGATCAGTGGCCCTGGGAAGTTATACTGGGGCTCTGTTCGCACAAGACATGCTGGCACATCAACGCAGCACAGGTGTAGAAAATAAAAATCACTGATGGCTGAATCTCCCTTAAGCTGCTTCAGTTTCACGGTCCTGATATCGCGCATGCAGGCTCACACTGTCAAACTGTCATGGCTGACACTTGAATGCAACAGAAACATCATTAATGTTATTTGCAACGCCTGTTTTTTTTTCTCTCCTTAGTCTAATCTCTGCTGTGAGTAAAACCTAGTGATTATGACGATAATTGTTCGCTGCAGGCATTAAATGAATGCATTTGCTAAAATATTATGCAGAAGACAGTGGCTGTACACATAACACATTTTTTATTATTTACCCACAGATCTGCTAACCGTACAAAAAAAGATCCCAATCAGTGCAAAGCTTCTTATGTACACAGGTGCCCACCACACCTGGAGCAATCAGCAGAGGACTACTTTGCTCACAGGCACTTCTGCAGTCCAACCTGAGCACAACGCGACCACCACTACACACTCTTTAGTCTGCAGTCACCAAGTAGATTAAAATAAATGTTATGCCCTTTAGGCAGCAATTTCCTGCCTGTGATCAAGTCACTGAGAGAAATGAGTCTCTCACAGTTCCAGAGAAAGGCACAAGAGCTGGATGCACAAAAAGCAGGGTGCATGTTGTCTGGATGGGGTAAATTATTATCATATTAGTGTGGGCAAAAACAAAATGATTATCCTGTAGTGATGTGCATCAGTGCCCGTAATTGAATTTCCATGCATGATCCAACAGCTACAATTCAAAACTTCACAGTGCATTTTTTAAGATCGAATAAGGATGGGGTCTTACTCCCCCCCGCCCCATAAAATGTCAAATTTACATGCAAATGCTGACACGCGCTGATCAACAGAAGAAGCAGCAGCAGAGTGCAGAGGACACAGATTTCAAACAGACAGGCAGCAGCAAAACATCGCAAAGTAGCCTGCACACATACATGTATTTAAACAGTAAGTTTTCCGAAAATCAAAACACTATAAAACGACATAAGTAGTGGAGCAATTTCACTGTAAAGTTGAGTGAAACTGACCGGTAGAAACACCTGAATTCATCTACTTTATGTTAAAGCTGGCGGCGGCAACTTCACACTTTGTCGCCGGTGATTGACGCCTCGTACTCACATCTGTGGTTGCGACGCCTGCCTTTGTACATGGTCATGACGAGCGAGGGGTGACGGATACGCAGGCGACAACTCTGCTGCGGCTGAGACCGACTTCGCTTCCCTCTCTCTCTGCCCCAAAATAGACAGACTGCCGGTGAGAGCTCCAGCTCCAGAGTCTCAGCCCAGCCGCTTCAGACCATACCATTTGTCAAACTATCCCAGGGGGGAATCCCGCCTCAAACGCTCCACTCTGCTCCACATCCAGGAGCACGAGCTGAACTGAAAATACCCCCTCTCTGCCCCTGTGTCTGCACAGATTAGGCGGTGAGAAATCACAATAACTTTAATTATGATCCTTTGTGGATGATAGTTTCAGACTGTCTGATCAGCTTGAAGTCTCTCTCCCCATTTAAAGGTTTGTTTTCCAGAGAGAACTGATAATAAAAGAAAACAGACTTAATGAAACTACTCTACAACAGTTTAATTATACAATATTTGTATTAGTTATATTGCAAGTAGTGTACAAGGCTGTAGAGAGGATGTAAGATAAAGAATATTTTAATTAACTTATTTTTCATATTTTTCAACTTACTTCAGATAGCTATTAATGTTGGTGATGGACTGTAGTGTGTTCTGTGTGTAGTGTAATTCTTAATTTACCTCTATAAAAGTAGTTAAGATCAAACAAAGAGAGTCTTTACATAATTTTAATCGACCTGTGAAGTACCTATGACCTGTAAGTCTGCAGCTGATGATTATTTTCTTTATCAGTTATTCTAGCAATTATTTTCTCTGTTTTCTCTATAACATGGCAGCATAAGGAGAAAAAAAAAAGAAGCTTGTCACGAGTTTCCAGAGGTCATGGAAACATATTCACAGATTCACAGTGTCCAAAATCTAAAGATATTAATTGACTATCACACAACACTAAGGGGAAAAAAAGCCAATACTATTACATTTTTAGTTGATTGACTAATTAATCAGTGTCATCCACAGGGGCTACAGGTCTGGTTATCATGTTAATGTTATCATTTAACATTTCAGACCAATTTACGGTCACAGTGACTTGCTAACCTACTGGCTTTCTGACCTCTGGGAGGCAGAACTGGCTGTAAACACAACATTATCTTCGGAGGCGCAAAGTTTCAGCCTATTTAAACAAACAGCAATCATGACCAACTTCTGCATGCTAGCACATTAGCCTTGGTGCATCTTTCCACCTGATAAATGTAAGTTTACTTTTTACTCTGTTTTTGTTTTTTAAGTGGGAATATTGAGCCACTAAACACTGTTAGCCACCTGCTCCCTAACTTGGTGCAGTGAAAGTCATGCAAAGTCACTGTGAGAATGACATTATGAAAGTGAACCAAAACATAGTCCCAAGACCAAAGCAATGATCCCAAGGACACTATAAAGCTCCACAAAGTCCAGAGATGAATTTACTGTGGGTAAGAGTGAACACTATAAAGTCATTTGACCCGTTGTTCACATCATTAAGTGCAGCTTAAACAACAAAGATGTACACACTGAATGAGCTTTAACTGATTCATGCACATGTGCATACACTCTTCCACCCATTAATTCCTGCATCTTAATTTCAGTGCATGCCTGTATAAAACACACACACATACATGCATATTCACATGCACACAGTCTGATATTAGTCTGCTGTTTCTATCATGATGAGTTTTATCCATTTGTTTGCATTTATTTATTGCATTTTCCTTTCCAATACACTTTTATCTGTGTTGTCCATGTTCAGCTATTTAATGAAGAGAACTTTTCCTTATATGGAAAACTGTGTCAACAGCTTTTATTGGCATGATGTTTTGATCAAAATTCATACATAAATTGATTAAAGTAAATAAATAAGTACTTTAAAAATGTAGAAATTTATGTCACATGGGATGAAGGCACTTTCTGTTCATATTTAAAGTGAGAAATGCCCTGAATCATAAAGGAAAAAAGGGAAATTCTGTGTGTTCAATAAAATCAAGACACAGCGTCCCAACATTACAGCATGTCTTGCTTTATGATTCTCTGTGTTAAACACAGAGCCACACACAGAACTCAACGATAATTCAACACCTATTTGTTGCAAATTAAGAAAAACAAAATCATCAAGAGCGTCAAAGTGAATGACACACATGCTTTCATTCATCTCCATGTTTTGTTTTTTTTAATTGAATTAAATGTGGATGGGCTGTGGACGTCAGGGCCAGATTGAAAAAGCAGAGCGCCCCGTGGGGGTGGGTGGGGGGGCTGGCTACTGACTCCCCAGCTGTTGCAGCATTTGGGCTCTGTTGTAGATGAAGCCTTGTAATTGTAATATCTAATTACACTGACATGGGGTTTGCAGCTGTCTCGCACACAGCCTGACGTCTTAATAGTCCCCGAGCGTCTTTGTTCTCGATAAGAAACGACAAGAAACTAAAAGCTTCATGAAAGATAAAGGCTGAATGTGACGGCTTCATTGTGTCAGGGCGATACAAACGCCAGTGTCCTCAACTATTGTCTCACTTTGACATCTTCGGAGGAATATTAAAAAGACACCTCTAATTATTTGATGCTGGGGGTGAAAACAAACTAAACCGTGCATTGTGTGCTTCTTCCTCCTCTGGTTTTTTTTTAATTCAACAGGGTTATTACAGGCTACTTTTGAAAAACACAAGACATGGCCTCATCCTAACCATTACCACCATGACCAGCAGCAGCAGAAGCAGCAGCACAATCGTTGTCATAGTTCAACACCAAACAGTTCTCGTGTCAACAGTCTCCAGGCTGCTCAGCGCCACTGTGGACACAACAAAGACAACCAGTAAAAATGCTAGTTTTCGTGGCATAAAATATTCTGCACAGGATGCAGTCTCTCTGTCAGACTACTGAGGATACAAATGAATCATGCATGCTGGGGGGACAAAATAAGATGTCCCAGTTTCGGCAGCGGCGCGCTCAAGGCTGTTCTCTCAGCACCACCTAGTGTTTGTGCAGGTGGAAAATTCATGACTGTAGAGGAAAACACTGCCTGGCAGACACAGCGTAAGATTTCTATTTATTGTTAATATTGTGATAATAACATGAACATGAACCATTTAAACTAACAAAAGAGGAGGCTTATTTTAGTTATACTGCATTTCTGCATTGGTTTTAAGCCCTCACTGTCATGTGTATGGTTACTTCTTGTCTGGTTCATGTTGCTGTGTTTCCTTATTTTACTTAATATGTTTGATCAAGAGAAAATGAATTTTCAGACTGTGACATGAAACGCAGCCACCTTGTACAAATACTGTACAGAGTCATTATTTGTCATTTCACACGTTTCACACCACCAATTTCCCACATATTAACGCTGAACGAATCAGCTTTACGTGACCTGCAGCCCCAAATATCATAAATCATCAATATCATCAATCCCAGGGATCTAAGAACACCGTGGGTTCATTTTGCCGCTGTGCAGTTTGTGCTTCAACCACAGAGAGACGCTCAAGCACCACCGCACAGCAGCCGAGCATGAGAGCTCTGACTTTGAACGGGGCAGATATGATCGCACCAAGCTCTGATAATAAAAAAAAAATGAAGCTCAGGTATCAATGCATCTCTGTCCAGATTTTATCAACAAAGGCAGAGAGCAGAAGCGCTGAGTTGTTGAAACAAGGCTGAAACCTTCCCCCCAGCGTGCTCTTCATCACCTGAAGACATCTTCAGCAGGATCTGAGTGGCTGCCGTCTGAGGCCAGCCACCGGTGTGACTGCATGTCACTGTTATTTGCATGAACTACTTCAAGTCATTGTGTCGGCAATCCAGTCATGTCCGAAGGAATTAAATTGAGTAAGGCAATCGCAGGAGCTTTGGTATCTTGTGGCTATTAAATCTACTCAAGCGTGGGACGTTCGGGTAACTCAGCAGGCCGAGGTGCACACTGCGTACTCAGGACTTTACAGGTTTGAGTCTGACCCCCTGTCACATGTTATACCTTCACACAGCTGTGTGTCACTTCTCACTGTGTGTAATTTAATCAAAGTAGAAATCAGTTAAAGAATTAATATGTGGTGCAGGCTGCGCCCACCCCTGGCAATATATATCCTGATCAAATGCAAAGTTCATGTTTAAAAGATAAGGCGTGAGGGTTAAATTTCACTGCGGCAGCAGAATAAAGGAGAAAAAGATTATTTTCACAGCAGAGGGAGACGTTACTGAAGGCACCTTTAGTATACCTCTGACACTTATGGTGCACAGCTAATATACTGAATTTATTGTGTGTGTGTGTGTGTGTGTGTGTGTGTGTGTGTGTGTCCTCAGACACTCAGTGTTTATATCAGGTGCAGCCGGTGGAGATGCAATATGCCACGCTGTGCAAAGAAATACTTCACTGTGGTTCCTGTATGAAGCCATTTTCTATGCAACGTTAGCTCTCACCGCCTCTGTTCAGGAGACATGTGTTCACCTGAGAGCAGCCGGGGAATGTAACCAAGTACATTTACTCAAGTACCGTACTTGTACTATAAAACTGAGATACTTTTCTCAAGCGATTTCCTTTTAATGCTACTGTTAGTTAAGGTACGAGTTACTTTATCTGCAAAACACAACATATAATGATAAAATATGATCAATCCAGGAGTTTTTGCAAGTACAGCTAAAATCATTAGTTGATTAATCAATTAGTTAATCAAATCCTGATTTTACATATGAGTAACAACAACCTGATGACAGTCACAGGAGACTTTTTAATGCATTTAGTTTACTTTGGATACTTTGAGTGAACATTCCTGATAATACTTACATACTTTTACTAACAACAGTAATAACAGTGTCGTGTTGGAGGTTTTACTTTATCAGCTCTGCCTGAGACTTCGCTCCTTTTCTCTTTCCATGTGGCCGTTGTGTTTCTCAGTAACTGCTGCAGTTTATCAGTGTGAATATCAATGAGAGGAGCCTCTTTAAGTGGATGTAATGATGCAGACAGGACAAGACAGACGGGACATGTGAATTTGTGTTGACAGTGGTGTGAATATTTCTGTGGCGTGGCAACATAAAACCCGCAAACCATTCAAGGCAGATGGCCGCCCACCTAGAGCCCGGTCCTGCTCAAGGTTTCTGCCTGTTTGTAGAAAGTTTCCCCTCACTGCATCCATCGAGTGCTTCATCGTGGTGGGAATTTATGGGTCTGTGTCATCAATATGAAGAGTACTGTCTATATGAAAAGTGCCCTGAGTTAACCTCTGTTATTAATGGCCACTGTACAATTCAAGTTGAATTGCTTTTTTTAAAAAATGCTTTTCATCCTTGTCTGCAGATCCTATGAATTAATCAGTCGTCCTCTCATAATCAAAGTTTTTTGCTATAATTTGAAACAGAGCACTTTACTGGCTTTAGCCGGTGACGACTTCAAGGATTAGACTGAACTTTCTAATCATTAGACGAGAGGATTGATACACCTCATATGTCTAGATATAAAGTTTAAGCCGGGAGGGCGTTAGCTTATCTTAGCATAAGACTAGCAATATTGGAGAAACAACTAGCCTTGCTTTGGGAAACACTGAAATGATCTGTCTACCATCAGGTTAGCTTGTTACATCTCGCCTTATTATTTGATACAGCAAATGTAGAAGATACAAGTGGTCTTATAGGTGCTGTGGTTATTTCCTGGCAGTAGGATGAACTGACTTCCAGGAGCCTGTTTGTCAAGAAAGAGCCACGGCGCATAATTAGATATGTTTCAATTAGAGGTGCTAGTTCTGTTTTGGTTCATACCTGAAAACTCTAGTTGTTTCCACCTGCTTCCAGTCTTTATGCTAAGCTAAGCTAATTGCCTCCTGGCACCAGCTCCATGGAAACATCAGAGTGGTACCGATTTTCTCATGTAACTCTAGAGGCAAGAGAATAAAGAAGCACTATTTTCTAAAATATTGAATTATATTGAATGCAGCGATTACTCTTTATCACAACCTGCAATATCTGGGAACATGGTGACCATTATAATGAAATCTGACAGGTTGTAAACAAATAAACTAAATCTATATCTGGCTTTGACATTTATGGAGAAATATTTTTAAAAAACAAACAAATCTTTATTCTGAGAAGTAAAAAACTTCAGAACTAATACGTTGTTGTTGTGTCTGTGCCTCTAAATTTTATCCAGGAGGGTTATTCCGGTCTAACTTTGAGACAGATCTGAATCCCCTTCCTCTGTTTACGTTCAGTCAGAGTGTCTGAATCACTTCATTTGGAGGAAAAACCTAAAGTTACCACACCAGAAATGTGAGTAATAATTGAACAGAATCTGTCACTGAAAAGGAGAATTACGAGCAAAACCCCTGAACCTGGATGGATGTTGACAACGAACCGTCCGGGCCGTCATTTCAGCGCTGGCCTTCAAATAAGTTTCTCCTATATTGGTGTTTGAACAATTGCATGACTGCTCACATTCTTTACACCTGAGCTGCCTCGTGGTCACTTGGGTACGTCCAGTTTCACTAAAGGTACAGGGTCTCGGCCATAAAGTTCAACAATGAAACAATAATAGCCTTTGAGTCATATAATTATGTGGCAAATCGCTGTGAACACAACTCAGCCTTGCAGTTTTACCACTCCCTTATGTAATTTCACACGCCAAAAATGCATGAAACTGTGCAAACACAGGGTGGAATTACAGATGTGACCCTGCAGCGCTCTTATTCATATTTAATGAGAGAGCAGGACTTGGGGAGGACTTTTATTTTCCATGGAGGAGGCTGTGGACCAATCAATAAGTAATATAAGGAAGATTTACAGGGATCCGCGAATGCCCCTGAAGACTGGGTTGTGAATGTTTCCTCCTTGCTGCCTGTCTGTCTGACTGCCTCCCTGTCTGTCTGTCCTGGGTCTTGCATCCAGCCTTGCAGTTCTGAACTCCCCAAAATGGATTCTGTTTCCAAGCGTCATCACGCTGGCTACACCTCTCCATTTCAGAAGGTTTTACTGATCAAATTTCAGATTTCGATCACGATGCATCACAGAACTTTAGTCCATAAGCAACAAGAACCAGATGGCAGGTTGACGTATTCCGGCAATATTGATTGACAATAAGAGTTGAGCACTTTTGGTTTGAAATAACATGCTTGAATCTCTCAGACTGACTTCGGTAAATCTGCATCACTTTTATTATTGCTATTGACCCCTCTTTTATGACTCTTGGCTTGCTTTTATATGTACTTTTTTTTATTTTTATCGCTTTTGCAGTCATTTGAATGGATATACAGTATTTTATTGTTGTGATAAGGTTTTGTAAAATCATATTACTCAGGATGAAACGAAACATGCGTGTTTCATTTGTGTGCCTGCGAAGAAGGTGCATCAGGTAAACTGAAACATGGTTAACACAACCGGAAAATTACAGTTTAATTGTCTAGCATTAGTGGGTCCCTAAAACAGGACAAATATTGAAGTGAAGAAAACACATTGTTACATAAATAAAGTTTTTACTCAGAATGAAACTCACCAGGTGCATATTTAAGGATCAGGATGTGCCACTATGGCTACTGTGTAACAGGGAAAATAGAGAAAGCCGGATAACAGAATTGATACAGCAGTGAAATTAGATGAAATTAGTTTTTGATGAATTACAATTGCAAGAATTTTAAAATATGAAGTATTTTTATTAATAATATATTGCACACCCCTGTAGTTGCTGGAAAAGAATCTGGTCACAGATGTAAAATAAGCTGCCATTAACGTGATGGTGCCAGAGATCCGGGTTTAGATTTCCTCTCTGTGCACCGTGCATTGTTTCCAATACAATTAGCTACTTGAGATGCAAGAATGAAGTGTGAGTTGGCTACTCTTGATGAACAGATATATGCATATGATTGCAGATCAGTTGGATGGTTGTCAGAAAAAGGCTGATGGGGTCAGAGATTGAATTTTTGCCAACTATCACCTTTCCTCTTTTTCTTTCTACATTGACTGTTTACCTGCAACCATGTACATGCTCAGAATATGCCTGCTCAACACAACTCATACTACAAACAGAAACACCTCAGGTATCAAAATCAAATTTCAGTATTTACAGAGATTAGTAATGAGTAGGTGAGGCTTCACCATGCACACCACTGCACCAACAGGACAAAAGACGTGTCAGGCTGTAATATCAAGCTGCCCCCTGTTTGTCCCTCATGCACAGTCTTAATTCTATGTTCCAGTTTGGTAACCCTTGTACACAAAATATGTACTGGTTCTCAGTCTGTAATGAAAACAAAAATCCATATTTGACCAACGTTACCTAGCGATTGTCCAGCGATGACCCTGGTGTTCTCGCCGGCCACGGCTGCCCTGGCATTCCTCTCGCTGGCGTACTGGACGAAGGCATAGCCTTTGTGCACTGAGCAGCCCACAATCTTGCCGTATTTGGCAAATATGGCCTCGATGTCGGCCTTGGTTACCACGGCCGTGTTGAGGTTGCCGATGAAGACGCGGGAGTTGAGGGAGCGTGGGTCATTCTTGTTGGTCACGTTGCTGGTCTGGGTCTTCCCAGTCATCCTAGTCCTGCAGCAGTGCCTGCTGGGAGACACAGTTGCACAGAGCTCAGAAAGCCAGGAAGGTTAGACTGTGGAGGTTACACACAGACAGCCAAACACTGAGCACCAGTGGGATGTAAACACAGGTCAGAGCTGAAAGCATGTGTTGTGGATAAGTGCAGGGTTTTCTATGGGTTGTAAAAATTCCAGCTTTTTTTATGAATCCATTGTAAACCCCGACCTAGATGGTCAAAATAAACCAAAATGCTTTCTTGTGCTCCAAAAAGCATTTGAAGATATGGTTTAATATTTGTCCCCGACACTCTCAACGTGCAGGTCACAGCAAAGGCTTCATACACTCATTTTTCTTATTTGTTTAGAAGAGAACTGACAGCTTAAAAACTAGAGTGCTACCGTTGCAGTGAAAAAGCATCACAGTTTCCGAAATCAAACACAATGTGTTCAGATTACAGCAGCAAATAACAGTTGTTTTCTTAATTAATGAAGACATTGATTATTTTCTTGATTAATCAATTAATTATTTAATCTGTAAAACAGCAGAGACCAGTGACACATCGATCCCAGGCTGATATCTTCAAATGCTTCATTTTGTCTGACCATCACTCCAAAACCTAAAAATATGATACTACGATACAAAACAGAAAATCCACACAACAAAACAATCAATCAATTATCAAATAACTTTCTAATGAGTGACCAAGTGATTGACTCTACTTCAAACTGCTTATTTTGTCCAATTATTAATCTAAAGAAGTTCAATCTACAATCACAGATGACTGACGAAATCAGCAGATGTTTTGACAGATTTGTGTCAAAACGACACTCTATTTGCTGACATAATTGTTATTGATGGTTTTCTTCTCATCTAACTGATTAATGGACAAGTCATTTCATGTCTAAAGTCAATACGTAAGCACTCCGCCAACCTCTTGCCGGCACCTGCAATCTATATTCTGAGCCCATAAGGAACACAGAGGCTCAGACAGATTGTTGTCGGCAGGAGGTGAGAGGAACTCTGACACGGCGGCTGTGATTCAGACGTGTGAATATGACAAACTCTCACTATATATGAGAACTGTGTTCCCATGTTTGAAAATAGCACATCACACCTAAGTCACAAGAAAGCTTCGCTGACTGTTTCTGCTCTTTTTTTTGATTTTCGTCCCGTGTTTATTGCCCTGGTCAAACAAATTGGTCAACACTTCCAGCTATTCCAGCTTTTAACCAGCGGCGGTTAATGTCGTAACACACCAACCAATCAGAGCTATGAAAGCCGCATGAGAGCTGGGCGGCACACACGGGCCACAAACTTTCTCAAATTGCATCAAAACAGTAACTAAACTTTGTTTCTTAAGCATGAAGTAGGCAATGCAGTAACCCAATCTGGATCAGCACTGGTGAGTTTGACAGTTGGATCTGAGCTTCAGTCAGTCACTGTATCAAACAGTTTAGATAAACTGTGGCGACTGGCTCGGCCCCGGCAATCTGTCTGATCTGGAGGGTGGCCAGACGCATCTGCCAGAGCAAATGAAACATGACCTCAGCAGATTCATCTGGTCCTCAGGCTAATCTGTCACAGATTAAGATTTTACACACAAACACATAAAATACACATATAACACACTATAGATTAAACTATAGTTTGGCATGTGATCCCATACTTGTATTCAAATGACTTTTTCAGGGGTAAATATGTCACAAACATTCAAAGAATACATTAAAAATGTAAAATATAACTAAAAACTTCATTAACAGAAGTCAGTTTGCCGTATTTGGAGCAGTGACTGTATATAAAGTAGTTAAATGAGCTCCATGTCAACAAGCTACACAGCAAAAAGCTGGTGATGTTTCAGTATTAACAAAATCTTGAGTGTAATGATATATCACACAAGTACTTTGGGCTTTGTCTGCACAGATTTGAACTCACATTGCTGCATTGGTATTTTGACTTAACTAAACAATCCCAGTCAAGATTGTGCATGCACCACTGACAGCTTGCACTGTTTGCTCCCACAATGCTTCAGTCCTCTAGAGACAATCAGGAAGTGTCACCATGGCAATACATCCACTCACAGGCGTAGGAAGTACCTCCCAGGTTGTTGCTTCTAGGAATTCCCTGTTGGTGGTTTTAGTGTGTGTGTGTGTGTGTGTGTGTGTGTGCGTGTGTGTGTGTGTGTGTGTGTGTGCAGACTTCTCCACAATGAGGCTTTTTAACCCAGATTTCACAAACTGTATGCACGTCATCGCAGGAGAAGCTCTTATTAAAAACTGCCATAGCGTTAGGCAGGAGTGAGCCTCAGTGGTTGACGCTGTCACCTCACAGAAATAATACTCCGGTTTGCAGCAGAACTGAAACAATCAAATTAAAATTAATAAAATTAATTAATATTTATATGCTCAATCTTTTGATAATGAATTCATGAAATCATTCTTCAAGCCAAATAGTCTTCTTTTCGCTGTTGCTGGTTCTCACTAGCAGAATATTTGCTGCTCATTTTGTTTGTAAACTGTTTGGGTTTTGGACTGTTGGTCAGACAAAATAATCAATATATAGACATAAACCTTTTATTATTATATTAAAGGTATATACCATATACATTTTTTCTGCCCATGTCCTTGAAGGTTTCCCTTCCAATCTGCTGATTTTCTCTGTTAATCAAATGATTCTTGTGTCTAATATATACATAAAATTGCTGAAAATGATGATTATAATTCTCCAGAGTCCAGTGTAACGTCTTAAAATGTCCTACTGTGCTACTCAGAGCAGCTTTGTCTGAAACACTCAGTCTGTACAAAACAAAGAAAAGCAGCACTTCCAGAACTTGAGGAGCTGGAATGAGATGTTGAGTTTGTTGGCTGGAAAAATGACTAGTACAGGTATTTGATTATCAAAATCGATGGTAATTCATTGTCTGCAAATGAACTACCTGTTTAAGTGGCAAAATCTTTTCAGGTGTATTCTGGTTTTCTCGTGTGCTTAAAAGACGTGCAGCTCAACAGACTCTACCTCTGAGTGTGTATAAATCTGTGATACGGCTCCAGCCTGAATATAAACAGGGAAAGGATGGAACGATGCAATAATATGTACAGGTATTTTCTAAAAATATGTCTCAAATACCCTCACGCGCAATACTCTGCAGTCGATCTCTTCTTGGGCACACTTCCCGTCACACTTTTCCTCATCCTACCTGTTCTTCCCTTCCACCCTTTGCCTCTACCCACACATAATCCACTCCGACTCTCCTCAGCTGTGCGTAGAAAAATATCCGTTTGCGCCTCGCAGAATGGCAGATAATTCACCACTGCTGCGAGTCCCACAATGTGGCAATGCCGTCATTGAGTTTTCTGGAGTTGATTAGCGTAATTATCAACAGAGCGGGGGACTAAAAAGCCCACCAGTCAATCCAATCAAATCAAATCCCATTCACTCCGTCTCTACCTTTGAACAGCCCCACAGTGCTGGCGCCTAACCCAACCAGCTAAGTGACTGATGGATGTGAAGTGCACTGAATGGCCTCTGTAAGGCAAATGCACAGAGGTGAGGCTATTAGACGGTTGATTAAGCAAGTAAGAGCACATTTTCTAGAAGACTTAATGGAAGAAAAATGTGGGTTCCCTAATTTGAGCCCATGCTGAGCCGGGATATAGTGTCAAATGATTGGACCTGAAATATTAGTTGAATGAACCACGTTTTGTTAGAGAGGCTGGAGAAGCAAACAAAAGAGAAGGTTATGGTTTATTTTTATGTATATTCATTTTTAGTTGCACGGCATTGAAAGTGGATAAACATGGCTTGGACAGCTTGAATCCACATCATTAAGGCTGGAAGGGACAGGAAAACAAGCTAGCCTGGTGGTTTTATTCAGAAATAAGGCGAAGAAAAGGAAGAATCTGCATTTTTTTAAATCTAGGATCTTACTTTTCCACAGGCTGCAAAGTAAACCTTTAAATGTCTCTGGAAATTGAAAATACAGAGGTTCCCCTTTATCCTGAGAAGTAGTGTTAATATATTTCTTGGGGTGCACTTCATCGTTTGTTCAGATTAAGCAGTTAAGATTGAACGTGATAATTAGCGAGATTTAAGTGAGATTTATGTCACCTTCAGACGCAGCCGGGCTAGCTGTTTCCACTTGTTTCCAGTGTTTGCGCTAAGCTAATATCACTGTTTTCTGACTGTGATCTCACACTGAGTGCACACACACACACACACACGATTGGTATTGATCTTCTCGTGCTACTCTTGGCAAGAAAGCAGAGAAGCGTATTTTGAAACGAAATGTCAAAAGGTCAAAGATTACACTTTTAACTGTTTGATGAATAACAGACTCAGAACCGCGGTGGTCCCTCTGTGTTAAAACTAAAAGAGACTTGATTTAAAAGACCTTCCCCAAAGCCTGAGGACACAGAATCATAACGAGCAGAGCAGCAAGGGACCAGAAAGATGCAGTAAGCTGCTTTTAAAGTGTTTTGAATTTGCAGAGCTGATGCAAACCTGCTTCTGGACACAAGACATTAGCTCGACGATTGCAGTTTTCTACAGAGTGTGTAAACTTTGTCAAACTTCTGTTAGCAGCTGGTAGCATCAAATGGTCACTGAGCAACCGCTGAACGCACGCTTTAAATAACCACCAGCTGCAGCTGGGAGGAAAATACAACAAGCAATCTAGGGCCTTAAGCCTGAAGATATTCCTAAGCTTTCAGTCTCTCTTTCTCCACATGCATCACTTTAGATTAACACGCTGGAAGTGCTCAAGCATTACTTTGTCAATTGCCCTCAATTACATGTTTTTAATGAAAACGGTCACAAGAAAAAGTGTTTTACATTATTCCTCTAGCTCATTCAAAATGGAAAAAAGAGACTTCAAAGACGATTCTTTTACAATATTCATGAGTCTCTAAGATCCTCAAAGCCTTTTAAGAAGAACATGTGGCATAACTGCTGGCAAACGCTGGTGGAGACGTCCCAGGCCAGAAAACACACTCATGCTGAATTCAAAACAGCCGGATGGGCAGGAGAGGAGGAGAGAGAGGGGTTTTGGATTCATCTTGGCACGCCTAATGCTCCAGAAATTAATGCTAAATAACGTCTTCATGCACCAGTGACGCTGTGAACGCATTCCAACCCCATCACTTGCATGTTTTTCCACGCAGAGACGTTTTGTTTGTCTGCTGAAAGTCTTTCTTATAACAGAGGAGTGAGTGGCTGACAGTGATGTTCTGTCTACAGCATCCTCCCGTGTTGCTGAGGTTCCAAGTGTAAGTATTTCATGGATCCTCTTTGGTCCTTTCACACCGACTGTCAAGGGCTTCAGAGTCTGAATTCCCCAGAGATAAAGAAGCGAGGAACTGGTGAAAGTAATCATTTTAGCACTTCCTCTCTCTCTCTCCCTGATCTCTCCTCACTGACTCGCGCTCCCGTCTGAGGAGAAAAGATGAAAACTCTTCATCCAATATGACAAATACATATGGGATGTGAAGGATGCATTCAGGCCACACTCACTCTCCGCTGCTCCAGTGTTGCACTGCAGCATTTTATCTTTAGCGAGCTGACAGTGTACAGCCGAAAGCATCTAACCTCAACTGTCGTCAACAGAGGGAAATATGGCTGAGTTTAATTTGTAGACGTCTTCGTAGCCTGCGACATCGACACGTCACCTTCTGCCTTATCAGGCGCAGGAGACAGACATCTCTCGAACGAAGTCTCAACTTTTAGTGTCTCCCTGGAAAAAAAAAAATATGTCTGCATAGTAGAATGAAATATGGGTCTATAATAAACCATTTTTTTCTTTTTGCCTCATTCCTTTGAATGACAGCCAAACGCATTACAAGGGAATAAATGTGGACGGAAATCTAATTACATTTTTATACAGTCTAAATTTACGAACTACTCTGCTGTGCAGGTATCACTTATTTTTCCTCTTTCTGCTGCTTTGTGAGAACATAGGCGGCATAAAATGTGAGGATTTATCAAAATGCTTCTGCGAATAATATAAAAGCTGAAAATAGAGCCTAAAATCACTCAATGGTGGAGCCGCTGGGAGATTTTATTGTAAGCAATGATTGTCGCTGGGCTGACGGCTACAGTTTTTCCGTTTGTCAGTTGTAGACAAAAGAAAAAAACATCATTATTACCGCTAATTGAACTTCCACAAAGCCAAAATAATATGCTTAATCAAAAAAAATATTAAATTAAAACAGGAAACTCAAATGAAAAACTTTGTACAGATTTTTGAGACTTAATATGAGGTAGCTGTGTAATAATATGCTTATTAGATATTAATACCACCTTTATGTCTCTGCGTTACGTGCTGTATGAGGTCAGAGCCGATATGTAGCCGTTTCCAGAGGCAAACCATCCACCTGCAAGCAGCTCTAACGTTTCTGTGCAACTCAACACATCCCTTTATATTTCTTTAACCTGTAAAATGTTGAAAAGAAGTTGAGAACAGCTTTGGTTTAACAGGGTCTGAGGCAAGCTAACTGCTAACTCCCTCCAGGCTTAATGCTAACGCTAAGTTAAGCTAACACGTGGCTGTAGCTTCATATTGGACAGATGGACATGGGAGTGGTATCAGTCTTTTATATTACACCATTTTTTTCCTTTTGCCTCATTGTTTTGAATGACAGCCAAATCCAAGTGAATTAATGTGGACTGAAATCTAATTATATTAAATTTACAAGCTATGCTGCAGTGCAGGGATGGGTTATTTTTCCCTGTTTCTGCTGCTGGGAGCACATATTTGCATAAAATGTGACGATTTAACAAACTGCTGCTGTAAATAGTGCTAAAAATCCCTCAGTGACAGACGTTTTATTGCAAAAATAATGCTCCTAGCTGACCTGATTGCTACAATTTTCCAATTGTCAGCTGCAGACAGAGAAAGAACCATCAGTTTTACAAATACAGACAAAATAATGCGCTTTGCCAAAAATAAAACAATTAAATTAAAATTGCACAAGCATGGGAGAGTCATACTGCATTATGACTAAATGGTATTTAATCATAGAACATAATAAATTAAACTCAGACAAATGGTGAAAATCAGGCACAAAAAAGCCTTGCAGAGATTTCTGAGCGCTAACATGAGATGGTTGTGCAATAACAACGCTGCGCGGGCACCAATGTCCTTTTTAATAACACTTTCTCGCCCTTGCTCATTTTTCCCCCTGCTCCCTCGTAGCCATAAATTACTCAGCTAATGCCCCAACAGCAGCAGCTATTGCTGAATCATTCAAAGACCTCAATTAGCAATTAAGAGCTTAATGAATAGAGGTCCTTGCTGGGCCATTTTGCTCCCAGCCCAGAGGAGCCCTGTGGAATCTAATCTCTCCTGCAGGAGTTGTACAGTAAATACTGCCTAACGGTGCAGAGAAGATAGAGAATAGCATGTTTTTGGCCACATATAATGAACAACTTGCCTTGAAGTTTTGAAACCTGTTTACCACAGTATATGCACCTGGATTTTCGCTGGAACTGTTTTGCTGTGGATCTTAACAAGGACGGATGACTGTCAAGCACTATTCTTATTTTCCCCACCGTTCCTACACCCCATTACCTTCTGCATAATACCTGTCTCGAGTTTGAATTGAAGAAGGAGAGGGGGGAAATGGCAACAAAAGGAGAGAGATAGAGAAGCAGAGAGAGAAATAAAAAGGGGGTGAGGGAATGAGAGAACTTCAAAAAAAGAGGGGGAAAAGACATTTGCAATGCCAATCATCTTCAAGGAGCTTAGAACTGGGCCTCAGACCAGAATATCAAAGATGGGAAATGCAGGCATACATCATGCGGTAGGTGTGTGGCACTAGCATATAAATTATTACTATGACTCTATCCTTTTATATTACCGTACTATCAGCCTTTTATCATTTATATATTTTCATACCTTTAATGAACCGGCTTTTTGAACTGAACGGCTATGTTTCAGCGTCTGACAGCCCACAGGTATACGGTTATACGGCGCTCCTGTATGGAAGGTACGCTCCAATTTCCATCAGCTTTATCTCCCCCTCTCTCCTCCAATGTGAATTTATGGCGGCCCTGCGAAGCGTGGCAACTGAGGGCAGACGATCACGCACCTAAAATGAGTTGTACCATAATCTGATTTGAGCAACCTATAGCCTCGACCTGCGATGACGGCAGGGAGATAAAAGCAAGGCTACACCGTGAGATGGAACAAACACGTATTTCTTATCTTGCATCTTACAATAATAGCGAGACTGATTATCTCTGCAATCAGGGCATTTGTGCGTGCTTTTATAACACATCGCAAAGCTGATCTTCGAGGTCAGTGTGTGTTATTCGGACAACTTAAAGATATTTGCACGGTTAGCGTTTATAAAGGGGAAGTGATGCACAGCGTAGCTTCTTGGGTGACTTTCATGGTAAACAGCTGTTTAGATGTTGCTCTGGGACTTTGTATTGTTTTATGGGAACATTTTTAACCCCGCTTTTCTTTTTTCCAGCGGCCTTCGCCAACTGTTTTGCTTCAGAGTTGCTCTGTTGCATCACCGTGCATCATGCTGCTGCCTTCTGAGCATTTTTTAAAGTTTATTCTTTATTCTGTCTGGAGACTTTCCCATTCTCACACAGCGAGAAAACACGGAGGATTACTCCTGCATCAATATGTGTATTTGAAGGAAAGCAGGAGAAAAAGACTCCACCTGCTGTTGTAGCAGGGGAGTCCACAGCTCCGCTCGAGGGCATATGAACATATGCCATGCTTTCCCATATCTCTTGGCATGGACATATTTCTCCGTTTCCTTAATTCTCCTCTTGTGTGACTGCCAAATATAGCATCCGCTCCACTAGGCTAAAGTAACTGGGTCACTAGAGCTGTGAGTAATTAGCTGATTTCTGCTTTACGGCACCAGAAGGCTGTAGAGCGAGTGAGGTAATGATTTCACTAACTGTGAGGGTGAAAGGTCAAAGGTTAGAGTGGGCAAGAGGTGGCGCACGTGGGGAAGGAGCGTTCACTCAATCTGCAGCTTTGATGGATATGAATGAAACGTATGCATGAAGCGGAGCTGGAGGTGTGGATGACGTGGAGTCTCCTCACTGTGAATACTGACAACAACATGACTAAGAACTGATTATACCAGTAATTTCATGTCAGGAAAAATTTGCAATTTAAATGTAAAACAAAACCCAAAAAAGGGGGCTCTGGCATTAACAATTACAAACTGAAAATGTTCTCAGTTTAGTGGAAAAGAAACACAGTGACAGTGTAGTGAATACATACGATGCTCATTTGAATCCAAATAAATCCTCCACTGTGATAAAACGGGGAAAGATCCAGAAAAAGACAGAACATGAAGTCATTTGCTGCCTAGATTCTATATTTATTCACAAGCATTTCACAACAGGTACACCTGACAATATAATGCAATCCAACCCAATATTCATGCAATAAATGCCACATTTGTAAAGCTCACAGTCACCAGTCTTTTAAAAGCATATTCCAGTTTTGGTTTAAGAAAAGATTCAATTTAAGAATAAAGCTGCCAGATTTCGTCCATCTCTCGATACTTTCTCAACACCAAACCCATTCGGTTCTAATAAAGATTCTAAAAAAGTTTATTTTACAATATAGTTTCACCTTTTAAAAGGGCTGAATAAGCTCCCACAACAGCACCGGTCATTTTCCAAACGCTTTCTGTTAAACTGGATTTAATTCAGCTGTAAAAACTGGATGTTTGTGCAGTTGTTTTCATTCAAGAAACAAAGATCCTGGAGTTGTTGATTCTTGGTCTTGGTCCCTTTTCTTTTTTTCATTTCTCTGCTCGCCTGTTAACTAGTTTTCGTGGTCTCACTCGCAGCAGGTGGTGCTCGTGAATTACAGGTTGTTGGGAAACTGAGGTGTGTCCTGTGCAGTCGGGCAATCATAGCAGGTGGTTTATGGGTTACTGAGACAGCAAACACGCTAAAGTTCACACACCAATTTGTAATCCCATTTTTGCGCCTACCCCCTGGACACAAATATGTGGATATTTTCTAATATCTTGCTAAATTCCTATCTTCTTCAAATTAGCCGAGCTACCAAGCTATATCAGGCTTTGATATACAGACGATATGTGCGAGCGGGATTAATTCATTGTTGGTTTTGTTGTCAGTAAGCAGAAGGTGCCTTTAAACCTCTTAACTGGGGCCAATATAATGTCATCCAATCCAAAGTTCATGTAGTGACAGTAACATTTTAGTTAAATTTGTGGGGTGATGTGACAGATCAGATGTTTATGTTTATGTCTGTGGTAAATTGGGCTTCTGTGCATAGTTATTTTGTTGAATAAGAACACAAAATACCTATATATGTGCCCTTGCATAGAGAAGATGCATTTCAATGTCTGTTTGAAAAAGATTAAATGAAGCTTTCTGGGCTAGTTTGAAATATACAGGAACTCTGAGAGAGCGTTATCATAATGTTTCTTATCTTGGGTGCAACTGCGTTTTTAGCCCTTTGAATGTGGGGTGCAGAGCTTGAAATAGCTCCGAATAAGACGTGTGCTGTGGAGAGGGCAGGGGTTAGCGAGGAGAGACACTCCAGACTTCAGGCAAGAATCAGCTCAGCTCGAGCCAGCTGCCAGAGTAATAAAGTGTTGGCAGCTGTCCACGGTGCTGAAATCAACCGCTATCTCTTTGAATGGAGAATAAAAGGAGCTGGCCGTGGTGCTGAGATACTGATGCTGCTAGGCTAATGGCACGTCTCACAACAGAACTGAGCATCAGGTGCATGCACATACTGTGGAAGTTGTTTATCCAAACTGCTGCTTTCCAATGGCTGAAAAGGCGGCATTGAAAAATGTGTTGAATATGACTAATGCAGGCGTGGAACATAGCGTACGGATCCAAGAATAGGAAGATCTAATAGGGAGCAGTGGGTATTGCCACATGCATAATGTAACATAGAACTGGGTATCATACATGTGTGAGTTTTGATGCATTTTGTGCTACAGTGGCGCACTCTTTCACACGAGCATGCCATCATCCCTCTCTCTCCTTTTTGTTGTTTGTCTGACTCACTCATCTGTTTTTCCTCTCTCCGGTTATCTTTCACATGCAGGGTTATAAAAAGAGACAAGAGAGAAGCGGCTCCCCTAATCTGTTCTTTGACCTATAGCCTGAAAGCTGGAGCAGCCTCTAAAAAATGTTTTTCATCCGTATCTCGAAGAAGATAGATTCTGTGGCGCGTGGCTTTTCAGACAGCCCACATCGTACACCTGCTAAGGGTCAATGATCATCCCGGCCCACGGATGCAGAAACGTAAAGACGGGCCCTCGACTGAGCAGAGACAGATTACTGACCGGTCCAGAAATGCCTGGCTAAACTTTATTCCTTCCTGTCTTCCTTCGTCCTCTCTGGGCTCATAGTGATTCAGTGCATGCGTATATAGGCTGGCTATTCCAGAGCCAGCCTCACACTTCATCCCGGGTGAGAGATAAGTATTGTTTGCGTAGCAGCACATTTCATGCTCGGCTTCCCCCACCTGTTCCCTGACCTGCAAAGTCTGAAGGCTGGAATAGCTGTCAAATGCCTTCACCCGTATCTTTTCCAGGATGATTGAAAGGAGGTTTTGTCTCGAGCCGTTTTGAAAGCGTTTCTTTTTTTAAAAAAAAAAAAAAAAAAAAAGCAACAAACTTTGGTCGAGGGATTTTTAAAGATGTGATGCCAGCGGTCATTTAAAAGGGTAATGTCACGTTTTCTTTTTTTTCCCCGGCTGTTAATCGCAGGCGATTTTGTGTGTTTTTTAATTTGTCGCCTGCAGGTTTGTGGGTGAATTCTGGCTGCATGTCAAGGTCAAACTATTAATCAAATCTATCAGTCTGATTTGCATAATGAATTGCTGCAAAATTGGGCCTTGAAGACACCCCCACCCACCCTCCTCCCCTCCGACACTGACTCATTCAGGCAGTTTAAGTTTCCAAGCTTCTCTGCGAGTGATGTTTGACTGTATCCGCCAGCTATCACTCCCAAACGCAAAGAGGTTTGTGTGTGTGTGTGTGTGTGTGTGTGTGTGTGTGTGCATGTGTGTAGCAAGAGAAACAGGGCGGAGGAGCACAGCTGTGTCTGGTTCAATTGGCAGGAATCTGTTGTTGCTCCTGTTTTGTTTTGCACAGCAGTGATTTGCATTCATTCATGAGACTTGTTTGAAATGTTCCCAAATGTTGCCACTGAAAGGCAACTTTAAAGGGCAAAAATCCCGCGCTCTGTGACATTTTCTATCACTTTCCATCAGTCCTGCAAAGAATAAGCACTGTGGATTTTATGATGCTGTTTCATGTGTGTTTCTGTCGACTTTTGGAGACACATCTGCTGCATTAAAAGATTTAAAACTATTTGACAATTCAATGCAAATCCAGCTTTGTCCGGCATGACATTCGGTTTGAAAAACAAAAAAGTTCCCATTTGCTCGTTAAGGCTGCACGAAGAAGTACAGAGAAAATGCCAAAACAAACTCCAGCAAAGTTAAATTCCTCACCTATTAGAAAAGCAAAATCCTCAAAGGTGAAAATCAAAACTGTTATTTTTGCGCCCTCGGAGACGTACAGCCTCCAACACCAGAGAAACACTGCAAGATCAGAGAAAAGCACCAAAACCACACCAAAACAAGCCATGATAAAGGGTGGAAAAAGCCTGAAAATAAGCAAAAGGTGGGTGATTATAACAAGTGAGCTCGTAAAGAAGCTGCTTCGGGAAGAGAAGAGGAAGAGAGAGAGGAGGAAAAAAAAATATCAAGAGCGTCCGCAAGCACGTAGAGATATTTCTCAGTGGATGTCGCCGGAGCAACAACACTCAGCATCCAAGATTTAAATCATTGCATGCAGAAAACGAGAAAACATGTTTCCCCGTGTCGCAACACCAAGACAAGAAAGGAAGAAAAAGAGGATAAAAATATGCTTTTAAGAAAATGTCAGTGGAAAATGTACTCACCGAGCGGGAGTAAAAGGTTTCAATTAAAAAGAAATTGGGCGTATGGCGGTGGTGGATTGGTGGTGTGCAGGCTTGTGTGTACCGAGGCTCTGCGTCCCTTTTGCGCTCTCTGTCGCTGCCGGTGGTTGAGTCATGTGACTCGGGATTGGCCAGAGTTTTTGAATCAGTCCGAGCTTTTTCTCTTGTAGCTACACACGGAGGCTTTCAGGGCTGTAATGGATAGGAGCTTTTTTCTGGTAATGTCATTGATTCTTTTTTTTTTTTTTTTTTTTTTTTTTCCCCCGGCCCAGTGTTATTTAAGTTTCTCAAAATAGGGTCCGCGTACACACCGGTGACACAGTCCGTGTCCCTGTGGGGTCCCTGGAGGCGGAGATGTGGGTCGTCTTCGCTGTTTCCACGAAGGGATTAATACACGTAGCTACAGACAGTTTTACACCTGTTTCCTCAAATTACGTCCCTCATTTATGCATATTTATTAATTCCATATTAATATTTTGTGCTGTTAGCTAATTTTCATCTGCACTGTCTTTGGCAGATCACAATTAAACCATCTGATACCGACAATAACAAACAATACAAAGCAAAAAACACACAGGATACACACCAACTCATTAAATCATTTAACATGATATACTTTATGTGATTTGTCATTATGATGATCTAGGATTCAAGATTAATTTGTTCATTAACCCATGCTCCGTTTGGTGTTTTGGTGATTTGTTGGACCTGAATATGCAGGTGAAGCATATAGGTTAGCCATGGAGTCCCAAATGAAAAGACTCAGCGAGGAGGTAATCACTGAAACATATACTATTTATTTATTTATTTATCTTTGTGAATTATCCCAATCTTCTACATTTGGCTGCTCCGATCATGGATCATTTTTAAATCTGGCATAGGCATTTTACGCCTGATGCATGGACTAAACTTGTTTTGGGTTAAAACGAGTTGTTTTAGTTGTTAGGAAAACGTGGTTTGATTAAAAATGACTATACCATCTTGTCACTGGAGCTTTGTTATGTTAAATAGCACCTATCCTCCATTGCTGTAAAATTGAATTACACCAGGCCCATTTCAGAGTCATGTATGTCAATGGATTGTCATGCAGCCTAAATAAATGTAAAGGGGTAAAATATACATAATATCTGGTTCTTAGATAAACTGGAGTAAAGGTATAAATGGAAATACTCAAGTAAAAGACAAGAAACTCAAAATTTTACAGAACAGCAGTCAAAGTAAGTTGCGCCTCAATAAACGTCACCCTTTGCCTTGGTTGTCTCTTCCAAAGAAGTTTGGTTAACCGGGGGGTTTGTTTAGCCGCAGCGTTGTCTAAGCAGTCAACTTGGTGAGCACAACGGTATCACAAGTAGCAGAAATGATGGGCAAAGCCACAAAATTAGCCCCAAATGACATGTTTAACAAACCGAAATTATCTCTTCTGCTGCCACCACGTTTCCAGCGTAAAAGTGAATATCTTGTTGCAATTAAGTCCAAAAGCATTTTTCATTTTATTGCTCCTTGTAGCTCATAATGTTATTTACATAAATTTAGTCCCCTTTTCTAATTATCATCATTGCTGAAGGCTGTTATCGTCCACTGAATGATTGAAAAAGGTTCCCATATATCATCAGTTTCACAGCTCCAACCTCTTGGTGCTCTCTCATTAAAAACTACTTAAAGGATTAATCAGTGGAGTTTCTATTGAGTCATATAAGAATATTGATCATCAGCGAGCACGTCAACACTCAGGGCAGTTCTTAACAGAGTTAAAGGCTCGGTTAATAGGCTGTGACTTCACGTGCGGCCCACAGGTGAAAAGTGGGCTAATATTGATTCAGCATCTTTGAAAACATTAAGGTAACTCCGGGACGTGCAAGGTGTCGTGTATTTTTAGTCTGGGAACTTAAACTCCAGCCTGGCTTGTCATCATGTTTCATTTGATCCTCCTCTGTAAGGTTGACAGCTCCAGGGTTCCTACCCATTCTTGACGGAAACACGAGTGGTCACGCTGTCAGGGAGGAACAGAAGTCTTTGCTGCTGCGGCAGCGTCTGCCGGGCATATGAGCAAAGGGTCTGTATGGATCAATGACTTCTCAAGGGGCTGATAGGCGCAGACAGACAGATGCAAGGGCAGCGCGCTTCCTACCATGCCTCTTTGTTTTCGTCTTACAAGGAGATTTTGGAAAACATCACAGGACTGTGGCATCTATCGGACATGTTCTTGTAAGTTTATGAGGTGTAATTTCAGATGGTGTTAAAATCTCCCAGTGTGATAAAATGCTCTTGTTGTTGCAGAGAAATAACTTACTGCTCGAATCATCATTTTTAAGTTTGAAGTTTACTATAAGGCTAAAACGTAGGAGACATCTATCCAATAAAACACAACTGATTATGTAAACAGGAAGTTCTAACAGCCAAACAAGATGTGTCATAACTTGAGAAAATGACCAAATATATAAATTGTCAACCATTGTCAATGTAAGAATTAATACTGTACTTCACTGCTGTGTTTTATTTATATATGATTCTATGGAGTAAAATATACATTCACATACTTTAAAATAATGGTAAATATTTGTTTGTACTCTTAAAAAATGCAATTGTTATAAAGGAAATATATAACAGAAATACTCACAGTATATACACAAATATACATAATGTTACCCTTATAAATTCAGTTTAAAAGAGCTTTTGCAGGTGAAAAAGCCAATCAATATGTAAAATAAGTGTCTATGCACCATATTCATGTGGTGCAGAGACACCATATACACCTGCAACACAGAATTTGAGAAGCTGTAACTCTTGTGTTTGTGAGAGATAAACAATTCTGACTCATTGTCTTTGGTTAGCACACTCAGAGGTTCCCCTTTTGTTGCACTTCCCGATCGAGGAAAGAGATAATAGAATAAAACAGAACATTCACAGTACAAAGTGCAATAATTACATTTATTCAAATGTAGTTTTCTCTGCCACCCACTGAGGGAAAGTCTTGCTCTTTAGCTGCTAAATGCTTCAGTGTGTTCACCAGCTGTTTGCTAACTGTGTCTAATTGATGTTTGATGCCGTGCAGGAAGCATACAGTCAGTTCATCAGAACACCTTTCGTGAAAACAGCTGCATGCTCTGGCTGCAGCCCAGTGGTGAGAGTGGACCAAAACATTAGGGTTAGGGCCCAAAACAAGCTAAAAGAAGCTAAAATGCTCTGTAGACATGACGATAACCACAGAGTTTACTAAGAACTACACGTTTCTGTATAACACTTTAAGTACACATTTAATATCACATGATTCTTAATATAAAAATATGGATTATAATGTTTTAATGGTGCAGCACGATTAAAACACTAGCTTGGTTCTAGGTAGTAGTTACTGTGAAACAGGCGCTACAAACAACCTGTCTGATGATGAATAGCTGAAGCAACTCAATCCAACTGAAAAGCAAGCAATAAAATGATGCCCTGGCTGATTCCAGCATTGCACAGTGGCATCGTCAGCCTTGTTATGGGAATCTGTTGCCTGCTATTCCTACAGCAACACATGAGAATAGTCATCGACTTCACACCAGCTAAAACCTAAAAGGCAGAGAAGAAGAAAAGAATCACGCCGTTCCCCTTCTGCTCGGTGTCACACTCAAGTCTCAGCGTGACAGTGTGACCAAGGTTTTCTGTATCTGTTCATCTCTATCCACCTTCCTCCAACACAATGCACACACACGGCGATTCTCTGGCTGGGATCCCAAGCTCTGTGCGGATAGTCCAAGAGTATCTGGCGCACTGATCGTCGTAGCTGATACTCTGGCTGACACTCCCTGCTCCGAGCCATGTGTCTGCAGGCGAAGGAGGCGATCACAGACAAGGTGTGTGTGTGTGTGTGTGTGTGTGTGTGTGTGTGTGTGTGTGTGTGTGTGTGGTTTGCAGGCTGAGTCTCCTCCTCAGAACACCTGATAGTCTGCATTTATTCTATGCTTCAGGTCGAGTCATGAGTCTGCACTCTGGCAGAGCATGAGCTATAATTACAGCGCGGAACAGGACATGTAATGTAATGTTAATGGCAATGGGGACTGATGCTTTACGCACAATGTCCCCTTTTTGAAACAGGAATAGTGCATTAGCAGCAGGGATTCACCATCCCCGCGCTGATTGGAGCTATTAAATACAATTTAGGACATGTAGAAAGGGAAGTGAAAGTGAGTGGCTGGGTGGTGTACGTATGCAAACCAAATAAGCTTTGTCCTGGTATGATGTCGCCAGTATTATTCAAGGTCCTCTGGAAAAAAAAAACCCCCAGCATTTTAATGGCGTCTAAGTTACAGCTCTGAGGAAATTCTGAGCATTTGTCCTTTCCTGCATTTCTTTTTGTTTCCTCTGTGGCTCTTTCGGTTTTTGTTCTGCTCTGCTCTGCTCTGCCCCATTTTTCAGGCATTTCTTTGCATGCGCTGCCATTTCGCACAGAAAATACGCAAAAGAAAAGTGATTTGAGTGTCTGCAAGAATCACGAAAACACCATTTGTGCTGCTTACTCAGAAAATAATGATTAGACAAAAGGTCACTTATGGATGCAGTGTGTGTATCTCTTTTTTTGTGGGTGTTTGTGGTGCATTATTGTGTTTCAGTGCTTTTTTTTTTGTGAGTTTGTGCCTGTGCGTGTGCAGATCATGTGTTTGTCTGTGCATCTGCCAGCGTGCATGTGACTGATGAAGCGTAACCTTTTAATGTGTTTACACATTGACATTTCCCAAGATCTGCTGTGTTCCTCTGTGAAACTAAAACCCTTGACATTCTTTAGGCTCACATTTCCCTGAGCTGCGGGCCCTGTCAGCTCTCATATCACGCAAAGCCGGCATCAACAACATAATTACATCAGCTTCACTACCTCATCTGCCCCCTGTCAAATATGAATTCAAGTTAATGTTTTTGCTTTAAAACAAAGTGTTCCACCCGCTGTCTGCGTGCGATGCAATTTGGACATCTCGTGATCTTGCTCCGTCCACGTGAGCAAAATATTTGGTATGCTGGTCAGTCAAAGTGCGTGTAAAGTCCTGTAAGTACAGTAGGCAAACAAACACAATGGTTTATCCTCTCCATGTCTAACCTTCACCAGTTTAATCTCACTGACATTAAAAACCAATACAGACTTACTAAAATCACACATCCAGCCCAAGATCCTGACTCTTAAATTAGCTGCGACACCTAATGACTATGTGAGTTTTAGTCCATCTGTTCATTTGGCTTCTCAATATGGCCGCCCATATGTTGTGGCTCTCTGTATCGTACTGTGAATTAACCTGGCAAACGCAGTGATTCACCTCCTGATATCATTATTCTGTGTTTCATCACAACAAGCTTTAAGTGATTATGCGAAAAAACATGGAACCGCTTAGACCAATGTTTTTATTTTAAAACTGGATCAAATCAGTACATGTAACTGGAAATATATTGTTTGCTGTGACAATGTAACATCTTATTTTTTAGTTTATTGTTTGGTTTATTTTATAACCAACTGTACACTCCCTGCTGAGCATCCAGCAACAGACAGACATGGTTGCAATTCGCTGGTTAACATAGCGACGTGTTTAATGGCCAAAGAGACAGATCACTTTTTCAAGAGCTGGTAGAGGCCAAAACAGAGCTAACAGGTGAATGAACATCCGACTTATATTCATTATGTGGCCAGAAATAAGACACCAGATGAATGTTAATGTTGCTCAGTACCTGCCGGAGATGTAATAGGCAAACATTTGCTGACATATGGTCCATAAAGACTTAAATAGTGGTCAGTGTCATGTTTAGAGTATATGCTGTTCCCCACTAAGTGGCCGACATGGTTATAAAATCCTTTTTCCTTCCTAAAGTTTTTAATGTGTTAGTCTTTTGGTTCATGTTTTGTTCTGAAATTGTATTTATGGTTAATGAACATTTGACTTTTGCATCTGCACCTCTGATTTGCTCTCAGGACCTTATGCTCAGGGTCAGTTGGATTGGCTTTGGGTCATTGAGCTCGATTTACAGCACTGGCAACGTCACATAACGGTGTACACAGCATTTATAGTTTAGAAGAGCTGAGCAATAATAACAGATAGAAATAAACAAAAATCAAACCTTCGTAAATGTCCACTGGCAGATCTAAGAGTCTCCTCGTTATGGCGAGCCTTTGCTTTATCTTTATCTTATCTCCTGAAAACACGAGGACGCACTCTGTTTAAAGTAACCACTGACTCTGAAGGAATGAGCCATGAAAGTAGCCAAGTCAGCCGTCCTCCACGACGTTCAATCCACACGTCAGCGTTTACCTTTGCAGCTGTCTGTTTGCGGAGCAACGTGTCCCTTGTGTTTCCAATTTGGAAAACATGCTTACTTTCATTTGGACCCCAATGCTCTTGTCAATGTAAATCAGGTAGGACTCTCAGGCCGATCGATACAGACGTGAGAAAGGATTCACTCTGTACACCCCAGGGACTCATCAATGACAGGAGTCTATTACTCCAGAGAGTGAGCAGACGAGTGGGGGGAGATGCTATGAATTGCAAATGTGAAACTACTGACTTGCCTGCTATGCAAACTCCATGATGTATTATAGCACACTTGGGAATATATATGCCTATTGCACAAAGCAAGGTCTTACCGCACCATGAGTACTCGTTCCCTGAAAATGCCCATTCAGTAAGAACAGACTCAAAACACTGCATCTGCTCTAAAAACAGACGTGAACTGCAGACCCTGAGGGTTCATCGTCACTCTCGTTCCCGTGGAAATCTGTATCTGCACCTTTAACCCCAGCGCGAACTCGTATCTTTGCATCCCACCGAGAATTCAGCCTGAACTTTGTCTCCGCTATGTAAAGAGCAATGGGTACACAGTGTTATTTTTGTCCCCTCGCTCCTTGTCTTTGCTCCTTGTCTTTGCAAAGTGTTTAAAGTTCAATTAGGGACACACTGTGCTCCGACTCGGAGTCATTAGACGCGATGCTAGCCTGCGCTCTGAAGAGTACTCTCAGCCTCCTGATTAATTCAGCTGATGGAGAAGTTTGATGCTCTCGCTCATTTCCCTCCTCTCTTAGTTTAAGCTCAAGGGGTGATTATTAAGCTTCCTGTGGGGATTTAAAATGTTCAGAGGTTGTCAAAACCTTTCAGTGCATCTTTGTGGTAACAGCTGGAGTGAGGGGCTCTGACTTCATGTGTTTAATGAACTTCCACAGCAGTAATTGCAAGGGTGCTTGCCACGACGCTCATCTGCTTTATTTTCTGTAAATGCAACAACAGCAAACAGCAGCTGAATGAAAGGGATAGTTTCCACATTTTGGAAGATATTCATGTTCACGTTTTCGCAGAGAGTTAAATGAGAAGGTGGATAACAGCAGAACAACAACTAGCCCAGATCCATCCAAAGATGACAAAATCCACCTACCAGCAGCACTTAAGCTCCCTAATTAGCACATTGTGCAGTGTAAAAACAACAATTAGCCACTTTATTGGGGCTATGTGCTAGACCCGGGATCTGTGCCAGGCAACCAGTTGAGACTCCAAGATGTTACTGGTTCCAGCCAAGAAATAGTCCGTCACACACCCCCCCCCCCAGTAAAACAGTGACTAGTTTATACACTTTTTACATATTTAGCAAACAAGATATTATGAAATAACTGGCCAGCTTTCAGTGGTGCCTATGTTTTAACTACAGGCAGAACCGGGCTAGCTGTTTCTGCTAAGCTAAGCTAACCAGCTGCTTGTTGAAGCTGTTTACAGCGCAAACATGAGAGGGGTTTCAGGTCTCTCGTCTAACTCTCGGTAAGAAAGCCTAAAAATTAAGCATATTTCCCAAATGATGAACTTCTTTAATGATGGCGCATTATATAAACATTACATAAGGGTACAGGTGCCATCTTAAACCTGGACCTCCTCTGCGTCTGCTCTCAAGTGCCGCCGCACTTAATTTATCTCTCTCTGCTCATGTCAGGTCATTTAGGTTCATTACCCGTCGGCGGCTGATGATGAGCGGTGAGCGCCTGGCTGGAGTTTAGCGCCGTGTGCTTCCTCATTGTGTGTGACATGTGGGTCCCAGCCCTCCAGTCCAGTGTTTGAATTATTGAACAGGTTCTGTTGGACCTGACTGACCTGCTGCTGACCCGGGGCAGCGACACAGTGTGAGAGGTGCACAGACTGTGACTGAATCATACTCCCCGCAGGCCACACGATACATGGCATGATTTGAGGGTATTAACATATTAATAAATCATCAGCTACAACTAGTAGCAGAGCAAGGTTGGCTGAGGATAAGAATTGAAAGTGATTTGCAGGCGTATTTATTGCATGCATTGTGCACTCAAGGGGCACACATTTCTATGGCTGCTCATTTCCCATTCTGATTGTTGCTGCAGCTGATTATCAAATAGTGAAAGAGCAAAGCAATTCCCTGTGTGTGTGGCGTGTACTGCAAGCATCAGGTGGGCAATTTCGCAGTATCATGCCCACTCCTGCCTCTCCATAACAAAGACCCGGCCTTGTTAATTTTCAGAAAGTCGGCGTGTGTTTATGCAACTATCAATGTCAAGCAGCACAACAACAAAAGAAGAGATAAATAAATTAAAAAAAACTAAAACAAGTCAGCCTACATTAAGACATGACGTGGGAACGTAAACAGATTTGCAAGGGCATGGAGCCTCACTCTCCTCCGTATGAGCTCTGAAAGACCAGTTTGTGCATGTAAGGATGGCTGGGAGGTAATGGTAGTCCTTGTGCTAATGGGAGGGCTGTTCTGCTGAGAAGTTGTTACTGTCAAAGATGAAAAAGCCGCTGAAGCCTCCCCTCCGTCTCTACGGTGCCATAAATCTCAAAACGTCACTCACAGTATCCTCCTTAAGAGAGAGGATGGAATTGTTTCCATGTGATAACACTGAATATTACTCAGTCCCCTCTTACTGGACCTCTCTCTCAAATAAAGGCGAGAAATGTATGCAAATATGCTCCACGTATATCAACATTTTGGAACAGTTCAGCGCCCCTGAAATAAGCCCACGTGGTTTTCTCCTTGCACTGACAGCTTCAGACGAGAAATCTACTTTTTCTTCAACCCCCGCCGGTGCCTCTCTCCCACATGTTGCCCGTGCAAAGACGAGTGCCGGTCCTTTATAAGTTTCAAAAGGCAGCGGGGCGCCAACTTAAGTTGAATGTTGAAAATGATTGTCTTCGTGGTTGGCAGCTACCTTCAATCTGAGCACCAGAGAGCACCCGTGTCATCTCAGTACATAACTCTGTGTGCTTTGCCACCGTTCCCTCAGGACCCGGGGTTTTCTGTTCCCATCTGACCTCAAAACCCAAAGAAAAATGCAGAGCTTTGATTACAAACACATACATAGAAAGGTTTAGAGCGCCATGCATGCTTAGGTGTGTACTCATTCTCAAAAATCTACCCAAAAAACACACACATCGCCCCACTAAACACACCATTTTTTCCACTTCCACAGGCTACAGCTGAAAGGCATGTTCTCAACAGCCTGTTAAACGGAAAGTGAATTCCTCCAAGCGCGTTTTAACCTTGACATCTGCCAAGCATCTGCTTCGTTACGTCCGCCTCCGAGCTGCAGACCGGTCAGCTCTGTGCTTGAGAGACAGACCAAATTAAAAGCACATAAACTCAAAGATAAAAAGCCCTACTGCCGTGATAATGATCGGCTCCGCAATTCCAGGCTTTTTCACATCACTGTATACCCCAAGACGCTGCAGTACATTGATTTTTTTTAAAAATGTAAATAATAAGCAACCAGAAAACAGATAAAAATGAGTGCATAAGAGAAAGGAAAGCGTACAACTGGCAGCACACAGAATATTTGGAAAATGTGTCAAGGTGTTTCTCTGAAGGAGATAGTGATGGAGACTAAAAGTGAAAGGTCTTCTGTGTTATTGCAGTTCCCAACAGATTATTAAAAGAGAAGTTTGACATTCTGGGAAATACCTTTAATCGCCAAAACTTGGATATGAAGATCAACGCCACTCTGATATCTGTTTGTTCATCATAAGGCTACAGCCAGCAGCTTGTTAGCTTAGCTTAGCATAAAGACAAGCCAGAATAGCAAGTCTGGCTGCAGGACAAATATCCAACAACAGTGTCTAACGATGTCTAAAGCTCAGTTCAATCACTTTGGAGTTTGAAAAGGTGCTGCCGGATTTCATTTCCCCACTGTTGGCAGACTTTATACTAAGATCACACCAGGATGTGTCGCACCTAGACTGCGCTTCTCACGTACGCGCCACTTTTTAGCCTTTTTTGCACATAAAAATCAAAATACTTTTCTTTGCATGATGCACAGTTGCACCACTTTTCCCCAGGCTGCCTATCAAATCAAGCAGAAGACAGGATTTACAACTTTACTACTACCTTCCTGATTAGATGTGATGGAAACAGTGGAGAGTCGTCATATATGATGGCCTCATGACCCCACTCCACGGGCGTACCAGGCATTTTGCCTCTTTGAAGCAGCCACACCTGTAACAATGTATCTTGGTGTGATTGTTCCCTTAAGCTTCCTGGTTCACTCTTGTTTCAGTCAGCCTCAGTTAGCTTAGCTTAGCCTGGCTTTGGTTCACCTGGCTCCGTCCATATGTAATAAAATCTAGAAACGTGCCATTGAACATAGGACTGTGTACCATTCTGTAACTGAAACCTGCCACCAGCTGAGAAATTACTTTATTAAAACAATGAATTGTTGATTTGTGAGTTTTTCAGTTTGTAGGTATTTTGGTTAACTAGCAAGATTCTAATTTTTGTTTTTGCTTTAAGCTGAGCTAACTGCTGCAGGCTACAGTTTTACAACCAACTGACAAAGATAAAATAAAATAATCCAATAGTGAGGAAAATCGTAGTGTTACAGCATCAAAGAGAATAGCGCAAGAGCAAGAATGGCAATAGCAAGGAGCATCACTAAAAATCTGTACATGTGATATTTAAATAAATGCATGTGCAAATGGTTGAAATCATGTTATTGTACATTGGATATACTGATATTGTGCAGTTTAGCACACACTAATATTGCATGTGAGTGAATTGAGAGAAAGGTGTTCTCATCTAAGTCATTAAGAAAACTAATGAATTTATTTCCTAAAATGCTGAACTATTCCTTTAAGGCCCACAAACACTCACTGTGGAATAAAAACAACTTTGTAGCATTGACTGATGTCTAGTATTGTCAATACCCCTTGACACAACAAGTGTTAATGCTGCTTTTGCGAGTGCGCAGTACTTCTATATGGTTAAATACTATACTGGCGTTATAGTGTGACCTTCATCAGCGAAGAACTAAAAACATGATATTGAGGTACCTCATGGGCCCTGAATGAATCATTCAGCTGGGAGTGAAACTGAAAAAACACACACACACACAACCACATTCTTACAAGGTTTCTGCTGGAGAAAGGAAGATGGCAAAACAAGGTGGCTTAGCCAGTTATCCATGTCTCACAAAGACAACTGTGTGTTGCCTTCACAGACAAAGGATGTGTCATCTTTCCTGTGCTCTCCTCTCTCTTCTACTCCACTGCAGCCAACTACTGACCTTCAGTAAATGTGCTGTGAACTTCAAAAGACAGGAGAGAGTGACATGGGACGACAGAATGTGAGTCGTGTATTTTCTGCTCGTCCCGGACATGATCCTGCAGAGGAAACACATTATTTCTCTCCAGACTCTTTTCTGTACCCTTTTCATACGAAAGCAACACTGGGGGAAAATGCTAACATGTTGTTTTTTTTTCTCCTCACACACAGTGGAATGAGTTACGCCTGAGATTAGGTGAGGTATATAAGCTGCTTCCACTTGAAAGCCCCTGGAGATGGTTTCACCACACAAGTCTGTGTTCAGCATAAATGTGTGGCATGTTTGACAGCAATCTGAGAGTATTTGGGTCAAAGAGACATGCAGAGTCTGACCTGTGATGTCTGCTTCCACCCAACATCAAGAGCACAAGAGTTAAAGATGTAGCAACTATGAGAAATTCATACTGAGAGGAATATTCTGGGCAGCCGACGCTTCAAAGTAAACGCTCAGCAGTGTTTGTGTGCGTGTGTGTGTGTGTGTGTGAGAGAGAGAGAGAGAGAGAGAGAGTACTTTTCCATCCATAACATGGTCAATAGCATTGAACTCAACGGGGCTCTGAGGGATCCTCACATGCTTTTAAAAAACGCTTCATGCACAGAAAGGAAAAGGAAGAAGTGGCCTTAAAACAAGCTTTAGAAAGCTCAACAAAACTTAAATCCACACCCCCAGAAAGAAACTGAGGTGAGAAAACTGGTGGAAATTTGTGAGTTTTTCAGTTTTTAGGTTTTGTTTTTTTTTTAAAAAAAAGAAAAGTAGTATTGAAGCATTGAAATGGCTGTGGTGAAGCCCAGCCTCATTCTTTTGTTAAAAAAAAAAGTAGGAAAATTTTAAATTATAAATAAACCCTGAGGCAGAAAAGCACTTTGACAGCATCACTGCCTTTGAACACAAAAAACATCTGTATCCAAAGGATGGCATGAAAAAAAGTCCACACACACTTGAAAGAAGTGTGCCATATTTCCATTAAATGTTTTAAAGATGCCATCTGATATTTCTCTTTACTTTGTTTCACATTTTAAAGGACTGGTTTGAAGTCTTTGTGCTGCAGAGGGAATATTTCCAACAGGACAACCCTAAAAAAAAAAAAATCTTGACAACATCCCTCCTGAGGCTAGAAACATTTCTGACTCGTCTGGCTCCTTGTTGCACTTTAAATTATGTGAATTTAGTCGCATGCAATAAGAGCAACTTTGTGAATTTACAAGCTCCAGTACAACTTCGTTTTCAATACAAGTGTGCCAGCAAACAAGCTCTCTGCTGTTGACTGTGGCTCGCTCAACAAGCAGCATATCAAATGCAACAGTAATACACCGCAAAGACTGTGTTTGCTGTCTTTGGTGTCTTTACTTCGTATTTGCAGACCTCATCTGTTGGGATCCACGTACAAACAGTGCAAAATGTTGCCAATTCCAAAGTTTCACACCGACAGTGAATATTTCAAAACTTTACTTTGAAGCAGCAGTGTTCGTGCAAAAGCTTTTCATTTTAAACTTCTGATGATCAGTCCGCAGACGCCCGTTCGTGTGCTGAATCCCAAAACGGTGCGGTGCAGTCAGCGTCTGTGCAACAGTGTGGCACACTGCTGCGACCAGGGTCTAATGAATGTACAGAAGAGCTAATTTCAGGTTTTTTCCTTCCTCATTGACATTCATAGACTGTAGGTTTGATTCGCAGTAATGATATTCTCCTGCTCTCTGGAGGTGCAAGGTGCCGAGGCCTTGCCGAACCACAGTCAGCACAATCCTCACCCCTGCTGACTCAAGCATCGCAGAAAACTCCCACAGCGCCCGGGTCTCCCTCGCAGCCTCTGAGGCCAAGACTTAGCGAGGAGCTGTGTTTGTATCAAGTCAGCTAAAATCGTTGTCCACAAGACCCGGAAGAATGCGAGCTGAATAACAATAATGGAGGTTCAGTGTTTTTTTGATCATTGTTTTCCAACAACACCCCCAGGGCTGTCTCTGACTCCATCACCCCCCGCTCTCTCAGTTTGTTTGTCTGTATATCTGTCAATTTCCTTCCCTCATTTTCTCCTTCACACCCCCTGTCAGTCTCTCTCTAAGTCTCCATCTGTCCATATCTGTTTGCCTGCCTCCGTTTCTCCACTCTCTCTGCCCACTGTATCTCCCTGCAAACATCCAACATAAGCCGCAGCTCTCCCTCTCCCTCGTTCCCACTCCTTCTCTGTCGCCCTCCACCTCCGTCCTCGTCCATCTTGGTGTGAGTAAACACTGACGAGCGGCAGGCGTCTCCAGGTTTACCCACGGGTCTGATCTGTGCTGGCGGAGCCGCCGAGCTGCGACAGATCGATGACAAAGCCTGTCAGGGCCGCTCACCGTTATTCAAGGCTAGATTGCATCTGAAAGACCATGCGCCATGCGGTTAATGAATTAAAAAAAGTGGCCAGCCAACATTGATCAGATCAGCTGACAGCCATCAATATGTTCCTGTTTTATGGAGGTTTATGGGAGGAAAGAGTAATTGTTGAGAGAAGTAACCAATGCCTGGTCTGTAATTCTGCTGGTCTGGCTCACTGTTTATTTATTTAATGACTATCAGCTTCAGAGCTGAGAGAAGGTTTGAAGGTTCATTCTTGACCTTGACAAAAAAAAAAGACTATTTGTTTTTTTCTGAATCCTTCAACCTCCACTTCCTCTTCACTTCAGAGTTTGATTTTCAAAACATCTGCCACCAACTTTTGCTGAACAACAACTTTTCGCGGCTATAGTGAAAAAGACAGGATAACAGTATATTTCTCTGCATATTTGCAAATTCCCTCCTGAAGGCCGAACCAGACCAGACAATCTTTTGTACTGAGAGGAACTAATTTTAATGGAATTTAAGCTCATTTTAAGGGATTCACTCCTGTAAATCTGCAACTAGAGACTCAGATATTAATTTGTTGACCTTCAAACTGTCAGGACAAGGTTTTCCATTGAGGCATATCCTACTACACTTTACTGATGTGTGGCAAAAACAAGTTATTCGAATACCTAAATGCATTTTTTACCATTCATATTAACTTACATGCTAATTCGAGCTTTTACAATCACCTCAGTAACTTATGTTTGCCTTTAACCATCACATAAATATAATGTCAGAGGTTTTTGATCAACCTATCTGACATTAAAAACCAGATATCATTCAGTAATGCTCCAATCTACAGCGACAGTTAGCTAGTGACAGTTAGCCAAGTCCACCATTAGCATCAAAATCTTAGTGGTAAGGTTGCCAGCTATCACTGAGCTAATATTTTAATAGGAATCAGTAAAAATATTAATTTGAAATGTGCTATTAGAAATAAATGCCTAACTGGGTGGTAAATTATAGAAAATATAACACACCAGGAAGGCCGTAGCAGCAGCGTGTGTTGAACTGAGCGACATAGTGTTTTACTGCTAATGAACTCAGCATTTCATTTGTCAGAAGGAGATGTGTTTTATAGTCTCGTATCAGCTGTAGGACAGTCAAAGTTCAGATGCAGATTGTCACTCATAAACCTGTCAAAACAAAAGCAGTGTGTTAGAGCTTGTGCTTATGCTTCCCTGAGACCTCTCCCTCTGGTTCCTCAAATATGGCAAACCCTATAAAGACTAATACATTTAAATTCATTTGATGAAACAACAAAATTACCTCTGTTTTATAATTCAGAAAATAAAACAGGCTCATACAGCCTTGGCAGGGGAAGCAGCTCTTGGTGCAATTACTCCCCTACAAAGCTGCAGGCTTTTTTTTCTGGTTAAAAATATAGAAGGCTAGATTTATTAGTGGAAATGTTTATGCAGGAAAATGGATTTTTGGAACAGAAGCAGGTCTGTTCGGCAGCCGAGACTCTCGGCGGGGTTCCTCTCCATGTTTGTGGTCTTGCTGTGACCCACCGCTGACTTGAAACACAATGAATGTTGATAGGACAACAAGGTGATAACAGAGGGGCTTGGCTGTTGGTTCGCCTCCACTCACTCATTAACAGCACTGCGGCTAAAGACCACTATTAATGCCACATAAAATTATCAATTAAAAGCATAAACAGCTTAATTTAACCTAAATAAATAAAGAAGCACACAAATTAAGCAATCTAGGCCATTTTTTTAAGAATTTGAGCAATTTCCTCTGCAAGCTAAAACCAGCACAAACTGAAAAACTGTAAAGCCGCCTCTGTTACAGCTGAGAACATATCTTTATGCAAAAAGTTCATTAGATTTAAACACACACACACACAGAGCTTATGCGGTGCTGACCTTTGAAATGACTCACTCTGTCTGCCTGTCACACTCACTTCCTCACACAACTTTTAGTCTCCCACTCTGCTAATCATTTGCATTTTCCATCATCTCTCTGAAATAGCAACAATAATGCAGAGAGCAGAGACCGGCCCACAAAACATAATTATCATCTGCAGCACAAGTGCAGGGGGTCCCTACAGACTGGTAGATATACAAGCCCCTGTCAATTTATGGCTTTAGCGTACCTTTTCACGGTATTGCCTCACTCATATAAAAAGCAATACAGAGGACAAGGCAAAGAAAATGAGTATTATT
Source organism: Datnioides undecimradiatus (assembly GCA_008933995.1). Lineage (NCBI taxonomy): Eukaryota > Metazoa > Chordata > Actinopteri > Lobotiformes > Datnioididae > Datnioides > Datnioides undecimradiatus. The sequence goes on from WARS01000052.1 coordinate 3,921,115, forward strand.
ATGTGGCTACTGTAGACTCAGTCCACTGGTGGAGGGAGAGGAACGTTTTTACTGACGCTAAAGGCCGCCAACCTCCACCAGCTGGCACCTCAAGCCACGCCGTGTCTTCTGCACCACTTCAATTACGGTCAACTTAAGAGTGAGATATTAACACGTGTTGCATCCATTAGCTTTCTCAGCCTGACACTATGTTAACGGACTGATTCGGGTATATAAGCGGCCGTGACTCAGGACAAAAACCAGAAGCTGACCGTGGACTGTTCATGCATAATGTATACATGTAGGTATGTGGCATACCAATATGAATGTTCAGATCTGAATAATTTAGGCAAAAATGTCAGGGGAATATAGGTACATTTGGGCTGCAGTAGTAAAGTAATATGCAAAAGATCTATCTATCTATCTATCTATCTATGTATCTATCTATGTATCGATCTATGTATCTATCTGTGTTGCAGAATTTGCAGACAGGAGCGGGAGGTAAAAGCTTTTTCACAGCAGATAAATTCATCAGTTATTTAGTAATTAACACAAAACAGGCAGCCGTGATAAACCAGTAGACTAAATGCGTTCCGCTGTGACAAGCTGAAAAGGCGCTTATCTTAATATCATAATGTTTAAAATCCACAGCAATTATTCTTCACGGAGGCGTGAAATTGATTCCAAACATTTTCTCTTTCTGCTCCTCACACTGTTTGATCTCTGCTCCCCCGAGACGACCTTTGATGAAATTCAATTTTGAACAACGACACTTTATGCAGCTTTTACATATCTCACCTAAAGATATCAAACTTTCATCTTTGATAGATTGCTCTGTACAGTTTCGAATCAAAAAATGCTCCTGCTCATAACAGAGAGGAGGGAAAACAACTGACACATTCAAGGCTGGATAGATGGTTTAATTAAGATTAATTAATGAATGTTTTGTGGGTTTTGCGTGCTAAAATGTTTTATCTTCAAACAACTCCTCTATCATCTGTCTATCGTTTATTAAAACAGCCGTGACAATCAGACTGTGATGGAGGCAGACACTCATATACTGAGACAGTTGTGACAGGAGGTACACAGAAATGGACCTGTAATAACTGAGGCGCTGACAGCTTCACAGTATGGAGCTTTGACAGATCAGCTCCACCTGGTGGAGGCTGCATGGAAACATGAAGGCTCACACTTCTCTGCAATAATGCACTTTATCTCATTTCCAATGGATTGTTACCCAGTGAAAGAAAATTTGAAGAAACACATTATGGGATAGAGGCAACGTAAAGCAAATAAAAAATATGAGAATAGATTGGAAAGTTCCCTTTGAAATTAAATGCATTCTGAAATCATCTCTTTCAAAGATTTGACTTTATTTGGTTCAAAAATAAATGGAATTTTAAACCCCAAAGCAAAGTTTTGAATATGGATACATCAAATAACCAGGGCTGATTGAAAATGAAAGATTTATTTGATTTGCAGGGGTGCATTCAAGATGTATGATGGACTATACAGACATATGTTAACTGTGTTTGTAAAATATTACGAAAAAGTTCTTTATATAAAGAAGCAGTGCAAGAGTTTCAGTGAAACTAACAGCAACTATGAGCGCACAACAGCCTCATTAATTAGTAAATAAAACAGGCAAAAATGTACTTTATATTGTGTATTTAATAACGTTTACTCAGGTTTTACCTAAATCCAACAATATCAATAAATATATGATTTTATTGGAGTCGAGGGTCAACACTTGGAAAGTGAATAGTTCACTAAAGTATCAAAGAATGAACACATGCAGCTATGTACTGAAACCTTTGCGGTGTCATTTCCCATTAAGTAACATCAGACCCAACCACTAGTGATGCTCAAATGTTGCTTAAGTTGCTCTTAAACCATACCAAGACAGGTTAAAACCAAGAGTGATAGCTCATTTTGATCATTCAGACCAGGGACGTTGATATATTGATTGACGGCAAGGTAAGGTCGATTGGTTTATTTCAAGGCTCACTTAAACAGAAGGCTGTGCGTCAGCAATTTGCTGGGAGTGATGGGGTTAAAAGGCAGCAGAGAGCAGAGGATACAGCTGAACTTAAAGTTTAAAACTTTAAGTTTGTCTCGCTTCAGACTGTTTTAATTCCTGTACGACAGGAGATCTCAGTGCAAGTCCAAACTTTACAGGACAACAGCTACAATTAGGAGCATACCTCCATGAGGTTTTCTTGAGCGTATGTTGTGTTCGGGTAGTCATTACGGAGCCTGGCTGTATGTTATCTGCCTTTAAAACTGTCAGCAGCAGCAGCAGCAGGAGCAGCGCTCGGCTCCTTGAGGCGACTGCTGTTCACTGGAGCTGCGGTTATTGAAAAGCCGACTGCAGTCCTTGTGGCCCATGGCTGCAGTTCATTTCTGAAATATCACGTTTCAGCTTTGAGAGAGAAAATGCCACAGTTCATCATTCAGGATTTCTTACAGTCTCACACAGTCTCACACAGTCATTGTAGACACTCTCCCATTCCAGACACAAAAAATTTGAATTACCATTTATTTTAGAAATAGGCACCTGGACACCTGCAGTTAATTTTAGCCTTTAAGAAATAAACCTGAGTCTGTTCCTTCGTAGGTGACATCTGGGAAGTTACTGTTGATTTTTTTTTATCCATGCTAGCAGTGTGATAGTAGATAGAAATCAGTTTATGACAAAATACCTGCAAAACTAATGACTCTACTCTGTTAGCATGCACTAATTAGCAAATGTTAGCATGCTAACACAGTGAACTAAGAAGGTGAATATTGTTGGTTTTGCACAGCCTAAACATCGGTATGTTAGCATTGTCATTACGAGCGTGTTAGCAGCTAGCTCAAAGCACTGCAGCTATGGCCTTTCAGAGCACTACAAAGTTCCATTTAGCGCCATTTTATGACAAATGATCTTACAAATGACCCTATAAAACCAAATCTGTCTGCATGGCTAGATAGCGGTGGGATTCAACAGTTTATTCTAGCAGCCAAGATGGATGCAATAAAACCACAGCGTCCTCGGCTCGATTCCAGCTGGGGACCTTCGTTGAGTGTCATCCCGTTTTCAGTATTTTCCTCTACCTGTGCCTCTACTCAACCAAATAAAGGCAAAGAAAATGCTGCAAGACATATATATTTTTTAATTTTGCCACAAAAAAGTATTAATGCTTCAGTAGGGCTCTTACCATGTTGTGTATTATCATGCAAAACACATATTTTCATTGATTATGCATGAATATAAAATGTGTGGATGCAGCAACAATGAGCCATTTTCATAATGGTGGAGCATAAACTGGTGCAGGTGCAACATGCCAGCTGGCACACTGAGACTCACATACGTGCCGCAAGTTAGTGACAACAGCTGGGGACGAATGTGCTGAAATGCCGTGCACATTAATGGAGGAGACTACGTCTAACATGGTTTAAAACACTGGGAATATTTTTGGTGTTTTGCCGCTGTCATCTTGAGGTTTTATATCTTATATTTAGCTGCCAAACTCATGCCTGTGATGGTTCAACCTTGAGAAAAGTAATTCAGAACTTTTTCAAGTCTTTTTTTTTTTATTCAGATCTTTATAAAAACTAAACAGATGAAGCATTATGGGGTTTAGAGTTACAGAAAAATGTGAAAAAACAACATTAAATACGCTTCGGGTAACTCAAATGGAAACAGTGAATGTACAGCAGAGAGGAATTCTTGCCCGTGGACACAAATTCAAACTAACCCTAATCTATCACACATCTATACATACGACTCTTTTCTACAAACATACATACACGAAGAGTTAATCCACAGGTTTCACATACTGTTCTATTGTTTTGCTTTTTTAAAAGCAGGACTTCAGATTATCTGGAAAAATCACTGACTGTTGATTGGAAAGTTTCAATATTTTGTGATTAATTTATATTTTTTGGTTGGACTTGATGACGCAGTGGAAATTTGTTGGTCCATGAAGTCCGTAAAGATGAGTGAGCTCCATTTATTTAGCAGGTGTTGATGGTGTTGTTATTATCTATGAAATCTACTTGTACTGGCTCATGACGCCCTTGAGGAAGTCCTCAAAGCGTGGAACAGCGACCTCCTTGGCGGGCTCATCAGCAGCTTTCTCCTCAGCTGCGGCGGGCTCGTCAGCTGCAGCGGCAGGCTCAGCGCGACGCAGGCGGCAGTTGTAGTCGAACTCAGGGTCGCAGTCGGGGTCCGGCAGGATAATGCCATCCTTGCTGGGCTTAGGGGCCTCAACATTGGAAGGCGAAACAAACTTTCCGCAGCTGGGGTCAAATGGATGGCAGAGGGGCTTGGCTGGAGCCTTGATGTCGGCCTTGGCCTCAGGGCCAGACTTCACCGGGGTGCAGTCTTTGTCATAGTGCACAAAGCAGTCGTAGCCCTCCTTGGTCTTGCCACGGACGCCGAGGTTGTACCGGACCTGGTTGATTTGTTGTTGTTTATGTTTAAAACAGATGCAAAGCAGATCGAAGATAGCAAGTAAAAGCATTATGCAACACCCATTTCATTTCACTACGTCATTTAATAAACCAAATGAAAAGGAATAAAAGATTCAGTAAGTAAGATTACACTAGATTAGTCAAAACAGTGAACTATTCAATCCTAGTAGCAGGACTTCAAATTCAGACCTGGTGTTCGGGGATCTGCGGAGCAGGTTTGCGGAGGGCAGCAGCAGCTGCCAGTATACAGTATGGGTCAAAGCGGGGGTCGCAGGACAGAGGAGCAGCAGGAGGTGCAGGCTCATCCTTAGGGGCATACTCCAGCACGGGCTTGGTGAGGCTGGACAGCTTGGTGGCAGTCAGGGGGTTGCAGCCAGCATCAAAGAGAGGGTTGCAGTGTTGCTCTTTAGGGGCCTCCTCTCCAGCGAGGGGAGCAGGAGCGGCGACGCTGGTCACACACAGAGGATCAACAGCTGGGTCACAGGTGGGGTAGAGCAGGTGGTAGAAGCCAGTGGGGGCTTTGTGGACCAGAGTTGGCATACAGTAGGGGTCTCTGGGGTCACACTTGAGGGCAGCATAGGATGGAGCTGGGCCAGGGGCTGGGCGGTAGCCATAAGCTGCCCTCAGGTGATACTGCAGACACTCCACATCTTCAGGGTTGCAGATCCTCAGCAGCTCAGTCTTCTGCTCAGCACTCAGGAAAGGCTCCAGGACAGGGGCATAGTAGTAAAAGCCAGTGGGGCTCTTCAGGGGATAGGGCAGCATGGGGGTGAGGATGGGTGCTGGCACCTTGGCTGGAGCAGGAGCTGGCTCAGGCTCTGGGATAGGAGCCTTGGGGACGAGGGGGAAGAGGCAGTAGGGGTCAAGGTAAGGGTTGCAGAGCCTGACGGCAGCAGACTTGTAGGGGGCTGGCATTACAACTTCAGCCTTTGGCTTGCTGGTGGACTCGGCGATGCACTCGGGGTCATCAGAGTTGGCACAATTCTTGTAGATTTCACTGAGGTGCTTGAGGTAGTGGTTGAAGGTTGGGCCCTCCTCTGACCTGTGCTTGTTCTGCAGGTAGGCCATGTACAGACGATCCAGATCCTCAATCTGAAGTATTGTGTGGAAAGAGGAAAAAATGAAAAACTCTGCTCTGATTCATTGAGGTTTTCATGTAACAGAGAAACTAAAAATAAAACTAATAGAATTCAAATGAAGCCCTTGATAGAGGAGCACTCTCAGATAAATCCTCTGCGGAGGAATGCTTGTACTTTTCCAGCTTGCTGTCTTGTTACTCAAACAAACAGCCTGGCTCTTAAACCAGAAAGCTCTCATTTGCTGGAACAAGTCTTTCACTGAAGTGTAACTTGACATACCTAATGTCATATAAATAATTATATAATCATGGTCCAAATAATTAAAAGAGTTGCTGTGAAAAATAAAAAAACTGCATTAAAAACAGGAGAAAAACTAGAATTTGAAAACATTTTCTTTAAAAGGAAACATTTCCTAATCCAGAAACAGGGATAAACTGAATAATTAATGTGAAACAACAACAAACTGCACTCACTCCCTCCTGGTTATGGCTGTCCATGAAGTACTTGTACCATCCCCAGAAGTCCGGCAGGCGTTTGAACTGGGGCACAGCCAAGACAGGGATGTTCCTTCTGTTGCGCACCAGCTTCGTCAGGCTCTCCATGGCCTCGGCTTTCACATCATCAGACACTGCAGGCACTGAGAGGACAGGAGAGGAGAGGAGAGGAGAGGACAGGGGAAGAAAAAATATTAAATTAAACAAACAAATTCACAAATGAGAGGCGGTCAGATTGAAAATATATGTATGCTTGTACATGTAAACTGAATTTTGATGGGACCCAAAATTTGAATTCAGTTTATTTTATTTTATGTGTATATGTATTGTGATGTTTAAGTAACTAAACTAACTGGTTCCCAATGAAAATACACTGCAAATGGACAGGTACTCTGAAACAGCCTCTAATTAGTGTAAATGTATGTATGTATGTATGTATGCATGTATGTATGTAGTTATTAAAGGAATAATTCAACATTTTTACTTAATAATTAATACATTTCTTCAATTGATGAGGGTCGTTACCACTCTCATGTCTCTTTGCTATGTATGTAGCTGGAGCCAGCAGCTGATTAGCTTAGCTTAGCATAATGACTGGGAAAACCTGTTTCTGTCTAAAGCGGTCAACATCTGTCCAGTAACAGCTCTTATGCTAAAACATAAAGCTAATTAACATGTTTTATCGTTTTTGTTTTCAAGTGTCAAACATCACTGAATCATCGTGGGGTTATGTTTTTATAGCTTATAGCAGTCTTTATGATAAGCTAAGCTAACAGCCTGCTGGCTTTACCTTCACATTTAAGATGTAGACACAGAGTTATATTGATTTTTCACGCAACGTGCAACTGTAAGAAGGCAAATACATTCAAAATATCAAACTCTTCCTTGAGGGTGTCAAAGATGAGCTGATCTTGTTTGCTTTGTGTTTTAGCTTTTGTTCTTAATTGGATAAGTTTTGTTGGATGTGCAAGACATTCCTCTATACTTGAATTAAACAGATGAACTAAGTCATATTGTTTGAAGCTCTTGTTATTTGAATCTCCCCGGGTGCTAATTAGAGATCACATTAATCAATCCAATTCAAGAACAATACAAATGTTAGATTTAAAAATATCAAAAGCTATTGATCAACTCCTCTTTGAGACACTGCCAGCAAAAATTAATGATGATACTTCTTATTAGTTGAACTGCATTAGTTTGTAAAATAAAGCAAAAGATTGTCAAAAATGGTAAAGATGGTAAAGCTGTTGACATGCTATTTAGTATGAACATTAATACTTAGTTATGTTTAGTTTAATATCCTATAAAATGAAGAAAAGCAGGAAATATTCACGTTTAAACCGGCAAAACTGACACTTGTGACATTTTTCTGTGAACAGTAATTGGATAGTTAATAATTTAAGAATATTTGTGGCAAATAAAAGTTCATTTTGTTTCAGCTGAGATATTGTGACCACTAATTGTAGGCTTTGAATGTATGTTGTGCTAACTTGCTGATTAGAAGAATGGAAACTAGTTCCCAAGATCCCTTATAAAAGTCTGTGATTTAAGTCTTTAAAAGTCCATCCCCGGGTTTATTTTTGGCCTCAGTGCCTAAAAACCCATTAAGGTGTCCCACATGCCACGTCTCAGGTCCTCACCTTCCTCCTCCTTGTGCTGCTCCACTGGAACGGCCCCCAGAAACTCTGTAAAACACAAGCAGCAGCCACATTAGCAGCGGCAGCCACATTAGCTGACAAGGACCAGATGTTGAGCTTTCCCTCAACATCAGGGAAAACGCTGACCTACTAATAAGCCCCTGGGTGAAACACGGCAGGTGCTGGGGCTCTGGCGCCCGGCACAGGCAGCATCCTGCAGATTAAACACCCCTTTCTCCTCCCTAAGAATCCCATCAAGACTCATGCATGCTCACTTAGGCTTTGAACCAGACCGGTGGAGCTTGTGCAGCTACTGGGGGCCTCCTAAACCTGTAAAACTACAAAGAGTGGGCCCTCACACAAACCAATTACCAATACACTGTAAAAGTGGAAGTTGAGAGGGAGGGGACATGTCTGTGTACATCCCTTTCTCCACATGTGGAGCGTCTTCTGCTCCACCGGGGGGTTTCCCTCAGAAGTTTACAACTCTGATAAAACAGCCAAGTCAGCTGATTATGGCAGAAACTTCTGGTGCTTCTCATTTATTGATGTGGAAAATCTCCCAGAGGAGCAGCGATAGATGTCTTTTTATGACTCTGAGATCCTTACAGCACTTACTGGCTGCCTTGCACATCAACGTGCCATGCTCTACTAGATTTTTGACCAAAAAAACAGCAAAGGATTCTGATATTAGTGAAGTAAAAGTTGTAATACAGCGATTAAAATTACCACAGTACAGGTAAAAGTCCTAAAGTAAAACTACAGCAATATTAAAGAGCAAATTAAAACTATTTGTTATGCAGACAAACAACCCCTGTGAGTCATATATTGCTGGATACTTTAATGATATACTACATTATACTATAGTTTATAATGTTGTTAAATTTGGATCATATTTCAAAATCTGGCCATGGGTTTTTACACAAAACCAGATTCAGCAGAGAAACTGCAGTTTATCAGATGAATGGAGGAAAGAGTGCAATGTTCTCCTGAATGGTATTGGAGTGGAAGAAGAAAGTCACATTAAGGCAGCACGAAAGTAAAGTAAATACCTCAGTCTTGCACTTTAGGGCAATACTGCTGACATCCCACCACTATCAAAAACATGAAGTTATGAAGAGAGATGATTAAATGCATTAGAAAAAAGACTAAAACAGGTTTGAGTTGCTTTTTTCCTTGTGACATACTCTGAATATCCTACCATTAATATTAACAAAATGCAACAAATTTCATTCCTATTTTATGTCTAAAAACTGTTCATTTTTAGGTATTTATTGTACCATTTGAGTGCATTTGTGGAGTGTGAGCGCCTCTTCAGGTAACTGAATCACCAACATTCCCAAAGAGACCTCATTCTCTTCAGTGGGATGGCTGGCTACATGATAACAAATCCAGTAAAAGAGGAACATCTACCAGCACATTAGAGAAGATCTCCTTTTGTGTTTTAACTGAACACAGAGCAAAGGTCAGACAAAGTCGGAGATGCATCAAGAATCAAGTCTCACCTGGTAATAAGACAATAGCTAACAGGAATCCTGTGTGGATCAGGGAAAGTGATGGTCGCCCAACACGTGCCATTTTTCTGTTTTTACGTGCTTCCTAAGATGAAAAGCAGAAACAATATTCACATAATCACAATACTCACTGATAATGTTGTCACAGAACTGTTTGGGGATGGTTACACGGTATGAACTTCTGGCATCCTACTGTATAACAACGCAGCTAGACTTGGATTGATGCCTGTGTCTTGTTGTTTTTTGAGTTTTTCAGCTTTTAGATGTGGAAATGAGAAGACAAAGCACTTGGAACAAAGAGAGAGCTTTTATTTAACTGGCTGTTGCCAAGACAATACAGGGGATTGGGGACATGCTGTAATAGAGCTTTTCAAGGATTACTGAAAAACATAAGACTTCAGTTATGAATATCACAATATCAAATAAAGCGACTGAACTGAACTATCAAATGGCCAAAAGCTTGAGATGTTCTTCCCCATTACTGCGCGGACGGCTGGTGAATTACAGCTGCTGCGCTCAAAACGACAGATTGTCTTCTACAGTTTCACATTCATGAATAAATCTGAGGACTTTCTCATTTTTCACCCAAAGATAATTAAGTCAGGGTTGCAGGCAGCTGCTCCAAGTCGATGAACTGAAAAACTTTTAGTGCATGCAGCATTCACGTCAGTCCTTACCTGCAAAGGTGCTGAAGTTCAGGCCTCCTGTGATCAGGAGTGGCTGTCTGGATTGAGCTTCTTGATGGGGGGGCCGCTTGCTGCACTGTGGCTGTCCGAGCCGTCTGAACTCTTTACCTCTCTGCACCCCTGTATGGGATGGACAGGCAGGGAAACATTTTTAAGGAGCCCACTTGATCATTAAAAACAAAAAGGCATGTCATATGGCTCCAGCGTGCTGGTAGGCGCTCCAGGATTGGCTCCTGCACTGCCATCCATCCAACCAATAGGGGTCCTGTAATTAGGAGAGGTGAGGAGCACGACTGCTCTCAGTGTAGAAGTGCCACTTAGCGTCGGGTTTCTTTCCTCACGGCTTTGGAAGTTGGAGATCATCTTGCAGCATTGTGCCTAAGCCACTAGTTGATTTTGAGATTTGAAATCTAAACATCTCAGCGGGCACGAGCTAAAAAACTGTAAACTGTTAAGGCCACACAGCTTGAGGCCTCTGTTACAGGAGAGCAGATATATAAAGAAGTGCCTGCGGCTATCTCAGAGGTAGCGCTCATAAAAGTTTCAGTGGAAACCGTGCAAGTGCTTTCCTCATGACACAAGAAAAAGAGATACATGCAGCAGAATCTAGAGGTAGATCAAACAGTAAATACCACTAACCTCCTCCACTACTGGATGTAAACTCCAGGTTTCATTCCGGCGCTTCATCTACATAACAACAGTTCCTCTGTAGAAACTGACTGAAAAGAATGAAAACTATTTCCAAAATAACTACCGTGTTGCATCAGCATATTGACAGATGTGGGAGCAATATTGTCCAGGATGACAGGAACGTGACTCATTTCATTTCAGCGGTGCAGCAGCGGTTGCACCAGCGGTTGCACCAGCCTTTCTTGATAATAATTTGAAAGTTGGTGTCGGCCTTTAATGTCAGACATGTGCATCCATTTTTCTCATTATCTGAATACAGATACTCAGAAGTCTCATACAGGGGCAGAGGAGTTATATAACTGCTGTTCCTCAGATTGCAGATTTTTACACTGACCAGACACTTAAATCTTAATTAAAAAGGGATAATTTCATGTTTTTCAAAAATATGCAATAGTGAGATAACTGTGCATGCTTTTTTATCCAACAACATGGAGGAAGCTGGAGTCATTAGGAGAGGTTGGCCTCATATGAGCCACTAATGAAGCTGCTGCTGCTGTAGAAGTGCAGAGCCATTAGGACCAGCGTGCCAACACTGCTGCTTGTTTGGTACAGATTCCTGATGCTCGGGCTGTGCCACGTAGCCTGTACAGCCTCCAGCTTATGTCAGTGGAACATGCTGTGGGAGCTGTGGCTCAAAGCTAGAAACCAAATAACACAACAGGTAATCTTTGAGTGGGTGTATCCTCCTGGAAAAAAACAAAAAAACCTTGTAACTAAAGAAACTTTGCATATAAATGTAAATATGCACATTTCTTGTAGGGAAACCAATCTCTTTCTATTTTTTAAGACATAACCCCACAGCCCTGTCAGATCCTTTCACAGCCATAATCATGCTCATAATGCATTGTTTTGATTTGCAATCATACCAGTGATAAAGGTTTCAGCCATTAGCTTATTACCTGTTTCAACCAATTATCCACATATTAGCTAATGTTTCAGCCATACCCTTAACTTTAACATTATTTTAACATTATTTAGCCTAAAAATAGCTATTTTAGCTATTTATCCCTAAACTGTAGCTCAGTATTTTAATCAGTTATCCATAACATTTAGATAACAATTTCACTAAATCACTTCAAGCTGTCTTCCAGCTGACTTCATGTGTGCATATATGGTTTTGATCAAAGAACACTAAAAGACAAAGTATTATTAATATAGATGTTCGGATGTCAGAGGAGCATTATCATGTTTTCATTCCCATTGTTGTCTTTATTCATTTAAACATAAAACAATTTATTTTCCCTTAAGCGTCTTCTGCTCAGTTCCTAAATACTGCTTTTCTACAGTCATGCAGTTTGTCCCCAAGGACTGTGTGCATGACTGATGATGACTCAGCCTTGGCTATAATTCCTGCAATTTACACATTTCAGAAAAACCAGGGCTGTCACAGAAGGAGACAAATGGTTGTCTTCTTCAGCTTAAAGCAGAACAGCCAGGAGAGATGCGTGTCTCTTCCTGCGCATGGAAAAATTCTCAGCGATTTGACCAAAAATTGGGCAAAGAGCCCGTAAAGCGTCTCGTGCTACTTGTGAAAGAAAAGCTCATTAAAAACACAGGCCCTTGTAAAAATGACGATGCCTGTCAAATGCCTTTATGGGAGCGCTTTTGTTGTGGTTCAAGTTTCACATCACATACAAATAAATCAGCAAGCAGATCAGTGTGTGATTATTAATATTTCCGCGTTGCTTTGTCAAGTTAGAGGAGTTGAAGTAACGAGCAAGAAAAAGAGGATTTCGCGACATTAATTGGTGCGTTTGATGCAAGAAAGAGTCAAAATGTCGTGACAGCTGCCCAGATTTCATTGTCCTGCTCAGACCTGTCACTATATATTTCCAAAAACCCGTGTTTGAATGCAATCACTGACTGAAGATTTGCAGTGGATGTACCTGTGTGCAGCTTTGAATGTGTGTTTATGTTCACAAATATTGATTGAGCTGTCAGAATAACAGATACTGTTACTTTGCTGGGGTATTTTTAGCCATGCTAGGGGAATGACTGTATGGATGCCAGTGTTGGTTGGTGCACCACTTTGGTCCACACTGAAATATCTCAACAACCAGTGGATGGACTGCCATGAAACTGTGCATTCAAGGTGCTAAATAATGGATCCTGCTGACTTTGGAGTTCCTCTGACTTTTCATATATATATTGACATTTGCTGTTTAAAGTGAATTATATCTGTTTAATATTGTAAAAACCGCTATTCAGCAGTGGGGATCAGTTCTAACTATTTTATCTCTTGTGTCATTGTCAGGTCAAATTAATCATTATGTGTAAAACTCCTTCTCCTCCTAATTATCAGTTGTTAGCATGATAACATGCTAAACCAAGATGGTGAACATTAAAAACATCATTAGAGCAAGTTAAAATTGCCATTGTGGGTGTGTTAGCATGCCAAGTTAGCATTTAGGTCAATAGCACTTGTGCCTCTGAACTTCCAGCCTCACAGAGCCACTAGCGAGGCTGTAGGATCCTAGCCCTGTTAATGGAATATAAATTATAATCTTGTATAATCTCTACATTGTCCCACACAACCAGAATTTAAGATTCTTAATAATCTAGTTAAATCGTCTCACAATCGGTGTTTCATGCTGGAGAGAGAGAGTATTATGTCTGTTCCTTTACACGATGAAAGTTATATTGTGCCATGTCTGGAAAGGCTGGAATCTCTTAATAAAGTTGACATCCTGCTTTTACAGACACTTTTGATTTACTTGAGCTTGCAGTTCACTCTGCAAATCCCAGTCAGATAGTGCTGTGTTTGTACTGCTGGTTTTTGGGTGTAATTAATGCCATTGTCTTGTACACAACTGTTGGAAATTTCTGTGCTGACGGCACAATTTCTCTGTTTTGCTGATTCTCTATGGCGAGCAGTTAAAACCCTGCAGTTTGCATTTTGTGCTCTTCAGAAGCCTCTTATCAGTCTCTGACTTGTGCTGAATAGTAATAAAACCCCAATATGCTGTTTCCCAAAGCTGGAAATATTATTGACCTCCAGATCAGTAGTCTCATTGGTGCTGATATTGAGGGAGTGCCCCATTATACAGTAAATAGAGCAGTTTCCAAAATGATAAAATCTTGATTCCTTAGTGAGGAAAAATGAAAAATACCACAGGATTACCTGGACTGCTCCCTCACATGTTCTGTATTTCAGTTTGTTTTGACTGTGGTGATGTAATCTACAGACACACTGCAGTCTGCGTGCTGTTTACCTATAGGCTGACGGTAGCAGATGTCCAGAGCTCTCACATTTTATTTCAAAAACTGCCCTGGCTCTTTCATATTATTTGTTTTCTGTTTATACAGCTCTGCTCTTAAAGTTACTATATCTTATTTTGTTTATCGGCTGCAGTGTTGGAGTTGATCACACTCACTGACTGCTGGCCAACCCTCTAGCTTTTTAAATTCTGCAATTTATGATACTGGATAGACTGCAATAGTTTTGAGATTTAACTATTGAGCTGAATGGAACAATTCAATGATCGTATGACCTTATAACATATCAGCTCGTTAAAGTGCTTTTAACTCTAGATCAGAAAACAGAAAATGTCCCTTATCTGCTGTCAGTAATTATCTACTATTTCTCAATTAATCCACATCCACAGCTATTTGACCTAAAAGAGTCAGAACACAGGGATCAATGTCTGTTATAATGTCTGAAGTCTTCTTCCATCAAACAGTGAACACCTCAAAGATATTTATTTCTGGTCACGTGCTTTAGAGAAAAGCAGCAAATCTTAATAAAACAATCAATCATCAATATATTTAGTAGCTGTCCTATTGATCAGTCAGCGTAGATGTTCGAATTTCCATCTGTGAGCACCATAAAGGTCAATCCACAGCAGTTCTGTAAGTGTTTCAGAAAACATTCGAAGGTATCATGAGATATGACCAGAAGCTCAGATGAGAGACGACATTATTGCTATAGTTTTAAATGGCAAAGGCATATAGAAACATGTTTGTAATCTCCACAGTTTGTGTTTTAAGAAATGTTTCTGAGCTTCTAGAAAACACGCAGACGAAGCTTCATGTAGACAAAGTGCTAAAGATTTTATTTTGACCGGTGTCACGAACGCAGTCCATCACAAAAATACAGCTGAAGCGGAACTACTGTACACATATGTACAAATTCATGATGCAACATGTCGCACTGCAGATACAAAACGAAACACAGGAGACATATGTGTGCGACTATCAAATTAAATTACAAGTAATTTAAACTGTTTTAGCAGACCATCATTTATCATATGCCATCTGCAGCATGTTTAAGAGCCTCTGCCCATCATATGTATAATTACGCTTCCAACAGGTGTTCTCCGGCACACTGAAACCTGCAATCCAGTTTAGAAGCAGTCGAGGACGTGAGCACAATACAAGCTCATAATTTTAACATACCATATATGAAGGAATCCCTGGGATCTTAAGAATTTCACAACATCTGGAGCCGGTGACGACTTTGTAAGGATGTCTTAAAAAGCCTGAAACTAGGACAACTATGAAAGGAAATTGTATGTCATTAGACAGTAAATGGTTGGTTTGCTTTCCACCAAAAAAAAAAAAAAAAAAGTGGAGTCGGGTGGGGGGCAGAGCAGTGTGAATATCATCCATCATTGCTCTGGAGATACGTTTGTCTCCGTCACTGGATGTCATCGTCGTCAAACAGATCTTCAAAATCTGTGGAAGCAGAACAAGAATTTGCACTAATGTTACATAACAGCAGGACAATGAAACACTGGCGGCATTTCAAATGTTTCTGAAAGCCAGGCATTTTCTCATAAAGCAGCATTATAGGTTGGAGGGTCAGGGGGGTTGCAGGGTGATAAAAGTAAGAGGATCTGAGGAGTCGGGCTGAGTGCCTTTCCTGTGGGTCTGACGGTTTGTGGGGTCAGAGGTCGTCAGGAGAACTGCATGAACATGCATGGGAATACGTGCCGCATCCTCGGTTTCTGCAGCAAGCTCACGTTTAACACTCGCCTGAAGCAGCTTTAAGGAAGATAAGCTTTAACTCTTGAATGAATGTTTAACGATTTAGCAGCCACTGGACCTCCTGTATAGTTATTCCCTGTCACACCCCGTATCAGAGCATACATGACTGGTTATACTGTGTTTTTGCTACTACTATTATTTTCATTGCCTTTTTATAAATGGCTCTTTTTATATTTGATTCATCGTTTAAGTCATTTTTCTATCTTGCGCGACATTACTACCAGCATTTTTCACTTTTATTCCCCGACAGGCACAGAAAATCAATTGATCCAGGAAATAATCACACATTAATCGTTGATAAAAATCATTAGTTGCAGCCGAGTTGTATGCTGGTAAAATAAAAAAAACGGGACCGCAGCTGATGACTGCTTTAATTATTAATTAATCGGCCTCCAAAAGACATTTGGACACCTTTAAATGTATTTGTTTTAACAGCTGTCTTAAACATAGGTAGATATTTTTATTTCAAATCACATAAGATAAAAACAAAGCAATCCTTTAGATCTGAGTCACTG
This sequence comes from Datnioides undecimradiatus, assembly GCA_008933995.1. Classification (NCBI taxonomy): domain Eukaryota; kingdom Metazoa; phylum Chordata; class Actinopteri; order Lobotiformes; family Datnioididae; genus Datnioides; species Datnioides undecimradiatus. The sequence continues at coordinate 3,937,153 of WARS01000052.1, forward strand.
GAAACTTCTGGTGCTTCTTTAAGTTGTGTAAAAAGAGGTTTTGAGTGAATCTTTCATATAAACTTTAAATAAGAGCTTTATACGTGAAGTTTGCTTCCTTGTCATGGTACTCACGGCACACAACAATTTGCACTGTGTTTGTTATCCACACGTCCTCATTGTTTGCGCAGACTGCTGTCTCAAGAGGTGTCATCAAACACACAAAACATAGAAAACAGACAGTGCATGTCAGAAAAACAACATTTTGGCCCTAATTAAAGCCTTCGCCAAAAAAAAAAAAAAAAAAACCAACAATGAGAGACAGGTACGCTCAGGTGACAAAATTCCTTCTGTCACGTTGCAACTGTGGGTCTTCTGGCCAAAAACATGCGGACGCCCAAATGTGATTTTTTTTGGAAATCTCATATATACCACTATAACAGATTTAGCTCGACTGATTTCCAATGTCAAGTTCAACATTTAAACACCAAACAACAGAAGCTGATTGGTGCTGGATGGTGCGGACGATGACATTGCCCCACACCCAATTAAGTGAGCACATTCTCTGTGTATCTGGCTTGGTGTGCAGAGTCATGTTTGTTGCCACGAAGCTGAAAACATCTTCTTGTCCAAAATATTTTAACCACCTAAAGGCACAACAATAATAATGAAAACAAAAATCAATATCAGTTTAAGTTTAGACAACATTTAGAAGACTTTCTCCACTTTACGTTGGCGTCAGACGGCCCTTTCTGCCAGGAAACTGAAGCCATTAAATCAATTTATGCTCTCTTCAAATCCACCAGACTCCTTTGACAAAAACAGCCATTGTACCTCGCAGGACACGGGAGTTCCTGGTCTACAACTGCCTGGATCAGTTAATTAGTTTCTGTTTTTGTGTGACTTCTGCGTTTTGAAAGAGTTTGCTCAGATTCACCAAAGTTGCACAAACAAACTAATCGATCGGAGCAGCGGTGGACGAGTAACTCCTGTGTTCAGCAGGGTAAAATTACTGTTTTTGTCCAACAAGTTTGGTGGTTTGGGAGAGAGGGATATAACAGCTTCAGTTGCCTGTATCTCATACAACACCACAAAAAAAAAACAAACGTCCCTTAACGAAGATGTGCCAGGGTAACTAAAGGGGACAAATGAACCTAAGCATCAATGCAAACATAGAGTCTCTGGTGTTCATACTGTATTTTAATGCATACTCATTGATCATACTCAAAGTTGAAACTACACGTGCACCAACAGTTTGATTACACTGGAGTTTGCTATCAGCATTGTCAGTAAAAGCTTTGGAAAACAGCTTGAAAATGTGAGGACTACATAAAAACAGTTCTAACACACTAAAGTTGTTTGTTCACGTGTGCTGTAGCCTGACTTGTGCCTAAGCAGAGTGAAATCACAGAAATTAGCACAGCAGTTTGACTTTTTGCGACTGCGAGAGAATTGAGCCAGCGTTTGTTTAAAATGAATGAAGAGTGAAAATCCCTTTAAAAATGTAGGCCAGGGGATTGGGAGCTGCATTCAAACAGCCTTGAGACAGTTAAGTGGTACACATCTCTATCGTAGGAGAATAAAGCCTGCCACCCTAAATGAGCCTCGTACAAAGCAGATCTGCAGAGCTCACGCTGAGAAGTCTGCGTGGAATCTGTGTCGCATATGGTGAGAAGTCGTGGCTGTTTGATGTAGCTGCGCCTCAGGACAGACATCACACTACATTATAAAACACAGTTTGTAACAGGAGGGGCAGGGGCACAAGGAATGTTTTGGGGGGCCAGTAAAGAGATTTCCTGCTGTGGAAACAACAGCGCTCTGACGCCCAGAGGTGAAACAACATCATGTGCTAATAGATTCAATCTGCCCTGACTGACAATTCAGTATTTGAAGATGACTGACTCCTCCTCACTTCACTTCGGATTAGCAGCAACATGAATTTGCATTGATGCGTCTATTTGAGAGTAGTCAGTTTGTATATGTAACGAAGCATGTGCGTGTGATACATCCCCCTCTCCTGCTCTGCCCCTTCAATCAAAAAGCTACTTCAAGGCCACCACTTACCTGTGTATCGAGAACATTCAATTATGCCATAAAATAACCAGTGGATGACCAACCGGGCTACTAACTTGACAAAGCTGTACAGTGTTTAAACAAATGAGCGCTGATGGTAAATTTACCTGCAACGAATAGTCAAAACAAAGCATGCAACATCTGTGTTGGCAAAAGAAACTACAGGCCCCTAACTGCTTCCAGATGACGACAATAACTGGATTAATGAGCTCCATCTTCAGGTACATGCAGCATTGTTGAGATTATTTAGTAGCACTGGTGCTGTATATATTTGGGATTTGACTCACAACACTTAAATAGTCGTGTTGGACATATTGGCTTTCTAATATTTTAGAAATGAATATGAATTGTGACTGAATATTGCTTGAGCTGCTATGTATCTGATATTTACTAACATGTCTGTATCTTAATCAAACTGTACATCTATTATATGTGTGTGCTTTGAAGAGCCTGGCAAATATATAGTATTTACACAGCCCAAGTCCTATTAAAAAGTGGTATGGTTTCTTTTAAATACACTTCTTTCAATAAAGTCAATGGAATAAATACAATGTCAGCAGATACCTTGGATTAATCAGTATACGGTGACAATAAATCAGTATTTCCTCAATGTTTTATTTGGGCTTCACCTAGTTTTGATGTTGCAACCCTTAGTTTATCAGATGCATAAGATGAGCCACAGCAACTTGTATATGAACAACTGTTTACCATTGAAGAAGTCTGAATGGACTGCTTTTTCATTGGCAGCCAGGTCCATCAGCAGTCCTGTGCTTCCCCCAGCCTGCCAGAGAACAAACATGCAGCTCAGAGGCACAGAGAGGCAGCCAGGGTCTGTTCAGATGCATCTGTCATTACAATTTAATTATGGTCAAACAAAAAGCTGCAATTTTGCTGAAATCACACCCACTTATTTCTCAATTACAGCTCATTAATTTAGCTGCTGCATCCTCCTGTTTCCATCCAAGCCAGCAGACCATTTATTGAACTCGGTCATTGTTCGTTGTTTGCTACTTTGTTGAACTAAGTAAATACTATCAAACATTTAACGTTTAAGCGTAATAAGTCCTTATATTTAGACGGGGTCGGTTAACATTAAACCGTAACAAAAGTCTTACAGGCAGCATGTAACGCCAATTAAACGTTACAAGCTGAGTTAACGCTAAATGAAACAAGGTGTTAAAGTAACGTTAGCCTGAGGAAAATTATTGTATAACGTTATAATTCGTGACTTTTGATAGTTTACGTTATTTAGTCACTCGAGCTTGGTGGTACTGAGCTGTGAAGGGGGTGATAATGAAGCATGTTGCAGCTACGGTAACCTACTGACGCTTGTTTGTATACGTGACTAAGCTAATCAGTTAGCCAGCTAGTTAGCTAACACGCACCTCATCCAGATCAACGTACGGCCCCGCGCCCTCCGGAAACATCTCATCCACTGCTGGTTTCATAGCAGTCGAGTTAGACTGATCCTTTAGTGGCATGGATGAATAAAACCCGCGGGGTCTTACGGTCAGATTAACATCAAATGGTTGGCTACACCAAGAGATACACTGACAAACTAGCGTGGCGCCACGTGAAAATAAAGCCGATGTGAAGGTAAGGCCAAGAAACAAAGGTTCCGCTGAAACTACGGAGCTCATTTATACACTGTTTACAGTTTGTATGTTTGTGTGTTTGATTATCAGTGTTTGGGGCACGTTTTCATGTATTAAATCATCTTATCATTCATTGAATACACAAAAGCAATTTCCTGCGAGTAACTTTGAATTTAATAAATTAAATTATCAAAGTATTTTCGTTTGTTTGTTTGTTTTTACATTTTTCATTCGTAAAAATGGCTTAGATGTTATATTTTACACATTTAATACAACGTTTTTGATTGTAGTTCCAAAAATAGCTTACCGTATGTTTTGTATATGACGCACTAGATATTACTGATAAACTTAAGCAGTAAAGTCACCCAAGGATAAAATGTATTATTGAACACAAAATTATATTAAATTAAAAGATTGGTATCAAGCTATAGACATCTCAGTAATATGAATGCACTCAATCTTAGGCTGTTGTTTGAATAGTTATACAGGTGAAGAATATTACATTGTATAAGGATCTTTTCAAATCACTTTATGTCTCTGACTCTATATTACCGTATATGTGAATCCCAGAGTAGATGCAGCTGTAGAATCAAGAGGACCACATCAACTGAGTTTCACTAACTTTTATTAACACCAATCAAATGCTCAGCAGTTACAGTTGTGTTCATCAGGTTTAATTAATACAAGATACTACCAACACGACTTTAGTTTCGCAAATGAAACAGCAAATATTGTTCGCCATGATTAAATAAACAGCATACATGTCAGAAACTGTCCAAAACATGACTCTAAGTTTTTATATTACAGCTCAGGTGGTGTGTTAAATGAAAATGTGGTTATACAGTGATCAAACTATGATCAAACCACCAATTAACTGTTAACCAACTATGGTACTTATTATAATGAACAATATAGGCATGCAGTTTCTTTTTGCTGTAAACATTTTTATTGCCTAGAAAAGGCAGGAAAACTCTGTTCCACATATAAACAAAGTATCTTGATGCATGTAACCTCTAATCGGCATTAAATATTAGTCAAAATCATCTTTTAAATCCTGTCAGTAACAGCGCCACCTTGTGTTGCATGTCTACTGTTCAGAGAGTCTTGTCACAGCCTTGCTGCCTGCTGGGGATCATCCTGCTCACGTCAATGTTGTTATTGGCAAAGGTGTCCCTTGCCTTCTCAATGGTGGCATCTGGCAGGGTTCGTGTTCGGCCCAGGATCCAGGCGAAGTCGACATGGAAGAGCCTCAGGATGTCAGTGCAGGAATACACCAGGGCCGAGTTCACATAGTCAGTGGACACGATCCAGTATGGGGAGTAGGGCAGGACTGTGGTGTTAAAGAGCACAAAACTATCACCTACGATTCATTCCCCTGATGTGACACAGGAATGGAAAGATATCTGCCTAATACACGCCCAGAAACTCTACAAACTGACTCCCTAAAGAACAACACAGCAGTTGCAGTTGTTCCCAAAAGTCTATCAAATGTCTCGCTCACCGTAGGAATAACTTATTCCCAGTTTGGCAGGGTTCTTCAGATCCTCTATGACTCCAGTCCCTTCGATTTTCCTCAGCTCTCCTTTTCTGTTTTATTCCAGACAGTTAAATTTCATGTTGGATTAAGGGAAATACGAACCATGTAAATATTACCTCCTGACTCTACATTTGCACAAAGAAATTGCAGATAGGACTCACAGTATTTCAGAGCTGACCACTCGAATGGAGTTGTCTGTCTTCAAAGTGAAATTGGTTTCGATGCACCGTCCCTTCTCAAACTGGGCCGGCAGTTTGGCAATTTCAAACCATCTCCCCATGAACTGAGAGGGCAAAAAACATACACACGAGTTCAAAGACAATTCAGAACACCGTCAGCAGAGAGTATGAATAAATCTACATAGTTTAGTGGATTCAATAAAATGTATGCCAGGTGTCCCACAGAACTGTTCTTTACCCATGGGGGACTGCTCTGAGCATGTGAGAGGCCAAGAGTCAGTCCCCCATGGGACAGCACATGCATGGATTTAAAAACAAATAGAGCCTTAAAATGAATCCTGATTTGACAGGCAGGGATGCATGTATCTGTGTGATGCTGTAATATTACAAAGAGGACAATAAATACCTCCTTGCACTTGTCTTCCAGTTTATTTGAGATATTCTTGTACCTGTTTAAGGTTGAAGTTCGGCTGAACGGTTGGTTCTGGGCACGGTCCCCAGTGGGGCACCTGAGCCCTGATGAGCGGGATGATGGAAACCAAAGCCAGAACAAAAGATAACTTCATGGTAGAGACCGACCTTTGATTCCCTACAAACATAAGAGTCACTAACTGATGAGCTTCAGATTTGAACATTAATTATGTGTAGATAAGGCAGCAAATATTAGAAATCTGGCATAAAAAACTAGATTTAGAGGTAATTACTTAGAGGTAACTTCTTTAAACACAAAAAAACATTGTTTTAGTAAATGAAAAGCATTTTTTCTAAATGTATTCAGTGAGTGAACTGTTTATCATTATTTATACATGGTAGTGAATGTCTTTCCTTACCTCTGCGCTCTTGTGAGTGGATATATGTTTTCTCCCTCAGACAAATCCTGGTATTTGAATTAGAGACGTTTCTCTCTGCGAGGTTTTGCAGCACTGCGCCTCTGTGTCATCAATGGGCGTCTTTGTGTGGAGCCAGCTTTATTTCAGACATGAAGTAAACTATTAGCAAAGTGGAGTCATGGGGGACATACCAGTAGAAATGTTATAAAACAATCTGGATGTGTTCTGCTGCCTTAGATGGGCAAAGACACAGTTTTTTTTATATATGCATTTGAGGATTTCTTTACTCTCAAGTTGCAAGTTGCTGCGTGTCTTTACACAAACCTGCAAATAGACGCCATTTTTAATGTTATTTTCAAACTTAAGGAAGAAAACATCCCATTTAGTCCTGGTCCTGAAAAGGGACTGACTAATTTAATTAGCCTTGACGTAATTCAATTATTTTTTGTCACGTTCACATCACAATAACTTACTGTATTTCCACATTTGAATAGTCAGGACTTTGCAGAACCAATTTTCAAGGGACGACTCTGTTTGGCTGTTGGTTCGCCACTGTGGCCCAAACTGAAACATCTAAAATAATCACTGAGTCTATTGCTGGGAAGTTTTGATATCTCTAGTGCCCAGACAGTGTATCTTAATGACTCTGGGTGGACTTGACTTCTCATGTAGCAGCAACCACAATGTGTACTTTTGTGTGTTAGTAAAAAGTGAAATATCAGACATTCTTGACCCTCACGGGGTCTGTTTGGCATCCAGTGAAATGTGTCAACTATAGGATGACAAAGAAGAGGAAGAGGAAGAAGAGGAGAATATACTCTGTTCAGTCTTGTAGAGGAAAATGTCATTTTTATAACCCATAATCATGCAGTTTGGTGCAAACATTCATCTTCGCTGATTCCCTGATTTTCATACGCACCATGGATAAAGCGTGAGGTGGGCTTGTGACCGAAGGATTAATCTGGTTGGGGGGAAATGAAAAAGCGGCACTAGCCCTTCCTTCATTACCACATGGGAAAGGTGCCAAACATAAGAGCTGCTCCGTGGTCCGCAGATCCGACTGGACAGCTTCAAAATGTGAAGTGTGAAATTATTACTTTTAGGAAAGTAACCCTCAATAAATGAAGGTAAAATAAGTCATTTTGACCAGTACTGGTTTATCGATATGTGTTGTTGACTATAACTCTTGTTTCATAATAACAGGCATTACACAGCATTGGGCGCCCATGATTTTTATGCCCACACATTTCAACCTTAGTCTGGCATTTCTTCTCAGTGTGGCTGCTCCGTGTTGCCCTGTGTTGGTTTTCAGCCAGTCTGACTGGTGACCCTCATCATCATCAAACTGAAAAATCTGCTGGAAAAAGAGGACTCGGGCCAAGTCTACTTGGAACAGACTGCAAACGCTCGTCCAGGAGCTTTCAAGAGCATCATTTTCACACCATGATTTGTCAGTGGCGTGTTTCTGTAGCGCGGTAGACTGCTGCTTTGTTTCACCCATTAAAATGAAAAGTGCAAAAGTTTTGTATTAGCTTTCATAGGTGTGGACACAAAGTAAGTGCATGGAACGTGCCAACCTAATCAATTCATGCAAGAATTCAGAAAGTCCGGATGATGTTTTAAAGATTTGTTTTTTTCTGTATTCATTTCTGTTATGCATGTTAAAGCAATATACACACAAAAACAGATTTTCAACGATGTGAGTAGATTCACTGAGGCATAAAATATACAGTCCAATCCAAACAGTATTTAATATCAGCATCCTAGTCTATAGCCTGACATTTAAATATCTGAAACGTTCTGGTGCAGTGAGGTGTTTATCACTCAAAACTATTTAAACCAAACACTGGCAGTTAAATGCAAATACCATTAAATGCTTTCTGCTTTCAGACAAAGCCCCACGGCTACAAACAAGGTTAAATTAAAGAAGAGAGGGATCAAAAGGTTCAATTTCCAGCTAATACATTTCAGAGAGGAATGACTTGTTAGCAGCACACGGATACATCAAAGCCCAGTTAAAGCAGAGGCGCCGGGTTTTTCCCTGGATGGATGCAATGAGCCTGGCTGGTCAGTAGATGATCAAGGAAAAAATCCAACCACACTGACATATGCTCGCTCAGAGATGGAGGAAAATATCAAAATGGGAAGGAATATTAAAGAAGCAGATGAGAATGCAGAGACTGCGAGCCTGCAGCATTTCAGCATAAATCTTACCCACACTTGTTTTGATCACAAACTTGTTATTTATAGTTTTTGTCTCTTTTATCAGATGGTGGGCTCATTACTGGTCATCAATGAGGTTTGGCTTTTATTTTAGTTACTTGCTGTTTGTTGCTATATTTTCTTTCATAAAGTTAGAGTTTCTGTAGATGACGCTCTTTTCAGCCACTCTGTGGGAAACCCCTGTAACGTACCCACCTCTGAGATGACTCGCCTGTCCACCTATACATCCCCATTTTCATGCTGCACAGACGCACAGCTGTACAGCCTATTACCATGCAGCAGCGTTGTGTAGCTGTGATGTTTATTGCACTCCTGATGTCATATAAAAATAGCCAAAAATGTTATTCCAACACCTGCATAACATTAGTGTTGTGGCCACTTGGGGGTAGCAGCAATCTATAACTATATCAGTGACATATCATTACTTTGTAAAGTCAATAAAGTAGCAAACAGCTGCTCATTTGTACATTGAGCAGATGCAGACGAACCTTAGCATTCACTTGGAGTCCCGTTCGTGTCCTCCTAATTATTAGAGCGCCTCCTCATGGCAGACTTTTAGACTTGTAAAACACAGCTGTATCTAATTACAGTACTAATTACAAAGTGGTGAGTTCCAAGATGCTGGCGTTATTCATGCTGGCTTTACTAAACGGAACTGGGCCATTGTTAATGTTGTAGGTTATACCATTGTTTTGTATCTGCAGTGCAATAGATGAGGACATTCATGGGCCAACAGGCAAACTGATGTTTCTCATACTCACCTTAGATCCTAAACAAGGCGTAGAATTCATAAATGTGTGTTTGTGGGATGAACTATGGGCATAAATGTTGCGTGACAGCTACAGTGAAGACTCACATGGGGTCACATTGGGGCTCCTGGCACCTGTGTACACACACACATACACACACACAGACTTACACTGAAGGTTACGCATGTGGAAGTGAAAATATCGTCATGTATGCTGTAACACACATGCAGAGCGTGGGAATATTTCCTGCTGCTGAGGGACAACAGAGTTCACAACACCATCTGTGACCAATGACCTAAACTGAAACTGACAAGTGTTGTTTGAAAGAGGTCCAGCATGTTAAAAATAAGTTGTTTAATCAACTGTTACACAAATTACAAAGAAATTAGAGCAAAGGTTTGTTGTATGTAATGTTCAGCTCTGATGTATTGATTCATACATGTGCTGCTGCTGTTGTGTCCATCTTAATAACATGGCACCACTTAAAATGGTGAACACGGCATCACATCCACCCATATACACGATGTCATCTGCATCTTTTTTATTATCAGCACAAACAAGAATGTATAATTAGTATCTGCTGGAGTTATTTAACTTGAACTCTCTCCTTTCTCTCTCTTTGACATTTCATTTTTAGAGGAAATCCATGGAAACAAGCAAGGAATCAGCTTTCTGCCTAATTGTTCGTGTCCTTCCTTTGTACACCAGAATGTGAAAAAATGTAGAAAGAGAGCAGAGCGAGGTCAAACAAAAGCCTTCAAGATGGTTTCTCCAGCCCCTTTTGGACAATGAGCAGAGTGCAGAGATCTTATTCACTCACACAAAAGCTAACTGGAGCCCACACACCTGCTTATAATTGGCTTGAATTACTCACCACAGACACGGCAGCTCCCTGAGCAGACTTATGATTCATTAAACAACAAACTTAATATGTGATGTAAAATATATGCAAGTTGTAAATTTTAATATCAAGCATTTTCCTTTTCATTTTATGGTGTATGATGTGTTTAAATAGACACTAAAAGCTTTCAGTTAAGCGTTATCACCACACTGAAAGCAGGTGAATGTTGGTCAAGCTGATAGAGTGTGTGGTTTGTTTATGGTTATCCTTTAACAAAGATAAGATTCCCATTGCCTTTATTTTCATGCTTTTGGTCAAACAGGCCTGAGAATGTGTCACATTTGAGGGTCAGAGGTCATTTCTCAGGTGAAAATCCACTTTGTCACGACTGGAAGCAAAACCATGCATGAGAGCAACAACATGAGCCACTGAGGATCGATGCAGCCCCTGAATGACCTTTTTTGATTTTCCATTCATCCAAAACAACACAGTTCAGGTGCACAGGTACCGTGTTCTGAACAAAGATTATTCAAATCAATATCAAAGGAATGCAGGTTAAATGAAGCGATGCTTTGCTCTTGGCAGAACTTCAAAAAGATCTTGGAAGACAAAGAAGAAAGTCATTTTCCTGTTGTGATCCTTTCCAGCATCACAGTTTATGGTCCGACCTTCCATCTGTATCCCTTCCTGTTATTATAAAGTAGTTTAATTTGGGTATTTGTATACTAACTTGTAAAACAGTGTTTAAGAATTAGTATGTAGGACTGTGTAGCAATAACCAGTGTTATGAATTTGGAAAACAGTGTCAGTGTCTTTAAGATACAAGTGGAAATACAAGAAATGTGCTGCTTCAATTACAGAAAATAAAATCACTAGAGGTTGATCTTTTTATCTCTGACAAACTAAAACATTGGCTTTGAATCAAAGGCCAGATCTGCCTGCAAATGTTTTGGACTGAGCTTTGAAAAACACTTTTCCTCTTTAGAGGTAAACACAATTTCTGCTGTGAGACCACTTCAAGAAAACAGACTTGGAAGATAATGAGAGAAGAGTTTTAATCTCATACATTATGAGGCTATGTGCATTATAATGTGTTGAAAATAATTAACAAATTACAATTTCACCACTGAAGTAGTTGTTTATCACGATATACTGCTTTTCTGACCATATTTTCAGTGACTCTGTTCCTGCTCTTAATGATATTTAAATGCTGAATGTTTTTAATGAGCATTTTGTGTCCTGCAGCTCTTTGTCTGATTATGTTTCCTACATCCTTTCTGTTGATAAACCACCAAAGACTGCCTCAGCCTCAACCCATCTTCAGTGCAAGTGGTTTCCAAGGCCCTTAAAGCGCTCTGTAAAAGCAGGGCAGGGATTAAAAGTGAATCCAGAGGCAGAAAAAGCTGCTGTGGGAGCGGCGCATCAAGAAAACCAGATGCACCTGTGCCCAATTAATCTTTCTTCACACCTGCGTGTGATTTAGTAAACTCTAAAAGGGAAAACCTGAGGTCTGTAAAAGCAGGAAAATGCTATAAATGTTCACTTGAGACTGAATTTATGTCTGAAGATCTAAACACGTAGCAGTAAAGTGGAATTATGTTGTTTTTGTTGTCAATTAGAAACAAATGCATCCTTTTAATGGCCTTCTTGGTGATGAAGAATCTGGTTCTTTGAAATAAGCAGCCTGTCCCACACTTCATCCTTTTATCTTGTCAATATGGCTGCCATAACCTACAACCACAACAAATATGCTGATTCACTGACTACTTGTTAGGTAGGTTAGCTAGCAGTTTGCTTAGCCTAATATAAGGACTGGAAACAGGAGGAAACTACAAAGTCTGTCAACCAGCAGCTCTAATTGTCACTTAGTAACACTTTGTGGTTTGCACAACTCGAACACAAAATTAATGTCAGTTTGTGTTTTTATGGGTGGATATTTGTGGCCAATCCAGGCTAATTGTTCGTCTCTGATTCCAGCCTTTACGCTATACTAAAGCTAAGCTAGCTGGCTGCTAGCCATTGCTTCAAGTAGAGTTCATATTCAGCTTGTTTACTGCAAGATAGTTTAACGCAGATAGTTAGATATATCTGATCTTTCACTGATCTTCAGATTTTGTTTGTGATTATTATTTATCTTTATTGTCATTTTCACATTTATCTTGATTTGGTTTTTGGCCAATATCCCTTCTGACAATGAGGGTATCACAAATTAAAGATGGTCGCTTGATTGAGAATGAATGGACAGAGAGGAATGAATCAGATAGATGGTGGGAGGCCCATTTGTACGGTGTTGTCATTTGAACAGGTGCCAACTCTCACACCGGCTCACAACCTTTTACATGTAAATGCAGAGGAGGAGCTGAGAATGTGATCATTAATGAACTACAGGTCATCAGAACTATAAAAGACCCTCGAAATCGAACACAGGTAGTACCTGTGATTACGTACAGGTAAGCAGACTGCAGCCATGACTCTTTTCATTTCTGTGAATGTCTCCTGCTCTTCTGTACTTAACCCTGTACTTAAAATGATGTCTTTATTCGGTGCGTTTAGGGCCAACCTCCTGAGGTAAAGCTGATTATTTTTAATAAATGTGCAGTCTCTTTTTGCTCTCTGCAGGTCGTGGTGATAAGATGAAGGCCATGCAGGTGATTTCCTTGACTCTGCTGTGTGCTCTCGCAGCCAGTGCTCAGGTTTTGAAGCTCGGCAAATGTCCCAAACCTGCTGTTCAGGCCAACTTTGATGCAACCAGGGTGAATATTCAACTTTTTATTCTCAACTTTCCTTTGCTGCTAATTGATATGTATCAGTGGATGCGCAGTCCTGCTAAAATTCAATCAATCTTACAACAATCAAATGTTCACCACCCACCTGGTTTTCTAGCAGTGAGAAATCATGTGTTTCCCCTGCAGTACGTTGGTAAGTGGTATGAGATCCAGAAGCTGCCAACAGCCTTCCAGAAAGGTGAGTGCGGCACTGCCACCTACAGCCTGAAGAGTCCTGGTGTCATCAGGGTCCTCAACAGTGAGCTGCTGTGAGTTCACGCAATCTAAATGTTAAAAATGTAGATTTGTAGGTTTAAATATACTGTATTCTTTAAAAAAGCAAATTAAAACTCTATTTATCTTCTAGAGTAGAATAAACAGCCTTGAAATTAAATTTTTTTCCACACGGTCTATTGCTATTGCCCTTTACCTCATCGTGTGTATTGAATGTCCTTGACAAACGTTCCTGCTCCAACCGGATCACAGACTGATCTTTTTTGACTGTTTCAAATGTTTGAGAGGAAAGCATTTAGTGTAAAAGAGTGAATATAAGATACAGTGAAACTCCAAAAATTTGACCAAATTAATTAAAAGACTTGTTATGAATCTTGTTGGGGGGGTTTTTTCAGTGATGATGGAACCATTAATTCAATCGTCGGCTCTGCTAAGGTCAAGAACCCCGCTGAGCCTGCCAAGCTTGAGGTCTCCTTCTTTGAAAGTAAAGAAGTTTAATTCATTACTCAAACATATTCAAACATTAAGGTTCAGTCATTATAAGCATTTACTTGCCTACTGAATATTCCAGCTTTGACCCTCACACTGGTCTCTTCTGCAGCATCTCCCCCTGGTCCCTACTGGGTGCTGTCCACTGACTACGAGGGTCACTCTCTGGTCTACGGCTGCTCCGACTTCGGCCTGTTCCACATGGAGCTGTCCTGGATCCTGAGCAGGGAGCCCACCCTGTCTGAGGAGACCGTGGAACAGCTGCACGGCATCCTGTCCTCTGTTGGAGTCAATGTGGACAAGATGGTCCCTACTATCCAGGATGAGACCTACTGCAGCGCCATGAACCAGTAAACTGAGATACTCCTGTTTTAGTCTACAGGACTGTGAAATAGGCCAACTTGGATTCATGACATGACACACTACTGTGAGAGATGTGTGCTGTGTCTCTCCCTGTCAATGCATAATGCAAAGTCAGTGCAATAAACCTGTAGAAAGAAAAGCATATTGTGGTGTTTTGTCTTGAGATCTGCACAAAGTATTTCTACATTGTGGTATTACTCTTATTAATTAACTAAAATATATGAGTACTTCCTCCACCACTGACCTCACATCACTGAAAAGTACAATTCATTAAGCCCAAATCTGCTCACATACAAAGGAATAGTTCTTATGAAGCTGTAAAACACATTTAAAGTAAACATTGTTGTGTAGTCTTTGATCAGCAGACATCATACAAGCTGAAATATCAAATCATTATTACTTCAGTCTAATTTTCCCCAAGTAATGCTTTACTTACACTTCCTGCTCCTAAGATTTCTTTTTTGAAAACGTCTGTTTTCATTTCAGATTTGCAGAGTGGCAGTCGTATCAGGCGTTCGCTTGTTATTTGAAGTATTCAAAGGCGCTAACAAGGTGAACCCATAGGTTCATAAAAGGCTCCACACTGTGATGTATTATGTGCTTATAGGAAGCTAATGCATTAGTCATTGAAGAAGAACAAGAAGGTATTATAGACTAGACAGTGACGGGTGTACCATAACATTGTCACGTAACCTGCCCGGGGGTAACTCAACAAGCCCCGCTATTGAGCATTCATGAGCAGTATTCAAGTGTTTATACATATTTTATAAATCTATAATGTAGCTGTAAGTATAAATAAGACCATATTAAATGTTTATCAATACACAGTATTTGTGAACAATTATAATTTCTCCAATGAAAACATATTTTATGTTATTACGCTGTATTTTACAGTTTCATTAACCAGTGCGTGTCGACAGGAGAAGTCCTAGTTTTTGATGAATACAGAAACAGTTATATCTGCCCATTTGACTATATATTACAGTGTGCTATAAACAATTAATTACATGTTTCTATAGCACATAAATGCTGAATAGGGGGTATAAAGACACGTTTTGCTTAACGGACTTATGACTAATATGCACACAACATGCTGCTTTATATTAAATTAAAATAAAATTGCCTTTGTTGTGCATTTAATGGCATCTTAAAATTTGAAAACTATGTGTTTTAAATATCTTGGCTATAAGAGTCCATGCATATTAAAGACAAGCCAAAAAAGAAAAAATACATTTTTTTAACCCTTTTAGATCACATCCCTAATATTTTGCACATACGCCCAAAGAAATAGAAAAAAAATATTGTTGGATCAAAATCAAAATATGATGCACGTCTACATAAACTTGAGCAATCCAGTTTCAACCAATCATACCATGACATGCATCCTTTAACTTCTGGTGGCACAGGGCTTCAGATTCATTTGTTAGCTAACTAGCCACAAAAGAGGCCCACAGAAAAGACGCCAAACCTGTGCTGCTGTTTAAATAAGTTTACTACATTTGGCTTCGCTTGAGACATACAGTGAGAGTGCACAAGCACCATACAGCCGTATGCAGGGCTCCAGGCTGAATCAGGCCTGTCTCAGTCTGTCTACTGGTTCATGGCACTGCAGTAAGCTGCATCCTGGTCGGTGGTGAGCAGCTTGTCCACTCTGACTCCGATGGAGGAAAGGGTGCTGTGCAGCTCCTCAATGGTCTCCTCAGGCAGGGTGGGCTGCCTGCTCATGATCCAGGCAAACTCCACATGCAGCACACCGAGGTCGGTGCAGCTGTAGACCAGAGAGTAGTTGTCGTAGTCGGTGGACAACACCCAGTAAGGAGCAGGGGGAGAGTCTGGAAGTGTAAAAGGACAGGAGAGGAGTGTAAAGGAAGTGATCGTGTCTGAACAGAAAGGTTTTTAAAATTTTTATATATTTCTACATCCACAGTGTCATTAAAGAAGACAATCAACTGCAAACTAAAGCGCTGGAGTAGGTTTCATGTGTCCCAGAGAGGTTTTGTAATAAATTAAGGGTCCTTACTCTCAAAGAAGGAAACCACCAGCTTGGCAGGCTCAGAGGGGTCCTTAGCCATGGCAGAGCCACTGATGGAGTTAATGGTCCCATCAGCACTAAAAGAAACAGTTCAGGTTTTAAAAGCCAAGAACTAATTTACATTAATTCATTGCAGGGAAAATGTTCCTATTTGAAATTTATTGTTTGAGCTGAGCGCTTTACCAGAATTAGGCTCTTTAACACGTTTCGGCTTTAACAGACTGAACAGAACATTATAATTTAGTGTTCAAACTTGCCATAAAACATACATATTGACAGCTAAACTATCTTTGATGGCACAAGTATCTTTAAATCCAGCAGAGATGCCGGTGAAGTACTTACAGCAGCTCCCTATTGAGGACACCGACAACTCCAGGGCTCTTCAGGCTGTAGGTGGCAGTGCTGCACTCACCCTTCTGGAAGGCATGTGGCAGCCTCTGGATATCATACCATGTACCAAGATACTGCAGAGGAAGCACAAGGAACATATGAATATGACATAAAGTTACTCTTGGTGAAGAGCTAAATAATCTTTAGGCATTAAATAGCAATTGTTGCTTAAAAACTGGACAAAGGGGATTAAATAAAGAGCAGATTAACATTAAACCATTCACCCTGGCAGCATCGAAGTTCTCCTGAACCGCAGGCTTGGGGCATCTTCCTGGCATGATGACCTGAGCGTTGGCTGCCAGAACGGACAGCAGAGTGAGGGAAATCACCTGGATGGCATTCATCTTTTCTCCACAGCCTGCACAGAACAAAAAAATACGGTTTGCACTTGTTCACTTTTTACAATTAATTCATTTAAACACTGACCAAAAAGAGGCACCAGCAGAGAGAAGGGGGGAAACAACACCTGCCGCCTGCTCACCTGTATCACCGGGTAGCAGTGAAGTTCTGAGTTTTGATGGGGTTTTTATAGATCAGTGACGTGTGTTTTGCAGCCCCGCCTGCCTATTTGCATGCGAGGCTATTTTGAGAGGCTTTTGTGAGAATTGGCACCTGTTCACATTTGTATTTTATGTTTGAGGAGACCTCTGAGAGAAAAAAAGAGATGGTTGACAGTTAAACTTTAGATTACTGTAGAACAGAAATGCTGGCTGATGTTTCTCAAATTTAAGCAAACACACATGTGCAGTAGATTATTAAAGTAGTTTTTGGATGGTGCTGTTCAATCCAGATATCTTAACAACTATGAGATGGTCTGCCATTAAATTTAAAATATAAAGTGTTGCCCGGGGGATGGATCCTAATGACTTTATTGATCCCCTGACTTCTCCTGACACCACCTAGTTAACATTTGTGGTTTAGATAGGTCACATTAATATTTGGTGCAGACAATCATGTTCCCCTCAGGGCTGAAATCGGTTTAAGATGCAGTTTGTAGGATTTACACAGATCTATTGGCAAAACTGTAATCGAATATTAACAATTATGTTTTCCTTCCTGTGAAAGGGGTTATAGATATTCAGACTGTTGGGTTTTATTCCATTTTGGTTTTTGTTTAAATGTAATTCTGATCTTTTCTTAATGTTTTATTTTTAATCGATTTATTTCTACACACCAGTAAAGCTCTTTGAATTGGCCTGTGTCTAGATGGTGCTATATAAATACATTTACCTTGCCTCTTAAAACTTAAAATCAGTGCTTTATATCAAGGTAAGACTTGCTCCCAGGGAGTCCATTATGTTGCACGACCATGTTTCTACATTAGCCCAGAACGAGCAGACCAGACTGCTGGTGCACAGTTATGGAGCCGCACCACTTCTCAAAACCAGCTGTGTGGCATTCGAGCACTAGGCTTTGTAGACTCTTTGTCTTGTTAATGGATGAATCATTTCAGTCCAGACTGAATCCAGTGATGCAGGTGACACCAACTTCTGTGATTTATATTTAACAACCTCAAATATTGTAACAAATGCCCTCCTAATCATTTCACTTTTCATTTTAACTTTTTTTTTTTATCATTTTCTTCAAAGCACATTGTAAAAACATGTAAGGCTGAGACTCCTTTCACCTCAGATGAGACGTTTGATCAGCCCACTTGAGACTGGGACTGTCACAGGACAAGGTGGGCCTACTGTTCTTTTATTGGTGCAGACATGTCTGGAGTGCTACTTCAGCAGACTGAAAAGAGGACTGCAGGGATGGAGATGCTATACCTCTAGTATGGCAATAAAATGAGCTGTATGAGAAAAAAATAATTTCGTTTTTTTATGATCCAAGGCCCTCAGTCAGAGGCAGAATGATGTCTTTAATACATTTGTAATAAAAAAAATACATAACAGCATCTGAATTTTACATTTGGCTATCCTGGATGTGGGTATTTCCTGAGCTTTTCCAGTTATTTCAGGGATTCTTGATCCTTAAGAATCCTACTACCCGGGATCTCATGGTAATCAAGACCTAAACAGGATTTCCACCGAGCGTAAAAGAAGTAATGCCTTCACCTTTGAGGGATTACGGCTTTGGTCCAGTTGTCGTTTGCAGGGGAAGAATCCAGGAAACGCTGCTGATCCGGACACCAGATTGTTAATGTAGCCTAATTAGAAGATGGATGGTGCCCGTTGTCTGTACCGACTCAGTGAATTTATAGCTGGGACTGTTTCTTGAGGTTAAACCTGCTCTGATCCCTTCGCCTCACTGTGACTCTATAATGCTGAGTCCAAACAAGACGGACAGAAATCCCTTATAAAAAGCTTACACCTAGGAGACTCTTAAATTAGTGGTTTAGATGTCCTAATGCTTTGCTCTCTTAATACCCAAGTCCTTTATTAGTCTCATTTCAGTAAAAATGATCAACCTGCTTTGCTCCTGGAAAATTGCTGAAAACACACAGCTACTATCCAATGACGTATGTCCCCCTATGTGTTCATGTTAGTGAGCTAAAACACCAACTACATGAACTGTTCATTCATTCATTCAAACTTTTATTTAAGACTTAGTTCAATGTAATTAGTCTATTTACTTATACTAATAATGTATTGCTATATGGCTAATGTATCTGCATCAGCATTTTCTCTATGTTGACTGATGGGTAATAAGAAATGCAGTGTAGAAATGCCAGTGTTAATTTGTGTGTGAGGTAAGTTAAAAGTTTGGTCACAGCTAAATTAATTTTTTACCTAAATCCTTAAAATTATTTAAAAATGTTGTAAAAATTGATTATTAAATTGTAATTATCAGACTTCTTAAACACTGGCACCATACATCAAAGATCTACAGTTAATAAAGACAACAAATGTAATGACAGTGATGAATATGTCAAAATGGTGTCTTGTATTTGTGCTTTGTTAAAATGTAATTATTTTTATTAATGCAAATTCCCAAGTTATATTATATATATTATATTATATATATTATTATATTATAATTTTTGTGCTCTTTTTCTGAATGGATACCTGTCAATCAAGGTAGAAGTTACAGTAATACAGGTTATTAACAATCTACGTTATAGTACAGGGAAAGGTCAAAGACTAAAAAACAATGTTGCATGAATTAGTTCATTAATGTTTTTAACTGTCAGAATAAAATCACAGCACACACTCACACACACTCACAGATGCTGGACCACAGCAGCATCGTGTCAGTCCTGCCTGCTAAGAACAAGAGGATGATGCCACTTTGAGCACCTGATCAACACATCTGGATAACTGACAGCACACCTTACCATGGGTCTGGGTAATCACATTGCATCATGCTGAAAGTAAAGCCTGTATTTGATGTAATGGATCTAACCTGCCTTGCATCAAAGGTGTGAAGTGTAATGTAATGCAGTATAATGTTGTGATGAATCATTTCCTGGCGCTCATTAGACCTCACAGTGCATCAAGCGCTGTCAGTGACCAGGTGTGCCTCTCCAAGTCTGTAATTTTGTCAGAGTGACAATAATGAGCTGCATCATGCTCATTGTCAGATGATAATTTGGGGAAACATGACAGTGACTCCAGTTTCCTTCAGCGACCTGCACAGCCTCCAGGCCTCAACACCGCACCTTCTCATAGGAGGCAAAAGAGGCAGGTTAAAAGCATACCTGCATCGATAAAAATCTGTATTATAGTTACAGCTTCATAGTCATCTATTTGATATAAATACGCACATCAGTGTACTATGCAACAGGCTTCTGCATGTTAAATACTAATGTGCACAAAATTATAAAACTAATACCACCACACTACCATACTACCCTGCTAATGCTAAGCAGATATACTTTTAGTTTAGCATGTTAGCATTGTGATATTCGCTAAATATTGGCACTAAAAACAAAGTAGCACTAAGTCTGATTTGAACTTGTTTTACAGAGGAAAACGAAGCATTGGTTGAAATAAGATTTTGGATCTAATGATGGCTGATGATGGGCATTACCAAAATATATATAGAACATATCAGAACCACATTAAAAACTGCTTTACAGAAAATATAGGAAACAAAGCAAACCGGGCCATATCAGGTCATACAAATGTGCAAAATTATGCAGCAAAATAAGTTCAATAAAATTAGGTTAAATAAAATCTTGCTCAGACCCATGTTAACAGAGTTGTAGCTACCATTTATGGTACTCAGGTCATATTTTTGTATTTTAATAATAAATAAACTTTTGTAAAATGTATTTGAACTGTTAACTGCATAAATAATAAATCAAACATTCAACTCATGACTCTTTAACCTTTATGATGGTAAGTTTTACAGCAAGACTGATGTATTGGACTGCCTTAGTTTCAGCCTGGTGCATGTATACAATAAACAACACAGGAGTGCACTGACCTCTACGTTCACTCAGCTCTCCAGGAGCTTTGCCGCCTTGCAGACTGCAGAAGGAGATGGAAACATCACACAGCCACCCCCCCAATCATAATAAGTCTGCTATTTACTGCACAGCCCACCAATTGTGCACACCTTGCTGCACACCGAGCATTAAAAAAAAAACATCATTGAAAGAAGTGCAGGCCCATGCTGTAAGCGGTTGGTGAGCACAAACTGTCAGATTAAGAGGTCTGAGAGGATGATCTGGCCAACATTTAGCCGGATTTCTAGCAAATTACTACGAAGCATGTTTGGGTCAACCCTTTGGCACCCTGGGGGTTATAATACTTCTGACATCTAAACTAGACATGTGAAGAAAAACAAAAAACAAGACTGATCTTTTGGATTTTTACAGTCTACGACCAGCATCACGTAGCTTCCCTGCATGAGGCCAGTTAAGGAGGGGTTGGACATTTTACCACTGGAAAAGGAAGCTAAGCATTTAGGTGTCTTAACCATGGTCTAAAGTACTAACAAGGGATTAGTGAAGTAAACGTTGAAAGAGGTTTAGCACTCCATGCTTAGGACCAGTGCTGCTTCAGTAATTACACATCAGTTGCAAGGTGCAGCAAGCAGTTGGATGGGAGATCATAGTGATGTCAGGACAGGGAGGGCTTAACGCAGGAGATAAGGCCATCTAATGGAGATGAAATGAATCGGTATTTAAAAGGTCTTTTTTAGTTAAGGCAGTTAGCTGGCAGCAGACTGAGCTCAGCCCAGTTGGCTGGTTAGCGGGAGGCCGTTTAGTCGGAAGTGAAAGAGAGGGACAGTAGAGACAGGTTCTGTGAGCTCTCCAAAGCTTTTTCCCTTCACAGTTTTGACTTGCTTTTTTAACCTGAATTGGGACAAAACCAGTTCCAGGATCTGCTCACCGTTGTCAACTTGAAGGTAAGTCCATTAAATCTTCCCCTTAAATATTCCACTTTTCTCCTCCGCTTCTTTTTTCAATGCTTCTCTTGGTGACCGACTTTTAATAAGTGGTATTTTTAGTCATTGTAGATTTTATTTAGATGATCAGAAGTTACAGTGACAACGTTAAAATCTCTGCACATCGCTGAATATTTGCGTCACAATTGTAGAAGAATGTGTAACTTTCAAACTGAGAGTCTTGCAGTGCATAATGTAGGCAGTAAACTGTATAAAAGGCTGCTGATCCCTCAGTAAGTGATTAATCTAAAGGCCAATGCGATTAGAGGAACAACCTTGAAATCTGTATAATTAACCTAATAATTAGCCCAGATTCTGTAATGATAGGAAAATAATGCTGAAATACACAATAAATTATCCTGTTGTCCTGAGCAAGTGCAATGATTTGTGTTTATATTATTGTGTATATTTGAACATATTAACTTACATTTAATTATATCCTTTGACAAACATCTTTTGCAACAGTGTGTCATCATGTGAGGGCTCTGACACCACAGCTATTTCTCAGATCAATACTACCTGCAACTCTCCACTTATGACGCTCATAAAATCTAATCTGCCTCATGTAACTGACAGAACATACATGGCTTTAGCGTGTGTTTTCTGTGCGAGGGAGGATTAGGAAGGACTAGACAATACTTCTGTCTTGTCTGATATGACCTCCTCAGGGCTCCATCTAAGTCGTCAGCAATTTTTCCCTTTAATTCATTCTTGTAATGAGATTAACCAGGCAACAGCAAATCCAAGGAGTCCAATCCCTGGATTTGGCAGCTGTGGCGTGGCCCCTGCTCGTTAAGGAAATATGACAAGAGTGTTTTTTTTCGGGCTCACCTGCGATGACAGTTTCACTCACAAGATGCCGAAGCCTCTCGAAATTTCCATGTGAGCTTCTGTCGACGCCAAAGACTTTGTTATGAGGTCGGTTTTGAACATGTGTCACGGCAGTTAAGGCTCAGGCTACAACTTCACTTAAGAGACTTAAAACAAAACCTAATCAAAGTGTTAGCTGTGATCGAACAGGCCTTACAAAGGATTCCTCCAAAAGGCTCAAGTTCCCACGAGCCCGGCCTCACTTTGTGCTTGTGTCTTACCATTGCATGAAGTCACAGAGCTTATGATTTTCTGCAAGAGCAAACGTGCTGCAGTTTCTGCTGGTTTGACAGTTTTTGCAGAATCATAACAGACTCTTTTAATCATCTGGATGAGAAAATGCTAAGATTTTTGTCCAGTTTCTCAAGGTGCAAACAAAAATTATAGATCTCTATGCTCAATTTGCACATTAGTAAACAATTACAAACTTGTTATAAGTAATATTATCAGCAAACCTTTTAAGATATATCTTTTATGTTTAATGTACTTTGTTCTTTTAATATGTATTTTGGTGATTTTATTATTCATATATTGTGTTGAATGTTGTTTTGTCTGTCCTGTTGCAGAGTGACTTCGTCAAGGTCACTGTTTTATTATTTCATACAAAATGACACGTCACGGTTTTGCTCACAATTTAAAAATAATATCAGGTACATATCTAGTTTGAAGGAAATGCAGTCACAACTTGAACAACCATTTAGAAATCTTTGTTTTTGTGCAACAGGCTGAACATTTTTCATCCGGAGTCTTTGGAGAGTCTGGAGATTGTATCTTCACAAGTGTTTATCAAAGATTGCAGCATATTCATACTTCGGGGAAACAGGAGGCTCTGTGACTCACCGTAACGTTAATACATGGGAGACACAATCTGTTCGTAACACAGACCCTGCTTCACCCAAAGCAACAGCCTGTCACAGTTTGTGGTTTGTCTGTTTGAACACAAGTTTACTTGATGCACTGTTTGTGTCCCAGCTCAGTGATCAGACCTATATTACTTTGTTTACATTTGATTGTTTCACTTTCAAGACGTAACCATGATGTAAATTGTTCATTCACTCAAACTACAGCCCTAAGTGTAAATCATTAATTCCCAGCTGAGAGAACGTGAAGGCGATCATATATTACACAAGGCCCAGGGCTCAGGGCTTAGTGCCCACTTGGGAATTACAGAGACGTAAATGTTGAAATACATTTCTTCTCATTTGCTGATGCTAGCTGTTGTGACATTGGCAGAGAAGTAGGTGGAGGCTGGGCGCATGTGTTCGCGCCACATAGCTCCACATAAACCGATTGGATCCCCAGATTTATCCCCAAGGTGTTTTTAGGACATCCTGGGTGCTAATGGAGGCTAATAGGCTTAGCACTTAGGGTGTATTGTCCGGGATGCTTACAGGCAAGGTTTGCTGAGGGTAAAACTCTAAACGTGCGGATTACCTCCAACACATCCCTTTAAAGTGCTGTATAGCCAGGACTTAGCTAATAGGATCCTGGGGGTAGCAGGGGCCTGGGAAGGTGGGGATGGGGGTTGGACGGGCCAGCAGGGCGGTCTGCAGGCAGCAGATGTAGCTAGCAGACTGTTGCAGGACTAATAGGAGGATTACAGCCCTCAGATTAGATGGGCTTCAGAGGGAACTTGAGTGACTGTGGATAATGCACGAGGCCTCGGGGCAAATCTTATGGCAGCATTTGTCTGGGGGAGGGGACGGAAGAGGAAATGTGGACAGTGTGCATGTGCACAGTTTGCACATGTCCAATACACAAAACAAACAAGTCAATCAAGTACAATCTTGATTAATATTGAAAATTAATATCATATTTGAAGAGGTGGGTTTTTGAACTTTTGTTCCGCTACGACTCAGATTCATCCGTTCAGAAGCATATTGCACACTGGTCCCGGATTAGCAGAACTGGATTATTGCGCTGTCGTTTACAGTATCATATTTTGTAATGGGATTTCTGCAGTGTAGAAGGCTAATTGGAGGTGTCTAAGTCGATTGTGATTGTGTACACAAGCTGCTGGCTCAGCCAAGAACAATGTGGACATTTGGTGTGTGTGTGAGTGTGTGACTGTATGTGTGTGTGCTCCCCATTACTATTCTTACTGGGGACCAAATGTGCTTGTAGGGGTAGAAAGATGAGGAAAAGGGACAACTTCTGCTGCTCTTTACGTTTTAAGGGGTTAGAATTAAGGTTAGGATTTGGATTTAGGTGTTAAATTTAAGTTTAGGATTAGGTTTACATTACGGTGAGGGTTAGGGTTAAGGTTGGTTTAAGATTAATGTTTAACGCTAGGGTGGAGGTAAGAGGTGAGAGTAAGGATCAAAGGTTAGAGGATGAATTTGGCCAGTGTCTGCATGTGTGTATGTGGATCTCATTTTGGCAGCTTATTCCAGCCCCAGCTTTTTAATACATCTTGCCAGCAGGTTCAGTCTTTTCTAATATCAGAAAGGATATTTGATTGTCTCAGTAATGCAAGCAGGTTGTGTAAATGAGCTCACCAGCACAACAACAACAACAAACAGTACTCCGTGCTGTCGTATGCTCCTAGATAGAATAATATATATGCTCTTAGATATTTCCTTATGTATGTTATGACACTGATTAAATGTGCTCATTTGTTTGTTATTGTGGTGAGATCACATATTCCTCTTTTACATAGTGGCTCAAAAATTAAGCTCAGCTCTTTACAGGGTGGAGATTTGCTGCCCCCTAGTGGCAAAAATAAGAAATTACAAAATGTGCACATCCACATGTCTGTCCAAGTTCGGTTTTCAATGACTGTATGCTTAGATTTTAGTCATTTTAATGCAATATTATAATGATCAGCTAGTGAAAGTAGTTAGTCCAGTTTGTGGGAATGCAGCTTTTGAGTTGACCTTGTTTTTGAACTTGAACCTCCTCAGCATTCGGGTGGAGGTCAAAGGTCGCATGTGTCATGACCCCACGGGAGCAGCTGAGGAAGATGACGGCACTGGGAGAGCAGGGGGCTTTGGATGAGAAGCACTGGTATCGTCTGGTCAACGGCATGTCTGCTGGAGGTAATCTCCCATACCATAGGTTAAACCAAGTTTGTGACCTTGCCTGCCAGTTATTGATTCAACTGTATTGTTACCTGCTGCAGGCACCAGCTTCCACAGTCAGTGCACGTCTCTAGTATTGTTATCATATTGAGGCCATGGCTCCCAAGTGACCTGTGGTGCTTTGTCTTCTCTTGCAGAGCTGAGGCAGAGGCAAGAGTTGATAATGAGGAACCAGATGGCCATGGCTCCACAGATCCTCGCACAAGGGCAGCAGAGGTTACAGGGGGTCCCTGCGCAGTTTGAACCTCGCTTCATGGAGAGGTTTGTGCCAGGATTCACTCTTAAAACCAAAATAGTAGCTCTCTGGTAAAAGGCACCCCAGAGACATGTCAGTTACAGGTGCAAGCACGAAGAAGACTACTTGAGAACAAAATCTTATGCACTTAACAAACAAAAACAACTTAATTAACAAACTAACAGTAAAAGATGCAGCCACAGAGAACAGCTCACTAAGTATCTGTCAAGGCTTGGGCACGAGGTGAGAGAGCAGGAAGCAGGACCCAAATGCAGGCAGGGACAAGGGGCAAAAGATATTTTAACAATTTATTTGAGGACTTACGGGTGGTCAAGGCAGGCAGGGTCGAAATCCAGGTAATCAGTCCGAACATGACATGGTAAGTAAAAATCCAAAAAAACCAAAACCACAATGGGCACAAGGAAAGCACATGGAAACAAGGTGGGAACATGGACACTAACACAGCAAATGAACCAACACAGAACAAAGGCAATGGCACAACTTAAATAGACAGGGGAGGGCAGGAAAACGAGACACAGGTGAGACCAATCAACTAATCAAGAACAGGAAACAAGTACACAGAAACACACAAGGGAAACACTTTTCAAAATAAAACAGGAAATAACAAAACAAGAAGACCTCAACTCAAAACCATGACAGTATCTATGCATATTCAGCCCCTTTATATCATGTCTATGATGACTGATTTTCCATGCTTTTCTGTCATCAGGGAACTTGTTCCCCCCACTGAGATGGTAGCCTCCGATGCCAGACAGATGCACATGGGACCTCACCTGGGTCCACCTCTACCCCCACATGCCAATGTCCTGCCTGGGAGAGCTTTCCCTGGAGCAGGTAAGCATGGCCCGATGCACATTCACGCCTGAGAGAATTCCCAGCCTGCTTTGAGGAATGTGAATGAGCGTTAACAGCCCCTCTCTCCTTTTACTGTCTTTCAGCTGGCTATGGCTTCTTGCCCTCTGAGCCCATGGAAACAGTTGCCCGGCGACAGGAGCTCATTCACAAGCAAAATATAGCCAGGTAGTGTGTGCAGGCACTCCACCCACACACACACACGTCTGCAGTGCTGATAAAAAATGAGACATTTCATGCATTATCAGGCTTTATTCAGTCCTTTGCACATCAACAAGGTGTGATAATGTGGATCCACCATCACTATTGAACTAATATGTCTGATATTTGTCTGTGTTCCTGTTCAGAATGGAGATGAATGCCATCTTGCATCAGAAGGAACTGGAGAATGCCCACCAGAAGGGACTTATGGGAATTGATAATCCCATGTCATACCCTTCCAACCCCATGGCGTTCAGAGGTCGTCAGCGCATGCCAGACGGGCACGATGTCTTTGTCCACCGTCCCACCCTAGATGAGCTACACTCGAACAGCATACTCATGTCCGCCAGTCCATACCCACCAATCAGCACGCTGCACAGAGAGAGGGGACGCAGGGCCGGAAGGAGACCCACTGCTCACAAAAGCACAGAAAGCCATGTGGCCAACCTGAAGGGCCAAACTGAAGACAAGAGTGTAGAGCAGAGCCCAGGAGCTACATCAGGAGAAGAGAAAGAGGTGGAGGCAAAGGGGGATATGGGTGAGGAGTGTGCCACCAGCAAGACGCATCATCAAGCAAAAATAGACTCTGAGCTCCCCACAGGAAGCAGGAAGAACTACAAAGAGGTGGAACCAGGCCTGCGTAAAGCCTGTGTGAACAGTCAAGATGGCTGCTCAGATGTGGCCAACAGCAGCACAAATGATAAAGACATATCCAGCCAATGTTCAGCTTTCCAGGAGAAATTCATGTATCCCTCTGCTGGTGCAGCGCTCACAGGCATGCCTTACATGTTCCCAGTCCCTGGAAATGGTTTTCTTCCACCTGGTAGGTTTGGGCAACAAAATATAAAAATAGATTACAATATATGACTTAAGCCAACAATTCAATTCAGTTGTTTAATGATTTCATGTCTTATTTGTTCCAGGTCCTCCCAATCTCTTTTTGAATGGTGATGAGGTGTCTGAGGACATAAGGAAGTGGACGGTGAATGATGTATACAACTTTATCAACAGTATACCCACATGTTCGGAATATGCTCAGGTTGGTTCCTGCAGTTTCATTTCTTTATTCTTTCTGTTTTGCTTCTGTGTTGTGTCTAATGCCATGTGATGTCACCCTGCAGACATTCAAGGACCACATGATTGACGGGGAGACACTGCCGCTCCTGTCAGAGGAGCATCTACTTGACACACTGGGGCTCAAGCTGGGACCAGCTCTTAAGATCCGCTCACAGGTAGAGGAAAGCAAACTCTGACTGAGCCCTGCAAGTCACGATCAAATCCTTAAATAATGCGTGCTACTTTAAAATTAATGACAGGAATGCATGTGCAATACTGCACAATTTTTGGGTGCATTACTGGGACCACTTTCTGCACCCTACATGTGCCAGATGCATTTTAATGAACACTCTGTGATCTAACACGTATCAACTGTCTTCATTCCTCCACAGGTGTCGAGGCGCCTGGGCAACATGTTGTACATGATGAACCTGCCACTCTCCACCGCCACCCTGCAGGCCACACCCGAGAAGGCTGGGGACCGTTCGCCAGAGATCGGCTCCCCTGTTAACTGCAACAGTGAGGAGATGATGGCGAGTCCAAGAGACCCAGATATCCTCAAATCCACTGAGCACCTTCACGAGACAGAAAACAACTCCCCTCCATCTGCCAGCAGTGAGACAGCCTGATGGGGGCTCATAATGTGGATAGATGCACACCAAACAAGGCCCAGTCTGTACCTGCAGAACGGCATGACACAACCTGAACTGCTGCCACAGTGGTGAATTTGTTTACAAAATGATACTAGATTGTGAAGCTTTTTTATAATTTGTTGACTGGGCATTTATTGCACAGGTTCTCACTAGGCCCAGGTTTCTGCTAAATATTTGTATTTTACATATATATTTGCATATATTTTTAACAACAACTGCGGACTGAAATTGGTGTGGATTTTGAGTTATGAGACAATAAGAGGGCCTTAGTCTTTAAAGTCTGATTGTAGCTTTAAACTTATTGACTTACTTCTTGTTTAAAAGCTGCTAAATGTTATTTCTTCAGTAGGTCAGCATAAAGACCATAGAAATCATTTTGGAAAGGTTTTGTAATGGAATAATGAAATATACAAGTGTTTTGGATTTGGATGTTTGATACCTTTTTGTGTTTGTTGGATTGCAAATAAAGTGTTTTTCTACATAGAAACATCCACAGTACTGTGTTCATGGCATAGCAAACAATAAGTGAAGATCAAGAATCACATAACTGAAGAAAAGGGTGAGAAAAATGTAAAATTGTTCATCTACATTTCCAATAAGAACTGTGCAAAATCAATTTTCACGTTGGCTGAATAAACAAGACAAGTAGCAATCAAAAACTACTTTAGTTGTTTAAGTGGGCACTAAAGGAAGACAGGGGAGAAAAGTTCATGTCTCAGGTACTGAAAAATTGATCGTAGTAGTGTAAAACTACTCTATGTGCAAGTAAAAGTCTAAAATTTCACAATTACCACAAAACCACAAAAGTATTAGCATCAAAATATATTTATAGTACAAAAACTAAATCTACTCATGAATCCCCATTTCAAAATATTATTTACAAGGTTATACTATTGATCTATAATTATTGATGCATTAATGAAGGCAATGCAATACTTTTCTTCAAAGCCTATATTCATAATGTGCAGTTCATCGCGAGATCAATTAAGTCTTATGTTTATCCATAATAATAACTCGTGATTTATTCGTTGCCATGTCGGTTAGTCTCGCGATACTACACGCTCTATGCGCGTGCGAAACTTCGCGCACGTCGGAGGAGCTGAGTTGGAGGATCATGGCGGAGCGCAGGAGGCACAAGAAACGGATCCAGGTAACATCACTTAATTCATTAAAAGTACCGGCCGTGCGACTTTAAGGACAACAAATACAAATCATGCGCTGTTTTTACGACCTGTTGCCGGGTGTTCGTTAACGGCAGCATCCTCGCGAGGGCCGTTAACAGACGGTAGATGAAGCCAGATGCTGGCTAACGGTAGCTAGCATTAGCTAGCTAGCGAAAACAAATGTTAGTATTTGTATTTTGATGAGTCGTTTTCGAGCCTATTATCAGCTCCAACAGTACTACTCAGACGCTGGTCTGTACATCAAAACTGTGTTATATCTGTCGGCTAATGAGCTGTCTCCCCAGTCATCCGTGATTATTCTTATTGAACTGGTTGTTAACGTTTTCTGGCTAAGCTGCGTCAGCTCTAACCAGCATATAACGTGAGGCAATCTGTGCGAATTTTAATTGAGTCAGCACGGTGCATCATAATTGAACTTACCGTGCAGGTAGCAGCAAGGCTGCGTGGCTCCAGGAGCTCAGTAAGGACTAGAGCACGGATTTCGTTAAAGCAACAGTTTGCAGAGTGGCGACAGGTTCACTGAACTTAGACATCACCACAGGGCATGTAAAACATCAGCCTCATTAGGTCTGAAGTTAAAATCTAAAGTCTCTCCCAAAAACGATACAGTATTGTAATGTGTTTGTACATTAATGGCCAGAAACTGATGGACAAGCTGTTCATTGATGCATACTTACAAGATCCATATAAGCAAAACTTTGATTTCTAGACAGAGTATGATTGTATGCTTGTAGTTTTCATTCAGACCTGAGTTGTGTCCCAATTTCTCAAAAGTGGTAGTAATCATAGAAATGACAATAGTTTTCACAGTTGTTTCTATAATGTACACATGGCAGGGTTCACTGAAAAAAGAAAATAGTTAAACATTTTGCTATCGTCATGTAGCTTGTAGGGGCAATGTATCATTTTCAGGGTTGGTATAAAATAGTTGAGTTCACTGATTGCAAACTAGTTATAAAGCTTACTAGAGATTATCATAAAACATACAGGATACAGCTAGTGTGGATTTGGGCTTCACAGTCAAAGCACTGGGAAAATTTAAGCCAAACTATTCTCACTCTCTGTTTTGTGGCTGTAGAAAATGTTGATTTTTGCCTTACACAGAGCATCAAACTGATGTTTTAAAATTGTTTTGGTGTGTGTGTGTTAAATTTAACTGCTAAACAGGGCATTCAGTTGAGCAGACCAGAACTAAATAGGCCCATTCATTACTAACACCATCACTTTGCTTTACACAGTTATGATCTCTTATTGGGCTCCCATTCCTTTTGAAAAGTCAAATGCCATTTGATTGCACTTTTCCTAATAACATTTAAGAGGTGAAATGGTTTTGCAACTTCAAGAAAAATGAAAATTATAATCTTCATGCAGGGAGGATTTATTGCAAGACAGTTGTATTAGGCTGCAATAGTTTTAGCTAGGTTTACCTATTAAACTGGCGACTGACTGTTTGAGTTCAGTTGCATAACAACACCTACTGTTATCTTGTTTATGAGCATACCACAACCAAAAGAGGCTGGTCTGTTACAACATCGCCACTCTACACGGTGCACAATTCCTCTTTTATTTATCACAATCCTTTTGATTGTGCTTTACATCACAGCATTTAAGCGTAGTGTACACTTGGTTGCTAGTTACCTGGCACGCCGCGATACTGTAACTAATGCTTTCTAATTCAACAGGCCTGCAATAATTAAATCCTACCTCCATTAAAGCTCTGATGTTCAGTTTTGTTGAACCTGTTCTGAGAGACTTCCAAGAGACTCCATTCAAATCAATGAGAGTTGACTAAAATAAGAAACAGTTCTTAGTGTAATGCGATACAATTGGCCTTGCACCACCAACTCCAGTTAAACAAATGACCAAAAAAGTGAAATCATCACTTCTATAAAACATTTGCAATCTCCTAACCTTCATGGAAAAAGGATTTTTTTTTTGCAGGGCTGTTGTTTTAGACCACATTAGTTTGAGTTGGCATTCCTAATAATCAGCTCATCAAAGTGAAGGTCTTCTGTGAAGTGAAGGCATGTTCCCATTTCAGTTGCATAACAAGATATGCTGTTATCACCTGCATGCGTGGAGCACAGTTAAATAGGTTTCCCAAGAACATCATGCAGCATTACACTACATGAGCTCCGTTATTCTGATGCCATTGTCTTCTGTGCTTTAAAGTATTTAAGGTCTGAAATGAGTTACATATCAAGCTCAGACTGTTATTAGGATATGCATTAAAGTATGCATAATTTCCTGGTTTGGAGCACTAGCTGTCAGTCTGTGCATAACCATGGCTGTGACCAAGACCTGAGAGATGCTTGCTTCATGGGCTCACAGTTAGGGCAGGGCAGAGCCGCTAATCCTCATTTGATCAAGCCAGGTAGATCATATAGGCAGCGACAGGGGCTTTCCTTGTAGGTGTCTCAAGTAACTGAGCTGTGTGACTGATACCTGCCTCTTTACACAAAGGCTTGTTTGATGGCCTCGTCTTCCTCATGTTGCTGGTTGGAGCCAGCTGGACTGGGTAAAGCAGCACAGAGTCTCAGTGTGCTGAAGCTCTTGTTCCCTCCGTGTTGGCATGTGATTTAGTGCTGCTGGCAGACAGCAGATGTTGTGAGAAGGGTGGTAGAAGATTTGGCTACTTTCAGTTATTGCTATAGATGAAAGTATATGAAATGGGATTCGCTCAGTACACAAAACGTCCCCTTCTCTAGAAGTGGAGACACTGCTCAGGCTTTTATTCAACTACTAAGATTTCAACATTGTTTTTAACAATGTTTTGTTACCTTTAGTGTATGATATTAAGAGCAAAACATTGGAGTTTCATGCAAAGTAGGTTGCTTGTTTAAAACAGAGTATATTTTTACTTCCACAGATGGCAGCACTCCCGCAGAGGCTATTACGGTCATTTTGTAATGAAGGACATTAAAATATTCATGATTGACCCTCTAAATGTAGTATGAACTCAGCTAAAATTAAGACCTGATTATGCAGACAGTATGAATTTGTCAACGGTTGGGGACTTTTAGACCTTTTATGACAATACATTTCTGGTTGTATTAGGCTGTTGCTGTGTGGAATTCATTTAGCAGCACTGTTTTATGGTAATATTAGATTTGCAGGATTGTTAAATTAATAAGATGTACTTCTGGTTATTTTCAATCCTTTTTTATTCTAGTGTTGAGTTTGCAGACAACACGTCATGTCTAGATATCGAGGTAAAACATGCACTGCAGTTTTAAATCAATCCCCGGCCTTACTTCCTACCCACCACACCTGTTTTAGCATTAAAAAGGGCTGACCCCAAAAGAAGACACTTCCACGGTGCACTGTAGTGCAGACGGCCTGAAACCTATTCTGTTTTTGTCAAGCTATTCACTTTTGTTTAGCACAGAGGTGCTGATATAACATTAAGACCACAAACTGTGGTATTGTGTTGACAAAAATAGCAACCATACATTACAGTATAACACAATATGCATTACAGCAGCACTGAAAATACATTGGAAACATTTGGTTAGCTGATGTAATATTTGTTGTTGGTTGTCGGCCTGTAGTTTAATGTCTGAACATAGTAAAGCTGTATTGAGAACAGACTGTGTGTATATATTCATCTTTGTGTTCGTCTGGATCATGCAGGAGGTGAGCGAGCCCACCAAGGAGGAGAAGGCGGTGGCCAAGTACCTCCGATTCAACTGCCCCACCAAGTCCACAAACATGATGGGCCACAGAGTCGACTATTTTATTGGTAAGTGTAGGAAGCGAGGCGACAGGCAGAACACAAATCAACTAGACACCGGCTTGAAGTGTGAGTCAGGAGATGACCATCAAACCCGGCCCTCAGCTTGTTCTCAAACACACATGCAGTGTAGTCCATTTACTGAACATTGCATTATGTCACAGTAGATGAAACCCGTGCTCTATTGTGTTTTTTACATCTGTAGTTCTGTAGTTTTTGGGAAAACTCTGTGTTGTTGAGGAATTGTCAAATTCTTAAATATTTCCACTGCAGTCCCATGTGGAGACCTGATCCTCCCACACTGTATTTATATTTGTCTTGCTCTGTCAGGGTGAAATCCATTTGTCAGTTTTGGGAAATGCTGTTTGCTCAGTAGCTGTGGTTAGAAGAGGGTATGACCGCTGAGTATGTACGACATACTGCATACTGCTTTTCATTGTAGAATTAAACCGTCTGATGTCATATGTTATTTCTTAGGCCCGGCTCAGTGAGGTTTCAGTTTTAGAAACTTTCGGTAAATATAAAATTGCCAGAACAGCAGCAGTAAGAAACTGGAAACCATTTTGCAGTGATGTGCCTGGGTTTCCTCTGCCATTGTTGCTGTTGTATCCTGCGTTGGCTGCAGGGGTCTGTGGCAGCACGTGTTTGCAGAGCTTCTTAATTAACTAAAAATAATTTAGAGGTTTAATAGATGTTTAATAGAACATGTTGACTGGTCCGATGCATACTGGAGACCTGCTACATACCAGCCAAATCAATACATACTATTATTTAGCCTTAGTTTCAGTTGATGAACTCCAAACTTCAGTTTAGCTCAGCGACAGGCGACCAGTCCTGCGTGTACGCTGCCTTCTGCCCAATGACTGCTGGGATGGGCTCCAGGACCCCCTCAACCCCCGAAAGAGATAAAGCTGTTACAGAAAATGGATGGAACTAAGACTAAGGTGTCAGTGTTGTCCTCGCATTCTGTTTTTTGTGCTGTTATTACAGGTTAAAACTTAAAAAGCAGGAAACTTAACTGTGTCTAAACAAATGGCATTTGTTTGGCTGAATTAGAATCTAATTGATTAATTGGATACACATTGTGAATTGTGCTTCAACAAAGGCTGTTAAGTGTTTTAGCTTCTGCACAGCTGATTAAACACTGTAAAGTCACTGCAGCACTACTCTGTATCACTCCTCGACGTCCATCTTCGTGTTCTTACATTTAGCCTCGAAGGCGGTCGACTGTCTGCTGGACTCCAAGTGGGCCAAGGCTAAGAAGGGAGAGGAGGCGCTGTTCACCACCAGGGAGTCTGTGTTGGATTACTGCAATAGGTTGGTTGAGTAACACGCGCTGACACATTACTGATGCTGTAGATAAATAAACTGTAATGCAGGATTGTAACTCCTAACAAGCACCCCATACATACACGGGCAAAAGGGTTAATGGTGTAATTATTATTTTCACTATAACATTAAATTTACTGACTCTTTTCTTGATTCAAAAATAGTTTGATCCAAATTTCCCAGAAGAGAGGGTGATGCCTTAAAATAGCTGGGTATTCATTTGACTTTAATAACCAGGCATTCTCCCCCTTCCTGCGCAGACTTCTGAAGAAGCAGTTCTTCCACCGCGCTCTCAAAGTGATGAAGAAAAAGCCCGAGAAGGACACCAAGAAAGAAAAGGAGAAAGAGAAGGAAAAGGAGAAGGAGAAAGAGAAGGCCAAGAGTGACAGCAGCAAAGAGGAGGAGAAAAAAGGGAAGAAAGAAAAGGAGAAGAAGAAAGAGCCTGAAGCTGCCGAAACCAAGAAAGAGAAAAGCGTATGTGACACAACAATTTTGCCCTTTATCAGATTATCTTAAGGTTGTGTCTTCACAGTTGGGGGCGTTTTCGTTTCCACCTTTTTTCTAAAACGATAACAGACAAACTCCCGTTAGATTTGTGCTTGATAAAATACATAAAGATTTACGATTCAGCTTGAAAACGTGTATTTGATCAATCATTTTTGCTGCTTTGACAGCGAGTTCTATCGAAACGGGGTCATCAGCGCAGCTCAGTTCAGAGGCTGATTTCAGCTTTTGTTGTTTTATGGCAAGTCAGCGCCCTGATCTGATCGGCCTCCTAACCCGACAGTAAATGGGTGCATATTGACTTTGCTATGTAAGATAAAAGTGCACAGACTGACAGAAGTTGCCCCTGTTTATATTCTTTGTGCTAAGCTAAGTTAGCCAACTGCTTTATATATAGCACACAGACATGACATTACATCGACCCTCTCCAGGTCCAGTCCACGATCTGTCTCTTGACCAATATGCATTTCTTTCTATTATTTGAATTAGGACGACAGTCCAGGAACCCCCAAGAAGAAGAAGGAGGTTAAGAAGAAGTTTAAACTGGAGCCTCATGAAGATCAGCTGTTTTTAGACGGGAATGAGGTGAGTGTGTGTAGATAATATGCTTTGATAGCAAGAGTGTTTGTGACCTCGACAGCCTTTAAAGCCCAAACTGCGCCTCTTTTCATCCAGGTGTATGTGTGGATTTACGATCCGGTCCATTTCAAGACCTTCGCCATGGGACTGATACTCGGTGAGTCAGTGGGTGAAAATCATTAAAACAAGAATTGATCTCGGTGTGAGTTGATTGCTGCTGGTTAGGCTTTTTTTGTACTCACACAGTGTGTGTGTGTGTGTGTGTGTGTGTGTGTGTGTGTGTGTGTTCTGTCTGTGTTCTGTCTTTCAGTCATTGCAGTGATCGCAGCCACGCTGTTCCCACTGTGGCCAGCAGAAATGCGTGTAGGAGTTTACTATCTAAGTGTTGCAGCAGGCTGCTTTGTTGCCAGTATATTGCTTCTTGCTGTCGGTAAGTGCATGGACGTCACTAAAAACCTCAGGGGCGGGGGGGGGGGCTCTGAAAACATGTTCAGATTCCTGGAAGTTGATATTCTCTTACCTCCACACACGGACAATCTCTGCATAGAGATGAGTTTGTTTGAATTTTGTTCAGAGTTCCCAGACTGTTTATAATTTTAATGTTTTTCCCAACTTTTTCACAAACACTGGATGGAAAGCTGATTATGATCCTTGTAGATTTTTATGGCACAGGGTTACCTCATGAAGTGCTCACTGAGTGTTTAAAACAGTGAAAATCTTGTGTTTACAAAGTGTTTTAAACTTCTGAATGTTATGACAAAGTAAATCACGATGCTCTCATGAACATAAAACTAAACTGCATGCCATTATAGCATCACATGGATGAGAGTGACGATTTTCATAACTGTCGACCTAATCCCATTTTATTACTTGCAATAAAATGTTCGAGGCACGTATAGCACCTTTCTAACAAATCAAAGTATATAAGGTAAAAAATGCATTAGAGTCAATGAAAACAATTTAAATGGAATAGAATAAAACAATAGATGCAACAAATCAAAATGAATAAGAAGACACATTCGAGTGAGCATCTAGAATCGGCTGCGATTAAAATGAAGAGGAGATTGTTTCAGTATATTTAAAACTGCTGCAGTTTAACATTGATCCCATTGGTTGTTCTCTCTCTCCTCAGCCCGGTGCATCCTCTTCCTCATCATCTGGCTGGTGACCGGTGGACGCCACCACTTCTGGTTCCTCCCCAACCTCACGGCAGACGTTGGTTTCATCGACTCATTCAGGCCGCTCTACACTCACGAGTACAAAGGACCGCGAGCCAGCAACAAGAAGGGCTCGGACAAGACGGACGAGAAGGACAACGGTTCCTCCACCAAGGCTCAGAAGTCAGACAGCGACGAGAAGTCAGACAGCGAGAAGAAAGACGGTGACGACGAGGAGGAGGAGGAAGAGGAGGAGAGCAAAGAGGCAGCGCCGGAGGAGAGCAAAGAAGCAGAGGGGGAGGGAACAGATCGCCACTCGGACACAGACAGCGACCGGCGGGAGGACGAGGGCTCGCAGCACAGCAACGGAAACGACTTTGAGATGATCACCAGGGAGGAGTTGGAGCAGCACACAGAGGAGGAAGAGGAGGAGGAGGAGGAGGAAGACGAGGAGACACAAGAGAGGAAAGAAGGGGGTGGGAGTGAGACTAAACCCCAGACTTCAGAAACATAAACTTCTTTACAGTCCCATCACTCTCTACTTCTCTCTCTCTGTCCTTCCCTCCCTTCCTCCTGTGATCCCAGGACCTGCTAGTCCGGCCTCTCTGAGCCCGCTGAGTCCGAGGAGAGGCTCCATCTCTTGTTGTTGAGATCTTCCACTAAACAGTACCGACAGACCAGTACCGGGAAAGACACAGCGGTGAAAAGTTAACGGCTACGACAATGGGGAAAACAAATCCTACACAAAAAAAGAAGCCTTATGGTGGATCTGATTCCTCCCACCCAGTCGTTATTTATGTTCAAATGAAAACCTGCCTGAGGAAGTTGTCAACAGAAATCCATCAGATCCAGCAGCAGCCCTGATGGAGGGTTTACATTTCCTGCATTTCTTTGTCTCGTTTTGGATTTTCATGTGATTAAGTAGCTTTTTGTGTGACTCAACTGTAATCGTTTCACCCCCCCCCCCAAAACCTGACCATTTAGAGTAAATGTGCCCGTCTCTTCACCCACCCGCCCCTTTTTACTGATTTCATTGAGCTCCACGTTGTTGGTACAATCACTGTATTTATTGAGAAAGCCAGAACGCCCCCGGTTCTTCTTCACTTGTGTTTCGATGAAATGACTTCACGATAGCTTTCTCAGGCAGCCCCTAAAGCAAAGTGACCAGCAGGTCTGCTTTGAAACCGGAACTAAGCCAGATGGACCAAATCCTGTAGTCTACTCAAAGGAACCTAAAAATTGACTTTATTGGGGCTGGATGGAGCATTTGGAGAGCAGAGCAGTACGGTTCTTTGAGGTACTTGCCATTACAATAAGACAAGTTGTTTTTTGTTTTTTGTTGTTTTTTGTTTTTTTTTTACACAGTCTGAAGTACATCTAGTTCATGTTCAATGTGGGACTCATCTTTAAGAGTAAATGTGAGCAACTGGGACACAGCCGGCGTACTTAATTTTCTTTTTTAAAAAAAGATCGCAGCATTTGTCGTACAACTAAACCTAGAAGACGTTCACAGATTAACTGTCTATTTGCAAACAGAACCAGGTCTGACGTAAAGCAAACTCTAGTGCCAAACACAACACAACGACGTTATGCATGCTGATTTAATACGGAGAAGTGGAGTGCGAGAGCGCGGGGTACATTTTGTTAATTCATTCGTGGTGTGACTGCGGTGTCAAACTCCTCAAAACTTTCACATCTTTGGAAAAAAAATAAATAAATAAAGATTAAAAAAAAAACAAAACAGCACAGCACAAGATTGTTAGTCCGTAGCTAAACAAGCGTTTCTTTTGGTCTCAATGAAACCGTTTAAAAGGCTGTTAGCACTAGACTCCCATCTGAACCAGTTCTGTCTAGTCTCACACAAGCTGTCGTGTGTGAAAACAGTGGGTGCGCTCCACTGATCAGACTAGTTTCATTTCCAGTTCGAAGCCCAGTAACTTGGGGGCCGAGGTCCAAGCTGTTCCTTCACATTGTCGTCTGGCTAGAGACGTCTTAGATGCTCTTTTTAGTCATAGCGAGGATTATATTTAAGTACAAAAATAGAAATGTATCATTTATATATGGACTCTATTGATATATCAAATATATACTTACAGTTTAAAAATATAAAACAACTTTTTTTTTTCTCCCTTCTTTTCTTTTGTATTAGGAGGTCGAATTTTTATTCCGCAGAGTGTTTGCAATGCTCATTTTTGTTTTTATACGATCATCAAGAGTGTACTCGTTATTTAAAGGTAACATCTGGGATTAGAAAACAGTGGGAGTTTGTCAGATATCAGCATTTATCTTCCTGTGTTTTATTATAATAATTTTTTGGGGGGGGGGGGGGGTTTACATTTGCCATCATGACATCTGACGCGTGATCCGGTTGTTTGTGCGCTCACTGCCACGTCTGTGTTTCTCACGCTAAAAACAGTCAGTCATTAACCAGAGCTTGTAAAAGCAGTGGCTTGTGTAACACTGACGGCGACCTGCTGGTTCCTCCTTAATGTGATGTGGCGAAAAGTCTCCTCACAGCGAACCAACATTTAAATCATTTGACAGAGCTGTCTGTACAGTCGTCTGTTTGTTTTGTCAAAAGATAAACTCACCTACGCTGTATTTAGTACTTCGTTCCCCTGTAGATCCCACTGAGGTTTGTAGCTCTTTGACTTTCTAACTCCAAGCCACCACGTTGTTGCTCTTGTTTCTTTGTTTTTGTTTTTGTTCCCCAAACGGGCAAAGTGCATCTCTGTGTCCTGAGTTGCCACTTGCTGTACTCTCAATATTGGCGTCACCATTTCACAAAAGAGAGAGAAAAAAAAAAAAGATTATTCTCCCAGTTGTTCTTGACTGTTGCACAGTATCGGTCTGTTGTATATTGTAGTATTATTACTCTCTATGCTGCTGCTTCTCATCGCACATTTCTGGGGGAAAATAAAAAGTGAAATTGTAAAACATCCACGTTTTATCTCTGGTCAAAAACCGTGTCTTTTGATCGCCTAGCTGTCCACATTTGGAGCAATGTCATTCTGGAGACTGTCTCATGCAATATTGGAGTATAATTTAATAAAACTGGATGTCTGGAAATATATCTGTATCTTATCATTGCAATAAAAATATAGAAAGCAACCATTGTTGTATCTTCCTGTCGTATATTGTTGCTTTTGTCTCTTCTCTGATCCTCGGAGGGACAAAACCCGCAACGTGGTCCTGTTTTTATTGAAAAGAATGAATGAAAAACACATTCATATGTAAAGATAAGTAAATACTGAATTAACTGACAAAGAACCGTTTAGACCAGCTAATACCCACCTGCCACAGGCATGGCAACAATTATAATACATGGTAAAAGTAAATATATATATATTTAATGCAAATTAAGTCGAATATTACCATTAATTAGCTGATATTTTCTTCCAATTTATTGAAAATGTCATGTCAGTTATGTACAAGAGGAAAGTTCATAAATGTAATTATCACCTGGTTCCTGATAACGCTAACATCAGATTGTTGGGCTCTATCAGGTTCAAAACACACTTAACTGTCTGATCATTAGATGCAACTCTTTAAAACGAATGAAAGCTAGTAGAACCGCTCAGCATTAAACCCCAGGTTCATGGTTAAAACGTTTTAAGATTCAACTTTATGATGTTTTAGGATATAGTTCATGGTGCTGTTGAAGACAAACTACATCCTGTGAACTATAAAAGGGAACATGAGAGGATTTAGTGCAGGACGGCTGCGTTCAAATGTAGTAGTTTAAGGTGGGTGTACCTAATAAAGTGGGTGTATTTCAAACCAGCGTATAATCAATAGACAACATGTCAAAAAGGCCTCACACCTTTTTCCTCCACAGTGAGAAACTTCTACACGCAGATGATGAAGAAACCCCGCAGGCGGTCTTTCTTCCATCAGGTCAGCGGCGCACCTGCTCCATCCTGCTGTCAGAGTGCCTCTGGACGCCAGGTTCAAATTGTGTTCACACAAAGATGAGACTAAAACAAAACTCGTTAGCAAGGGTTTAAGCTTTATTTCAGCTCTGCTACAGACTCAAACAGTTTCACAGTTAAGTCATGACGTTTCTCCAGCCCTATCCTTTTTGCTTTGTTCTACAACATGCGGTCCGGCCTGTAGAACTGTAGTTGAGCAGAAATGCTGTCTTGGTTGTATTGGACAATATGAACAGAACAATCACACGCAGTAGTCTTTGGCTGAATCAGTGATAGAAATTCAGACTTTTTATGCTTCCATCTTAAAAATATATAAA
Source organism: Datnioides undecimradiatus (assembly GCA_008933995.1). Taxonomy (NCBI): domain Eukaryota; kingdom Metazoa; phylum Chordata; class Actinopteri; order Lobotiformes; family Datnioididae; genus Datnioides; species Datnioides undecimradiatus. The sequence continues at coordinate 3,978,475 of WARS01000052.1, forward strand.
TATCACATACATATGACATTAAATTAAATTACCCTAAAATCCTGTATTTACACATTTACAGCCCTTTTTCTCATTTTATCAGTCTTTTTTCTTTCTATAACCTCTGTAAGTGAGTTAATGCCAGTAACGCCTAGAGCTTTCACACTGATTATCATGGATGACTGAAGTGCTGCAAGTCCAAAACAAAAGAATATTCATCAAGAATATTAATGCGTTATTAATTATCTAAATAACTGTGATGTTGTTTCATTACCTTTTGTAGCTGAGACATGCCTTCTCCCTGTAAGCTATGTTTAAAATTGAAGTTTGTGTTTGTACTGGAATGTAGACTTTCCTCACATGTATGACTCAGTGTACACTGCGCACGCTGTTTGCTCACCGCACATGCGGGTCATAGGACTGATGTAACACTACTTTGTCTGGTAGCCACGTGTGCTGTCGCTCTCTCAGTCCAGCGTTTCTGTCAAGACAATGTTGTCAGGGCGACCTCGTGGCTGACCCCTCACTCCCACTCACTCAGCTGCTGTCGAGAGCGTCGACTCAATAGCTTTTACGCTGGCAGCTGATTCAGTTTTCTGTGTCCGACGAGTCCGAGACGTCGGCCAGCCGCGCCTGCCTCTTGCGCACGTTCCAGTGCAAACACTGAGCCAGGCTTTCGAACCAGTCGTAAACCAGGTCATGGCAACAGATGGAGGGCACTGGGTAACATGACGTAGTGATCTTGATGCTGTTGGGAGAAAAGCAGGAGTTAATTAATCCTGAGCTGAGGAAAAAGAAATCTGTTAATAAAATGACAGTTAATGGACGTCACCAGTCTCCATATTGGATTTCCTGTCTCTTCCTGCCGTCAAACGACACCCAGGCGGTGTTCCTGGCATCAGGGGACAGAGTGATCTGTTGTGAAAAAGACAGAAATTCAAGTTACAGAAGTTATGACTGGAACATCAACAAGCTAACACGCTCACAATGAGAAAGCCAACACGGAGATGTTAACAGTTTGCAATGTTCACACGTTAGTTAGTGCTAAGGCGTTTCTCTCCTTCACTCTTACCATGAGCTCCACCCCAGCAGGCACGACGATGGGCCTGAAGGAGAGCGAGTGCGGGCAGATGGGGGTGACCATGATGGCGGGTACGTTGGGGTGGATCATGGAGGCTCCTGCTGCAGCTGCATACGCTGTGCTTCCAGTGGGTGTGGACACAATCACACCTAGAGCACCGACAGAGGGAGGAACTTTACCACATTCACCTTAATTATCTGCTTCAAATGTACATGTATCAGTCGTGACCCCACTGTGGGAAGAAAAAAATCACTTTGCAGACTTTTCCTCATTTTGGGTCGAGACAACAGTGTGACATCACATGACGGGAACCGGTGTGTGACTGCGCTTACCATCCCCCTGCACTGAGGTGATGAGTCGTCCATCAAGGTACAAGTCAACATTGGACAGGTAAGAGGACGGGCCTCGGTCCACCACCACCTCATTCAGCACCTGCAAACACACACACACACACACACACACACACACACACACAGTTTAAATCTGGATCTGTATTAGAACAGCACTAGTTGATCATGTTGACTTTGGAGAAAAGCTAATATTCAGGCTTTAAACAAACAAATGAATGTGCCTGTGCTGCCCTCTATAGGCCAAACCATAAAAGTTTGGATGCATTCATGTGCGTCTACATGTATGCTCCCATTCAAATGCATGTGTGAGACTTTTGGACCCAGATGTAATGTGGCCACCAAGAGCAGGGATATTATATATGATTTGTGATATACAATAAGGGTAAATACTACACTGCCCTTGCTGACATAAAGCTCTATAGGCAGTCTGCACTATGTGATTCCTAGTCACGGACAGCAACTGTAAGACAAAATGTAATTAATGCACTCAGTGACGATAATAAATCAGCCGGCATTACAATCCCAGATGACGTCAGCAATCTACACACAGAGGAAAAGGCTGGTGTGCAGACAAGCAGCATACAAATCAGGCTCCGCTCTCCAGTCAGTCACACCAGGCACTGCAGCGCTGAGGCAGTGATGTCTGGGAGATGTACTGACGTCAGATGTGCGCAGAGCAAACATCCTGCTGGATGCAGCAGACATGATGTAATGTGAGGTCAAACTCAGGTTTAGAGAATAACAACAATCCATCACTGCCTTTCATCGATGAGACAAAAAACCCCATACTGCAGCTGTGTGTGTCTGTGTGTGTGTGTCTGTGTGTGTGTGTCTGTGTGTGTGAGTGCGCGTGTGTGACCGCAGCAGTGAGGCATGTTGTTTGGTTACACTGTGTGTCAGACCGAGAGCGTCAGAGCTCATTAAACAGCCATTCAGCGTGCTCGGCGCTGTTGACGCCACGGTCTCCATGGCAACTGCCTCTGCAGAACTTCACAACATCTGACTTTCTCCGCCATATATGCGCCCAAACAGCTTTATTATGACTGTCGCCACGGCAACGGGGTCCGCTCACCGAGTTGTACACACGTACGAACGAGCGCACGAGCAGGCCCAGGATGAAAGACACAAGGGACACACACACACACACACACACACTCACAGAGAAAGCCTCCATCATCTTTATGTGAATAGAGAACAAGATATTAAGAGAGGATAAAATGGAATCACATGAGTCATTTCCAACCAAACATTTCAAAGAGCTCAACTATAAACTACAAGCCCTGCATTAACCACTGCCGTTTGTGTTTCCACAGCGCCTGAGGAGCCATAATGATCAGTCCAATAACCGATTAAAAGACGCAAGACGTAATTTTCCCACACACGGACACAACAGCAAAGAGTTTGTTTTTAACTGCGCGACTCTGATGACGGCGCAGATCTAATGAACGAAGGCAAAGGAGACATGCAGAGCTGGAAAAAGAGACTGAAAACTTCAGAGCATGTCTCCATAGCAAACGATCTGCTGCGTGACTTATTGGATATTTATCTCTCTTTAGTAACTGCGCTGAAACAAACAATCGCCTGCTCCTCCAATCACTCTCTCTTTATCTTTTCAGACCGGGGGATAAGCTGGCAACTTCACTTTGATTTTAAGGTCAACAAGCCTTGTTAGAAATGTCTGACTGTTGTTCTTGTATCGAATCTAGTCGGTCGATCCAGTGCTTCCTTATTGTCTGATTAAAGCTGTGAACAAGTTGTATCAGCAGACAGTTGTGTTTGCACCATCAGTGATGTTCAGCGACTGCCTGAGCCATCAGAGGATCTGCCTCAGGACAGAGACTTGTACCTCATCATGGCAGATTAACTTCATTTAGCCCCTGGATTGTGCTCACGTGTTCCTTGACACGAGCTGCAGTGAAAGCTAGTTGATTTTTGTATTGGTTGCTTTCAACTGTTAGACAAGTTATCAAGAAGTGGCCAGAAAACACATTAAAAGCTGATTTGATGTGTACGAACAGTCCATCAGCTAAACTCACACAAGGTGCATCAAAACGTTTGGCGATGTTCCTGTTGTTTATGAACTCACAGCAGCTCAGTAATGAACACGGAGCAGCTGCGAGCAATAAACGCCGTGAGTCAGTCTACCTCATTACGGCCCGCAATCATCATCAGGACCAGCTACAAGCATTTTTGTGGCCACTTGCAGGTGTGCCTTAAACAGACAAGCGGAAGGATCGGGTCAGGAGTGCGACAAAGAGCGCGTTTGTTTGTTTCCTCTGAAGTTCGTGGGGTGTTCAGCTATGGCTCCCCAACCACCGTGCTCACTGCATTTGGCAACGGTGACTTTTTCCTCTTCCCCAAAATGAAATTCTAGCTGAAGGGTCAGCTGATTTCTTCTGCGAGTTGCAAACAGTGCCTTACAAGCTTAAAGCACGAGACTTCCAAGGAGCGATCAAAGTGAGTAGGGCGAGCTGGGATCGGTGTGTAGCTGCACAAGGTGACTACCAGATTGGAACCAGATAAAGTTTTGTTTGTTTGTTTGTTTGTAGCGCTGTCTCTGCTGTTTTTGATTGCACCCATGAACATATGTACAGTATTTACACATGCACACTCGTGTCATGCCTCCTTATCCTCACCTGTAGCTGCAGGGTGACCTTCCCGGCCTCGCTGTTGCTGTGTCCATGAGGAAGGAGACCGTTTTGTTCCTGCTGCTGCTGCTGCTGCTGCTGCTGCTGCTGCGTCTCTCTGCTGTACGGCTGCTGGCCTGCCCTCTGAAGCATGTCCTTCACCACCTTCACCTTCAGACGACTGCGCAGGGTGATGGCTGCATTTCCTGAAAACACAAACACACATGAAAACGTCAGCACAACGAGTCATTCATACACGTTTTATCTACACGCTGTCCTGATATGTGTGAAGCACCAAAAGAAGTAAACATGCTTCATTTTTAAGTTTGAGCTTGAGACGACTGCGACAGCATATGTTAGACAAATATTTCGTATACAGCTCCTGTCGACCTTCGAATACTTTGGCCACTTCAGTCTTGTACGACTCAAATTTGAAAGGCGTCAGGAAACCCAGAGAGCCGAGGTGAAAGGCCATCACTGGAGGGACGCTGCCCTGCAGAAGAGAAGAGCGGTCCAGTTAACTAAATATTCAGCATATAAGCATAAAGGCCTCTTGGGCAGGAGACTAAGTTAGAGTCACTGACAAAAAAGCTGCAAGTCTAACTAAGTTCAGCAATCTGATGTGACTTTTTACAGTGATCAAGGAATAGGAATCAATACAACAAGTCATGTAAAACTATAGAACAGCTAAAAACAGGAGAGTAAACGTGGACAAGGAAACAGAACAACCACACGAACTGGTGCGATTACCTGGAAGAGCGAGGAGGCGTAGAGCAGAGTCCCATCTCCACCCAGACAGATGATCAGGTCGATGCAGTCAGAGATGTCATCATAGCCTGAAAAAAACCCCACTTCTTTAAACTTATTGTTTTATATCACAATAATGTGCACACAGAGTGACACGTCCCCTTTTTCAGAGAGGGAGAAAATGCCTTCAAATCCTTCGACAGCATCTAAGAGCCACAGTAACCACAGCAGGGAGCCGGATGAACGCCTCTTGATAAAAATGCCTTATCTCCAACGTCTGCTGCGCCGTAACAAAAGCTTGGTGCTATCAGTTAGAAATGAATTTGAATTGGACAAACATGGTTATCTAACAGGCACCTGCCAGCAGCAAAGACAAAAGGAGAAGTGAGATGTAGTGAAGCTACTCCGCTACCACTCAGGGAGGGACACGGAACTTTTGGCGCCACTAGATTCACCTCGACATCATTAATTAACGGTTATTTAACAAATATGATTAACAAGACAAATGATCGTACATGTAAAACTATGAGCTCATGAAATACTGTGTGTCGCTGTAGCCATTTCCCCGTAACAGTAGAACCACTGTTAGTTTAATGGCATATTTACATCAATGTGTTGCATTTATTTCATATGATTATTTGTTTTATTTACAGTGTTTTTAATTCGTGTCTTAACAGTCTGATGGGAGACTCACCCTCTCTGAAGGTGCAGAGCTGGTTGCGGATGGAGCCGAACGCCTCGTCCTTTGACAGCGTCGCATCATCCGCCACCCTGCGCTCCACGTACACCATCATCTGCTTCTCCTGAGGCGCAGTGAGATGCTTTAGTGACAGCAGCCAAAACACACACAGACAACTCCCAAAAGAACTCTTTCTGAGATGAGGCTGAGCTTTTGCCAAACACGCGTAGTTCAACATGACGCCGTTCGTGTGGAATGCAGGAACATGAGTTTTCTTTTGAACAAAGACCAGCTTGTTTTGGAAACATGTGTCCCAAAGGTGCTGTCTCTGCATGAGACTAGACTGTAACTTTCCCCGTTTATGTCTGGTTCATTTCCTGGATTCTTTTTACGGTAGACTTGCTCACAATTGTTTCTGGGTTCATGCTGTTCCTTGACACATAATTCCTCAATGTTTCTCAGCAGGAAGAGAACTGAGATCGGAAACTGACAATCTAACCTCAAAACGCCGATAACACAAATACAAAGGAAATGCACCCAGGTGTTACTCTCGAGTATTTAAATACACACAAACAATGTTTGATTGATTATTGGGAAACACACAAAATGTCGACTGTTCCATCAATAAAGTCCACGTCATCCCAGAAAGAAGTTCTCAGACTTGGTGGAGCAGCTCTGAGTGCAGCAGGTGGAGGTGGTGATGCTGGTCATACAGCTGATATCTCATTCAAGTTCACTGCAGATTAATGATACCAACAGCACGGCTGCGGCCCACAGTGACATTACATTTACCTGATGAGGACCCAAATTTAATGATGTTTCTATTACGACCTGGTTAATACACAATGCATAAAGAAGCCATGTACCAACCAACACGTAGTATATAAAATCACGTGCTCCTGTACCTCTACTAGAAATCTGCAGAGCTCTTTGAACGGTTCGACGAGGCTCTCATCTCTTATTTTCCTGATAACGAGCACATTGACGGGAGGTTTATTCCAGGTGAGCCGCTGGCTGGCCGGGTCCTGGATGTGCCTGGGACACGGAAAAACACAAACAAGTGAGTAAACAAACACGTTAAAAACATGGAAACCAACCAGTTCGTTCAATATTTTAAGAGTTGACTTTTACATAATCACACGATCTCGCAACTTCAGATTGTTCCAAACACTGTCGTATGTCTTCAGAATAAAGTAGAATCTACACTGTATCAACATCTGCAGGCTCCTCAACTGTTTAATTATTCATTAACTTCGATGTAACATCTGAAGGAGTGAGGTCCAAAATCCAAACATCAACATATAAAACACTTTCATTTTCCTCTTTACCGTTTGTCTCTCTCCTCCTGTGCATAGCGGAAGACAGGCATTGTGCAGATAATTTCTTGTGTGTGTGTGTGTGTGTGTGTGTGTTGTTAGATCAAGTCCAAGGAAACACTCTGGAAACCAGGTGACAATGATCACCTGTAGTCTCTCCTGACAGCCATCCCATTTCATACAACATCCAATCACAGCATTTTATCTTATCTCACACGATTACACAAACCTTTCTGTGTCAATGTCCCCGACAGTCTGTACACACAAAGTTCGACTCATTCAGTGCCCTCATGCTTACATGACTGAAGTTGGGTTGGGAAGAATACAGGCTTTGGGTCCAAAGTGAGTGGCTGGATACGGTCCATGTAGAAAGTGGGCTCTCCTGTGTGGAGGGAAAAAAGAGGAGGATGAGTCAAGACACTATCACCTCACGTCCAGGGCAACAGAGCTGTGCCAGTGGCATGGCGGACCAGCTGGCAGCCTGCAGTGCAAACCTCTTAGGAGAGCTTTCCGCTGTGTCGCTCGCCGAGCCAGAGGGCTCCAAGTGCTCGTGTTGGCCTGGCAACCTCCGCCGCTCAATCTCCCACAGCAGCTGTTCATGACCACCCCCCCGTCGCTGTGACCTCGTCCCCTTCCGCCGTCGCCTTGGTGACTTGGACGGGTGGTCCCTGTGCTTGGAGGGCCTGGCTGACTCTGACAGCTGACCGGAGGGGGCTGACGATCGCGCCATGCCTCTGTCTGGCACTGCCAGGGGCCCCAACGATGGACTGGTCTCTGAATTCTCCATTCTGCAGGGAAGCACCGAAAGATCAGTTAACACTATTTTGAAATTTTAAAGAAAAGAAACTCTATGGATCACTAAAAATACTCAAGTATAAGCACAGATATATTATAATTATGCATTAATTGTTTCTTTTATGAGGCTAAAATGCCAAATATTCTGATTTCAGTTTCTCAAATATGAGGACTTTCCACTCTTCCATACTTCATTTCACTGTTACTGCATATTTTGGGATTTTGAATAGTTTGGTTGGACCAGACAGGCCCTTTAAAGACATCAACACAGTAAATTCTGCGTGGCATTTCCACAATTTTATGATATTTGATCAATTTAAAACCAAAAAAAACAATCAGCAGATTCACTGACAATGAATATCACCACTAGTTGCATGCTGGTTGTTGTAAAGTAACACTGTGTCACAGCAGTGTATCTACTGAAGGGATTAACGGATTATAATGAGAAAAATCAAATAAATAACTATAAACAGTCTTATTTACGTTCAAAATACATAGATAACTATTTAAGTCTGAGTTGTGAGGCTGTTAAGAATTTTAAGTCTTTATTCAAGATAAAGGTTGGATGCTGAATGAGGCGTATGTTTGTCTTTTTGGGTGTAAGAGGGTAAATGATTAACCACGAACAATCCATTAAGTAACCTCATCAGTCTTACTGCAAACACAGAGTGTGATTGCTGATTTGCTGCAAAACAGTCGATCATTTATCAAGCTAACGTCACCTCAGTGATGAATTATGGAGGTAACTAAATCAAACCAGCAACCTAAGATTAATTTATATCTAGTCAGGGTCTGCAGCTTTCTTTTTTGCATCAATATTAAGTTGTATTCACTGCAGAATTAAGATAATACCCATTTGTTTCTCCTCTATTTTGTGCAACAGTGACCTTGTCCACAGCATTAGTGAGATATCCGTCTTTGTATAACACACGACTCGTCGATAAGCAGCGGACGGACGCACAAACTATTAGTTTATTCAGTGACAGCCTTTAAATAGCTGCTGGCCTGCTGACTGCAAACGTTACTTAGCAATTAGCCTGCTAGCTAACCGTTGTGAAGCTCTGAACGAAAATAAAGCCTTACTGTGTCAGACAGAAGCAAACATGCTCGTGTCGCTACTAGTTCATCACCGCTCGACTGTTTGGACGCTACAAAAACGTCAATTCAAAGACAGACACCGCCATCAAAATCTAAAATCGCAAACATTACAAAACAGTGTGTGACCGGTAGAGGAAGTGACGCAACCAGCGGACCGATTCAGGGACATCACTGTAAACTGACGCCTTCGCAGGACAGGACGCGTATTCAGTTACAGAACCAGCGCCGTGTTGGGTGGTACGGAATTAAAACAACACACGTTATTGGCTAAAAAGATGGGTTATTTCTTCATTTTAAATTATAGCAAGTGTTTGTTTATGATTTTGGTCCTTGAGGAGACCACATAAGAATCTGTAATCAGTTTTTCACACTGTGTTTTTGGTTATTCAACGTAGCAATATTAAAACGACACAACAGAGAAATAAAGCATTTAAATTATTAGTACACACTATTAATACACACTTATTCTTTTTATCTCATCTTTACTATTGTTGCGTGCATAGACAACCAATTTATTAATAAATAATGAGTAACTAATAGATTAATAATGATTTAAGTATTGTGAAATTATATGATAAATTAAACCAAAATATATAAGATAACCAAAATGAATCCATTCATTTTGTTTAAAATGAGCTCAGTATTATCAAAACTTTGAACAGAGCCATGTCATGTGACTGACTCAAGCGTTCAGAACAAAAGGCAACGCAACAGCCAATCACAAATCTGGCTCTGTTATGTTTGTTTGATTAACCAGACAAAGACTTAAAACATGTTCAAAAGAGCAAACTTCAGGCATTCAGCAGACCTCACTAAGCTGGCTCTCTCTACAGTCACACCCTGGAACCACACCGTATTTACACTCAGGTTCATGTTTCAATTGCAATTGCAATTGATTTTTTGGTACTTTGCAGAATACTCGTTGCTTGTTTGGTTGTGTTGCTGTCATAAGTCTACTTAGAGGTTCTGATGTGTATCCATTGCCCTTGCCACAGCTGTTGCTCAAACTGACAAGCTTGACTACCTATTGGGATTCAATCAGTGTCCATACCTTACTATCTGGAGGTGACTTTCCAAGCTCTGGGTTCACTCATAGAAGCTGTGAAGAAGCGCAGAAGCAGGCAATTAAAGGCACACAGTAGCCCAAAACATAAACAGGTGAAGGGCCAGCTCCTTCTGGTCATGTGACTGAGGCTTTGCCAGCTGAAATAAAGCCGTAAGTGTTTGCTGGGGATTCAGATGAGGACTGGGATGATGTAATATCTACAAGGGGATAAAACTCTAAATTTCAAGCTTTTAGATCAAAGGAGGAACGAACAAGAGACAGGCACTGTCCAAACAAAGGCTCTAGAAATGAGTGAGGACACAAGGAAACATCATCGGCGTGGTGCCATAAATCAGGTATCTGTGCTGTGGTGTCATGGACATTTTTGAGGTTCTCTCACCTTGAAGTGGTGTCAACGTTCACAACAGCTTCAGCTATTCTTCTGCAAGGTGACCAGTGGATGGGTATCTGTTCTTCACAACAGTACTGGGATGAATCATCGACTTTGCTTAGCGCCACTGGAAGTCGCAAAGGAGTTAAGCTGAACAGAAGTTACTAAGGTAATGCTGGCTCTTTGAACTCCTGGATGACATTTAGTCATGCCAGTTGCTCTCAGGGTCAGTGGGCCAGACGTATGCATCCATGTGGTATCAAAAACCGGGACACGGGTAACATACTGTACGTGTCACAAAAATGATTTTGTTTATACAAGATCTCACGCTGAGTGCGATCTATTTATTCCAACAAAAGTTAACCAGTTATTTGCAGAGTCACAGTTACTTTAACTAACTTCCTTCTTTCATAATTTATGAACTTCCTTGTTCTGACCTGACACGTGTTGCCTCACCGGCTCGCTTTCTTTCAACCAGTCCTCCAAAGAAAAGCTTTTTGATTGTGTGGCTGCTCCGTTGGATCCGAGGCTGTACCCTTAAGAGCAAACTGAGACATGTACTGCAGAGCTGCATTCAATACCGGATGACTGCGCCCACACAGGTAATAAATCCAGCTGTGGTTTGCACGTGATTGTGTTAAATACGTGAGAGTGTTTTGCTGCAAAAGTCTCATTTCAATCTTAGCGAAATCTAAACAGCAGAGATGACTTTGATTAATGAATCTTTGAAGCACTGAAACACAGCTCATAATTCAAAAATAGTGAAAGGTACTTTATTAATTCATTTGTATTTGTTAGTGTCTTCTCTCTTTGATTACAACAATTTAAAAATATACATGTTTACCTGTGCACTCAGGCAGCCTAAGCAGCTTCTGGCAGTTTTCTGGAATAGGGCCTATTTTTCTCTGAAAGGGTGTTGAAACACAGCGTATCACATGACATGTTGGCAAGCAAACCCACAACAGAGTTTAAAAAAAAAAAAGTAATAAATGCAGGTAAAAGAACGAAACTTTTATATGGGGATGTGTGAATGTTTCACGTTTGATTCGTGAAATTAGATACTCTACTTTTATTTCTATCTGTTCCGATTAACTGTTGACTCTACCTCCTGTTTGCTCCGCGCTGGACTGATACAGTACTGAACCACTGCCTCCAAAACATTTGATCTTGTTTTCCATTTTCATTCGCTCGTGCAGTGTAATTGTCTCTCACCTGTGCGCATTTTGTGAGCCGTGATGCGCTGGCGAGGAAGGTATGGATTGATAATCGATTTCTTGCGCGGGTCCGTGAGTCACAGATCATTTCCGCCTTTTTTTTATCTCAGAGTTGTGCACAGTGACTTAAGATCTGAGTGCAGTCGCGGACCTTCGGGCCCCTTAAAGCTCATTTTGGGAGCCATATATTCGAACCACAATGCGAAACCAAGGTGAGGCCCAACGAGAGATGAACTGGACTGATTCGGGGTGTAAATTTACGCCTTTTCATTTTTAAAGAGTAACACCCAATCCGCCAATCCTGTGGTGCAGCAACAGTCAAGAGAAATGCTCAGATGAATTAGACAAACATGAAAATCCAAAGTCTGGTGTGCTATTTGATTATTATTATTATTATTATTTGAAATATTTAGGACTGTTAGTTAGTTCAGGAAAAAAAACAACACAGTTTTGGTTTAAATAATAACTTTTAAAAATGGAAATGTGTCAAGACTTGGCTACAGGGTGAGAGCAGGACCCAGATGTAGGCAGGGACAAGGACGCAAATGATATTTTAACAGTTTATTTTATGGGATTAGGCTTACGGATGGTCAAGGCAGGCAGGGTCAAAAATCCAGGAAGTCAGTCTGAACAAGGCGTGGTAAGTAAAACTCCAAAAAAAAACAAAAATGCAAAAACTAGAAATCCAAAAAATCTCTATGACTATGGACACGGAATCTAGGTAGGGACATGGACCCTAAACTCAACAAACAGAGCAAGGACATGGACTCGAACTTAGCAATGCACAGACACAGAACAAAAGCAATGGCACAACTTAAATAGACAGGTGAGGGCAGGAAAACGAGACACAGGTGAGACCAATCAACTAATCAAGAACAGAAAGCAAGTACACAGAAACACACAAGGGGAACACTTTTCAAAATAAAACAGGAAATAACAAAAGAAGAAGAACTGAACATCAAAACCCTGACAAAATGAAATATGGCAATAAAAATGAAAATCAAATACAGGAAGATATTTAATAAATATTTAATAGAATAGAATAGAAGTACTTTATTATTCCCCTGAGGGAAATTTCGTTATCACAGCAGCACCAACAGTAATAACATAACAACAGAGATAGCATAAAAAGTACAAAAGATAAAACTGAATAAGATAAAAGTAGAATATAGAGCTAAAATATTTACAAATTTACATAAATAAGTGTGAGAAGAACAGATGTGCCAAATCGAGCGATTGTTTAGGAGAAACAGAGTAAACGGATGAGGGTGGACAAAGAGTGCCTCATCTGTCACACAGTGGTGAGCTATTGTAGAGTCTAATTGCAAACGGGAGAAATGACTTATTGAACTGTTGTTTGTGACAGCGGGGCTGAATCAGTCTGTTAGAGAAAGAGCTCCGCTGCCTCTGTATTGTGTCATGGAGGGGGTGGGATGGATTGTCCAGGATGGAGAGCAGTTTGTTCAGTGACCTCCTGTTCCTCACTGACTCAGACGCCTCCAGATCGTGTCCAACAACTTGTCCAGCCTTGCGGATCAGTTTGTTGATCCTGCTGGCGTCCCTGGCACTGATGCTGCTCCCCCAGCAGACCACAGCAAAGTAGAGTGCACTGGCTACCACAGACTGGTAGAAGACCTCCAACATCTTGCTGCAGACATTGAAGGATCTGAGCTTCCTCAGGACGTAGAGTCTGCTCATCCCCTTCTTGTACACAGCATCAGTGTTGGTGCTCCAGTCCAGCCTGCTGTTCAGGTGAACACCCAGGTACCTGTAGTGCTCCACTACTTCAACCTCCTCCCCCCTAATCCTAACGGGCTCAATTTTGGCCCCTGTCCTCCTGAAGTCAACCACCAGTTCCTTGGTCTTGGTTACATTCAGGAGAAGATGATTCCTGCTACACCACTCCACAAAGTTGTCCACCACCTGCCTGTACTCCGATTCCAGCCCATCCCTGATACATCCCACCACCGCAGAGTCATCCGAGAACTTCTGCAGGTGGCATGACTCAGTATTATGCTGAAAGTCAGAGGTGTACAGGGTGAACAGGAATGGAGACAGGACTGTCCCCTGAGGAGGCCCTGTACCACATCAGACAGTGAGTCTGCCAGACGCACAAACTGTGGCCTATCTGACAGGCGGTCAGCGATCCAGGAGACAGTGGATGAACTGACACCCATCCTGAAATAGCAAATGTTCAATTTATTTAACTTCACGTTTATCTGCAAATTCTTTTATCCATTTCAATTAGTTGCAGGTTGTCTCTGCTTGATGGTCTGAAAGCTCATTTCTGAGTTTTTTTCTCTTCTGTCAGGGATAAAATCTGATTTTTAACTGTTAAATAGTTGTAATGATATGGACATCCTTTATTTCTACACTCAGCTGCCAGTTTATTAGGTACACCGAGGTTAAACTAAAGAAGAGAAAAAAAATTGAACGTGACGTGATTACTTTTTATTAAAAGCGTGGCCCTAAAATCACCAGGTAACATGAACTGGTCTTCATCTCCATCAATTAGTTTTTGTTGAGACTATATTAAAGAGGTTTTCATTCATCGTCATTCTGGAGGATGTGGTTTCTACTTTTTAGCTGATAAATGTAGTCAGCATTATAATTGGGGTGGACAAAATAGGCTCCAGAATAGTTAGTTAGCTGCAGGACTGTCGTGTTAGACTGCATTAGTTTTATCAAGGTGTACCTAATAAACCGGCGTCTGAGTGGATGTGTTTTATAACAAAGAGTATCGAAAAGGTCATTTTGGGTGTGTGAAGCAAAAATCAACAGTCCCGTGTTATAAAAAAAAGCAGATTGAACTCTGAATTTTAAGAAGAGAAGTGATGTTTCTAATGTTTCTCCTGTTTTTGTTAAGTGTCCAGGCAATTGTGTCTGTTGAATAAATAGAAAAAGGAAATATGCAGAGACTGGGAGCTTATTCTTCACCTTGGAAACAGCAGAAAGACTTTCTCACTTAGTGGATCTGAGACTACTCTTACTGCAGTTTCCAAGGTGAAGAGCGACCTTTCAGTGTCAACTTTCAAACCAGAATGGGCAAAAAGTCCACAGAGGAGATGAAGGTCTGAACATCCACAATTCCCTAATGACTTTGCAAAAGTCATCTATGGAGGAGGATTGTCTTATTGGACTGAAAGCTCCAGGATGGCTACTAAAGTGAGCTGCGCATGACACTGTAAAATAAATGTGCACTGTATTTTAAAATCTGTCTTGGCATAAAATTAGTCCAACATGCAGACGCCGTGTATAGAAATGTTACTGCTCCCCTTTTCAAATCCAAAATATGATACCTGAAAGTCTAAAATGTAAACTTCAGATCTCTGTATCCCTGTATCCTCTGTATATAATATAAAACACAATATTCTCTGAGGGACTACACATGTGACGGTGCTACACACTGTAAGCACCTCTTTCTCCCCCCCCCCCCCCCCCCCCGGTATCATTTTCACAGCAACGGCTTCATGTTTTAAGTTCCAGTCCAGTTATTGTCAGTGCTGGCAGACGGCCTGTTTTAGCAGCTTTAAGCTCACAGTCAGTTTACCTGCAGATCGAACGATGGTTTGGAATAAGCAGAAGTGAAAACTGCGGTTAAATTTTCAGTTCATCTGTTGGTTTTGGTTGGTTTTGTCAGCAGGCCTTGACTCCAAAACTCTTTGATGAGACGTCTCTGCTGCTAACCTGGTTACTATGCGGTGCTGTCTCCATGCAGACACGGGAGGTGTTTAAATAAGGCAGCAGCAACAACGTTTTGCTTAATTTTAGATTAGTTCCACTGCCAGTTTTGTTTGTTTTTACATTTAAGATTAAAATATGAGTATTGATTAAATAAGTTTGAAAGAAATCATGTAAGTCCCCTTTTATGTTTAAAGATTCTCTCCATCAGGGCCTCATCATGAGAAATGGGACTTTCCGCCAGTTTGAACAGTTTTTGTCACTTGAGCTCTTCAGTCCTCTTCAGTGTGATCTGTGATCACATTTTAGATCCATTACAACATTTCTCTCAGTTCAAACTGTATTTTCATCCGTCAGAATGGTAATTAAAGATATACACATAAACATTATTGCTGGTAGTTGTATTATGTATATACTGTAGTTAAACTGTACTTGTCAATATAACATTTGAGATATATTTAAATTTTAATTTCAGATGTGAAAAAACAATTCAGCTATCCTAAATATAATTGTAATATATTGGAAAAATACATTGTGACAAGTAAAAAAAGGTTATTACAGATATAAACACAGTAGTAAAGTAGTAAAGTCAAATTGCATTTGCATTTTACTTATGTCTATGTTGTTGTTGTTGTTTTGTTTGTTTGTTT
The DNA here is from genome assembly GCA_008933995.1 of Datnioides undecimradiatus. Lineage (NCBI taxonomy): Eukaryota > Metazoa > Chordata > Actinopteri > Lobotiformes > Datnioididae > Datnioides > Datnioides undecimradiatus. Next base: position 3,994,128 of record WARS01000052.1, read on the forward strand.
TGTTTTAATTTTTGGATCTCTGAAATTAAAGTCAGGGTTAATATCATTTGGATCGTAGATTTCTGAAATGGGGGGGTGTTTCTTAGTCAGATTCCTATTGCAAATGTTCATTCTTGATATCAAAAACTCAATTGTGGAGTCTCTGAAACTGATGAATGAAGATGAACAAGTGATGTTTGATCTTAGTAGAATGATGATTTTGAAAAGGGAGGACTGAATTACAGACATGTGCAGTACACTTCCAGTGTAGTGATGTAGTGTTCACCATATGAAAATGTGCTGATATGTCAATGCTGTGTTTACAACTTGTTTCTGCTTTCCCCAAGTTATCTTAAAGAATGAGTTATTGCAGGTTTTAGTTTTCATTATTGCTTATTTAGTGTCATTTTATTTATTTTGTGGTTTTAAAACTGAATTTAAAAGTGCTGTTTCCACCCCTCAGTAGCAGAGTCTCCAGAGTGGCCTCCTGTACCTGGTGCATCACACCATGAAAATCTCCGTCCCCTCCATTCTGCTCAGTCTAGGAGGAAAATGTCTCCTCAACTGGACCCTTGTGTTTCTTCAGAGACACCGTATCTGCAGAAGCTTCCTGGGAGTTTTCAGTGTTTCCCTTGCTGCCGTCGACACAATGCTGACCCTGACCTTGACCACAATCTACCTCCATGCTGGTGGCAGTGTCTTCCTCCTGGGCTTCCAGCTGACCAAGTACCATATATGTTTGCTGGTTCAGATCCTTGGACAAGTCTACAGCACGCTTCAGTGGCCTGTTGTAGTTTTAGCTGGTTTGGACCATCTCTGCACTGTCACCCGGAGGCCGCAGCCCGCCGCTACCAGAGCCAGATGCTTTGTGTGTTTATTTGCAACCACCTTCCTGTGGTACCTTGCTGCTCTCTATGTCTTCCTGCTGTCTGACTTTGTTCCCATCTTGGACGATGTATCTCACAACCAGATTCACGAGTGCTGGGTCTTCCACACCTCTCAGATCCTGCAGGTTGCCATGGTGCTCCTCCTGACACTGGGCTGTGTGATGCTGCATGCTGTGTGCAGGACCCAGTTTTTAAAAGAACCTCCTCTGAAGGACCAAATTACCAACCAAACTAGGACTCACTCAGTAGTACAGAGAACTGTTGTGTACCAGTCTGTGTGCACATTTCTGGACACATGGGCCCCATTCCTGGTTTTTCTGGCAGTGCTCCTCCTGCTACCTGTGGGAATACCTGCATACCTGGGTCTGAACGCCGCCTGGCTCTGCTTCCTCAACAGTCTTCTGATAGCAGTTGTTTTATGTGTGGTCTGTCCCGCCATGCAGCTAGCACGGGGCTTGGCAGCAGTTCCTCCCGAGTGTGTGTGGAGATTTAAATTTAGCTTGGCTGCAGAGGACAAAACATGACTGTGCCGAGCAAATGCACACAGGACTCTTGTCAGAAGAAGTGTAATTAGCTGGTGAACGTCTCAGATGAAGAAAATCATTTGTATTTCTAGCAAAAAGTTGGGAATTTTAGCTATGCAACTATTGGATGGTTGGCCACGAAACTCAGATACTGATAGTCCGCAGAAAATGAATCCTCAGCACTCTGGTGCTTTCAAATGTCTCCACATTTACATTGTGATGTCCTAGTGTTGAATCCTCTGACTTTTTCTTTGCTGACATTTTGAACTGTATTAACAGCTATTGATGAAATAAAAAATCCTCCATGTTATTGTGAGCCTGTTTAACAGTATATGCAGAAAAAAAAAATCTTTTTCTTTCTCTAGAGATGTCTTTTTTTCACTACACCACCACTGGCCTCCCATGACTTTCAATGAGCATCTTGTGCAAATGTGTGAATACCGAGGCAAAGAGGAAGATGTTAGGAAAAACAATCTGTCTGCAATCTGCGAGACAAGCGAACAAGAAAGGCAAAACACAACACCGGTTTGACACTACAGAACTTTACTTGAATTTGATCCAAGTTCATTGTCTATACAGGGTATATTTACAAGATCTGAAATCAGGGAAGGGCAAAAACAGAAAAAAACAAACACTAGATACAACTGAGGTATTAGCTAAAAGCATTTACAGGTATGTAATTTACTAGTAAATATCAATGATAAACAGTTAGAGATGCAGTGTCTTCTGCTTAAAAAACATCTTTTTATATCACAACATGAGGTAGGAGAACAGTGTCTCGATTCATGCAAGAACAAAAGTCTCATCACACTGTAGTATTGGCAACGTAGTATGCAATGGTCATACACAGACACTGTGTTTTATGTTTCAGAACAGCATTGGGGGGGGGGAGGGGATCTTTTTAGCCATGAATATTTTATCATCTATAACAGGATGTGTATGAATTAAAAGATAGGTGTACCTTTTCTTAGAAACCAGTGATCTGTGTGATCAATCACTAGCGCAGCCCTACTTCATATGTCTCGAGCGTAGAATTATTACTGGCTGAAAGTTAGACACCCAACTACAAAGCAAACCACCTGCAACAGTTCAAAAGGTCACCTTGGATTTGTTTACTAGTTTTCATCACGTAGCCTGGAGGCAGCAGGTATGTAAATCCTGTATTCAAATGAGTGCATGGTAAAGCCGTGCTCTTTTCACCTTGTTTTCACCCTCACTTGGGCTGAACTTCACACCTGTATAAATTCTGTACAAAGCATATCCAAGATCTCATAACACTGCAAAATGCAAGAAGGCCCAGCACACCGTGTTGGAGGGGATGCTTTTCTCTCCCCTTTCATTTACATTTAGTCCTTTTTTCCCCCCATTTCTCATTAAGGTGTACAATTAGCTAAACAACGCCCCCTTGTGTGTATAAAATGCAAATTACACAAAGTAAGATTACAGATAACTACTTAATCTGCTAATGTCATGAATTGAAAGCATTTTTTTGATTTTTGATTTTTTTTTTTGTTCAGTTGAAGAGGTAATTAAGTCAATTAAATCTAATACTGATTATCTTTTGAATGGCGTTGGCACATCCAGACAAGGATTTATGATCAGAATCAGAGAACATAACGACACATCCAGAGCTACATGAGCAAGTTTTTCTCTTTCCCTTTTCAAAGCTGCTGTGCTTCAGTCAGACGTGGGAGGCCAGCCAACAAACACACACACACACACACAGTCCTCACGCTCTGTCTCTCACGCACGCACACTCTCACATCATTTCCTAATCAAATTTGGCTACATTTTCTGTTCTTCATAATCTGACTTTACATTTATCCAACCTCTAAACCAGTAATGATATAAAACTTGCACATGTTCAATGTTCATGCATATGAGCCATCTCAATAGTTTGTGCGTTACGTGGGGCGAAACATCTTTTCTTTTTTTTTTTAACAACAATGAACAGATTGAAAAGAGTGGCCCGGTGACACAAAACATAAGGGGCAGCAAAACATGCAAAAAAACAAAACAAAACAAAGCAAAACATTTTTTGTCTGTTTTCTTTTTTTCCAAAATGCATATTTCTTCAACAAATGTTTCATTTTCAATTTAGCTCGGCGGGGGGGTTAACAAAGAGGCAAAAAGCTCATTACATTACACGTTTAAACAGTCTGTCAAAATGAAATCCACAAAAAAAACCAACAAATGCATCAGTTCAGAAAGGGGGGAACGTGTGTAACAAAGTATTATATTCCTATTTTGCCTTTGTCCTGTATCATGTCTAAGTAAACCATGCGTTTCACTTCCACCTGACCAAAGTCAAGTCCTGATATCTGCAAAGATCACCTTTTTAAAAAAGAAAGCAAAAACATCTGAAACCTTAGTTCTGGTCCAATTAATATAACCTTTTGAAGATTTTTTTATATAAGAACAGTTAATATATTAATGACTACTGTATTTACAAAGTGAATATAAATCTTTAGTTAATACGTTAAATATTTTCTTTCATAATTTCAATAAAGGTTTAAATGGAACAACAGTAGAGTGTACATTTGCGGCATGGGTTTGATTTTACTGGCTTGCACCTGCACCTGCTTTTTATGACTATCAACAAACCACAACTGTACTCTGCCCGGTCTTCAAGGTCTGTTATTGTAAAGGGAAGCTGTGTAAGAAAATCTGCATTGAACAGGATGGAGCACAGTGGAATGTCTATCAATTTGCATTTATAGCAGATGCATAAAAAAAGCTCAGAGTTTAGCTGAGGCCGATCCCCTTCTCTTTTAAACAATTATTTACACACACGCACACTCGCTTACAGGGATCTTCTTAGTGGCAATAAAAAGCGCTTTTGCCTGGCAACTGACACAATAAAAGTCCTCTCTTCCTCTGGCTGGACGTCTGCTCGCTCTCCTGGGCATCTACAAAAACACTGCACACCCCCAGTTGATCTGGCACTGGAGATGGATGGACGGGTATGTGTGAGTGAGTGACGGTCGTTTTGTGTGAGTAGAGGGCGGGAGTTGAGGGATGGGGGATCTTGTACAGTCTCACCCGAGGCCAGGCAGAGGCCCCCAGACAACAACAGCTGCCCCCATTCTGACTGCAAAAAACAACAAAAAAAAGGGCTCCCTCTGTACCTACAGCGTCTGGGCCACCCAGCCTGCCGCGGGGAAGAGTGCACCAGTCCCCCGAGCGCTCCCCTCATTCCTCGCCTCCCCTCTCTTCCTCTTCCTGCCTGGTGCTGTTTGTTCAGCCAGGCAGAATAACGTGAAGCAGGGGCTGGACCCGAGGCCCAAACCACCCTGGACGAGCTGCTTTCACCTGCGACCCACATTCTTGGATGACGCTCTGGCAAACAGGGTGGGGATCAAACCGTCTGCTAACAATCAAGTCAAGTGACACAAAAAAGGAAGGAGAAGCCCAGAAAACAGGGACAGACTGGTGCTTTGATCATCTGCTGGGAACGCTGGGGTTATTGTCCCGCCTGAATGCCTGGACTGCAGTGACACACTCGAGTGTGCGCGGGCATGCAAGGATGTCGTATGTATTATGGTAACCCAGTACAGCTATCGCACATGTGACACGCTGCCTTTCTTCTTCTTTCTTTCTTAGAAAAGCTACACCAGCTCAACCAGCCCCCGTGTCCAGACGCATTCCTTTCCCAGGGGATTCAGGGGGAGGAGAGCGCGTTAAGTGCGTAACACTGCCCGTGAGCTTCTTCATGCCAAGCCTGAAAACAGCACAGTGTTTCCTGTTTGGCTCGAAGCGGGTGAAAAACAGCAGTGTTTCCCAGCAGAGGGCAACGGCGCTTGTGAACAGCGGTGGAAGGTGTGAGGCCTCATGTGAGGGGGAGTGGGGGGTGGTGGTGGTGGAGGAGGAGACACAGGGCAGCTGGTGGATCAACCGACAGACTGTTTGGTCTACGACAGGAGAGTCCAGGTGCTGCCCAGCAGAGTGAAGAGGATCACTAGTCTGTGTTAAGAGCAGCTGGGGTCCAGGCAAGACGATTTGTTAGCTAGCTACCTTGTGGGGGGGGGGGGGGTCCACACTCAAAACACTCATTTCAAGTTCAGCATCACTACTGGCATATTTTCATGAGGTTTAACCACATCTGTCTCTTTTCTGTATAGTTATGGTCTCTCTCCTCTGTATAGATTAGATTTTTTTTTTTTTTTTTTACATGTCAATACACTTTTCTTTCTGTGTTTTCTAAGGAGAAAAAAAACTGTGTTGAAATGTCCGTGCAGTTTCCTGCAGTCGCTGGTACTTGAGCATTTGGGCTGTACGTACAGAAAAAAACGGAGAAGGGGCACGCAACCAGGTGCCATTTTGTGTCCGCGGGCACCACTTGCTGTGCCAGGTAGTAGCATGAAGTGGCGTCCATGAGGAGCTGAGACGAGCCTGTGTGTCTGAGCTGAAGTCTGTAATCTCTGAGTCATTAGCTCCAGACTTCGCAGAGAGCGGGGAGGGTTAGGAGAGGAGCGTGACAACCATGGAGGAGAAAACAAACTAGTGACGAGCTGAGTTGGTCTCTAATGTAACCAAACTCCTGTCTGAAGCAGCTGCTTGTTCAGTAAAAATTATAAATTAAATCAAAACATACATGCCCAAAACATCTTTAAATACTGTTTAAAGAGAGAGGGGAGGGAAGCAAAAGAAAGAATAATAAAACACAACGTAAAATTTTTCTTTTAAGTGATGTTAAATTACAAAAACAAAAGTCAGTCCTACAATGAAATAAAAAGGGGAGGGTGAGATACACAACTTAAAAAAACAGCCTGAGGAGATGTGAAGATCCTTTTCTGCCTCAGGCTGATTTGTTTGTGTCTGTAGAGTTGGCGGGTAATTGGGAGAGGAATGAGGGTGGGAGGGAGGCGCCTGGAGGGGTGGCAGTTACTTTTGGCCAGCCGCTGGGGCCTCTGAGAAAGAGGAAGAGGAGGAGGAGGGCGGGGAGTGGGCGTTAGGGGGTCCGGTGGAAGGGGTAGGAGGAGGAGAGGGGCTGCCTCCCACCGTGCCAGACTGGGCCATCTGCTGCTTGAGCAGGGTGATTGTGCGCTCCAGCTTTTCCCGTGCCTCCCGCTCCCTGCGCAGCTCCTCCTGCAGCTCCTGCCTGTCCGCCTCCGCCTGCTCCAGCCTCTGGCGCAGCTCCGACAACTGGGAAGACACGGAGAAAGAAGAAAGACATGAGGTCAACTTGTGCATACAGCCAATTAGAGGACATTTAGTCTAACATATTATCACATTTAACAACAGTCTGTCAGAAGTCATAATGTGTCAGCTCAAGCCATATAATAAGATTTTGTGATGACTAGGAATGATTCAGCACCGCACAATGCAAAACTCCACTTGGATTCTCAGAGATTTTCATTAAATCTCCTTCTATAATAGGGCACTTACACAAACCATACCCTGCACACACCATTTATACAAACAAGTGACAGCAGCAAAGTATTGAGCTAGCAGGTACCATAACAGATTGTGCATGTATAGCAGATAGGCTATCAACTGGTGTTGTCAATGCAAACAAAGCCTGATTGGAGAGAGCCCGTCAACTGTCACATTTTCACAGCCACAGACTCTGACTTAACCTCATTCACTACGGCTCGCTGTAATGACCAAAGTGCTGCTGTTTGAGCAAGAAAAAGATGTAGAAAGACACCTGTGACAGACACATTGTCTAGCATAACCACACGCATATGCACACCCCCTTTCCTAACTGGCATACATCCATACACCCTGAGTTTGATGAAGGGGGAGCTGGGCAAGAGGAGCCAGACATTCAATAACAGACAGGAGGGGGACACTGCAGCCCTGAGCCAATAAAGCAGAACCTATCTCAGGGGTGAAGTCTGGTGGAAACCCAAACAAAGGCCCTGATGCTATGCATTTGTGTATGCTTTCACACTCCTCAACAGCATAATGACTCACATTTGACACACATACATGCACATTTTATTTAGCTGGTACACAATCTCCACATCTCTGGTGTCAATACTCCACCAGCCTTTGAGGAAATATGTGTGAGATGGCTATCTGATGAGGAAACGTGTCTTTCACTTAGAAGAAAGTGAGACACTGATATTTACTAGGTGCTGACCAGCAATTTACCAATGACCAAAGATTCATATAGCAGTGTTTACATTATATTATCTCACCCTGTTGTTTGAATGTGCTGAGTTACAATACAAACTGTCGTATCTTATCAGCAACATCACGCAAATTCATGCTTCATCGATTTGAGTTTCCCACTGAAGCGTGGCACTGTAATGTCTCCGAGATAAAATGTTAAGCGATGCAAGACAATGTGCATACTGTACAGTATATGCATCTGTGATTCACTAGGACTGTTTGGATGCCAAAAATCAGTGCATGCGTTTCCCCCACCATACCTGTGCAGTGTAGTGGGCCTCTTGCTGGCGTCGTGCCCCTGGCTCACAGGCGCAGGCCTGCTGTCGGAGCTGCTCCAGACGGGTCTCCAGCTCCAGCTGTTCCTGGCGGGCCTGGCTAAGCTGGCGCGCCTGCTCGCTGTGCACCGCCTCCAGTTCGCAGCGTAGCTCCCGCTGCTCGGCACTCAGCTCCCGTAGCCTCGCCGCCTCGCCCCCGCGCAACGCCTCCAGCTCCTGCAGACACAGAGACCAAGTCAAGGGAAATAATAATAATAATGTGATACTTCACTGAACCCTGGAGAGAAAAATGCTTTACATTTCAGGGTCTCCACAGGGAGGTCAGATGTTTGAAACCACAAAGGACTCGATACAGGCTTATACTGCTTATGACGCCCGGTTGTCCAAATTCAGACAGAATAAAAAAAAAAATGAGAGTGTGTGCGTGTGTGAGACCTTTGACCTTCAACACATTCTGTGGGATTGTAGCCAAGGGCAAAGAGACAAAAGTAGAAAGCCGGGACAGACAAAATGAAAATGTTATATATATTTATAAATATGTATATATTTATAAATATGTATATATTTAACTAATCTACAATTTTAAAAAAAACACGGCTTGCTCACATTTTATTGTCATTTTGTAACCAACACTTTAGAAAACAAACAAACAAATCTCTTTGGCGGAATATAAATAAAGTGACATTATTCAGAAGTAGATGTGAATGTCTCTACTGCATTGGTTAACTTTATTTCCTTTTGTCCAAACTGAAATTGAACTTCAGTGTTTAAATGAAAAATAATGTTTTACAATTGTGAGACACTGTTCAAGCTGCAGGGATGACTTGTACAAATTGTCAAACCATCTGATACCAACATTTGGACACATAGGCTTTTCCCCAGGTAATAGGAGGGAAAGACGAAGGGTCAGCAGAAGGTGAGCATCACCTCCACATCTACATCAAGGACACTTTTAATAGGCGGGGACTGTTATAGTCTAGTCAGGGGCTCATTTATCTTGGTCTTTGTTCTTTCCATCCACCAACTCACCATTTCCAGCTGCAGCTGTTTGTGCAGGGTGGAGTTGAGCTTCTCCTGCTGCCTGCTGTACATCTGCATGATCTCCACAACAATCCTGTCCTTGTCGTCCTCCAGCCCCCCCACCACTACTGCAGAGCTGCTCGTGGCAGAGCCCGTGTCCTTAGCCGCTACTTCCGTTACCGGCGACAACAACGATGCAGGAGGAGGAGGGGTGTGGGCGGGGTTGTGGGTGGCTTTCTTGCAGCTCGGGCTGCTTGTCTCCATGGAAACTGCCCGGGTTTGGCATTCCCGCTCAGTGGCCAAGGCAGCAGCAGCACGTTGGGATTTTGCCTCCTCGGCGCCAGCAGAGATGGGAGGCGACGCATGAAGATCTGAGGAGGGAGGAAGAGAAGGGTGAAGGAAGGAGTATTAAAAAAAAAAGAAAAAGGAAGAGGAGGTGGTTGAAAGACAGGAAGTGCGAGCCAAGCTGGTCTACACTCCCACCTACGCTTAGTAACACCCTCGCACAACCTCATAGAAGCTCACACCTCTTTCTCAGCGTGAGCACACACGCAAGCACAAGCACGGCATGGCATGGCAACAGCCGAGGAACACTCACACGCAAATTCTGTGTGTGCAAGAGAGAAACAGAGAGAATAGAAAGGAATAAAAGGGCCTTGTGTGGGAGCTGCGCCGATCTGTGTGGGCTCCTCCTCTGTTCAAAATCTGGCCTTCACTGTGGCCTTTAAGGTGTACATCATGGGGAAAATGATCAAACAGGCAGTGTCACACTCTCACATGCACAGACACATGTGCTCAGTTGCTGCAGTGGGACATGTGTAGGCTAGTAAAGACTGTGTTTGAAGTTATAAGCTCTCAGACAGAGAGAGGAGAAGAAATAGTGACAGAAAAGGACACAGAGAATGAAAACGGCGGCTTGTTTACCAGTCTAATGTATTCATACGGTATGTGTGTGTGACAGGAAGCAGCATGCTCTGCACACAGCATGTCTGGCACTGGTGAGGACACTCATTTACTGAGTCAAGCTGGCCTGCGCGTGTGCATACACACAAACAAACCCACATACATGCACTGCACAGGGCACATACGCGATAGCAGAAACACAAATAACAAGAGGGGTCATGTGGTGGTGGACAGAAAGGAAACAAGCAGGGAGAGGGAGAGAGGGAGAGGGAACGGCACACAGACAGACTGGGTGAGGATAGCATTCAATGAGAAGAAGAAAAGAGAAAAGAGGAGAAGGAGGAGGGGAAAAAAGTGACAGCAGACTGTGAGGGAGGCGGAGATGAAGGGAGCCAGAGAAGAAAGAGACAAGGATGGATGAATGGATGGATGGAAGAGGAAGTGCGGGAGCAGACGGAGGACGGACTCAGAGAGGATGTGAAGATAGCTGCCAGGAAAAAGAGAGGGTGGAAGGAGGGAAGAGAGACAGATTGGATGGAGATGAAAAAGGGGAGCAGAACGCCTGGGAGATATGAGAGAGACAGGCTGGCAGTCAGACATGGCGTAATAATGGCAGACGGAAACCATTCCTCTGATATTCTCTCTCGCTCTCTCTCTCTCTCTCTCTCTCGCTCTCTCTCCACACACACACACCTTATTAAACCAGGGTTATTACACACACTTTAAAGCGCACATAAATACACACACAGTGCAGAGAGGAGGTCACCGCCATTTCCATCCCTCATGTTCATCAATACTGAGGTGCCCCCAGAGTCTTTACATGAAGGTCAGTGCATGATTATGTACATTGCTGCAGGCTGCAATGCTAAGTGTGTGCATGAATGTGTGTGTGTGATGGGTGGTAGTTTACTGTAGGATGTATGTTTACAGTAAGCACGTGGCTCCTCTGTGTGCGTGTATTACATGATCTGATGTCTCTTCTGCTCATGCTGTATGCATGTAAATCGCTTATGCTTGCTGAATGTGTGTCATGTATTTTTAGTAGGCATGTGCCACCCGTGTTTGTGCGTCTCATGTACATACAGTGCACATCAGAGTATTTATTATTATTTATTAAAAATTAATATTCAACAATAAACGCTGGCTGTCAATGGAAATTCTGTAATATTAAATTGGTTATAAAACATAATTAGGAGTACATTAATATCTGAAAACAAAATCTTAATTCAAGGGCCACTTAGTAGTTGTTCACAGACCTATCAACCAAAAAAGTAAAAAGACTTAAGATCACTGTTAATTAAAGTATTAAACCAAGTTTCATTAGCACACACCCCCCTCTTTAGCATCTATAAGCACTGCACTGACAATGAATAAATGGGCAAAATGACACTAGATTATATACCCCAGATACAGATATAGGAACATTTTAACTGTTTAATATTAAAATATCTGAGAGCAGCATTTGACACAACATCACAACTGTCAAGGAAAGCTGACATCAAATCTTATCACACTTTACTATATGTTCTTTTATGCCTTCTCTCTGTGAATTGTGTGTGGGTTGATGCACGTGCATATTAATGTGCGTATCATTACTGACCCATGGGTGGCTCATCGTGGCCCAGCACTCTGCGGCTGTAGTGGTGTTTGAGCAGCGCTCCAAACATCTCGGGGCTCATCTCCGCCTCCCTCCGCAGAGACACGTTGGGAGCCACCATCTTATCGTACGTGTACAGGTAATAACTACAAGAGAAACACATAAAGAGAGGAGACATTTAAGCACCGAACTGACCTCATATCTTCATACCCTAAAACAGAAATATTGATGAGTAATATTAATTCAAATTCATTTAATCCCAAGTTTTCTTCCTGCTAATTAAACACAGAGTGAAACAGGCTTGTCTTTGCTTTAACTATTCATTATGGCAGCAGTGTCACTTTTCACATACTTCTCTCTTTGCGGTAAACCTCATAAAATGTTACTGGTTATGGACTTTGTAATGCTGATACGCATAAAGCAACATATATTCCTGCAATAACTTATATGGCCCTGCTACCCCTGCAGCGATAAAACGCAGCTGAAACAGAGTAATAGAACAACAGTCGTTTGGTTGCTGTTTAAGCCCACAGTAACTGCACCATCTGAAGACAGGAGCTGAAAACACAGTGTGGAATATGGATATTTCTTATCGTGTGTTTACAGGATCTCAGCCTAAACAGACCTTCGGCTTATCGCGAATGTCCAGGTAGTGGGTACAACTGAGAGAGAGATAGTGCCTGGAGATGCACTGAAGTCACTGAGCCAACACTATCTGTCTATTCCTGGCTGCATGGTGGGGAGTGACGGAGGGAGGGAGGAGAGAGAGATATAGAAAGAGACAGAGAAAGAGGAGAGGAGAGGAGAGGAGAGGAGAGGAGAGAGGAGGAGAGACGTGGAGAGAGGAGGAGAGGAGAGGAGAGACGAGGCGCGTTGGACCCCTCCCCCACCAACAGTCCCCTCCAGACGGAGCTGGAGCTGTGAACTAGGTTAAGCATGACAGCTCAGTGGGGCTCTGCCTGAAAAAACTACAGCAATACCAAGCGAGTCTTGCTTCCTCTCCTCTGGATGGAAACACAGCACTGCCTGCTCGCCTGACTGGGAATCTGAAACTCCTTCACATGAAACAGCTAAGATGTGATTGAATAATGTAAGGCTGCCTTGTATTTGACAAACGTACCACTAATGGATGTCGCTAGTAACCCAAATACGACATTAAGTGCTGTGGATGTCTAGCACGACGTTTGACTGTGGCGGTTCATTGTTAGTAACGCTGCAAAGCAAAAAAACTGGTTGGCGCGAGTCCTGACTGGTTTGAGAGTGTAGCAGTCATGTGATGCTGCTAGGTGACCAGAACTCTAATCCTGCAAGTTTCTATGGTCTGACATTGCCGAGCCTTCACACAGTCAGCGTGTAACGGCAGTCACATGTGTGCTGTGGCGCCACAAACATCCAGTTCCAGTTTTTAATCTGGGTCAGATTACTCTGTGAGCCATCAAAGCACCACATCCAAACACATGGTATGCTCTGAGGAGGGATGGAGGGAGGAAACTAGCCACAAGAGAGGACAGAAGGAAGAAAATGGAAGGAAGGGTAGAGGAGGGTGGCAGATGTGATGAAGACTATAGGACAAGTGGGGTGCATAGTGCCAAACAGGGATATGAATTTCATTCACTAATAATGAAACTGAAGTCAAAGTGAGACCTAACAAGTCCACGCACCTACTCCAAAAAAACCCAACTTCTCCTCAGGGACACCAAAACTAACTAAAATGTGACTTTAAACTGCAGCCTTCAACAGCTTCTGTCCAACAATTGGTAAAAAATACTGTTCCTACAACAAATCAGGCAGATTTATTGGGCAAACACTGACAATACACATGAGATAAGTGGACTACACAGAAAAAAAATCTTTTGGTTTCTTTTTTTTTTGTTTGGTTGGGGTTTTTTTTGCCAAAATAGCAAATATTCCCTGGATCCTACTTGTGAGATGTGATAACTTTTATATTTTGGCAAACTGAAAATCTCTGAGTTGTGGACTACTTATTTGACACACTGAAAATATTTATAGGTACATTTATAATAAAAATATCAATTTGGTGGAAGCCTAAATGGTGCTTTGGTGTTTTTTAATCAAAACTGAAAAAGGTGTAGTACCTGGGATGGACCAGGGTGGGGTGTCCTGGCTCCTCCTTGATGTCCGAGAAAAGACGGTTGAACACCAAAGTGGGTGGAGATGTTTTCCCCTGTGAAACACACACACACACACACACACACCACAAAAGCATTGTCTTTTAAGATATTGTTTTGTGGCTACAAAGACACAGAATGGCATCTTCCATTGACGTTTATTGATCTTTGCATATAATTTTGCAGATGAATTATCACAGTGGTAAGCAGATGCATAGCCAAGCACACACACACATACATATACATAAAGCGAAACAGCAGGAGGAGAAGGGAATGTGCTGTACTGCACATGGCCCTCTTGGAGCCATAATCTAATAAAGCTAATATATACATGCATACATGTGGATGAGGGATCATCCATCAGGCATCAGCTGAGAGAGAGAGGAGGAGAGTGGGTGTGTGCGTCACTGAGTGTGTGTGTGTATGCATGAACATGTTTAAGAAAAAAGATAATGATAAAGAGCTTCTTCCACGTGTGTGCATCTGAAGTTGGTGCGTACGCTGCAATAGGGGGAGGTGAAAGCCTTTCAGCAGCTATGAGTGTACTTCCTGACGGGTCAGAGAGGGGAAGCATGCCGCTATGAATGGCTGAACAGGGGGTGTGTCTGTCAGTCAGGGTGGGGGTGGTGACCCTGAGAGCTAACCTGTTTGTAGAGGCGGGGGAGGGGGGTGAGAGGAGCAGTAGGAGCTGACGGGGTGGATGGATGGATGCGGGGAGGGAACTGATGACTGACCTTTCTTGAGGGGTCGGCGTCGGACAACTTGCTGCTGGGGGAGCAGAGATCTGCTGAGGATTTCCTCACCTGGCTGTCCTCCTGCTCCACTGCCTTCTGAAACAAACAGAGGGAGAGACGACGGTTAAAGAGACAGACAAACGCACTCCAAGGTTAAACATAACAGGGGGAGAGAGCATTGACTGGGGTACATAATATATTTGTTAGAAATCTCTGAACAATTGGAATGATGCAAAGATTCTGCCAGGGAGCGTGGGAACGAGAGGAAGTGGTAAGGGAAAAAAATTACAACTGGCACTACGGTCACAGAGGGGAACGATAGAGACAAATGGCATTTAAACGATAGGAAATAGAGACAAATGACATCCAAGAGATAGAAAATGGAGACAAATGGCATTAAAAGTGAGCTGCGCGAGTGAGCTATGGCCTAAGTCGACCGTGATACAGTGTCAGAGAAAACGAAGGCAGCAGGAAAATGGATTAGCTAAGAGTAGAGGCTGAATGAGCCCACTGAGGAAAGCCTATGAATAAAACAGAAGAAAAGCCAAGCTGGTAGTCAACATGGCTACAACATGGCCTGCTATGTGCCTCTGTGCATGCTAGTCACTGGTATACATGCAACGCAGTCGGAGTCGGCCTTTTGCTCGATGTGAAGACATATTCAGTTGAATGTTTATGATTCGTTGTGTCAGCTTCATACCCTCTGAGCCATGTGTGTTCAGTAAATACTGCTAGCGCTGCCTCTGGTTGTGTGTCCATGTGAGTGTGTTTGTGCGTGGGGGTTTTTGGTTTTTTTTTTGAGTAAATTCAGGACACGCTCGGCAAGAGGCCACAAGCTGATGGAGTTGATGCTTATCTGCGGCAGACAGGCTTGACACTACACACAGGCTGCCTGCAGTTCACACACACACACACACACACTCACATAGAACGCAAGTGACAGGTAGCACAGGCACCAGAAGAGCAAGACTTTCTAGAATCACAATATGAACTGCTAGGAAGCCCACAGCAACAGACAGAGAGATGCAGAAGAGAGAACATTCGAGAGGAAGGAGACAGGAAAAGGGGGATAGAGAAGGGAGTTCAATGAAGAGAAAATTGCAAAAGCAGAGAGCAGAGGGAAGAGCGGAAGAGAGACAGACGTTGTAGAAAGCATCAATAATTGACTTACTAGCCTTTAAAAGCCGTCTATAAACGTTTATCCACAGAATGTGCACACACACAAACACAAAGTCTAACATAGTGAATTATAAACAGACAGCTTTTCATCAGTTCGACATGAAGATATTCCTCTGTACTGTACGGGCTAAGAGACACAGTCATTACCGGAGCTTAACAAGAACAATCCGGTCAAATTACTGTGACAGCTAGGTATTAGTTGCCTAACATTCATGTTATTAATTATAAAATTTCAGACTGCCTTTCTCTGTTATAAACTGCCCTGCTCTGTTTATAACATTTCTGTATATAAGTTGGTTAATATAATTACATACTATGTGTTAATAGACCTGCTGGGTGTTAGTTGATGGACGCCAAGCTTTGGCCTTTTCCTGCTTCCAGTCTTTTTGCTACGTGACACGAAACATGTCCTGACTTAACACACAAACATGAGAATAACATACAAGAAAAAAAGAGTAAGAAAACACTAAACACTCGTCTTAATGTGTGTGGGTGTATGAATTCATGTGTACTTGTATGTAGAGGATAGTCCCTTATTTACAAGGGCATGGATGAATGAACATGTCCATGCAAATGTAATAGGCTGGAGCCATATGTGTTGCCAGGTGCGTCTGTGTGTGTGTGTGTGTGTGTGTGTGTGTATATGTGAGCGTGAGAGTGTGTGTACAGAAGGGGCTCGTCTGTTTAAGAGCGCTTGTGGTTGGTGTTTTTTCCTTTTTTTCTCTAGAAGGCAGCACTGCAGCACTGAGGAGGAGGGAGGAGGCAGAGGGAGGGAGAGAGAGAGAGAGAGAGATGACGGGACAGGGCAGAGATAGAGGGAAGGTTGAATTGACAGAAACAACAATAAACCCACTGCAGTGGTGTGCAGGCAAGTGGGGTCCTTGCTGGCTGGATTGCTTCCAATATGAGGGTTGTCTGAACGTGTGTGTGTGTGTGTTCAAGGCGATCTACATTTTCCTAATCTAAAATCTGTCACTCCCTCTGCACAAGTGTGTGTGTGTGTGTATTTGAGACAAATGCAGACAGAGGGAGAGCAGGGGGCCAAACTGACATTAACACCAGGTCACCCAGAGGTCTTTTCATCTGCTTGACCCCCAAGACAGCAGATGCTCTGCTGATGAGACAACTGACAGCTCATTAAAAACGTAGGTGTGTGTGTGTACTCGTAGGTCCGTGTGTCTGTGTGTGTAAAATAACACCGTTTGTGTGTGTGTGTGTGTGTGAGAGAAAACATACATACATTTATGTGTGTGTTCCACTAATGGTTGCCTGTGTCTCTCCCTGTAATTCCTGCTTACCTGACAGTTGACAGCTTAACGCCCACCGCCCACATACACATATACGCGTGCGCACGCACACACACCAACACACACACACACACACCCCTGCTCATTATTCCTGCTGCTCTGCGCTCTCTATTCCTTAATGAATGTGTGCGGGTGCAAACGTTTGCACATTTCAACACAGCTGTCTTCCTCTCCCCCTTGTTGCCCATCTCTCTTTCTCTCTTGTCCATTCCACCTTTCCACCCCCCACCCAATGCTTTATTAACACATACCACGCTGCTACTCTGTCCTAATCTACAATAATGAAGCACCTCTCTTATCTGGGTGGCTTCTGCGACACACAAACACACACATACACACAAGCAGCCCCTAACCCCTCCCATGTCTCTAGCCCTTTGTCAGGCTGAAGCTCGCCTTATGACAATGTGGATTAGCATTCCACACACTCGCTGAGCTGAACTCTGCCCCGTTGTTCCTAATCACCAGCAGTCTGCCTGCCTCTGCAGCTACACATGAACACAGGCGTGCACACACACACACACAGTTGATCAGACCACTACCCAGCTAGATGAAACATACTGCTCTAGACACACACAGGGCCATGTGAACTTTTACAATGACCCATTTCCAGTGCCTCAGTTTAGTCCCCAGACCATTAGCACATGTGACATTTCCACAGCAGACGCATTAATGGAGCAGAAAGCGTTTTCCATGTGCGTGTGTGTGTGTGTGTGTGTGTCGGTGTAGCTTGAGTGCTGTTAAATCCAACAATAACAAGCGCCACTCTACTACAGACATCCATGACTGTACATTACCATACACAGTCTGGCAAACACAGGCGGAGAGTAAATGCACTTCAGCGGCAGCCGTGTGTTTCTAACGGGCGCTCCATCTGTGCTTCGCACTGCAAAAGCCCTAACATCTCATTTGGACTAGGAATACTTGTTGCCTTTACTCTCTTTTTAGCCGGAGATGTGCAGCAAAGGGTCATTTGAAATGGAGGCTGACATTCCCGCGTAAGCTTCTGTGAGCAGTAACCTAAAAAAAGTGTCGTTTTCAGCTTGTGCACTTTGCAATTAGATGAAGAGGGTTTTTTTTCAGTTTTAAGCTAGAAATGAGATTCTTCACAGAGTGTTAGATTTCATAATTGGCTTTGCAGAGGAACGCACCACCGTACAACATTCATGACGAACTGATTTCTGATTGGGGTGACGGCTTTCAGCTTCCCCAAAATTTGACAGGAACCCAATTTCTTTGTAGCAGAAGACTGCAGCGAGTCTCTTTCAGCCCACGCCAGCCCCTGCACTTACCCGCAGACAACAAGAGGAATCTGGCTTCTTTTCTACTCTTGGTGTAATTTATATGTATCTGAGCTGAAGGAAGACACACATACATACACACAGGGTGACACACTGCCACGCAGAATACAAACAAGTTCAAAGTCAAGCTCTCCTCCTCCCCTCCGTCTCTCCACTCCAATCACATGGACACACCAGAAGACTGCCGTCTCAGTGCATACAAACACGGCTATAAATACACATGCTACCTCCATACATATATAATAAAACACTACACAGCTCATCCCCCCACACACGTATATAGTAAAGCGATGCATTTTCTATGGAACAAATTGGCACTTACTCTGAAAAATGTAGGAGCATTTCCTAACAAATTACAAACTGAACATGTCGCTCATCTAAAGTGAGCAATTCATAAATTAATCTTTAGATGGTGGGGTATTGCTGCTTCAGTTGAAGATCTGCATCGCATTACACCATGCTGTGACACCTGAGCCATTTCAGAGATTCATAGATGAAACAATCACTTCATAAACATATTAGTCAACAGACAGAAAACCAACTAGCATCTATTTGGATCATCATTAACTATTTGGGTAAATTTTCAAGCAGGTGCTTAAGCTTTTCTCTTTCAGTATCATTTATTTTTATATTATAACAGGAATTTTTCATTGTTTTATGACAATGATGGACAAACATGTAATAAAAAATAAGATTATAAAACAGTCAAAAATATAATACAATAAGTTTATAAAATATAAATATGAATATGCTATAGAGGCAAGATTATCTTCAGGATCAGTGTGCTTTTTTTAAACTGGTAGAATGAGAGAAAGAATATGTACTGAGATAATAAAAGCTAAAAACCCTGCCCAGGATGTAACACAATCATAAACATACTCACACAAACCAATTTGAATGAGCCTAATAGCAAATCTTATCTAGCGCAATAAAGAGTGAGCAAGCCTTGTTCTGACCTTTCATCCCACAGCAGCAGGCCTTGTGCATGTGTGTGTTAATGTGTGTGCTATTAAAATGTATTTAAAAGCCATTCTGTGCCCTAAAACATAAACACTGTTGGGGCCCGATTCTCTTCACATCTGTTGAAACCCGGACGTCAGTAGTCGGGTATGAAAACTGAAACAAACCCTAGGCGAGCACCACAATCTTGTAACAGAAACAGAGGGGTTCACACAAAACATAGCTGTGCCACCCATCCTCCCCTCTTCCTCCCTCCTCCTCCCCCTCCGAGCCATTCATGAGCCTGGCATTCAGGAGAAGGAGGGGGGGGTGGCAGTGGGCAGTAGAGGAGGATGGAGTTACACAGCCCATTCTCCCTTTTCCTCTCTCAGGAGGAAGTAAACAGCCTTTATTTGGGTGCCTTTTTTATTCTGCCTCAGACAGTCACGGAGGAAAGGAGGAACACACATTCACAGACACTCACAGAGACAGTCAGTCACGCCCTGTCTGTTTCTAGACCACATCCTGTTCTGCTGCAGTCCTCGACTGTGTCAAAGATCCAGCTACAGATACATAGATATATATGCTTCCTGGCCTGAACCGTGCAACAATAAAATACCAAAGCCTGGCTGTCTGAATGTGTAACACATAAATTCCTTTTCGTCCCTTTAAACTCATGTAAAGGTGATTTTATTCCCAGTGGTGATCTATTTAGTGTTAGATCTGATATGTAAAGTTTGTGGCTGTCTTTGGGATCTAGTTTTATGTTTTACTGAGGCCCCCCCACCCACTACACACACACGCACGCACGCACACGCGCGCACACACACACACACACACAGACACTAGAGGCCTTTATATGGAGGTCTTAATCCAATAAGCCATTTATCCACGGACTGGGAGCCGCACTTTGTTTCAGCAGCCAAATCAATAACAGCCCACAAGGGAATTGGGCAGAAAAGTGGGGCATTTAAAGGAATACACTTTTTTTTTGGGGGGGGGGGGGGGTAGATAGACAATTTCCAATTAACTTAGCACTGTGAAATAAGATGACTGGGTTTTGTTTCAGAGTCTTAATGTTTAGCTCTTAAAAAGTTATCTGCTTGTGTAAAATGAAATAATGTAAGTATAAGACAATATATTCATCAGCCACTCAGTTTCTTAATGCAGTCTTCTCCAAGTGTTTGATCCCTGACTAACTGCTTCAAAGAAAGACATGATTGTATTTCTTACTGTAAGATTAGTCAACTTATTTTTCTTTTACTTAAGCCTTGGACAAAGAGATAAGCAGTAATAAAACAGAGCAGGGAACAGATGAGGACAGGTCTGACAGGTGGACGGTTAGACAAACAGGTGAATGAGGTAAACAGGAAAGAAAAAAAAAAAGACAGGCAGACTGCCAAACAGATGAAGAGGCAAACAGACAGCATGTGACTGTCTGTCCGTTTGTGCCTTGCCCCACACACACACACACACAGTTCACACACCTGTTCCTCTCCTCCCTCTTTCCAAACACAAAGAGAAAGAGCAGAGCCAGACAGGCACACAGATAAGCATCAGCCAGACTAGTCATGCCAGAGTCACACACACACGCGCGCACACACACACGCGCACACACACACGCGCACACACACACACACACACAGATAAGGACAGGTTCGTTCCCGAATTGCTTTGGCTTCAGGCCTCGGGCGCATTTTTGAGCCACATGGGCACTCTGTCTAGACAGTCATCACATGCACGTCAAACACACACACATGCACGCACAAGCTTTCCCTTCCCTGCCAACGGGTTGAGCTCCTTCCTCCATAACTACAGCCACAGTCAGCCATTTTACAATCCACACACCACAACCGTGATAACCACAGCCGAAGGGACCCGACAGGGAAAACGTTAACGAGAGTCTGTGGGAGAAAATGAAGCAAGTTGTAAAAGTGATGGTGAGGAATCTCCTCCTAATATCCGCAACATCTACTGTACACCTACTGTAGCTTTACCACTGACAGGAGTTAAATTTGGAAACCAGTTACAGTATTTCTCTATGATCCTCCACATAAAAAGACATCTCTTTAAGCTCTCGATCAATTTTTCTATTCATCTCCCTCCCTCCCACCCCTCCTCTCCTCCCCACACTCCCTCCCCTTCCCTCTCCCTCCTCCGTTTCTCATGTTTCACAGTCAAATCCCAGGCGGCAGCTTCAGTCTATATTCACAGCAGTACATGAGGAGGGTTGTAATAACGTTACCTCATGAATGGACAAATTGTCTGACTGGAATACACTAGGCAGGCCAAGGTAACCCCCCACATCTCTCTTTCTCTCCTACGTACACACTCGCACACCATCTATGACACAGTATTTATTAAAAGGAAAATACTAGGGCAGCAAGTGGTGATTATTTGTACTATAAACTAATCTGTTAATCATTTTCTGCATAAATCCAAATCCATCAAACTTTCCCAGAGCGCCACATTTTGTCCCTGGATACCTTTTGTTGTCCTTCAGTGGTCCAAAACCCCAAAATTTACAATGTAGCATCATAAAAGACTGCCAGCCGTATTTGAGAAGCTCAATCCCATGAATCCGTTACTTCACTCTGTACTTTGGTAACTTCAGTAGGAAATTTGTCATGTGCTACATGATCAACTGCCAAACAAAATTGTTACTAAATGAAACATAACTCAAATGCAGGCTATAGCTGCAACTAGTCCAGGCACTACATCAGAGGCAATAAGCACAATTGTCACTCTTCAAACCAATTTCAAGTACTATGAATAATAGTCATAAAGAGACGGATATTGCTAAATAAAATTATGTTAGCCATCATCACACAGGTTTATGAGAGAGCAAATACGATTCAACCATGTAAAAAAAACAGGCATGGCATGCAGGTTGAGAGATTTATGTTTGAAACTTCATATTTGCCCCCTGAGCAGCAGTTAAAAAGTGCATCACTTTCTTAACAGGCCATTTCACCGTCAAAGCAATAATATGAGGTCATGATGACCCTTAAAATACATATATATCCCACAGATTCTGCCAATTTAGATAATTACAGTTTGACACGTAGCATTACTTGCCAGTGTCAAAATACGGCCAGTGAAGTTCATCTAATATGCATGCGCACGTATGCAAAGGAATTGGGGGTATGTTTGAGTCAGTGAAGGGCATTTAAAAATCATCCATGTGCAATAGAGCATACTAGCTGCAGATACATGCGCAACTTGCCGTCTCCAGCACAGCAGCTCAGCGTGTGTGTGCTCCATTTTCCTTCCCCAGTGCCCCCCAGAGCGTTAATTACCAAAGCTGTCAGGGCTCACCTATGTGAGTCAACCAGGCCATGAGGCAGAGGCAGACACACACACACAGATGTACGTGCAACTAAACATCCCATCAAACAACTAGCTCCCATCAAAAAGTAGTGTAGGAGGACGAGGAGGATGACGTAGTTTACCGCAAGCAAACTGTCGTGCACAATACGCACACAGACACATGTAGACACACTTCAGTCTCCCAGGAGGACACGCTGACTGAGAATGAGGCCAGTGGGCTCTTGTCTTGTCTGTGGATGACTGTACTCATCATCTGCGCTTCATCTGGGCCAATGTTAGTGTGCGCGTGTGTGTGTGTGTTTTACCATCCTAAAAACGAAAGAGAAAGTCTCAAAAGAAGCTTGCTGCCTAGGGACAATGTTTGGAGGTGGGTTACTGGTTCAAATCTGCAATTAGGGAGAGAAATACAAACACACACGCACCACCAAAACACAAGTCAGCTGCCTGGTTTTCTATATAAGGGAACTCGGCTCGCTAGTCGAACAGATGAAACAACTCACAGTGCTTGGAGACAGAGGGAAGTGAGAGAGCTGCAGAGAGGACGAGCGTTGCTAAGCAGACTGAAAGCCGAGAGAGGCTGTCAGCAAGCCAGCAATGCACTGCTCTCACTACTGAGAGAAAACACAAAATGGAGACACTGCCCAACCCTCGATCTTTGGAATAAATTACACAGCATCCTCTAAAAATGCCTCAAAACACAGCCATTCACTGGATAAATGTACTATATTACTGAGCAATAACAACTGCATTGTAATTTAACGATATTGCAAATTTTAAGTCTTAAGGCGATCAGACTGTAGGATTAAACATTGGTTCTTCTTGATATAAGGTGCAAATAATTACTTTCAATACACAGTTAAATAAGTGAGTGTTTAAATTAGAGATTTAAATGTTAAATGCAGAAGTTGGAGCTGCCCATGACTAGAGCCCTTTTTTCTGGCCCTAGTATGCGGTCATATATCGATCTGCCGTTTGTTTACTTCTTCCTCAGCACAGGAGGCTGCTCTGCTGTAATGTGGAATACTGCAGTAAATGTCAATGCTTAGTTGGTCGTCACTGTCTGCAACAAAGCCAGAGGAGCGGAAGAGAGTGGAGAAAGAAGGAGGGAAGGCTGGAGAAACAGAGAGAGGGAAAGAGAGGGCTAAGGGGGCTGACCTATGATACAGTCACATCCTTACAAAGAGAAAGCTCCACCTGGCCAAAACGGCCCGCAGGGTAAAATCTATCACAGACACATGGAAAGAGAGACAGTTAAATCCAAACAGGCCGTGAGTCCTCTGACTGTTCTGCAGGGAGCTCCGGTCTCATCCATATTACATGCAGGAGCTTGTTTGAAGCCTCTACTGCTCATCTCTGCATGGGCAGCTTGGCTTTGCTGTCCAGGCCCCTCGGGCTCGCCTGTCTCTTCCAAACACACACACTCACACTCACACACACACACAACTCCTGTAATGCAAATCCATCAAATACCGTGACTCTCCTTCTTCTCTCTCTCTCTCTCTCTCTCTCTGTGTGTGTCACAGGCTCAAGTTTTCAAATCAAGTCTCTGAAGACAATTCTCTCTGCTTTCACAATGACTCATGGACTGAAAAACTTCTGACAGATTTACTTTTAATTTGTCAAAATCTGAATTAGAAAAAGAAGATCTTCACAGAAACCTGCCAGCATTTGGTCAGTGGCGGCTTATCATTTCCAACCTGGCTATACAGATATTAACACACTGAAATCCATGACTGGAGACCCAGAGTCCGCACACTTGCTTGCCAGACTTACTTCATTACAACAGTCACTGTCTGAGGCAGGCTTGACAGCAGCCAAGAAAATCACGGCTGGGTTTGGTAAATGTCATTACGGTTGAGTCAGAGCTCTAAGTGAACACACCTGGGTGTAGATCAAACACAGTGTGTGAGAGACTGGGACGGTGATAAATCTTTGTCCTGGCTCCACAGTGACGCTGATGAGTGGAGAGCAGACTGCAGCACTGATGGAGCACTGTGACTCACGCTGCAGGATAGGGTTGGCGTGGTGACGGGAGGAAGTGGCTGATGGTGGTTGTCTTTCGTGTGTCTGGCTGCGTTTCTGGCTTTGTTTGACCCTTTGACTTCCTTTAATCATCGACTGCGGACTGTGTCATCCGCACAGGATCCCGTGCTACTGTGTTTATTTGTGTGTGTGTCATCTGTCTAATAAGAGATGTCACCATATGAATACATTCAAAGCTCACGTCAGGGCCAAGTCTGGCTTTTTATTACTCACCTCTGATTGAATAAGTAAGTTTTACTTTTGGATTTAAAATGACAACAGTAACGTCCATTCATTTATGAAGCACACTGCTTCACATAATAGAAAATAAGGCTGCTTAGTCATCTGCCAAACGAGTTGAAAGAAAAGGCAACCTTGGCAAAATTTGCCATTTTTTGGCTGGAGGCTAGATTTCTTCCCTAAACATGAGTCAGTCTTCCAAAGAACTACTGTACCTATGCCCTCATCTGAGTTCAGGATGTGCCTCAGCCAGTGTTTTTTGTTAGTGATGACAAAGAAAATGTCTAGCATAACAAAGTGCACTTGTCATAGGAACTGGTTAAAATGTAGCCAGACTGTAAACCGCAAGGCTATGCTTCACTCTTCAAAGGATAAAGTCAAGGGCAATAAGGCTCCACACAGGCCAAGTCGTCCTAGCAGCAAGGCTGTTTTAATAAGAGCAACAGCGAGGCCAGAAAAAGAGCTGGACATGCAAACAGCAAGAATCAGTGCCACATACTCACAAGAATTGTGCACACATAAGCACACACACACACACACACACACACACACACACACACACACCACTCTGCTGCTTGGGGACAAGGAGGACTTGTCTATAAGCTTGCATGCAAAGATGCTGAAGTGCAGTTAAGAGTCTCAACACATGCAACCCTTGATTAGCTTTCCATAGTTGAAGTATACTCAAACAAAAAAGCACAATATACATTTAGCTACATTAAGCTATCGGGTAATTAATTGCATCTGGAGGTCAATGACCTCAAAGATAGTCTACTACTTAGTTTATGCTGTAAAGAGGCACAGTGGGACTGTTGAGGACCCAGATGAAAACAGTCTTCTATTTGCAGGATCGTGGTGAGCTGGTATGGACCCCAAAGGGATATGAGGCAAAGAAGACTGTATGTTTCCATCTGTGTGTCTGCCTTAAGAAATATCAGGGAGACAGGTGATTCCCCGGAGTGGAACCACTGCAGGTGGGAATATCAGTGAGATAAACACATCAGCATTAGGCAAAGAAGAGGCAAAAAGAGATGGAAGTCTGGGAAAAATCACAAAATGTCACTTGTTTCACCTTCACTAATGCAGTCTGTTTCCCCAGTTGCAAACTTTACAGCCCTGCCCTGAGCAACATCAGTCAGACCCCTGGTGAGATAAGGATTTACAGGGTATAGAAGCTGCAAGCAGAGGAAGGGAAAGAAACGGTTGGAGGGCGTTTGATGTTAGTGGAGCAAAGGTGAGGCTTCGAAATAAAGGACTTACAGGGCACGTAATCACCTATCCAAGGTTGGAAAACCTGCATCTCACTGAGATTTGCTGTGATTTTTTTTTCTTTAATCTGATGCATAGGCTGAAGGTCAAAACTAGCATGGACCACAGCAGCTCTTAACTTGGCTGCATTTGTGTACAATTAAGCATGCGGGGGCTGTATGAAAAAAAAAATGGACCCCTGAGCAGATGACGCAAGCAGAATCGCTTCCATATGAAAATGACAAGCCATTACCAAACATGCAAATAAATTACTAAATAAGTGGAGAGACGGGGATTCCTTTAATCGTACAGGCCGACTATTTTCCCCTGATTTCTCTGTGTTTGCAACATGCATAATTGATCAATGTAGTGGCTGGGTTTAATGTGTTGTGGATGTGCCGGGTGGCAGCCCAGCGGGACTCATGACACGCCTTTGATATCCTGTGTTTATCTCCCTGTCTGGGAGACTGTGGCAGTGGGACAAAATATGAGAGAGCGAAGGGAGTCTAAGTGCCTATATGTTGCGTATGTGTGTGTTTCTGCTGTGTGTATGCTGCTCCTATGGAAAGCACCATCTCTGGGTCTCTCCATTTATATCTTCATTAATCACCATTCCCACCGGGAAGGCGGCACAGAAGAGTCTTTCAAATGCAAACACGCTCGCTCTACTTGCATACAACACGCAGAGGCTGGCAGGCTCCCACAGCCCTTTTACAGTATACCTCCCTCACATCCGACTCCCTGCCTCCAGCACACACACACACACACACACACAACATGCTTGTCTGACTGTCTCCCAGGGAGACCAGACAGTGGACAGTTAATCTTCTCATCAACACGTCGATTAATTAATACCAAGACGCCTCATTATTTAGGTCTAATGCAAACCAACCTAGGCAAGCCAGTCAGACTTGTTATGACCCGAGCAACTTTCTCTTCTGACAATCTTGTTTAAACTTGCAGTCCATTATATTACCCCTATTTCACTTGTTCTTACTCTCGTTTTCTTCAGAAGCAGCAAACTGGTCTGACATGTGGGGAGGGGGGGTGGGCACAGTGAACATGCAAACGGGCTGTCAGTCCAGGACTCTTTTAAAGCCTGCAAGACATTTGGCTGGGAGGGGCTTAGCCACTTTGTTTAGTCTATGAGACTGTTGGCAGACGTGGCAGAGGCTCCACTGTATCTGGACTGACCTATCACTGCTGCAGATAGCTAACATCATTCTCGCAGCAGTACATTACCTTCTTCTGCTGGTGAGGTGGGAAAAGAGCCCAAGCCAAGAAAACAGTCAAATAAAACAGGCTGCAGCTGGGAAGGGGGAATTGCCACCAGTCACACACCATTGATTGGTGCATCTTTAAATGAGTCGTGCACAAGACAAGCAGTGAGCTGATGTACAACAAATCTATGATGTTAACTGAGCTTTAGTTCAAGGCCCGTGATGATTTTAAAATGTTGCCTCTGCAGCTCAAAACCTGAGAAGATCTCTATCTGTCAATCTATCTTCTTAAGAAAATGACTGAGAAATGACGACTTTGGCATTCCTCCAGTGAGTTGCAATGCTGTTATGGTGCTGTGATACTGGCACTGACCTGATGGTGACATACCAGAGGCCCCACGGCTCAGCCCCTCCTACCTTGTGGGGCCCCATTTAGCCCTTTACAACAGGCAGCAAACACTGGCCAAGGCACAGCCTGTTGCACACAGCGAACACAGACAGTCCCACTCCAAACTACATACAGGCATGATAGAATGTCGGTTACTTTGAGCCAGCATTCAAAGAAGCTGCTGTGTATTCAGTATAAGTGGATAATTGTTCTTTTGAAAATGCATAGACATAGAAACAGACATAGAAATATGTGTATGGGTGTCTTGGGGGTTGGGTTGGGGGGGGGCATGTGATTGGCCAACCAAGAGGGCTGTTCCAGGCTAGATCTGTAGTTCAGCTAGGGTCTCTGTGAGGTTAATTTTCAACTTGGGGGAAGAAGAGGGGTCTAAGCCCCCTTTAACAACCTAGTAGCAGTGAATACAGCCTGGAGGACAACTAACGTGTACACAGTGTTTGACTGTGACAACAGCCAGAACCAGCCGTCCTGGCTTTACCCTCACATTTTCTCCATTTCACACTCTTTACTTCTCTTCTCCACCCATGCCTCACTTCCTCAGGAGCCTCCCCCAGGGGTGGTATGTTTTTTGACCACAGATACCCTTTTTATGTCAGCCTGACTACTGTCTGGCAGCCCGTCTGAGTTACAAAAATGAAAGCAGGCGACAGCAGACGCAGAGGTGAGGTTAACTTGGGAGACTGGTGCACATGTCTGAACACAGACAGGAACTTATGTAACACCAGCTGCGGCCCCTGTAACAAAGTCTCCTCATCTAACTCTTCTTCCGCTTCCTGCTGCATGTCTTTTGGTCCATCTCTTCCTCTATTCAGTGTCCATGTCACCCGACAACATGCCACATCTATCAAGGTCGAAGACCCGATCAATAGCCACTGGCTTTCATCTCATCCGCCTCACAGATGCACACAAGTGGTCTTATTGCTTATGTAACGATCGAGTTATCGAGTCATTTGGCTGGTTATTTTGTTACTGTCTGCTGATTGGTGCCCAGGGGGTATTGACTGTTTACAGACACACGTGGGCAGCGGGGTTGCAGCGGTGTGAAATTTCAATAACGATACGGTGACCATCTCAGAAAACATATTATTCTTTTTAATATTACTAACATTTATTTTAAAAGGAACTGAAACATAAGGGTTTTCTGGTTGAATGAACACAAATATGTGTAAAAAGTCTCCCTCAATAAGAAAGCTGTAAATTTCCTGTTTGAACAAAAGAAATTGTGAGGGGAAAAAGCAGCAGGACATATAAAAGCCCATCTCTCACATAAATAAATAAATCAAACAGAGAAAAACTGCAGGACCATTTGGTCACTGTTTTACTGAGATCAGATTATAATGGCAGCAACTTCTTGACTTCATAACTGTTCTTGCAACAGAATGCAACATATTTAGTAATAACATAAATTCAGTAGCATTGTATACTGCAGATAGGAAAAGGCACACAGTATGATAACCATCAACTTTCATACCATGATAACCTATGTGTAACTAGCATAATACTGCAACCCTAGTGGGCAACAGCAAAACTGTCTGCAATAGAATAAAAGGGAAATAGTGAGGAAAGGATGGTAGAGTAAAATGCAGACTGAAGGCTATAAAACAAGCTGGATGAGGACATGAACCCAAAAGAAGATGGCAGATTAAAAAAGGCAGACATCATGATAAAGGTAAAGGTAAACAAGTAGGAAGCAAAAGCAAAGGCAGCATTGTGAGCGATTAGCATGCCTGCCAAAATCCAATTAGATACAGCCCAAGAGAATGAGTGACAAGCAGACAGACAGACCAGACAGCTTAGGAGACAGCCAGAGAGTGCAGCTGCACTGGTCTGCGGTAATGAAGTCACTGGTTTCCAAATAGCAAATAGAGGAAGCCAGAGAGATGCAGCTGTCTGCCGTCTGTGCCACAGCCACTGTGTCAGCCCGGCCAGGGAGACAGACAGAGGAAGGCTGTTCTCTCAGTCTGACACTTCTGAGTCTGGGCCAGCATAACGTAACAAACAAGACTAAGGCAAATAAGGAACACACAGCTATGTTCACTATGTACTGCCATGTGGTTGTGCTTGCTAGGGTGGGGAAATACCAGTATGTCAGGTCAAAGTGGGGTTTTTTTCTAATTTTGAAACAGCACATTTTTTTTCTACCTTAGACATTAATCAAGAGAAAAGCTCATGATTCTGGTAAATAAAACCAATGACACCACATGTTGTTATACTGTTTCAGTTTTAGTATAAAAAGTGTATATCTCTGTGCGTTAAAATGTAAGAAATATAAGAAACAACACGCACACCCAATAAAAATGACGACACATGATCCTGTCTCAGTGGAAAGTACACGTGTCCGTCACAACCCCTGAAGGCAAAATGAACTCATTGTCTGTCGGATACTGAAGTAACTCTTGAGATAAGACTTCAGCTTGTTGCTGTCTGTTGGTGGCGTCTGTCGAGCAAACTATTTACACAGCAGGAATCAGTGGACAGGGTAGCGGTGCCTTGGGGCACAAAGCACCGTTTATAGGGAGCAAATCCTAGAGTTTTTAACTGCACCTTCTCAAACCAAACAGTCCTAACAGGATATGGGTCTACTCGTGATTGGAGAAGGTGGGAAAAAAACTTCCAGAGGGCTAGCTTGTTTGTGTCTCTTCTGCTTATAGGTCCCAGAGCTCTCTGGTAAAACTATGAACCGCTTGTAAATGTGCACACTGACACTGTGTGTAAATAAGGGCCAATGGGAAAAGGGTCTGCAGCTGGGGTTAGACCAACACACCAAGGCAAGCCATCTTTCTAAGAACCATGTGTGACTGTAAGCTGCCTGGCCTTCTACTAACATCCACTGGGATGTGGAAAGTATGAGTCACACAGTCAGTGCAGAGGAGGCGGCTGGACACTGAGAGTCTGGAGGATGTTCTGGGTGAGAGACATGTCCGTCTGCCTCACTTCCTTTTCAGTCAAGCACACAATCGTTACACAAATATACACGCACATTTATAAACTGAGATTGGCTGGGCTTGGATGGTAACCCCAGTGTCCTGACTAAGTGAAGCAGGACACTGCCAGGTCACCTTGTTCTCTGGGCACTGACCTTTCACACACCCTTATATCCGTTTAGTTCAGGGGGTGGAGGGGAGGGGGTGGCATCCTCTTTTAATGCCATCACCTGCTTCCTGTAGACTCACAGGCAACTGTCTTTCCAAGAATTTTGCCATTTGTGACTTTGTGCGACTGTCGACGCAAACTTAGACATTTTTACATCCGTAGATATTAAATAATTTCACAAAACCAATTTCTGATCAGACCAAGTCACAACCACTAAGCAATAGCAGCAACACCTGGAAAAAAAAACAACAACAACAAATAGGGGAAAAACAGAGACTGAGAAATCATCCTACAAAGAGAAGACATCACCTGAAACTGTGGTGAGACAGTGGCTCCAGAGAGCCTGGCAAAGTGTGAGACAGAGAGAGGTGGAGATGCGTCATACTAACCTCCAGTTAGCAGCTCAGTACACAAAGAGAGATTGGCAATGTCTGACACGTAAACACACAAAAGATTGTAGGACACATCATCCACCTTGAGCATATGCTTCCGTACATGTGTGTCAGTGGTCTGTGTACATCACCGTGTGTATGTTTCCTCTGTGGTATTAAAATGTCTGTCATTTACATGCATACCTTCAACCAAGGCAGAGAAACAGGAGGAGTACAGCTGGGTAAAGGCGAGACAGGAAAGCGGTCAGGATGCTAGACAAGACAGCAGACAGTACTTCCGGCACATTCACGCACCAAGTTAAACAGACAGAAAAAAAAGCAAGGCATCTTCCCATCTCTGGTACACAAACAATAAAAAAACGTGTGACTTGTGCTTCAGACATGGGCGTATTCACACCTGCATGCACTTTTGACACAATGCAATCCCTCTACACCATAGTCTCTTACTTAACCTGCCACTGCATGACAATCACAAATAATTTTTTTAAAAAAAGAAAGGAATCTAATCTTAAATAAAATAAAACACATAAACAGCCAGCAAAGGTTGCTGTAGAGCCCCTGTCTTTCAAAATGTGTGTTTGCTGGTTAAAGGTGGAATATTTTTTCAGTGTGCTTTCTGAACTAGTGGATTTGACTGTGAACAAACCACAGCAATATAGACAAAAAGCACAACCTCACCTTTACCCACAAAACAATTCAAAAAGGGCTATGCACTGTGGTCAGAGGGAGGTCATGAGACATAAACCAGTCAATGGCAGGGAAACAATCTAGAGCTTTCCCCCCCCACTGAATGCTGACTTTTCAATAGGCTCACTGCCCTTGTGGCTCAGATAGCGCATTGACATGATTTTTTTTTTTTTTTTTTTTTTTTTTTTTTTTACAAAGCAAGGATAAAAAGAATTGGCCAAATCATTTGGAAGACTCTGCAGCATTCTGCCTTTCAGTGATAACTACTGGTAATGCAGTGGAACCATTTAACTTTTGTAGTTGCCTGAGGGTAAAAGGGTCACTAATTATTATGACAACATCTAAAAATTCCCTTTTTCAGGAAGTACCTGTATTTTGATCATATTGCTAAGCTTCTCCAACAACCAAAAAATGTTCTTATGGTACTAACAGATAGAAAGGTAAATCAATGTACTGCTGACATGTAGTTTTAATACAGGATTTAAAGAGGCTCCCTCTGAATCTCCTACATTGGCCTTTTGCTCAGTGACTTTCCCAGTGACCTCCAGGTGACCTGTGGGGCCAAATGATGCACTTCCCCTTCAGCTGTGGCCAGCTGGCCTAATGTCGTCTGATTAGACCTGGCCAAGCAGATGTCACCACCTGTCTCAGGCCTCTCTCACACGTACTAGGTCAACGCTGGTTTAAGAAAACACCAGTCTGGTCAAACCTGCTGATCACACCAAACATGGGACTAGAGAGGATGGGCCAACTAGCCAGCCAATTTAGGAAACAGGTGAATGACGTTTTACCACTTTATCACAAGTAAAGACAAAGGTAACAGCCAGAAGTGCACTTACTTTGTCGAGCGACCTCTTGAGCTTGTAATGGAACTTCTCTTTGACCTCGTCCAAGAGTTGCTTGAGCTTTGGCTCCTCAGGTGTGCCTTGGTACTTTCTGGCAAGCTGCAGGTAACAGGGCCACTTGGCTGAGTCAAAGCCCCAGTGGCAGGTCCTCTTATCAGGTGACTTGTGTGAATGCATGACAAACTTCTGTGGTGAAAAGAGCAACTGGCACTCGATGCACTGGATGCAAGGCGCCTCGGGCTGGGTATAGAACTGGGGCACAAAAAGACCCTGGCACTTCCCCAGACACTGGTGCTCCACCTGGAAACTGGCTTCACTCTCCTTCAGCAGGCCCTGGGTCGACAGCTTACCACTAGGGTCAGTAGGCAAGGCTGCCCCAGGACGCAGAAGAGCATTGCAGAGTCGTTGTGCATCCGTCAGTGTAATGAGGCCACAGGAAGGTGCGTTGAACGGCAGAATGCCCAGAACCTTAAGGATGTGCAGCTGCTCAGCATCACATCTTGAGCAGTAGACGTAGAGCTCGTCGCACACAGTGTTGATCTGCTGCAGTGAAAAGTCGCGGAGCACAGAATTGAGCACCTGAGGCAGGCAAAGACGCTTCTCTCCCCCTACGACGAAGCAGGAAATGGACTCTCCCTCCAGCAGTGAGTGGGTGAGTTCAGTGGAGCTGTCACAGGGAACCAGCAGAGGGCCCCCTCCCAGAACAGGAGGGGAGGGCAAGGGGGGCATGCCAGCCGGTGAATGCTCATGACCGGTGCGGGCTGAGAAGGCAGCTGGGCCCCCGAGGGAGCTCTGACTGCTGAGGGTGAACTGGGCCAGTGTGTGTTTGAGGCCGGGGCTCAGGTCCAGGGCTTTAGCAGAGCCCACCACATGCAGTTCAGCCCGGCCCTCCACATCCATGTCAGAGTCATGGCCCAGATCCTCAATCTGCTCCCTCTTCACCTTGGGAGTTTTGGGTAGGGAATCCATGCTGCGACGCTTCAGGTTGATCTCTGCCATCACACGCTTCTTGATGGGTGCGTCTTCCAGTCGCTCTCTGTACAGCCGCTTCATGTTGCCCTTGAATGAGGTCAAGTCTTTGAAAGGGGTTTTCAAACTGGTCTGGGTGCTGGCCATGTCTATGC
Source organism: Datnioides undecimradiatus (assembly GCA_008933995.1). NCBI lineage: Eukaryota > Metazoa > Chordata > Actinopteri > Lobotiformes > Datnioididae > Datnioides > Datnioides undecimradiatus. The sequence goes on from WARS01000052.1 coordinate 4,027,626, forward strand.
ACTTGGTTACTGTCGTTTCTGCCTGCTGACTATGTTCTTGTATTCCTCCAAGTCTCTTATCTCCTCAAGTCTCTTCAAATGACACAAATCTTCTGGTAGTTGGACACATGCATGATGGTGAGTGAAGTTTTCAATGGTCTGATCCGCTTCCTGAGCATGAAAAAAGACGAATTTAGAAAACAGAGAAGAGGTGTAAAAAAAAAAAAATAAAAATCATTCAGTCACTATCTAAACTATAGCTAATCAATTTCTTTCATGTGGAGGAATAAACAAACTGAAAATTATCTTATAAAAAAAAATGCTGTGGAGCATGAAATATCCATAAGGACTTTAAATGCTTTATGGCTGCTGTCCCGGCTGGGGGCTGAAGAGGTCAATGGTTGTTTGCATGGACCACTAAACCAAATGGCCATTACCATACTTCACACAAACAGGAGGCTTTTTCAGCCCTTGTAATTGAACCCCAGGGGAAATTTGCATCAAGGTTTTCACCAAAGGTTTGGAAACAAACTTGCCAGCACAAAGTGAGAATTTTAACAAGCAAAACCAGTTGACCAGACATGACAAGCCAAGCGAAATTCCCCACCACCCTGCCCCTCTCCCATTACATTGTTAATGTGAGGCTGATACAATGGTCAAAGACATTTCACTTAGCAAATGAAAGTGCCCTTCCAAACCATACTGTGCCTTCCCCTAGGTCTGCCTACCCCACGCTGACCCCATCAACTACTTGAAAAACAATTGATAAAAGCGTTAACAGCAGTCGTCCCCTTCTCTCAGTCCTTTCACAGCTTGACATGCAGCAGTGTCGAAAGCGGTGTTTCCCCCTTTTACTCTCAGGCTGTACTGCGGAAAAACTAAGTCCACTGTAATAAGAAAACAACACCTAGATGGGACCCACAATTTAAAACGCATTGTAGATGATAATGGCTACTGCTGCAGTATGACACCCAGACGGCAGATCGAGGGCACCTCAGCTTGAAAAGACAACATTTACTGTTTCACTTGCGCTTTGACGATGTCGAGAAATGCACTTGATTTATAAATCTACATTGAAATGGCATTTAGGCTTGTCAGAAAGGCAAAGCGCACATTGGCTTAATTGAACACGATGAATGGATTTGCATGCTTTTGCAAATTTCAGCACCCGTCGGTTTTTTTTTTTTTTCCACCGACTGACATGCTGCGGCGGTGCAAACCTCGAGCTCGATTCCGGAGCGGATTGATGTTTGTGGGCGTTTTAATGGCAAACATCGCCGTGGGTCGAATGGAGAAAAATGAAAAAAAATATAACACACCACAAAATCAGATCAGCGACCAATAATAAACGAGGATCTATGGAGAGACAGCTTCAACACCACATCCTGATGGGGACTCTGGTGTGGCTGCTAAAACCTCCAACCAGATGGGTTTATTTCTGTGGAAATCCCATCACCCGCGTTGGATCACTAAAGAGCAAACGCGGTGGTATTTCTGAACCCGCCTCGCGGTCATTAATAGCTGTTGGGATATATTTCTTAATGTCACCCCACGTCTTTTATCCTTTTTGCTGCTGCAAGGACACCGCGTATATCACTGATCCTGCTCTGCTCCATCCCCAGCTGTCCCCCTCCTCCTCCTCCTCTCCAGTCTGCAAACTGTACCTCGCCTCCTCTGCTGGCTCGCCACGGCGGCACTGGTATGCAGACAGCGCTGATAATGACATTCACTGTCTACACTACAGTCTGGTCTGGGACGGCACCGCGGTCGAGCGTTACGCACACACCGCCTCGGTGAAGGCACAGTGGGGTTTACCACCGCGGCTTGCCCGTATGCCAAACACAGGTAGAGCTGTCCGATATAACATTAACAGTTCCTCCAAACAACACATTAATTACCACGCATTTGAGTGTGGCGTTATTATACACTGTATCTACGAAAACGTGAATTGAAAGCGCAAAAATACGCGCATTTGCCTGCAAATCACCGGGGAAACGGCTATCTTGTCTATGAACGGAAAACGTTCAATACTAATTGCGCTAGCTAAGTTAGCTTAGCTACACGCAGCTTACCCCCCCCCCCCCCCCCGGTGCAGTCGGCTATGAAGCCGTTTAAACCAGCACAGAGAGCTATGAGGCAGGCTAACCCAACTCTAAAGAGCACAGACAGGCTGACTTAACCCGATTCGCCCCAGCAGGGAGAGCGATAATGAAACACAGTAACTCTCACCCTACACACACGCACAAATAAACAGTGATGAACAGCAGTTAACCGTTGCGACGAGTAAGACTAACACACTGCAACATTAAAGCAGCCGAGCTCAGCATAGTAAGCTGGCTAACTGTGAAGACCAAAAAGCGCTACCATTACAGCAGGCTGATCCCAGATAGAGAGCGATAAGGCAGGCTAAACCAGGTTAGCTTCGCCTCCCCCCTTCCTCCGTCCGTCGGCTGCGACTCAACACAGGAATTCAAACTCAGCCGTTAATCGTCACGCGCTGGTCTCCGCTATCAACAGCATGACCGCTGCCTATAGGTTATATACACACATATATATTTTAAATGTTCGTTGGGTTTAAAATGGTGTAAACACTTGCCTGAACGCTGCGTGTCGGCCGTCCTCACTCGCCAGTGGTCTTCTCAGTACTGGAAAAGCCTGGCGGACCGTCAACAAGATGCAGCTAGAGGTTCCACTACAGCCCCGCAACGTCACGCTGCACACGGGCTGAGAGGCGGAGACGTCACCCGGCTGACGGAAACTATGCGGGGGTGTCTCGTGTGTGTGTGTGTGTGTGTGTGTCTGTCTGTCTCGTCTCGCAGAGCCTGGGAGAGATTAGTTTCCTCCAGCAGTAGTTTAAAAGGCATGAGCAAAGAAGGGTAGATCGATGTCAAGCAGGCAGTCAATGGATACCAAAACTGGGGTTTTTAAAAGTCAAGAATTGGGTCCCCATTGTGGTGGCCTTTTACTTCATATTTTGTTTTATCCCAATCACAAAAAACTCAACCAAATGAGAAAACGTGATTTAAATTTTCATTTTCAGCATGCGCTCCTATAGTATTTATATGTTGGGGGGGGGGGGGGTTAGCCAGTATCCTTAATTATACTTAATTTTATAAATTCGTCTCCATATCCCTAGCTGGTTTTGGCTTGAATAACGTTGTAGGTCAGTTTTATTGACTTAGCCTGGGTTGACATTGGTTGGTATGAACTGACATGACAGCAGTTTTATCTCTTGGCGTGAGCAAGTAGGCTATGAAGCCTACCCCTCCTCTTTTTATGGACCTGTCCTCCACAAAAGGTCAAAAGGTCATTTAGGTGGTCTATTGTCCCTTTCGTGATGGTGGCAGTTAATAAAAGCTGAGGAGATCAGGAATTATATTCTATGAATTATAGATAAAATAGTTTCATGGAGGAGGTTGAATTCCCATAGTAACACTTGAATCTGTGTGTTGGCTGTAGTATCATCTGTAACTCTAGTTCTTGGTTGAAATCTTAATCTATGACTGTTATCATGCTTTGTCTACATAATACCGGGGTTCCCGTCAGTCAGCATACACCCTGGCTGGCTGACCCACAGTCTGATGTCACACGTCTGTGAGAGCAGGGAGGCTTGATAAAGCTTTGATAAACAACACTGTTGGCCGTTTCGCCGCAGCCTCTCTCTCTGGCTCACTCTCTGACAGCAAGGTCAGCAGTTGTATTATGAGAGCAGATGTGCGTACACCCTGTCCAGCCCCAGAGAACAAGAGGGACATTGATTTTCCTGTAATAACATCACTCTGTGTACTGTGGGGAGTAAATTAATCTCATATCTGCAATATTGTGACCAGTGCTGATTGTTCATTAGGGGTAAAGCAAAAAGCTGAGGGATGTGGTAGCGTGGACAGTGGTGGGGGAGCTGGGATTCACAGACAGAGTTTAACAGACTAGTGCATTGATAAGCCTCTCCATTAGCCAAGACTCTGTCTAACTGTTATTGGACTTAGTACTAAGTGGACCCTGGGGGCAGACACCTCACAGTCGTTTTCATACACCCTGTCTGGGATCAATGGGGGTATTTTGAAATATGTCCTGAGTTTCTCAGTAGATGTATCAGTAATTTGGAGAAATGATGCTTGTTGAGGTGGTGGTCTGATGTCACACACCTTCACTGCAGAGTCTGAGCTGTCAGACAGTTTAGGGCGGACATTCAGGACATTTTCTGCTCTCTGATGACTGTCTGTGTGTCTACTGTGTGTCTAATTTGGTTTGTCATGTATTTGAAGGGGTAGTCATCATTTGGCCCCTATAATCAGAAAGCAGACAGAATGGTGTAATAAAATGTCGGAAACTCTGACTCTGAGGAAGTATTCAGAGCTTTTACTTAGGTAAAAGTATATATATAAGTTTTTACAGAAAAGTATTAAAAAAAAGTACTCAGTGCAGAATAATGGCCCGATTGTGTGAAGATATGAGATGTATTATTAAATAGCATATACTTAGATAATGATTACTCATGCATGAATGTTGAAGCAGCATTTTATCCTTGTAGTTAGTGGAGGTGGAGCTAACGTTTAACTGTCACGTAAAAGGCTGCAACTAATGAATACTTTCATCACTGATTAATCTGCTGATTAATACCTTCACATATGTTCTGTTCAGCAGCCCAAACCTCAAAATGATGATGATGAAAAGCAGCAAACTGACACATCTGAGAAGTTGAAATAGCTACTTTAATATGAAATCAGCTATCAAAGATTTCACAGATATTTTGATTATTGACTAATTTTCACTGATTATTCAACCATTTGTTCAAGCTCCACTGGTACATATCATCATATATTATAAAAACTAGGGATGCTAACACACTTGAGTGGAATTTCTCTGCTATTAAAGATCTTTCATAAGGAAATGTGCACCAATCCACCTCATATGAAGCATCTATATGTAGGGTAACATGAGATTAGGGATTCCTGTGGCACTGAGTCAGCGATCTGTGGTAAACGGATGACAGAATAAATGTAAGTGATAGCGGAAACACTGAATTTTACTGTGCGATAACACAGACAATGAAACTGCATTTACTGTGAACTGGTTATAGCCGATATCCGATAGCCAGTATCTCTGCCAATACCAGATCGATGTCCGGTCCTACCTGAATCCAGTGTTAGAGATAAATCAAGTTATGGTTCTTTGTACCATTAGAACATGAATATCTTCATAATTTGGCCGACTCTCGCGGCTTAAGGCTCATAGTAGCTTCAGCTAAGGCCTGTTGAGTGTCCTTTGTGGCGTATCTAGAAACCTCTTAGTGGCCTCCAGTGTGTCTAACACCTTGCTTGTGGTTTTATATTTAAGATGAGGTGAGACCCATAACTAAAACTAAACAGAAATTGTCTCTCTGTGTAGTGCGGATGATGAGACAGCTTCATAACAAGTCTGGACAGTGACAGGAGGAATAATTGCAGCGATTAATTACTCTTTATATGGCATGTGAACCGTGTATATAATATCGCTTAATGTTAATGGCATTAACTAATGAATGCCAAAGGGACACAAGTGTTTCTTTCCTACTCTAATCAGTGTATTTTACTTCACCAGTCGTTCCTCCATTACTCTCCTTCTACTCCTTCCAAGCGCCGTTCGTTTATAGACAGTGTGTAGGTGTTTCAGCAGTTGTGGTCATGAAGATCATCTCAAGTGTCAGCTAATGGAGCAAATGGGGTTTTTTTTATCTCGAGATGCCTCCACTGTATCATTACAGTAACCGGGAGGGTGGTGCAAGTGTATTTAACTATAGACTAAGAGCGCCTCATTATCTCAGCACTACAGTCAAGAGCACTGGTATGTAGTGCAATAGCGTGCAGACCATGCCAAGTAGAACAACTATGCACCTTAAACTGCAGTGTGTGTTTTACTAAGGGGTTGCATTTAGCACCAAGTATGATTCTTCTGCTGCTTAATTAATCCCTTCAGGGACGGAATAAAACACCCAACAAGATAAGAGCAATTAAAACAGGATGTTTTTCAGATCCTCCTCTGTTTTACATCATTAATTATACAAGGTTAGTTTTCCCAGTGTCTTCCACAAGGTGATTTGGAGCCACAGTGCCTGGGGAGGCGTACCCCCATTCTCCACCGGAGAGGGCACAGGAACAATGTCAAACATACCATCAGGGGAATACAGAATTATGCAAAGGCATTTATCCTCGTCCTGCGCACGGCACTGCTGTGTTTGTCTCGTGCAGTTGTACAAGGGGAGTAATTTTCCATGAAATCTGGTTCAATTGAGACAATATATAATGGTTTAGTGGTGCAGGATGTGAAATAAGCCTCACACAATGGGTTTCTATCCACCATTGTGCGAGTTATTGCAGCACACAAATCAATCCGTTTTATAATTTCTGACACATCATCATTTCCATGACCCCTTTTTTTTCACCTCTCAACGCTCTGCAGTGTGCGAGGGCACAGGGGAGAGCAATGGTGTCAATGACCTTTTAACCTCCAGGGACGCCGAGGGGCTTCTAAAAGCCAGGCGGGAGTCATGTGACCAGAGGCAGACACAGGCAGCTGGAGTGGAAAAGCTCAAGCTTAACGACTCAAGCCTAATTCCCTTCGCTCCAGACGACCATGTGGGTCTGAGAGCTCAGGTCTGGGTCTCAGTGGCGAAACTGTCACAAGCCTGATGGTGCGAGTTTGTTCAGACAGGTACGTGTTTACAGGATCTGAGCACACAAATTTCTTCTTTTTAACAGGACCAACAGCTGATTAGTTGTTTTTCCTATTTTCTCAACCTAGTTATTTGTACATATTGAGGTTGAGGTTCAGAATGACTCTTTTATGACCAAATACCCATATAACAAACACTATTGACATCAGCCTCAGGTATACTTTCTGTTTGGTGCTAAACGTTAGCATGCTAACACCCAACACAGTTACAAAACTTATAAAGGTGGGATTTTTGTCATAAAAATGTATATGAGCATACATGGCACTTCATCACGAAACACACTCATTGGGATCTCTCTATCAGGAGGTTCCCATTTTGTGTAACGGTGTCAGATTTGGTTTCATTTATGTAATTTACATAAACAGAATAGTTTCATTCACATAATTTATATACACAGTGAGTAAAGGTTTAAAAAACCAGAAAGCAGAATCTAGTAACAGTGAGTAAATTCAAAACCCCTCTATATTCTGCCTGTTAACACAAAATAGGACCTGATAGTGATTTTGTACTGCACTCACATTATGTAGCGGCACTGGCGGGAAACAGAATGAAAATGGTCAAAACTTGAGACTCCTCATTTTAAGTCGTTTCCTGCCAGTTAAATGCTGATCTTTCAAACACCATGCCCATAGACCAATGAACTACAGACTCAGACTGACACAAGCACATATTACCACAAGGAGAGAAATAAAATGTTTATTTTATCGTCTGTTTTTTTCTTTGCACACTAATATTAAAGTTCAGCAGAGTCTTCCGGGTGGTAAACACCCCCCAAACACAACAAGTACAACAAATAGTGTTTCAATTGGGTTCACCCAGTACATAACATTTTTGGAATAAATGTAGTGATATAAAAAAAAAATCTAAATTAAAATCTGATTCACAAGAGAGAAACAATAAAACAAAAGTAATGTGTAACAGATGAATGTGTTCCTCTGGTCACCACGTGAGCCCAAAAACATTTCCCGCGCAGAGTGAAGCTTTGATTGGAGGACAGTCTGGAGGTTCATGCACCGTCACTTAGTGTCAGGGGGTGGAGAGTGGCTCTACAGAGCCTTCATATGCTTTAAATACAAAACATCTAAATCAGAAAATGAACTGAGGGTTCAGTATGAAAAAAAAATACAGCACAGCAGACACAGTTTACAGTTTTCAAGCCGCATTTTGGGACCAAACCTGCGCTGTGTCTTTGGACTTCTAACCGAACTCCAGTTTCAACAATCACTTGATATTTTGATTTACAACAAAAGACAAACATGGAATGGAGAAAGTACAAAACAAAAAAACAGACCATATGTTTCCAAAAGGCATAGTATTAAAAATTAGCAAAAAAAAAAAAAATAATCTGAATATATAAATTCTATGACGGCGGACAACACATTTTCCTTATGTATACTGTACCCTCTAATTCATACCAGCAAGACGTTTTTCAGAAAAATGTGTTACTTTTTGGTCCTGTGTGAGTGTTTCTTTCCTGGAGGAACTGCACAGCAAAATGTAACCCGTGCACCAGCGTACAGACGTTTGCGCGCTACTCTTCCAGCCCATTTCTCTGCGGAGCAAGCGCTTTCATTCACAGTCTTAGAGTTTTAACTCGTTACTTAGTGTTGGTAGGATGCTGCTGTGTACGTTCCTTCGGTCTGGAAGAAGGGACTCGAAGCAGACACGTTCTGTTCTGTGTTCATCTAAACAGCAAAGCCTGAGGCGTTTTGGTTCTCAGGCTGGACATCTAATACTCAGAACAACATATATAATGACTGTTATGTTGTTAAATAAAAAAAAAAAGAGAAAAATATATATATTTTTTATCTTTTTGTTTTTTTAAAGGCTAGTGTTACGATCCTTCTTTCCACTAGAGAAGGGGTGTTGCCACAAATCCAAATTCAAAATGACTTTATCATGGTTATGTTGTCAGTTCTGTCCGACTGTGGCTTGAAGCTAAAAAAAAAAAAGGCCTTGTCTAACATTTATCATCAATAGTAGGTTCATGTATATACAAATAAAATATGCATTGAAAGCACCCCGCCAGCTGGAAGGAGAGGATGTTCAGTTCATGTGTCAGAGGCCATGTCTCACCCGCTCTCCTCCCTGCCCCTCTGCCCCATGTACAGCGACCTTGGAAGAACTTCGTAGCCTCGTTGGCTACCGATAAAGAGGCCCCGATGAGAAAATTGATATCAGTGCAGATACATTTACATGATATAAAAATAATTACGAAAGAAGGTAGGCTTAAGGGCAAGTGGTTATAAATGGCTGAGTGTGAGACCGGTTTTGGCAAATAAGCGTTCTACGGTGCATGTGCGGCCCTCGAACAGAAGGTTGATGTCGTCAGGTTGTCTCGTAACCATGCAGCTTTGAGGACACTGAGACGCCACGTAACACGTGCATGAGATTGTGTGTGTGTGTGTGTGTGTGTGTGTGTCTGCGTGTATATGTATGTGTGGGGGTGGTGTGTGTGTGTGTGTGTGTGTGTGTGTGTGTGTGAGAGAGAAAGCACAGACGTTGCGTCCCTCACACGCACTCCTCCGCCGACATCAGGAGTGGGTTGATGTACTCGAACCCTTCAAACTCCGACTGGTCGATCTTCTTGACCACATCACTGCAGTAAAGGAAATAAAATAAAATCGTTAATCGCAAATGGACTTAAATCATCGTTAAAAGCGAGACAAAAAAAACCCCAAAGACTCACTCATCGTCAGGCGTGAGCTGGATGGGCTCATTGGTGAACTGAGCGTCAAAGTTGTCCAGCCCGAATTCCCCTGAGATGTTGGGCTTGAAAGGAGGGACCACCTGCTTCTGCTCCAGCTGCAACAACAGAACAGGAATCAGGTGGGAGCAACAACAACAACCTTATTTGTCTTTACGATATTAAAAACACACGCGATCACTCCCTGAATATTAAAAATGAGGAGTGTTCTGGATCTGCAGCTACTGTCATTGATCAAATCGATGGATTAATTGAGACAATAACTGGCAGATTGATCAATAGTACACTAAAAACTGTCTGCAGTCCGCTGTCCTTCATTGATTTATATCCTCTTTCATTAATAATAAAATAAATAAACAAAACATCTGGGAAAAACCATCTTTGTGAACAATTTAAAACAATGACTAAAACTTCAGTGCATCTGGATACACCTTTCACAGTGTGGTGGTAACTTGTTTTAACTACTACTCTGAGAGGCCACAGCTGCTCCCCCTGCAGGCCATCAGGTGCGCCGCAGGGCAAGCTTTCAGGCTTATGTGTGTGCATGTGTCGGGAGAGAGGAGAGGGGTGAAGGGTGGGAGGGGTGTAAGCCGATCCCTCCAGACACTCTGACCGACTGCTGGGTCTCTGCTCCAGACCAAACAGGGAAAAAGAGGTCATGGTGATCCCTGGCGAGCTGCCCTGCCTGCCTGTCTGTCTGTCACGTCATCCGACAGTGCGTATCTGTCTGTCCATTTGTTAAGGTCATGTCTGTCTGTCTGTCTGAGGAGATACAACGTGTCTGATCATTTACACGTGTCTGATCATTCATTTAGACTTTAGACAAAATTCAGCCGTTTTGATCTGAACCGTGAGGCTATCGGTTTACACGGTACAACACCGAGCAACTTTTCAAATGCAAACTGAGTCAAACTGAATGAAATTTTAAAAAGGTTAACCCTCGCATTCAGTCTTCAAATCCCTAAAAAAAATGCCATTCGGAAATGTTGGATTTCTTAATCCCTTAACATAATGTATAGAAAGGAACTGGCAAGAGCAACAGGCGACACCAAAACGCATTCAACTGGTGTCAGTTTTGACACAAAGATGAAATGTAAAATGTGTCAGCAGAAGCAGATTTGGTTAAATATATTTTCAACCGTTATCTGTGTAAAATGTGTGGGTGTGCCGTTGTTACGTGTGTTTATGTATTAGTAAACTGAATATTTTGTGCATATAATGAACTGAAAATCCAATATCTAAATGTTTCTTAAGGCTTTGGGGACTTGCAGTGTGCATTTTATCGTCTAATTAAATAAAATAAATAAACCAATAATCAATAAGGAAAATAATTGCTGGTTGCCAACCTCCATAATGTGATATGTAGATGTTGAAGTCAGTAAATGTGTTGACAGCTCCCCACAACTACTCAGCAAAACTATAAGAGATTGGTTTCATTTTCCAGGTCTGGCTCTCCCTAAACCGGGAATGTCAATCACTCTTGAATTACAACGTCTGCTCGTCGCTGAAACTGAGAACAGGAAGTTTCAGAAATAGCTCCAGTGTTTTTAGTTCCAGTTTAACTTTCAGTGGAAGTCCTATAAGTGAATCTGTGACGCTTAATATACTCAAGTCAAGTCGGCCTTGTGTATCGTTTTACAATCTGTGCAGACTAACTGCTGTAAATACAGGCCCATATGTTCATTCCCAGCACCCTGCCGCGCATTCATAATCACACCCACACTTTTATGAAGTATAAACAATATAAATGGTTTACACTTGAACATAAACACCAGTCACAGTGAGTGGTCGTTCATTAAAAGAGTTGTTGTTGTAATCTGATGGCCCTATTGACTTCTCTGTCTGATAAATAAAAAGTAAGAGCACAACCAGGCCGCCGCATTTCTACTAATTTCCTCTCCAGCTTTGTCTCCATCATTTCTGCTGTTGTCAGTCTCCTGCCTGCTTTCCAACCTCTCATCCCACTGCTAATAACCCCGCGCTCTGACAGAGCTCCTACGCCTGCAGGGCAAGAGAGAGAGGGCGACCCCATGCACTTAGATTTGACCTTCTGCTGTCTGCTAGCAGCTTTCTGTTTTTCCTTCTCTGCACGATCAATATATGGACTGGTTTTGACCTATCTGGCAACCAGCAAGTACTGAGTTCCTTCATTTGAGATTACGACAAAAATCATAACCATGAAGTTGCTGAACGAGGAAAGAAAAGTCGCAGAAAGAATAAAAGTGAAAGACTCACAAGGTCCCAGTCAACGTTTCGGAAGAATGGATGGCCCATGATGTCGGCAAAGCCTGTCTGAGGGTGGCAGCCTAGACGCTCCTTGGAATCCTGTGGGAGTGAGGGTGGGAGGAGGGTGAGAGACGGTGGGAGATGATGGTGGGAGAGACCAGACAACGAGTCAGACGACAGGCAAGAAAGGTGGAGAAGGTGAGAAAGGAGAGAGAAGTGAGGTGTAAAAAGAGGATAAGGGTTTGTTGAAGGGGAAATGAAAATAAAAAAAACAGATTAATGGGTGAAAAGGTGTGAGAGTCACATTGAGTGAAAGAAGAGTGCAATACAGTGAGCGATGGCAGCTGAACTGAACTAAAGCCATAATGATGTCATTCTCAGGGGTCGGCAGGAGCCAACAGTGTTCCCAGGCCCGTCTGACCTGTTCTTACCTTGTTGAGGAATCCCTTTAGGACGCTGGCAGCTTTGACTGACAACGAGCGGGGAATTCTGATCTGTTTTTCCAATATTACTGCAGAAGGTGAGAGATAAGAGGGAAAAGGGGGGAGTGAAACAGACGGTCCCTTAAGGCTAAAATGACAGAGGATGGAAATGACAATGTATCATTTGGGAATCCGATCCCGTTGTTTTACACACATACGAACGCTTTTAAATGAAGCGTCAGTGGCTTTTGATAAATACGATCCTGTCTGTCAAGTGGTAAAATGTTATTTCCAAAGTATCTGGCGCTTTACTGGCAGTTATAAGGAAACACTGACACATTTTGAAACTGTATTTACAACGAAGTGAAATAATGACATGCATGCATTCACACATTTCCCTGTAACAGATGGCATGCGCCTCGCACCGAGAGAAGTGGCCATTAGAAAGGTGTTGACGCAAAGGTGTTATATGCTTCACATTCGCCCTGTGCGTGTCTGAGTGCATGTTACCTTGGAAGAGGTAGTCTTCTGTGTTCTGGTCCGGGTTGTCAGAGCTCCCGACGATGTCGAAGGGCGACCGACCCGCCATCATCTCAAACATCAGCACGCCCAGCGCCCACCAGTCCACACTGAACCCTGAAGATACACACATTGTATTGTTAAAAAAAAAATCAGATTACATACAAGAAGAAAACATGGATTCATTCTCTGAAAGTCTGTCAAAATTGCTTTGATGATTATTTTGTTGAATTTCTGAACGTATTCACTATTTTTTAAATTTTAAGATCTAAGATCCTCATATCTTTCTTATTATGGTCCCTCATTTTTGTTTTTCCATCACTAATGTTTGCTAATTTGAAGAAAATGTTTCAGGTAGTACAGAAAACCTAGGTACTGCACCACTGAAGCATCCAGAGTCAAGACTAAAAGGTGCTTCCCAGATATCACTGAATCATGTTCTATGTAATGTATCATAGCAAAGAACAGGATAGCATTTCTGGTAAGAGCTCATGTGCTGTAATTCTCACCGTAATCCTCCCCTCGGAGTATTTCAGGGGCAATGTAATTGGGGGTACCGCAGAAAGTGCTTGTTGTATCTCCTGGTCTCAATCCCTCCTGCAAAAACAAAATCATTATCAGCCGCGAGATCGACTCGGAGGGCGGTAAGCCGACACTTAAGCTGCGCTGCAGGTGCTTTTATCCAAAGTGCATTGTGGTATCAGTCGTTAACTGCAGACCGCACCTTGCACATGCCGTAGTCTGTAAGTTTGATGTGACCCTCAGAGTCCAGCAGCACGTTGTCCAGTTTGAGATCTCTGTAGATGATTCCCCGCTCATGGAGGTAGTTGAGTGCCAGACTGATCTCCGCTGAGTAGAATCTGAAAGAGATTCAGATCAACTCAGAGTCATCGAAAAGACGTTAAATCAGAGAAACTGTGTTGGTTTTTTACCTTAACATTAAATTTGAGGGGTTCAGACTGTAGTAAACATTGTACTTTGATTAGGCGCCAAATCAAATTTAGAAAGCGTAGCGTGCATAAGGATATAGAACATCATGGTGGCCATCTCCATGCTCGGCTATGTCTCACAACTTACAGACCTCTGTGTAAATTGCCATGTCAGTTTTTTCCTCCTTGGGCGTTATTGAACCTTTTCAGTAAAAGCTAGCCTGACATGGCGGGTGTCAATAGACACCTAATATGGTCTAGCTTCATCAGATACCCCCACTGTAGCGTTAAAATTGAAGCCCAGCATGTGAGAGACAATAATGATGGCCAGGATCATGGACATCCACGCTCTCTGGGTCTCTGAGAGTTAATGAGACGTGAGTGTGGGAGCTTGACTCTACCTGGCGTGTTCTTCTGGGAGTTTCCTTTGTCTCTGCATGTGGAACATGAGATCTCCACCGTTCACATATTCAATAACGAAGAACAGCCTGTAAAAAGAAGCAAATGTTATAGTTAACTAACACAACGTTACAAAAACGTTTAAAAAACTTAAGTATTCACGGGCCCTTTATTAAAATGAGTGACTTGTGCACGACAGACGCTCTCACCTGCTTTCCGTTTGAAAACAAGAGTGGAGGCCGACCAGGAATGGATGATTAGAGGCCTGCTCAAATACGTGCTTTTCTGTTTGGACCCAATCGATGTCCTGGAAGAGAAACACACAAAAACACACAAAAGTACATCAGAGATCATTCTGACATAGTACCCTTGAACTTATAAAAGCTGAATAAGCACAGGGCTCAATCGACCGTCCTGGACATGATAGAGGCGCGCTCATGTGCGCGGCGAGCGGCAGCAGGAGATGCAGAGGCAGGTCTCTATCGATGGCTGGATGATAATATGTCTGGACACGGATGCTGCTCACGCTGGCAGGGCAGGGACAGCACAACACTTCATCATTGATTGAGAGGCGCCTGTCAATTTGTCAATCACGCTAAGTGTGTCTAATCAAGGCTAACTACTCCCATAGCCTCTGGCTGTGCTGCTACATGTGTACGTCAGGATCAATTTTTGATGACATGATGGTTTATCTGCACCTTCTTGGAAAGACTGATGGCTCCGAAGAGGTCCGTCAACTTAGCTCGAAGTGCTTCAGACAAGCTACACAAGATGGATGTTCAATCGCATGAGACAAACACTTGTTGTGCTAAGAATAACAGCTCCCATTGATTGTGCTAATTGTATTAATTATACGTGGCTGTGGCAGAAGACTGATGACTCCACTATTAACTAACCCCCTCACATCTCAATGGATTGAGGTGTTGTGTTATTGTCACACCGTGCAGACTTAAAGGGACAGTTTTGTTTTTGAGGTCTGGTACATTTTTCCTTCTTTAGGAGATTTCTAAACTAAATTAACACATTAAATGACTTGTTTCACTATTAACAAATAGGTACAATCATAAAAAAAACACATAGAGCTGTAGCGATTAGTCTATTAATTAATAGGTTGATTAACACTAACAAAAATGTTGATAATCGATTAACCTTTCCTTAAAGAAAAAAATACCAACTGTTCTCTGGTTCCAGCATCTCCAGTGTGAGCATGTGCTGCTTTTCTCTGTCTTACATCACAGTCAACTGAATATTTTCAGATTTTGGACTGTTGTTTGGACAACACGTGACATTTCAAGTCGCCCCCCCGGGGTATTAGGAAACAGAGATTGGCCTTTTTCTCCATTGACGGTTTAGAGCATGAACAGGCAAACGGCTAAGAAAATAATCAATTGATTAATCAATGATGAAAATGACTGTTAGTCGCAGAAACACCCTCATCATGTTCTGGCAGCAGTGGAAACAGTGATTCAAGTGATCATTTTTGATGTCATTGTAAAAAATTCACCTCGGCACGTCTTTGATCTCGAACCAATTAATGCTAACTCCATTCACCCGATGCTAATATCGTTCCTTAACACATTCACATCATTCACGGTATGATAAAAAAATATTTTTATGGAGTTGGTACATTATGAATCGGGATGGGCTCTGATAGCACACAGCATATCTATATAAAAGTCCAGTTATGAATCCACTTATCAAATCAGTTCATTTGTTGAGGGATTAAAACATCTTAGGTGCTGTTTCTTTATCCTCAGTACCACCTTAAAGTTTCTACTGAAATGAAAGGCTTTAGGACATTCACCACATATTTTTTCACTGCTCTGTGACATTCATTGACCCTGTCTGGACTCATTTTTTTTTCTTTTTGCGCTAAAGGAAAAGCACAGTTTGCGCCTCACTGGGGGGGGGGGCTGTGCTGTAGCTGCAAAGGCCACTGAAGCTGAAGTGAAAACAATATATTAACACACCTCCTCGTTTAGCAAATATCACCTGAAAATAAGACTTTATTTCGGCATTCGCAATGCAGTTAATGCTACCTGAAGGCCAAATCATTACTGCATTATTGCACCGCTGTGTGTCGAAGAAACTGGTGGGTCACAGATCGCAGCATAACACCAGCGGAGGCTAAGTCAGGGCGCTCCTCGGGTTATCATATATGCCACAAGTTTTCATTTCAGCGTGATGGACGCTTTACAAATATTTAAGCATGGGATTTGTGATTAGCCTCCACCTAATACTGTATTTCACAGCTGTTTTGTTGACTCTGCTGACGTGTGTCCACACTTTGGAAACAGTTAAGTCATTATACATCAGTGGTTCACGTTAAGGCGGCCTGCCATGTTCAGTCAGTCAGTCTTGTTAGCGTGTTTTTATACCTCACCAGTTTTTGTTTCGTTGTAGACGCCTGTGGTGTCAGAAAGAGGCAAAAGAGACAAACTGAGAAAGACTGAGTGAGAGATTTGATTAGGGATTCGTTGGCCCCAGAGCTTAGTTAAGTCTGAATGAAACTGGCTATTAGAACCCATCCCTAATGTTAACTCCATAAAAAGGTAACTAAATCACTTTAATTGAAACCAGCATCCAAAGGCTGAGCTGAAATTGTCATAATATCGAACATTTTGACTTTGGCGGTGCCGTTTACCTCGTCGTCATTGACCAGCTCCTTCTTCACCACCTTCATGGCGTAGATGCGCTCCGTCTTCTTCAGCTGCACCAACAGCACCTTGGCGTAGCTGCCTCGGCCGATCACCCTCAGCAGATCGAAGTCTGCCAGGCCCAGGCTGGAAGGTGATTTCCCCGTGTCCCTACTGCTGCGCGCCTGGGGAGTAGTTTACGCAGAGTGAGAGGACAAGCATGAGGGACAATCGCATTAAGAGCAAACATCATAATGGTGAACTCTGGGACAGCTTGTCAAGCAAAGCACCTATCCATCATGATTTTCAATGAACTATCAATAAAACTGCTGTTTTGGTTTTTCAGCAGGAGGTTGATTTCCTTTGGGTGATTTGTAAATGGCACATAAACCAGCCCCACACAGTAGATCTAGGTAATGACTTCCATGCCTGCATTAAATATGATCGTGTTGCCTGCAGTAGATTAAACTCTTGCTGTATTGGTCCTGCTTCTTTGTAAACCTGACTACCACCTTCACCATTTCCTCACCTATCTTCCTCTCTCTGCTCCCCTGTAATCAGCTCTGTGGTGAACCGTTTCCACAACCTATCCATCTCCCCCTCCCTTCATGTGACAACCGCCATCCCCAGAGTCAGACATGAAACTGAAGATAAGATCATTTGGCTTGCCCTCTTTTATCTCCGTCTATCTGCGTCCAACTCAATCCATTCATTTCCCATCTTCAGCTCTCCTGCTCGGTCCAGCATCCCCCCCCTCCAATCCCAAACTACATCCCTGGCCATTAATCAGCCTCTGGTGTTAAGAGCTGTGATAAAAGGTTACTTTATTAGCTCTACCAAAGGAAATCAATACCCACAGCACTGCAATGGTGCCTACGTCTGCATGCTCACTATATCACACGTGCACAGCAGGTAGAAGGAGGATCACCGAATCTACGCGGAAGGAAAAATAGGCCAACGAAGTCCTGCTTTCAATTACAGGTGATCTCATTCATCCTCCCTTACACACAAATGGCATCAGATCTTCTCCTTTAATATACATAGACACATACTCCATCCATCTAGGCAACATGACAGATTGGCAGACTATGAGTCAGGCATCAACTGTGCTTGAAAAGATTTCTCTCTCACCTCTTTCTCCTCTCCATCGTAAGGCAAGCTTTCTCTGGAGTCTTTATTCTGGGGGCCTGAGAGAGAGAGAGAGAGAGAGAGAGAGAGAGAGCGCAGAGAAAGTGACAGACAGACAGAAGGAGAGGGGGAGGCAAGGAGAGGAAAAAAAATAGAGATGAGACAAGAAGGAGGAAAAAGTAGGTGAGAGACAGTCACACGCTTTGTTCACAGCTCTGCAGTGCCGGAGAAATCTCTCTTTGCTAGTGAAGAAAATACCCGATTTGTGTGTTTAACAATACAACAAAACCAAAAACTTAAAAGAATAGGTAAAGTAAAGTTAAAGTAACTCTGTTTTGTACACCCGGAGAAGAAACGTGTCTGCTTATATCATAAAAGATCATTTAAGTCATCAAGTTCACTGTCGGCGCGTTTAAAGCCAGGCTTAAATACAAAACATCTGCATCCGAGCGTTTCCATGACGGCACCTCTCGACTTCCCAGGTGGCCTGTGGGTATTTATAGTAGAAGTTCCAACTGCCTCACTAACAATAGCAACACCCATCCTAAGCTCTCTCATACCACTCAGCCTCTCAACCACCTGACTGGTCTTAGGTCTGTTGCTGTATGTAAAACTTCAATGCAGCTGACTAACATGTGGTCAGGGTGGCCGCTGCTATACTAACGGCAACAGGAGACATGTGTAGAGAGGGTGTAAATAGGGTCCATGGCCAACATCAACCAGAGAAGGTTGGAGTTATTTGGCTACCAGGATGAACCAAATCTGGCCTTTTTAATATCATCAGTTTATGATCTGTGTTTTAAGGCAGGGTGGCCTGGGGAAGATAGCCACACATACGTTGGGAGGGTCTTATTATGGCATTTGTTGACAATAACAAAAATATAACATATCAGTAACCTCATCTTTTAAACACAGTGGACAGCTATTAGCTCATTTGTGCTCATTTACTATTTTATTCTCTGCAAGGAAAGAGCTTTCTCTGTTTTTGACTTTTGGCTGTCATTTCTAAAATCACAACAAGTGTGCGTGGATATGAGCGCGTGTGTATGTGGGTTACCTAGCTGTTCACTTGGGTCTAATGGACTCGATGGTGGGCCGGGCATCATTGGCTCCTGGACAACAACATTTTCCATTGAGTATAATCAGCACAGAAACAGCACAGTCTTAAAAGTACACATATGAGTCACGGATCGTCTTAACGTCATCAAGCCAATGAGTATGACATCTGTCACAGCCCTCACCTGAATCATCGGCCTGCCGCACTCCACTGTGACCAGTTTATGGCACTTCTTGTGCACCAGCAGTTTGCAGTTGATGCATTTGTAGCCTTGTCTTCCCAGACCCCAGATACGGTCGGCACAGATGGCACAGTGGGCTCGCTGCTCAGGAGGCCAGACGGAGAGAAATCATAATCATCACAGACAAGAACAGATTATATTCTGGGAGACACCATGAAGGCTGCGATGGCTTCTGAAACGTGAAGCCCTGCTGGTCTACAATCAAATTCTGCCGTCGCTCTGTGTCACAGCCATCACTCTGACTCCATCAGTCAATACAAAGACAAATTACTCAAGGACCGTGGATGTCTCCTTTAAATACACATACAGAAGCTAAGCTTTGAAATATGCTTTGTGTTCAGTTTTTACTTGTAAAGATAATATTAAATATATATTAGAGAATAATTTATAGCCAAGAAAGTGCACGAGTGACCAGCTTCACAGTGCAAAATACTGCAAACCAGTGTTCAGTGTTCATGTCTCACCCTGTTAAAGCGTTTGGCCTGAAAAGCGTGACCACTGGCATAATAAAGCTTCCTCCAGCGCCGGGCTCCACGCCGATATATGGACTCTGTGAAAAGAGGTAAAGGAGGCCTAAGTCCTGCGTCATTGGCACGAAACGCATTTGTGTGTTAATATTTTGAAAACTGGACGATGTTTATTTCCTCAGTTTTCTCCCACATTAGAAAACAGTTTTTAGAAAACAACATTTTCTAAAGTTAACAGCTGACAAATTAGGTGAAAGTAAATAAGGAAAAGGTTCAACTCACTGTCTTCTCCTGGACAGGGCATGCCAGGTTTCTCTGGTACACATGGAAACACTGGGAAGCAAAACACACATTGACATTTAGACGGTGTTTCACCTAAGAGAGGCCAGTCTGACCGTA
Source organism: Datnioides undecimradiatus (assembly GCA_008933995.1). Taxonomy (NCBI): domain Eukaryota; kingdom Metazoa; phylum Chordata; class Actinopteri; order Lobotiformes; family Datnioididae; genus Datnioides; species Datnioides undecimradiatus. The sequence continues at coordinate 4,047,447 of WARS01000052.1, forward strand.
TCCACGTGTCTCTTCCTCTCATCAGGGCGGCAACTTATCGCCTCGAGGAATTCGTAATGAATTTCACTAGTGTTGTTTTCCTAATGATGCAAGCATGTCTATATGCACGCAAGAGTTTGGTTCTTATTGGCTGCTCCTTTAAAAGGTAATACAGGTAATTTCAGAAGCGTCTCAGTGGGGTTAAGCAATAACAGGGATAGATACAGACAGAACTGGAGTTTTCTCCAGTGACTACAATTTCATTTAGAAAAATCTATTTGCTGAAAGGACAATTGTAATTTCAGATCCGTGGGGCGGAGGGTGGGGCATTCGCTGGCTCTATCGTTGTGGTGTGCAACATACAGTGAGGTGAAAGACACAATCTTAAAGAAGCAGACATATGCGTTTGAGAGAGAGAGAGGAAGAGAGACAAATCGAGCTAGACTGGGGGCAGTGTGAGTCAGAGGCGAGGCGTGGGCTACAGCCGACAAGCTCGTTAACGAGCAGACCTGGCGACCCCCCTGCGGCACCGTCACATCCTCCCCCCACCCCTCACCCCTCCCACCCTCTGTTCATCCTCTGCCGTCACGCTGGCATCCACTGTACTCTTGACCCCTCACCTCTGACTTGATTAAAACTTTACATTAACCGCGCAGCTCCTGTCCCCGCTACCCCCAGGTTACGTGCTTATACACACACACAGCCTGTCAATCAAATGTTCCATAAAACTCCACATATCCAAGCCCCTCCACCGACCCTCACTCTGCATCTGAGTTTAGCCCTGACCTCTGGATTCATGAAGCTGTACGACTATTTGTCGAGAACGCTGAGCTCAGACGAGGACGTGAACCACCTCAAGGGCCCATAGACAGACGTCAACAGCGGAAATAATGTTGTCTTCACAGGTCAGTGCAGCGTGAACCGTATGTTTGGATGCTTCTTTGTTGTGTACAGTATCTAGCCGTCTGTGTTCAGATTTAAACGACAATGTAAAGGCACAGACAGAATGACTGAGAAGCAAACATCATAGGCTTGCCATCAGCCCCAGACATTTTTAGAATTGGGATGAACCGAATATAAATATGTAATTTACATTTTTGTGGCCTGACCTGATGCCAAACATAAAGAAAAACTAAGCGTACAGCCATTCTCAGACAGTCCCAGGCTCTAAATACAACAAAATGTCAGTTTTGATAATTTTTTCTTTGCTTGTATCATTATTTATTTTTCATCTGACTTTGGGCCTGTACCACAAAGCAATTTCACTGAGATATTCAATTATGTTTGGGCTTAACTCTTTTCTAGTGTCATGCAGCTGGCTCACTATTAACTGGGGTAGATCACCATAGTAACCCTTGCTGCAAGGTTAACCTGCCTGTCAACAATCCAACAACTGACCAATCAGATCTGGAAAAAAAAACCCAAATCACTCATGCAGGATCCCAGCACGTGTCCATGTCACTTTACAATGACGTGACGAGTGAAAAAGAGCAATAGATGTTTGTCAAGATCAGCAGAATCATTGTGTGGTTTCCAACTAATAAACACCGGGACATTTAACCACTCTGAATACATAATGCTGATTATGGATGTGTTTTAATTCCCGATGGGCTTCCTGACAGCGGCAATGATTTAACGCTCTTATCTCATCACTGCAGCTCAGCATGACATGAGGTAACTTTATGACGATAATTGGAAATAGTTTAATTAATTAGCTCCCGTGATTATAAATGCAACATGTCAGCCAGAACGTAGACCTTAACAGGCGTTAACCACCACTTTCTTTTAATGTTCATCATAGTTTTTTCATTGTCAAACAAAAAGCAGAAAGCTCTCACTTATACACCCTGTATATAACAATTCCTGCACTTATTTAATGCCCTCAGTGGAGTCTGCAGCATCTTATTCTGTGCTAATTATGTTACAATTATACTACAGACATTTCTCCCTGCTGAATATCGCTCTCCGCTGCTGTTATAACCATCGTTTTCCTGCAGGTAACACGTTTCGTCTGGATTCAAATTACACCCTTCACTCATGGTTCTGATGACGTGGCTTGCAATTAACGACTCCACCTCTTTTGCACGAACACGCGAAGCTAAAACCCAGTTAACTGAGGCCGTTGTTTTTATGCCATTTATCCCTGAGTGTAACCTTAAGTTGAACTTGCTTTGTGGTGCATTCTCCATGTAGGTACATTCATCTTAAATAGTGTTCCCATTCATATGAAGTTACTAACAAATTTTATATATTTAAATTGTGTTAAGAGTTTTTAAGAGTGAAATATCATATATCACATGTTCATCTGTTCCAAAATACGGATATTAAAAAGGTAAATATTCATATTTATGTTTCTGTTTAGGTCACCTTAAAGACGTGTTGACATGAGTGATATTGTAAACACAAGAGTCAAGCAGATATATATCTATAATTATGATAAGCTGAAAAAAAAACGTGACTTTTATCTTTTATCTTTGGTATAACAAAAAATATTTCACTACTGAGCGTTTAAATATAAAATCTAAACAAAAATACCCAAATTCATTTAATCACATGAACACATGATTTCAAATATCAGCAGTAGAGACTAATTACGAGCGCTGGCAGGCAGTTCATTACTAGAAGTTTAGTTCTTGCCAAACCTGCCCGGATGATCTGTGTTGGCACTGTCATAAAAACACTCAGAGGGTGAGACGAGGCGGTGTACAGCACAAAGTGAAAAGATAACAGGCATCTCGTCTGAACCTCCTGGTGACCGATCACCTGAGCAAACAACATCTTAACGGGTACAGGACACATACACATCCTGTGAGTTAAATCTTAGAGTTGAATGTTACGTTATGAACACTGCCCGCGCCAGCTGCAGCGAGGCTCACCGTGGATAATGAGCTCGGAGTCTTTGTTGAGCTCGTAGAGACGCAGAGCTTCTTCCAACTCCAGCTGAGACGAGACGGTGCAGGGGTCACCTGGCGGCACAGGAGATACCAGATGTCATCCACCACATTAAAACACACATGAAACCAGGTTACTGGGAGAAATCAGGTTAAGGACTGCGCTAACTCACTAAAGTTGTTTCTGTAAAAGCAACATTTACTTTAAATTCATTTTCTCCTCCTGATATATTTTACAGAGGTGACTAAAGAGAAACTGTAGCTTCAACACAGTATTTGCTTTTTTATGCTATTTTGAGAATGAATGTGCATAAACTGTTCTGCTGTGGAAACTGACTTATTAGTTTATTTAGACTTTGTTTATGAATTAAAGTTTATGTGACAGAAACAGAGCCACCACATCATAATGGTTTTATGGTCATACATGTTAGTAAACCTCTTAGTAAAACAAAAAAAAAAACAAACACAAAAACCCCGGTGATGGGAGAAGGCTTCTCGTTTGCGTGACATTTAAGATGTCAGGTAATTGCAGAGAACTGATGACAGCCAAGTTACTTTTAAGTGCTCTGAACAAAAAGATAAGCAACAACAAAGTAGGGACACTTTAGTGGTGCACAACCTTCCCAGAGCAAAAGGTTGTAAATGAGGTACGCAGGAAGGCAGCATGACATTTAAAAAAAAAAAAAAAAAAAAGTACCCAACTACTGCAGGACTATTGCTGGTGTGATATGAATTACAATACATGAACTTTGAGTAAACATTGAAATAAGCGCCGGGGTGTGAGTGCGAACGGAGGAGACTGCAGCAGTCAATGTTGCCATTTCGCACAGTTTTAATTGTACATGCCCGATCAATCTTAGTCAATAATTAAAATACCACTCACACGCAGATCTCATTATTTTCTTATCATTAACAGATTGAGTCAGGTGTTGGCGTGACACACATGGAAAGGCAATGTGAGCCGACGCTGAGGTCATCCACACTATTCTTAGTGCGCTACCTAACTAATCACAACTTCTGATTTTATAAATAGCCCGAGAGCAGAAACTATGACGCGCAGTTCATATCTGATAGACAACAGATAAAAAGGTAGCGGGTAGGCTGATACACAGTTAGACTAGAGACTCATTATTTATTCTGGTACATTAAAAAAAACGCCTGTACTGCTATTTCCTGTTACATGCTGGCAACCATACATGTCAATATCAGCTGATGCTTTTGATACTGATGCTGCAACTAACAAATACTTTCATTAGAGATGATTCTGATAGATATTTAGTTTAATAACATACAAAATTAATAGCAGCAGCCAATTTTCACAAGTGAGAGGCTGTAGCTAGGGGTTACATGGAGCTGTTCGACATTATTGTTGATGAAACAATGTATTTATTATGAACATAGCTGCCAATTAATTTTCCATCATCTGAGATATCGATTAATTGTTACAACTCTAAGCGACGAGCTCCTCCTTCAGACGTATGACCAGTCTGCCTGTGTTCATCAAATTTCTTTTGGCGCAGGAAAATGTCACTTTTTTATAGTTTTAGATTCATAACAGGTCAGAGGAAACACAGACCGACCAAATGTTGGTGGCATTTGGTACCGTTAAACAAACAAAAGTATTAATTAAATACGTTCACTAATTATTGTGATACGTAAACATTGCAGAGTTGTATGTATGTGGTTTCCATGGCGGTGGCAGTAGGAGCGACAGTTTCCATCGAGTACTTCATTATGGCCATCAAGCAGCTTTTCTTTCTCAGACAGGCTAATGACTCCAGTGATTGCATGTGGGTGGCTACCAGTGCGAGCTGATCTGAGTCTAATGAGTTTGGGCAGGCTGACCTTATCCTGAGCAGAGCGATGTGACGGCTCCATCTTTCCTATGACACTATTACTGCTGCCTGACTAACTGGCAGACAACAACAAGGAATTGGGTGGTGGTGGAGGGATGGAGGGGTGGTGGTGGTGGTGATGGTGATGGTGGGTGGGGGGGATGCTGGGGCTCTACCCTTTCTGACTGACAGGAAAAAAAGACTGAGTCTTACAGTCAAGTGACGAGGCAGCGTGTGCTTCAGCGAGCATGTGTTCACATTAACACACGGCACCGCCAAATGCTGGCAAATTCAGCCAGTGGCCTCAAAATTTGTCGAATCAACTTCCTGTTGTCACATGAAACCATGACAGGATTTCTGCTTTGTAAATAAACGTTTCCTGTCTCTGGCTGGTCTCCTAAACCTTTTCCCGAAGCACAGATGGAGTGAAACAGTTAAAAGACACGCACCTTCCTCGTCGATCCACTTCATGGTGAAGAGCTGGTCGTTGTCCATTGAGCACATGTCCCTCACCTCCCCATAAAGACCCTCATATGAGATGGACGGCTCAAAATGAGTGATCATGATGTCCCTGCAGAGAAAACAAAATGTTTTTTGTTTTAACATTCGTGATTCCATATCACATTCATTTTCTTTGTCAGTGTCCTTAAAACATTTAGCAAGTGTGCACAGTCAGTCACAACAGGTCATTATCTCCGTTCTTTAACTGATAGCAAGCACAGTCATTGTGTTACATATGAATGTACCACAGTGTGTTCCAATGAGTAATGAGTTAGACCGGCTTTGAGATGGGGGAAAGATGGCAACGCTGTTAACAAATCAGTATCGGGAGATCAGCATCGAGAGAATGTGTAGACTTTATATATCCACTGCCAATCATAAGCCATGGGCAAGACAATATTAAAGAACAATACATTTCAAACCCTCTGCTACAACACGAATTTTCTGTACTGATGTTAAATTAAATACCATTAAAAACATGTGTATTGCTGTTGTGTACATGTTAGTTTTTATAAAAAGGAAGTTAGTTTATAGCCTGTTCTAATGACTGACTGAGAGATGTCTGTCTTTCTAAAGAAAAAAACCCCACACAGACTCTCTGTTTCATAATTAATGGGCCTTGACTGACTTTTGTAAGTAGCAAAAAGTGCGATGTCACCGCTGATAGGCAACCAATATCAAGACGCAACAGAAAGCCAGCGCGCATGTGAATTTTTGTTTTCTAATTGACTAATTTATTAAACCGCTGATTGTTTCGCCATTACTTGTTAAGTTTAGATTTCAAGTCAGAACACTCCCACCCGCTCCCTCCCTCCGATGCACTCGAAGGAAAACTCTAGAGAATGCCAGACTTTTGATGGGGGGGGGGAGACAAAGAGGTGAGAGAGCGTCCTTTTTTCCAAGCGCTGCTGTGTCTGAGTCACAGTCTCGCAGTCTGTCACATTTGTGTGTGCATTCATCTGTACAGCAGGATTGTGGGTGTGAGAAGGAGAGCAAAAACAAGAGCGAGGATGGCCGCAAAATAGTGAGGGAGAAAGCCACAAACTGAAGCGGAATGAATCACGGCCGATGGTGGTTGTAGTCGTATTGTGACCGCCTTGGTTAAGGCTCGCTGTCCACCGCTGCACATCATCAATTCCTGTCAAGCGGTCAAAAAAGAAAACCCAACGCACTTGGTTTATTGCTCTTATTCAACAAGGACATCACTCTCTGCCTCTTCAGTTCACACAAACACGCATTCGCTCAAACATTATGTGGAAACAAAGGATAAAGAGCGCAGTGGTGGATACAGAAAAGAGTCTATCTCTACTGATGGGATCATTTGTCCCTCATCATTTCATGCCGGTGTAAGGATTGATGCCTCAAGCGCCAAAGCCCCCTGGCCAGCCTCAGCGGTGTTTACAACCCAAAGATGGGGGGATGGAGATGGTACACACATTAGCTTTTACAAGTCTGCAGGCGACAAGGGGTCTGAGCTCAGGCGTCTACATGTGAGGGATCAGGAACCAGTGGGGAGACAGGAGTAAGGAGGTGGAGTAAAAAGGGAAGTGACCCACAAGGACAATGATCACTCACTCCCTTTACAACCAACATCAAAGATGGAACCACATTTTTCATCAGCTTGAGAGCTTTACAGCGGGATGATAAAATCCCAACACATGGAGTAAACAACGCACACTTTCAAGGACATCTGCTGTACAAGTCCAAGGACAGCACAAAGTGTGTAAGGTCAACCTGGGGTCAGCCCCTGCCAGGAGCAAATTCACACAAATAGCACTAAACTGTGATTTATCAGCTGATATATTGGTTCGGTGTTCGCGTTGAGCGTATGCGGAGCAGGGTTGGCGAAGGAGCAGTTCCCAAGAGCACGTATTAAAACTGTCTTGTCTGGAAATCACACATCAAGTATGAATAAAGCACTCTGAGTGAGATTAAACTGACGCAAAGCTCCAACTCATGCCTACTCCTGCTCACTCCTTCTCTTTTCTCACCCTCCTCCTCCATCCTGCTAGTGTTAATCACTAGTAGGGGGAGGAAAAGCCTGGCAACTACCCTCCTACAGTCAGCTCACTCCTCTAGGACCGGCATGGCAGCTCTACTTCCTGCTGGAGCTCTGATAACATCAGTAGATAGTGTGTGCACAAACACACGCGTAAACACCGCACTGAGGTTCCCACACTGTGACTGTAGACGATCCCGGCAGTGTATTAATGCCAGCAGGCGGCTAACTGTGTCACGTGTAACTGGACCTGAGCCGTGGGTGTTCATTAAACACCGTGTGTCTACACTGTAGTTAAAGTTTAGCCACGTCTCAGGTGCCTCAAACAACATCCTCAGTGACACAGATTCAAGCGACGGCGGGTACGGGAAAATGGACCACAAAGTGATAAAATACATACATACACCAGGTTTTCATTTCATTCCACCCGCTGCTTCAAACAATTTTAATTGCGGTAAAGTGCAGCTCAAACAATTAGACTTGTTAAGGAACAGGAATTTATTCGAAAATAATATTCATCAAGTGGTTTAATCGAGCAAAGCTGACAAATATTTGCCGACTGCAGCAACGTCAAACGTGAATATCTGGGAGGAAAATAACTTGCTGGTTAACAGATTTGTTGATCAATATGAAATTGTATATTCAATTAAAAACTACCTCAATTACAGGCAGTCGTTCAAGCAAAACATTCGCTGGTTTTAGCAGGGCTTAAGAACTGTTCACTATTTTTTGGCATTGTTACGACATCATTAACTGGCAGTCTCATTTGCAGCCTTAATTTAGCGGCTCTTTCGTATAATTTTACGATACCATTGTAATTGTGAGAAATGATTTAGCTCATTTCTAAAAAATGAGGAGATGGAGTCTGGTTCTAGCTTCTCAAATCTGACATTTTGCTGATTTTCCCAAATGTCTATGATATTAACTGAAAACCTTTGGGTTCCAGATTATGGATTATACTATTATGGGTTATATTTTGGATAAATTCAAATATCTGTTGCAACAACTAACTGAAAGTGACAATATCTCCCCAGCTGTTTGATGATTTCTGTGCTTTCTATGACGTGAAAATATAACATATATAACACAAGAATGACCAGTACATTTATCTTAAAGTTTAAAATGAAGGGACTTGAGTTAGACAAAGGAAACAGAGCTGTGATTCCTCAGGGTGACTAAGGCTGGAGGATTTTGCACTGAGCAATTGGGAGCTCATCACTGGTGGGTAACTCGAAGGACCTGGCATTCCTGTGCTCGGTACCATCCGACAGTACAGCTAAATTAAAGGGAGGAGGAGGAGGAGGAGGAGAAGGAGGAGGTGGTGGTGGTGGATGGGAGTGCTGGCCTGTGCCCCTGGCGTCTGAACTGCCGTGAGTAGGACTCTGCAGCCCCATCTGCCCAGTATGAAGCCATTCGTCACTGGTGAGCGCTCAAGCAGGAAGAAGGGCCTTGGTGCCTCTCTGGGCTTTCAAGAGCACCTAAGACCATCCATCTCTCTGTCAGGGCTGCCACGCATGGGTATGCCCCTTGTAACACCTTTACAAAACCACATGTGCACGTGCTCGGATATTCAGAATTACATGCTAGCGCATATGTATACACACTAAAGATTAAAGCAGCACACTGAGGCAAACACAGATATGCACATGCTTAAGTTGAAGTTACCAAAACGGCCACAGAGACACACCCAAACCACCGAAAAACACCTGAACTGTGCCACTGCACCTCCAGCGAAATTCAGGGTGAATGAACCAGGCTGCAGGATGCTGTGGTCTCCAGGCAACACAGCCCACCTGTGGTGCTAAACAGGAGGGAGCTTCGCTCCTCGCAGCCAACCAAACGCACTCCTGCTGAGCCTGAGACAAGGTCACTCATTATGACAGACAGGCACGTGTATGCAAACACTTGAACTGCAGGATGTGTAGACACTGCAACGCAGTTCTTCACGTGTGTTAGCAGCTGGTGGGAATCTGCGATACAATCACAAGTGAGGATGTGTGTTAGTGGATAGGTGGGTGAGGGGTGTATGACTTTGTGGTTCAGTGCTTGAGGGGCTTTCAAGGCAAAAGTAAATGGCAAGACAAGGAACGCTTCCCATATTTTAAACAAAGCCAAACCTTGAAGCACTGATGCAGATGGCAGATTCTTTGAAAAAGAAGAGCAACTCCTTTCAAAAGAGTAAAATAACTGAACTGCTCCGTCGGGCCGGTGTAATCCCAGTTTCCTGCCAAACAACATGCCTTGCACAGGAATCCTGAAGTTGATCTGGCACATAAGAAACCCCGTATTAGCTGGTGTTGGCAACTCTGCAAAACACTGATTTTTCGGGGCCAATGTGGTGATACGCTGGCAATGACATACAGGTTTTTTTGAACAGCCTAATATTTTGTAAGCTGTAACCTTGAGCTGCATGATAACTTTTACTTTAGAAATGGGCTGAAAATAAAGTTTAAAATTTGATTGGCCAAACCTCTACAAAGGTAAGCTGGGTGATAAGCACTTGAAAGGATAGTGTTTGCAGACCAAAGGAGACACAAAACAGATTCCTCCAACTAGAAATGTATTTGTTTAAAGGATGATTGAATTAGTTGATCAAAACAAAATATATTGGCAACTATTTGATATTTGATGAATCATTTGAGTAACTTTCAAGCAAAAATGCAAAACCTTTGCTTGTATCATTTCCTTGAATGTGAGGATCAATGTTTTTCTCATGCATCTTGGGTGCTTTGGACAAAAACAGCCCATTTAGGTGCAGACGAAACTGCATTTCATCGCGAGTATGTAACTTCGATATTGTGACAGATTTCTGCGACAGGATGCGCAGGAGGCGCAGAAAGTTTGGAGGAATTTGATTCGAACATTGAAAACTGGCTGACTCATTACAAATGTGCTGTTACAGTGCTTCAGGGTTGAATGAAGCAAGGTTAGGATTACTAAGCACCTTAACAGACGAACCATGCTGCTGCTAGCTTTTTAAAGCATGAGGTTTAGCTCTGCGCAGCTATCGACAGGTGGATCTCATGATATTATTGAAACTGTTTCATTCAAGCTTACAGAAGCATACATGACGTATTTTATTTAACAGGAGGAACAAATGATCAGATTTCAATATAAGACTATAAGGGAACTAATATTGTATCATTTAATCAGCATATCTCTTAAATACATGCACAATGTGGACTAAATATGTGGACTAAAAGTTTAAAAAGGCATTTTTCATTTAGTCTCAGCTTTAGGATGTCAGTCAGAGCTGTGGGAAACTGAAATGGACAATTTTCATTTCTCTGACATTTTATCAAAATCAGCCAATCAAAGGATAGTAAAAAAACAACAACATTGTTGCAGTCCTACCACACTACACTTTTATTTGCAGTCCATTCACTACAATTGCACAGTGCCACCATCATTGTCAGTATCTAATCATGTGGTCAGTGCACTTGCAGCCTTCACTATTGACCATCAGCCCGGTCGAGAGGACAATGAAGACGAGCCAGTGACAGGCTGAGACTGCTACTGGCGGACACCAGCCTGCTGACGCTGGCACTGGCTAGCAACAGACATGCTAATAGGAGAGGATGGACTCATGAAAGGACATAATGGAGAAAACAGATGAAACACTGTAGGGACATTGTGTGAGTCAGGTCTAATTTAGTATTTGGATGTTTTTCAGGTTTAGAGAATGAACAAATAATCTAAACAAATCAGCTGATTTCATTGATTACAACTTTGAAACACAGACATGAAACTAGTCAATGAAATCAGGTACGGGTTGATATTAAATCGCAGGGAACCCCATAGACTCAAAGGGCCTTGATGTCACATTCTAGAGAGCTACATTTAAATGGTTATTACACATGTAACTGATGATTTGTGTCGTTATAGATTATTCAGACGTTATCTTTTAATTAAAAGATTCATCAGGTCAAAACATTAATAAAGAAATGGTCTGAAACATGAGTAAAACTATTAATTGATCATCAAAAAGGCTACTAATGATTTTTTTCTAACAATCAGCAATCAAAGAGCTAATTGTTTCAGCTCTACTGACTGCATCACTTATTGGCATTTAGATAGTCATTGACCAACAGTCTAAAAGGCTTGTGTGCATTTTAAGCACTTTGTTTGAGAAAGTCTACAAATATTGACAAGTGTACTCTGAACGGAAAGGAAACAGTACTGACATGTGGCTGATACCTGATCTGGCAGTAGTAATCTGCTTTACTATATTGATTCAGTGCTATTCTAACTCTTCAATCTCCTACTCATAACCTCTGCAGGCAAACAATAACAACACTTTTTACAACCTGGCGTAATGCATCCCGATAGCCAAACGACGAGACCATTTCACAGTATTCCCGCTTTGGCAGCATAGTTCAGATTCCTCAGCAGCAACCTCATAAATACTTCAGATGCTTTGCTCTGTGAGATGACACCCAATGATCAACACACATTACAGTGTTTCTGAGGTGTGTCACAGAGCCAGTCAGAAATACAACAGGTCTGGCTGAGGTGACTTGCCCTTCATGTTTTTCAGGTCTTGGCTGTGCTCCAATCACTGGCTCTATCAAACAGAGAGAGTGGGGCAGGGAGTGTCATGAAAACAACTGGGTGACCAATGATTTCCAGTATCACATCCAAGTGCAAAACCGAAACAGGTGACCTGCCACCACCAGGCGTGGTGTGACAAAACATCAAAAGCACCAAACTCCCTATTTCATGCATAACATTATCAGAAATGGATAGTACATTGACACCTATGTCTCTATAATCTATTGATTGACTAGTGTCCAAGTTTCTTGCCCCTCCGATTGGAGTTTCTCAGAGCGACTTAGACCTGAAACAATGACTCAATTAACAGATTAATCAATTGAAGGAGAATTTAAAAGGAATTTTGATCATAGCTTAATTTTTTAATTCTTCATTAAATCCTTTAATAAAGTGAAAAATGTCAAATATTTTTTGTCACATTTCTGTCTGCTTGAATGTGATGATTGGCATTTCTCTGTTTTGCATCATTGTATATTGAATACCATTGCGTTTTGCACTGACAAAATAAGCTAACTGTAGATGAACAGAGCTTTTAGAACTTGTGGTGGGCATTTATTCACTATTTATTTGACATTTCATATCTGAAGCGGTTCATCACTCATCCAAAACAATAATCAATAGATGAAATGATAGTGAAAGTAATCATCAGCCGTAGCCCTCATTTAAATTCAGATTGGGTTCTGGTTAACGTTAAGGAAATCAGAGTAGGAAGCACAAATAAATACTGACTGAACTGTGGGACTCAAGAAAGGTTATAATGTAGTATTACATTATTATTGGCAAAATTCCAGCTGGAATTCAGTTAGATCTCACACTGACAGGCAGCACAACCTGGTCAACAAATAAACTTGGTTTGATTTTCCAAACCTCAAGAGTGATTGTTTTGACATCAATACTTTAATGGTCAACATTTCCTGTTGACATATTGCCCACCCCTTAATGTTAGAAACCAATCTGTAAACACATACCAATGCTAAATTAGTGTTTATCAATAACATGCCAAACTAGTTGTAAACCTTATCTAATGGACTACCTAGGTCAGGCTATCATCAACCTGTGGCTGTGACAAATTGTGTAACTAACAGTCACTGCTAGCTGCTGCTAGCTAGCTGAGCTGACAGCCTAGCACCAAAGCTCTCAAACTGTGGTGGAATTAAGCTTTCAGCACGATCGACAACTGATTTTAACTGAATTTAAACCCCTTGGCAACCTCACCGTGTAGCTGACATGTTTCTGTAGTAACACAGAAAGTCTGGCTTAACACTGACATCGCGTCTGGACAGTTTCACCTGTCTGTCTGCCTGGCTAAGTTCACCTAAACCTGGCACCCAACATTAGCAAGCCGTTAGCTGTGTTAGCTAATGTTAGCCAACTAGTTAGCCACCTTTGCAAGTCTGAAACTGATAAAAATTGGCTTGTAAACAACACTGATGGCATGCTGAGAGAAACAGTGATTTCTTACCCTTTATAATAAGCTTTCACCCGGACTTGGTGGGAATTCTCGCCGGGGTGGGACATGGTGCTGTCCCGCAACGTCGGCATCATAAGCTCAGCCTTGGTCAGTCCAAGTCACCGATGCCTTCCTTCCTTTTTTGGCTCTCTAGTTGTTTCCCACGCCCAGAACACTGTAGATAGATAGTCCGTCGACACAACGAGTAAACAACGAGGCAGGTGATGATAAAAACGAGGATTTTGCCCCCCTCGAGAGAAACAAAAATAACATGTAAAGTAAAGAAAAACTTGCTGGATCCGCCAAACAACTCCCTACTGCAAAGGCCTAACGACGGACTAGTCCATTGTTGGAATGCTCGGGGTGGCGCATACAGACATGTATACAGACATTTAATACAAACTGTACCTTAAAAACATCAACACACGCCTTTTAAAACATTTCAACTCAATATAATATAATAAACAAATGTGATGTCGTTAATATATCCGAAAGGTTGAATAATTTCTTGGTCATCATTCCGACTGTACCAACTGCAGCGTTTCGAGTGGGTAAATGCTGCTTTCAGGTTCAAACACAGAAACTCGTACATCGTAGAAACCCTTAAGACATGTCGCGCATTCAAGTGCTTTGGTTCGGAACAACAACAGAATTAACAAGTGGATAACAAAAGCAAAAAGCATTTCTTCTTTCTGTTTATTTTTAGAGGTGTGAGGCACTTTATGCTTCCGTGCTAGAACGAAAGGGAAAAAATAAAAAGACCAGAACAGTAAAAAATATGAACACAGCATTATGCTTGTTTAAATTGACAGCAAAATAGCATTCAACAGTGGCTTTAAATATTTGCATTACTGTATTTTTTTAAAGAATGTAGGCCCATTTAATGCAATGCAACACCAGGCTGCATTTACTAATACACAGCAACATTAAAGAGATTGAAAAAGCAGATTTATCAGGCACTTAAAAATCTCCGATGGAACTTGAATACCACGTGAGAATACCATCCTACTCAACCGAGAGAGGGCTGGTCTTTCTCTCCCTGGATGAAACTCCTGACAGGTCGTGATGATCAGTCATGGAGAAACTACATGTAACAGCCGGTACGCTATCTCTGTCAGTGCAAACATTTGATTTTATGCCTTTTACTAACTTACCTCTGAAAAGGTAAACAAGTCCAAATTTCGTTTCCTGTCCTTTCCCGCCTAATTAACTAATTTCAGCACGCACCCCTACGATGCATTAATATGCATTTGTTTTGTGAGCATGTTCCAAAATCTGAAATCGTAAAAACCCATCCGGAATAAATTATTTAGAATTCAGCGCAAAGCATGTGCAGATGATATTTGATCAGCTCAATCTGTCACATGACATTTTAACCTACGGTCTGCAAACTGATTATGATATTTATTGTGTTTCCTATTAACTAATCTTTATTTTATGACTTTTATGCCTGGATACATCCAGATGTTGCAACTTCCTCTTTGTTTGTTTTAAGTTAAACTTAATATTAAATTTTCTGTATTTCTATCTATCTATTTAGTATTGAACATTACTCAACATAAAGTATTAAACACTAACATTAAAACATTAGTCATTCTATGTCTGCAGGGAAACAAAACTGAGCATTATTAACAAACATATATATACACCCGTGTAATGGCATTTCCTCCTGTTTTGTGTGCGATAAAGTAAATGAAGTGAAAGGTGTTCCCCTTAGAAAACAACCCATGTAGAGAATCCTAATCATATCAAATGGTTACTTAATTTTTGTGACCTCAGCCCAACAACGGTATGTGTTGCATTTTTAAACTGTTCATCTTTTTGTGCTGCAGCCCAGGGGTTTTCCTTCATAAGGTTTAGAGTTCAAATCCCTATATTCTTTTTTTGAGTTAATGTTTAAGCCTTTAAACCAAATATCAGACAAAAACCCTTCAAAGCGGATAAAAACACACTATAACCCGTCAAACATCTGCGGGACTCCCCGGCTGTGGAAGGTCCTCCCGCACTGCGAGCGGTGCTGTGTCAAGGCTTTTTTTATTGGCTGCTATGTAGCCTACCGTCTGATTTTTTTTTTTTAATCTCCATTTTAGACAGTACTGACGCATCAGTAGGCTCCTTGACTGGGACAATGTGCCGGGGTATGATCAGTTCCTGATGGCCCATGTCTATCAATACCAGGCAGGTAACGCCGACAAGAGGTGAATGATTGTGCATGCATAACGCGCTGTCGGAGCGATGAGGGGCAGACCGACAGAGAATGACATCCTGATGTGTTGAATGTCTCATCCGAAGATTGCTAAATTATGGAGAGTATTATTTAAGCTAAGACTAATTTGAGATCGTTCAGGGTTTATCGAGATTATCCTGCCGGCGTTTAATTGGACAGAACCGGCGCTGCAGCAAAAAGCAATCAATATTCAAGCTGCTGTAGCAGTGAAGGCTGGACACCATCAAGGTTTAGCGTCAAGAAATATGGCAAAGAATTTACAATTAACTGTTCTGAGGATAGCAAATGAAATTGTTACATTAATTTCATAAAAATATCTTATTCATATTTAGCTGGCTTTATGAAGAAGAAAAACAAACCCTCAAGGACCTTTGTCTTTTGTTTTGTCTCCTTCCAGATGTGTATAATGGCACAAAATTACTACAAATTGCAAAGTAAATCAATATTGTGGATGATTTAGCTTTTTATATACATATTCATAAGATCTTTGTGACGTGTTTTCACAGGTTACACGCAGTAATCCATATCTGCTTTCCTTCATCTTATGTCATGTCACTTGATTAATTCGTGCTTTCCATATCAAAATGAGTAAAGTAAAACACAAGTTTAAAAATGCTCCTAAAACCACAAAGTTGTGTTTGTTTAAACATTAAAAATGTACATTTGCCTAATTAAGGATAAAACAACAACAACAACAACAACAACAAAATCCCGACATTTCGATGCTGCGCTGGACAGTTTCACTTTAAAATGTGTTGTTTATTCGACTTTAATCGTGTGCATTTTGAATAAATATGTTTATCAGGTTATAGCCAGTTAAAACCAACCGAATTAAAACATTTCAAACAATATTTTTCACCCTATATCATGAAGGACTGATTTGTCTCGTTTCGATCAGGCGTTTTACGCGGGAGCGCACTCTATCGAATTCATTGATTTTTCTAAACAAAATCACATAAATATCTTTTGATAAGTGCCGAAAAAAAATGAATCATGTTGACATCAGTCAGAGTTCCTCAAACCAAGTGTCCTCATGTTGGAATCATGATGGAATATGATTTGTTGATTTAGTATGAAGGCCGTCGGAAGTCTGCTTTTGCACAACTATTCAGGATTTAAAGCTCTCGCCGGTGTAGCGTCTACTTTTTAGACTAATCTGAAAGCTTCATTGACACTGTTTAGCAAACTAAGCAGCACAGGTCCACTCAACTGAAGTCTGTTCAATTCCTCTTCCTCCTGTTAATTAATGTCTATTTTACCCCCACAGTTTCCCCGTTATTGAATCTGTGTGTGACCTGGGAGATGGATAGGCAGAGCCCAGGAGAGAAGCAGGCAGATACTAATAGGACTGTGGCCACCACCACCACATCAGCTGCCGTAACCATGGCAACAGTCAGCCCCAGCAGCACCACGTGCACCCAGGCGCCCTCTGCTTCGCTCAGCATCATCTCACCCGACAGACAGGCAGTCCAGGTAATAGACAGCACCTGGTGCCTCTGCAGGCAATGTCTGACTTGACTGGCAGGCAGTAAAGGTGATAGACAACAGCTACCTGCAACCGTTTATTAGCCCATTTGTGAGGAGTCCAGATATTAGATGGTACCTGGGACCTCTGCAGGCATTGTTTGACTTGACTGGCAGGCAGGTGATAGACGATCCCTTGTAACTCTCAATACCCAGTCAATACAGAATATTGAAATTTTGCAAAATCAATCACAGACAATGCAGGAAGTAGACAGTCTTCTGTACTGCTGTGAACATTTAAGAGAAGCTACTTAAATGCATATAAATGTTTTCTTCAATCAAAGCCACTTCATATAAAATAGCTGATAACACAAAAGGGAAAATTACAAATACGGCTCTTTTGAATATCTCAAACTATCAAAAAAAAATTATCTTTGGCAAAACAAATGGTCATTAATTTAAAAATATTCCAATCCCAAAATCAATTCATGCTATAAATCAATATAAATCATAATTATGATTAGTTAGTGAAATAGGACTAGATGGAAAACAATCCAACAGACCAATGGCCTTCTGCTGCAGACTGCAGACTGGATTAATGTTTAAATATGCTTGGTGTGTTCATTTATTGATGCAATAGGTGATCCAGCACGCCATCCAGCGACCTCAAAGCATGGCGGCTCAGTACTTGCATCAGATGTATGCAGCCCAGCAGCAGCACCTCATGCTGCAGACAGCAGCCCTGCAACAGCACCAGCACAGCCCCCATCTGCAGAGCCTGGCCACCATACAGCAGGTCAGATGGTGTCTGTCATGTGTTAGTGCCTTCACGATGAGTCATTTCACATGTGCTGTAGAGTGTGTGATGTCTCTCCAATGCTTTTTAGGCTTCAGTCTGTCAGAGGCAGTCACCTTCATCATCCAGCGGCAGTTTAGTTCATCAGCCTGCTGGTGTTTCCCAAAACTCTGTAGGTATCTGTCTGTGTTATCAGTATAACCTGCTCTCAGCACCAATATTAATCCCAGCATTTTCTCTATCCTGTGCCCCAAATCCAGATTACTTTACCAGCATCTCCAGTGACGGCCCGGTTGATTGGTCGAACGCAAACATCCAGCTCCACCGGATCTGCAGCCACCATATCCCAGCAGGCCATGCTCCTGGGAAACAGACCAGCCAACTGTAACCAAGCTCAGATGTACCTTCGCACTCAGATGGTACGAACCTTTTCAGATATCTTAAGCTGTTTGTCAGAGTCGTGCACTGAAACTGCATGGCTCATTTGCCCTACTTCTATTTTTACTGAATGTATTTTTCTTGTTTTTTCTCACAACATGGAATTTTTGTTATTTTTTAACCAACTAGCCACCTGTCTCTCCCTGCTTTTTCCTTTTTCTTCTGTTAGCTTATTCTAACCCCTGCAGCCACGGTGGCTGCAGTTCAGTCAGACCTCCCCGCTGTCACCTCCTGCTCCTCTTTACCTTCCTCCTCTCAGGTACAAACTTTGCCAGGCCACAAAATTAGAATAAAGCCATGCATGTCACAACAATGTTACGCAAAATGAAAAGATATGTGGGAAAACATGTAACTTCGGGGTATTAATGAGGTTTAGGATATTGATGAATGTTAGATGAGCTAATAGTAATGTTGCATAAGAACAGAAGTTAATGGTGTGTCTCATTTTGCATGTGTTTAGGTGCAGAATCTGGCTCTGCGGGCCCACTTACCAGGAGCTTTGGCGACAGCCCACAGTGTGATATTAAAGCCATCCGCCCAGTCCCAAGCCCTGACTCCAGCTGCCTCCTTATCTAAGACGTCAGTCTGCTCGCTGAAGACCAGCCAGCTGACTGACACCTCAGCAGAAACAGGAGCGGCTGATGTCACCCGGTTGGCATCAGGACCTCAGATTATAACGCCAGGTGGGCTCACGTGTTCAAAAATCTGGGTTTAAAGGAAAGCTAACTTTAGACTGAAGTGATGAGTCAGAGAAACATAAATCAGCTTCATTTCAGTCATGTGACCTTTGTAAGGCATTTGATCAAAACAAATAACAACAAGCTCAATCAGTCAGATATCCATAAACAGCAACATCTGGGAATGGGGAGGAGGAAGAAAACAATATTTTTACGGCACCTTCGGGTAAATTACTCATAACACACCTAATAATAATTTGTAATATACTGTGGCTAATAGTTTTTTATATGTTTTCCCTGACTCCTGCTTGATAGACACCCCATCACCTTTCAGTTAAACAACAACAGACACTTCTCAGAAAGTTAATTCAATTCGTTAATTTGAACACATATAGCAGTCTTTGGGGGACATTTGATATAAACATTGACATTATTTAATTGTTAAGACTCACTCATTTTTTCATGATGGAATGCAAAATGAATATTTTTAGTTTTTGACAAATGCTTATTACATAGCTGATTTAGGCGTCATTCAAAGCTGATAATACTTTACTGGAGTTTAATTCTGCCTCTAAATTCAGCAGAGTCCAGACAGATATGATCTAAACCTTCAGGTATTGAAGTGACTAATTAGAGATTAAATGAAAGAAACAACAGATTTGAACAGATTTGAATGTAATGTCCTTTCTAACTGCACTGTGTTGTTACAAAGAGAGACTTCTTTTGTGCATTTGTTAGTTTTTCACTTCATGTCTACCTATGCATCACTTTCCTTGCAGCCTACTCTCCCCTGCAAACCCACGCTCTGGTGAAGCAGCAGCAGCTGTCCTGCCCACCGAGCCAGCGTGTGGCCCACCACCAGCTCATCCTCCAGCAGGCTACAGGTGGAGCTCCAAACCACAGGCAGCTCCAGCCCATTGCCCTCAGAGTAACACCTCAAGACACAAACTCCAGCCCTCTCCCTCTTTCAGTTAAGAGACTCACCGCTCCCAGCACCCAGTCACAAACCAACAACTACCCCCAGGCCCCTTCGTCTTCTTCTACTTCTGCTTCTTCTTCTGTGTCTGTCACCAGCGTGTTTGCGTCATCTACTCAGACCTCAATCCCTGCTGCAACTGTTCAGCCTCAGCCCCCTCCCTTGGTGGCTGCTCCACAGCGTCGGACCACATTCCCACAAGCTCAGAACCAGCCCCCGCCTCCTCCTCCGCCTCTGGTTCTCCCCAGGCTCCCCCAGAACCCCCCGGCCTCCCTCCAGAGGCTGTCACTGCACTCGGTCCAGGCTTTGGCTGTTCAGTCAGGCCGGGTGCTGTTAACAGAGCAGGAGCTGCCTGTAGCCGAGGCTCTGGTCCAGATGCCCTACCAGAACCTGCCGCCTCCTCAGACAGTGGCTGTTGATCTAAAAGTGCATCCAGCCAGACGCAGTGAAACTCTTCTGGTGATTTGCCATGTGTTGTTTTTGAGCTTTTTAACCTCTGCCTGATCCCAGCATGTGGTGTTATTTTGATCAAGGATTTGTTGTGGTTTGAATTTCAGCCCGGGCAAACCTGCAAAGTGAACGGACTGAGCTCAGAGGAGCGGAAGGATGAATGTTCTCCACAGAGAGAAAGGACACCCATACCTCTCCTGGGGCCTCCAAAGCAGAATGGTGCAGGTAGAACATACCAATGTAAGAGTGAAATAAGTCAAAAGAAAACAATACAATAACAATGCAATAAAACTTTACACCCTACAAGCTCCCCTCACATTTTAGACATTTAAATTCTCTTTTACATAATCAGTGAAAACAATCTATTGAAACTGTCTCTCAGACACTTTCTGCATCTTTAATAACTGGATTTATGTCTGTATGGTTCTTTAACTTCAAATAGTGACATTTAAATCCACATACAATGCGCTCACTAAATTGCTGTGCAGATATATTAAATGTGGCATACCATAGGTCAGCAGTAAAGAGGAGAAAACACTGTTTGGTCGGTTAGATTCATAGCACTGTTAACACTGGTTAAACCTGAACATGATCCTCTACGTCTGGAGGGGTAGGTTTCCTTGGTAACACAGGTCAGACTTATTTAAAGCTCCCTTATGAAATAGATTTTCCCCAAAAATACGACTCGTATGACTCAGCCCTCATTTCTCTTATCTTTCATACCTCTTGTTGCTCAGCAGTGATGGGTTCATCGTCTGCCACATCTACGCGCACAGTGATCAGGTCACCAGTGGTCGAAGAGCCACCACAGCTCACCAGCAGCAACAGCAACAGCAACCCACCTCCCCCATCCCCTCCTCTACCTCCTCCCACCCTGCCAGCAGCAGTCAGAGGTCCCAGCCAGCCACCTTCCTCCCCAGCCAGCCTCCCAGGGAGCCCTGATAGGATACTCACAACCCACGTCCTTACGCACCTCGTAGAAGGCTTCGTTATCAGAGAGGGCCTGGAGCCCTTCCCGGTAATTTTCATTTTCAATTTCACCTGAAACGCTTTAAACTGGCTTCAGTTTTTCAACCCCGAACGTTCTTGTCTGTCCGTGTGTATGTGAGATTTTACTTTTCTAAGTGACTCTCTTAATGCAGGTGGTCCCCTCATCGCTGTTAGCAGACCAGCAGGCTTCACTCCCTGAATCCCAGGAGATACAGACCAACGGGGATGCAGCAACGGAGGACAGTCCGCTGGATGCTGACCAGTCGGATTCAACCGACTCGGAGATGGAAAACGACGGCCCTGCAGCAGATGGTGAGGTGTCTGTGTGTCCGTGCGTGTGTGCGCGCGTGTGTGTGCATATGCGTGTCTAACAGCTGGTCCGTTGCAGTTGCAGAGGTGGGGGAGAGTGTGTCGGGCGTGCTGCAGTGTGAGTTCTGCGGGAGCAAAGGTTACGCTCACACGTTTCTGCGCTCCAAACGCTTCTGCTCCATGACGTGTGTCAGGAGGTAAATAAATCACTCACACATCGACACGTGATCGCCACGCTTCTTGTTCTCCCACAGTGCACCGCTTACAGTTAATTAGCACAAGAAACATCAAGCATCAGTCTGATTCTCTGATGTAATTGTACTAAAATGTGCCTTGCCGCCATATAGATACGGTAAAATTACAATTGATGCTCATCTGATGTTAAACAAGCCTTTGTTTCATTTTCGTGAGCTGATTCAAAAACTACAGAATTAAAGGAAACACAGACACACTGTTCTACTTTCAAGTAACCAGCCCTGCTGTCCTGTTGTTTCAGTGCTGATTTAATGATGACGGATGGGGCTGGAAATGTGATATTTTCCTTTACTGTCAACAAGTCTCATGAAAAGACCAAAACCAAAGCCTGCTTTGGCGTAACAGCAAGCGCTGTTTGTGGAGCTAAAGCCTGACAAGCTGCATTGTTGTCCAAAAACTACTAAACACATATAAATGAGCCACACTGTTGCAGCAGGTGACATGTTACCTCATAACCATGAACACACACACACACAGACTGCAGTTTCTTTAAATCAATCTCACCAACACCAGAAAGACTCCCTAGAGCTCCGAATGTCAAAAACAGGCCCTAACAAATGCACATTTGAGACGATTGATTAATGCTAAAAACTACAGTGCCGGGCTGTTTTGTGCCCTTGAGGATAAATACATATATTTGTGATTTCATCGTTGAGATTTATGTCCTAACAGACACGCGTATGATCACAGACAGGGCAGGGAAGCCTGAAGGTATCTGGTCTCTTCACAGGATTTGCCGACAAACCAGAAAACACTACAGCCATTGTTTAAAGCAAGAGATTTTAATTGCTGATTAACTGATAATGGTGAATATTATTTTAAAGAGCAACTCTGATACTGAATTGGATTTTTTTCTGTTTTGTGTCAGTGTTATTTTGCTGCCTAGTTGCTTAGTTACACTTATTACGTGGTAATAATGAGTAACTGTCTCATCAGCGCAGCAACAAAACGTGCCCTTGAACAAGGCACTTTACCGAAGATTATAGAGCATCGCTGCTCCGAGGTCAGCAGAACTATGAATGAAAGAGCAGACTTTTTCTGCAAAGGAGCATCCTTTCATGTATAAATAAACATAAAAAGGAGCATTTTGTTTATTTCCTCTAGCACACAAGATGAGCAAAAGAAAAGAAATGCTGTTTGTCTCAGTGGTGGTGAGACACGTCATCTGACATCTGGAGTCCATTGAGCTACATTTGGGTTACAAGAAAAAGTCTCAAGTGTATAATCACTCACAGGTTTCCCTTTTCCATCCAGGCATCAAAGAGCAGACAGCTTTGAGTCCAGATGCACACGATCAGCTCAGTGCCCGATGGCAAATGCCTGTCTCCGCTCAGTGCATGCGGGAAAATTACATTTCAAAAGGCTTTTATGTTTAACAAATGATGTCATGACTGCAGTGCCATCACCACACACGTGTGATCATCTGCAGTGGACTGAATGAATCTAATTTAATGTTTTGAGTCTGTCTGTGTTTAAGGTTCAGTGTGAGCTGCACCAAGCGTATCACCATGCTGAGGGCAGGTCGCTGGGGTCACAGGCCTGCGGGCAGGAGAGGACGACCCCCCAGCAGAGTCAACGGCGCCTCCAGAGAACATTTTCTGAGACAGGTCAGTTAGCATCACTGGACTGGTGCAAATAGCAAAATGTAGAAGTGCTGCAGGGGTCACTGGTCCTACAGTGTGAGACAAGCTGCTCTCCGGGGAGCAGCTGCATCTCAAAGCTTGGAAGGAGTCTCCCAGCTTGTGAACATAGTTTTGAAAAAACAGGATGCCAACACTTTTTCTTAATTTCCTTGTCTTATTTGAATCATTTCGAGTGCCCTGAAGAGATAAGAACTATTTCCAGAAATCCAGGAGAAAAAAATAGCAAGAGGAAAGTCTGAAAAAATAAAGCTGTGTAGCAGAAATGTTTTTTTTTTCTTTTGCTTTCCGTTTCCTGGAAATCAATAGATTTATCTTTCAATCCCTTATGGAGGTCCCGACCCCAAGGCTGGAAACCACTGGTGTGTAAGACAACTTAATAACAGCTTTGTCGAGAATGAAAACAAGAACAAAACTCCTGCTCTTACTGCTTTTCTGCAGAGTTAGTCTGAGTGAAAATGCATTTTTATCTACGGGGAAATATATGAAATATAGGTTTTTGATGGCTGTGTAGACTCAATATGTCCAATATGCTTAATGCTTACTTAATTGTTTTAATAATAATTGCAGTTTTTATGATTTAAACTGATTCCTTCAACTTGAACCTTTATTTTGAAAATCTGAGACAACTATGGCTGACACCTGGTTGATCGTCACTGTGGCCTTCATCAAAGTCGTTATTAGTATTTATCTGATCGTCTCTGTGCCCCGCAGAGTCGCAGGTTATTTGGCTCTGAGGAGGCCCGGGAAGAGCAGGAGGAAGATGAGGCAAATGAACCTACCGTTCCCATGACAACCAGGCTCCGCAAACAGGCCGAGAGAGCGAGGGAGAGAGAGCAGGAGAGGGAGCAGGAGCAGAGGATAACAGAGACAATCAGTGTTTCTGATGGAGAAGACGAAGATGACGTCGGTTGTCCGTCGCAGTGGAACGTAGAACAAGTGTTCTCTTACATCAGCTCCCTGCCAGGTACCACTGCTGTGGCTTTTCACTTTAAAAACAACTACACATTGGCTTTCAGCAGATATTGTTCTTCAGTTAAGTCATTGTGGAACCCGCTGTTCAAGCGTAATCAACAGCTTTACCTTCACATATATTGCAAACGCTCCACTACTGCTGCTTTCAAGGACATAAAATGAGTCACCTCCCGTGCATCAAATTAATGCCGCCAGATGTTCAAAGAGAGATTTCATTAAATACCCCCCACCCCCAAAGCTGGAGAGGGCTGCTTTGATTGTCACAGTAAGACACTGCACATGTTCTTCTGTGAACTTGATATCTGTAATTAAGCAAATATAGTCCCACAGGTATAAACAGATCATAATATTATATATCACATTAATTATAATTATGATTATATCATATCTTTATTGACGTAATACTTTTCAAAATCCAGGTTACTAAGCGCAAAAGGAAATTTAAAAGAGACGAGCCATAAGGTCATCAGGTTTAAATTAATACAGATAAAAGAAATTTGAATAAAGGAATTTGAACATAGAAAATGAAAACTTACTTATAAAAAGTCAAGGCTTCTTAATAAAATTAGGTTTTGATTAGAAACAAAAAGGTGATCACTGATGATCACTGGCCAATCTGATTTATTTTATATAATAAGTAAGTCTGCAAATATGAGCTCAGGACAAACACACCATTACTTTCTATCCTCTCTTTGTCCAGGGGGTCAGGATGTAGCCGAGGAATTTCGCTGCCAGGAAATAGACGGACAGGCTCTGCTGCTCCTGACGGAGGACCACCTGGTCAGCACCATGAACCTTAAACTGGGACCTGCACTGAAACTCTGCGCCCACATTAATTCTCTGAAAGACGCATAAACAGTCGACATTCCAGCTCTGGGAGAAGCTGACAACGAGGAGACAACGAGGAAGCACTGCCCATCTTTAAGCTGCCTCACCTGTGCTCCGACGGTAACAACATGAGTGCACAGACCGCAGTTTTCACTGAGCCCACTGCCAACGATGCCTCCAGCTGCTCCAGCTGTTAGTCTGTCACACAGAGTGAAGTCCACACTCTGTAACCGCTGGTTTCAACACACGCAGATGAGCCTCTGTTTCTGTCTCCTCTCCTCGTCGTAGTGATTGCAGCGGTTTGGCTCCGGTTATCCATTTGTTTCAAAATGGTTTTAAAAGTCCTTTGTATCATTTCTAAACAAAGAAAACAAACTTTACATTCACACTGTTACACGTTAAAGTTAAAAAGTGCAAACTCAAAGTTTACAATACAGATTGTTGCCTACTGTCTTACAGATGAAATTTGATACACTAAACATCAGCAAACACTGTAACTGTAACGACTTATGGAAGCAAACCGACAAGGTTGTTATTTATGAATTATTTATTATTGCCATAATTAACATAGAAATAAAAACATTAACATATTGTGCTCTGTTTTTGGGATTTGTTTCACGAATGATGCCAAAACTCGCTGAGTCAAACGGAATCGGGAAGAAGACCCCTCTGCGTTCAGCGCTTGAGTCAGTCAGCACGACTCCATCAGATATGTTTTGCTGACATATTCAAAACCATTATTTCAAAAGCCGCTGAGCATCATCACCCAGGTTCAGACTCGGCGCCGTGTCGCTCACTCATATACGTACATAGACTGGTGCTAAGACAGTATTGTATTTAATCAGATCCAATCGCTCAGACAGAAAACCTCTGATTCACTATGAACAGTTTAGGGGTCAAAGGGGGTCTGACAACATTTCTTTGGACCCTGGGCCTCCTCTGATGTTTTTTTTAAATGATCATATGTCCTGCCATGCATACATAATTTTTTATAGCCCTCTGCTTTGATCTCCACACATCTCCACAGCCCTTTTCTGTTGTTTTACAGCAGGTGTTCAGCTTCGACATTAATATTAACATTATTTCTAGCTGACCTCTGAGTAACCTACGATTTCACTGAGATGTTCGGGTTATTTATTTTATTAATTTGCTGTTTAGCACAAAAGAAAAAAAAGATGTTTTGGCTAAATGTGTGGCATTCAAACTGAAATACCCTTTTTAAAATCTCTAAATGTGTATTAGTGAACCTCCACTAGGGGGCGTGTGTTATTCAGTTACTGAGGCCTCCTGCATTTGTGGCAGTGCAACATCAATTAGTTTGACAGACAATACTGTTTCATTTAACATTTTAATCAATAATTCTGCGAATTTAAAAAGCTTATATGAAAGCGAGAGTGAGGGAGGAGCAAGCCGGATCATTCATTTAAGTAAAAATATCAACAATGCACTATTAAAATACTGCAAAATGTAAAAAGACACAAGTATCAAAAGTACGCATAGGTTTTATGTGATATTTTTGCTTTACTATTGTCTGAGCAGCGTTTCACTGTTGTAGCTGTTCAAAGTGGAGCCAATTTAATACTCATTAAACTGGTAATTATACTCAAATGAAAATAGTCAGTAGCTCAAAATTGTACCAAATGCAGTACTTGAGTAAATGTACTCCATTACTTTACAAGAGTGAAGCAAAGAGGGCAGAACTGGTAAACAGAAGCATTTTATTTTTATAAAAAGTGCAAAGAAATAGTGGTTAAAAACTAAAACTACCATCATTGGGATCAAATTGGTCATGTGAACAGTCTCTGAGCAGCAGCGTATGAGTCACACATGGTTGAGATGGTTTGGACACGTTCAGAGGAGGGATAGTGAATATACTGGTCGAAGGATGCTGAGGTTAGAGCTGCCAGACCAAAGAGGAGGTTTATGGATGCAGTGGAGGAGGACGTGAAGGTTGTTGGTGTGAGGGAAGAGCATACAGAGGACAGGGCGAGATGGAAGCAGATGATTCGCTGTGGCGACCCCTGAAGGGAACAGCCGAAAGGAAAAGAAGAAGAAGCAACACAGGGGTAGGACTTGATAACAGCGATTACTTTATTTGTAACAAGTCAGTTCATTTTTCAGCTTTCTTTCACCTCAGAGACAGATTAAAATAGATTTTGCAACATTGCTATAATCCTTTAAGTGCAAATGATACAATGATACATTTCTCTACTGGAAAAAAATACTACTGACTATTTATATAATACACTCTCTATGCTATACATGGGGAATGTGTCGCCCGGATGTGAAACGTATTGATGGAATGTTTCAAGTGTGCAGAGACGGTCGGGGTGAACACAGAAACGTGACTAAACAACAGTTACAGTATACAGAGGAAGTTTCCATGCACACTATTTGGTTTGCAAGGCTGCTGTGCAAAAGTTGTTGTGTTTAAGACACTGAGCAATATCGACGTGATAGCCATTAACTGGATGACAGATGAGCGCTCGCAGGGGCAACACGGTCGATCAGTTTACAGGCACTGCAAAGATGAGTTTATACATTCTGAACGTGGTGACGCTTTACTTTACGGCTCTGTGAATTCTGATTCATTTTGAAATTGTTTCCTGGAAAGCAACATGTGATTTGGTACAAATTAAAGTTAAAACAGGGAGTGAGCAACTGGTTCACTGCCACCTAATTGGTTATTCTAGCTAAATGCTAGGCTAGCTCGTCTTTTGTACTTTTAGCTAGAAGCAGACACGTTGAGCTGCGCATGCAGGCATACAATTCAGTATATTTGGAGATTGAACTTTTAAAAAATGACTTAAAAGTGAATAAATATTTTCTGAGGTTTAAATGGAGCAATGGAAATGTCTCTAAAAGACAATAAATAACACACAAAACAACCGATTCAACAAAAATAAATCTCAAAACCTACAGTTTTTGGAAATTAATTAAAATTATAAATTAAAATAGTTCTTTCCAGGCAACTTTTCTAATAATAATTCTAATCAGAGACCTGTAAAACAAAGCATTACCCTTAATCTTTCTGTTCTTCATGCTGAGGGTTTATATTTATTGCATTCTATATAGTCGGCGCTCTGTCCCAACATGTGAGGAAGATTTTTTTTCACGTCAGCTGCAACTGAATCTGAAATGTAAGCGGATAAATAAACACCCCTGAACTCTGTGGCAAGCCTGACACTCTTAAGCTCCGTATAGCAAAGCTTTTACACATAACTGGCCAATAACCTGAGGCAAGAGCAACAGACATACGTGTCCTTTACAGCAAAGGGAAATTCAGGTGTGATTAAGAAACAAAGACAAATAAATGAATGTATTTTCCATCTGCAACGCTGACGACTGCAAAAAAAAAGCCAGTATAGTTGTGTTAATTTCAATGCGTGACGGTCAAATAACAGTACATAAGATCTATAAATAAATGTATAAAACACAGGAATGGGCCTTTTCAAGGGGGAAGGGGTTCAGCAGATTGCCTTTCTGTTTCTTGCTGGTTCTCTCAAGCGTTATTTAAAGAGGGTGGAAGATCTTTCCTGATGGGCAGCAGCAGCATAGCTTATGATGACAACTGACCCACTCTAACTCTGCCGTGTAGGACACATGCAGAGAGGACGGGCAGGACGATACTTGAGAATCAAAGTGTCATTGCTGGACGTCAGGGCACCTCAGGGCGTGCTGCCCAAACCGAGGCCGTCCTTCTCTGCGGACATGGACTTGACCAGCTCCTCCACCCAGCGAACCTCAGAGGCCACCTGCTCGGCCAGGGCGTCGTAGCGGTTTTCCAGGCGCCCAAACTTGCGCTTGAGGATGTTGGTGGACTGCATGGTGAGCCGGGTCTCCTCCTGACACTTCTTGCGTTGGGCTTGAGTGCGCTGCAGCTCCTGGCGGATGTGGCTGAGGTCGCTGGAGATGCTCTGGTTCTCCTCCTTATACCATCCCTCCTTCTCTTCGTATATGGACAAAAGTGCGGCCACGTCCTCGCGACACGAGCGCTGATTGCGCTCCAGATCCTTCAGACCTTCCTCTGCTGCGGCAATCTCCTCGAGGACCTGGGAGAAGCGCTCGAAGTTGACGTAAGTGTTGTTGGGTGGCATGCTGGAGTGGGACTTGATTGTGTACTCCTTCAGACGAGTGGTCTTCAGGCGTCGACGCTCGGGCTTGTGGTCTCTCTCCTCTGGGCGGACGTTTCGCCTCTTAATCACCTGAAGAGGGAAAAATGGAAAAGTCGAAAAATAAGGACAATAATTTGATGACATCACCAGAACATGACCAGCTCAGCAAACCTCCACTCAATACCAGCTGACCGACCTCAGAGACTTCACATTACTTTATGTGCAACAATTTAGAAATGTGCCAAAGGTCAGAGCCAACACTGGATTCTCCCCATCTGAAGGTTAACGTGACACTACGTCGCCAGACATAAATGCTAAATACTTACCTTAATCCAGGGGTGTTCAAGACTGTCATCGATCGTCATCCTCTTCCTGCAAAAGAAAACAATCAACCAAATTAAAAGTCTGAGATTTCTCTTTTTAACCGTTTAAATGAAATCTGAAAAAGCTCGTACTTGGGATCCTTGACCAGCAGCCGTCGTATGAAGTCCTTGGCCAGTTCACTAGTATTGCTGAAATACTCCTCATCAAAGTCATAGTTGACAGCTGAGATGTTTGTCAAGGTCTCCTGTTTGGTCTCACCCAGAAACGGCGACGCGCCGCTCAGCCTACAGGAACACAGATGAAAAGCTTTGCTTTATTGAACACATGGACGCGGAGCTGAGGCGCTCGATGTCGCAAGAAATGTCAACAACCTATCTCGGGGTCAAACGCTACTCACAGAATGTATGTGATCACTCCAATGCTCCTGCAAAGACAAAAAGAGCCGAGCGTGAATGAAACTGTCACACAGGTCAGTAAACAGCTTCAGAGGGGGAAAAAAAGAAAAGATGCTGACATCTTACCACATGTCCGCCTCCAGTCCAAGTGGCTCATAGTTTACTATTTCAGGCGCTGTAAAGCACAGAGGAATGAAAGCCTTAATTCAAACCAGATGTGGAGATCTGAAACGCACCACCAGCCACTTACAAGGTTTAATTTACTTGCCAGTGTGGGCGCACACTAGTAAACAAATATGAACTTTTTTGTATGACATAGAGGGAGGAGGGGAGAAGGGACATGAGGGGAAACGTGAGGAGAAACAGGAGGAGAAACACGATCTCACCAACAAACTCTGGCGTTCCAAAAATGTTCTTGAACTCGTTTCCTGCTTTAATCTGATGAGCAATCCCAAAATCAATCAGCTTGATCCTGGGATTGGGGACGTTCTTGTCCAGCAGCATGATATTCTCAGGCTGAAAAATGAAAACAATAAAGCTAAACGTTAGTCTGAGAATAAGGTTTGTAAATGTGAAAAGCTCCAGATAAGCTCTGCTTTTTTAGATCCTCTATCACGGACTCTGGATTTTAAACTGTTCATATGTCGCACAGTGGAATACCATAATCAATGGTGATACATGTATGGCAGTAAGAGCCAGTCTATCCTAATGGAGCCAGTGGACTACTGTGCTGAACATGAGCCCTTAAAGCCTAATGTTATGCTCCTTCTATTGCAACTAACTGAAATGAACAATGAAAGCATCTCATCTGTTTGCTCACTGTGTCAACTTGACTCATCAATACTCATATTTTAAATGACTTTGTGAGTCCAGAGCTGTGTCCTGTCTTTCAGGGGGGAAATGTCTAGACCCCTACATCACAACCTGAACTTCATGTACTTTAACAGAACTTCACACCATAGTGTCAACTACGACTGCTGGCCCGGTGCCTCACAAACAGGCCGTCTTATCCGCACAGAGTGCTAACCTTGAGGTCAAAGTGTGCGATGCGTTTCGAGTGTAGATACTGAACGCCGTCCAGGATCTGCTTTAGAAACTGGGTGGCCTCCTCCTCCGTCAGAGACTCCTTCTCAGCCAGGAAGTCAAACAGCTCCCCTCCAGAAACCAGCTCCAGGATCAGGATCACATCAGTCTTGTTTTCAAAGATGTCATGCAAGGTGATGATGTTGCTGTGTTGGATCTCTCTCAGGATGTTCACCTCACGCTCGATCTCTTCGCGGCTCACGCCCCGCCTGCTGGACGACAGCCGTCGCTTCTTGATGAACTTGGCTGCGTACTCGATACTCGTGCTCTTCTCCTTACACTTACGGACAATGGCGAACTGTCCGCTGCAGGGAGGAGAGAAGAAAAAGGATTATACAGACCTGCTTGTCTTCTGGCATTCAATTTTACTTTACTGTAATGGCTGCCTTTTAAACCAAAAAAGGACAAAACCTGAGCCTTATCATCATATTACAATACACAAAATCTAAGACAATATCTGATATTATGATTTAAATACAATATCAATATATATACCCAGCTGTTAATTGTTGTTCACCTGTTTTATTTTTATAAATTGAGAATTGGATGCACTCACGTTTAATGTCTGCATACCTTTCTATCTGAGCATACACACACGCAAACACACACACACACACACTCTCTGCCCTCTGCGTTACAGACTCTACACCACAGCAGAGGTGGAAAGGCACATTGAGAGGCAGTGATGTCACACTTTTGCTGCATTACTGCAGAAAAAAAACTAGCTCAGGTAAAAAAAAAGTTGATTTTACCTATTAAATATTTACAATTCTTTCAAAAACTATTAAGCACAATGTAAAAATGATATTTGATATGCTTCTAAAATATTCTAGCCTTTATCTGATCTAATGTTTTGGATGGTTTGCAAATCGTACTTGGCCTAAAAACAAACTCATCTCAAGTGACTGTATGTGATCTGATTACACTCCACGCTCACGTGTGCTTTTTTTGGGGGGGGAACGCCGAGGACTGATAATCAGGCTGAGTCACAGAGCTTGAGAACAGAACTGCTGCTATCTGGTACTTTCACAAATGAAAATTAACTGTCAGGCTCTGCATATACAAACAAGTAGACAGTTTTTAAAGCCACCAGGCAGGTATTTGTATTTACACAACAATAAAATGTACAGACATGATGATACCATCTCACCTAATGTATTATGAGCGTGTTTTGAGCCACTGTCTGTCAGATACAATGTGTGAAGACAGAGAAGGAAAGGCAATAAATACCTGCCGAGCTCCTCTCCCATCTCATAATACAGCTCAACATCCTCTTGCCTGAAGCCAGCCATGGTGTGCTGACTGGAATGATGATGGGAACGATGCCTTTAGATTCCCTGCAGTGCACAGGAAAAGGAAAAAGATATAAACACAACAAAACCTGACACTAACTGGTGTGGATATGACAGGCGGCACAGGGATCACAGCAAAACCGGCATGCAGAACGACATTGTGACAACAGTCATAGTTATAAGCCACAATTACTATATTTTAACTACACGGATAATCGCCTCTTAGTACCTGGGCTCCTTTACTCCTTATTTGGCTCGAGTCAGCACAGCTTTAGTTTTCAGAGACTTTCTGGCTGATGTCAGACCTCTGCATACCAGTCCTACTTACATCATCTCTTGCCCTGGACCAGCTATCTCTGACTCAATTAAAGGGACTTGGATTCTGCCCCCTAGCAACTATTTTTTTTTTTTTTTTTTTTCATTTAAGCCTTGTTTGGGGGGACCGGTCTATATGAGAAGAACACGAATAAAATAAATCCATGTCTGACTGAGGCTTTTAACGCGGTGGGAGCTGTAAAAGATGCTGAATAGCGACTCTGCCGTCTATGTTACAAGCAGCCAGCTGAGGCATATCATTAATGAAAACAGCATAGAGGTCGATCGTAAATCCAGAAACACAAAAGGAAACCCGTGCCACGTGTACAACCTATCAACTTCTTTAAAATTAAAGGAATATAATGATCAAAAAGGAAGAAGTACACGGCTTCCCAGCTACGGGAGACAGCTAGCTTAGCTGGATAACTAGCTAAGGTTAACGTACAGTATAAACACCGGCTTTCGCTGTTTGTGACTATTCCTACTTCAGTGACGAAAACATGCGATTGCTAACAGTGGAAGACAGTTAGACGTGTATATATTTAACCAAATGAAATGTGAAGGTATTGCTATAATGCATACTTACAGTACGGTTGGCTACGAGTGCTGCATTCCCTTCCAAAGTAGTCGTGTGAATTCCTGGACTGAATGATGTGAAGCTAGCCGCGGTGACACACTGAACTTCCGGTTTTCTGATTCAAAATAAAAGCATACAAACCGGGCGGAGTCATAAGTAATATGGTAGATCATTGAAATGTTTTTATAGGCGTGCTCCAACAGTATTAAGACATGATTTCTGATGCGTTCGCCATTTGCTTATATTGCAGATATTCGGGACCCAATATCATCTTATTTATGGTGCATGATATGGTAACGTTATATTTTTCTGCACATGTTGGCATATACATCCTTTCATAAAGTACCGTATGTAATCCGTCTGTGCTGAATAAATACAATTCTATCTACCTCTAACAATTCTCAGATTATACTGAAAAAACATACTTTTCATAACTACTATTTTCAGCAAATGTGTCCATTTTTATGTGCCAGATTTTAAGTTAAGGTTACTTGCCATTTAAAGTTAAAACAAACAAACAAACTAACGTGTTTTCCCTCATATACCACAAGCAGTAATGCATCCAAGCCTTCCCTCTTCATGAACTTGTGATACGTATAATCTGACCAAATTAAAATTAAAATTTAAATTAAAACATTGAAGCAAAGTAATTTTAGGCAAGTCCATTTTGTTTGCTATTACTTTAGTAAGCGCATTAATCTGGTCACTAAGTGGTAATAATATATTAAGCTCAGTGTTTCAGCCACCAGGTAGTGGCAAATGTGTCAAATTCAGGGCAGAGCTTCAAAAGAGAAGCGCACATTGAAACGTACCTTTTTTTATTCTGAAGGCAGCATTCGGTTTATTTCCGTTGTTGTGTCGCTTGATGCAGGTGAGCGTCCGACAGCAGGGAGAGCATATGGAATGACATCATGCTGAGTGAATCAACCAGCTACAGTGCGTCAATGAATAACAAGATCGAGCATGCAAAGATTAAAGAGCGACTGAGGTCATTCATGTGTGCCATAGGTGAAGCGTACACTTAACAATAGCCATTTATTTATTTTTCCACTGATATTTTTATATCGTGTAAATATTTATATACTCTGAGTGCACCGCCCTCGACTTTTTCCTGCTGTTGTGGCTCTGGAATTTCCCCGGTGTGGGATTAATAAAGGAAATCTTGCCTCATGTTACAACCAAATGGATGTTAATGATAACAGGATAATCCTCAGTATAAGTTAAACAATGCTAGTTAAAAGTATCTTTTACCAGTTCAGCTCTTAAACAGCAGTTGGCCACTGTCAAACAACTTACTGTAATAGCTACTTGCTTAATACTGTGATAATAATATATAGTTTGGCCATTTTATTTGGCAGTGGGCCCATTAAGTTTCTTAGCAAACACACGTTCGTGTAACATGTCAACATTTTCTTACCCTGAGATAAGTATATTTATTGAGAATATAAGAGGATGATTATAAAGGAGGTATAAACTATAATTACAGTAAAAGTACAGGGTTAGGGATGAAAATGATAGTTACTGCCTTACCTGCCCTGTTAGCTCAAGTCTGACTTCAAGAGTCTAGGTCATTATTTATGGATCCATGTGGTAAGATAAGGTTTTTATTCAGCGAAGACATCTATATATGTGTAATGAAGAGCATAATAGCTACAGGGGGCCTTGACAGAATTTATTGAATGTAACATTTATCAGTCTTTTTCTGCATTACAAACGGGAAAATGAAACACACGGCGAATAACAAAAAGTAGATATACAGCTAAAATACTTATTTTAGAGCTACTATATATGACCATGAAATCAGGCAATCTGATGGACCATAATGAACTGCTCCCCTCACATTAAAGGCTCGGTTACTGTGTTATTTTCATATTTTATTTTTCAACTACAAAGCTCAAGTAAAACTATTTTATATTTTCATCTTTTGTGACGTCTGCACCTATGTCAAGACTTTAATTGTTTTCTTTTGACTGACTTTGTCTTTAATCAATCGGGGACATGTTCAGTCGCGCGTCAGGAGCCACGTCCAATCATAATTCCAGCACAGCAAAGTGGGCGTGGCTCGTTAGAACAGCTGGTGCGGGGCTCGTGTGGGGCTCGAGCCGAGCGGTTGGTTGGTCGATGGGGGAAACAACAACAAGCTAGGCATCATGAGGGTCCCTGAAACACTGATTTGGGCCGCTTTTCTCATCCAAAAGGTGAGAGAGACCGAGTTTATTTCTTCAAAAACTGCTTCTCTGTGCACTTACTTCGCATACCGGCGCATGGTTGACGAACAAAGATTGGTTCCTTTTTTAACCGTGCTCTGGGATCTTTAGCTCGGATGCTATGACTGTTAGCTTGCGGAGATCACCGCGGGCCCTGGAAACTCGCACATCACTCACCTTTTAGATGTTAACATTAACGAAGGAGAATTATCGCTGATTCACTTCATCGCCGAACCACTCCAAGGTCTACGACACACCGCATTTTAGTAGCGATTTGCCGACAGTGAATCGGTACAGATTGGCTAATAAGTAACATCGCGCGACATTAACGTTACATATCTGTGGTCGGAAATTTACTTTAGACTTTAGAGTAAAATGTTTCACTGATGAACATGATGTCACTCCGTGAAATATTAATAGCAACTGTACTGTGACCTTCTGAGTCAAAGTATAACTCGTTTTGACTGGCAGTTATTCCTCTCAGGTATATATAGCAATAGAAACAGACCGTGATTTCACAAATACGAAGAATGTTTTTAAAATCAGGTACTCCTGAGACTTTAGGAGCATAGTTACTGTAGCTGACAGTGAGTAGCACTAGGCCATTTGGCATTTATCTCGTCAGTTTATTGGGTTCGAGATTAAAGTCTTGTTTTTCTTTTCACAGTATGCACGTAGTGTGTAGCCACTCTGTTCCTCAAAAAGGCACGTTTAAATTATAATTCTAATTTTGATTCAGAAGGGCCATCGAGTTGCTGGTGCACGAGTTTCTTAGGATGTAGCTAAACCTGTTAATGCCTCATTAACTTCTGTTTTTGAAGAAATCTGTCAGAGTCGATAAAATCTGGGCCACAACTTAAAATGGCCAAGATTTTTAATATTAATATAGTACACCTTGACAGATATGTTATCTCTCTTTTAACATTTTTTAATAGGTTGAAGTTGTCAATATTTAAAAAGAGAATTAGAAATATATAAGAACTAGTTAATAAGAGAAGAAGATAATATAATAATAACACATTGCAGCAGAAACTCTGCATTTTATGCTAATTTCAACCTTCCTACTATCTTCCCAATGTCCTGCGGACACTGTCTGACCCGACTATCAGTCAGGTTAAAGGGATTCTCAAAAGAGATGAAAACCCCTGAGAGAGGTCACAGGTCATAGGTGCACCTGGCAAAACATCCCCTCTCCTAAGTGACAAAGACAAAGGTAAAGGCCAAAGTGTGTCAAACTTCACTTCATGCTGGCATTTCGAGTGTCTCTGGCTCGTCCCGCATCCTGTGTTTGGCTCTAAGTTTAGCAGGATGTGTTGAGGTGTCCCTCTTCTGCGTTAAACATGGAGCGGCCCTTGAGCTTTGAAGCTACTTGTAGAGACTGATTCACTGAGCTACTTCTTTAACACATATCCTACTGGTCACTGTTTTTGGCCATGTTAACATAGCACTGCACAAACATAATGATAATCTTTTTCATCCACAGTCTGTGTCTGTCTGGATCTGGTACACCCAGTGTGGACGAAGCAGCCAGAGTCTGGTTTAGCTGTATGATTGAATGCTGTGTCACTGTCTTCTGTCCATGTCAGAATGTCTGTTGGTGTCAGTCTACGGCCGTTCACAATAGACAGGAGTGACGCCTCCAGAGACGCATAATCACAGACCCACAGTCTGCACTGGCCTGTCTTTACAGAAAATGATATTTATTGTCTTTTGATACACAGTTTAATTCTGAGGATGGCCGCCACTCATTTAAGCCCAGTGTTTTACCACTTTCAGACACATTGTGATCTAAAAAACCATTTCCCCAGACAAACTGTAGCTCATGACTTTACAGCCTTCTTTTGTTGTCTGCATTCCTCTAACTATCACTCTGACTTTTACAGGAAATACTGGAGTTC
The DNA here is from genome assembly GCA_008933995.1 of Datnioides undecimradiatus. Taxonomy (NCBI): domain Eukaryota; kingdom Metazoa; phylum Chordata; class Actinopteri; order Lobotiformes; family Datnioididae; genus Datnioides; species Datnioides undecimradiatus. The sequence goes on from WARS01000052.1 coordinate 4,084,884, forward strand.
TCACTGGAGATGTGATATTAATCTTTACATGATCTGTGTTCTGATTTTAAAACCAATCTCAATTGGTTGCAACTGCTCAATCCCAATCACCAGTATTGTCATCATCCCCATATATCAATTCATGAGCAGCTGCCAATAACGTTCGAGCGTATGATTAGTTAGAAACACTTCATTGAGATTTCGAGTAACACGGACGTTGTTGTGTTGACAGGTGGTGGGAGAGTACGGCATGGCCCACTTCAGTGACACGGGCAAGAGCAAAGGAAAGGATTACTGCATATTCTTCAACTCGCAGTGGGCACGTCTACCTCAGGACCTCAATAAGGCAGTAAGTCAGCAACAGCAGATGTAACAAAGCCTTTGTAACAATAAGTAACAACGCTTTTCTTATAAGATGTCTCACAGCCACACAGACGGGTAACAGCCCATTACAGTCTGCATTTCTACTGTACGTCAGCGATCAATAAGATGTTTTTCAGGAAGCCTCCTACTAGATGCTGAAATCCGATCTTTACTCTTAGCGCATGTTTGGACTATGGTAGCATCTTTCTAAATCGGCTGCAAACGTTATTTATATTTATGACTAATATCAGAATAAAATGAGTTACAGTAATCCACCCTGGAGGAGATGGGTAAATGCATTCATTACACGTTCTACGTCACGAGAAATTAAATACACAACACACACAACATTAAATAAATGATTTATCATTAGCATTATAATGTTTTTATTAAGTGTGAGACTGCAACATGATTTCCTCCAGGTCTGGTTAACACTGGACATGTTTTGTCTTGAAGTCGCGTCTGCAGATCTACGACCTGACATCATCGGTCCTGTGCTCGGCCTCTGAGGTCCCAGAGGGAGGCTTCCCAAATCGCATCCCCATGGTGATGAGAGGCAACTGCACTTTCTATGAAAAAGTCCGACTGGCCCAGATAAACGGCGCCAAGGGCCTGCTCATTGTCAGCAAGGACAGATTGGTAACCCTGCCTCAAACTGTAAACATCTTAAAGGAGCAGTGTGTAGGAGTTAGTGGCAGCTGGCAATAAGGGTGCAGACTGCACCCAAATGAAAACTATATATATGCAAATATCAGGGGCTTATTCTAGGGTAATGATAAACCACAGTAAATTGTAGTTACAGGTGATTATACACCACTGAAACAGTAATTCTGAAAATTATACTAATACTTGCACACTGCACCTGTAAAGCATGATGCTGAACATTAAGATTCACTTCAGAAAACAGAAATGTGCATTTCTTTTGTTTTGTTTTTGAAATTCCAGACACCACCGGCAGGAAACAAGACTCAGTACGAGGAGATTGACATTCCTGTAGCTCTGCTCAGCTACTCTGATATGCTGGACATAAGCAAGGTGACACACACACACACACACACACACACACACACACACACACGGCATTGACACAGTAGACAAACTAACCTCTGCCTACATGTAGGGTCAGTATTTCTCTATGTTCTCAAAATCTGGAGCCTCACCCAACTTACGGCTGTTCTGTAACTCCTGCAGACCTTCGGCAAAGGAAGGCTGGTTGCCATGTACGCACCCAACGAGCCTGTGTTGGACTACAACATGGTGATCATCTTTCTGATGGCAGTAGGAACAGTCGCCATTGGAGGTTACTGGGCCGGCAGCAGAGACAGTAAGAAGTAAGTGGGCACGGGACAAGGGAGAGAGCTGGAAACTGTCATCTAATGTTTCGAATGCTTAGTTATGTTTGAGAGTTCAGATCAATACTTCTAAATCCAAACTGACCAAAGGGAGAATGAAAGAAGGACAAAAGTAGCTTAATTTATGCAAAGATAAAGTCTTTAAGGGATAAAGATGGTAATGTATTGTCAGTGATGCTTATAGTATCTTTTTGTACCAACAGTACATTACATCGCATTATTATTGCAGGACACAAAGTTTCCTTCTTCCTGCGTTTAACATTCTTTTAGTCCCAACTGCTAAATTTAAATCAAAGTTGATTTATCAGGGGAGTCAGCTCCAGGGAAAATTAGTCACCATTTTCTTGGCAAAGAAGTACGAGCGCTCAGCCTTTTCTCTTTGAGGAGCGTGCACTCGTCTCTTCGTTTCAAACCGAGCAGTCTGCATTGTGCCGCCGCGGCTCCACTAAAGGGCACTGTTGATTGTTTGAGGCCGTACGAGTGACTCACCAGCTTAAGCCAATCCCGGCCCGTCCTTCCTGACGGAGTTGCCAAGGTGACTGAGGGCACAGTCAGATGGGGTCTCTGACGTGCAGGACCGCAGGCAAAAAAAACAAAAAAAACAAAAAACAGTTTGAAATGTGAGTTGTGTGTTTTTTAAACCAGAGAAGGAAGCGTGTGCCTCTCCAGCCAGTCAAAGGATGCTAAATATTGACTGTGGAGGGTGGTGACGATCATCCGGGCTGCTTCGGCAAATCACCAACCATCAGTCAACCCGTGAATACAGTTTAATGAAACAAAAGAACCCAGGAGGCTGGTAAATGATACCAGGATAGATGAGCGTGCACAAACAGGTCAGCATGCCTATCTGACTTTGGTTCTTCTTCTACTGCAGGCGGTACATGAAGCACAAGCGGGACGACAGCGCAGAGAAGCAGGACGAGGAGACGGTCGACGTCACGCCCATCATGATCTGCGTGTTCGTGGTCATGTGCTGCAGCATGCTGGTGCTACTCTACTTTTTCTATGACCACCTGGGTACGACGAATGCTCTCTCACACACACACACACACACACTCACACGTTGATCTGTACACACATAACATTTGCTTTTGATCAAAGACACTCATTCGTGCCTTGTTTAAAAAAAAAAAAAAACCCCAACTCTGTGGCTAGAATCACTTTCATGTGACCAATAGATTAATATTGGTTTCAGTCCATCTGCCCAGTATTTATTTCTGTGGGGGTGTGGTTTGCTTCTGAATGCTGGTCTGTAATTTTTTCCCTCATCCATCGTGGTCTGGCACGGCCCACGAGGCATTTTTGCATTGGCTATAGGCTGTGAAGACGATAACCAGCAGTGTTGTCCCTGCAAGGCAAACCATCTCAGCTTTCACGTACTCGCCCTGTCCGACCTCCCATCTGCAACTTAATTGTTTCCCGTGACCGTTGCATGAACACAAACCCTTCTAACACCCGATTATACGAACACGACCCGTATTAGGCAGCCATTTCTTTTTTCCTCTCATTGTTAGACTGGATTTATGTAGTGGTTGTTTGTCACATTTTCCACGTTGCCCCCTGATACTAAAACGTATTTAAGTTCATCCCCGCCATATGGCATCGCTGCCTCCCGGTATGTTTAATATGGTTTTCAGCAGCAAGAAAAATCCATTTAAGAATCAAAATATTGCCCAGATCATCTCAGCAAATCTTCCAAAGCAAAGTGAGTAAATGCGTTCTCCATTTAGCTCCACTGCAAACTCAAGATTCCTATAACCCACTCAGGCAGCAGCCGACTCTTCTCTCTTATCGTCATTTCTTCTGGCAGAGCAGCCCAGTGCCAGCGTCATGAGGCTGCAGATGCAGTTTACTGATCTCAATCTGTGAATGTCAGTGAGTGTGAGGACTTGCTGTGCTGTGAAAGAGCGTAATGGTTTGAGATAACGCGCCGCCGGTGCAGGAGACGGGTTAAAAAACTGGCAGCCGCTGACAGACCGCTTCGAGCTATTGATCATCAGCTCTGCATTCACCCAGCAGACTAAACACTGGACTCAGAGCGGTGACGCTGAGGCTGCTATGTAGAGAATATAATTCTCAGATAACACAACACAAAAGAAAAATGTATTTCTCCAGCAGAATATGGGTAAACACGATGTGATGATTTGCACTAATCCCCTGCCTGCCTGCTGTTTTCTCACTGTTTAGCAATTTGGGTCATAGCCATCTTCTGTGTGGCGTCCTCTGTGGGCCTCCACAGCTGTCTGTGGCCTTTTGTCAGGAGACTCCCTTTCTGCAAGTGCAGGTGAGCATCAACGTGGTCCCACAACAGGTCATATTTCGGATTTCTCATACAGATTCATAAGTTCTCCGAGCTTTGTCCTGGGTTCGGATCCCAGACGAGCACCCACGTCTCAAGGAGGAGAGGTGGCAGTACAAAACCAGATGGATTTGGTCAAATAAAGTTAGCAGACGTCAGATGGGGAAAAAAAAAAAAAAAAAGGAGGTGCACTGCAAAAGGAAACAAATTAATGAAACCAAAAGCCGACTCCTAACTCAAGAGCTTTAACAAGATCTAACTGACCCAAAGTAAAACAAAAATAAGACCAGAACCCTCAGGAAACTGGCCTGGCTTACACTTAAAGCAGCACCCCTGCTCCCAGTGTGTGAGAGCAGAGCATCTCTGACTGTGTGTGTGTGTGTGGTCACTGAAAAGCTTAACCCATCCTAATCCCCAGGTATTTAAGCGAGTGCCTTTTGCATTAAAACCAACAACATTTCTCAAATATAGGCTAATCTGTACTCTGCCATGTGATAATCTTGCATCGTCTTGATTAGAGAGTTGATTTTGAACCTCTGGCCAAAAAGTGAGATTACGGTCACACAGGGGAAAAACCCTCCACGTGTAGCAGTCAAGTGGGGCGCCTGCAACCCGAGAGTGTAGCACCGTGCCTCAAATAAACTGCTGACTGATACATTTTAAGATAATAACCACAAGTGAATGTTTTTTAAAAAAAAAAGTACATTTCTTTATTATAACTATATGTTTTGGTCTTTGGCTCGTCTTTTGACCGCAGGGTGCCAGAGAACAACCTGCCGTACTTGCACAAACGGCCGCAGATCCGGATGTTGCTGTTGTCGGCCTTCTGCATCGGCGTCAGCATCACCTGGATGGTGTTTCGCAATGAAGACCAGTGAGTGCAAAGAGACAGTGGGTCGAGACACAACAGCAGAGTCTGCACTGAAGGATATGTTGTTTCTGTGCGAATAGCCTGTCAAAGTCTAAGCTGTGAATGTAAGCGCACCTGTGTTCAGTGGTGTGTGCGGGTTTCCCTTTGTTTGTGTGTCAGGTGGCGTGGTAGCATTTTTCTGTCTGTGCGTGATAACATGTTGGAGGTGCACTATGTGACGATGGTGTGGGCTGACTCACAGTCTTGCTATGTGTCCTCCAGGTGGGCGTGGGTGTTACAGGACGCCCTGGGGATCGCCTTCTGTCTCTACATGCTCAAAACAGTCAGACTCCCCACGTTTAAGGTAGCCTGGTGCTTCCATAAACCATAATAATACAAGATGTTGTTACTTTTAAGGTTTTAATTGTATTGAATAATAAATATTTTGCTTATGCACCACGCTGGTTGTAATCTGATGTGTGTTTTTGTCTCTGCAGGCTTGCACCTTACTACTGACGGTCCTTTTCGTCTACGACGTTTTCTTTGTATTTATTACGCCCTTCTTAACAAACGTAGGTCGCAACCATTTCACACGATGTTCATACTGTCCACTGTCACTGTTCCCACGCATTATGCTCACGTTACCCACGGCATTTTGGTCCACAGAGTGGGGAAAGCATAATGGTGGAGGTAGCGGCTGGTCCCTCTGACTCCTCCACACATGAGAAGGTGAGCTTGTTTTCAAATTCCTCAACTCCCCTCAGCCCAGAGGAAAAGAAGTCAATAGTAACGCCGGTGTTGTTTCCTCCAGCTTCCCATGGTGCTCAAGGTGCCGCGGCTGAACTCCTCTCCCCTGGCTCTCTGTGACCGGCCCTTCTCCCTCCTGGGCTTCGGTGATATCTTAGTACCAGGTAATTGAACTGTGTCCCAACAATAACCACAGCCAACCCGATTTTTAGTGTCACCGAGCAGAAAACACGTCGGCCATGTAAACACAGAACAACCTCATCATTTTCTGGCTTCATATTTATTTGTATATCACATGATGTAGTTCTAACAAATTCACAACCAGGCAATAATGTACTTTCTGCCATTATTATAACATTTCATTTTATTCAGCTCTTTAGTGAATTCAGAAATATCCAGGGTTTGATCGCTCAGATAGTAAGATTTTATCGTATGCGTGAATATGATGAAAGGTGGCCGAATATAGACAAGTGGTTCTCGGTTGATTTGAATGTCTCTTTTGTTGTTTGCTCTGTCAGGTCTGCTGGTGGCGTACTGTCACAGGTTTGACATTTTAACACAATCCTCCAGGATCTATTTTGTGGCCTGTACGATCGGTACGTACATGGGATTTCTGGGATTTCACACTGCTGCTTTGTAAACAGTCTGTAATTGCAGCTTTAATTAGCAACACGATGGGGGTTAAAGTCGCCAATGAGCACAGCGAACTTTAAAAATCACTTTCAGTTTCAATGTGGCTTCAGAGCGAGAAGCTGCAGTATCATAAGCCTTGATAACTGTTGACCTTGTGTCTGCCGTCTCTCTTTTTGTCTCTTTATCCCTCCGTCAGCATACGGCGTTGGCCTGCTGATCACCTTCGTGGCCCTGGCCGTGATGCAGATGGGTCAGCCGGCCTTGCTCTACCTGGTGCCTTGCACTCTGCTCACCAGCCTCACTGTAGCGCTGTGGCGCAGGGAGTTGCCCCAGTTCTGGACTGGAAGTGGATTTGTGGTGAATACCAGTTTGATATGACTGCCTACTGCCGAAGAACAAAAAGACTTTAAAAAAACAAAACAAAAACGACAACAACAACAGAAAACACAAAAACATCTAGTTAAATAACGCAGAATAAAGTAGAACTTTAAGTTGAGTAACCCCTTTAAATAATTCCATCCGTTCCAACTGCCTCTTTCTGTTTTACTGTCCTCCTCCTTCCCTCCATTCCCCTTCATCGCTGCTCCTTGCCCTTTATTTTACTGTGGGTGTGCTCTAGTCTGCTGCTGAGGGCTCAGCTGTCTGTGAATGTCACTGCAGGTATTCAATCTGGGCTTGCTACTTTTACACTCAACCATTAAAACATCCTGATCTTACATAAGATTCCTTTTTTGGTTTGCTGTTTTTTCCTCGTAGTAGTTTTCTGCGTTCACACAGCAGCTGTGATAGACAGTAGTTGTTCTTGGTGGCGCTCTTCGTGCTGTAGATTAGCTCACATGTGTTAGTAATGCTGGTTAGCATGCGTTATCTGTGTGGGTTAGCGTGACTCAGCCCTGTGGGATTTTTCTTTGTTGGACTTTCCCTTTTCTTTATGAATATCTGGGACTTTTTAGCCCTGTGTACAGGAATACCTCTGATAACGTTAAAGCTCCTTTAATTTGGATTTAATATGTAAAACAGCACATGATGATAAACAAAAAGTCCATTTAGCCTCAAATCTAGCTGTGGACAGAGGAATGACTGTATATTCTTTGGTTTTGTTTGTCTTATCTACAACTATCCTGTCTTCTGTTGCCACTGATACATTTTGTCGTTTGTCATCACAATTCAGCCACCTTATATATACACTTCTGTTTTTGTCCCCTGCAGCCTGCCATAGTGCTCGCACCTATCAACTGTACACAAACTGCAGCGCCGCAGATAGAGGGGCCCTCAGCTAAACCGGAGCAACAGACCACAGAGGCCACCAATCAGAGCGAAGAATCACCCCAGCAGCTGCCTCAGGAAACGCCCCCAGCTGAGAAAAAGGAAGAGGAGAACAAATCTGACTGAAAAGGATGTTTAAGACCGCATTTAACATGTCACCTTCCATGGTTTTGTTTAAGTTGAGGGGTTTTTTTTCTACGTTGTGTCTCAGTCAATGGACATTTTAAGTACGGACGTTTATTTGCACTTGGTGCTAAGGGAGGAGCAGAGGATATCTGTTTTCTGACTGGCTGGCTCAGCGGGGCACCGGGATTGCACACGAGGTCGAGGCATTGAAACTGATAAACCCACCAAGTCTAAAACCCGCACAGCCGCCACAACAGTTTCCACTCACATGCAGTCTGCACCACCTCTAAAGGGAATGAAAAGCCAAATCTGGAGGCTACACAAGCTGTTGAACAGCAACTAATCCCATTAACCCGGGGCTCTTAACAGCCACGAAGGCCCGGCCACACCAGCGCTTAAAAGCAGCAAAACCTCGCAGCAAAATCAGTTAATGTCACTGCGATTAGCGGATTCGTTAACACTGGCAAGTTACTTCATGCCCCCCCCCAATCCATAATTACCTTTTAGCAGTGTCCACCTTTATTCAAGCTCCTCTGATTGAGCATAGGTAAACTGCCCCACAAAAAGGAGGAATGAGTTTCAGACAGTTTGGTAAAATCAATACAAAACAAGCATCTTTTCTGATCACTGATTAATCACATTAGTATTTTCTTTATCAGCAAAAATGCCAAAGGTTTTCTTCTCAGGAGCGTTTCTTGTCATACATGAAAGATGCCCGACTATCTTTGGGTTTTGAGCTGTTGATTGAACGAAACGTCACTTTAATAAATTAGAGCAGGAATTGACTATTTTCCGATATAAAACCGTTTACTTAGAGTTGGCAACTGGCTAATTGGCAGATTTCTCAATATTGTAAATAACTAACTGGTTGCTTTTCTGCAGTTATTAAACGGGTTAAATGCACTGCGTGAACCCACGGTCCTGCTTCTGTCACCCTGCAGATACTGAAAATGAAATGAAACCATGAACAGAGGAAGTTCACAGCCAACCTGAGAGTTCAGTTGTGACTGATTCGCACCGGCATTCGCTCATCACCCGCAAGATTTAAGTAACTGACCCTGCAGGTATTCAGTATGTCACCGAGCCTGGAGAACCAGATATTTAGCTGTGCCTCTTTCTGGTGTGGCAGGGCCGTGAAGGTCTCAGGGTGCTTGAAATGAACTTGTTTTGTATGAGAACTGATCTCATCTAAAGGCTTAAACAGCCAAAGCTCGTATTGAAGACGTTGCACGTTGTTGTGCGCAGCGTGTGAATGTGTAAAGCAGGTGTGATTTTTCTTTTCTGGGAAATTACAATAACTGTCAGACTCTGACCCAGCAGCCATAGTCCGACATCAGAAAGGTACGGGCGAAGGCAGGTTTACGACTCTGTTACAGTCCAATAAACACTTCATTTGAAGCTCACTGAGACCCTTAGCATCAAAAGCACACAAATACATGACATAACAAGCCTTTTCTGTCTTTTCCCCCGTTGTGTTATTAACACCCGAGTCACAGTAAAAAGTACCGCAGTGACGAGTTTCACACCCTTTAAACTGTGGCGCTGGCGTGGCTGTTGACTGAGCCAAAGTGATCAGACGTTTGTTTTAAACTGACGCATTCGCTGGTGCATCACAGCTTTGGTATATTTTATTTTGCATGCTACGATTTTGATTTTTTTTTTTTTTTTTTTTTTTTTTAGCATTTAAAAAGCAGTGTGTATCCTGTCGTACAGATCTTGTGTTCGTTGTTGGTGGTGCGACTGTTTGACAAAAACGCTGCCCACTGCAGGTCTGTACGCCCCAGTAGTTACTCATACTGTCTTAAGAATTGGTTTTGGCCTTAAATGCGTCCACATTCAGGGAGGTACAGCAGAATGTGTCACGTGGGGAAAAGAAAAAAAAAGTTGTTTTTATGGAAAAACACGAGTGCTGTTCTCTAAATGTCGGATGTGCTGCAGTTATACGTGTGAGCTGAGGAGCGAGTGACGGGTTGTATTACTTACGTTCAATAGATTAGTTTGTATGAAGCATTTGCACAGTATTTTTGAATTCATGGGCCGACGGAAGCTGTCGGTTCGTATCTGTACATGTAAAATCATAATGTTTAAAAGAAACCGAAGGTATCGTCATATCCAACGTTCAGCCTGCTTTTGTTTTGAAAGTCTGAGCGGCAGGTGTCACGTTTGAACATCGGAGCCGAGCAGTCACTTCATTCATATTTCAAACCTATTAACCAAGTTCAGCATTTCTGTGTAGAAGTTGAGGTGAAAAGCTAAGAAGAATTTGGTTGGAGGTCAAACGAGAGCAGGTGCCTGGATGTGTGCCCTCGCTGATTTCCAGGATGTGAGACTATTCATTCACCAGTATAGTTTGTTGTCACCAAGTGGTTTTTAAAGCCTCTGTTGAGGAATACATATAATAAAGAAACATTGTATCTGACACTTGAGTGTGTTGTTTTTGTGGCACGTTAAGCCGGATTAAAGCTCTGGTTTACGCAGAGTTATGTGATCGAGTGGCCCTCGGCAGCTCGTTCAGGATGCTGTCTGTTGTTGGCTCTTGGGACGCCGACGCTGAGCGTAATTCAGCCACTTGCAGAGGTTTTTCAGTCTGAATGTGTCTTTTCATCGCGGCTCTCCAGCTGTGAAAAAGGTCCGCTGCTGTTCAAGCTCTGCGGAGATGAACAGCCGCCTGACAAGGAGCCCCTTTGTCGCTTCAGCTCAGTCACTCAAAGTGGAGGGCTGTTTATTCTGGATCGCTCTCCGATCGACTAACACGCTGTGTTCGGCGGAGGGGTTTGCACACAGCCCCATGTGTCTACAGTTATTACTGGAAATGCACAAAGATGAACTGACTTTCTGTCAGCAGCACATGAGACAAATCACACACTAATAATATGTATAAAGGGACAAAGATACATATTTATATAACGAGGTAAATGAAGTGAGCTACTTTTTTAATGAATTACAAGAAGTGAGGAGTGGACTGTATCAGTTACAGATCATAAGTTCAAAAATCAAATGCACAAACTTAAATGTATCTGTTTCCACTCCGCAGTCTAACCTCTGGGCAATGATGGCTCACATCTGTAAGCGACGCCCTGAGGTCTAATTCATGATGAGCAGTCAGGAGGCACCCAGGGAGAAAGCCAGAGAGACGTCAACTAACAGGTTCTCCAAAAATTTCAGCCATGCTAAATGAAAATATTTGTTGTTTGAGGGTTAAAAGGCTCACAAGTTCCCTGTTTGTTGTTCCCAAAAGTCTGAGTTAAAATAATATGAATCAAAGTCAAAAAGTCTTTTTAGTGCAAACATGTATTGGCATGTTTATCTGAGGTCTATCTACCGGTGTTGCAGTCTTTCTAGGACTACATCAACCGTTTTTGTTTCTCTGGACAGTGTGTTGCTGCTGAGCCGCTGAGCCGCTGATAAAAAGAGGAAAAGGAAACTATTCACATGACTTACCACGGACAAATCATGTGAATCCAACTGCTGAAGCCTAATATTAGCATCAGGTTAACTTAAGAATACGTTTTGGTGCAGGATGGGGACATTTACACTGGAAGTGTGTGAGGAGAGAGCAGTAAAATTCAGATGAATGTAAAAGACAAGTGTGTCACACTGGGTAAAGGAAATGACTGGAGCCATGTTAAGGCCGTGAAAGTCCACTAAATAGAAAGTGAGGGATGCAACGTGATGTTTGTCATTGTTTGCAGTCATTCACAACACTCGACGTCAAGTCAATCATCTTTTTATTCCATGACCCACTGTCTGGGATTTGGGAGAAATATTTTTTTTTTTTACACGGAATCAAAAGTTGACAGTGATCAGTTTCAGTTTCTACCTGAGAAAATAATAAACATAGGGATAAATGTTACGCCAGGGCATTATTTGGCGATCTGTTACATTCTTATAAATGGTTCCAGCAGCTTTCTGCCTGACGCGACCCTGCGGACGTTGCGTTGTAGACTGTCATGGTTTACAGTCAGGAAGTGCAGCTGATGGTATTTACAAACCATGTTTACAACTAAAAAAAAAATGTAGTTCCTTCCTGACACTTCACTGTTTATGATTTGAATACAAAGTGAGGAACAGGAGCGCAAAACAAATGGCAGGGTTCATTATTTCTCAAACCAGGATATTGTGTTTGGCACCTTGTCGTATCCAAATAAATGTAAACCTGGTAAATCTACAGCTTCCTCACACCACAATTATCTTTCATTAAATTAAAAGGAACGCTTAAGAGTTAAAACACGAGTGCTACATTCATTTAAAATAAAAAATGATTAAAAATGAACTTTTCATAAAAGTCTTTGGCGTCACGTACAACCGGTCAAGCTTTTTACATTTTATCACCCAAGTGTCACACAAGCAGTTACATGCTTTTTACTCCAGGAAGAGAGCGTCTTGTGAAGTCAAGTTCCTCTTCATGCTGGACACATGTGGACATCACAAAGTCATGTCCCAATGTCTTTTAACAGCTCCATCAGTCCCTGTGTGTCCAAACTGCGGTCCGTTGTTCAGGATTAAAAGAATATTACCTTCTCTTTGCCCGCTTCCAGAACTTCTTTGGGAAATGGAGGCGGCACTGGTGGTGGAGCCTCGCTGCTGCTCCTCTTGTTTGTGCTGAAGGACTGGGACGTTTTCACATTGCAGGCAGATCCTGGTGGGTTGAAGGTGCCTGACGGGAGAACAGGAGAAAAATAAACCTATAAAAATAAAGTAAGAGCCACACCTGACGACGTTTAGACCGCCCTCAGTGATTTTTCCCGTGTTTCTGTGGGCAAACACCTTCTTTAACTGGTTTTTACTCAAACCTCTTCTCTCATGTGCGGCAGGCTGCAGATCGTCCACGAGGCCACGCTCATCAGTCACTAACAAGTTCTGCAAGCCCAACCGCAGCAGCGAACACCTGCGCGTGGGAGCGCTAATGTCGAGACCTACACATCGAAACCACCAACTGAGAAAAATAGTCCCTTCTGCAGAGTTCGTTCTCCTACCAATACACAACTGCATCATATCAAGCACAGCTACAGAAAGCAGACTTCTGAAATGATTCTCTACTCAGAAAAACGGGAACATGTAATGTATGTGTACAGACACAGAGGTGATCTGTGTGACGCCGTCTCTACCTGTATGGTAGATTCTTTGAGGACTGGCGTTCCTCTTGGCTCTCAGGCTGCCTCCTTCTTTCCCGGCCACTCGAATGGGCAATACCTGGTTCACGTCTATAGAGGCTGGATGTACAGAGACAGGATCCAGTTTTAAACACCGTCCAAAGCTTTGTATCATTTCAAATGTTCAAATATACAAATACAGGAAGGAGGAAGACCTGCACTGTGCGCTCTCTGGTGAGACGCCTTCGACTTAAAGCCCTTCTCCTTTCCCTTGGACAGAGCAGCAAGTTTGGTGGGGATCTGCTGCTGCACGACCGCAGGCTTGTGCACCTGGTTGGTGGTGCTGATCAGCTGGATGGGGAGCTCGGGCTTGGCCGGCTGGGGGCTGATGCTCTCCTTGCGCGGTGGCACTTTTGGAGGGATTTGCACTGGATCTGAGGGGCCGGGAAAGACGTGGAGCTTTGGAGGTAAAGTCAGATTCACACCGCCGTTCACAACGCTCCCCCTGAACGACTGGTGACTGGAGAGACTCCAGTACTAGACAGAAAGAGGAAATATTTCACTAAAATGAATTCTGCCTGTGAGAGTTAACTACTAGTGCTTCTTTCTGGAGATGCATTTTACTATCTCATCTCATCTTATTGCATATCTTGATTATCTTAATTATAGAATACTTCAAAATGTCACTGTTATCCTGACTAGATTAGACTTGGTGGTGAGGAGAATATTTTTCGATATTAGATACAAACTTTAAATTTTAGTGAGCCTAAACAAACTCGTGGACACATAAATGGACAATAATATTAATAAACCATCGACCAAAGTAAATTCCTATTCCTCACATGTGCAGGGTCGTCGTAGTTGGACAGTCCTGGGTTTGGGATGCTCTTCTTTATTTTCTCCTGCAGCTGCTCCAGACGTTCCCTCTCTTGATTCAGACGCTCCTTGTCCTTGTCTACTAATTTGGTGGTTTCCCGCAGCCTCTCCAGGCTCTGCTGATAGTTCTCCCACTGCTTCTCCAGCTCGGCCTTCTCCTCACTCAGCTTCTCCTCCCACCTTCGGCAGTCCTCCTCCCTCTGTTGCACCTGAGCCTCCAGAGTCTCAGTTTGCATCCTCTGCCGCTCCCTCTCCTTCTCCCAGCGCTGCTGCTCCTCCTGATGCTGGGCCTGGAGCTTGTGCAGGTTGGCGAGGTCCTCTTTCTGCTTCTCCAAGTTGCGCTGCTTCTCCTGCTCGAGCAGCACGCTGCTGTAATGGCGAGCAGGCTGCCTGCTCTTTGACTGGAAAGTGTGCTGCAGCTCAATCTGGCTGTCCTGCTGGGCGACGACTGCCTGCACGTTGAGCCATTACACACATTCACAATACACAGCGGAACATATGAGACACAAACACACAATTTATTTGGCTTTTAACAAATCACACATTTAGCTTCAGAGTAGTTTATGGCCTCTTACTTGTAAGCTGTACAGCCTCTGTGCGAGAAGTATCACTCTGTCACACACCTACAGGGACACAGCGCAGCAGTGACAATGAAGGTTTCTGCATGAGCAAGTACAGGTTAAAAAGGAAAATAAACAAAGTATGTATCAGAAGGGTTACCTCTGCCTCGGGGAAATGGCTGGAGGTTAAACTGCCGTTTGGCATCTGAGTGTCATCATCAGCCTTGAGACAAAGCAACACAATGTAAATACATCATTTGTTATAACATCAAAACTGAGGTAAGGTTTAGATCCTTTACGCCGGTGTCACTCACAGACAGTTCCAGGCCCTCGGAGTAGTTTGTATCTGTGAGTGAAGGGTCGCTGCTGGTGTGACTGCTGTACACTGGAATAACCTCGCCGCCACCTGGCCTCTCACCTGCATGTCCATCTGTGAAAATCAAATCATGAACATCCAAAGTCAAGAAACACCTTCACGCGTTCAGCAGGAGAAGAGTCTAATTTCTGCTTGGGATGATGTTTGTTGTGCAGGTACAAACAGCAGGATGGAGCTACAGTCACTGTCCGACCTTGCAGCTCACAAACAGTTTTTGTTAAAGAGACATTGTGAGTGTGACTCCCCTTGCTTCGTTCCATTTACTGTTAACACACAAACATTAACCTGCGTTTAAAGAGGTCATAATATTACCGTGTTTACGTTTTTGTCGGCTTACTTTTCGTGGCGCTTGCAGCAGGGTAACCATCTGCCACTCCAAAGGTCTTTGCCCTCCTGAGCTGCCCCCCCTGCATCTTGTTCTCACTCACAACAAGGGTCGGGTCTCTTAGCCGTAGGAAGAGCAGGTTCTGCAGGTTCTCCACTGGAAACAAAAGACACCTTGTTAATCTCTTCCTTAAAAGACACCATCCGTGCTCTCTGAGTCACGACTAGGCTGCATGGGAAAACAGAGCAGAGGATATTTACTTGTGTGCAAATCATCAGAATTCAAATATGGACCCATGGCGATGTTGTTATAATCAACAGATGCAGAAATGACTGCAAATACCAATATTGACTCATTATCTGAACCATGACTAGACTGATTCACATACTGAGGCCAACTTGAAACTCACGTCTCAGCTTTTACCTTCATCAATGGCTCCTTTAAGCAGCGTCTCCCCCTGCTGGAGGTCAGTGGCTTCCCCTCGGAGCAGCAGCCCCTTGTGGGGGGTTTCCTGCTCCATCACGGTCTCGTAGAGAGCGGCAAAGATCTGCTGTTTCTCTGTCAGACTTTGCTTTATAAGGTCATCCCTCGCCTTTAGAATATCTAAAATAAAAGTTACAGCATAAATAAACGACATGTCGAGTTAATGCAGTGGAAATACAGACAGATACTGGCTGAGCACTGCTGCCTTGTTCCAGCTTTACAAAGTGCACATTAAAAAAAAAAAAAAAAAGAATGCAAATATATTTTATAATTTATTCTACATAGGAAATTCAAATAAAGGTCTCTTGCTATAGTTTCTGTTGATTTCCATCTAAAATATCTTGTACTGGAAATGATAAAAAAACAAAACAAAAGAAAAACAAAAACAAAAAAACCCTACAGTTGTCTCTTTTGTTCGAAATTAATTATATTTATGAAATTAAGCCCAGAAAAAATGTCTTCATCACGTTTTATATGGACAACTTTCCTTTTGCCTTTATAAGAGTTTCACCAACAAACATCATAAAACACAGGAAAGCTAAATCCTTGAAGTTTGGCGCAGTATGAAACTGGCTTGAATTTGATTTTTGGCAAAAAATCTTAAAACAGGAACACAAGTGAAAAAGTCTTTTGCTGACTGTGAGATAAGTGGGAAACGGCCCATCTGATAAGCTTTAGCAAGTGGTCGGTTATCTCGGCGCTCTTACCTTGGAACTGTTGCAGTTTGGCAGTCAGATCGCGGTAATGCTCCTCTTCTGGATAGCTAAATCACACAGACATCCTAATCAGAACTCTGATATCTGTGACATTAAATAATATGTGCGTCACGCTGATAAGGCTGCGAGAATCTGATACTACTCGATGGCTGAACTGCGCCAACGCAGAACTTAATTATGATATAGTATTTCAACTATTATCGGTAAAAACTCATTCTTCTCTTTTATCCCAGAATTCCTCAGCTCACCGGTTCACAGCTTCCCTTATCAGCGCCGTCCACGTGATGCGTTCCTCTATGGAGCTTGTGTGGATCTCGTACATCTCTGGCATGCTGGTGGTGCATGCACAGATGAGGAACATGGCTTTGTCTTCCTGAGCCACTTCCCTAACAATCAGCCTTTGGAGGGAGATCACCGGTGGTTTGTTGTCCTGTGAGCCACATTATATTGAAGGCCTTATTAAGAAACTGCTATCACGACCGTTCTTGGATTATTAGGTCATATCATGTCAGAAGTGAAAGGAGGCCTGTGTCTTCGACTTAACATTGCCTCTGTCTGTGTAGAAAAACTAGACAAATATGTTTTGTTTGTTTGTTTGGGGAGAACTCACCACAGCAGCAAACACAAGCTTCTGATCCTTCTCTTGCAAGAGGAGGAGCACGTCAGACAAAAGCACAGCATGGATTTCTGCAGGAAGACAAACGCCGCTCAGCATCGAAAAACAAGTTTTTTATTTTTCACTCAAGCTCCAACAGAAGATGGATTTGAGCTGCGTCGTCTGTACTTCACACTATGTCTGACAATTAAATGACATTAAAATATGCAGTCATACTGGCTCTCTTAATCTTACGGCTTTGATGAAAGCAATTTGCCCTTAAGTTGATCCAACAATTAGATAACACAAAGGAAATGCGTGCACAAGCCATCGTTATAAAACGCCGTAATCCACTGAGCCGTCAGTCACTTGATGCATTATCCCTCAAAGTGTCATCAACATGCATGCATCAACTTTTGGTGACCTTAGGGCAACACGAAACCATAAGAATGAATAAAACTGTGAAAATAAACAAAAGACACACACACTAAAACAAACAGATGTGAACTCTTGTTGTGTTTCATGTAGAGGTTAATGAGCAAACAGAGTGATTAACCGCGTGTCTTGTTCCGCCTTCTTACACCGTGATAAATACCACTGTAATAACGCTGTCTTATATAACTGTCATCTCTTATGTACTCTAAAATGCAATTGTTATCGTTACACCAGGTAATGATGTGAATGAACTATGCTGTGGGGCAGAGTCAAGTCCCATTAACATGTAAAAAGCATTTTCACTGAATATAAAAAGAAGTATTGATCAATGCTTATAACCAACAGATGGCCTTACATATATACATCCACTTAAGCAGTGGTCACTGACTAAGCCACAGACAGAGGCCACAATGTCAATAAACCCAATACAAACCTTTCTGTCTACCAGATGTCTTCCAGGTGACGGTGCCTTCGTGAAGCAGCGTCTTGCTTCCCTGGATCAGGTCCTCCCTGCGGAACAACTGGCCGTCTGTCAGCCGGCCATGAGATTTCGTCTCCAGGCGTAGGCCGATCTCCCTCAGACGAGCAGCTTTCTCGTTCTCGCAGACCTGATCGTTCACCCGAGTGATGGCTTCCTTGATCAGCGCCAGACCCTGTACCAGAGACTTGTACTCTTCTGTGTCAGCTGAAAGCATCATGATATACATCGGTTTTGTTTCCTTATATGAGAACATGTTACACGCTGGTCCATTCCAGCCTGTTGTTACTGACCACTGTTTGAGATGCAGGCAGATTTTACCTTCAGTGTTTTGGATGATTCGTTCCACCAGGATGGGATATTTTGTGATGCGTTGAGTCACCAAGAGAAAACACTCAGGGATTCCCAACCTTCGCACCAGGGGCAGCTGACCTATTTTCTGGTGTAAAGAGAAAGGTTTGGTTTTTTTAGGAATGGCATCGTTCCTGCCTTTTCTCTTTCTACACTAAAAATGTAACATTATTTTCTTTTTTGTTAGTTGATTGTTGAAATGTAGAAATGTCACCAATTTAATAAAATATACTGTCCTTCAGGTATGCTCCTAATTTCGCGATTTTCCCATTCAACTGTCATTTCCTCTGTAGTCTCTTGCAGAGAATCACATGCATGTACATACATTAACCAATGAGTTAGATTGCTTACCCTAATAAGGACCTGCAGCTTCTTGTTGCTCTGCAGCTGCTCTTTGTAGAAGCTGATGGCGTCTTTGTGATGACTGCAGAAAACACTGTAACACTCGATCATTCCTTCTCCCAGTGCATCTGAAAACTAATACAGAAGGATAAAATGATGATATCTGCATTTCTAAAAATGGTACATGGAGAGTTCGTGTTGTGCACTCTTTATGTCTCATATGAAGTTATGCTTAGAATTAAAAAACATTATCTAATTACTGTCATTATTACGTTGGTACAAATTGTGTAGACGTTCTAGCATGTTAGCATACTTCCATTTCACTGTAGCTATGTAGAGTGTGTTATTTGCCAGGTGAATTTTCATACAGTATTCTCAAATTTATAGATATAAAACTGTACAATCTTCTAATCCAGTTGTCACTGCAGTCTAATGTCTGGGAATTATGCAATCATTTGGCTTAAGAACATTTGGATCACGTTCAACAATCTGTTTACAGTAAATTCATGATTCCTTTGAGCCTTTCTGAAAGGCCTCCAGCTCCCTACAGCTGTATGGTAAAGTTCCTCTAATCCTCTGTGCGTTATGTTGATATGCAAACTATACTGGCATTTTGACCTGAACGTGAGTAAATAATGACCCTAAAGTTTCAAGAAAATAAAACATTTTTTTTTAAAAAGTCCAATCTACAACATGCATATGTGTTAAAACTATCTCTAAGGAAAATCTCCCCTAAAACAAACTAACCCCTCTAAATAAATGGTATGGAGTCATCCCAACCTTTCTCCCCACAGTTAGACTGACTGCAAAGATCACAGCTGCCTGCTGTGGCTTTAAAACAGCAAGACTTTACCTGAGAAATGAGAATATCCCCCAGTCGTGTGATCTGGTAGTTGTTCGGGCTTCCTTCCTCTAGACTTTCATTTTGGTGCAATTGGAGGCAGTTAAGGAAGTGCTGGTGGAGGCTGAGCAGGGCCTCCACTCCAGGGAATAGCTGCTCCAGTCTGGCCTCCTCAATCAGCAAAGACTGCCTCAACTCGTGCATGTAGACATAGAGAAGGATTTTTAAGGTGCGCACATGGTGCATCTCCGTCTGGATCAGCTCTATGAAAGCGATAAAAAAAAAAGGATCTCTGGATTAGTTTAAAGCAAGTGCAGGTTAAGTGGCTGAAACAAACAGGAAAGCACCTGTGGGGTACAATGACAATAACACCTGTATGGTACTCGCTCAGTAACAACCAGTGGGTGCTCTTAAGCAAGGCATTAAGGTCTAAAGTGGACCAGTGAACCGGTTTTATGGGCAGTATGAAAAGAGCTGCATCTGAACACATGAAGGTGAATGACAGTAGTCCACTAGTTGTAGTATTAGTCCACATGCATTCCTTTGGTACTGGTGTCATTACACTTATTATCATAGTAGACAGGTTTTCCATCACAAGGTCATCATCCATCATCAGCATAATTACAGGAACTGCCATCTCTGCATTGGCAGTACAATTACTGTTCTCTGCCATTAGTGATCAAAGATACATCTTTAAATAGATGATTGACGTGAGAAAGTTCTACTTGTATACGCATCTACTTGAAAAATAATAATATTACAGAAGTTACAGTTTGGTTTTTGCATTCAAAGTGATTCATTTTCTAAACATTGTTCCCTTAAAAGACTCAGCTGGTTAAGTGTACCATAAATGACGTCCTGCCTTTTAACAGCCTCTTTGCTCAGAGCCCTCAGGTAGTTCTGGTCCACAGCAGTGCTCCATGACTCCGCCTCCAGGTTCTGGGCGTGGGACTCGAGCTCAGCTTGCAGCCGAGCATAATGGGAATCTGGATGACACATAAAAAGTTACACTGTGACTTGTGTCACTCAAACAAAGCGCGAGTGGAGTATCTCAGTGATTCATACTGGTCAAGTTATTTTTAAATCAATCTTGTGGCAAATGTTTTTTTACACGGCGCCAGGAATTACTCATGTCAAATCGTTTCATTACTCAGAAAACTGAAGTCAGCAAATTTCATGAAAATCTAAGAGTAAAATTATAAATATAAACATCTAACATGTTATACAATAAAGCCCCTGCTGCTTTGTACATCACACACTGATCCTTCCATCCCTCCATAACAACACAATATGACGATATAGGTACAGATGCCCAAGACTATAGCGTTAACATGCCATTAATAAAGTGAGTAAAAGTGAATAACAGTGTGTAACGTTACTTGATTTCCACAATTAAAAATGAAAAATTCCAAATTGAATCTACATCCTAGAAACTAGTTTCTATGAGCCATCACAGTGAAGTTGTAGCCAAGCTGCTGGGACAAAGGTACAGGGAGGTTTCAACAGCCTCTCATCCTGCTGACAGAGACCAGCTGACCTTCTAGGTTGATGGGCTCAGACACTGAGGAAACCAGCGACACAGAGTCCTCAGGGGAGAGCTTCAAACGGAGGCCTTCGATGTCATCCATCTGCACTGGACCGGATCTAGTTAGTGTGTGATGAGATGAAGCTCAACAGGTAAAAGTGATGTCAGTGCACAAACACGCATGCACACTAGAAACAAAACACACAGACACAAAAATGCTTGTAAGCTTTGGGTGCTGTTACTTATTTTAGTGTGATCAGAATTGGATGGTTGATCTTATCTATCCAGCGCCAATTATAACACAACATTTCTGTCAAAAGGAGAAATGGAAAAGAACGACAGACATCACATGACTCAGCACATCTCTTATTACCGTGATTTGGTTTGTATTTAAGCTGCTAACTCCTGACTGGAAAACAATCTGTCACATAAGAGGAAAAAACTATATTGGGACAGCTGTACTATGAATGTGAGCTAAGACACAAAAGGTACATGATGGAAATGAAGTCTCAAAATACATGTTCACCAACCTGGGACTTGTGTCGCTGGAAGTGGAGGAACCAGGCTGAGCACTGTGCTGTTTGGGGGTGACTGTCATGCCTGGTCTGAGGAAGCAGGCAGGGAGGCCATAGGAGGCCACGGGAGAAACCCTCTTCCCAGAGCTGAGAGACATAAACAGACTGTGACTGACGGGAAAAATACTGGCAAGTTTGGAGAACGAAAGGACAAAGTAACGGTCACGCATACATGTGTCACTTTGTCTTTTTACTCTACATGAATGAAAAGAGAGGATCTTTAAAATGTTTCTAAGATATTTTAAAAAGTATAAAAAAAACATAATATATGTTTGTTTTTAATGTTTTATTTTAAATGTTATGAGTTTTTCCACAAAGTAATCGCATCCCCACAGCACAAAACCAATGAAGGTTAATACGTAGATCACTGATATTTAAAAAAAGGACTTCAAGGACAAAGAGTTTATTAATCAACAGGAAACGCAAATAAACATACCTTTATTATTTGTTTCTGAAAGCCCTTTGCCCCACTTTGCTGACTCACAAACCCTCAAACAGACGGACTACCTACAAAAGGAAGAGGAGAGTGAATTTCATGGTGCTGAATCCAAACAACAGGCTGTTGCAAAACTAATCTAGCCCTGTAGAGAGGGAACTGGTTTGACAAAGTGCAACAGCACAGCTCAAGTCAGACCAGCTCTCAGGCAAAGACACAACACATAAAAACCTTGCCAGAGAACAAAGCTGCACTCCGGCAACAGCAGCTACAAATGGCATTATTACAGTGACACAGCTGCTCTTACTGTTTCTATTATACTTTAGATGGACGTTAAACGAGACGTGAGAATGTTAATAAATGCCTCTCTAATCACGTGACTGACACATCGTTTCAAACGCAGCTTTAAAATAAAAGTGTTCTGCATTTCTGTTTTTAAAGGTTTTCAAATTCAATAATCTCAATGTCTGTGGTGATGAATATCTCACCTTCTTCATCTATACTTCTGTCTATTGTTTTCCATTTTCTACGGTTTCCTTGTAAGACTGTTAAAAAAGCATGAAGGGGAAAAATCCAGTTAAACCAGTGATTTAAAAGAAAGGAAAATGCTAAAAAAAAACAAAAAAACCCAACAACCCAGTTGGCTCATATCCAAAGTGATGTTGTAACAAAGCCTGACAGAAAGCACAGCGTGCCCTTGTTTAAGATCATGGTCAGTAGCATTAGTGTCCCTGTTACAAGGTTTATCCCTGTTGTATACAAAAAGCCCCCAGCTGATTCACAGGCAGTGGTGGCAAAGCTTGTGACAAATCAGACAGAAAGAGGAAAATAGCCCTCTATTGCAGGTGGCAACATAAATCATATTGAACAAATACACTTGAACAATGCATAAAATAAATGATAAAAGTCATAAACATGGCAAACTGACACGACAGGGAAAGAAATGTCCACTTTTTTTCTGACTGTATTGACGCTCCTTAGTTTAAGAGTATTAGAAGAGAAGGAGCAGTTGTTTAAAGACAGACACACCTAAAACATACATAGTGCTGTTTAACTAAAGGAGTTGTGACACAAGCTTGCACAGAAGCTCTCTGCTAGCCTCTGGTTCACCTGTTAAACACACACTACAGACCGTGAGCGGAACCCTCAAATGCACACTACTTCTGTAGGCCTCAAACGCATCACAGTCATGAGGAGTTTAACTCAGGATGAAATGAAAGTCTCCCAGTGCTGCGACAGGTGGATGTCATTTTAAAATGAATCCCAGTTTTTTCATGTTGTTTTTTAGTATTCATTTTGGTAATATGCTTTCTGAAAAAAAAACAACCCTGTAAGTAACAGTAACAGGAAAAAGTAAGGCAGTAAATGGGTTTTCCATTGTTATGAATGGGGAAGTAATTCTCTTTTATCGATCAGCTAGGGAAGACTGATTTCAAAGATTGGATTATTTAGCATATTGGAACCTTTAATACCAGGAAACAAACTTTTCATGATATATTATCATGAAAGTCAAGATTGGTCATGCTGGGCCCAGACTTAAATCTCAATAATACTTGAGATTCATCAAAAATTATACAAAAGTATTAAAAAAAAAGACCCAAGTGCAGAAGTTAAAATGTCCAAATGTATATCAAAGTCTTCAGCCAAACATTTGACATGATGGTTCCCCAGCCATCAAATGGAGCTAAAACAGTGTAATGATTAATTTATTAATAGAATTGTGATCATCTATTAATCTTTATTTATTATGCAGCATGACTAAGAATCTACAGTCAACTCTACAACATTGTTCTGTGGCACAGCAGTGCTTTCAGCTTAAAAGCTATCAACATGCTCGCTATTACAACAGGTTGATGCTGATGAACCAGGTGTAATGTTTTGTACTATCCCCATTTTGCTTTGGTGGCGAGCATGCTAACTTTTTGCTAGTCAGCACTAAACACAAAGTACAGCTTTGGTTGATCAGAACATGAATAGTTATCAAGTATTCATGAACCAATGTACTTAATCTGTCCAGATGATGGACCTACATGACAGTCAATCATACAAGAGTATATCCTGAGGGAGACAGGAACATCAGCACCACATTTTATGGCAATCCATCCAATAGATGTTTGGATATTTAACTTAAAATCCACTAATGTCAACCTCATGGTGCCACCAGAGGAAAAGTCATGAGGGCACAAGAATTCATCTTCTGGGAACCACAAACGTCTGTTTAACGTTGTTTTGCCATTCCATCCAAGACAAATGAAAACACTGATCTGCTGATGGCACTAGAGTTTAAGTCAGGGGACCAACAGGATTCATCCTCAGGGGACTGCAGATGACTGTACAAAGGTTCATGGCCTTCCAGCTAACAGTCACTAACAGAGTTCAAGTTGGACCAGGGTCTCAGAACAACAGACAGGCAGACCGACCGAAACACAGTCACTGACATCCATTGACAGACATTTGCAGCTTCTACAAGTGTAAGAAAGTGTGACAATTCTCTGTCATTTCTTAGACAAAAATTAATTATCAGTTATTTGGAAAAAAGAATTTCAAGATTGCTTAAAAATCTCTGTTCTACCTGGTGCCTGAGAAGAAAATTATGGAAGAGAACCACATGATATTTCCTGTTATTCATTA
This sequence comes from Datnioides undecimradiatus, assembly GCA_008933995.1. Classification (NCBI taxonomy): domain Eukaryota; kingdom Metazoa; phylum Chordata; class Actinopteri; order Lobotiformes; family Datnioididae; genus Datnioides; species Datnioides undecimradiatus. The sequence continues at coordinate 4,109,137 of WARS01000052.1, forward strand.
CTTTTTCCATCTTTTGGGATAAAAAACAAAACAAAACCTGAATCTCTATACTTTGTACTTAACCAATCATATAGACGTGTTTTCTTTTTTTCGGGTTTGTTAATGTAAAAGCACTTTCCCCCAGGCACCTGTATCATGTTACTTTCTTTAAAGCCTTATGGTATGTTATTAGCTATATTTTGTCTGTATGGCTCAGCCCCTTGCTGTGAGTGACAGCCACACCTCAAATGATTCACCTACACTGGGTGAGAACAGAGAAGAATGAAATACAGGTCATTCCCTGAAAGAGACAAAACAAGACCAGCAAGTCTGCCAAGTATCCTGCAGAGGAAGGAAAGACAGGCCAAAAAACCTCCTAAATGCTGTGTTTGTGGAAAGTAGTGTCACTTAAAAGATATAGGCCCTAATCATTTAAACACCGCAAAACTATTAAAACAAACAAGAGTTCCTGATGTCCAACTGTGACAAAACAAGTGAAACCAGGTCACTGACGGTTAACAGCCGTGAAACTATACCCATTATCCCAGGAGGACATAAAAGCCGACTGATACAAAGAAACCAGTGATCCATGTTGCTCTTGTTCCAAATAAAGACCGGAGGCTGTATTTGTTTGACATTATCACACAGGTATAATTTGTCATAAAGACGAATGCCAGATGACTGAGTTTGCTGCTTCTTCACACCAACAGGTCCGGCGTGCACTTTCCATTTTGCCTTCACATCTACCAGCCTTGACACAGTTTACTCATTAACTTTTAGATACTGGCTGTGTATTTCTCTTTAGTGTACTGCACTGTAAACACATGCCAATGTGTTTCTGTCAGTACAAAACAGGTGAATCCCATCTTTACCCAGTCTTCAATAATGAGAAAAGAGTGATGCATGTATGCGGGAGCTGCAGGTGACGTACAGCACTTCCTAAGTATAAACATATAGGTTACCCACACAGTAAAAGCTAAATTTGACCTCCTTGAACTCCTTCATGCACGTTTTCCATTTTTGTTGAGCATTTGCAAATGTAAACCACAGAAGGATAGCAGAGGAAACAAGCAGCATGTCTTCGTGATCTGACACACTGACTTCCCTCTTTGCCACTGCCAAGATTGCCGTTGCTGCTGCAGCCTCTGCATGGTCATTACTGAGCTGTGCTGTTTTTAAGAATAGCAGAAATGATCCTGTTATTTTTGTTGTACCTCATACAGTTTAGTACAGTCCTTGTGAGGCAGCAGACATTGAATCTGGTGAACTCCTGTCAGTGCTTGAACTCAACTTGCAGATGTTACTCAGGGTTTAACTACTACAAGGTGAAGTTGTGTAGGATTTATGGAACTCTATTGGTGAAATGAAATAACAGTCTGTTGCCTTGAAAGGACAGTCCAAACACTGGCTCTAAACAGGGCCATAGGTTGTCAGGCTTGGAGGGGAGAATGGAGGGGTATGCAGTGAGCTGGGATCTGTTTACAGGCAGAATGGAGTAGAAAGTGTAGACACATCTCTTGAAAATCACTTATGACCCACTGAAAGTGTGTTGTGTGATTTTATTATTAAGAAACTCCAGAAAAACATAGGAACCAGTTGCTAGGTGGTAGAGCAAAGGAGGAGGGTCTAATTATACTCATTCTGCCTTTTGATTGGCTTCTGCTAAATTAAAACTTATTTTGCTCTTAAACATCAACATATTTCATCACATTTACTTTAACTGCAAGTTCAATGTATTGCAATACATTTATTTCAACTGCCACTTCAACTTCTTTCAGTAAATGAATTTCTACAGCCGCTGCAAATTTTAATATTTTAGCCATTTCACCTATTTCAACCAAAAAATGTTAAACCACACAACGGCATTTTTATTTAACGTTATATCATTCCGCGTAGGCTGTGTCATAGCGCCCGAGTTTAGTGGAATCTTGTATATTAACAGTTGGATTTCATATCATTCCGCGTAGGCTGTATCACTGCGCTCTAGTCTACTGAAATCTTATATATTAACGGTTAGATTCTATATCATTCCGCGTCGACTATATCACCGCGCTCTCGTTATTTAAAAACTTGTATATTAACTGTTCTCATATCGTTCCGCATGTAACACGATGCTCTATTTTACTTTCACAAAACGAAAAACTGTCAGAAATGTTCCATATTATAATCTTTCTCTTTAAGAAGAGTTTTGCGAGTCTCTAATTTGAAAAAAATGAAAGTGGGTTTGACGACATTACCATTAAGTTATCTGTGTCATCACCCGTAAGGGGGAATGTGAAGAATGCCAAGGTCCAAACGTTACTTCAGATGACAGAAACTGACCTGGATTCATAACATTGATCTGCCCACTGTAAAAATATGTCGGGTTAAATCAAGTGAGACAGGTGTTTTGGAGTTTCAGGGGACCAAACAGACAGGCGTATAGTCAGACAGGAGTGGCCGCAGGTGATGACTTACTAGCTAGCCTCTAACATGTAGCCATCCCGGTGTTTGCTTTTGGTTGTCATACGCAGGTGTAACGTTAAGCTAATTCGGCCACTACTGACCAAACTAACAAACAACCGTCAAATTACAAGACACTGATGCTCTTTATAATGTTTTAGCTGGTCGAAATCGAAATTAATGCATTCAAATAAGAAACTGCTGTCAGTTCTCCACGTTCATATCGTGGTATAAAAAGCAAGGAATCGGCGCTTTAGAAACAGCGTATGTTTTCTAAAGTTAGTTAGCCAGGTATGCTAGCTAGCACTAACCTTATAATGTTAGCATGTCACCATTATTGACTGTTTATCAACCTGTCCGCCCTGTTAACCCGCCAGGTAACAACAAGAGGTAGTAAAACCACAGTTTCATCTTACCTGATGTTGAAACAGAGCTGCAGCAGAAAGTTAGAGCGAAGGTTACAGACAAGTTTCGGTTTATATCCAGATTACGACGAGAAAGGGACGCACTCTGTCAACAACTTCCACTTACAGGAGGAGACTGAAGATGTCTCAGGAGGGACAAGTGCACGGATGAGGAAAAAATGAGGTGAGTCGGAGGAGGGGTGTTAAAACAGAAATCCCAGCCTCCTCTGAATAAGCCCTCCTTCCCTCTCTAAGCATTGTGGGAATCGGCTAGTTCAGAGTTGCACATACCGCAAGCTCATTCAGCAAGAGCTGACTGCTGGATATGCACAGGCTTATGAATGCGCACGTAACCCCGCATGCCCTGCTGGAATACATACATATAGAAATTATAAAATAACTTTAGCCTGTAATAGACAATGACACCAGTTCAGGCAATTTATTCTTTCAATTTTACCAGGCATCTATGGGAGCATGTATTTTGTAATACATTGATCAGTTTTATAGTTGCTATTATTACTGTACTGCAATAATAACTTTTTTACACACTTTATTTACTCTGATTTAAAGTGTATTTGGTGATGCACGATTGACATAATGAGACAAGAAGCATCTCCAGCAGGTATTAACACTGAAAGCAGCTGCTGCGTTCACAAAATCACTGTTTCTATTATTCTCTAATTGTTCCTCCTGTCCATGCCTGTTCCAAAAAGATCCCTTCGCTAATGTGCTTCTAATGTGCAGTAAGAGATGGTAGGACACAATCCAGTCTTGATTTTAAAAATGCAGTGGAGTCACTCTGGGAAGGAATCTTTAAGTAATACACTGACCAATACCTCTTTCAATTTATATATGGGAGTTTGAGTATTGATTTAAAATTACTTTAAGAAACATTTAATACTGTGATGACTTAAAGACTTTTGTCAAAAGTGCAAAGCTTGGTCTTGTCTGGCATTTCATTACACAGATTGCAGTTTCCATTTCATTCTTGTCCAGCAGGTGGCACCAGTGCACTGTAATACTTCTTTATGAGTTGGGCTTCAGTGATTGAGTCAGACCTTAATCTTGAGACCCCTGACCTATGGCAATGTCATCCCCGAATTATAACCATTTACAGACAAAACCATCAAGTATTTAAAATATGCAGTGTGATAAATTATAAATTAAAATTATTTTGATAAGTGCCTGACAGATATGTCATGAATCACTGATGAGATTTACCCAAGGCACATCACTATCAGCATATTTACAATACATTTTAATGTATTTTGACTGATCTTCTTCTGTTGTATTTGTTTTTTATTTAGAGCTCTTTATAGTTTTAATGACTTCTCTGCTTAATTTTATTCAGGATGTTTTGTCTTTACCTAAATTTTCAATTTCTGTTCATTTCTCCTGTCCCTTCATGTAACTTTAAAAGTTAAGGGAACTACTGCCAAAGGTATTTGATTCTTTGGTGTTAAGTAGTAGCATAAAAAATATTTAACAATATGCTGTCAAAGATTTTCCTCAAATACCAACATGTATATTCACTTAAAATATCCCACTCACTCCAGCTCTACTTTGTATGTAAGTTGAGTTTGTGTGCACTGTATCGTAGCAGACTCCAACCTTTCCATACACTGTGATAAAAGCACAACTTCCCGTCACACACGCACGGCATCATCATCTGAACAAACACATCACTGTCAGGAAAAACACATGAATTCACAGAATGGAAAATAACACAAGCGCTGCCAGAGCCTTTCATCAATGCACCTGCTGCATTATTTACAGCACTGTTTTATTTGATCTTGATATGATGGGCAGACATCTTAAGCTGAAGACGCCAAACACTCTTTCTCTGGGGCATCGCGTAGCAAAAAAGACCAAGTGCTGTTGGTTGATCATGAGTCCAAAAAAGCTAATTAGTATGATTTTCTGGATTAGAAAAAATAAACATAAGAGACTAACATGTAAAAACATTTCTATGACCGGAAAATACCTCAAGAATGACAACATATCAGCTATGTACAAAAACATCAATATATTTATATATATATTTATATATTTTTATCTTCTATACCCACTAAAATATACCAAAGAAGCAGCTATTGGTCAATCTGAGGAACTCGTTCACCAACATGTTTTTGAAAACGGTTTAAATATCCTTCAGCTGTAAATGTGAAAACTCAAAAAAAAAAAAAAAAGAGCGGGAAAGAAAAGAAAAGTACAGAAAGAAAAGACGCAGAAATAAATTTAAAAAAATATAACCCGACAAAAAAGTCCTGTGTTCATCCTGTGTGCCGTTTTGGAATACTGCAGAGTGTGAGGAGGTAAGCCACTTCAACCAGCTTCTCCAGTGGATAAGAGTTTGTTCGAGGATGGACCGTCCTTGACCGTCCAACAAAGAGTTCCCAAAGTCTTTTTTTTTTTTTTCTCAGTTCGTCATCCACTTGCATACAAAGATTCAGACACAGTTCCATGACAACTAACGGAGGCCACAGGCAAAATAGAAGGGCACTTTTTCTCAAAACTAAGCAACCCGGGGATGAACCCTTTTGTTGAATTAGGGGAAGAGGGACACAGTCTGGACTTTAGGGGGAGGGACAGTGGGTTTAGCAGCCTTCTTTGTCAAGAGTTTGTTTCACAGTTGAATCCATTATCCACCCAGTCTAGCACAAACTTGGCAATATATATATACAGTATATAAACTACAATCATGAACAAGAGAGACGCGGGAGGTTCATCCTTAAATACAAAAAGTGTCTTCTGGCGTCCGTGCGTGGACTTGCTGTAGTGTGTGTGTTTGTGGCATCTGAGGAGAAAAATAAAGTCCTGAGATATGCACTGATGAGCTTCTGAAGAGCGAGTGATAAAAGTGAGATCTATATAAAATGACAACAAAAAAAATATATTTAAATCTATAGCATTGACATGTTTGCGGGGGATGTGTACAGTATGTTAGGAGGGACTGGACCGCGGTAGGGCCAGTATTCGTCCGTTGGTCTTTCCCCCGTTCATGTGTGTGAACGGGATGTGGTGTTCCTCGTAACTGCCCCTCAGGCCCATGGAGGAGGCCTCGTCTCTGTCCAAACACTGCTCCCTCTGAGAGTAGGACGAGGGGTCCAGCGGGATGCTCTCCATGTTTTCCATGTCTAGGTCAAAGTCTTCGCTCTCCGGCGGCTTGTTCTCCTCACTGTAGAAGAAGGACACCTCCTGGAAGGTCGGATGCAGGTCCTCGCGTAGCATCTCGATGATCTCCTGGAAGGTGGGACGCATCTTCGGGTTGTACTGCCAACACATCTGCATCAAGTTGTGCCTGGATGAGGACAGAGGGAGAGTGAGATCAAGGCTGAAATGATCTGTTCAAGGTATTCAAGACTTCACTATAACCTAAATGATACTTCTGGTTATATTCTACATTTTCCTATTTGCCGTGAAAAGGTCTAAATCAACCATAAAGTGATCATCAAGTATTGCTGGTGCAGAACCCAAAGCCTCAGGTAGCCAATGAACTATGATCAGTTAATTTTGAATCAATCCACACACGCCATCCTGCTGCTCTAAATACCTAAAAGAAGACCAAGGTATAGTAATCTACAGCTAAAAATATTAAAAAGCAAACCATTGTCTTTTTAGCAATAATTGCTGAAAACTAACATTCTCAGTTTCCTCCATACAGATAATATTATGCTATATTTGCACTTCACCCTGATATAGCCATCCTCTCTGTACATGTTTTAATTGCTACATACAGTCTACTCTGTACCTACAGCCCCTTTTTGTCAGTGCCTCCTCTGTAGCTGTAACTGCAGTTTCATTTATTTTTGTGGCACTGATTGCAGTTGCTATTGATTGAAATGTCAGTTATTTTCTTGATCAATCAATCAACTGAGCCATAAAACTAAACTTTAAACTGACTTGACTCAGGTTGTCTGAAATAACTAAACGATAATGTTGTCATGAAACCTCGGCCCCGCTCTACTCACAGTCTGTCGGCGCAGTTGTCCGGCCGGTCCAGGTAGCCTCCATCCATTACGAACTTGAGGACCTGCTCGTTGGACAGGCCCTGGTACGGCTGCTCGGCCAGCGTGCTAATCTCCCACAGGACGACCCCGAACGACCTAGCAAGACAACAACAGCGACACAGGGAGAATGAGGACAGGCCAATTAGATGCCTGACGGGGTAAACCTCTGTAAACACATGAAGCAGCGAACAGGTAGGCTGAGGGCAGAGGCGGTGGCTGGTAAACAACATTGGATAAAAACAGGTTAGCTACACACCCGGGCTCTGATCTCTTATTTAAATGTTTGCAATATATTAACTGTTTTTTTATGCTGCTCTGGGGTTTTATGATCAATGTTGTTTTTAAAATGTACTCAACAGGAAATAATGCTTTTAGAAGGCAGCTTTGTTTGTTAATCATTTTACCACAAGAACCACATAAAAGGAACTTGTTATACAAATACGAAGCTGCTGATGACTTTAGTTTTTGCTTGCAGACTCTATAAACACCTCATTTACATGTGCTTCCAGTGCTGCTACATATTCACTTTCTCCACTTTATACAACGTATGGTTCCTACACATAAGCCCTGAGTCAGAGGAGTCACTGACCAGCAGTCTGAATGTGCAGTGAAGACTCCATCCTTCAGAGACTCCGGTGCCATCCACCTGACAGGGAGCAGGCCCTTCCCTCCTTTCCTGTAGTAGTCGGTCTCATAGATGTCTCTGGTCATGCCAAAGTCTGGTGGAAAAAAAGAATAAATACACGAGGAATAAATACATCTCATTTGAGTTGAACTATTGTTTTGTTATCATGCCTGTTCTGTATGGAGTGAAACCATGAAGTGTTATATTAAAAATGCAAAACGATGGCTGCATTTAAACTAAAATCCTCTTCGGGGGCTGCATAGACAGGATAGTGCTGCATCTTATGTATCCAGTGGAGCACATTCCCTGTATAATGTGGTATAGTGTATGCACAACATACAAGCATGGGAAATTATTTATGCAGCGATGTCTCATAAAACAAAATACAGCAAACAGGTAGGATTGCCAGAGTAGTAAATAAATGTGGCACATGAAAGCAGGAACTAAACTACATACTGTGCTAAAACGTACCTCCTATTTTGACGGTAAGATCGTGAGCTACCATGCAGTTTCTGGCCGCCAGGTCTCTGTGGACAAACTTCTTGGCGTTAAGGTAAGCCATCCCGTCTGCGATCTCAGCGGCCATCTGGATCATCTCTTTCAGGGTGGGTGGGGGACGCCCGGGATTGTTCTTATAGACACATATAGACAGACTTTAAATGTCTGATCTGTTTACACCGAGAATATGTATACAGACTTCATACATAAAAACATCTTTGATTCCACTGCATTAAGGAAAACCAGAAGCAGCACGTCTCTGAGTCAGTTTGGAGGCCTTGTGTTCATCTCTAAACAGTCCTGAGTCTAGAGTTGAGCTCACTTTGGGGCCCAACTGCTCAAGTCATCTGTCAACATTATCCTCCTGTTCCAATCCAAGTGCCATCTGTATATTTACACACTTCAGAGGATGATACATTACATTTGTACACATATTAAACCTCAATTTATGAGATCATGCAGTGGCTGAGAGGAAAGCAGCAGATGAACAGAGTGACGTGTCATCAGAGACATCGCTCTGTTTATTGTGATAACTGCCAGTTAATTGAATTCAAACTGTTCTGTGATAGTACATCTGGGCTGTGTCTTCAGTCCAGATAGGAGCTGGCAAACCACTACACTTTTAAATGGAAAGTTAAGCAAAATCTATTGATAAAGAACCACACAGACGTCAGAAAATGCCAAAGCAGATCTGAATTTGATCAGTGAGAGCATGAGAGGATTGAAAGTTAAGTAAAAAATCAGTACAGTAAAACACTAAACGTGTGTGTGAAACACTGTTGGCTCTGTCGACCTGTTTGTTTATTGTAAAAATAGAAGCAAAGATGGAAACAAACCATCAGAAATGTGTAAACACAAGCGCTACAATTCATTTTTTCTAAAATGCAGAAGTGAAAAGAAAGTAAGTAGCAAGTAGCAAGTATTTCTTCAAGATCACTGCTGTGGCTTCAATTCAACATTAAACCAATGCGAGCATAATTCACATATTCAGGCTTGTGTCTCAGGGTTGTAATCTGATTACCTCAGCATCAGGTCGCAGAGAGCGCAGGTAGCTCTTCAGGTCTCCGTGGGTCATCAGCTCCATCACCACCAGGGTGGGCTGCCCTTTAGACACAACGCCCAGCAGACGCACCTGGGAGACAAGGATGAGAGTGTTAGTCGGGTTTGGTGACATTTATGGCCACCGATGTGGTAACAGCAAGGTGATACTGTTGCCCTTCACACAGCTAAATGCAGGACAGTGTTGGTATTTGGGACCTTTAGGACTGACTATTCTGGATCAGCGCTGCGTCTAATTATTGACAGTTAAAACATGCTGGTGGGGTTCATTGATTCACACCCTGGCTGGCACTTTTCAGCACCATCGGTGAGCAAAACAAAACAATGCAGCTTGGTTTTGTTTACAAGTTGTTCTTTCAGAAGATGTCATCGTCCCTCCTTACCACATGGTGGCAGCTGAACGCCTTCATGACTGAGGCCTCATTCAGGAACTCGATTCTCTCTCTCAGGCTGGCCGACTCGTTCACCGTCTTCACTGCCACACGCGTCTCCCCCTCGCCCTTGATGATATCCTTGGCGATGCCCTCGTACACCATACCGAAGGAGCCCTGACCCAGTTCCCTCAAAATGCTGATCTTGTCTCTGGGCACCTCCCACTCGTCCTCCTCGTACACTACAGGGACATTTACAGGGACGTGTTACAGAGGCAGCTTCATCAAGACCGAGTACACGTGCACTTAGGAAAGCAGGTTAGTGAAGACAAGAAATTAGATAAACGAATTATACATTTCATCAGCGGTCAGATTTCTCTTCCAACATCTTTTTAGAGCCTGCTGGGTTTTTTTTTTATCTGTGGTAAATTCCAAAAGGAGCCTGAAGATGTTTTTTGATTTATTCTGAACTAAATGCACGCGCAAACAGAGCAGAGCCAAGTTTTTCCTATCTGTGCCAAATGTTTATATTTGTGCAATCCGATCTGATTCCATCATGTATTATCCATCATGCATCATATGACGTGTGCACTCATTAAATAAAACAAAGGTTTGTCCCAAGAGAAATCCACCTGTCCAAACAGGATTCCTCTGAATCCGATGCCCTGTTTCAGGTAAATAATCTGATTCCCTTAGTGCATGTAAAGGCATTTACAGCAGGCACTTAGAGAGTGATAATATGGAAAAACCTATTATAATTACCAGTGTTTATATGTTAAGATATTCAAGATAACTAAAGATCAATGTACAAAAAAACTTAAATGAAACTGGATCAAGTTATGTGATACGTGATGATACGTGTGTGATGCGTGCTACGAAAAATGAACAGAAATTCGTACATCATCAGAAACTGGAGAGAAAACCTCCGACGTGCAGTTGCATTTTAGAGTAAGGAGCCATTATCCTTTAAATCAAAACTCCAGCTTAAGGTTAAAAACCCCTCAGCGTCTGTATCATTGATCGAACGGCTTTAACACTTTGCTCACCATCATTAGCACTGAGATACTCCGGGTTTGAAGAGGCGTAGATGGGTCCACTGGGTCCTTGAGTTTGACTAAAAAGGGAGAAAAGGATAAGGATCGAACAATTACCACTACCAAAACATGAAATAATAAGAAAATGAGAGTCAGCGTTGAACAGGATGTGATAATTGCGTACTTCTTCTTGAACATGACGAATCCCGCCACGGCCACAAACAGCAGCAGGACAAAGCAGATGATTGGTCCGATGACGATCTTAACGATGTAGAGAGGGTCGCCTGTTGAACACAGCCGTCCAGACAGTGAGTCACATTTCAGGTGAAGAGCACAAACAAGCTCTTTTGAAACCAACTCATTAAACGGCTTGCGAGGATCAATATGCTGCCCTGGGAACATAATCTGCCCCTGTAGCATCTTTTGATCTTGTGATAATGGCTCAGAGGGCTGAGTCACGAGGCTCCTGTATGTTCATCAGCTTAATATTCTGCTTTTAAATGTGATTCCATTCATTTTTACATTAGCATAAAGGCTTTTAACGGCAGCTGATCAAAACAGATAAAGATGATTTATAATGGTTAAATAATAGCAGATTTACAACAATATGAGGATTAGTGACCTCTGCTTTAGGGCTTAAAATTAACATTCAAGCTGCTGCTCAAGATCTTTGCGCAATTTATTTCATTTTTCAGAGTACGACAATTATCAAAATAAAGCCCTACCTAACATCATGCCCCCAATCCATTTTTCAGTTCTTTCAGTGAGTAATGTCTTCACAGTGGCAAAGTGTACTCTACGCAGATTGTATGTAAAGTAAATATCAGCAAATTGGGAGTGCGCTGCTTTTCCAAGGAAATGGAAAAGTTGTTCACATATGGGAAAACAATAAAAACGACATATGATGGTAAAGGAAAATTTTGAGAAAAGACTTCATTAAGCAGCTCCATAGTTTGACACTTACTTGCATCCTGGACGTAGAAGTACGTAGGCTCGGTCCAGGATCCGTTCCCGGCCAGGGAGGTGGCCCTGATCCTCACCGTGTAGTTCCCAGGATGCATCACTTTCAGCTTGCAGCCACGGGTCACTTTGAACATGTTCCTCGACACGCAGTAGTGCAGCTCCTGCAGAGGAACAACAGTGAGGTTCAGGCAGCGAAAAAAACAAAGAAGCACAGACGAAATGACAAACGGCTGCTTCATAAATTCCATGTTTAAAATAACGTTTTGACTCATTGTACAGAACATCTCCCTCGTTAAAACCATTTCATGTCTTTTATGTTTCCACTGTGGAAACATCTAAGCCGTAATGGTTTTCCACCGCAACACAACAGCCAGATGTTTTGCAGATCTGTCTCCATAGAAACTAAAACACGCTGTGACGCTGAGAAAACTTGTCCATTAAGATAATCAACCAAATGCCATTAGCGAGTCCATAATGCAAATTTCCGAATCCAGGTCAACTAATAAGGGCGGCTTCTCTTATTTGTCTTTGCAGCATTGTTAAGTTTTAAGATGGATACGTTTAATTTGATTCTCAGTTAAATTGTCTTTCATTAGTAGCCTGAGCCATTATGTTTAATGAGAATGGGGAATATAATAAGTGCTTTCTGAGTAAGAATGCGCGTGTGTTTACATGTTGCGGTGAACTTGCAGTGAACTCGTGTAACTCAGATCACTGCAAAACACTAAAGCAATAAAAGGCATGACAGATGTGCGCACAGAAGTGTGTGTGTGTGCGTGCATGCATGTGTGTGTGCATGCGTGTGTGTGTGTGTGTTTCTTCACCTCAGTGTCTCCCAGCCTCTTGTAGTTGACCTCGTACAGGATGATCATACCATTAGGGGCTACCGGTTCCTGCCATGTGATGTGCACTGTGTTTTCTGTCACCTCGTAGTTGATGGGCCCCCTGATGTCATCAGCTTTGTCTGCAGAAAATAGAGTCACGAGTTTCTATCAAAACTCAGGTCTGTTTGGAGTGAACAGCAGATGAGATGTGCCCTCTGTTTGTTTTTACACTCTCTTCCGACAAACAAATGCAAAGAGGCAACAGTATTATAAAACGTTCACACACATTCTATCAATAATGTCATGTAATGCTGTGCTTGGATACGACTGCGGCTAAAGAATGAAAATGAAACTGAGTCTGTTGCTCACTTGTCATCTCTGCCTCCGTCTACATTAACTGCTCATAGCACAACACACGCGAATCTCTGACCGCATTGTAGTGGCTGAGTTGCATTGTGGGTAAAATTGACACCAGGTTTAGAGAAAAAGAAGGGGCTATCAGTGCTCCCTCACCTTCAGGCATTGTGCGGGCACTGACATACGCCGCCATGCTGCAGCGGGCCGGGTCGGTCGGGTGGTTGCAGGCGTGGATCTCAATCTGGTAGCTGGTGAAGTGGCGCAGGTTGGAGATGACGGTGGACTCCTTGGCGTGGACTGTGACCACAGTCTTTGTGCTTTCAAAGCTCTCTTCGTCCTCATCCTCGGGGACGACTGTGCCCTGTGGCGGGCTGGGGGCTGTGGTGAGGAAGGGGTGCGTTCGGTTGGCGATGCCCACCACAGAGCGCCGCTGTCTGGTACGTCTAGACAAGCAAAGGCAAGTTTAAAGTGATTTACAAGATGCATGAAATAATCTAATTCTAAAAATGACACAGGACACTCAGAGCACAGATGCACAATTTAAAAGATAAAAAACTAAATCGAATATTAAATCAGACAGATTGCAGGAAGCAGCAATTGGCACCACAATGATATAAAGGATTAAACCGCCCGTATACTCTGTCCAAAATACTTTGCTGGATGGTCGAGTAGCTTCAGAAACCCCCTCCTGTGTCCGACAATTGCTGTAACTTAATGAGTCCTACATTCACACATGCATGATTGGCCAGCTGCGTGGCGCTGAGAAAGGAGCCAAACTTTTTTTTTTGTAACATATGTTTAAAACTATTTCTGTCTCTTTTAGAGGGCATAACAGAGTGAACGCTATGAATGTCTTCTAGGTGTTGCATCATCTCATTTACAAACACAAGATGGTGCATGAGAGCGTGAATGTTATACGGGTAACTGAACTCAAGCAACTGAAACCTTCATAGATAACCAGGTTAATAGACACTAAAGGGGTTTTCACATTGCCACTTGTCTTACTTGATCTCAAACACTTCATTGTGAAGGTAATTCTCAAAGGTTTTGCGGTACTCTGAGTCCTCCTTCTCCTTCTTGAGCTCCTTGTCCGTTTTGGGGCAGGCGCAGCATCGTGTCCCCTGGCCCTGCTCCTCCGTCTGGTTCCACTTCTGCTCCTCGTCACTGTCCACCTGAGTGGGCACCCGTGACGGCAATTTCATCCCTGGTGAAATGGAGTCCGACACAACGACCAGAGGGGGGGGGGGGATACAATCAGACGGAGTGGCATGACAGGTGCAATAAACACAGACACACAATGCAGTGTTATGCACAAAGATCCACACGCACATCCTCCCACACACATGCCTGAGGGGCATGTCTGTCATTGTCAACCCCAGGTCCTCACCCTCTCTAGTGGAGATAAATTACCAGTGACATGACCTCCCCGCAGACTCCCATCTCTCTGGATGTGTGGGAGTTACGGAAGTTCAAAAGAGGAAAGTTTGGGCTCGGCTGTGTGCTAACATGGAACGATGGCGGGGCATCGACGCAGGTCAGGCTGTGACGGGAATAATTCGACCAAGATAAACGTCTGAACTTTGCTTGAACCTGAGCCGGAGTGAGAGGAAGATCCTGACTGTTCCAGTGTCGGGTTTCACACAAGCTACACAATGCCGCTCAAATACAGATTCACCTTTACTGCACTTGGTTTTCTTGCTCAGTGGGTACGGAGTAACATTTGACCTGTTTGGGACGACGGTTCAATTCACAAAGGGGTCACTACACATAAAATGCACTCAAGTGGCTTTCTGTGCTGAGACACCACCAATACGAACGCTGGGCCCGAGACATATTGCTGCTGTCATGTCGACATGTTTGACTTTTGGCGATTTTAACGTTTTCGTGTAATGAAAGAATAACATGCAACTAATGAAACATTTTTGGAAAACGTGTAAGGTGTCTTGACGTTAAGTTAAGAGTGAAGGCTTGTTTGTTTTGGGGTTGTTGTTGTTGTGATATTGGTATTACTGGTAGAACTGTGTGCTTTCTGCTGTGTGGATTTGTATATAATGCAGCTTGATGTATTTTGTGGTTATCAAACTAAAATCCACCCATTAAGCGGAAAGAGGTCACTTAGGGGTCACCACAGCGTGTCCTGGGATAAGGCTTGAATTAGCAGGTAGCCTCTGTGTGCGCGTAACTCCTCTGCTAATGGAAAGATGCAGCAGACGCTTTTTTTTTTTTGTTCCTCGCTCTAAAATCTCAGACACAGTCAGACACTCAAAACCACTAACACGGGAGCAGACACTAGAACAGGACAACCACAAACAATGTGGCTCACCCTTCTGACAGTAGTCAAACTTGTAGAGCTCGCTGGCTTCGGGCTGGCGCTGGCAGAAGACCAGGTAGTGAGTGATGTTGCCATTTGGGTCATTGGGAGGTTTCCACTTGAGGATGATCTGGGAGGAAGAGTTGGATGAGGAAATGGGGTCCAGTGGGACTGAAGGTTCTGTGGAGACAGCACAGAATTCAGAAGAAGGGGTTTAAGATGCAGGGACGTCTTTCTGACACGCTGCACTGTGATTTTACCAGATGAAACTAACACTCAGAGCAATAATCTGCATGCTTTTCAGTGAATTCCCACAGATGAATCATTGGGGTTTAACAAATATCACAGACGAGGTTGCTGTTTCAATGTAATTTGCATTTCATGTCAGAGTATAAGTAATGAAACACACACTTGCTGCGCGTGTTGCTCGGTGATAGCTGCCTGCTCTGAGTATCTGCAGTTTTGGTTTTGGTATTACACACCTGATGTATGTGTGTTTTTTTTGGAAATTTGACACTGCTGGCGTATCTGAGTGAATACGATGAATGTCTGACTTTCACATTGACATTCGTTAATTGATGATGATGAGATGAAACAAAATACTTTATTAGTAGTATCTAGTATTAATGTGTAAGCTCCATGCTCCATGCTTTGTTGTCGTCATTTCAACCTTTTGATAGTTTATAATTCAGATTGTTTGTTTGTCTCTTGATTGGTGTAAAACATAATTTCCAATGTGGCTTTAGTAGCTCAAGGAGCTTTAGTGTTAAAGTGTTAAAGCTGTGGTTTAGACGTTCGGTTTCAGTTCTAGTTTTCAGGAGTTTTGGCAGGTGCAGTATTTTGTATATTTCAAAATATCAAATTATTTATGTACCCTTTTTCACGTGAGAGTTTTACGCTGTCACAGAAAATCGTGACTGAAAATAGTCTTACACTTATTTTAGCTTAATTTTTAAAATGCCTTCAGAATGTTTCTGTAACATTGAGTTTCTGTTTTGATTCCTGTTAGCTATCGCACCAATCAGCGATGACAAACTATCTGTACATGATAGGCATCCTAGGTCTGGCACTCAAGTGAAATTTCCAAGGTGCAAAACAAACTGCAATGTGACACATTTCTTTATTCTTAATTCGATCCTACTTAGTGAGAAACAGATTAACAGCACTAATGCAAGAGACATAATAAACATGAGTCAGTGTGTGACTTGCAAAAACAGGACGGGGACTCTGGCACCAGCCACAAGTGCTTGCTACTGGTGAGAATAAAACACAGCTAAAAATGTCTTTGGCAGCCAGATAATCATTGTTTCAGGACAGACTGTTTTTTTTTTAATCCTGTCAGACATGTAAATGTGTTCTGTGATCTTTGATTTACATCATCTGTGGTCAGCTGAAAGCAGCGTGCACCTACTGTGCTGCAAGTACAAAAAGAGGTTACATGTGGCATCAACACTGACTGGCATCGCCGTATATCTGATTGTCTACTGAGTCGCCTATTGAGCACACATATGAATCAGACTTTTGAGCGGGAGGCGGAATAAAAGAAACTGGTCGCGGCCTGAACTGGGGCAGGAGCTCTGAGAAGATGGTGACATAAATATAACTGAACAAAAGTTTATGTGTTGACATTAATACATCATAAGAGAAGTGTTTGATGAGAAGAATAGATTGAAGGAAGGGGCGGTGCGCTGGGATGTCAGACTGCACCCTGAAGAGACACAGAGTTCGGAGAGTTGTCGTCGCAGCGCGATTATGTTGTCCCCGGTTCATGACGGTGCAACACACTGGTCCGACCGCATTGTCGGACTAAGTTTCATCAGCAGCAGCTCATTTGTAATGACAGCTTTGCCCTTCTGACGAGGTATGCTGGTTAGACATGACACAGACCAGGAACCTGGAGCGGTTGCCAGACCGAGAGAAAACAACCCGTCTCTGCTGGAAGCCTGTTTCGCGTGAGTGAGGGATGCCACGTTTGATGCGGTTTATCAGGAAGGAAACACAACATTGTGTAAAAGGAAGCCAGTTAGACAGGACATCATGGCTGCGACGAACCCAAACTGCACACGACCGCGCCGTGGGTGGCAGAGTACAATTAAGCGCTGGGGAAGAGATTTATGATAGCTGCGTGACTGACTGATGCAGACACCTTGTGCGAAGCAACGCCCTGTCGGTCGGAGGCCCCCCAGGCGAATCGTCCCATCTGTCTTCCTCTTCCCCGTTCTTGTGCCAAGGACATTTTGGCAGCAGCCAGACTGACACAGACACAACACTGAATCCACCGGTCAATGATAGTAACACCGCAAGAAACGTTGATTCAAGACGACACTAAAAATAGTTGAGCTACACCAACGACGCATAACCCCGAGCTTCAAAAAAAACCCTGAACGTTCAGTAACCTGTACGGCTTTTGGTTTGAGTTCCTACCTCGTGCTTCCACTGTGTTTTACAAACAACAACATACTTGACAGATTTTGTCTTAACAACATCTCAGATGACAAACATCAGCATTTTCATGGGCTGGTCATGGAAAAGGTCTGGCTACTGACGGATTTTCTTTCGTGTTTACATGTAATAATAACTTTTAAAAGTCAAAATCAAAATCAACGCATGGATAAATTACACCTGTACCTTTGAGTCGCAGCAAGAGTTAAACAGCTAATCTGGGAGCCCTGTGACCTGCAGTTTTCTCTGAACAGAAAGGAGCATAATTCTTAAAATATTTATGCAATACTAAGACCACAGAAAGTCATCTGTACGCTGAAACCCAGTGACATATGTTAATTTATACAGCGCTTAGTTTTTTCCCTACTATTCACTGATTGCACCACATGCCGAGAGCAGCTGCAATCTGGATTTAACTCCAGTTTCTGAGAAATAATGAAAGTACAGTGGAAACAGAAGCAAAACCAGTGACAACTGCTACTACATGTTAAACACACATTTTAAGGTTCCTGGTGGGCCGTGCCACGTAAACTAATAAACCGATACTGCTGAGTATTGCAGTTTGTTTTTGCCATATTTCAGTTCAGTGTGCTCACTGATAAATACATATTTAATATGCCCAATGAAAACTTTGTTCTGATGAAGTGAATTTGACTCAGTTTGTCCATGTGGTTGTCATTAATGTGTTGTCATTAATGATGTACATATTAGACTAGACCAGGTGGTATTCAGCAAGTTGTATGTTCAGCTATGTTTCAACATTTAGAGTATTTCATCGTATTATCATTTGTATCACAAACCAGTATCCAGTCTTAAGTTCCTGTAGTGAAAAAGAGTAACCAGTGAACAACTCAAATCTAAATAAGTCTTACTTGTGGCGTTAGTGCGAACATAGATGATCTCGCTCTTGGCTCCGTGGACCTGGTGCTCGTCAGACGCCGAGAGCTGGGTCTTCACCATAATGGCGTACTGTGTCCAGGGCTTCAGTGGCAGGATGAGGTGACCTGGTTCAAACTGCTCCTTGTCCCCCTCTGTGGCTCGACGTGGAGGGTCTACGTCAGCTATCACCCAGCTGTTGGAGCCGCAGGCGTCCTGCCCGTCAAACTCAGTTACGTTCTGAAAAGGTCTGTTGTGGGGAACAGCAAAAACACAAAACAGTGACAAAAAGTGGGCTTTCATGTATTTCAGAAAAGATTGGGTTTATTATTTTACATTTATATATTTATATATATATTTTATCTGACCAGAAACATCACTGAGGCCAATAAGACCCTTCATATGATTCTGGTGCAAACAAAGTGTATTAGAGGATATTTTGCTGATTTTACACGTCTGTGGTCCTGACGCTTTTCAAAAGCATCAGCAAGAGAACTGAAGATGCGTCCTGTTTCATCATTTGTTGAATTAGTACAAACATTGAATTTATCTGATCAATACGAAGACACTTTGTCTGCGGATGTTTATGCATTATCATTATCAAACTTTTTAAATGAGTCAGAGAAGCAGGAACTAATATATCCACCATCCACTAGATCTGGATAATCTATAGGTTTCCCTTCGGTTTTATCTCAGTAACAGTAGTAGGTTTTGTCGGTCCTAGACTCAAGCGGCTGAAAGCAACACTCGTCGGTAGAGATCTAAGGCAGATTGTGACTGTGGCTGAGTGAAGATTAACTTACGCTTCTTTGTAGAGCACCATGAAGCCCAGCAGGTCTCTGAAGTCTGGAGGCCAGAAGGGCTCCCACTTCACCATTATTTTGTCGCTCATGGTTCGAATCTGAGTAAACTTCAACAGATGGTTCTCACCTGAGAAAAGACATTAAAGTTGAAAGTAAAGTGAGAATTATGGTAAGTTTTTACATCTCTGTCAGGACATATTACTGAAAAACCATCTACTTTTGTTGCTGTAGTATAAAAACATCACAATGTCCTTCATCTACACAGTCATTTGGGGTTGATGTAACGGTCTCCTGATACTGAAAAACTCTGGGGCCCATTTCATATTTTTGACTGTATGTTAACGGCTTTTGCTTTTTTCCTTTTAAATTGTTTTTGAGGGGATTTTTTTTTTCTTTTTGAGGACGGAAATGAGGGAGAGAGATGCAAAAACAGACCCCCGGGGGAAACTGTGGTTCATGGTCTGCATGTTGACAAAAAGCCTGCAGAATACGCTCGCTCAGTCATCTGGGAAAAACTACCAAAACCTACCGAGCATTTTGATCAAAATGTGAATCTGAAGACAACCAGAGCCAGTCAGAAGTAACCTGAGTATTAGAAACGTCCCGAAATGGGGTCAAACATGATGGAGAGGAACACCAACACAGGCAGCTGTGGTTTAAAAGAATAAATTTATCTTTTTTCCCCTCAACAATGCGACCCACACACTCTATTTCAGCTGAAAAAACATCTTTCTCTTGCAAATATTAGGATGTAATCAAATCTGAAATCTGCACTAACAGGACGGGAACCATATCCAAACCCAATTTGACTGAATACATTTTGAACATGGCCCGACTACCTTCTTCTCTTCCCTGCCTCTCTCCTGTGCTCATCCAATTAAGGGATCATATCAAAAACACACAAAAGAGAGATAATACCGTTGTCTTTATGTATAGCCAAATTAACTCATCCCTGCACCCCGTCTCACAAACAGATCAGCATCTATTATCTCTGTGTTGCCATGTTTAACGATTATTGGTGCGTTGCTCTGTTGGTTGTTCCTCAACTGTGTCAGTAAAAGGTCTGCAGGAGAACATTTGCAAACAGAGAAGCACAGGAAATGACCATCATAACAGTAACTGTGGCTATGTTTGCGCCTGTACCAGGGCCAACTCTCTGTTTTCTGTCGCCATAGTAACCTCAGCAACAACATCTTCAGAGCTGAGGTTCTTACATGAGGCCTGGTCTCCATTGGTTTTGGAGGCGATGTCGTTCTTGACTTGCCGCTCCTTGGTCCCTGTTACCTCCTCCATCTTGCGGATCTCAGACATGCAGAGTTTGGAGTTGTAGTGGAGAAACATGCGTCCCTGCAGGATGGTCAGCTTGTGTTTGGACCAGTCCCAGAGCTGCCGCAGGTTCTGGTTGTCGAGGGCATAGAATGAGTAGTTTCTGGAAAAGGACACAGAGGATTGCATGAGCACATTTTTCATGATACATAATGATATTCAGCTGAGGAAGAGCAACATAAGTAGAAAAGTATTTCAGCATGGTCAGCCCACAATTTGTACCATGTAGCTATCCTTTGCCGGTTCTACTGTAAGTGTAGCCCATTGTGCTACAAGCGCCTTCCACCTCGTCTGAATGAACGCTCATATATGATTTGGGAAAGTCTAACCGAAAACAGTTACCACAGAAAGACATTTTGAAAAGGTCAGTCCTTCTGCTTTTAACTCATAATTACAGGAGGAGGCTCTGACATGGCGAGGATGAGATGGGCTCAGAAGACGGAGTCTCACCCGATTTCCTGTTCCTCTCCACGAATAACATGGAGTTTGCGGAAAAACGAGAGGGATACGAGGGCGTAGGAACGTCGCACTGACAGGAAGCCAGTGATCTCCTCCAGCTGGCCCAGGCTGGCCTCCAGTTCAGCTGCTATGTTGTCTGCAGAAAACCCAAAGACACAAGCCTTTCAAGTGACTTCTGACTCTGCAGCATGCTGAGAAATGCTCCCAGGCAGCTGTTTTCTGCTGCCTGCGTTTCACATTTTGGTTTCATCTGTTTTCGTATCACAGCCTTCTTCTATTAGTGAAAGTCAGATAGTATGATTCCCCTGTTTGGGCTGTTCTAAAACTACTTATTATTTCAGTAGATTGCAAACATTAAATTTGAAGCATGTTTCTTTACAGTAAATAATCGAAGGCCACACAAAGAAGCAAAAGCTCCTTATCAACAACTCAACAGACAGAACTGAACTCCTGCATGTCCTTAATATTCGTCTTAAACATCTGTAAACATTGGCTGTTTGTTAGATTATGATTTGTTTTATTTTATTTATGTTGAAATTGTTGAAATGCAACATCTAATTTGCATTTTAAACCTAAATTTAAATCTATGTCATCGCTTGTTTGGCTATTCGTTTATTATTGATGGTTTCACTTTGTTATATTGTTGATATCTGATTCCAACAACCCGCAGTCACTTACTTCCTCCTCGCAGGTTGATGACCAGGCTCCCATTGAGAACAGTGCAGCCTCTCAAAGCCTGAGCAGCCGTGACAGAGTCCACAGTTTTCAGGCCCATACATACCTTGGGACAAAGGCCAGCACAGGGAGTGCAGTTGAGCCTGTAAAACAAATGGGAAAATACACTGATTACAAAGATAATTAAGAAAGAACACTTGCATAATGATCATTTGCATCCGTGCTACAATAAACAGCTTGGAGACGTCGATTTCCTCCTTCTTTCTCTGAAACAAGGAAGTACATGACCCTGTAATATGCAGTAACACACAATGAAATATAATCATATCTTAAGTTGGGTATGGTGAACTTGTTGGAAACATCTGGCTCTTTAGCTGCTATGTGGTCCACTTCTTACAAAGTCAGAGACCAGCTGGTCTGACTGAATCAAATAATGAATTATTCTGCAGGCCTTGCAGTGGAACTGAAAGATGCTACAATGCTATTTTACTGTAATGTAAACATATTGATTATAGCTGTCCTAAGCTGCACTGCTCACACAACAAAAGCACTGAAGATGAAACTTTATACAACTTCTGTTTTAAATTAACTGAAAAATGAACTGACCCCAACCCTTCGCCTTAACAACAGCGTCTGACAACCTGGCTTACATAATGTTTTCATAACAAGGCTCCTCTCATAAGAGATATGCGGATACGGCTCTGTGTGCTGACCATATTAACCCATTTCCTGAGAAGCCATCTGTACAATCCTCACATTCATAATGCGACAAGTGCAAACTTTGATGAGGTAAACTCCAAAAGTACACTGCGACCTCTGCAACCTCTCAGAATCACACAGAGGGAACATCTTTTAGTGGAGGCACGTGCTGCACAAAACGTTTTTCAAGAGGATTAAGGCACGATTAGACAATGATGGGCTGTTTGCTCGAGGTCATTGTCCTGAGTGTGTTAAAGTATTTTTGCCGTCGGCTCGTTCATGAGGTGAGAATTCCTTTGTTTGGCAACAGTTGTGTAAGCTGGCAGGACAATTACAGAAGAATGTGGCATTTCTTTTGTGAATGCCAAATAATAGGAACGGGTGGCAGCTAATGTGCTGCGGATTTCATGCCGCTGCACGTTTAACTCAGCAAAGAATAAATATATGACAGAGGCTGAACGCTAAATAAAAAATAAGTGAAAAGTGCATCTGCGTCGTATCAGTAAAAAGGAAGCTAAGGCTCTTTATCAGTCTCATAACGTTCCTGATCCATCGTGACCTTTTCCCCCCTCGTCTCTCGTGCCACATTTTCTCTTTCAGCGAAGACACTCATAACGCCTTTGAGTGCACCGCTTATCCTCAAAGCACTTTCATTTCCACAGCTTAGTTTAAAGCCAGCAACGAACGGGAGCGAGATGCCAAAGACAGGAGATGGGCCAGTCGGGGTGCAGCAGGGTTCATCACAGGTCAACAGTAACCTAAAGGTGGGGCCGGATTGTTGGAGCAAATACCTGGCATGAACGGATCGAATCTGCACATTTTGACTAAATCTGTTCAAGCGTAGACAGCATGTGAGCTGTGGAGCTCACACCACTTCCACTTAAGCTACAGCTGTGCAACACAGGGAAAATGAAATTAAACAATCATTTAATAATGTATGGTATTTCATGTTTTCAAGCTATAACAGCATCTGACAGTAATTAGCTTTAAACTGGCTATTAACTGTAGCATACTGTCTGGTGTGATAGGCTACGATTTGTTGTGTTTAAATAAGTCAATGCTCTTTTGTATTATATTGTTTTCGGTGTTGGATTAAGAGCTGGAATCAAGTTAAGAGAGTTTCTCAGTTCTGGGCAGCATTTTGCTCAACACCTGAGCATATGAGATGTGTGTGTCTTCCTTAAACTGAAGGCTGACCTGGAGAAGCTGCACAGTGAAAGAAAATCTCTTAAAAGGTTGAGATCACTTGAGCAAACCACTTCACCCCCATCTGCTCCAGCTGGATCTGCAGAGGGAGTCCCACTAGAAACCTCTCAGGTGTGAATGTACACTATGTAACTCCATGAATGTGAAACCCCGTGTTGTTCAAACCGAGATTAGGTGCTTGGCAAATCCTCTGTGGATAAACAAAGGTTAAATACACATGACAACGCAACCGCAGCAGCAGCACAACCACTATTCCTTGTCATCACCATTGTCAGTGACAGACTGCCATGATATGCTGCTGCAGTTGCTTGCCAGACAACCCTCTATCTCTTTGCAACCAGCCAGGGGTAGTTGAAGCCCAACGCCCCCGGGGGCACTGACAGTCTGTCCCGAATGCCTCGCTAACTCCTCTGATGGCGTTTAACTGCTACACGGTCAACTAGCCAGTCATGTTGTAACTAAAGACAACACATCTTAAAAGCTCCAGCTGCGTTTTCAGCCTCAGCCAGATCAGAACGATTAAGGGCTGTCTGCAGTGTCTGCGCTTGCAGGCACGCCCATACTAATCAACAGCCTTGTCATGGTCAATGAAAGTGTCAAACAGGGAGGCGATAAAGGTCACTGGCAGGTCAGCACAAGTACAACGCCCTTCTTCAGAAAGGGAAGTGTGTTGGGATGCAGCTACACAGATGCATGCACAACAGGTTGTAAATTACAGATGTAGAAGAAAAGGGGAAAACACACAAACATCTTACTGTCTGCATTTGCCTATAGTTCGCACACCGCAATGCAGACACCAGCGGCTGGTAAACAACCGTCAATTTTGAGCAGCGTGTGCCCCACAAAAAAAAAAAAAAAAAAAGTAGCTGACACATTCTGACTCAAATGCAGAAACATAGATGTGCCTGCCTTCCTACTGTGCTGCACCACTTTGACCTAGCTGTCTGCAGTCTCATACAAAAAAAAGAGGTGTGTGTGTGTGTGTGTGTGTGTGTGTGTGTGTGTGTGTGTGCGCATATATAGAGTGTGTGGTCTGAGCTCAGCAGGAGGACCTTCAGTTCCTGTTCAGTCTGTGCTACAGTGACAAGAGCTAAACTAAGACAGGAATCTGTGAAAGATCTTTGTATTCTTCACATCTTTATTTTTCCATTTGTCTTTCTTTCAGATTCTTATCTGTTGTATATATTGTTCTTGACATGTCCTATATTTGTTTTAATTAGATAGCTAAATTCTAACTTTTGTGTATGAGAAGAAGGAAGCACCAGCTCCCCCTTTTTATTTGTTCTGTCTGTTTATTTGTCCTACCTCACTAATCAAAAGAAACATTTTACCTTTTCCCACTTTGTGGACAGTGACCAGGTCAAAGACATCACTTGAGAAATTTTACAATAATAATAATAATTATCAATGTGTAGAAACAAAAAAGCCTTTGTAAACTAAGTAGCAGAGAATCAATGAGTTTCCGGTGTGTTCCTGTGTTTTGAGGTGTGTATCAAGATGCGTTTGCATGTTCGCATGCAGAAAAACCACGTCAGCTTCACTGATCACACATCGTTCCGTCAGACCATTAAGAGTCCATCAGACCGGCATGAGTGGCCACTTACGAGGAGGAGTTGACGGTCGTGTAGCCGGAGGGACACTCAGGGATGCAGGCACCGTTGTGGATGACGTACTCATGGCAGTCGGGGCTCTTGCTGTGCTCCTTCTCCCGCTTGCATTTATTGTGGAGATCCTGGCAGAAGGCAAAAGAGACGCAGCGCCAGCCCTTGTAGGTGAAGTGGTTTTCAGGGCACCGCTCCACACAGTTGCCCTCGTGCTGGAGGCCGCGGCAGGCCACGCAGTGACTGGCTGAATTGGGCTTCAGGCAGCCGCCCAGACACTGGTCATGGCAACACTGGTCGTCTTTGGTGCAGGCTCTGTGTTTACACTGGACAGGGCACACTGCAGGAGAGAGGGTAACCACAACGTTATTAAAGGCGAAGGTGGAACAAGCTAAAGACAAAGTTACTTGGTCTGTCTAAAAGAGACAGGAAATGAGGTTATCATCATCATTCAAATACCAAAGTAGTACTTCGGCTCCCCGGGTGACACAGGTGATTTTAATCAGCCTCCAAAGACAGTATATCTTTACATCTTCACAGAAATCTCATATAGTCAAATCAGCAGGAGTGAAATCCCTCCTTGCTGCACTAGCCAGCAGCCCAGAGGACCATCTGCCATTGGCCAACAATCATACTCAATACAAACAGTGGGGATCCAACGCTAGCTGACAAAAGACAGACACTTATCCAGAAGGACTGGTGAAAGTGAGGCAGAGGGGGGGGAATAACTGGCACTGGAAGCATACAGTATTTTGCAAGCGAGACATGTGCAAGATGTCTTTCCTCGGTTCCCTTTTTGTTCTTGCAGAACAGAAAAGCTCATTTCTTGAGTGACTACAAGGTACAGACTGAGCTGAACTTGTTCTGGCAAACACCGAGAAAAATCTGATAATGAAAAGACCTGATGGATCAGTGGTTTCTTGACGTTATAGAGGCTGCATCCTGCATAAAACTTGACATGCCTCGGTATTTCTTTTGGGTCTATTTACAGTGAGAAATCCCTCAGTGCCTTGCTATATTTCCATTTCTGACAGCCGTGCACCTAGAAACCATCATATAAACTGTAATTAATGTAAATGTGAACTCTGTTTTTTATGTTTTTTTATAATGTATTGCATATTCCAGTATGATGTAAAACAAATTTAATAAGCAATACATGTGCTATCTGATCAATCACTTGTGCTAATCATTAAGCAAAAATGGCAATTGATTCCAGTATTGGAAATGTCTTGTTTTACTGATGTCTTGCATCATTTAAAATGTAATACCTTGGGGGTTTGGTACTGTAAGTTCAACAAAAACAACAAACGATGAAGCTTGTGACATTTTAGGTTTTGGGAAATTGTGACAGACATTTTTAACTGTTCTCGGCCAGAGTTCATGCCGTTGTTATTAAAAAACTGAGCCCCAATTCATGATATCAAAATAATGTCAGGACATCATTACAATAACACAAGATAAATTGTAAACATCCGTGTGTTAGTGAGCCCTCGGCTGCAATGGTCGTAGTAAAAAAACAAGCCCTAAATCAACTGAAGTAGCTGAACTAAACTTGAGCTCAGGCCTCTTTCAAGCAACATGATCTACACAAGCTCTTTGTGAGCAGGCGGGAGAAATAAACACAGACAGAGAGATACAGTGTACTGACAGTCACACACACACACACACACACACACACACACACACACGCGCGCGCGCGCGCGCGCGCACTGAAGTCCACTGATGTTTCTGGGGCGTAAAAACGATCAGCTAAGGACAGAGACACGAGTCTGCAGGACGGCTGTTTATGCATACGTCTGCTTGTGTGTGTGCGTCTGTATATCGACCTCTTACATAACATTAAACATCAGACTCTGGGGATTGGCAGGTGTGCGTGCATGTGTGTGTTGTTATCGCCGTCTCAGTGTAGGAGGACAAGTGTGCAAGGATGGACAGAGGCTTCTCAGAGGTAAATACAGCTGACTGACATGCCTGCTGAGATTAGCTTCTCTTCCACGAGAGGCAGATTAAGACCGTTCAACAGCAGGGGAGATAATGAGTGGCCGGGGTTAGGGGCAGGTTACAGGTCAGACCATAAAGTTGTGACTATGTGTGTCTTTTATGAGCCTGGACTAATATTCAGGCACATAAACAAAGATGGAAAAGAGAACTTTGGGTGTTGCTTGCGTCAAATTAGGGGAGATGATTCCTCTTTACAACCTGTTATTCTTGGTAATTGTTTTCTTTGTTAACTTCATCTTGTTGAGCACAATTCAGTGAGCATATGCCCAGAAACTGCTCGTCTTCATTAGTGTCACGGGGTCAGCCCTAAAGCGAATAAAACAACATGGTCCCCCGTCCTCTCACATTCACAGTGGTAGGCACTTGAGGTGCATGAAGAGTATGTGTGTGAGGCGGGCGGCAGCAATGTGAGAACGGCAGTATGAGGGGGAAGCTAAAGGGGGCATGGTGCTAGATCAACAAATGATATAACCACCTTTTATCGACGTCAGTCTGCCAGTCTAAATAATCCACATCAGGGTGGGATTTACAGAGAGCGCTGAAGATGATTTCCACACTGAAACAACAAAAATGTCCTCTTGATATGATGTTTTCTTTCTGTTTCCAAAGTTTATTTTAAAAAGCTGCCCTTGAGCTTTTTTGTTAAATGCATACACCATAGGCACACACACACACACACACACACACACACACACACACACACACACACACACACACAGACAGAGGCTTTGCTGTGTGCTCACACTGACTCCTGATCCTCTAGCAGGACTCCATGTCGGAGCACAGGCGCAGCAGCAGATCCACCCTCAGCCTTAGCCAATGTGTTGGCTAGCTGTAGAAGCTAGCCATTCAAATGGCCTCTCCCATCTCCAAGGAAGACAGGCGCACAGTTTAACCCGTTGCGTGCCTCGCTCTCTCCTAGCCAGTCAGACAACAGCAACAATGGGAGGTACACACAAAAAAACACCCAAGAGGAGAGACACATAGTAACAGACCGGAGCAGAAAAAAAAGAGTTGCACTGCTCCAATCTTTCTGTCTCCAAACTTCTACTTCTACTTCAAATCAAAAGCACAAGCTGTTCTTATTACGCACTTTTGACTCTTTTGGTGTGTGCACATAATTCTGCAGTAGAAAGAAACACAGTGGCACAGCAAAATCTCTTCATTCAAAATCCCTCATTGATAGAAACAGTGCTTTCTGTACTTAATGGGTTCACATTCGTGCTGAGACAATCGTGTTTTGTTAGCATGGTGCTAAACAGCTCGGTGCCTCCGGTGATGCATCGTGTCTCATCATGTCCACAACCCATTAGGAGTTTTTACAGGCTGCGTCTTCAGTCATTTCTCAAGCATAAATACAATCTTGTTCAAGCTTTTGTGATGGTTTTTTATTGTTTTCTATTATTTTAATTTGCACATATTTAGATTTTAGATCTACTATACGAACAGAACAAGACATTAAAGATGTCACCTTGGGCCCTCAGAACTTGTGATGAGCATTTCTCATTTATTTTGACATTTCAACCCAAGTGGTTAATAACAGACAATGAAAATACTTCTCAGTTGCAGCCCCGCATTACATATGCAAAGCAAGTGTCACATGCCTGATGTTTTTTAAACACAGGCACCGACAAGCGCAAAACACAAGGGGTTAATGTGGGTCAGTCAATTTCGGTGACTGATGTCGAGCTCCAGACATGCACCAAGTGCCACCTGAGAGAACGAGCAGGCAGCCACTTTCATGAAGCACCAAAACAAACTACTCAGTGTCCAAAAGATTTGCACAGTTCACCCTGTCAGCAGCTGACTTGAGCCGCGTCTGCTCAGTTGCAAATCAATGATGGTAGCTGATCCTAAATTAGCAGTATTATTCACCATCAGACATCACAGAGGCTTTATTAATATGAACAACAGTGACCACACTGAAGAAGATAGACTTGTTTCTTGCATGCTTGTCAAAAACACTTTCAAGGTCGAGACCCTGAAGACCTTTGAGAGTGGGGCCACCCCAAGCCATCTTTGATCTCCAAGAGCGAGAAGGATGCTGAGGAGACTGTTTGGGGGAGTTTGTCATTCTTCCCTTAAATCATGCAAATCTCTTAATACAGGCCCAGTTGCTTTATTATCATTACAAACCCTGCAGCTAGCACAGCTCATGAAGAGCATAGGTCAATTAGTTATGCTCAGCTTGAGTTTGGTCTCGTCAGCATCTCCACCACTTATCTTCCATTTGGACAGAGTAAAAACACTGACAACAATAGATCAATGGGGTTTGGGGAGGCTAGTGCTGGGTCAGCAGTTGGACCTAGGTCTGTTTACAACCTGCTGCAACCTTTTAGAAAAAGTCTTGAGGCTGGGCGTGAGATTTGCCTTCTTACTCGCGTTCCTCTGGCATGCTGGTCAGGACCCTTCTGATCACTTGTCATGCGGTTTGTGCAAAATACAGCGGGATCACATGAAGGCCGGGGTATTATGGTGCAGAAATGCCTGGCTCTTTATCTCATCAGGAGAGCAGGAGTTTCATTTGGGGGGAGCTGGGTTGCAGAGCCAATGAACACAATGAGATGCTCAATCCCCCGAAGCCCAAAACGGACATCAACAACCAGCCAACACAACTCCAGGCCCTGTGTGACAGAGATGAATACACCCTGTCAGGGCGATGCCAACTTGGAAACGGGAGGTGAAGAAACAGATTTGTGCAGGCTGCCAGCCGACGGCGAGCTTCAACAGCGTGGGGTGTCGAAAAGGCAGAAAGAATCCACATTGCTTGCAAGGAATGACTCATACAGTTCATAAGGGTTCCTTGTCTGCTGTC
Source organism: Datnioides undecimradiatus (assembly GCA_008933995.1). Taxonomy (NCBI): domain Eukaryota; kingdom Metazoa; phylum Chordata; class Actinopteri; order Lobotiformes; family Datnioididae; genus Datnioides; species Datnioides undecimradiatus. Next base: position 4,138,917 of record WARS01000052.1, read on the forward strand.
TGCAGCCAATGCACACATTCTATATGAAGCGTTTTCTATCTTTGTTTCCACCAACACCAAAATGCACACTGCACGCACACACACACACATACACACACATACGTTGCTATACCTTAAACTCTGGGATTTCAGCCTAAAATTAAGAGCCTCAGTACTTGTCATTAACCACAATCGTCCCTAAAATCATTTTGTGGTGAGTTTTTCCAAGTTCCTTTTTATGGCAGTGATGAAACAGCAGCTTATTCAGGCCTTTTTTGCGTTGAGATCATATTAGACCCCAGAAAATGCCAAAAGGGAATGCGGTGGTGTGCTGGTTGGTAATTAAAATTCCACATCTATGACGTGAGTAGTATTTAGTTTCTTATGAAAGGAAGTTTTTTTGCTGAGGGCCCAAAAGAGAATAATCCAAAGAACAAATAGTGTTTTACTGTCAATATTCTCCTTCATTTTTGACAACAGTGCAGCAACTTGAACGCAGAATAAATTTCCAAAATTTAACTTTTAAGACACAACAGCTGAGAAGATATTTACAGTTTAAGGTGCCGCACAAACAATCAGGCCCCTGAGCCCACCGCAACATCTTTAAATTAATTCTTTTGTCCAGTAAACAGTCAAAAAACCCAAAGATATTCAATTTGGAAGTCGACAGAGAATCACAATTTAAGCAACGTAACTTTCTATCAAGCAAGTAGTTTATCAACCCAATTTTCTGCGTTTAATGCATACGTAATATCCAATGCAGCATCTAAATATAAGAATAAATGGTCTTTGCTCAATAAACCAAAATAAATGCAGCCAGTTACCCCACTAGGGTAAATTCTATCAAACCAAAGTAGCTTTTCAAGTTTCTATAATTGCAATTTTTTGCTTTTGTTTGCGTTTCCTATTGCATATACAGTTTTGTCACAACTGACTTGCAAGTTTAACTGTATACAGAGCTGAGACAGTGCTTCAAACAACGCAACAGTATTTTTAATGCATTAAGTCGACAATCCGAAGTAACTGCTCATAGTCTTTTATTCTGTTCACTACAGTCGTGTTTTTTCTGGCAGGTGGTTCGGTAATGAACCTGTTTTATTACCCATTTTGTCCTGAAGGTGTGTATCATGAACACAGGGGCACCATATATTGATCATCATCAGGCTGGAATGTGCAACTGGTTTTGGTTATTTAATATGACTAAGACATGCAGAACAGTTTGTTGAGCACTATCTTGTCCATAACCTCCAGGCTGATCTGTAAACAGCAGCCTACCACACAACTTAGTTGCGCCAATAGAACACAAAATGTCCTAAAAGCAGTGATTGCAAATATGAAACAGACATCTGGGCCCTTTTTCCTTTGTCCCTTTGTCCAATCTGAATAAAATAAATAACATCAGTCTCCATCTTTGACATTTCTAGTTCTATAACCAAAATCCCTGACTGTGCCCTTGGCACATTAAATGTATGATTTCAACTCGCCTCAGGCCGTGAAGACTGATGTCTCTGCCCTGATGTGCACTAACACTGTCATTAATACCAAGCTGCCTGGTTTCCTCTCTGCTAGTGAGGAACAGATGTTCTATAGTCCCCATTTCTATTTGCAAACATGTCTGTGCCTACTGCTGCTCCCTCTGTACCTTTAATAAGAATGAGATGGCGACGAATGAAGATGGATGGATGGTCAGACATAAAATCAACAATGAATTAATTCATCGAGTGCATGACATTTGAGTCGAGATGTTGACTTTGTAAGGAATCCTGTACAGACAAGAACGGCGGCCAAATGCTCCAGTGTTAAAGTCTCTATAAAAGGAAGTCATTGACTGAATGCTGAATGACATTTAATTAGACGGCTAATGAATTACTTTGAATTATTATGACAAACAGCCACAGGCTTTGTTGACTGAATCGAAAGTAACGTCTCACATTTCTGGGGTTTACATTTTTATTGTTAGGCTTTATATGTGTTGAGAGTAATTACTAATCATCGAATATTCAACAATGCAAAAAAAAAAAAAAAAAAAAGTGGAGATAAGATAAAAGCAATGTGGTTGTTTGGAAATTCTCCAGATGTAAAGGAAAGGCGTTTATTAAGAAGTGAAAATGAAGATAGGAAGCAGAGCTGAGATGACTGACAACAATTATGATTAATGAATCACTTGAGCTGCAAATCAAGTCAAATCACTTAATTATCAACAAAAAAAACAACAGAACTGGATCAACATAGAAGCAATCTGCAAATGTAATAACTGATTATTTGTCTGAACCAGTTTTGAAGCAAAAATTTAAATACTTGCCTTTTCTGGCTTTTCAAATGTTAATTTTTGGTACATTTCTTTGGATTATAAAATATCAAACCCACGGCCTAAAGGCACTGGACCACTGCTTGGCCAAAAGGAGATGTTAAATGCGTTACTGTCAGCCCTAGGAAAGTACAATCGACTATTTCCAGTATTTTATGGACAAAATAATTACTTGGAAAAAATTATTAGAAGATGAATCAAAGTCTGAAAAAAAACAGCTACAACACTTCAGAATTGCTAACTGAATATCTTAGAGTATTGGACATTTGTTTTTGGACATTTTTTAATTTATTTCATTCTTAACAATTAATCAATTAACAGAAAAAAACAGACAGACCTAGAAACAGCTTGAAATCAATCCAATTTAAACAAGGCAAAACTAAGTACATCTCAGAAAAAGACAAAATTGTTGCCTGAAAGCCACTTTATTGAAAGCAACGGCTGACCTCAGTTTATTTGTCTGATTTTTTTCTTGGTAACCGCTCGTCGGCTGGTTTGACTCAGCAACAGCGGCGGGGCTCATTTTAGGCGGCTCTGGTAGCAACAGGAACCGTAAACAATTTCATTAACCGGCCCCAGCCTCCGTTAATAGAACAAAAACACACAAACAACATGAAAAAGCACTTTTTGTTTTTAATGTCGCCCTGCCGGCGCGGTCATCTGAAGGCAGGATATCCAGTTTGTCCGTGACTGGAATAGAAATGATAAACACTGTGCACTCATTGATGGGCAATTACACTGCCTGTTTGACAGGCAAATGACGCACGCCACGGCCTTGAATCTTCATTTCCCTCCAGGGCTCAGTGTCAGGTTGAAATAATGACTACGTCTGTGTTTGACTTTGACTACCTGTTATGACATCAAAAGCATTTATGTCACATTTATTTCATTAATGCAACGTCACAAAACCCTTTGTCTTTCTGTTA